>OY747107.1:12372251-13790578 GCA_963556455.1 Epiblema foenella | reverse complement strand
TTTCCTATCAGAACTAGATAGGTACATACGCTTTATTAAGTATTGTTCATTCCACGACGTAACTCCCCACTCAATAAGCAAGAAATAATTTGGCACTTATGTAGCTCCACTTCACGATGTGGACATCTGTCGATCGAACGGCATGTGACACATTACAGGGCATAGTCGTGGGCACGAGACCACGTGACGGGTGCCCCATGAGGTGGGCTGATCAAATTAAGGCCGCAATAAACTGCCCATTGTACGAAAGTGCCAGGTGTTTAGACGTTAGACGGCCACAACCATTCTGTCAAGAGTGTAACGACGAAGAAGGAGATATAGCTCCACTGGAAATTACGAGTACTTTTGATGAGGTAACCTCCTTTAAAATTACAATATCCCTATTCTGGTTGTTTTAAACTGTATTTTAGAGATTACTCAATAAAAAAACTTACTTGCCTTGAGGTAAGGAGATCTTGTGGACCAGGCAGCAGGGTGGCGGTTATAGATTTTCAATTTATCCAATTATCGTCATAACCATGTGTTGATCAAAGAAATAGTCATCTTTAACACGTTGCCTAAAAATAAACAATTCACAATTGCTGCACTGAAAGAAGAAGTTAGAGCATAGTATGAACATCTTGAAATAGCATCTGAATTATCATGAGCCTAGCTATAGATTATGTATATTATAGTAGCAGTAGAAACTAAGAATACTACATTTTATATTAAGGACATTCCCTATTTGCCTCAGTACCATTATCAGTATCACCCACGCTCCATAGTCTCAAAAGTCCGCAATTTATAATACCAAAATACGCATTTACATATCCCTGTCCCTGAATCCTAAACTCAATAATGTGCGGCAACGTGCTTGTGATTGTTTAGGAGTCGATAGCGTCCATAGGCTATGGTGTCTGCTTAACCCTGGGACGACACGCGACCGATCAGCAAGGCATTTTCCGGGAAAGGCCTATGACCAGCAATGGACGTCTATTCAGCTAATGATAATGAGTTATGCCATGGTGTTATGTTGTAACATGCACACTATTTATTAGTGATATGTAATAAAATTACTTACCCTTGGCGCGTTGTAGCAGATAAAGTCGTTACTTAAGTGAACTACCATAGCCAACTATTCGATACGAGCCATTATGAAAAAATGTTTTTTATACGTGACATTCACCAAATAAGTGTTTAATATTGCTCTGGACTAAATATTACATAATAATTGTAAAATGTATTTATTTTGTTGTACTCATTTTTTCTAAAATGTTGACTGACACGACGTGTCAAATTATTATTTTTAAAAGTTAAAGTAGCTATCCAGCCTCTTAATGCTAGAAGAAGACTACCGGATTTTACCGTTGCTATTGTATGAAACGAAATGGGTTCAACTTAGACATCTAGCGTCAAGTAGAATAAGTTATTGTATATACATTAATAGCTATTTTATTGAGAGGTGATTGAGAGAAACTCAGTCTTTATAATCTATCCATGCACACGTTGGGCAGCACTTGTATTTTACAATAAATATCATATAAAATTATAATAATGACCAATAACGTGATATTAATCTTTTCACACATGGATTACATTATTGCATCTACAACATTACTCGAGATTAATGTATTTTGAGCTCAACTACGCAATCTGTACTGATGAAGCCCCTTGGCTTCTTGTTCTTGCCAAATTTATTGCTCTGCGCTAGCGTTATAGACTGCTTTGGGTGCGATATGTGCCTTGATAGTAATCTATCTACACCCCACAAGGTTTATAGATTTGCCCACGCGTCGCTACTCGTACCGTTTGAATAAAAAAGAGTAAGAGTATTAGTGAAACTCCTTCTTCTTTCTATTTGCATAGTTAAAGAAGAATTTAATTTAATGAACATAAGTCGATGCAATAGCATACACACCGTTTCAATATAGTGTATTCATATGTACCTGCTTACACCTAATGAATGACGAAACGTATTATTTACGTATTTAAATAATGTAAACAACAACGAAAAAATACAAAAATATATTAAGAAATAACATCATGTCTTTATACAACTTTCTTCTCTCTTCATGCGAGTAGGATTTTTTCTTGGCAGTAAACCAGCGCGGAATTAAAAACTCACCAGCAACACCGACGGCTTCGCAATCTCGTTGTATCATCTAAAACATTTGACATTTGTGTATAACTCTTGTGTTACTTTACCTGCCTACCCGCGCGGATCCGCCGGAGTATTACTCTATTTCCTAGGGAATGCAAGTAGAGGCGCGGGATATAATATATCTTATGTACATACCGAAGGTTCACATTACATGCTGGTTACAAAGGAAGAAAGAAATAGCATCCCAAGTGGACTTAATAAACTCATGTTTAAAGGATTCGGAGACTAGGTAGCTACGGGTCGGTAATTTATGTCGTCTTATTACTTTTCATAAATCGACAAGCATACATCGTCACGCGGGGCACGTATATGAAAAAGTACATACTTATAAATTAACACTTCTATATTTCAGCGATGAATAATATGGCACGCTATTGCTTGGTTCATGTTACTTCATAGTTTCCCTCGTTTTATCTCTCCCACTCTGCATCTTGCAGTATCGCATCATCACCAAGAGATGGGGAATCTGGTTTACGTACATCCTGAAAAGAAGCACATGATAATACCAAATATATTAGTAAATACGAATGTGAGCAAATAAATACCACATGACCATGACATTTGTTGTTACTTACTTTTCGTTTTATTTAAAGTGCTTAGGGAATTTTAAACTCGATCGTGTGTTTTAAAGACATTTCAAGGAAATTTGGGGCATTTTCACTAATTAATAAACTCAAATCATGACCAAAATCTTTGTTTAATTCATTGTTATGACATGACAGACACGATGACTGACGATGACTTTGTCACGCAGTAATTGACATATTTATACCGTACAATTTAACCATCAAAAAGTTACATGTTTCCAATCATTTGATCAATTTCTCACTTTAGTATGGGATTTCCATTCAATCGTTCATTCAATTATGTACTAGCGTCGGGTACAAAAAACATGACATTAGCTCAGCAATTTATACTTCAAAATTGACATTAAAATCTATCTAACGGTAGTACATAAAGTTACGTGATTACCCCGCAGGTCATGGGATTGTTTTTTTATCTGCCGTTACCATAAAATTATATTTCCATCGTTTGACTTTAATATTAATAGCTTTTGCTGCTGCCATCTGACATGAAAAGGAAATTTCACTTGCAAAAGATTAGGTTTATTCACCCATAGAACACATTTTTAGCGTTCCGTACCCAAAGGGTAAAACGGGACCTTATTACTAAGGCTTCGCTGTCCGTCCGTCTGTCAGTCCGTCTGTCAGCAGGCTGTATCTCATGAACCGTGATAGTTATACAGTTGAAATTTTCACACAGGATATATTTCTGTTGGCGCTATAACAACATATACTAAAAAACAAAATAAAATAAATAAAGGGGCTTCCATACAACAATCGTGATTTTTTTGCCGTTTTTATTGATAACGGTGCGGAACCATACGTGCGCGAGTCCGATTCGCACTTGGCCGATTTTTTACATATCTTTTAACACATTCTCAGCCAGAAACTCGCCTCGCGGCCCTCTACTCGTAGACGCGTAGCCGTACTATACGTCTCCCCGTATTTAAAGGAAATTGCGTAGCGCTACGAAAAGTTTGGCAGCGAAAGTGTTTCAGGTATTTTATTGCTTTCATGTTGTTATAGTACATACATAGATGATAATTATAACAATAGGTCTCAAACATAATGTGGCTTATAGCTAGTTACATAATTCACTACAACCTACCTACTACCCCAGGAGGGTACCAGCTGCGCTAGCGCTGGAGAATCCCTCGGGCAAAACCGCGCTCTATCATAGGACATCTGCCCGAGGCAAGAGCAAAACAGCCGCTGCATCCCCTGCCACGGTGGCCATGGAGTTTTCCGTGGATCGCTCAAACCCATCCAACTACAGACCGATAGCCATAACCTCCCTGTTCTCGAAGATAATGGAGTCCCTTGTTTAGCTGACACATCGTTGGGCACAGGCGATCGAGACTAAGGGTGAAGCTTTGGCAGTTAGTTTGGATATTGCGAAGACCTTCGATCGGGTTTGGGAGAAAGCTCTTCTCTCCAAGCTTCCATCATATGGGCTTCCCGTAAAATTATGCGAATGGGTCAGTCGCTTTCTAGCAGACAGAAGCATGAAGGTCGTAGTCGACGGTGCATGCTCAGATCCCATGTCTGTGAATGCTGGTGTCCCTCAAGGCTGTGTGCTATCGCCCACGCTGTTCCTTCTGCATATCAATGATATGCTGCATATCTGCGGCATCCATTGTTATGCGGATGACAGCACGGGTGATGCCTCCTATACCGACCGCGTCAATATCTATCGGGAAAACGTCATCGAGAGCCGAAACAAACTTGTGACTGAAATTGAGACTTCTCTGAAGGAAATTTCAGAATGGGGTCGACTTAATTTAGTTCGTTTTAACCCTACAAAGACACAAGTTTGCGCGTTCACCGCTAAAAAGTTTACGTTTGTTGCGTCACCTCGTTTTGAGAGCACTCCCTTTACCGCCACAGCTAGCATCGGAATTCTTGGTGTCGACATCTCGACTGAAGTCCAGTTCCGTAGCCATTTAAAGGGTAAGGCTAAATTAGCCTCGAAGAAGCTCGGCGTGCTCAACAGATCGAGGCAGTATTTCACTCCGGCCCACCGCCAACAGCTGTACAAAGCGCAGGTTCGCCCACATATGGAATAGTGCTCTCATCTGTCTGTGGGCAGGGGCACCCCAGTACCAGCTTCTCCCTCTGGATCGCATTCAACGGAGAGCAGCTCGAATCATCAGCTACCAGCGTATTTTGATCGGCTCGACTCCTTGGCATTGCGTAGAGATGTAGCCTGCATTTTCTATCGCTTGTATCACGGGGAGTGCTCGGAGGCATTGTTTGGAATGATCCCTGCCGCATCTTTTGTCATCGTCCTACGCGTCAGCATTTCCATCCTCACCATTTAGATGGCTGGCAGTCCAAAACTGCGTTTCTCAAGAAATTTCCTGCCTCGCATAACCAAACTATGGAATGAACTGTCGACTGCGGTATTTCCGGACCGATATGACCTGCAAACCTTCAAGAAAAAAGCGTATTCCCTTCTGATAGGCCGGCAACGCACTTGTGACTCCTCTGGTATTGCAGGTGTTTATGGGCGACGGTAATTGCTTACCATCAGGCGATCCATCTACTCGTTTGCCCCCTATAACATTAAAAAAAAACAATAAAATAATAAACAAGAAATCAAAATAAAAGGCAATTTATAAATTAAAAAAATTGATAAAAGTTAAAAAAAAATTATAAACTAAAACTACCGGCAAGAAAATCCTTTGCTGTGTAGTATGCTTTGTTTGGAAGGAATGATTTCAATTTATTCGCGTATGTTAAGTCATACCTGTTTCATACGATGTGTTAACTAACAATTCTTAAACCAAATTAAGGGAGCGTCTTCCCCGATAAAACGCATCAGGCCTTCATCATCACGGGCTATCACGCACATAAAGATAGCGTGATCTCAATTTGTCACCTCCATGCATAATAAATTCGTGTTACGTCGCCCGTAAATCTAAGGGGGCTCCCAGTAATGTCTTACTATGAGGAAACCCCCTTCCACCCTTTTAGGAGCGTGGGAGGTAGAATGAAAATTTTAAAAGACTAGGTTTTTATATTGGTTTGTTGTAAAAGTTCGATGTATAAGGTACGACAAAAATGTTGTGCATAATAACGGATGGATTGTGGATGGATGGTTGGATATCGCGTATTGTTTTTTATAAGTTTTTGTTATAAACTGCTGCACCACTATTACTGCTACGGCACTATATCTACTGCTGTATTTTAACAGAAATAGTGAATAGAAAAATAGCTAATAGGAAAAGAAAAATTATGATAATGATGAATGAAATTAATTAATTTTCCTTTCGTATAGTGATCGGAACAAAATCAAATATTGCGTAAACAACCATTTTATATTTTTGACTACTTTATGTAATTTAAATTGGTAAGTTGTTTAGGTACGACTAATAATAGCCTCATTTAATGTTAAATTAATTCAAATCTAGTTTCGAACTTTTTCAAAATTAACGAGAATTTTTTAATCGCAAAAATAAAATTTGAACGAGGTTACACCTTGTTACGAAATCAATTAACGTATTTGTACTACACATGATTTGCTTTTCAACTGCTACGGGGTGTGGCGTAGCATTAGGAGCTTAGGACGGAGTGAATTAAAACTAAAATGGATAAGTACCTCGTCTTGCGGTTTATTTGACTAAACATATTGAGTTAGAAACGGTTTATTATTAGTTGGGTGCACTTTTACCCGTGCCACGCCTAAAGTGTTTAATCAAGAGAATTACAGATACAAACTCATTTTCAATTCAATATAAACAAACAAACATACACACATAGACATAGTAGTTCCCCATTGCAGAATACTTACTTAGCTTTTGCGACCAAAAGCGATATCCCTCACACACTGTGGGATAGAATTCCATTTACAGAAGAGGACATCCCAAGGATATCGCTTAGTCTGAATTTCAGCCCACAGTTACGTTCCACGGCACATTCTCTTTAAGTATCCCCAACTTTATTAAGCCCACACGATAAAAAAGAGTACTATAACAACGAAAAAGAGGCCTGAAAGGTAAAAGTTCTTATATTATTTTCATTAAATCCCTAAAGGATAATATTTAATGTGGGGCGAATTTTCTGCTTGTTGAATCAGTAAATACGGGACCCGGTCGCAGTTACCTTCTCCCCAAGTTACGGATAAATGTATTCAATTTCGAAAACTTTGCTATTTGCTGAGTAATATTTTTAAATACTCGTGGGTAAACTGAAACTACAACGTTCTAGCAACCAATCTAAATAGGTATCATAATAGCTATACTGAATTGAAATTTATACCGTGTTTTAATTAGAGAGCCAAGTTTTCTTTAACATAATTTAAAGGTTTCAATTTCTTTTCATTATCTATTATAATAGCTCTCCTCAAGGCTTGATTCTGGGTCCATTTCTGTTCCTAGTTTATATCTATGATTTACTAAACCTGGTACAACATAAACATGATATTGTGCTATTTGCAGATGAAAAGCCACTTATCTTAAAGATAGGACGGGAAAGTAATTAGTGCCTTATTAAAAACTATGATGTTATTAATAAGGCACTAATTACTGTTGTGAACTGGTTTACAGTCATCATCATATCGTATGGCTTTGGTTGGTGAACTGCTTTTCAAATCCATATTTATATGGTTTCGATATCGAAACAGTGAATAATTTACTCCTTAATTCCAAGAACACTAAGTGCTTCAAATTCGCTTTGCCCAATGTCAAATAAACTATTGTAATATCAAACTAAAGGATGATGAACTGGAATTTGAAGACAACTCATTAGTGTTCTTAGGCATGACCTTATTCAAAACTGCAATCGTATAAACAAATTGCCACTCTGGCTGGGAAAGTGAATTCTACGACCTGTGCAGTTAGACGTATCAGACAGTTAACTAATTTTCAAACGGCCAGGCTGGTGTATTATAGTTACTTCCATAGTCTTGTAAGTAGTATGTATTCGCCGCTACTGGCCCCGGTTCCAGGTAGTAACCCTCCCCCAGCCCCCTTCCCCTGTCCTACCCCCGCCCCGCCCCCAAGGACCGCCCCGCTCTACCTGCCCAGGGGGGTGGTCAATCGGCAACATGGCGGTCATCCAATCCTAAAAAAAAAAAAAAAAAAGTTTGGACTTTTTTTCCATAAACAGCCCCCCATTTGAGACGATTGCGCCGGGTCCCATAGCTCTACGACCACGCCTTCCCACTTTTACCTAATGTGCTAATAAAACAATACACACCACTCGATCCCTTTTCTCGGCTTATTCTATTGTTCGAGCATGCGACCCTCAGCGGCTACCTGCGCCGCGCGGACCATCGCCGGTCACCTGGGTACCTGTTTTTTTTCCTTATTTGCAATACAGCCATTCCTTATTCTCCTACAATTATCAATTTATATTTATAATATATCTACCTCTAATACCTACTCTTTTATCCGTAAGAGTCAATGTTCTAAGTAACCTAACCTAACCAAACCCTTTGTATGTACATAAACAAACTTAGGTGCCACATAGTGTGTGTAAAATGATATTTTTCAAGTAACTGTAAGTGATCTTCCTTATCAGTTTTAGGTATTCATTTTGATATCAAAATTTAATTATTTTCATACCTACACTTTTTTAATTACTTCAGGTTTAGTATAAGTTTATTTTTAAAGCGATGTCATATAGTGTGTGTAAAATTATATTTTTCAAGTAACTGTAAGTGATCTTATGTATTCTGTACATATGCAGCACGTTTATTGCGCGGCCGCGCGGACCGCTGCCAGTACGGTACCTGGGTACCTGTATTTTTTTCCGTACTTGCAATAGACCCATTCCACAACATTACCTAATAATTATCCATGTATATTTTTAATATATCTGCCTCTTATACCTACTCTTTTATCCGTAGAGTCAATGTTCTAACCTAACCTAACCTAATTTTGCGTTTCACAATCTTTACCTAACCAAACCGTTTGTATGTACATAAACAAATTTAGGTACCTACCTATTTATGCTATATATGTTTAAGGGTAATTTAGTTATTTATTACCTAACCAAGCCGTTTCTTATTCGTTACTTGTACTTACGTACATAACCAAACTTAGGAACCTATTTAAGTTTTATATGTTTGCCGGTAACTGAGATATTTATTAATTCATTTCTTACTCGAGTTAACTGCAAAAAGAAGTAAGCGCCATGAAATTTACGGTGGTTAAGACCTTTTAATTTTTAATATGCTGCACATTGTTTAGACCTTTTTCTTGAACGCTCCACGTCTTGGGTGTCCATTTAGGTACTTAATAATTTCAATTAATGTTTTCAGAAAGAAACCTGTTTAAACCTGCAATCTGCCCAATTATATACATGATGTTGATGGATTTACATTAACATTAAACCCATTGTTAACTGGCTATTGTAATTTTTGTACAAAGCATTTGTGACAGCCCTCTCTTAAATGTGTATACGAGAAACATGTTTGAACAGGAGATTGTGGCCGTTGTACGATGCTTAGAAACGTGTTACAACCAGTATTTCATCAAAGAAGCAATAGTATATATTTTTTGTTATTGTAATCTTTGTACAAAGCATTTTTCACTACCTTATTTTGAATGTGTATTCAAGGAACATGTCTGAACCAGTATAACCAACCAAGGAAGTAGTAGGGTATTTTTTTGTGCTGTAAAATACTTATAAAAGGAACCTCTCCATGTTTATACCTTAATAGTTACCTCGTGTCGTTCACCAAGTCAAGTGCACAGTTCCGAAAGTATAACGTGTGAAGTTGTTTTAAGTGAAAGTCATCTGTCAAGTGTAGTGTCTCTATTCGCTCCAAAATGGATGTAAGTATGTTTTTTTTTGTTCTCATTCTATAAATTTAATGATTAGTTATGTATGTGTTTAATTAATTGACAAATGTTGTTTCAGTTCTCTGACAATACGTTCAAGAATTACTACTACCCAGAAACCAACCAAGAGGACCCTAGCAGTGACGAGGAGGGCACTGTTGGCCTCAAAATAAGGCAAGCAATAGCTAAGAAGAGACCAGCGAACAACATCGACAGCTTTTTCGAGCGCCCCAAGAAGAAGACAAAAGTGATTAAAAAATCATCAAACGTATCACAAAGTTCAGCGGATGGAGTATCATATTTAACGTCTGGTCAAGACGATGCCGGCTACGCGTCCCACCTCATTAAAATTGAAGTCTATGACATGGAAAAAATAAGAAATTTACCACCCACAGACCACTGGAAACACTGTGATATACGACTAAAATATTATTCCATCGGCGAGGATGATGTACATGTGCAAAGTGCTCGTGACGTTATTTTTAATATTACAAAACAATTAGCTTCAAAAGAAAACAGTGTTAAATATTTTATAGAGACTGATAAGAAAAAGTGATAATTTGTTCATTTAGTTTTTATTTATCTTTAAGTTATTAATTTTAATACCACTCTTTAGTTGTGAATTCTATTATTTTGGGAGTTATGGTAATTTTTTTTTTTTAATGATAAGAAATTTTTGATTTGTAAAATGCCTTTACCTGGAAGCAATCCCTAATTATCTTTAACAAACCGAACCCGAAATGCATTGTTTCAATTGTTAAAAACAGAGATAACGTTTAGAAATGTTACACTTTTGTTGTAATTCCCAATCAATAGTCTTAACATTGTTAAGTTATTGTACTCGGTCGAGTTTAGCGGCCACACACACAAATTCAGTTTCAATTGTATACCTTCAGATTTCTAAGAGTTGACTGATAATGGTTTATCTTGGAAAATAAAATTGTTTCATTCCAATTAAAAGTAGGAAGTACTTATCTGTAGTTATTTAAAGGCACATGCATTTGGTGAGGGCACTCATTCATACGATCCAATCACTATGGACAACTTGAACTGTAATAGTTATAACCCACAACTGGTAAAAGCCTGTGAAGACGTCGAAGAAGATGAAGAATTATATAACGCCGGAGAACTTGCAAGCCAACAGATGAAAGAACCGTGAGTATAACTTTAATCCTTGTTTATACTAAATCTTGTTTCAACCTGTTCATAAAGTTCTTGTCACCACAAGTTCCGGGCTATCCAGTTGAGACATGCCATTGTTGTTGGTTTGGTGGGGCGGACCCTTTCACAATATAAAGGCATTCACTGGGATTGAAATAGTTCAGTAACGTTTGTGACTTCAGTGTTTGAGTGAATTTTATTTGTTACAACAATGGCATTTACGTTTTTTCTTGGGCATAGGCTAGCTAGGAGTGAAATAGCCAGTTTAAGTAAAGGTTTTATCCTTCGTAGATTTCATAAGTATATTCGATTGTGGTATATTGAAGGAGTTCTACCGGATTATCTTATGGAGGACCAAGAAATTATACCATATTATACGCCATGCAGCGGTCATGTACAAGGAAAACCGGAAGCAGTATCACATAATTCCGATGTAATTGATGGGGTTCTCCCAATGCAAGCCTATTGTTTGCATTGTAAAAACGATTTAAGTTAGTATTTATAATCTAATGAATAGTTCATACATTAATTACTATGTAATTCGTGTATAATTATATGGTGTTTAATTTTTATAGGTATTCACAAGTTGGACGAGGGATAAAACGTCCAGCAGCGGATCCTGTTGCAGAACCATCGGCTAAGAAGAACCTTCCTTCAACCAGCCGTAAAAACATCGCAACAAATCAACCGTCAACCAGCCGGGACACTTCAACAACAACATCAACAGTCCAAGAACCTACAAGTAAAGTAAGTGCAACAAATAATGATAAAATTGAATGTTCCGTGTGCCATGTATTTGTCTCCAAAAAATATTTCACTAATCATCTTAACAGCAACACTCATAAAAATAATGTCTTTTGTTCTGATAGTGAGTTAATTAACGTTCAGTTAATTGAAAACGCGTTCCGAAACCGAGTTGCAACCTACAGAATATCAAATGAAAGTGATCCCAATTGTCTAGAAACACCGGAAGCGTTTTTAGAAAAAAATAAAGATACGATATTTGCTTTATTAGACCGCTCAATTGCTAATCATCGTTCTTTAAAAGTAAATTTTATACTAAACGCGAATTTTACTCAGGAAACAAAAAGCCTCAACAATGTGTTTGATTTTCAGTTGAGTAATAACGTAGTTAATGTTAGTAGTGATAAAAATGAGATATTTTTATCCCTTGTCAATGAAATTTCAGTGAGATTATCGAACTTTGAGAGAAAAGATAGTGGGTGGTCTTTAACAAAGGTAAATTATCTAGATGTCAATGTTAATAAGTATAACCCATTACGAGGGTCTTCATATATCAAGTTACCGCGTGATATACAGTTGAAAAAAGCTGTAATTAATGTTCAGAACAATGATCACGAATGTTTCCGGTGGGCTATACTATCTGGATTATTTCCACCAGAAAAGAATAATCGTGCTCATAATGTTAACACATACAAAAATCATAGGAATAAATTAAACTTTGAAAACATTCCATTTCCTATGAAGTTAACGGATATTCACAAATTTGAAAAAATCAATAATTTAAGTATTAACGTTTTTGGGATAGAATACGATTCACAGAGTAAACGGCATTCTGTTATAGGTCCACTTCATTTCACAAAATGTAAAAAAGAAAATCATTTCAACTTGTTATACATCACCGAAGGTAATAAAGGACATTATTGTCTTATTAATAATTTATCTAGATTAGTATCTGCTCAACTGACAAACACTCAACATGCTGCTCATATATGTGATGGTTGCTTAACAAATTTCACATCAAGAGAGAATTTAGTAAACCACCAACAAAACGATTGTTTTCATGTATGTACTAACTTGCCTTCTGAACAGAACAAACGAAACAATTGGTTCAATGAAAAAGTTGCTTCCAATGAAGTGACTTTCGATAATTATGATCGTAAATTACGGCATCCATTCGTTATCTATGCCGACTTCGAAGCGTTTTTAAATCCAATCCAGTCATGTTCCAATAATCCACTTACATCTTCAACTACTAATGTACAGAAACATGAAGTATATAGTTTCGGATACTATATTAAATGTTCGTATGATGATAACTTGTCAGTCTATCGAACATACAAAGGAGAAAATTGTGCAAGAACGTTTATGGAATTTCTTAAAAAAGATTTGCAGAATATTTGTAAAAAGAATACATTTGTAAAGACCCCTCTGCCTTTGACATCTGAAAACGAAGAAAACATTGCGCAGAGTAGTATGTGTTATATCTGTGATACAGACTTAAACGGAGATGCCACCATTTCATATAATTGCTACACTGGTGTTTACGAAGGTGTAGCACATGAAATTTGTTGTAACAAATTAAGGGTTCCCAATTTTGTGCCAGTGTTCCTTCACAACTTAAGTAATTACGACAGTCATTTCATAGTACATGGACTAAATTTTGAGGATGGTGAAATAGAAGTTATCCCGGAAACCAAAGAAAAATACATATCTTTCACAAAAAAATTGCAAATTAATAATCGAGTCATGAAATTAAGGTTTGTTGATTCCCTTAAATTCATGTCCAGTAGTCTTGACAAACTAGCCAAGAACTTAATACCAGAACAGTTCCATGAAATGAAATTGAATTTTCCATGTGAAGATGACTTTCAACGTTTAATACGTAAGGGTATATATCCATATGAACACATGACATCGTTTGATTCATTAAAATTGACATCCCTCCCCTCTCCAGATAAATTCTACAGCTCCTTGACCGATAGTCACATATCGGAAAATGATTACAATCATGCCGAAGATGTATGGAACCATTTTAACTGTCAAAACATGGGGGACTATTCAGATCTGTATTTAAAAACAGATGTCTTATTACTGGCCGACGTATTCGAAAATTTTAGAAACGTTTGTCTTGAAACATACGGTTTAGATCCGGCACACTATTATACTGCACCGGGGTTAAGTTGGGATGCTATGTTAAGAGTCACAAAAATCAAACTTGAACTGTTAACTGACATTGATAAGATTACTTTTATTGCAAAAAATATTCGGGGAGGTATATCCCAATGCAGCAACCGACACGCCAAAGCAAATAATAAATTCATGGCGGAATACGATTCGGCTATTCCTTCATCCTTTCTCATGTATTTAGATGCAAATAACCTATACGGGTGGGCTATGTCCCAATGTCTACCAACAGGTGGATTTCAATGGGTGGATGTAAATACGGATTTTAATGTGTCTAACGATGCGGAGCATGGTTTCATTTTAGAAGTTGATCTTGATTATCCCAACGATTTACATGATTCACATTCAGATTTTCCCTTCTGTCCAGAGAACGTCTGTTTTGGTGATTCAAAGGAAAATAAATTGATACCTAACTTGAAAAACAAAAAAAACTACGTAATCCATTATAGAAATCTTAAGCAATGTTTGAAAAATGGTTTACAATTAGTTAAAATACATAAAATTTTGAAATTTAAACAATCTCCATGGTTGAAAAGCTACATAGATTTAAACACCCGCATGCGATCACAAGCATCTTCGGATTTCGACAAAGATTTTTTTAAATTAATGAATAATTCAGTCTTCGGAAAAACGATGGAAAATGTTTTGAAGCGAGTAAACGTAAAACTATTGAATCATTGGGAAAATAAAGGTAAATCTCAAGGAGTTCAATCATTGATAACAAAACCTGAATTTCATAGTTTATCAATATTTTCAGAAAACTTGGCAGCTGTACAATTGAAAAAGACTAAAGTTTTGTACAACAAACCAATATATCTTGGTTTTTGTATTTTAGATATGTCTAAAACGTTAATGTACAATTTTCATTACGACTATATGAATCCTAAATTCGGTAATAAACTGAAACTCTTGTACACAGATACCGATAGCTTAATATATCAAATTTTCACTGAAAACTTCTATGATGATATAAAATCAGATCTGAATTTATATTTTGATACATCAGATTATCCCAATAATAATGAGTTCGGTTTACCTTTAATAAATAAAAAGAAATTGGGTTTTTTCAAAGATGAGAACAATGGCAAAATTTTCAAAGAATTTGTTGGACTTCGTTCAAAGATGTACGCAATTGATGTCGAAGGTAGTAGTGTGATGGCTAAAGCTAAAGGAGTTAATAAATGTGTAACTAAAAAACTTACCTTAGATAAC
Organism: Epiblema foenella; assembly: GCA_963556455.1. NCBI lineage: Eukaryota > Metazoa > Arthropoda > Insecta > Lepidoptera > Tortricidae > Epiblema > Epiblema foenella. The sequence continues at coordinate 13,775,786 of OY747107.1, read as the reverse complement.
TACAAAACGTGTTTATTTGATAAGCGCATACAACATAACACAATGTTACGTTTTAAATCAATTAAACATTTAATATTTACACAAAAAATTAACAAAATATCTCTTTCTTATAATGACACAAAGCGATTCTTGTTGGATGATTCCACAGATACCCTTGCATGGGGTCATTACAAAACATCAAATTTTTTTTAATAATTTCATATTACAACATGGCAGGACATTCATTTATTTGATATTATTTTTGCACTTTCTTTCTATAAAAAAATATAGTACTAAAATTGAATGTATAATATACATACTATTTAGTACTATATTATTTTGATGCGCATGTAACTTGTATATAAAAAATAAAAATGTACTTTGAATATGTAAATAAGATAAAAATGTAAATAATTTTGTTAGTTTTAATCTTGTAAATTTATGAAACTTGTATAAAAGATGTGTTGTTAACTTTTAAATAAAATAAATTACAATGTAACACGACTTTATAACAATGTATATAAATGTCTTTTATTTTAAGTAACAAAAATTTCAATTTAGTATGTGTTATTCTTATGTGTAATTTTGTGATATTTATGAATGTAAATAAATTACCCTTGATTGTTTTACATTAAGTATTTGCATGGGTACTAACTAAAATAAAATGAGAAATGTAATAACTATTACGTTAAAATTATTTCAATATTGTATCTTGGTTAATTATTTTATCTAAATAAATTACATAATTATTAACATACTTATGATTTTTATTATTATATATCCAATTCTTACCTACCCTATTCGTTTTATTTAAATGGTAATAACCACCACAACATTGATCATTTGAATTTCAAACGTTTTCATATCAACACGCACATTACGTTGTTACAATGATTCATTTTTACCATCCATTTACTACCATTGTGGCGGGTCCTAGTGGGTGCGGTAAAACCAATTTTGTTACAAATTTTTTAAATCATTCCAATGAACTATGTAATGTTGAATTTGATGAAATTATTTGGTGTTATGATGAAATGCAACCTTTGTACAATTTAGAAAATGTGAATTATAACCAAGGAATACCTGACATCGCCATGTTTGATGGGAAAAAACCTAAACTTATTATTATAGATGATTTGATGAGGGAGTCAGATGGACGAATAGTTGACATTTTTACGAAAGGTAGTCATCACAGAAACCTAAGCCTGTTTTATATTACTCAAAATATATTTCATCAAGGCAAAGGTCAACGTGATATTTCTTTGAATACGAGCTATATTGTTTATTTTAAGAATCCCCGTGATAAAACTCAAATACGCTACTTATCTCGACAAGTTTATCCAGAAAATTCAAAATTCGTTGATGAAGCCTACAAGGATGCTACTGCAAATGCACATGGTTACCTCATGATTGATTTGCGACAAAATACTGACGATATGTGTCGTTTTAAGACCAAAATATTTCCATTCGATGGTCATTGTACAGTATATATCCCTAAAAAAGGGTTTAAATATAACAAGAATCACCATATTCTAGTCAGTTCTAAATGATGCAAGCTAGAGTTAACACATATAAACATTTACTTGAAGCGCTACATTTACTCAAACCAAAATATCGCACGGCTTTACTTAAATCGTGTGATGACGAAGAAATTAATATAATTTGTGAGTGTATTTACAACGTATTAAAGGGTAAAATTCCTTTAGAGAAAAAAGAAAAATCCAAATTAAGAAAATATAAGGATACGTTACGAAAATTAGTGACTAAGGGAAAACATAAGCTAAGAAAAACCGTAATTATCCAGAAAGGTGGTGGTTTTCTGCCTATTGTATTAGGTGCAGTTTTAAGTGCTTTAGTGAACTCTTTAACATAAAGAAAATGGAAAACATGAAAAAAATGTTGTTAGTAGAACCAGATTTCATCGAAAGACTCAAACATAGTGATAACCTATCAGAAAATTCATCATCCCGTCTAGATGGTGAAATGCAAAAAATTCTCAAGAGTAAAATAGATGATCGTGTAAAGTGGGCATTATATTCCCAAGCATTACAACGATTTTTACATTTTACTGAAACGGATCGAAAACCGTTTAAAATACCATTAGTGACTGAAGTTGATCAACTCACCAACGAAAACAATGAATTTCATCCGAAGATCACCAAAAAGGAGGAAATTGTTAATAATAACTCAATCGTAAACGCAGTATTGCCAGAACCAGAAGGGGATGTATACGCAACACCACCTGGAGGAACGAAATCTGATTTACCTAAACAATATTCTCCATCTTATATTATAGACGTAATACCGAAATCGTATCGATCAAAAAGCCAAACTTTGTTGGAATGTATGGTACAAAGTAAACCAAAAATTTGGTGGAAGGAGAACGGGGAAGTAGTAATAAACAATCGTACCATTCCAAACAGTAATATTCTCGATCTAGTAGGCGACGTGCTTAGACCTCTAAAACGTTCAAAACCAAAAGGTTGGGAAGATTTTGCTAGTGTTTTACATGATATAAAAGTTCCTAAATCGTGTATAGGTAATCCTACGAACTTAGAATTTATGAATAAACTACAATCTAATGATTCTAGAACTTCGATTGCTTCTTTAAATCTGGAAACCCCGTCAGTTAAAGAAAAAAACACCTCTACTCCTCTATCTACTAAACCACCCAGGCTATCGAGAAAGAAATTAGATTGGGAGAGATGGACCCCCTATTAGAGATAAATAGGATCTACTACGATGTATCAAATCCAGCCAGTTATAGTAGCGTAAACAAATTGGTGAATGAAATGAAAGGTAAAATGAACAGAGGGGAAGTGAAAGATTGGTTATCATCACAGGAAGCGTACACGCTGCATAGACCCGTTCATAAACGTTTTAGTAGAAACAGATACATCCTCTCTAACTTTAATGAACTCTGGCAAGCCGATCTTAGTGATATGCGAACGTATAGTCAGTATAACGATGGATATAAATATATTCTATGTGTTATTGATGTTTTTAGTAAATATGCTTTTGCTAGGGCTATGAAAAAGAAGGACTCTGAAACAGTTAAAAAATGTTTTGAAAGCATTTTTTCAGAAGCCAATTCTACCCCTCGTCACATCCAATCTGACAAAGGGACCGAATTTGTTTCAAAGGTGGTTAGAGATTACTTTAAAAACAAAAACATTAATTATTATACCACAAATAATCCTGATATTAAAGCAAGTATTGTTGAAAGGTTTCAAAGAACTCTTAAATCTAAAATGTGGCGTTACTTCACTCATCAAAATACTTACAATTACGTCGACGTTTTGCAAGACCTGCTTCATTCGTATAACCATAGCTACCATTCTAGCATTAAAATGCGACCAATTGATGTTAACTCTGATAATATTATGACTGTTTGGTGCAATTTATATGATCGCAATAAGGATAAACGAAATATATTGGAATCTCCAATACTTAATGTAGGTGATCATGTTAGAATAACTAAATATAAACATATATTTCAAAAGGGGTATGAGACTAACTGGAGTGATGAAATATTCATAATAGCCTCAGTTATTAAAAGAATCCCACGTATTGTCTATACTTTAAAAGATTTAGAAGGTGAACCAATTATTGGTACATTCTATTCTAAAGAATTACAAAAAGTCACTTACCGCCCCTCCATGAGGTATAAAATTGATAAAATAATACGCTCGCGACGCATTGGTGGCAGAAAGGAAGTGTTCGTTAAGTGGCAAGGTTATCCCAATAAATTCAACTCTTGGATACCTACATCAAACTTAGAAGAAATATGAGTGAAGATAGTTTTTATCTAACTTTGTTGAGTAACAGCTCATCGACCTACTTTACCGATAATACTACAGCTCATTTTTTAACTAAATTACCTAGAACCATTAAATTGGAGGGAGAATGGGTTGTTGGATTAGTGGAGTTCCAATACCCATGTTCCATGTATAATGTTCAAGAACATGAAAACATAGTCTACATTAAAAAAAAGGTAGCTGTACCGACTCAGGAAAAATACAAAATCGTTGATGTAAAAACTCACATTCCAGCAACTTCGTATGATAGTATTGATCATTTTCTCAAAGCATTTAACGAAAACCCGCAGCTAAAGACAAAAGTTAAATTTAGATGTGATGCAGTTACTAAAATGGTGGCTGTAACAGCGAACGAAGAGATAACATCAATCATAACTTCCCCTATATTAAGTCTTCAGCTTGGTTATAAACCTAGAACTAATTTAAAAGAAAGTACTATTGGAATACATCCTGCAAATTTATACTTAGGTTTACCATCACAAATATTTGTTTATACTGACATTATTCAACCACAAGTGGTGGGGGATGTAATTACATCATTACTAAGAATAATACCATTAGACCCCACAAAATTTATCTATGGAGCATATAAAATGCATGTTTTTTCACCTGCTCACTATGTTCCTGTTTTACGTAGAGAGTTTGACACTCTTGAAATAGATATAAGGACAACCACGGGATCAAGAATACCATTTCAATTTGGATCCTCTTGTGTGAAGCTACACTTTCGACGAGTAAAATGAATCATAAACGAGTGTCTCACTCCTGTCCTTATGAACATTACTATTCTCATCAAGCTGGCTCTGGTGTAGGAATTGTCTATAAAGGTGTTCCATATCAACGAGGACATGGAATCGGTAGCTTTTTGGGTGGACTATTTAGGTCTGTACTTCCTTTATTATCTAGCGGTTTTAAAACTGTAGGAAGAGAAACTTTAGATGCGGGGATGGGACTGTTGTCTGATATGGTGAATTCACGTCCTATGGAGAGTTCTATTAGATCTCGGCTTAAAGAAGCAAGTGCGAACTTAAAAAGGAAAGCTGACGAAAAAATAGATTCTCTTATGTCGGGATCAGGGTATAAAATGTCAACTAAGAGACGGGAACCTCTCATTACTTTGAAAGCCTCACGACGAAGAGGAGGTAAAAGAAATAAAAAATATAATATTGAGGATATATTTTCAAACTAATTATGTCTTTCTTACATAGTAATTCATGTGAATGTGCTAAATCAGAACTAGATTTGTTTGCACTGCCATCAACTCAAACCAGCATTGAAAGCGGACAGTGGGTTCATTACAAACCAATTTCATCTTTAAGTGACGACGGACCCATTGAGTTTCAAGTTCCCGGATCTGGTGATGACTATATTGACCTATCACATACTTTGTTACATATCAATGCCAAAGTATTAAACCAAGATGGCACAAAACTAAAAGCAGATGCCCCAGTTGCACCCGTCAATAATTGGTTACATTCCCTGTTTAGCCAACTAGATGTATATTTAAATCAGAAACTCATATCACCACCAAATAATACCTACGCCTATCGTGCTTATATGGAAAATCTACTTAATTATGGTCCAGCAGCTAAAGAATCTCATCTTACTTGTGGATTATGGTATGAAGATACACCACACTATATGGATACCGCTGATGTGAATAATAAAGGCTTTCACAAAAGACAGAAATTTATTAAAGAAAGTAAGGAAGTAGAGCTGATTGGTCACTTGCATGGTGATATGTTTAACCAAGAGAAATTCTTAATAAACGGAGTCGAAATGCGTGTTAAATTGGCACGTTCTAAAGAATCGTTTAATTTAATTTGTCACCAAGATCTCAAACTTAAAGTTCAGATAATGGATGCCAGTCTCATAGTAAGAAGAGCAAGAATCAATCCAAGTGTTTTGTTAGCACATCAAAAAGTATTAGCATCAACCACAGCAAAGTATCCAATCACAAGAGCGGAAGTAAAGGTTCTTACATTACCAGCTGGAATACAGGGAAAAACGTTAGATAATATATTTCTCGGGCAAGTCCCTAAAAGATGTATTATTGGATTCGTTTCAAACTCGGCATTTAATGGTAATCTAGCTTTGAATCCTTTTAATTTTCAACATTTCAATATGAACTCTTTTAGTTTGTATGTGGACGGTCATGAAATACCTTCGAAAACATTGCAACCTTCATTTAATTCTGGTTTAATAGCATCAACATATCATACGTTATTTTCTGGATCAGGAATTCATTTCCATAATGAAGGTAATGCAATAGACAGATCAAATTATGGAGGGGGTAATTGTTTGTTATGTTTTGATTTGACACCTGATTTGTCTGCCAGTTCAACTTCACACTGGAATCTTGTGAGACATGGTTCTGTTCGGATAGAAGTTCGTTTTGAATCATCTTTAAGTACTACTATAAACTGTATCGTATATGCAGAATTTGATAACATAATAGAAATAAACAAAAACCGTGACGTTACGGTAGATTACAACAGTTAATAAACAAATAAATAGATTATTTTTATAATTTTTTTTCATTAGCTCATAGTCATTACAAGCAAGATCATCGATAAATGTGAATGTTTATTATTATAATAATGGATACAAATGAATTACAATTATGTATGAACAAAATAAGTTCTAGTTTTAAAACAAATGTTTTTGCTGCAAATCAAATACCTATTTGGGTTAATTTACCTGCTTTCATTATATGCAATTTAGATCCTGACTCCAAGCCCGGCTCTCACTGGGTTGCCATGCATATTGATGTTAATGGGATAGGTGAATACTTTGATTCCTTTGGTAGAAAACCTACTGGTTACCATAAGTTATTTTTAAAAAGAAATACAAAGAGGTGGTTTTATAATAATAAATTACTTCAAAACCATCTTACCTCCGTCTGTGGAGAATATTGTTTAGTTTATCTATATTTTAAGTTTCAAGGAAAAACAATGTCAGACTTTCTAAGTCTATTTTATAATAATACTTTATGTAACGATCTAGTATTAAGAGCTTTGTTTAAATCAGTATTTGTGAAATAAAACAATGTCAATAAGGTTTTTCTGTGTTTTACTTACTTATATTTTAATACAATGTACACGAACAATATAAATTATTACATTCCATAAAAAAGACAGTTTTATAACTTAAGTACAGTAAAAGATAAATAAAAACTAAATGAACAAATTATCACTTTTTCTTATCAGTCTCTATAAAATATTTAACACTGTTTTCTTTTGAAGCTAATTGTTTTGTAATATTAAAAATAACGTCACGAGCACTTTGCACATGTACATCATCCTCGCCGATGGAATAATATTTTAGTCGTATATCACAGTGTTTCCAGTGGTCTGTGGGTGGTAAATTTCTTATTTTTTCCATGTCATAGACTTCAATTTTAATGAGGTGGGACGCGTAGCCGGCATCGTCTTGACCAGACGTTAAATATGATACTCCATCCGCTGAACTTTGTGATACGTTTGATGATTTTTTAATCACTTTTGTCTTCTTCTTGGGGCGCTCGAAAAAGCTGTCGATGTTGTTCGCTGGTCTCTTCTTAGCTATTGCTTGCCTTATTTTGAGGCCAACAGTGCCCTCCTCGTCACTGCTAGGGTCCTCTTGGTTGGTTTCTGGGTAGTAGTAATTCTTGAACGTATTGTCAGAGAACTGAAACAACATTTGTCAATTAATTAAACACATACATAACTAATCATTAAATTTATAGAATGAGAACAAAAAAAAACATACTTACATCCATTTTGGAGCGAATAGAGACACTACACTTGACAGATGACTTTCACTTAAAACAACTTCACACGTTATACTTTCGGAACTGTGCACTTGACTTGGTGAACGACACGAGGTAACTATTAAGGTATAAACATGGAGAGGTTCCTTTTATAAGTATTTTACAGCACAAAAAAATACCCTACTACTTCCTTGGTTGGTTATACTGGTTCAGACATGTTCCTTGAATACACATTCAAAATAAGGTAGTGAAAAATGCTTTGTACAAAGATTACAATAACAAAAAATATATACTATTGCTTCTTTGATGAAATACTGGTTGTAACACGTTTCTAAGCATCGTACAACGGCCACAATCTCCTGTTCAAACATGTTTCTCGTATACACATTTAAGAGAGGGCTGTCACAAATGCTTTGTACAAAAATTACAATAGCCAGTTAACAATGGGTTTAATGTTAATGTAAATCCATCAACATCATGTATATAATTGGGCAGATTGCAGGTTTAAACAGGTTTCTTTCTGAAAACATTAATTGAAATTATTAAGTACCTAAATGGACACCCAAGACGTGGAGCGTTCAAGAAAAAGGTCTAAACAATGTGCAGCATATTAAAAATTAAAAGGTCTTAACCACCGTAAATTTCATGGCGCTTACTTCTTTTTGCAGTTAACTCGAGTAAGAAATGAATTAATAAATATCTCAGTTACCGGCAAACATATAAAACTTAAATAGGTTCCTAAGTTTGGTTATGTACGTAAGTACAAGTAACGAATAAGAAACGGCTTGGTTAGGTAATAAATAACTAAATTACCCTTAAACATATATAGCATAAATAGGTAGGTACCTAAATTTGTTTATGTACATACAAACGGTTTGGTTAGGTAAAGATTGTGAAACGCAAAATTAGGTTAGGTTAGGTTAGAACATTGACTCTACGGATAAAAGAGTAGGTATAAGAGGCAGATATATTAAAAATATACATGGATAATTATTAGGTAATGTTGTGGAATGGGTCTATTGCAAGTACGGAAAAAAATACAGGTACCCAGGTACCGTACTGGCAGCGGTCCGCGCGGCCGCGCAATAAACGTGCTGCATATGTACAGAATACATAAGATCACTTACAGTTACTTGAAAAATATAATTTTACACACACTATATGACATCGCTTTAAAAATAAACTTATACTAAACCTGAAGTAATTAAAAAAGTGTAGGTATGAAAATAATTAAATTTTGATATCAAAATGAATACCTAAAACTGATAAGGAAGATCACTTACAGTTACTTGAAAAATATCATTTTACACACACTATGTGGCACCTAAGTTTGTTTATGTACATACAAAGGGTTTGGTTAGGTTAGGTTACTTAGAACATTGACTCTTACGGATAAAAGAGTAGGTATTAGAGGTAGATATATTATAAATATAAATTGATAATTGTAGGAGAATAAGGAATGGCTGTATTGCAAATAAGGAAAAAAAACAGGTACCCAGGTGACCGGCGATGGTCCGCGCGGCGCAGGTAGCCGCTGAGGGTCGCATGCTCGAACAATAGAATAAGCCGAGAAAAGGGATCGAGTGGTGTGTATTGTTTTATTAGCACATTAGGTAAAAGTGGGAAGGCGTGGTCGTAGAGCTATGGGACCCGGCGCAATCGTCTCAAATGGGGGGCTGTTTATGGAAAAAAAGTCCAAACTTTTTTTTTTTTTTTTTTTAGGATTGGATGACCGCCATGTTGCCGATTGACCACCCCCCTGGGCAGGTAGAGCGGGGCGGTCCTTGGGGGCGGGGCGGGGGTAGGACAGGGGAAGGGGGCTGGGGGAGGGTTACTACCTGGAACCGGGGCCAGTAGCGGCGAATACATACTACTCTTGTATCATACGGAATCCTATTGTGGATAAAGCGGCTGACAACCACACCATCTTCGTGCTACAGAAACGAGCTGTACGCTCCATCTACGGACTAAAAGCTAGAGAATCTCTCAGAGTAAAATTTAAAGAGGACAACATTCTTGCTGTAGCATGTCAATATTATATATGTGCGGAAAAGGATACAGAAATTCAAGCTTTACAGTGATGTTCATTAATCATAGAAGTAAAAACGAGATCGAAGTGAAGGCCAGTCGTCTCCGAAAGGTTAGCACCTCGTTTGTGGGGAACTGTATACGATTTTATAATAAAATAATTATCGAAATAGTTAACTTGCCGCTCAGTAAATTTAAGTCTCATATTATACTATGAAGGATTTCTTAAATGGCAAAAATGCGAGGGGTAGTTTAATCCTACCTAGTTTTATTTAATATTCCTAGGTATATCTTAGCGTATATTATTGTATACTTTGTTCCGGAACCTTTTATGTAACACGATGATATTTTTCGCCTAACAGTCGAGTGGCTTTAATTTTTGCTATTATCAATGGCCACTAGCTTGCATATGTCATGCTCGCTTAAAGGACTTTGCCTACGGTGACGGTGGCGTCGCGTCGTTGATCGAATCGCCACCTTCCCTAACAGATGGTCGAGGGAGGCGATGGCTGAGATACGCGTTATACTCTGGATCGGGTGCTGTTTGTGGAGTCCGGTCTATTCATGCTTACAAGGACGTAGTACGTACACAGTAACTGCGTTAATACTAGTGTCTTTTTATTGGGGATTGACGACAGACATCATCATGTATTGGATTAGTTTTTATACTCAGTGACTCTCGCAGAGCATATACATCTCTAACAATATTAAATATGTTTTTTGACCTTATTATTATTTATTTCATTCTTTTAATTTTGACGTTTTGAGACCATGTACCATCGCGAACAGGGATAGTTGAGCCACTTGACAATGTTCGCAACTTGGTCGTGTAATGCGAATCGGGACTAACACGACATCGGGTAACATCTGTCATTCATTACACGGCTAAATTACGGATAGTGGCAAATGGCTCAATAATCCCGGTTCGCGACTGTACATCTCTGACGACGTCAGAATAGTAGGTAACTATTAATTTAGACGCTCAGATATATGTACACATCTGTGATATTATATTAATTTCATATAATCTTTATTAAATCAGACTGAGACCTCACATATCTCTTACTTTACTGATATTGTAATAATCGTGATAGATAACTTTGGAATTAATTAACTATTTTTCATAATAAATGTTCGATTTTGATTTTGAAATGGTGGGCTAAAAATAATACTTTGACTGTATGACACCGCTAAATTTTTTCTACACTACACCGAAACGTATTAATAAGAAAAGATCTCATAATACATACTTACCTACGTTCCATGAGAATCACAAGCCATTGAATGCAATAAGCTTCATACTACGCAATAGATTCCAACATATCGTATATTTTACAATTAGTCCAACAATGGGTCCAACAAGCCTTGTCGCAATTAAAGGCATCGAAGCTTTGTACGCCAACTAGCTGTACTCTTTGCGAAGTACTGGTGCATTGTTCGGCTTATTAAAATCCATTATTTTTCAGGCACACCCATTCTCAAATATAAAATACACGTATACATATTTTTACACATAATTTTATCTATCCCTTACCTATCATAAAAGGAGAATTGAGTTTCTGAGAATAAATTAAAAGGTAACTACTAACACTTTTCAGTAAAACTCACTTTGGTTAGGTAAATGTATGTAAGTGCTATACAATTTCGAACATTGTGCCATACAATTTGACGAAGCATGTTGCGGATTTCATTTTTGGATTAATAGTACATTAGTTAGTCAATTTATGGAATAAATGATTCATTATTTGTTAACCGTTTAGAAAAAAAATGTTTTATCTATATATATATTTTGCACAAAAGATCCCAGTTAGTATTAATTTCGAACTGACTTCATACTTTTTAAATTATGTCAATATATTAATCAATTCTATCATTTGACCTCTGGTACTATTGGTCTGATTTTTAAAAATCTAATACCAGTATATAGAGTGGACTTTCACAATGCGCATAGGTTATTTTTTATCCCGTAGCTTTGTCTGCGCGTTCTTTTGTTTACACGGGTGGAACTGGAAAACGGGTGGAGTTTAATTATCAGTCAACAATGCCTGTTTTAGAAGTAATATTTCAACGTCTAGAACTTTATGTAGAACATTTCTTGAGAGAAGGTAATCATGTGAGAAATGTAGTACTGTATAAATACGAAGACGTAATTTCAAACGGCGATACCCGCTTGCGAGCACTCGAGAGCCTTCAGTGCCCGCATCTGTCTGCATCGCTTGAAAGGGGCATAATGTCAACACATTTTTCTTGTGCAAGTCTGAGTGCCGTAAGAGTATCTATTTCTTTGCCGGTTGCTATTGTAGGGAGGAGAATGTTATCTCTAGACGGGAACAATTTGGCAAGGTTCTGTTTGTTGCTAAAGAACAGAAACCAGAAACGCTTTTCTGCGAACCCAATGCCTGAACTGCTCACAGGTGCTAAGCTAAGTGGCCATAAAAGCGGAATTAGATGTCACGTTAGTTTTATAATTTATGAAATTTTATTTATGTATAATCTAAGAAAAATATTCTTTATTCACATTATCGTTTGACCAGGTTTTACTGTATTCGGTGTGGCATGTCTGGAATTCACGTAGGAGATTTAATTCTATTTATGTCATTAAACATCAGACATCACTGACATCAGGCTTCCCGGCGACCTCGCTATTCCTACATTCACGGAATAGAACATCCCTCTAAAGCTTTTATTTACGTCCAAGCAGAATCACTATCAATCTCCATCCATCTGGACGAAGGATGTTTAATCTATAGCAGAGATAAATCTACATGGACCGACCTGTCTTCAAGACAAACTGCCTTGTACGCTTCCCTTTGAAATCCGGACGTACTCTCTTCCCGTCTCTTTCACTAAAGCTTGTCTCGTAACTGAGTGAGGGAGACAGATTGACATAAATTTCTATTTAGAATAACCTCTGAAAGCCTTTTCGTGTATCGAGAACCTTTGATCAGTTACTTAAATAAATTCGAAAACTTGGAAACTACCGTTGTCCTTTATGGTATGTCGTTTATCCTGAGTAATGTAAATGGGAAAGTTTGTTTATTTTTTCTATAAAGTAGCTGCAGAAGTTTTGTTTTCTATATGACAAAGTAGGTAAAATGATCCACTCTTTTTATAAAACTAGTTTTGCTTACAATGTGAGACTGTATTCCATATGCTTAAAGTGGATGCAAGTAGCGGTTAGCCGATATGATTTTGATTATACGCCAAAAAGCAATAGGAGCGTAAGGTTATTTTAATTTCTGCGTCCTTCAATCCAACGGAAAACTATTTAGGCTTACATACTTCATCTGAACTCCATATCAATTAGGAAACTTACACCGTTGGTCCATAGTATGTGTATATGGATGGTTTCGATTTGCGATCAATTTATTAGCAATCCACTTTCGCCACAAACAACCGGTGTCATGTTTTAACCGCTTACTATCAACTAAAACGTACCTAGAGTTGGATCTCTTAGACGAGTCGTGTTTCTTCCCACCCTGAAGATTCGGCAGATCCTTCTGCCGCTTCTTCGTCTCGCGCCATATCCGATAGTACAATATGCACATCACAGTCACTGGCACATAGAAGGCGGCTATCGCCGTCCCGAACGTGATAAACTGGTTCGTCTCTATGAACTGAATGTAACACTCGTTTGGAGGTACCTTGCGTTCACCGTCTATGTACGGCCACGCATAAATCCAAGGAGGCCACAACACTAAACTGAATCCCCACGCACTGCCTATCATGACTGTCGCTCGCCGTGTAGTCCTTTTAGCTCTGTACGTCAACGGTCGCGTCACACTGAAGTACCGGTCGAAGCTGATGATCAGGAGGTTAAGCACTGAAGCGTTTGATGCTAGATAATCCAACGCCAGCCATGTGTCGCAAACGTGAGGACCGAGCGGCCAGTAGCCGTAGATCGTGAACATCGTGTATAAAGGCATGGATATCAGCCCCACAGCGAAGTCAGCAACGGCGAGGGAGAACAGGAAATAGTTACTGATCGTTTGTAATTGCTTGTCGATCTTGAAGCTGATCATAACCATGGAGTTCCCGACGACGGTGAGGACAGAGAGGACGCTGGCGACGATGGCGATGACGATCTTCTGGGCGAGGCTGTACGGGCTGGCGGGGAGGTCGAGAGCCAGGTCTGTGAGGTTGGCAGTGGTGTTGTCGATTAGCATGCTGTCAACTCAACGCGCCCGGGGGCCGCGCTGCGCCCCGACCAGAGCCCCGGCCGTGTGCGGTCTCGCCTGAAACAAACATAATACATATTACATATACAACCTACCAATGTTGAGTTACGATAGCCTAAGATCAAGCATGTGGCTGGCAATATTAGGCTGATGATGATGAAGTACTACCAAGTTTCCAATAAGTAGACTTATTCCATAGTTCTCGAACCACAGCCGTCGACACAGCGGAGCCACGTCGTTACTTACATCGCCTAAATGAACTTTTCATTTCTTTTATTGAAGTGTAGGTATGCTAGTCTGTTCTCTACTAAGTATAACGTGTCTAAAATTACGATGGTAATAAACACCATACGCTATTTAGTAAAAAGTGAATGTATGTATGAAAATACTTTATTGTACACAAAACACAGGTCAAAAATACAGACAATTCCGTATATTAGAGATAAGTGATAAATAACTTCATGTTGAAAAAATCACGGTGATCTGCCGATAAAAAGTACACTGTGACTTGTCACGAAGTAACATCGTTACAAAATAACATAGATATATTATAGCGTTCCGTTAACACTGGAACAGTGGAACCGGTGCAATCACGTAGCCTCGCGCACCGCCCGTGACCGCTGTTACTGTGACTGTGACTAGTTGTCATAAGTAACAAACGGGCGAAACACGTTTTATGAAAAAGACACTAAGTGCGAGCAAGAGCGATGCTGATGATTTAAATATTTTCCAAAGAAATAATGTGATTATATAGAGAAATGAAAATTCAAATTTTCTATGATTCAGATGAATTGTTTTTTACGAAATTATTATTATTTATTGTATATTTTGCAAATTATGACTGATACTATAGCGCAGCGAGCAATCATAGTTAATATTTTACTTTTATTGTTATTATTGTATGTATGAGCAATTGAATATTAATTAAATACTAAATACGATGTAAGTACATGACTGAACCTTTTGACCGATCCACACAATGGTCCATGATGAACCATCGTGACATTCGTAGCCATTATGGGGTTGCTGTATTTTAAATAGCTTTAATTAAGTTAAGGCTACCCCTTAAAATCAAACACCTCGATCAAACAAAACCAACAGTGTATGTATTCATATATTTATATAAAACTGTAACTAATTAAACGCCTTCATTGTCATGGCGTTGGAGGTGCATGTTATTGTGATCGCTATTTCACTACTGGCTTGTAGCGCCCGGAATGTATATTGTGAACTTAGGAGTAAAAGTGGAATCACTCTAGTCACAGAGTAACACAAGTAACAGAAATATCAGTAACAACGCCGGGCACGGACGAAACGTAAATGTGTTATATAATAACCGGAGTGACAAAATCACGGTGATGGAAAAGTAACGATTTTCCCCATGTCTACCGTATATATTGGTACATAGTACTTAATCCTTGATATAAAGCTTGTAAATAAAGCGATACCAGTGCACTGATTCTATATATCAGTGGTCAAGAAAACCACTGATATATAGAATCAGTTCCAGTAATGAGGATGTCATTATCTTGTATAGCTAAACTGTCCGACACGAGTAGGTGTCTGAAGTATACAGATAAACAACGTTGATATGTAGATTGCTATTGAGGTAAATTGTAGTTAAGTAATAAAATGGTCATGCACCAACATCTGCAAATTGTTAGGACATTATGTTCCTCTATTTTAATAAATATTTTAATACAGTTCTTAATTTTGAAGAACAGGAGATACAACATTCAATTTGGAAGGGCTTATAACTAAAACTCGTTACAAAATTGAGGCCGAAACTTTGTATCTGACTAAAGACACTTTAAGACTTGAGATCGAATAACGTTTTATAAAGACTGCAGCACACTTGCGTAAATATTTTAGTAACGCGGTAAACTCTAAGGCTTTTGTTGGAGAAATTGGCAGCGACAAGGGTTTTGCGAGAGTGTAGTCGGCCTTTAGGCAGAAGGGGGTTAAACAGTTACTGAAATTTCTAAACGAATTTCACTCGCTTGAAAGAATTAAGTCGGTAGTTAGTTAAAAGAGATTTCAAAAGGCGGCTACGTTAGGCTTAGTTTTGTACCTAAATAATATAATTGATCCAAACGGAAGAATTCTATTAAAAGCGTACCTATGATCTGTAATGTTGCTGTCTAATCAATCTGGATACATTATGTACCTACTCGTGCATATAAGCAAAACTAGGGCGTTGCGGTGCACTTTTTACTGAAAATACCCGTATTTATTACTAGTGAGCACTATTGCGTACAATAGTACTAAAATTACGTCATAAACATACACACCAGACCTGCCTGTCTACTTCACCCGCTAGTTGACAACTTCACCTCGATTAATTCTCAAAAGATTGAAAGTGTATGTGTCAAGCACTGGGACTTAATTCTCAAGGCAAACAGAGCGCTGAAAATATAAAAGGTAAGAAACTGACACTAATTTACTGTAAAGCAACTCGAAGCCTTTTCCTATATCAGCATGCAAATAATTTTAACTACGCTCCTCTCTGCTAAACTGCTCCCGGTTCCCAGTGTGGTCCTTGAAAGCTGCGGTTACATTGAAGCGGAGCGTGTATATTAAGTACCTATATTATGAGATTTTAAACACACATTAGTAGTTTAAGCAACTGCTACATAATGCGAAGCATTAAAACACGAGTGTGGTTTTATAAAACGAGCCGAAGGCGAGTTTCATAATAAAATCACACTAGTGTTTTTATGCCTAATTATGTACAGTTGCATACACTATTTTATCTACATCCATATATTAAATCTTATTTAATGTATTTAGGAACCATTGCGTTGCAAGTGTAGCTCGAGCGTGAACCCGTTGAAGTCTTTTGTGAGCACGAGCCTGTATCATTATGGGAGAATATGGCCATAACGATACAGTTTTTGATGCTATTATGGCCATCTCTATCCCTGGCCGGCGCGATATTGTAAAGCTGGTCCTTACGTACACTTTTTGAGCACATTAAAGAGGATTTACTACATGGGTGTAGATTTTTTTAAATCTAGAATTTCTAATTGTGTCATAAAGTTAAACACTTTGTACATGTACGTCTAGGAATAAAGGCGTGAGTAAATTGTCGACCTTATATTCAGGCTCAGGTCATTAAAACCATATGAATCAAATAAAGGAGCATGTAAGTAGAGATCGAGATGTACCAGGACATTAAGAAGCTAGCCTCAGAAACATGGAGAATATGGAGAAAACTGCAAATATGGAGAAAATTGTATTAAGCTGCACTGCTAAGAGCCCAAATGATGATGATAAACTTCATCCCCATCGGAAATTATTTCCGTTATAAAAATAAATTCAGTGACCTTTGCAAATATCAAGCTTCGTCATAATCAGTGCTTTAGTTTAATCGCAGGCGTTAAACATTTATTTCTACTCCGCTCGATTACCAGCCGCACGCTCCGCTTCTCACATAAACCGCGTTCTTAAGCCTTCATAGTCTCCACATGTTTGTTTGTACGCTCGTATTTACAAGCCAAGTCAAATTGACAGACGGACGAACCGCAAGCCTGATTTGCATTAGTTAGGCTGCTAACCGGAGATTTACACTAGCGTCCTTATGTCACAGATTCTTAGGAATTGTACGTATGTGTTTATGATATCCTTTTAAAGAAGATATAAAGTAAGTATGTATGGTTACATACATATAGTTTAAGAGCCGACGACACTGAACCTAGTTCGATAAGACTCCCAGATGATATATATATTATAAGATACGTCATTCCTTGGGGAACATGAAACGGCTATGCTGCAATGCAAAAAACCTGGTGGGCACAGTAAAAAATTTTTTCAAAAAACATAAAATTTCCGGTTTCTAGTATGATATATAAGTCTCCCAAGTTTCGTTTGCTCCTCGATACAGGGAAGGGGTAGGACTATACGATAATGCAGTGCTGCAAGCCCCCCTGTCTAGCCTTATCAGTGGCAGCAGCATGATAAGAGACGCCCATACTTAAGTATCTAGTATGATCTGTCTCCTGAAAAAATCAAGGGTCAACTGAAAGATCATCAATTTATGTTTAAGAAAAACTACTGCTGCCTTGTCTAATATTGTGGAGAAGGTGGTTGCTGCAGCGATTGAAGGAGCTCAACTACACCTACGAACCTACGGCATCAACCTATCGACGGTATGCGGATGTAAGTGTGAGTGTCGTCGACAGTTACGTCACTGGTGTCACGATCTGGATTGTCACAGCTTGTTTTCTTAGACCATGGAATAATGGAAAGGGGTATCCCTCTTTTGGATAATCGTGTTTAAATAGTATCTAAAATAAAAATGTATAAACCCCCCAGTACAAGTAGCTGGTCATCGTGAGACCGACATTTAGTGATTGTTTAAACATTATTTAAACTAAAATTCAATATTGTTTGAGATCCAGTCACTAGATCCAATGAGAGCAGAATATCTTGGAGACGATGGTTGTCTTTCACCGAATTGTAAATAGCTAAAGAATTAATAAACTATGTAGCGCGCCTAACCGCACTCAAATCGGTTCATCCTTTGGAAGATGCCTCTAGACAAAATTCACCGAAAAATACATATTAAACTTAATGCACTACTCGTTTGTGTCGGGGGTTAAAAATACCTTACATTGCTGGTACCTAGTGGTGAAATGATAAGGAATCTGAGGCTTTCATTATTATCGCCCGTACTGAGTAGGTACAACATTTTGCACTCTACCAGGAACTGGAATTTTCCGCACACGTGCTGGGCGATATTTGCCACTTTACGGCCGGGGATGAAGTGAATATTGTGACGCTCGAAATTGTATTGTAGATGTTACGGAAAGGTCGTTGACGCATTCACACAGGTATGATAATTATAGAGTAGAAGCATACACAGACTAAGGGTGGGGTTGCACCAACTCATCTGGAAAATCTGTTTGTAGTGAAAATTTGTAAAGTTTATATGGGATGACACCTATGGCCGTGGCGCCATATTTAACAAATGGTGTAATTTGGTGCAACCCACCCTAATACTTGCTTGTATAGTATAACTTGCATCTCGCTCGCTCCCACTAAACATTCAGTTACAGTATCAGGATACGCCCCGCTAAGTCTAGAGGTAGCCTAAATCGTATTTTCTGCTTTAATTATTTAAACTTTATTGTATAAATAATATAAGAATAAAGAGCGGATTTAATGCCATGAGGCATTCTCTACCAGTCAACCATAGAAACTTGCAAATAAGGGTGCAATGAAAAGATAATTCTTAAAAGTTAAATGATTTCAAAAGAATAAGCATACATATATTCGTAACTAACATACATTTACCACTGAATAATATATACAAATACATACGTAAATATATAAATATTACATACATGCGTCCCCGACAGCATACCGACGTCTCCTAGATTTCCTTACTCATCAGAGTACTACCAGTATCATGATACAATAATGTACTGCGACAGGTATGGCAATCCGATACATCGGTTAGTAGTGTGGGTGACACGACCGAACGTCATCAGCCAGGATCAACCTATCAATCATATATGCGGACGTAAGTGTCGTCGACGTGACGTATGGTCGTGTTACCATCCGGATTGTCAGACCTTGTTTTCTTAGACCATGCACCAGTATTATATTTAAGCATCCGTGCTTTCCGCGCCAATCAAAAAGCACTCATTTAAATGTAAGCGCGCTGTAAAGAATTTGTTACAACTGGGCTGACTATTCACACTGACAGCTTAATACTCATACCGCACCGACACGCACCGCCAAATCTGGGTGTAGTTTTTAGAGATCTAAAACGTACACCCTGAAGTACATAAAGACCCGATAATAATATAAGTGTGATATCAATCCAGAGAAAAGCTTTGCTTAGTACCTATTGAACTTGGCTTTTGATATTGAATATTAATAAACTATAGCTATTTTCGCTTGACACGTGTTTAATATGGCAATAAACTCTTGTACACAGGCATTGTGTTTCATGGGCACACAATAAACAAAATACGGGCGGTAAACAAGTTAACATGACATCAGTAAACAAGACAATAAGGCTTTATTATGTTAATAATATTGTGTTACTAAGACACCGAGTTCTTCTATTGGTTTCGAATATTTGAAGTAGAAGGATATTGTAATACCATATTGTTTATATTTCAGCAATTTTAGTTAATATTGGCCCTCGAACGAGTGCCAAATTAAGTATCATACTGTGACACGTTCCCAGCTTGTCATAGACGTATTTCTGTCATAAAATATATATTTTATATAAATACTCCCGTGAGACATATTAAAATATAATAAAGCCGATCACTCAATTGTTTAAGATCGAATGTCGCTCTCTGATACCGTAAATGCGATATCCTAGGGATGTCCCCTCTACCAAATAAGAGTAATGGAATTGCAACTTGAGCAAAAATCCTACTTAATGGTTCTGACTAAAGAACATAAACGTGGAAATGAAGACTTACTGTCAAAATAAAACAATACCACGAATTAGTTCTAAAAATATCAGTATATAATAAGAGTAAATGTGGTACATAACGAATTAGAGCTTAGCAAAGATAAGTAGGGATAGGAGAAAACCATATTACCATAATAGGGACATTAGTATTGTACGTAGCGGATAATGGACGACGAGATTGGTTGTGGATTATTACTCATCATAATGTGAGGTTTGTCAGACTATACATTACACATGAAAGACTTCATTATGGATTATATTAATGCCAATTAAAAAGAATCCGTCAATATGGTGATCGTCAATACATTAAATAAAACACAAAATCATTGTATATGATATGATGAATGACTATGTTGAGAACTGGTGATGGAACTTAGATCGATTAAAATTCAAATAGAGGTTTAATAAATATTGCTCCATAATAATAAGGTGGTCTACTACCTATTTAAAACGTTGTTACATTCAATAAGTAAATTTTTAATTTTTTAATGTAGGTAATATAATCACTTACGAGCTGATAAGTCCTGACCCAGGAAGACTGGAGGGTGGGTCAGCGATAGGAAAACGCATGTTCATACAACCATATTTATTGCAAAACTAAGAAAGACACAAAAGGTGACAGGAACCTGATCGCAGAGGTTTACAACTATCATCAAGAAGGTTAACACATATATCACACGAGCAATAACAGGAAATAACAGGTACACTTTGTATTGAATTTCCATAGTAAAGTGTACCCGTTATTTTTGCTCGTGAGCATATACGTACATCACAATTTATTAATGCCATACAATGATCAAATCATATTTATTTTATTATCAGTTAATATAAAAATCCATTCTGATTTATAGTAGTAGGTAGCTTTTATTTCCCTGGAGTCCGATACGCAGTATTTTGATTCCTTTTGCATCATTTGATCTGATTAAGCGAACCGATTCAAAGATTGGATTATCCCGCGTGCATGCTAGTGATCAATGCGGCAAGTTATTAGGGATATTATTGGAACGTTAGAGGGTATAAAACAAAGCGCTCACTCAGGAGTCGGAAACTCCATTCACATCCTATGCTCCTACGGAACACATATGCACAAAAGAAGAACCTTGAAAGAATCTACGCATACATAAGTTATGGTGTCAGTGTGCAAACCGTCAGGCGTTCCTAAGGACTTTTATTTAGTCGGATAAGCGCGAGTCGGACTCGCCCACTGAGGGTCCCTTACAAATTTGTAGGTATTGATTACGTATTTTAAATAAAGACTATGTTTCCTTATGAATTAATTACAAGTGTATACTTTTCAGATATTTCCCTGTACTTGTAGTATATAAGACGATATACTTGCCAAATTCCATAGTTGAAGGTCAATGAAAAGTACCCTATAAATTTTGATTCCCTCAAAAAGTAATACTTTTTGTAGCTATATATCGTCAAGGTTGGATTTCGCGCACTAGTGCTCTTTACTTTTCCATTTTTTTTTAATTTACTGTTGGTCCAAGCCATACACCCAACCGAAGAGTTTTAGGTTGAATCAGTTTACTTATTTATTTAATAAAGCATTAGACATAAAAAATATACTTTTATTATATTTAAATCATTAAAATTGCATATTAGACAAGCTAAAGGGTCATCAAATATTAAAAAGTCTAACATTGTTTTCAAAAAGTTGACAGGATGAGTAGATCACTGACCGGAAACGAGTATTATGCGTGACCTCCGATTAATAGAGTATTATGCAAGACGCCGCGCCGAATGAATAAAAGCTTGTTTTTTTTCGCCAAATAATACATTTATTTACAAATAAATCAAATACGAGTATAAATGAATTATAAAATTAAAAGCATATATTTTTTCATGTTCCATTATAATTAAACTACCATGATATAAGATCTGTTCCAAAATAGTTTTTGACTTGGGTGAATGCTGACAACCAAGGAATGCTGAAAAAATATACCAATTATAAGTTGAACCGACTTTTTGATTCCCGCCTATTACATAATTTCACGATTTAATAGTGTAATGAATTGTATTGGTATAATAATGTTTTTGTGATATGTGTGATTTATACGATTGTTAAATAAAATGTATGTAAACGCTACCGCTATATCTATATCTGGATAGAGAGCAGGTAAGTGCAAAGCCCACAATGGCAAGTGAACGCGTTTTGTTTTGTCTCTTTTAATTACTGTTTAATTTTTGTTTCTTTGATGTTTTTTCTCGTCCCGAGTCTTGTCCCTTCTTCACGGCTCGAGCCAAGACAACTACAAAATGTACTATGTATGCGGCATAAACGGCCGTATCTTCTTTTTATGTTAACTTAGCACTTTTTTTTTCACAACTTTAAGAGACTGTAGATAGATACCTCCACGCGTTCCCGAAATAAAGGGTCTTGACAGACAGACAACAAAGTAATCTGCTAGGATTCCATTTTTTTTGAGGTCGGAACCCGAAAAATGCTCAAAGTACATAAAGTGCCCGAGAGCAATAATCGAAATGCACCTTTGATGTTATAGCAAATTTCCAATACAGGAAACTAAAATAGATTTCGGAAACTAAAATATTTACCTCAATACCGTTATTTCACAACAGAACTTGGCGTGGAATGACCCAGTTCCATCAAAGTCTTAATAAACATTTTACTGTCTCAAGAGATATTTTGTGCATCCATTTCATCGCTACAGGGTAATGTTTTAACCAACTTCGAATCTCTCGACTGTAAAACTGTCATAAGGGCGGTATGCATATTTATGGCAGCTTTTTAAATTGTTCTTTTTGGGGATATATTTCAGTGGTTAAATTTTATGAGCCTGGATTTAGTTTTACGAGACAAGGTAGTACAAAATAACAAAGAATGAAAATAAATGCGTGATGCGAAATTTCGCCCACAAACTAAACCGCAGTTTGGCGAGTAATTAAAACTATTATGTACTTGTTTGAAAAATTAACACGTTAGGTATGACGACACTAGGTTTCGGCGACACTTTCTACAAAGTCCTTGGCACTGAATGTGTTAATGTAAACCCAATTCGAGGCCCACGAACGCTATGTGTGCTACGTAGCACGTAGCGTAGGCCCACCTAGTGACCTCCCTAAAGTGTTAATATGCGATCAAAATTGGGCATCTCGCATTCCATTTTTTATTATTTTGTACAACTTTTTCTCAAATTGACACTAACTAATCGTTTTTGTAGCCTTTTAAACGGACGCGTTTAAACTGGCTTGTTACCTCCGCCTCCTCCTATATTTTACAAGTACATATGTAAAACCACTGTCAGCCAGTTCACGTTTCCAACCCGTGACTTCGCATACCACGATCCCACGCTATGTTGCACTCCGCGGGAATCCAGATACAATTCACAATCTATTTCAACACGTCTCAATCGATCCTAAAATACCTGGAACCCAAGATTTCTGATAACTGATAATACAGGATGGACTGGTCGAAAGCAGGAAGGTAGAATTCCGGTTTTTGTTTGGACTAGTTAGGAGACAAACATACTAAAAGTCCCCACCCTTCGGACGAGCCTGTATTTGGAATAGACAACCATTGGGAATAGATAAAAAGTGTAAAAATCAAAGCTCTAGAGAATTTTATCAGCTTTCATTCTGTAGTATAATAGAATTTCCATCATGACGCATCGTTTTCGAGATTTAAACTAAAAAACGTGACCTTCTTTGCCCCCCAATGGGCTCACTTCCGAGGGGTGGAGGCCTTTAGTACGTTTGTCTCCTAACTAGTCCAAAGAAAATCCGAAGTCAAACTTTCTGCTTTAGACCAATCTATCCACATACCCCTTACCCCTTTTGAGCACATTTATCAAGCTGATGTCGGATTTACACTGGTTGTCTTGAGCTACAGCGTTAGTAAGCATTGTGAATACCTACCCGACGCCGGAATTTGATATTACCAGCATGCCGACCTAAGCTGTTCATAATTAAAATGGGAACTGACCTTTAGAATTATAATGCAGGTAAGGGTAAGCCTTAATTCGGTTAGAATGCGTTAGCGATTTGTTGTGAGAAATACACAAAAGCGTCGTTGAAAATATTTCAACTTCTGTAACTTAATTGAAAATGAACTATTGTAACTCCCTTATTTGATTTTTTAGGTTCCGGCCTAGCGGTTTCTTCTTCTTGCTGTTTTTACTAAAAAAGGGTTGAGTAATAAAGTTACCTTTACCTCAAATACATTTTGGTGAAAAAAACTGGTTAACTCATTTAAAACGATCATTGCAGCGTGCAAGTTTGGTATTTAGCGTCAGGATTGTTTGTAGTTTTGTCTTGCAAAATATACGTCATTACTGAAAACGATACAAAACCATTCGTGGCTGCTACACTATTTTTTCCGTCCATATTATCTCAGGAAACTAACATGAACTTATTTGATCAATCACAATTATTTACAGGATGTTTATTGTTCCTCGTAGAATTGATGATGTTCAGATACGAGTTTTTTTCAAAGTATTGACGATATACAGATTTTATTACTTCATCCGGGTGTGATTTAATTCAGAAACATGTCTTTTGGTTTACTAAACTCACCAATAGATCTGTATACCTGGCTGTTGTCATCCAACACACATACTTTTTAATATATTTACCTTTTTATATCGATATTTGACATGTTCATTTTTTTTTAAAACGTTAATTGTCAACGTCACTTAAAATACGCTAGAAAAAGGGAGGAATTTAAAAATTGTTTTCTAATCAAGTTACTCTTTTAATGCGTTCCTTATTATCAATATTTTTCACTGGCATTCAAATCTAAATGTTTATACGTGGAAGTGAACACGCATAATATCTCTATAGTTAAATTAGAATGGAAATGACAAGGTATGGAGATTAACCCCCTAGAATAGAAAGATGTGGCAAACGATAAAAAAGTATCCCGGTTTAAAGGCTATATTCACAGGGTTACCATGGGGAGTTTATCCCCTAAACTAGGTCAAGTGTATGGGACGGCCTTCATCTGATTTGCATTACACATGTTTTGTATTGGCTGTGTAAATTATTCATGTAGATATTGTTTACCTTATTGTTTGTAATATGATAATAATTATTCATGAATGCTTAAACTCTTTTCTGTATTCCCTAAGATGGAGATTGTTGTTGGAGGAAAAACTTTATCATGTGATATTTCGTAAGACAACAAGGTATAGTTGTTGGATAAGTTTTTTCGAAACAAAACACAAATGAACTTGTTTGGGTTTAGCCTCAATTTATAAATATGAAAACGTGAACTCTGGTGGGCTTTAGTGGCAACTGTTTTGTGCCATATAAATTGAGACTAAACGCAAACGCGTTCGTTTGTGTTTTGTTTCGAAAAAAATATACTAGTCGCTTTTGTAAAACTAGTAGTAGATGCGTCAACGTGGTATGCCTACGCCAAATCTTGGGATTAGGTAGCGGACCCCAAGCATCCTTCAGGATGCAACTTTACTGGGATATCCCCTTCATGCCTCGTCTATCTTAATTATAATCATATCTCACATGTTTGTTAATCTTGTCAGTCATTATCTTGTTTGTTTGTTATGTTGTGCTTATTGTACTGTTAATTTTTATGCGTAGGAACCTACAATGTACACAATTTAATTATTTATATGTGATCAGTGTGAAGCTGACTGGGTAATTATTTTTCACTTATGTTTACAGTTTCATTAACTCACCATTGTTGTATGTCCCGTAAACTTTAATTAATGCACGAATATCAACAATTTTGTTTACTGTTGACTTTATTCTCTGCAATTAACTTTTGTGTGTTTTATGTACATACTTGTTTATTATAAATTATAATTGCTACACTATCTTATTTTCAATTGTAGTCGTGAATGTGTGTAGCAGGCCCCGCCATTTCTGGACGCACCTTTTGACAGTTGGACATTCATGTGACGGCCCGACGTGACAAGACGGCGGTGTCAAGTTGTATTAGGTCGCGTTCAATTTTTAGGCGAAGCGTGCTACACACACCGTCATTAACAGCCTAGGTTTCGCCGGAAGATCAGCGCCAGCTCCCTGAGTCGGCATTACGCTGAGGCGAAACCTTTTTGTGGCGATTACTTGTTGTTTTTTTTCTAATTACGTTTATTTATCTATATTTTATGTTTGTATCGTCACGAATAAATGTTTTTCTTTCTTCTATCGCTAGAAGGGACAACATACTCACACACCCGGAAACAAAGCGTATACCGATAGCGCTGCGTCTCCGGCAACATACACATATACACTACACGTGGAGTCCGTAGACGATAGGGCCAATTCCCAGTCGATTCGGGCATGCGGTCGGAACCGGGCAGGCTGGCAGTAACCAATAAAGATTTCCTCCGCCCACGGATAAAAAAAAAAACAAAATAACGCTACGAGGATGATGATTATAATAGTACACCGCCCGAGCTGAAGGCAAAGGCGATAAGTATGCTATCTGGGCTGCCTTTATTACTGGCCGTGGTAAGTACAAAATTGTATGTCTCCTCCTGGCTATGGAAGTGGAATTTCTTGCGCGTGTAGCGTGCGTTATTTCGTACTTTATGGCCACGTGTGACATAAATAATATGGCTCACAATAGACCTTAACAAATTTCTATAAACAAAAATTGTTTTCTTTCTTATAAGCACAGATATCATTAAGATAGATAAAACAAACAAATTTTAACGGCATTTGAGGTGATTTGGTTTTTATTATGAACGTGTATAAATAAAGGCATATTTTTTGCAAAATTGACAGTAAATATTTCCTGTGAAAGATACTTTCGCATAAGTACTGAAAAAAAAGTCTCCAGCAAATTGGTATACTCGTATTAGAATTTCTGATTATTCTGATTACTCGTGTTATGTTGTTACGAAACACTAAAAGGCTAACTATCGCTTTCAGGTACCTTAACTCCAAAACCGTATCAGGAAACCGGACCTACAACATACAATCCTGACGTATGCTGAAAACTTTTAACTACTACCGCAACCTATTAAATGATGTTCCCTAAACAATATATTGACAGCGAATGCTTATGTGACATTGAAATATAAAAATAAAACCCCCAGTAAGCAGCAGAGCGTGGTTGGCGCGCCCCGCCGATCAAAGCAATGCCGATTGGGTGTTTTTACGCCCAAAATAAACGAGCGAAACCCATTTTAAAAATGCTTTAGAAAATGAGAATGATGAGGAATTTAAAAACGCTTTCAGTATATAACACTTTGCAAATAGAACTGTAGCTCTAGTATAAGTTTTTTGAAACAAAACACAAACGAACGTGTTTGCGTTTAGTCTCAATTTGCATCTCGACATGAACAGCGCCTCTGGTTGGTTTTGGTGGTAACAATTTTTTGCTATACAAATTGAGACTAAACGCAAACGCGTTTGTTTGTGTTTTGTTTCGTAAAAACTTATACTAGAGGTACAGGTTGGGTATGTTAACAGAATACGCTGATATGATGTGGTAAAAAGAAAGCAAGAATGGTTGCATTGGGATATTAGGTACAAACGCCAGCACAGTTTAAACAGCGGTCGTGGCCCAACGCGTGTTTCTGCTGAAATCCATATTGTTTTACATCTATTATTTTATTCGCGCTTCAATCCGTGTAACTCATCTGACACTAGCGAGTGAACAAAACAATTTTTTCGCGACGGTAGAGCCTTAAATGAACACCGCTACAAATACTACTACTTTGATCTAGGTAGGTCACTATTCTACAATTATTATAAAATCAAATTAAATCTGTTGTCGTGACTTCAACATCTGTTCGTAAACCCAACAACCGCATCAACGACACAACATCTCACTTATACTCAAGTGTCAAATTTTTTAGTCCAATTCTCACATTCGTTTATTCAACAGTTTAAATGGCGATTACAGGTGATCCAAACAAGTGAGTGATCCATCATTTTTGAGAAGTGTCAGCGCGGCGGGCGAGGGCGCGATCCATCACCGAAATATGCATGAATAGAAAGTTGGCGAGATACATATTCCCACGGCGTAGCTCAATTTTTCGTGGGTTTTACGTAGCTACTAGCTACAATTGTAGAGATGTGAACGAAAAAAACAGTTCGCATATTTTCAACGTCTTAAATTCGCTAGATAAAATAGCAGCATATATTATCATTTTAGGTCAAAGATTCAGAAAATTCTCATGAGGTTTTCTGCACGTCAAATTGTACCTATAAATTGTGAGAAGACGATCTTCAACCCCTTTTTAGGGTTCCGTAGTAAACAAGGAACCCTTATATTTTCGCCATGTCCACCCATCCGCGTTAGTTCGGAAACCGTTAGTAGTAAAAAGCTATAATTTGGCATCAGTATACCGATCAATTACGCCGACAAAACGGTGGAATAAAATCTTGAAAAACACATTTTCTTAGAGTATCTCTCGTACACGTAAAATGGAGATGCATTTTTTTTCCAAACCCCATCGTATGGGGTATCCTTGGATAGCTCGTTCAAAAATACTGTGGGATTTTTAAACCCATTTGTTGATTCATATATCCGTATGATCAAGTGTCCCCCCTCCACCCCCTGCCAGCTAAATGGTGGCTACTGGGCATGTGAAAATAATCATGGTCAAACGATTGGAAAAACATCAAATCGAAGTACATGTTACTTGTTGACTATTAATAGCCGAACTTAAAATGTGTACTTAGAATAGCTAAATTTCGTACAATTTCCATTGATTACTTAGATAATGTTATTGGTTTTGACAAAAACATAGTAAATATAAGTTTTCCTAAAAACATTTGTCCTTTGAAATTTCCTCTTTTAACATTATTACCGCACATTGTTCATAAATCCACTTAAAATGGAAATGTTAAATTAACTTTTTCTTTCAAAATGCACTGGAACGTTAAGCCCGGTCTAATTTGTCCTGCTTCTATGCAAATTCTGGACTGGAATTCACCTCGGTCACCCACATCTCTGAAGCGAACCAGTGTAAGTATGACCTCCGAATATCTATGTGTCGTCATTGCGAATCTTGGAGTCAAGTGGTTGGTGAGGTAAGTCAAGACTGGTCGTAAATGGCATAGCTGCAAAATACATTCATACGGTAACCTTTTTATTTACGAATTCTGAGAGAATTTTAAGCACGTTGTGTGTAGGAAGGCTTGATAATGCTCCTTTATTTAAAAATAGACTTATTCCCTAGAACCTACCTATACCACGCGGGCAGTATAAACACTGGAATATTCTAAGAGTTTGCGCTCCAGTGAGATTGGTTGAGCAGCTTCAACCAAATCTGCGGTGTGAATGGAATCGAGCTACTGGGAGTTTTGGTCGCTGGTTCACTAAACTTAGCCTAGCTAAGAGGGCTAGAAAATTATCGCAATTTATTATCTTTTATGAGACATACCCATTTTATACACCTACTGTTTACTATTAAAACAGCATTATTATATCATCGACCACTGACATTGAATGAACCAAGGGTACATTCCTGTGCGTCCACATCCATGCCATTAACATTGGCTCTAAGGCCATGATGTCGGCCAAGTTCGTTGGTCGGTCAAGGGGAGGTTTCCTTGGCCTATTTCCGCCTTTTGTAGTACGGCATATTTTATAACCTCTCTCTTGTTATAAGCAACCACGACAACTTTGCACATCGTCAAAACGATTGTGGCAACTTCAGTTGCCAAGTGAAATACAGGCAGTTATTAATATTTTTACTAAACAATTTAAACTATAATTTATTAAATCCAAATCAATTGAGCGTCTGGAAATAGTTAGAAATGGCCCGTTTTAAGCGGAGTAGTTTGACAGGCATGCAAGCCATATGCGCTGACTCTCAATAAATTTATGCCTATAAACATAACGTTATTAACGATTTCAGCGCGTCAGAACAAATCCTGAAACTAATTGAACAAAGTGCTTTTATAAAGCTTAGGCTGAACGCCCGGAGATGCAAATGGCATCGTAGCCTAGTCAACGTAGAGACAATCTTAGTTATAAAACGTAAAATATCATTATCATCATTAACCCCAACATGTCCTTATCTGTTTATAATGTGTCGTTTGTAATTATTTCCTTCAAAGGCGAGACGGTGAATTAAAAAACTCAATTGTGTTGCTCTGTAAAGAGAAAAACATTTTTATTATTAACAGCCACGTATTCCAAGCCGTATACTTAAAACAAGCTTAGAAAACAAGTTAAATTCTTATCTGTAAAGAAAAACATTCATTTCAATCTTCTTAAAACAAAACCGCTATAACGTATCCTCACAAGTCATTCCAAATGTCAATGTTCAGCACAGATTGAATCGATCCAAATGGTACCTTAAAACTATTGCGCAGTAAAACGAAGTAAGGTAAGATCAACATCAGTTATTAGCAAAAGCATTAATTACTCGCGGGAAAACTAAATTAAGGCAGAACAAAAGATTTAAAAAAAATACTTTGTACTGTAAAATAGTGTAACACCAAAAGCCGAAACATATGACAAGTGGCGTAGTCTTTATAAATCTGAACCACAGTGTTTTAATTCATATTTATTGTTTATTCCCTGTTTGTAAAATCAATGAATGAAAATAAGATCTACCGAGAAAGTTTTTTTTAAGACTCCTTCACGGTCTCAATATCAGAGTAAATAGATTCGTTTTTGTCTTATGCACTAGCCAAAGTTACCTTGTGTTAATAAGTAAGTAGGCCCATCATTTTTCTGTCGCAAAGTGCTATGGTTGGTTACATCCACTAAATGTAGGATTCTGTTGATATTATTAAACCCCATTTTTATGGGCCATCTTCATAACATGTCACAAGTCCATGCTGCGTCAATTATAAAATTTATGGTCTCCTAACGGAATGAACAAAAATAAAAAATTGAAAAATTAGGCCTTCGTTGATTGGACTAAACGAAGTAGACACAATTAGTTTCACCGAATCTTAATTCCCCTAACTCAGTTAGCGCGTGTTAATTCCCAGAATTATATTTAATGTGCGGTGTTGCGTATGTTGAGGCGTATATTTGTTATTTGTCTAATTTGTCGTAATTGGGGATTTCTTTGCATTTGGGAATACTAATTTATTTACACACTGTAATGTAATGCTAGTGAATGATGTTTATGATTTTTAAATTAAAGTAAACTTCCCAGTGCTTGTCACTGACCCAATAGTCGACACGTTTAGTATTTTTATCTTATATCAGAATAATAGCGGTGAACCATAGGTGTCACCTTAGTTGGCGCAAATTCATCTAGTCCTAAAATAAGGGAAGTTTGTACTTCCTAGTATGAGTTCTAAATGACGGTATACTTACTTGTATTTGTAAATACCTGTGGGGCTAGCACAACTTGCTGACAAATCGTCTCTCTCGCGACTCAGCGATTCCTGTCTCGCTCGAACTGTGCGGGTTAGAAAGAGAAGGGTAGATTTTTCTCTACTCGCGTCGCGTCGCAGCGGTAGTTGTGCTAGCCCCCTGGATATACGATAATCCAAAAATGGGGAAAAATCGCGCTGACTAAAGAAATAATCTGGACGATACCAGTAAGGTCTCGGTAAAGTACTCGTAGATAGTACCACGTACAGGTGCCGCCCCTCTAAATTAGTAAGTAACCTTAGATAGAAGTCTGAGCATACGGAGTTAATTACAGTCGACTAATGAACCACGCACGACCTTGGTTGAGACGTGATTTCCCGTCACTCGTTGGATCTGTTTCTGTTACCGACTGTGTTTGTCATGCTCCATACCTAGAGGTAGAGCGTAAAAGACCAATCGCATTTTTAACAAAGAAACTCAAAGTAACAAACAGTAATAATAATCCGAAAAATTATATATATACATAAAAACCTAATAAAATGAAATAAAACAATATTAGTAATATAAACATACTTATCAAAAATTATATTAAACCGTCATCATCATCAATATTAAGAGGGCCTGGTCCTCTGTCGTTGCAGCATTCTCCATTTCACTCTATCTTGGGCCTTCGTCTTCACTTCCTGGTATGTGTGGCTACGAGCCCCAATGCAAAATAGCTCGTCTAGTCGCAATTCTGCATGCGTATTTTTTTTCAAAAACTAGTATTTCTACCCGAATCGACTTTGATGATTAATGGAATACACTAGACGCAATGTCACTAAAGCTAGCTTAGTTTTGAGTTGTACAAAGTGTACATCTCGTTATTTATTTTAAAATAATTTAATTATAAATATTACATCTCACACGCAAATAATTACGTCTGCTTCATATTTAAGGCAAAATAGGTCGTCTATTTAAAATAAAACCTGTTTACCAGGGTTCGTAATATAAAATATTATTTTCAAATTGAATACGGAATATTCTCTGTCATGTAAAATGACAAACCACTATATAAAAGGGCAAATTCAGCCTAATTTTTTATTACTCCAAATCGTTTTTCTATCGAGATGGCACGAGGTAAGCCAGTGACTGAAGAAGTGCGGAAAATTATAATCTCCAGTAACAATAAAGGCAAATCTACGTACCAAATTGCCAAGGACCTTTCTATGCCAAGGTCTACAATCCAAACTATCATCGAGCATCATCGAAAACACGACAAAATTTCTTGTTTAAAGAAATCCGGCCGCCCACGAATTACTACTAAAGCAGAAAACAGGATTCTGAGGAAGATCATCAAGAAAAATCGTCGTGCAAGAGCTGGAGAACTTACGGTACTATGGCGTGACGCAATTAAAAAAAACATTTCAGTGGATACTTGCAAGAGAGTGATGAAGAGGATGGGCTACGGTTTTTACACTGCTAAAGAGAAACCGTTACTTACACAACGGCAGAAAACTAACAGGTTGAAATTCGCCAAAAAGTACAGAAATTGGACCGTCGATCAGTGGCGTAAAATTATATGGAGTGACGAATCTAAATTTGAAGTCACAGTAGGCGATGAACGAAGTAAAGTCATTCGCGAAAAAGGAGAGGCATTTCAAAAAGATTGTCTTAAGCGTAAGGTAAAGTTTCCAGCTTCCTTAATGATTTGGGGCTGCATGTCGGCACAGGGTGTCGGCTGTCTGCAATTTATAGATGGAACCGTCAATGCCGAAAAATACAAAAGCATCTTACAAGAGAGTTTGCTGCCGTCTATACGTAAGTTAAAGTATAAAAATGCGTATACTTTTCAACAAGATGGTGCCTCATGCCATACCGCTAAAGCAACGATGGCGTGGCTGAAAAAGAAAAAAATACCTACCATGTCGTGGCCATCCAGCAGCCCGGACTTGTCTCCCATAGAAACGTTGTGGTGGAAAATGAAGAAGAAGTTGCGAAAGGACCCGTCCAGATCAAAAGCTGATCTTAAAGAGAAACTTACCTGTGTTTGGAATGAAACAACCCCGGAAGAGTGTCGACAGCTGGTAGATACAATGCCGCTCAGAATTAAAGCCGTTTTAGATGCAAAAGGAGACGCCACCAAGTGGTAGACGTTCTAATCTGCGTCGGTAACACTAAAGACGAACTTTTTTGCATTTTAGTACAATTGGTGAAACAATGTTTTTTTTATTACCAAGGAAAGTTCGTTTTTTTTTTCATTGAATAAATAAAATACGATTTATAACTTATACTGTTTTTATATTGCTAATTCTTCCAAACACCTTCGTCCCCCAGAATTTTTAGGTTAACGTTAGTTTAGTACATTTTTTTCCTACCAGACGTACTCATTTGCATTGGGGCTCGTACAACACCATTCCTTCATCTGTGCCATGTATGGTATTCTGGGTCTTCCTCTCCCTCTTATTCCCTCTATTTTGCCTTCTAGGATGGTAACGTACCCGCTAAACCGCTACCTAATTAATAATTAATTATATTAGCTTTTGACCCCGACTTCGTCCTCGTTAACTTCATCTACCTATTTCGACCATTCCAGGGATGTTTTTGGAGTAAAAAGTATCCTATATGTTAATCCAGGTTATAAACTCGTTTTATACCAAGTTCATAATTCGTTGAGCCGTTTTTCAGTAACAAACATTCAAACACGTAAACTTTCGCATTTATAATATTAATATTAATTAGTAGGATACCCACAGAACAAAACTTCTTCTATAACATGGGAGTTATAATCTTTGGTGAACGCTTACGAACCAGTATAGTCCGACCTCCTATTACTTACTCGAGTCTATGGGAACAGGAACAAACGGTGAGGTGAGACAAGAGAGGTTGTCAATCGTTGGTATGTGTGAATATGACGTGTTATCTCATTGGCAGACGCTGTATGGTAATTAACTAACTACACTAACTGATAATCGATATTCAACGCCATGCCTAGTTTATTACGTGGGCTTGTTATTCTATAATACGATTACAATTTATATCTTCAATAAAGCGCTTGGCGTTAATTATTTGGTTAATTATCGTATCAGGCAGTCAAACGTAAGACTCAAGAAAGAGATATATGGAAATTGATCCACCAACAAGAGCCTAGCTCTGAAATTGATGGTGATAATACTATGTAAAAAAATAAATGATGCTCTTTTTTACTTAACCTTACCTCCATTATATTTGACCGCTCTAGCGGGTAAAGAATCAATTTGAGCTGTGGAGTCAACATAAAAAATACTTTTAAGACTTCAGATTAACTTTTTGATTTAATTATCCGTTTTGTTATAACACTTCATGTCGTTTGATGGCGCGCGGGGGGCATATCCACCTAGCCTTAACGAGGGAGCGAGACAATATTTCATTTAATTTTATCGCGTAATAACAGCGATCGTGTAGGTAATTTCGTCCCATCTTAGAGGAATAAGATTCAAAATGCGTAAATTTATCCTTTTACTATAAGTTGTCTGCGTCCTTTTAATAAAAGCCGTGCTATCTCGCTCACTTTACCTTACTATCTCGTAGTTTTTAACCTGACTGTGGCTTTATAGGCCGGGCCCAATAAAGTGATAGGAGTGCGTGGTTGGAGAGTGGCCGGGGAGAAATCCAGTGGAATCCTCCGCCCAAGCCGTTATAGAATCTATTCTTTATTGTTACGAGTTATATACACTCAATTCCTTATAGACATCCGCCAATGAGATACTTTTTGTCTGATAGTGTCATAAATTATTAACACTTGCATAATTTCGTTAGCTATTATGTAACCCTTGGCTTCTAAAAGGTTGCCCATCACTGCAGTAATCGGTTGTTCGAGCCGTAATCCACAAATGCACGTAAATAAAGTTAGGTTATACTGTAATCAGATGATTCACTCTCGGTAATACGCAGCCGTGAGCATTAATTATCGTAAACTACTACACTAAATTAATGTAAACCACACTATGCAGAGGCTTGCGCGGATATACACTTAGGAGCAATTAAAACGGGTCAGTTTGATGGAAATTCGGTACAAAGTGGTACTATGAAATTTATTTTTATTTCATATGTAGAATCAGCAATCCACATAACTTTGTAGGGAAACAAGAGGTGGATTGTGTGTTTGAAGTTCAATGTACTGGACAGAAAGAAGAAAGATCAAAAGGTCTGGATGTCCCAAGCTAAGCCAAACTTGGACGTATGGATTGTATGGATAATTGAAATTTCAGTATTAAAATCTGTTATCTAAACTATTAATTAATTTAAATTAGTTTCGATTATGTTGAAAGCAAATTCCTTTATAATGTGACGTCACTACCGGTCAGACTATCACACCTGACACCTGACACCTTACGAGTTGGTGGGACTAGGTTTAGGTGGGGCCCGATTATATAAAGTACTTGTTGCCTCATTGGAGGGAGGCATAACTCCCAGTAGCTCAATTCCACTCACACCTCAGATTTGGTTGAAGCCGCTCAACCAATCTCACTTGAGCGCAAATTCTTAGAGTATTCCAGTGTTTATACTGCCCGCGTGGTCCCGTGTTCGGTGCACCGGCTTCGTAGGCAGGGTCAGTGGTCGTCACTATACATTGTAATAAGTATGTAGTTCTGAGTATACTAAGCTGGTATTGCGGCAATCTACTGATTATGTTACCGCAACGCAAACCGCATGAAATTCATGTAAACTGCACAGTGGTTTGTACGTGACAGAGTCGTGACAAAATTTAATATGGGATTTATTTAGGCAAGGTAACCAAATGTAAATTATTTCAGACATATATACAATAGCTTAATGAGACAAGTGTTACATTTACATTTCAATGCACAACTTTCTTATGACATGCTAATAACAAATTATAAGAATTAATGAGATCATGGATTAGTAAATTACTTAACTATGAGACGATTTTTTAACACTATTTTTGAATAAGTTCAGACCTAAACGAAAAATATCAACGTCGTTACAGATTTTATTATATGATGTGGACATACGTGCCAGTGGACTGTTTTGAGTGACATTGTTGGAAGTTACAGGTATTAGAAACTGAGCAGGGCTGCGACTTGGTTTAGGATATACCGGAAAGTGTATGTTACTGACGAGATCGGAGTCTATCATATTGTTAATAATTTTATATAGTATTACTAATTCGTTATCGCTTCTTCTGTTTTGCAAACTATCCATGTTGAAATGGCGTAATCTATCTTGGTACGTCGGTAGTTTTCGTTTAAGTCGCATTTGTACACTAAATGTCGCAGAAATTTCCTCTGAACAGCTTCTATCCGATCTATATGAGTGTTATAGTTGGGTGACGAAACAGTGGAACAATACTCTAGACAACTTCTAATTAAGGCAAAATATATGGTTAATATGCAGTTGATGTTTTTAAAAGGTGTTATAGTTCTGTAAATAAATCCTAATAATCCATAATGCGCAACGAATGTAAGCTTCGAGTCAAACCAGACACCGAGGTTCCATATAACACATACACACTGCAAAGAACTTCTATTAAAGCTGTAATCAACTATCACAGGATTTTTATTTTTGTAAAAGTGATAATATTGCATTTTTTTACATTAAATATATTATTATTTGTCTGGAATAAAATTATTTCATTTCATTTCATTTCATTAATAGCTAGTATGATTCGAAAGGTTTGCCTCTATACCTAGATTGTCATTTTTGGACATGGTTTAGAGAAAAAGGATCCAAACAATGAAGACTTTATTTTGAAAATGCAACCTAATGAATAAAATTAAAG
This sequence comes from Epiblema foenella, assembly GCA_963556455.1. Taxonomy (NCBI): domain Eukaryota; kingdom Metazoa; phylum Arthropoda; class Insecta; order Lepidoptera; family Tortricidae; genus Epiblema; species Epiblema foenella. Next base: position 13,738,611 of record OY747107.1, on the reverse strand, counting down.
TTATCAATTTAAATTGATTTTATTGTTCCTGAACAATGATATTACACCTACTAAGATAAGGCAGTATATACTTTAAAGTAAGCAGTTAGCACTAATTTATTGCGCAAACGAAAATGCATTTTTAATCGGCCACGTTAACATGCGGAAATTCCGTTGAACGTTTTCATCCGACATTTTGAAAGGCCGCAAACGACTCAATTACATCGCGCCATAATTTTGCATACGAGCATCCAAGCAACTCCTGCAACCTCTTATCAAACCAACACGTGCATTTGAAAAACGACTTTAAAACTATACGTACTTAAGTTCAAATTGTAAGGAAGAACCGCAACGTTTTACGAACTTACAGCTGATCTATCAGTATAATGTTATAACGTATTTTGCATGTCTGCCGTCGTGTAAACACGTTTCGTATTTTCGCAGGATGTTATTTTGTGGCTCTGTTGTTGAATAAGGAAAAACGAGGTAGAAATGGAAAAATGCACGATGAAAACGCACGATGAAATGTACTCTTTTTCAAGTTGAGTACGGTTACGATTTTTTGTGACCCGTATTGTGTGACAGTCAAAATAAAGGAGGTTCATAATTAAAGTTCATGACTATATAGGAGATAGAGATTGAGATATATTATATTGATAAAATTAAAAATAATTTTACACTCCATTTCATTCGTACTTATATTGAAGGTTGACACATCGAAGATTTATTTTCTAAATGTTCTACATTTTATGTTTTTCTATAAACCTCAGTGTTATAGAATTCAGGGGGATTAAGCGATATTTCTAACGCCCCTACGTGAAGTAGATAGTACCTGTGATGTTTTGTGTGCGAATATTTTTTTGATCATCAGTTACTTTTGATGTTGACTACCTATACCTATGTATACTATCTATATACTCCTGCGTTATTATCTAAAAGCATTTTTTGTTATATAGTTTAATATGTAGGTATGTGGGATGGTACAATTGGCTTATTTGCACAACCATGTACTCACTTAATATATTCCCAACTCCAAGTTCGATCGTAAATTTCCAGACAAAGTCTTTCGTGTGAGTTATGAACCGTTTGCCAATTAATAGGTATATGCAAACTTCTGAATACACCAATACAGGAACTATACTGGCAACTTTGAGATAATTCGTATTTGATAATTATGAATGACCTACTAGCTTTTGCCTGCGACTTCGTCTGCATAGAACTCGAACATCGCGATAGAATTTAATTGCTATTTTCTTATATCAGGCACTTACCTAGTTATCGCCCTTCCATACAAATTCCCAACCCCTTAAGGGATGATTTTCGGGTTAAAAAGTATCCTATGTTCTTCTCCGGGATTCAAATTATATCCATACCAAATTTCATCTAAACCTGTTCAGCGGTGTAAGCGTGAAGAGGTAAAAAACAGACATACAGACACACTTTCGGATTTATAATATGACTAGAAGCAACCATATGGTTATCTACATACCAGCAGCAGCAGCCTTATTCTAGTATGCCTCACCCTAGATGAACCAAAGCGTCAGATGTCGAATTACCTACGTGTCGTTATTACAAGTCCCGGCCTCAAGATATACTACAGGTGAACGGTGAGGTGAGGTGAGCGGTCGTAACAGCCCGACCACGACTTTGGGAGAATTGCGGCGCGGCAAGCATTTCACCTGTTCATTGCAGGGTCAAGACTCGCAAACGCACTGCGGTTAGTAGGGATCACACGCAGTGTATTAGGAAAACCGCTGCCGCTGCCACCGCCTCTCGAAGTCGTTGTGGGCGGTAACAGCCTGCCAATCATGATCGTGTTTATGTCGGATATATAATATAGCATTCGTCCCTTCGCGGAAACTGAGGATAATATTATTGCAAAATACTAACAAAAAATCTCATATTTGATGTGGAAATTTGGAAGATCCTGTGTCGGAGAATTTTACCACGTATGCAATTGTAGCCAGTGCACATATTGGACCGGATTAAATATTGGTTTGGAGATAGAGCTTTGAATACGAAGGGCTTGATTTTAGAAAACTGAATTTCAGATTAAACGTTTCGTAGTGCCTAGATGATGTTAATAAGCGTGTCTTTTTATTTTACATTAAAATGGAAATCTGAACAACCTTAAAAAATGGTTCAGTATAATTCATTCAGGTTAAATGCTACCTATATTTTGATATGAAACATAAATCTGAAACTTTAAAAAAAGATCCTAGGAGTTATATGTCATCATTCAAATTACAAAATACATATTATTTTTAATTCAACCTAAATACACCTCTGTTTCATTGGAAAGTTCTGTTTATTACCTACTTAGACATCTTATATTTTCGTTATTCGTCATTTTATGTAAATGGCGTGCAAAATAGGTACGTATACAAATCAGAAGTATATAGGTAAGATCCTTATATTACAGGTACCTAAGTTTGTACGAAAATGATCGTTAAAAATATTATATTTGGCATGAGAGCATCACAGCGATCCGTTTCGATCGTAAAATATCTCGTAAATTGAAAGGCGAGTTTACGAGGTCGGAATCTCCGAATTGATTGGAATGGCGCTGGAGTCCATCGTTCTTCAGGTAATCGTAAATAAGGTTGAGTGGTATTGTTTTATGCGGCGTAATATTTCTGTAGTAAATATTGGAACATTGAGACCACTGTGCAAACAAATGTGACGGATAAAGATAGGCATATTTTTAACATTGTTTCAAGTATAAGTTTTTAAGTAAAATATGTCTCGTAAGTATGAAAACAAGTACATATCTGAACACAAAAATAAGACATTTGTACAAAGGCGAACTTATCCCCTTAAGGGTTCTCTTCCGTTAACCTTAACGTCTTTATGCCAATCCTCTCCCGGCGAAACAAATAAACCATTGTCTTGTTATGTGTCCGGAGATATCCGTCATCGGGGTTAGCTGGAAGTGTTCATAAGTACATGTTTCATAATGTGATTAGACAAATGGGTCGTTTGCAGCGTAGCGTAGAGCAACTTTTTAATTAAATTTCCTACCGTGACGGTGACTTAGCTGTTTCAGGGGTTATGAAGGGTGAGGAATTTTACTGCCAACAGATTCAATGACTTTTTGAATATACGTTTGGAAGTAAATTATGACGAAAATGACTAAACGGAGCCCCAAAAACACTGGTAAATACCATTTATTTTTTGCTGTATATTGACGCGGGACATTCTTAAATTAAATTGAGGAATTCCTAAATGAAGCGTAGATTAGATGTATTTAGTTTAGTGATATGTTAGTATTAAGTAGATTTTTAGTTAATTGCTGTGCCCTTGCAGGGTGCATATTATAATGTGTATTTTGTACGATATTGTAATATGTGTGCAATAAACAGTTTGAGTTTGAGTTTGTTTAAATTAATTGATCAAATAAAAACTTTCCAATCTTCCCATAAAACTATCTAAATACAATACAACAATTTTGTTGAGCCACTGGGTATTAGTCAATGGCACCTTTATTCATACATTTTCATTCCTTATTCCATTGAAATAAGGTCCAAAACTTTATACCTATTTATGGCCTCGACTGTCTGTACAAGCATCAATATCCTGCACAGCAAGGCGCCCATAAATATCTGATAATCTTCTATTTCTAGTGCAAGCTAGTGAAGCTAGCTCGCTATTCAATAAGTATAAACATCCTAATCCGTGATTTATCTATAGTTCTCAACTAAAGCAAAATTTATAATTAAAAGTGAGCTTTCTCACTTTAGAACTATCAACTTACATCAGGCCTTCAGTTTAGTCCTCAAGGCTAATTCACGATGGCTGTCGCTCAGGTATTTTAGATCACTGCAATACTCAAAACCATCCATCATTGATAAAAAAAATCTCGATCTGAAATTAACGTCGTCAATGGGCGGACACTGAGAAAATTACTCCATTCCATTTGTGGCTGTACAGCTCGATTCCTTGGACTCGACGATTTACGATCCAGCCATGTCAGTGTAGAAATACCTTTACACGAATATACCGGAGTCAAGCGATTATGGACTTTAGCCTATGTCGTTAAGTCTTTAACGAGGGAATGACTTGAGCGGTTTGTGCCGCCATTTGTAATTTATTAGCTGACACGAAATGGCTGACTCGGCTATGACGTCACAATTTCACGTGTTTATTTTTATTGGTTGAAAATCGCCTGTTCATGATGTATCGGGTTATATAAACGGAAAATTATTGGAAAATGACTGATTTGAACCAAGCGGGAAAATTTCTTGTATTTCAATAGGAGGAAAAACATTTTTTTTTCTCGTGTTGCCGACTGTCGAGGGCACGGTAATGGTACTAATGCTTAATTTCTTGTTAGAAAGCTTACCTAACCTAACCTATACCACTTGGCACAGATCGATCTACTCCAAACTCCGAGCGTATATTAATTGACAAAGTGAAACGAAAAGGCCTCTGCTTCAGCTTCGACTAAACTTAAAAAAAAAACACTCCCAAACACTCACAGAGCCACTAGTTTTCAGCAGCCATGTAAGTACTATAATATGTACCCACCCCACATTTATGTCCAATGCTGCAAACTAGCTATTTCTGCATGTACCTTTACTACCAAAGTTCTTGGCATTATTTGGGCACTATCACTGTGCTATGGACAAAACACAGGTTATCTGTTTAATGGCGTCACGCAGCCAGGCACACAGATATTGTGACCGGTTACTATAAGAAAATGTCCTAAAATATGTATTTTATTTCTCTTCTTCTTTCTTGGACTTTATTGTCGGGTGTAAAACCTTTAGGTATGTACATACCTAAGGTACTTACCCAGAGGATTTACATTTGGTCTTAGTTTATAGATTATAGCGAATTTATATGTAGTAAAAACTTATTTGTTGATTAATCTAATCTGTTGGAACAAAAGGCGGTCGTAGATCAAACGGGGCCGTAACTGTGGAAAGACCCCCGAGCGGTTTAATAGCAAAATGGGTGAAATACACTGGGAACTTTTAAGGAATGTTTCTTTTAGCTATTACTTGTTGGTACTTAAATATTTAATTTAGGTTTTATAACTTAGATCGTCTTATGGGCAGCACTTACCTGGCTGGTAATCGTTAAATATGCAGTTACCATCATGATTTTACCGGATTTAATATAACGTTTTGAAACAACCGAACCTAACACACTTATCAATATGTCATATCCGCCTTAAAAGTGAATTAATTGAATAATTGCTGTCTCTTTCCATCTTATAGCATCTCTGGTTTGTTAGTGACAAATTCATAGGTGTGTAGAACTTTTAATACAGAGATAAAAGTTGTCAAACAGAAATAAGTAAAGCCCGACCACAAATATATGGCAATATGGCCCTTGTCAAGAGAAAGAAAGAAAGAAAGAAGAAAGAAACATTTATTCACAAACACAGAAGACAGACATATTACAAAAAAAAACAACAACAGAAGAAAACAAACCACAACATGTGTGTCCCCGCGGCAGAACGGACACTAGCTCAGCATTATGCTGCGATGTCAGACACCTACAGCGCTGAAGAGGGCGCTTTTATTTTATTCTCATTTATATGGCAACAGTTCAGTAATGTCAGTATAGTCGGAATAATGACATTTTGATGTTAATTTTACTTAATGATTTATAGCGACCCAGCTCCATTTCCCGAGCTTTATTTTTAATTTTATTATATACATTGTTAATAATGTTCCGCTCTTGACAATAAATCGTTTGGGTATTTTTTGTAATTTATTATTTGATATTCAACACTTAACCTAAACCACCACAGTGACTGTAGTTGTTGCCAATATAAGAATTTAGTAAAATAAAGGAAAAATTGAAAAATAAAATAAAAACAAAAAAATTGTAAGAAATAAATTGTAAGAATTTAGTTCCAGTGAAATTCCGCAACATAGCCCACGGTCACATATTTCTGGCCAGGCCTTATAAACTTTGTCAAGCTGGATTAACCCAGTGTACCTCTGGGATTAGTCGCTGATGTTCCGAAGCATAAAGTACCTAAATAGGCCAACTCGTATTTACCTTAATCCGGGGAGCGTGAAACCAATCAACGGGGAAAGGTTTACGGAAAAACTAATATATTAATCAGTACTGTTCCGAGCACCTTTATTCAGTTCAGACATCCGTTTTATGAGAATATATTATACTAGCTGTCAGAGCGACTCCACCAGCGTATTAGGTACTATTATACCTTACATAGTATAAAACAAAGTCGCTTTCTCTGTCCCTATGTCCCTATATCTCTATGTATGCTTAAATATTTAAAACTACGCAACGGATTTTGATGCGGTTTTTTTTTTAATAGATAGAGTGACTCAAGAGGAAGGTTTATATGTATAATACATGCATCAGCATTGCACCCGTGCGAAGCCGGGGCGGGTCGCTAGTATTTTATAAATTTAACAATCTTCGTTCCTCAACGTATAGCTTTGGGAGAGCGGCGTCCATTAGCTAATGCTAATTCAACGACTCCGGGCTGCTCCTAATTTACGTAGACTAGCCTATTCAAGGTTCATAACGACATGAATGCTTCTAAGTGCGGTTTCCGCTGCAAGGCGGAAAAAATATGAAGCTACTGCTACGGCGTAGCACGCGCAGCGTTAGTGGACCTCGAAAGGGCTAGCTGACTCAACAGTTGTTTTATTCCATTTATATTTAGAAGTAAAAGTCTTGCCACGATTCTGAGGGAAAAACTTAATGAACGAGAAAAAAAACATACCTCAAGAAAATCGTAAAAAAATGTCCTAGTGAAGGTTAGAGAAGGATCACAGATAAAAACATGTCTTCCTTGGTTCTTTATTATTACTGTCGGTTGGTTAAGCATCCATAATAATAGCACTAGACAAACGGACAACCGGACGGATAGACAGGCATAGCCACACGGAAGCTGTAAGTCGTCATCTACAAATCCGCAGACATCCGTCCACATAACAATACAATGTTATTGAACAAGCGTGTCTATTCCAGTTGGCACCATTTGAGTAGGGAAATAAAAGCAGTTCAGTTCAGTGGTTTGTGTCCCGGTTACATGCTTTTTGAAATAGCAAAGTTTTCTTTGCAAATCTCCAGGTTTCAAAGCGCCTGTTTTATTTTGAACTAAACTCACCTAAAGAGCTCATTTAGTTTTTCCGTAATTTCGTATTTTTGCGGGGAAAGTGTGTACAAAGAGCCGGTAGTGTTACAAAAAGCCTAAAATTTTGTCTAACGGATGCGTCTGCTAACGAAATTAAAATTTTCAATCAAGTGAAAGAGAAATTAATTCTGAAGCAATTCTGGGTTTCTGAAGTTGCTAATATCTTCGCGGTAGGTGTCGCTACGAGCCTCCCTAAGACGTAATTAGAAGAGCGGAATAATTAAAAGATTCGTCAGCGCAAGGGATACCCACGGTAGCTGAGTTAGTTAAGAGCAATGGATGGATTCCAGAGATCATGGGTTCAAATCCCACCTGTGGCAATACAATTTTCAATTTGATTGAAAATTATATAAAGCCAATTAATTTGTTACCGCACTATTTCATTTGCTATAAATAGCCGAGTATCATTGTCTCTTTCCTCAATAAAACTATAAAGAGAATTCCCAACAGGACCCAAGTGTACTAGTTCTATATCTAGCGTGACCTATCCGTGTTGCGGGGCACAATTATCTGCCTGATTGCCTTTGCGTTGCAATTTATTTTTATACGATTTATTTTTATTTCTGCGAGCATATGTACTTGGGGCGCCTTTGGTTAACCGAACGGTAATACCTATGCACATTTTTTAAATTTTTCTTGTTCTAATTCCTCCGTCGTGGCCACGTGTAAATGCGATTTGTGATATGAATAATTTATCAAAAATGCTTTAAGGCGGGGAGACCCAGACCAACTGCACTCTGACGGCGTGCGTGTGTGTGTGTGTGTAGACGGTAATGGTTTTATATTTCAGTAAGAACCTGATCCCCACAATACATATTTTATTTCATAAACGTCTACTATTTTTCTAGTTTACCGTAGACAAAATGACTTAGTTTATAATTGAAGAGATAAAGATAGAAACGAGATTCTAAACAAAATAAATTTTACAAATGGTAGGTACATGGTATATAGATCGGCTTCTTAAACCTGTGATATAATGAACTATGGTGATGTGTGTGAATCAGTTTCGCCACCCTGATATTAAAATATCATGTGGAGTGGATACAAGGACAAGGACAAGGCTCCCTTAAAACATTTTAAATAAGGAACGAGGCGCGTTCCATTTCATGAGCTAAACTAGCGGTGTCCGTTTCGCACCCTGTTGAGGCACTTCATTAATAATTAAAAGGATTCATTAAGTAAACGGCGTGTGCTGTACTTAGCGGGTTCAGCTTGACGGAGTTTCTCTAAGAGTGTTGCGTAAAATGGAATGTTAGAGCAGAAATAATTTAGGAGGATGTTTTCACATTCTAAGCGGGTTGTTGAATGTAAAAGTGGAAGGAATTCTCGCTGCCATCTTGGCGAGAGTCAATCTATTCATTTAGTAAATGGTTTAATTGTTTATGTATGTTGTAGTTAATTTATCCCTTCATTGACTCTGGCAAAGGCCTTCGAGGCTGCTATTTCTGTTTTATAATTATATGAATGCTAAAGTGACAGGCTTATCTTATTTCGTTAACTTGGTATCAACAAAAGTATAAATAATAGATAATATGATGATTTGAAGTAGGTATTTAGTAATAGTAAGTCTGCAAGCTTTGTAAAGTTAACTGCTCCGCCTGATACATTATTTTACACAAAAAATATTAACTAATTATTGTTCCAACCATATTGTGTGTATAGCTTACCGTACCGTTTAGCTATTCGTTGTGGTCAAATGTGCAAAAACATTAAAGAAATACTACATTATCAATATTACGTATCATACAGATCATTCATAATTGCATTGTGGTGAATATTAAGTTGAATTAACTGTAAATTTAGGCATGTTATAATATGTGTGATATAGAATTAAATAAGTTTCTAACAACTTAATATACCCAATTTACATGACATTATTTATGTACTAAGAAAATTGTGCTTAATGAAATGATTTTTTTATTTTAGTCCATGTATAGCTGCTAATTCGCTATACGCACACCCAATCCGGTGGACCGAGCTGATTCGCACCTTAGACAGCAAGTTCTACGACATCTTACGTGCGCTGCCGAAAACAGACTGGGTTGGTGCAATATAACCGAGAAAAAGTGATGACAAGGGGCCATGGCCCTCACCATTGAGGATACCGACACGAGAAGAAGGATTATACTTCGGGGTGTTTAAAAATATCGCAATATGCACTGTAACTCAGGCGTGTTCAGATAATAAGAGCACCTTGATCGCTCCGATCTTTTTGATGGTGAATGTGAATACGCTCAGATTTCATTCCCCGAACAAAGCCAGGTCATAAGATGGTGTCAGTCATTTTAAAACCCGTCAAAGGTGCTCGGAATTAGCAATTGGGGCATCACACACGACTCGAAGGGCCGGGAACTAGGTCAGCGAGCGGCTTAGTGAGGGGGGGTTGATGTTTGTTTGTGACAGACGGACATTAACATGTTAACAGATGTATATTTGAGATCCTAGCTCTGCTGGTAATATGCATGTTGTTACATTGTTATACTGCTAAATAAAAAGATATACTGGACTGATGTATAAAAAAAAGCAATGCCAATACAGTTAATGGTTAGGCATTAAATTGATATCATTAAAAACGGGGTAGCATCAACCACTTTTTACAACTGTAATTTCATGGGAAACTGTCATACTTCCATAACTACAGTTTTTACGCTCATAATATTATCTCATGGTTACCGACTATTTAAAAATATCGAGGTTAGCCAAACCAGTTAATGATAAAACTTCCAGTCAGACGAATACTTCAATTGAATTTATATACATACCAATAGTTTTAATATTGAGATTCTTCATTTTTAATAATTATTATTATTAATAAATACTTTTTCGTGCCCTACATGGAGAATTATTACAATGATAAAACATGAAGAGGACTTAAGTAAGTAAATAACAATAGGCGGTCTTATCGCTTAATTTTGTGTTTGTTGTTGCGTCACCTTTTTTACCTTCTTGAGATGTCTGCTGGTGAAGGTAAAATTACTAACTTCATATCATTTTATATGTATACGTATCTAGTTAGGGAAGAAGTCAGTTTACTTATGTAAATACCTCGCCCATTGTCGACCTATATTTCAGAAGCTTAACGTTCTGCCAATGCCTTGCCTCTACATATTGGAAATGACCAAATTTGTAAAAAAATACCCACACTTTTTTCCACTACATGACACAATAATAAATAAAACTAGCAAACCTAGCAGAAGGCCACTCAAATTGTATCAGCCCACACAAAACTAAAATTATTTGGCATGAATGTGTATTGTACGGCTATAAAATTGTATAAAAAGTTCCTGAAGATTACAAAACACTACAAACACATCAATTTGAAAAACACATCAAAAAATGTTTAGGTGGTTGCTCAATAAATGTTTTTATTCTGTGATTGAATTTTTAAATGATGAATAATGAATTTGAAGTATTAATTAGTTTCACCAGAATTGTAATAAATTTATTTCACATTTAATAATATTACTAAGAATTTGTTAATAATAATAGTTATTTCAATCAGAATGTTAATATTACTTATTTATAATTTAATAATACTTCGCAATAGTCAATGTTCATTAATGCCATTTATTATATTATTAACTAATTTCTCCAAAATATTTCTACGCCGATGTTGGCAGAATATGCTGAACTATCACATTTCTAACTTTCAATGTACCATATTCTTAGAAATAAATTGATTGATTGATTGAATAAGTTATTAATCAAACTGCAAAGCGTAATGGCATCGTTAATATGCATCATATTCATATAGCCACAGAATAAGCAATAGCATATAGCTATATAGGGCATACTTACATAGCTAGGTAAGCATGCCTTTTTTACCTATAACCACGGCTCGAATGCCTATAAATGTAGTCCGTGCTCCAGCTGATGAACAAAAAAGATTCAATATCTAAAAACCAAAGTTTCATTATTTCTCTGCTAATACCTCACCCCTTTCCAATATAGCAGGCCCGCCAAAAATCCACTAACCAAGAACAATCACCATGGCTGTGCCAAGCACTTTAATTAAAAATTTTATCGTTTTTGCTCCCGAATATTGGAATATTCGCTCTTATGAAGAAATTTTCTAAATTCGACAACATACATGTATTACCTAATATATTGTATTGAAACAAATCACTCACGTTTTTAAGGTCAAATATCATATTATTATAGCACGTTATATAGTTATTGAATATACCTATATATGTATACTGGTGGCTCTGTGAGCTGTAGACCTAGTGAGTGAGTTTTTTTATAATTTCCAAAATCTGACATTATAAAAAAGATCAATTATGAATATCGAACCTTATTGAATATACCTATATATGTTCACTAGTGGCTCTGTGAGCGTAGACCTCGTGAGTGAGTTTTTTTATAATTTCCAAAATCTGACATTATAAAAAAGATCGATTATGAATATCGAACCTGCCAACAAAATTTCACGAGAAGCGGTTGAAAAATGCGACCTGTAGAGGAGAACAAACCTAAATTCGGACTCAGAAACTTACAAAATCTTTTAAACAATAATTGTTTTTGAAAATTTCCAAATACTGACTCGACAAAAAAATTCTATACAATTACCGGACCTGCTCAAAAAATTTCACGAGAATCGTTTGCGAAAAGCGACCTGTAGAGGAGAACAAACCGTTAAACAAATATATATTTTTTTAATTTCCAAATACTTATTCGACTAAAAAAATCTGTATTGTTATCCAACCTGCTCACAAAATTTCACGAGAATCGGTTGAGAAATGCGACTTGTAGAGGAGAACAAACCGAAATTCGCCCGCAGAAACTTACAAAATCATTGACAAAAAAATTGTTTTTGGAAATTTCCAAAAACCGTCGACAAAAAAATTCTATATAACTATCGAACCTGCAAACGAAATTTCACGAGAATCGGTTGAGAATTGCGACCCTGTAGACGAGAACAAACGGAAATCCGGACAAGCATTTTTGTCGAAGCTGAAGCAGAGACCTTCGTTTCACTCGGTCAATCATTCTTAGTGCACGATTTCACTTTCTAACGACTTTCCTTTTTGACGTAGGCATAATAGTTACTTCTCTTATAGTTAACCTTTTACTTAGATCTTAGATAGTATAGTAATCTGTATTACAGAGAGGTAAAAGCGATGTTTTGTTAAATTTAGAGCTTTATACGTATAATTTAACGCAAAACGGAGCGCTCCGTAGACAGAAAATCAGATACCTACTGTAGTTTAATAGAAAATAATATGTTTTTAAATACAAATATATATAACTCTATCATTAAAGCATGTCTTTTGGTTACATTTTAAAAAATATTAAAACTTCAAAGTTATTGATATTGAATAAAACCACCCTTACCAAATTGTTTTTAATAGAAAACCGTACTAATTTTTATCAAGTAAACTCAAAGCTTGGCTTAAGTAAAATACACTTAAGCAAGGTAAACACGATTCTCTTTCAACTGCAAACAGGCGTGGGTTGTTGAAAGTTGAAACCGAAGCGGCGGCGGATATTAGGTTGTTATCGACAACCCTAATTGGATTTCCAACCGAGTCTTCAAGGAGAATCGAGCTGTCAAAATTAACGCACTTCATCCACTTTTCTACCAACAATTGGATATTTGACTAAAAAAATTTTATGGTGCAATTCGAACCAGTTTAGAAACAATCAAATGTTTGTATGGGACCATCTACAATTAGAACAACAATAAAGACGAAAACGAGAGGTCAAGTATAACATAGTTGACGAGCACTGAAAACGCTCCATACTAGTAGGCAGTGAAATGTTACGTCACAGTGCAATGGCCTCGTATATGGAAATATGACGTCTTGTATGGAAAAACGAGTAATTTGCCATTTTAGTCGTGAAATATTGCGTTTAAGAACATAGTTTCCATACCAATTATTAGGGTTCCGTACCAAAATGGTAAAATAGGAACCCTTATGGTTTCACTTTGTCTGTCTGTCTGTCTGTCACATCGCTAAATATCTCAAGAACTACTTATGCTATCGATTTGAAATTTGGAATTGTTACAAAGAAGGCTTACCTACATACATAGAACATGACTTTTTAATTTTTTTTTTTTTTTTTCTGGGAAAAATGACAGATAACAGGTGGTTCAAAATTCAAAGTCTAGTTAATATATCGAGTGGAGTGTCATATAAAAGGGCTTGAATTGCACATTCTGAAACATTTTTTAATTCTTTTTTACGTTGAGTAATTTTTGTTTTATGAGGGAAAATGCAAAAAAAATACCGTTCCCCCCCTTATCTTCGAAGTTTACAGAGGAAAAAATATAAAATTATTACATAACATTGTATATTCTACAGGAAAAATATATCTGTAGCTCTATCCAGTATTTTTTTTTATCGTCAAAAAACATTTCTATTCTAAGTTTGTAATTTAATCACCTTTGCATGTATTTTTGTTTTATAAATACCTACGAGATTATGCTCAAAGTACCTTCTTTCAAATAAGGAAAAAAAAATGAAATCGGTTTACGTGATAAAGAGTTATCCTTGAAAAACTACCATACATACAAAATTATTCAGTCGCTCAAATTTGGAACAAAAGTCGCCGATAGATGGCGCTGTACCCATGGGGTCCAATTTTCACACCAGGTTCTTGAGATTTTCCTGATTTAATAGGGTTGGAACCGGTACATATCTGTATACGGAACCCTCGGTGCGCGAGTCCGACTTGCAATTGACCGGTTTTTTTTATTGAAACGAGAATTCTATTGGTAACCTTCAATTTACATTTGAACTATTAATAAAAAGCAACATTTTTTCGAATCTGAGTATTTATTTGTAGGTAGGCTTTTATCTTTAGTTTAGTATGTTCTTGTTTTTTCATATTCATTGACCCGCAATAAATTTCATCTTACAAAAAAAAGTACTATCACATCACATAAAATATGACGGTATACTTAAGCTCTCGTGCTAGCTAAGCAGAAATAGCTACGCACATGACGAGGTTTTTATTATGAGGGAATAAAAGCTTATATAATAATCATAATCGTTTAACGCACCATGACCATGGTAAATACAAGTTGTTACTTTGTATAATAGCCTCTCATGGTTTTTGTGTGAAGCAATTTAAAAAAACATACAATATGTATATAAAAAAATCAAAGTAAGTTTCTGCCTCTTTAAAATACCATATCTCAATCACTTTAATCATTAGTTGAATTGTGCATCGGTTTACATCAGAGTTAAATGCATACTGCGCTGAGGATAATCTGTATAAATCGAGAGCATAGTGAAGGATTTTTAGTGTCTATACGAACCTAAATTTAGGAGCTAAAAGTTAATGAAAAAAAATGATTTCGTTGCTCAAAATTTAATATGAAAGAAACACACGGCAAACATTCCCCGCCTACCCCTGTAACCCTAGCGCGAGGCGCGAAAAGAAGTGCCGTTATAAAATCTCGAAAACGATGCGTCATACATAATGAAAGCTGATAAAATTATCTACAATTTTGATTCTACACACCCTTTACCTATTCCCAATCGTTGTCGCTTTCTGTTTTCGACCATTGCATTCACAATCATTCGTTGCACAGACTAACAACGAACGCTCATCCATAATGGATCAGAAAACTTCATTTGACTCATATGAATTTGCATGCATCCATAGGCTCTCCAGAGTCTGTTTGCTTAGACTGGGTGGTTTCTCGTCAACATGTCTGACTATAAAATGCAAAAATTCGTTCGTCATATCCCAGTGAACTCCTATCTTCCAAGCACAAGCACCCACGCAGCCCCTAATTGCGAGCCCACAGCGTATTCACGGAAACGCTTATACGGAATGATTATTTATTCCCCGAAATTCTTTTAAAGGGTCTATGGGTTGAGGGAATTATGGGAAACTTAAACGGTTCTAGAGTAGAATACTATCACTGCCAATCATATTTAAACGAACAAATACCTTAAATACTGGGACTATCCCGTCTCAGTGTTTATGTATTTTTATTTCGACAAAAACCAATCCCGTGTTACAGAGAGCAGAGAGATACTTTCAGTCAGAACCAAAATGTGTCCCGAATGCTTTGGACAATAGGCCCTCATTATATCCGTGGAGTAACAGTGTTAGCGCAGCTTAATATCTTCCTGCATAAAATTCCGTAATATATCTTAAACATTTTAAATTTACAATGCCCAAAAAGGTTTTTCATCCCTGAGAGGTCGTCATTAAGTACAGAGAGGCAGGCGACTGTTGGTGAGCGCAGAGCGGTAAATTATTGTGTCTGCAGGGGTCCGCAACTGCTGCATAAACTTGCAAATTTTGTCACAGCCCCGACGTTTATGTCGCTTTTGTACCGAATATGTTAAGTGTTGAACTGTGCATTTGGCTCGTTAACTACAAAAGAGCTAACTAAAGCAGTATCGTTTGATTATGAACTTTATTTAGATGCATTCAAGGTTGAGATTAGAAACAACCTGTTTAAGATTAACTAGGTATTGGAAACATGATATTTTGCTCTTTGTGAACTTTTAGTTGCTATATTCATGCAAGTACTCATAAACCCAGGGTTGAATTTTTACTACTTTAAAGTAACAATCTGAATGCATTTTCACATAATACAACCTCCTTTGTTACTTCGTAAATAACGATAATATATGGTAATAACTATCATTAACACAACAAAGAAGATTTTATCTTGTAACGTGTTCATTAAATCAGCATTGCAAACTAAAACTACATGCATAATAGGGACACGGCTCTACTCGTATCTATAATAAAATATTAGCTATGTTTAGCCTACTATGAAGCTGCAGCTGAGCCACTACCAACAGTAGCCAGTAGGTACAAAGATGTTGGTTTAAAATCCTTTGAAAATGTCTAACCTTTGTTCGCCACAAACATACAAAGCAGTTCAATACCCCCACAGACGGGCAACTCCCTTAAACGCTGACTATTTACAATAATGAAGACTCCAAGCTGGTTTACGCTAGACGCATTTGTTTAGATTCCTTACAAGATAATATCTGCAACTAGAAGTGGAGATACATTAGTCTGGACAGCCAATCGACTCAGTAGACATGGTTTACGTAACTTTGGTATATGTTTTTAGACCTAAGTTTAAATTTTAGCTTTAGTCCGTAAATTATTTTAATTTAATTTTGGCAAATCTCAGACCCGATTTTATTATAAAGGTTAGATTTTTTGTCGGTAACTAATGGCCGTTTTAATTTAAATATGCACCATTGACGGACGTCGTCACATAACTGAAAGTTAATGTCAAATGCATATATTACGCCACAGGACTGATAGGATAAGCATGAATTAAACGCTTATTCTATTGGATAATCTATACTTTAACACTAAAATATAATTTCCATTTCATTCATCTTTAGACAGTATCAGAAACTTTGTTACATCATTGTAATATTCAATATCTCATGCAGGAGCATATTGTAATACATAAAGTAATTTACCTGTAAGTTTGAAACGTGCTATCTGCTAGTCCTGCTGGCTAATACCAACAGGATTAGCAGATAGCATTTTTTCGTGATAAAATTTCGCTTTTGACAGGGCCACCGCAAATTAAGGAGGAATTACCCCATTTGATGACCGTCAGTAATGAAGGATTGCTTAATAAGCTACCACGGCTTTGACAAGTCAATTAATATGTTAATTTCGAATTCGATTTAATGCCCAAAAGAATAACCATTTACGACTCTGCGGTGACATTTATGGTATAATATTCTAATAAGATAGCTACCTATTTTATTCGACCGTAATTAGATTATTGTAATGTGGCTACCGGGCTAGAATAATATAGACCATTATCACCTCTCTACATGTCTTTACTTCTCCTTCTCATTACGTATAATGTAATGTTACATCAATATATGCATATGTTATGGGCCTAATAAGGATTTTCTCTTTTATTATAGTCTAGCGGGTAAAAAATGATTGTACAGTTTTAGTGATTTAGACCTCTCGCCTGCATATGCTGATAATAAATTGACATAATAACGTATATGTCCCAGTGCTCGACACTGAGCCAATGCTTGGCACTTTTAATATTTAGTCATAGTGACAAAGGAGAACAATAGATGTCAACTATTAGGCATTAAGGTGTCTAGCACTGGGACGTTTAATTACATTATTATGTTATACGGAAAGTGTATATCCGCAGAATAAGTAAATCTTCTCATTGTACATATAGATATGCTTCATCTTGCGCCAACGCTTAGCCGTTTACTATATATACTTCGTTTTTTTTTCAGATTCGAAAAATCGTGCATTATTCGTGATGCAATTTAAGGAAAGCAGTCTTAAAACGGGAAAGTATTATGCTACTAATGCGACGTATTTAGGTACCTATCTTTGAAACGTGATAAATTACTGGAATAAGTGTGAAATTAGTACAATATTTTCCTCTGTTATCCCAAGGAAACGAAGAAATGTGTGCGAAAATGACCCTTAAAATTCTAATAAAAAAATAGGTAAAACTTAAGTCCCATAAAGAAATTAAATACACAGAATCACTGTACCTGCACTATCCTCGTTCCTGGTGGGTTATTAATGCTGCGGACAGCTGCATAAATACATGTTGTAGCCCATTAGTTCTGCGGTTTATCAGCTCAGATAGATAAACTATTAATATATCGATAATATTGCCATCATATAATGGATAGGTACTGTAGGGGTGGTCTGAGCTACCGGGTTTCAATAAAACTGTTTAAACATTCAATATAATCTTCTCTTTTCGTTTCGAAACACAATACATCGACTTAGCTGTACAGTTAGCAGCCAGCATCAAGTCTAACGCCGTCCGTTCTTTTTCCGCGAAACAGAACTGGCTACAATTCTTAATACAAATTTACTAACCGCCAGTGTCTGTTTCGCGAGATCTGCAAAGGTGTTGATACAACTTTTACAGTACTTTTATCTCACAAGTGTTAGCCATAGTCACACCATAGTTGTAATTGTGACACATACGAACACATAGACAATGTGAACTCATAGCTCCTTTTTTGCGTTGGTTTAGGTTAGGAATGCTTTGCCGCACCGTCCGCCCAGAGAAGGGCGACTGGACGGGTACAGTGTGGGACTCCTGGGCAGAAGGCCCAGACTATCCACCAAACCCCCAACGGTTGTTGACGGTATCGCTTCCAGGGAGGGTTCGCTTGAGCCATTCAAGTTTGACCGTCGCGAGTCACCCATTTTATGTGGGCCTGGCCTGGTAGAGCGCCCCAGGCCAATTTCAGGGCGCTCCAGTCCCGTGGACTTAATGGATGGCTAGGATCTCCCGACCCTACCACCGTCCACTACGGCGGGGGGAGCAAAACGCTGACTCACACATAGACAATGTGCATGTATAACCTCAACACACGACCATGTCTCATCGGCCTTCGTGGGATAAAAGTACTGTAGTTACTCACGTCCTTTATGAGTCGATATATATCTAGTTATCTTAGGTACCTGTGTATTACCGATCCGAGACTAGAATTGGATTAGAATTGCCAGTTTTTCCTCCTAATTACATACCTCAAAGTGTGTTACTGCAAGTGTATGGAGTAGTATGGAGACCTAAAAATCTATGATAAAATGGGGACAACTTTGTTCTATATCAGGACTTATAATTAAATGATTTTTATTAGAATAAACCAACAGCATCCAGATTTTGAAATAAAGTGGAAGTACAACTAAAAGTGAAAAGGCTATTTATATATTGCTACATTTCAAATAAAATAAAAAAAACGATTATTGAAACCATCAGTATCCTGATACCTACCTACAATCAACTAAGTTGGTTTTCCCATACAGAGCACTCATCCGCAGAACATATGGCTTGCGTGTTCAACCATTCATACCTGCATTATGCATGGAATAATTAACTGCTATTAATGCATACAAACTACTCTGAAAAGGGAGTCGATTACTGACAAGCGTCACGCATCACAATTTGATTTCGATTTGACTGCAATCTGTTGTCCGTGGTCATACTGACACAATAGCTACAGCAACGTTCTACAAACCTACCAGTGTGTAATTAACAATCTAGCGACACAGCTACAAGATGGAATGAAAGAGCAATCATTCAATTCATTAACCTGCAAGCCGGTTGTCGCGACAAATTGGAACTCGTAAGGTTTACGCTCGGAAGCGAGCATTTACTTGGCATAAAACCATTTAATTTCGATTTTGTTACAAAAACCGTTTTATTGAACTTGTTTTGAATGACTTTACACGTAATGGTTTTTCCAGATGAACCGGATTCACAAGAAAAAATGCAACGCGTGTTTGTTTTCGGATGCTGCTTGCCGCTCGGTTAATAATTAACACTGTTTAAAATACGAGATTTGTTTTGATTAATCTTGAATGGAGTTTCAGTGACGTATGATAATCGTATATCAGCATTAAAATCTGTCGCGTCACTGTGATTTTCCACTCAGTGGATAACCCGTGGAACTCCACTGGGCTATTCACTATACTCATCAACTTGCCTGAAGCGAACCGTTGTAAGACTGGCCTCCATTTGAAAGTGGTTTTACGAATATCGGTGTCTTGATATACCAGAAGTAAATGGTGATAAGAGTCCGGAGCTGTTTTAAATAGCAATGTTGAAGTGTACACTTCAGTCCAATTAAAAAGGGTGACTTACTGAAAAAGTTGACATTTGTAAACAGCTATGTACATGCGTAACGTGTACTCGTTCACATGAAGTTGTCTGATTACGCTCGTTTTCTTTTCCACTGCTTTCGTTCGTTGTTTCCTTTTTCTTTGCGACGTTGTTTTGTACAAACTGTAATAGGTACAATAAATATGATATAATTTTTCCGCCTCTTCCGCTCAGACATTTGTGCAGTGCAGACAGCCGATTTCACTCAATAATCAGGAACACTAATATTTACGAGGTTAAATTAACATCGGCTTTAGTGGAGTATGTTTTTAATAATGTCTTTTTTTTAACCCGACTGTGGCTTTATAGGCCGGGCTCAATAAGGCGATAGGAGTGTCTGGTTGAAGAGTAGCCTGGAGAAAATCCATGGGAAACCTCCGACACGACCACGCGGGCGGTTAAACCACTGGAATACTCTACGAGTGTGCGCTCCAGTGGAATACATGTCCATTTTAATAATAACTGTTACGCAAATGTGGCAACCACGTGACGACTTTGCTTAGAAATTAAAAATGCGGCAAATCCATTTCATTCAAAAATAATGAGAAACGACCCGTACCTTTTCATCCATTCACTTGTACGCCCACGCAACGGTGTTTTTCAAACGATAGATAAACATCATATAAACGATAAACAAAACACTCAGCGATCGGCTGGCTTCCAATTTTCTACGTCGCATCCCCCTTTGTTGATCCACGAATACAGGCATTATTAAATTCTGCTTAACCCCACACATACCTCATTAAAACTTTGGCATCTCGGAGCACGGTACACCAAATTGAAATTGGACTCATTCGGTCCTGTCATTTGCTCATTCATGGCTTTATTTGGACTCGATGTTTCAGCTGAATGTCGAAAATGTTCATTCATTCATTTCAGCTGAACAAGTATGCCATATGTAAGGGAAACTTATGTTCCATTGAGAATTAGATATCCTTTTGCCTCGTTTAAAAAGGTGAGGTACAGAAACGCAACCGTGGGAAAGGAGAAGTAACAGGCTATTAAACAACAATATAAACATTATTTATACGTTACTTATAAATAAAACTTACGAAAATACTTAGAAAACATCAAATTTCAACCTGTTTATGCTATTTTAAATACATAATTCAATGGATTTCGCTGAATTGCTTAAAATTGTGACAGCTTCACGGCCAGTTAATGCGTAACTTGCGTAATAAGCTAAAGAGCGACACGTCTCTGTTTCGTGACCCTGCTTCGAAAGCTTTACTCTTTGTTTCGAGTGTTTTCTGCGGATCGGAATCCGATTTCCATCTAATTTAGGTTCTATTAAGATGATTTCTATGTCTAAAGAAGTATAGTTTGGACAACCGTATCAGCAGCGGTGTAGCTGAAAACATTTACTCACCTCTTTTCTACGCTAACACTAGCGACCTAAAAAAGGAAAGGTCTGCCTGATGGTAAGCAAAAGACGTTGTAAATGAACGCTCGAGACTTCATAATAGGGATGTCAAAAAAAAAACGATTATTAAAAAATATATTAAAAATCGATTATTATTTAATAAAAAACGATTTTTTGATCCATTTAGAGTTTACAGTATACGATTAATAAAAAATCGATTATGGTTTTCAGGGCCGATTAATCCTAACATAATTTATCAAGTAATATTGTAAGCTAGGCGAATATTAGACGGCTACAAAATCCTAGCAAAGACCCTGGCATTATGAGGATATTTCTAATAATAATGGTAATATTGAAGCCATGCCACTTAGGTATTTCAAAATATACGGAGATGCTCAGATATTATCACGATACTGCAATACACTTGTGATACTGATCATGATATGTGTGTATCGCATGATAATAATCATAGTGTAACCGACTTGAGGTCACCCATAGGAAAAATAAATAAATTATAGAGAAAACGATTATTACTTCTTCAAAAAGCGATTGTTTTTTAATCGATTTTAATTTTGAGCAAAATAATCAATTTTTCAAGACAGAAGTAACATCCCTACTTCATAATGACAAGCAAACTGCCGACCCTTTTGTAATTTGAAAACAAGTTGTATTGACATCCCAATGTAGAATGACCAAATGCAAATCTGCGACTCTCAACACAGTGCATCTTCGGGAGCTCTGGCGACATACTCACCACTTGGAACACAACACACATACAGCCAGCAGCTAAGCAAAATAACAAACTCAGAAACATCAACAGAGAGCGTTATACTCTTGACATTAGAGTCCGTTTGTAGATAGATATTAATTATGAGCACAATACGCCCACGTAGCTACTTCTGCTGCTGACTGTAGGTACCTACTTACAGAGCAAGTTTATTTGGCCGAGGTCTTCAAACTACGGGCCGATTTTTCAACCAGATAAAAGTATCTGTCATATAACGGTTACCTCTGTCCTTTTCTTTCATATGACATTAAAAAGTGACAGCGATAATTTAACTAACGATAATTTTATCTGGCGATTGAAAAATCTACGCTAACTAAACCAGTGTAAGTACCCATTCTTAAAAAAACAGTAATACCAATATGTGTATGTGTGTGTTGTCCCTTATTCCATTATAAGAGCGGAAATTCTACATAGTCTTATCCTCCAATCGACTGCAGGTAAGTCCAATACTTCGGGATTGCAACCAAACTAATTATATTGGTAATCCTTATATATCAGCAATTTTCGGCAACTGAGGATTAAGAATTAATTAATTGAATTGAATTCTCCATTGCAATTCGTAATTACTGAATTAATAAATTAATAACATTCATTTCAATCACGATCCCTTATTTAGTAGGTATATATTATATTTGAATATTTTTTTATAAACTTTGAATCATCTAAAGAAACTTTGATTTAAAATTAACAGTAATAACAATAATGCAGTGTGCACTTAATTAATTGAAATTAGTATTCTAGTCTAGTTTAGATAGTCATTGACTAATTAGAATCAAATTACTATTTAATATTGATAATCAGACCAAAGGTCTTTGACTGCATGAGTGGGAGAAGCTACTTGGTTGAATATTATAAATTAAAAAAAAACTTAGCTTTAACTGACTTACCTATTTATATGGCATATATTTTATGCATATTTTTAATACTCGAAACTTCGACGTCTGCTTGCTTTACGAGTAGGTATATTCAAAATGTATTTTGCTCTAAACTTGAACTATGAAAAGGGTCCAGCATCAGGAAAAAACACCATAATAATGCGGAAGTGGATAATCAAAATGATGAGTTGACGAAATTAATGATCGTCATGTTTCATTATACCAGAAAAGTAATGCACCAGAATTGGCATAATGCCATGGCAATATTTTCAGAGTAAAATAGAGATTAAAAAAAACAGGGAGTGCGAGTATTCAGTAGTTAGATCTTCTTTTTATTATAATGGAAAACAAGCAGTATTGTACACATACACAGTATAGAGTAATAATAAAGTTGGTACATAAGACAAAACAATTTCCACCAAGAGGATACATTTTTTTTAGTTCGTCACTTCCGATGCGAATCGAATTACAATCTGACCCAAAGTACACGACGCAGAATGTAAGACGAAAATATGTCTTTCTCCCTCCCTTTAACATGTTAAATACTAAATACGCTACACTTATGATGATAGATACAACATTTCGTTGAACTGATAAATGCTTTTGGAAGCAATTGATGTAATCAAGGAGATCGAAACCCGTACCATTTTCGCTCTTGCCAATATGACAATAAGGATTGGGAAATGAAACTATAATCGCTGCAAAATATTTCATAATTAACATCAGAGTTGACAGGTAAACAAGTCGTGTTGAAATATAAATCAAAATAATAAGAAAATAGAGAAGATAAAGAGGTCACTCTCATATATTTCTGGTCGGGCAGTGAAACATTGTCACGGTTCAGTCAATCGTTAAGAAAGTCGTGTAAGATATCCTAATCTAAATCTAAATATATAAAAGAAGAAGTCCTGATCTACCATCAACGCACAGCCGAAACTACTGGAACTAGAAACTTCAAATTTGGTCCAGAACTTACTTTTATGACGTATGCAAGGGATAAGACGGGATTTTTGGAAATTCCACCCCTAAGGGGATCAAATAGGGGTGCAGAGTTTGTATGGGAGAAACTTTTGTTTTAGAATTAGAGACTTAAAACTTCGTATACGGACTCTCTGTTTAAATAAAACAAAACTTATTCCAGCGTATTTCGAAGTTCCTCCCCTAAAGGGGTGAAAAGGGGGCTCCAAGTCTGTAAAGGAGAAAGTCTTTGATGAAGCGAGAGATTTAAAACGTTGTATATAGACTCTTTGTTTGAATACAACAAAACGTATTTCAACGTTTTTCGAAATTGCTTCCCTAAAGGCGTGAAAAGGGGGTTCCAAGTTCGTACGGGGAGCACATCTTTTTTGAAGAGAGAGATTTAAAACTTTGTACAAGTACTCTCTGTTTAAATCCAAAAAAAAACATGTTTCAGCGTTTTTCAAAATTGCTCCCCTAAAGGGGTTCCTTGAGGCGCCGATTATGAAAATGAGACGCATTTGCAACTGAGAATATTCATTTTTGTAGACGGTCAAAAATTACGCTTACTACGCGGGCGAAGCCGGGGGAAAAAACTAGTAATATTATAAACGTAAAAGTTTGTGCCGATGTATGGATGGATGTACGTTCCTCTTAATATCAAAAACGGCAGGACGGATTTGGCTGAAATTTGGAATGAAGATAGCTTATATCCTGCTTACACCTGAATAGGCTAGTAATAAAATAAGCATTCATATAAATGCAAAAATAACTTGTAAACTAAGTGTCTCTATTATCTGTATCCGCGCCTGTGGAGATAGTTTATATAGGTACCGGAATTCACCCGTATTGACACAACTTTGTATATACAATTACACAATATGGAGGGAGGTATTGTAAATGCTGACACCGACTGATATGGCCCATTCATCTGGCTCATAACCTCCCAAATACATGCCCACGAAAAACACCGCAAATCGAATCACGTAACTTTATGTACTAACGGTAGATAGATTTTACTGACAATTTTGAAGTATAAATGTATGTAACAATTAGAATTTGACATTAAAATCTACCTAACGGTAGTACAAAAGTGACGGTATTTTCGGAACCGAATATGATTCATTCATAAAGAAGACATCTCTCAAGCTAATTTAAAAATGGTCTAAACCGTAACTCTCAAATCTCAAATAGACTATGCATGCGAAGGAATAATAATAATATGTCACAATATGTATAGTAGACCAGTAAAGTTATGACAAATAAAAAATCGGTCAAGTGCGAGTCGGACTCGCGCACCGAGGGTTCCGTATACAGATGTGTACCGGTTCCAACCCTATTAAATCAGGAAAATCTCAACAACATGGTGTGAAAATTGGACCCCATGGGTACAGCGCCATCTATCGGCGACTTTTGTTACAAATTTGAGCTACTTTGTATGTGTGGTAGTTTTTCAAGGATAACTCGTAAACCGATTTCAATTTTTTTTCTTTATTTGAAAGAAGGTACTTTCACCATAATCTCGTAGGAATTTATAAAACAAAAATACATGCAAAGGCGTTTAAATTACAAACTTAGTATAGAAATGTTTTTTGACGATAAAAAAAAGAAAAACTAGATAGAGCTACAGTTATATTTTTCCTGTAAAATATACATTGATGTCAATGTTATGTAATAATTTTATATTTTTTCCTTCGTAAACTTCGGAGATAAGCAGGGAACGGTATTTTTTTACATTTTCCCTCATAAAACAAAAATGATTCAACGTAAAAAAAAAAAGTTTCAGAATGTGCAATTCAAGCTCTTTCATAGGACACCCCACTCAACATATTAACTAGACTTTAGCACAAGTAGTTCTTGAGATATTTAGCGATGTGACAGACAGACAGACAAAGTGAAACCATAAGGGTTCCTTTTTTACCATTTTGGTACGGAACCCTAAAACAGTAAATTAATAAATATGCTCAAAATCTTAAAAACTGGAGAGTTTCAAAAAATGATGTAGTTTTTTAGTGAATTAAAGTAAATTAAAAACTACCATCAGGATTCTTATAATAAAAAAATAATAATAATAAAAAGGATACCACAACAATATACCTAAACGCAATATTGCACGACCAAAACAGCAAATTCCTCGTTTTTCCATTCATTGGTAGCACGGGCGCATAGTTTATGACGTCACATACTATGCTCAATTAATATGCGAGTTTTGGGAGCGTTCTGAGCGCTCGGATTGTATGCTGAACTTTGAACTCCATTTTTGTCTTTTGTGTTGTCATAATTGTACTTATCCCATATACACCTTTGTTCCTCTCTAAAAACTGGCTCGGATGGCATCATGAAAAAAAATGATGCATATTCTCTATTACAGGGTGGCTCAAAGTGAAAATACAAATATTAATAATAAGAGCTCTATAAGAATAAGAGGAATTAGAAGATGGAGATATGGATATGAAGATGGCTCTAGGATGCCCATCCTAGATCCTAGATCCTGATCATAGTCACAGTTCTATATCTATATTCGTATTTTATATATGAAGGTACGATATTCGTTCCACGCGGACGAAGTCGCAAGAGCTAGTTGAACATTACATCCTCATTGCGTTTTCCCGGTTGTGGTCTAAGGAGCCCAGGGTCCGCTTTGAGTCCCCAAGATTTGGCGTAAAAACTCGTTTTACAAAAACGACTGCTATCGGACCTTCCAACCCACAGAAAAAAACCAGCCAAGTGCCAGTCGGATTCGCGCACGAAGGGTACCATTATCTCTAAAAACGGCAAAAAATCCCGTTTTTTGTATGGGAGCACCCTTAAATATTTATTTTATTCTGTTTTTTTAGTATTTATTGGTATAGCGGCAACAGAAATACATCATCCGTAAAAATTTCAACTATCTAACTGTCACGTTTCGTGAGATACAGCCTGGTGACAGACGGACAGACAGACGGACGGACGGACAGTGAATTCTTAATAATAACCGTAAAAACTAGAATTTATTGGCATTAGATTGATTTCACGATTTTTCCCTCACCGAAGAGCCTCAACATGAACATTAAATAAATAGACCTGACCTTGGAAAAGGAGTTAAAGCGTTGGCAATTATGTTATGTAGCGAATGCTGACACAGAATAAGTAATAGTATGCTGATACCACAGTCACAGGAAGTCAGCCGACTACAATCATTTACACGACTACAGTACTACAGGATGGGCGAGTATGGAGTACTGGCTTTTTTTGACGGTTTTGCCTCTCGACTCATTTAATACTAATATCAAACGAAGGGACGGCAATTTTATAATCGAGAGTTTTAGGCTTCAGAAACATGATACTAGGCCCTACACATCGTGTCGAAATTGAGGGGTTTTCAGGTCAACTTATCTTCAAAAAGGATAATATTGGTTGGCCCTCAAGATCGCCAGAATCTAAAAAATTTGACTTCTTTTTGAGAGGGAGAGACTTTGACTTCTTTTGCCTATTTTCAATACGTCTATCAAAGGCAATGTAAATATTAATGAACCAGAATCAGTCATGTGGAAAATCCTTCAATAAAATACCCTTCTGAAATGCAAAAAATCATGAAAAACTATGAAAACATTCTCACATAGACACACATATAACACATTTTTTCTATGATATCGAGTTAAATTTGTATAATTTCTTACTCGTCTCCCTGTATAATTTCTCAATATACTACAATAACACATGATACGTAATGTAGTATTACTCTTAGTAGGTACCAATTCAAGCATTTCTGCTGAAGAAACAGTTTTGTGACTCCAATAATTAAAACATGACACGCTACCCGGTTATACAAACTGTCAGCATATTTTGCCTTAGAGGATTACTGATTTCAGAAATTAAACAAATCATTTTTCATTCCTAAATCTCAACTAACCAAATCCGACTTTCGCTTATCAAGATAAATGCGATACGTCCGAATGAATTTATCGTCGACTGACAGAACGAAACCGTCCTCCCTAATTATGAGCGTCTTTCAAGCCTTTAACACTTAAAAGCACAACAAATATAAGACTAGCGCTTCAGTTAGACAAAAAACGATTTTTATAATCGTTCACTTCCAAATTTTCTTCAAATTCGTTCGTCCTAGCTTTCCGCATGGGCATTTAGAAGCCGTATGCCCGTTTATATCACTTACACGGTCTGTAAAAGCATTAGGCGTACCTTACAGGGCCTGAAACGGATAACCTAAAATGTTGTCTATACAGCCTAAGTTATTACTCACCTATTTCGCCGCACATGGTCGCGAGTGACCGGGCTCCTCCGGGGCCGCGGCCACAGCCATCCTGGAGTCACGCGATGCTCATTTCACTCACACACGACTGTACACCCCACGTTCGCGCTCCGAGGCGATCCCCCATTCACTGAGTGAAATGAAAGCCCGGGCGGCGCTGAACAGCGCATGCTTGGGCTTGCCTCGCGGCCCTGCTACAAAAAGCATTATCATGGTCTTTCGTGCACTTGACTTACACCCTCTAGGGTTAGTGGTCGGAAGCTGTAGTCTCACAGGCTCCCTCTGGTTTAAGCACGCATGGTAGAGGTCACAAGGTCGCGATAACCTGTACGGTAAACATGATGCGAGGATGGTAGTTGATAAGTTTGACAGCTGAAGAACATCATGTAAAAATGAACGTACCTACTATAGGTAAGATTATAATGCTCAATATGCACTATTCTGTTAAACCGCTGACACCACTGTTCATATTTAGTCGTTGTTATGATAGCGGCATGTGTCGATTCAGAAGCTGAATGAAGTCAAGAATGTTTGTATTTTTATGAGGTTTTAGTGAGGTTTATGACAAACAATATACGCAACTGAGATTTTACTTAGAGGTCAATCTGTCGGGCGAGGACAACCCGCTTTTTCCCAGACTTTCTTGTCTAACATCCGAGATCCCTGCCCGACCCGCCCGCGATCCAAACAAGACGGGAGCGCCGGAGTGGCAGCTTTTCCGGAGTCTGCCTAAAGTAGTGTGTGTGACAATGGACGTTCATTGTAGTTCTGCAACATATAAGCTAGGAAACCAAGGATATACGTCTCCCTATCTCACTCCCTATCTTATAGCTTGCTGGCCTTGCTGCACTACAATGCTCGCCTGTCAAGGGACTGGAAATACCTACGCGTGTGACAAGCGCACGCATCATGTCGCATGTGTTTAAACTAGGGCTCCCGATATCCGTGTTACACGCCGACCCGTTGCCCCGTGTACTTAAGCCCGGCGGTACTAAGAACCCGAATTACACGAACCCGCCAAGATCCGTGTCCCGTGTCTAAGATTCGGAAACGGGCAACGTGTCTCGGCTACGTAGCCGAGGCCCGGGCACGCCGACCCGTTTCCGAATCTCAGGCACGGCCCCACCCGTCCGCGACGGTTTGAGTTTACGCTCTAACGTTTGAATGAAAAATATATGGTGGTAAACAGAGATGGGCAAAATGTAATCGCCTAACGATTAAGATTAACGTACTTAATCGCGACTAACGACTAAAAATTGAGATTAGTAGTAGTCTTAGTTGTACGAGTTCTGATTAATTGAGTCACGATTAAATTAACTGTCGATTAATCTCCAGTGACTACATTTTTAGTAGACTAATTAATTAGATTAATTTCCTCTCCCATGTAACCATGGCAAGTAACTACAACTTAAGGAATGTATAACCACATTGTACCTAAAATAACACTTTGGTATGAACTATACCTGGTGCTGGAGGACTTGCCTATAAGTATCGCTTCATAAATAACATGCCAAAGTATTCGTAATTTTCTGACAAATAGTATCAAAGGTGATGTGATGTGCGCTTTATCGACTGACAAAGGCAACCGTAATATAGGTATTAGGTAGTCATATATGCATTAACGGATTATTATCTACTTTTCAATCTCTGGTCCTGGGTAAACAACTAACCGACAAAGGATACGTGAACTCAGATTTATTAATTGCCACGTATTATTGACCAAACTGTGGGCTGGGGCAATAAAACCATTAGGATCGCGTTATCTCTTTCGCATTGTTTTTCACAGAGCGGGCCGAGACCCATAGTGCAGGTAGTAAACCCGTAGCAAGGTATTAGGATTGCTTCTGGGGTGCAGCCTCAGGGGTAAGAGTGGTCCGTCTAGTAGCTGATCTCGCAACCAAGTGAGCTGGTCGGGAGTTCACCCTCCACAATGCGGTTATACCCCTTCCACATTACTACCGGTTTTATAATAGTGTTGCCATATAATATATATTTACCCTACTATTGACTAACGTTTGCCATGTAAAAGTTACTTTTCCTCAATCATAATAATAAAATCATGACATTCGGCCATCCGCCTGCGCGCAGTCACCCGGCGCGCGCACTAAATAAAATTAAGTACTATGCGAATAAGGTGTAAATACCATTAGAATAATTACGTGGATAAAGAATTGATTTATTGCATAACTTAAGATCATGGGAATATGTACATCTTTTATTTACATGTAGTTAACTAATTAGATAAAACTTTTACAAAACGATAATGATTCAATTCTGAATGGCACAATTAATAATATTTTAAGTAACATGACTACGGTACGATTTCCGGTATTAGAATATATATACTAAGTAAATCATCAAAATCATGACATTCGGCAGGTCATGTTTCTGTCGACGTATCTGACTCAGTTTTGTGCGCTCGCGAACAGTATTGATGAAAATCATGGGTGCACGTAATTATCTATCGTAAAAAGTGCAGCAATACCACATCAATAACATCAATATTACTGGAAGATTGAATCTAAAATTTTTTTTTTTTTGAAATATTTTTATTCAAAGTTACGTAAATTGAAACGTAATTTAAAACGCGCAATGACATCACTGCAGTCCAGTAGTCACTTCAGTAGCTTCGTTTGAAAACGTTGAAAAATATCTATAAAGTAGAATATTTATAAATTGAAATATTATATCTGTGATGCAAATAATATTCATGCTCCTCATCTTAAATATCGGTTTTTGATCTGAATTAAATAAATTATTTGTGCATATTTTACTTTTTTGTGTTAATCGTATTTTTTTTTTATTTACTTACTAATAAAAGATTACAGAAGTTACAATGTAACAGCGGCTAAAGCCGTACAGGTTTAACTGTCGCTGTAATTCGCTCGTGAACTTAAATAATAAATCACAGATGCGTCTACCGTGTAGACCGTACATCGTCACAGATAGCGCTTTCATAATTTGTTTACATTTGTGCCTGTTATCACTAATCTTAATGAAAATATCGGCGGGTAGTTCATTGAGAATATTTGGTAAAAATGTACCCAACGTCGTTTGCCGTGCACATTACTACATTTGGGAAGGACAAAACGTGGCATATACACTAATTTCCTAAGAATTTCGCTTCTTGTTATTTTTTTGAGACTTTCCATTTTATCAATTTCTTCTTTAACAATTGCGATTTTTATTTGGTTGTTTATATTAATGATTTTACAATATCTGAATATCTCCTCATGACTGATTACATAATCCTTAAATCTTTAAGATAGACTAGATCAACGAAATAATGCATGTTCACTATTACGTGACATTTACAGTTATTACGAAAATGACGCAGCATATTAATGTGGGTGATGATGTGATAATAAGTGACTCAAATGTAAAAACTAAAAGGTATCCAACATCATTTACGCTGTTAACCACTGCAATACTAAAGCTTAAAATTCTAATTGACAACTTTGCCGTACGTACTCCTATAATTATCGGCATAATAATAAAATTAACGAACTTAATAGCATGTTATATGTTAAACTTACTCTAAGATCACGAGGCGTGTCACTGAGAGATATTAATAAATATAATAAAAAATACTTCAGTCACCAAAATGTGATATGAGCCAATTTTGCATCATTTCTGCACTCAATTTATTTATTTATTCACAATTACACATGTCTGACTTACAGTTGTGGCACTTGTGGGCCGAACGACATTCAAATATTATTTAAATGTAATTCCGATCAAGATTTTACCTACAATACAAACACAGTAATCTTATTCACTTGTCATGTTCATCTCCAACTAAAATACCATACTATGTAAACCAAATTTTTTTTTTATAGATAGGGAATGATCTGACAGTAAATAATAAGCCGGACATGAAAAGGCACAACTGGCTCACAATTTTCTGAAATACAAGATTCTTCTCATTCTCCAGTTCTCCACTTAGTTAGCATGGAATATCTATAAAAGCAAACGCAAAATATCAAAATTCAAAATCGAATATAAATGTTATAACAATAATAATGTTAATGATATATCGGAAAAATATACATATATATGAAATGAGTGTTATATCTGATTATGTAACATGTCTTATAAATAAGATCTTAAGATCAAATATATCCCTCCCTATAACTTTTACTCATACATTTAAAACCTAGGCATAACCATGGACCGGACTCTCTCTTGAGCTCCTCATGTAAATGAAGTCAGTAAAAGGCTGTTCGCAACACTCCATTCTATGAGCCGCCTGCAGAACTTTCTCCCTCTAATTACTAAGATGTTGCTTGCTCGCTCCCTTTTATTCCCTCTTCTTGACTACGCTAATATTTCGTTCTTTGATCTTAAGGAGCAGCTTCTTGACAAGCTGGAGCGCTTACAGAACGTCTGCATCGGATACATTTTCAGCCTTCGGAAATACGACCACGTGTCCTATTACCGAAATGTGCTTAAATGGCTTCTCATTCATCGTAGACGGGATTTACTAATTTTAGGACTTCTTTTTAATATTCTTTTCGTCCCTTCTTCACCTCAGTATTTAAAAGCGAAATTAAACTTTATGGCTGCCAGCAGTGGTCATCGTTTAGGTTAGCATAAACCTGTCGCTCTTTGTACCTATCCATAAAATTCGACAGATCTCTCGTTCTGTGAAGCTGTGGAATTCGTTACCTCCTCTTTTAATTGTCTTCGTCGGTTGCGTCATTCAAGGGGAAATAAAAAAATGTGGCTATCGGACACCAAGTAGGTAATAAATTAACAGTTATATTTCCCTGTAGTAAATGTATGTAGGCTTATTATTTTCTTATACCTTTTTGTACATGTTGCTGCATTTGCCTACCTTTTTTAATCACTTTTACTCTCATCTACTCAAAGGTTAACTGGTAGAGATCCTTAACTTCTTGTTCTGTCACTTATGTTTGTTAATTTCTACAATAAAGAGTTTTATTACTACTGCTACTACTATATACCCCCAATCTTTATAGAAAACCCGCCTGATCCACATGTGTAAGGGTATAGGAGATAAAGCAGATGTGGGAAATTACCGACCCATAACTCTTGTCCCTGCGATCTTAAAACGTATTGAGTCGGTAATCTTGTGATACAACTTAAGGCACCTCGAGAAAAATAATTCCCTGCCAAACGCACAATACGCCTACAGACGTGCATGCTTCCACCACGGCAGCCGCTCAAAGGTTTATGGAGCGGGTGACCTGTCATTAGAAAACCAAGAAAAGGAGTTGGAACATTTTAAATTTGTCAAAAGTCTTTGACTCTGTATATCATTATCTGCTGTTGACCAAGTCACATACATACGGGATAAGACAGTAACCCCTATTAAAATCCTTACTTTCAAATAGATAACATACAGTGGAGATAAAAGTTGATGGAAAGCACTACCGATCAGAGCCGAAACTAGTAACGGTAGGCCTATTATAAAGTTTGTCTAAAGGGACTTTAATCGAAAGTGCGCAAGACGTATCATTACTTGGTTTCCACCTGGATCCTACATCCTAGTGTAAAACACATATAGACTCGATCTGTAAAAAAAAAACTAGCAAATGGGGCCTGTGTTTAAGCAATTAAAACCAGCCATCTACGATCATCTCAAGGAAGCTTATTATTCACACATTCACTCAATTATCTCATATGGGATTGAACACAAATTACAAAGATGGTTGCAGCAAACACTTGAAAAACTGGGTATATTTAACATCAGTGTCGACATACATTTTAGAAATCGTAATGTAGAATAAATATGTCAAAAAAAGTGTCCCAAAATAATGACTCAGAAGCTGTACAATAAAATGCCTAAAGTAATTAAAACTCAGACAAACATTACCACTTCAACACTACACAACACTTCTTCATCAACCCTTTTCTTCGCAGTCAGAATGCTGCTACTTAGCAAAGCTGTAAGTATATAGCAGCCTAAACAACGAATATCATGAAAACGTGTCCATTTGAATGTATTAGGTTTACCGATCGATCTTTATTTTATTTAAATCGGAACAATGTATTTCTCTATTTTATAACTACGACACTATTATTATTCTGGAATTGTATTACTTACTTGACGACCTCAGTAATGTGTGCATGTTTTTATCCTATTAGATAGACATTATATAATACTTCTGAGAAATAAACCATCTGGATCTGAATCTATCAAACCAAACCCAGCTTAGAAGTCATATGCTCACGGCAAACAAAACTCATCTGAATTAACGTGCATTAACGTCTAATATTGACACTTCACAAACAAAAGTTGATAGACGTTCGCTGATATCAAACAAAATTGCATAGACGCACGCTCACGTCAAACAATACTTCACAGACGCACGCTCACGTCAAACAATACTTCTTAGACGCACGCTCACGTCAAACAATACTTCATAGACGCACGCTCACGTCAAACAATACTTCTGAGACGCACGCTCACGTCAAACAATACTTCACAGACGCCCTCGCGTCAAACAAACAATACTTCATTGACGCACTCTCACATCAAATAAAACTTCATAGACGCCCTCGCGTCAAACAAACAATACTTCATTGACGCACTCTCACGTCAAATAAAACTTCATAGACGCCCTCGCGTCAAACAAACAAAACTTCATAGACGCACTCTCACGTCAAATAAAACTTCATAGACGCCCTCGCGTCAAACAAACAATACTTCATTGACGCACTCTTACGTCAAATAAAACTTCATAGACGCCCTCGCGTCAAACAAAAAATACTTCATTGACGCACTCTCACGTCAAATAAAACTTCATAGACGCCCTCGCGTCAAACAAACAAAACTTCATTGACGCACTCTCACGTCAAATAAAACTTCATAGACGCCCTCGCGTCAAACAAACAAAACTCTTCATAGACGTCCTCTCACGTCAAACAAAACTTCATAGACTAACTTGTATGCAAATTAAAGTCAGGTGAAAATAAAGCAACAAGATAAGTTCGATAATATGAATCTACTGCAGATTGAAATGTGCACTCGTCTGTGATTGACTATAATGAATGATCAAATAAATACAATATGAACTTAAACATTTTTTTTCTTTTGTATTTCAACTGAGTACATCTTTGTGATTTAAGTACACATTAATCTAATAAGTATTTAATGTAATTAGCAGTACCTATTCTCTCATATTAAGCACTACATTTCTCATTTAGAAAACAAAAATCATGATAGTTTTTTTTTTCAGGGTACCCGCGAATGAGCGAATACGAACTTATTCTGTATGATATCACTTTACTTAGTAAAATGATACCAATTCGAGTATTAGAGTATTCCTGTGATATCTCCATATATAGATACTATAGCTTCGAATAAGTTCCAAATGAAATGGTATTTAACTATAGTCATATAACGCATATTCAGTAATTACACAGATTTCTTTCTTTATTGGTAATGTTAGTTACAATCTAATAGGGGAAAAAGAACATGCGTTTTTCCAACAGGATCAATTTTTCTTTTCGATCCCATAATTACTTAACCATACCATAAATATAAGAAGGCTATTCATAATTACAGAGAGGTGATAACACAATAAAATGGATTCTTGTATGCATAGTGCAACAACTACCCTCCTTTTTACACTTTAACTTCTGTTAAGTAATTGCAAGAACAATTTAGCACGCACTTCTCTTCTTAACTCAATTCAATCAATTAAAAATAATTTATGATAATTCGGGTATTCGGAAGATTACTTGAGCAATTCATCATGAACGAAATGCTGATTCTATTTTTTTTTGTTAATAAGTTTGTTTCACTACGATACTTATATAGCATAACACATTATACCCATAGATTATGATTTGAAATACTCGGTAACATACAAGTATCATCAACTAAGAGATGCAAATCAAGACATAACTCACTTACTTCTCATTATTAGACCGACGGTTATGGACGTGAAGATCTGAGCACTTCTGAAATATTAGGATTGCTTCTGGGGTGCAGCCTCAGGGGTAAGAGTGGTCCGTCTAGTAGCTGATCTCGCAACCAAGTGAGCTGGTCGGGAGTTCACCCTCCACAATGCGGTTATACCCCTTCCACATTACTACCGGTTTTATAATAGTGTTGCCATATAATATATATTTACCCTACTATTGACTAACGTTTGCCATGTAAAAGTTACTTTTCCTCAATCATAATAATAAAATCATGACAAAGGCATGTCGATAGAATTAAGTGATTAGATAAAATACGTGTTTTAAGTATGAATTTTATAATATGATTAATGAAAGTGGCAATATGCTGTACCTAATTTAATATAAATCGATTTCTTCCTCGCCCTCGTCGTTGTCACATGACGTCTTGAAGATTAATTATGAGAGGACGTGTGTCTATTAAATGTGCTTTTGACAAGTCTTCGTTCTGGAGATAGTCAGCATGACGAACAAGACAAATAAGGCAAATAACTTGAACTAATACCCATTAAAGTAACATTAACTATTAAACTAATGTAAGTAATTTATCGACGTTTAAGTAAAACCTGTATCGATACGCCGCCATCACTACCGTCGCCGGCGTTTATTACCCCAGTCCTTAGTTTAGGATAGTATAATTTACTGTATTGACAAACAGAAACAAACCAGTAATCTACTGACAAGAAGGATAAAAAAGTGGTTTTCTCGCTCTTTCATAAAACGTTCTCTTACTAAATTTCTACCTGCACTCCATCCAATCTGTAAATCCTTAACCTTTACCTAGGAAGACTATAGAGTGTTGCACTATCAAAAATATAGTTGTGTTATTGGAACAAATTTATATCGCACAGCACACAAGAAATATTGAATATTGGTTACCTTCGTGTAAAATGAGGGTCATCCAACTTTTAATCGAGAAATTTAGCCAATGAAATTGGCGATTATTTATTTATTTACATGACCAACAGGTTTTTGACACGACAACATTTTAACATATAAACAAGTAGCCAATTATAGATCTCGCAGGTCGAAACAGTATATATGAAGGTAGAAACAATGGTGGTGGTGGTGGTGGTAATTTATAATGCGATACTGGTTAAAGCAATATAATAACGTTATTTTTTCCAAGATGGCATTGGTAGCTTTGACAGACACAGACAGATTACATTTTGATAACGTCCAAATCAAGACGATTTAATGTTATTTTTATAACGTTATTCAGAATACTAAGTTTCGAAAATACGAAACATTAAAATACTAGCATAATCTTATCGCCTAATTAATTTAATATCGTTAGACCTGCAGGTATACATAATGTACAAAATAACGGCTCTGTCGATTAAATAGAATTTTAAAAATAGGAGCTCATCACTGTGTAAGTGTTTTCGTTCTGCAATATTACGCTCTCAAGGCTATACAAATGAAATTATGCGTATTGGATTGGCCTGATGTGACTGTCTCGTCATCCAACGCTTCAAGTTAATACATACGTTGTGTCTGTGATGGAATGGATAGGCTTATTCAAACATTTTCTTTGATCAAGGAAATTCAATAAATCTTTTTTATATCTTTTAAACTATACTTAATATTATTTAAATTGCATTGATATACTGATATCAACACTACAAGTTAAAAAATCTATAATTTAAAAAAAAAAAGTGGATGTGGAGTTATGCCACGTGTACGATGTGCAATGATCGAGCAAACAATGAGTTTTCGTGTCGTGGTGGTATTGCTATAGGAAAATATTTGAAAGCGGTACACATGAATTCTCCAATACGGATTACGACATCTAACGAGTACGTACCGATATGTTTCTTACTATATTCCATTTAATAATTCGTAGTTTAATTATAGTCTATGTTGTCGAAATTATTTCGTTATTTATACAATTAATTATTTATGTCGTTTACTGTTAATCAGTAATTTTATCTCGATATTGATTGATTTCAATGAATTATATTCCAGAACAGATGTGTCATTGAAATTTACATTATTCAGGCCTTTTTATAAATAAAAACCGATGTCATACAGATAATTCCGTTTGTGTTTAAATTTTCGTTAATATCGAAGTCAATGTTCAGTATACCGTTATAAAAATAACGTTATATGTAATATCTTTTTGATCTTGACGCCATTTCAATGTAGTTTATCAAAGTTGTCCATCATTTAATATTACATTTATTAGGAGGGTAACGTTCTGACTAAACCATTATCACCATATAATATTGGTGTTTGTTTTCTAACGATATAATGTATACTGCTTTAAATGCGCCTCAAGCTCAAGTAACATTGACGTAAAAAGTTCTTTAAACAAATAGTATAAATTTATAAACATTAAGGAATAATTTTATAAGCATCGAACTAGTGTATTACATATATAAAGTGTAAACTCTTTATAACGAAACAAGGAACCGAGCAGTTTTTATCATTATAGAGAGTTACCGCTATCTGTAGAGATGAATGAAAAACAACAACTGTTTTTAATATGTACGTACCACGTGTTCAAGGCAATTAACAATAACAAAAGCAAGACGGTTGTTTACGACCTCAGGTGCTTCGGGAACTCAAAGGTTTAGTCGGCATCTTTTGTAGCCTGATAAGATAACATACACAATAAACAATGAACAAATATTTTTTGTCTAAATATCAACACATTTCGTCGTAATAGAGAATGGCTGTTGCGCTATAAACAGTTTAATCAAGAGAGTCAATGTGTGATTTTTAAGGTATACTAACCAAATTGTGCTCACTTATTAATGATAAACCTATTCTAGCCCACTTAGCTAATGTAGAATAATTATTCAATAGTATTGGGTTAGTTTTTAGCGGTTATTTGCTAAAGTTGTTAGTTTTGAATGTTATTCGAAGTCGACTACAATTTGCCTAACTCACAACTACATGTAGTATTATATCCATTTTATGACTTACATCTTGTTTATTAAAAAAGAAATTAGTAGTAGGCCCCTAAAGATGAAATATGAACTATTCAATTGAAATTTAATTAATTTTATTTAGGCATAAAATATCATTGACATCACCAATGCTTATATTGAAACAGGTTTAGTTGCTAAGCATAATTAATACATAAAGTTCAGTCGAAACAAACACTTACTTATACTTACGTACTTATATTTATGACAGGCGGACGGGTCGTGTCGACGTGTAATTAAGATCCGTGTACACGTGTACACGGGTACCCGTGTACACGGATCTTAATTACACGGATCGTAACTACACGTGAAAATCGGGACAGAAACCCGTTGCCGTGTAACACGGAAACGTGTATTCGGCAACGGGTACACGAAACACGGACACGACCGGGAGCCCTAGTTTAAACGCGGCTTAAGGCCTTGTTTATGTACGACTAACGAGGCGCGTGCTATCCGGTGCAAATGAACATTTACGAACGTGTTTTTTTAAACACGTTCCCTGTCCGGGTGCCCCCAATGTGGGGTCATGCACCTTTTTTTCCAGGAGTCCATGCTCCCGCTATGGAGTCACGTTCCCATACTAGATGCACAGTCGAACTGTCGGTTGAACTTGTTTCATTGTCTGATCGTTTCGTATGGGGCCAGTGAACGTGTTAAGTTGTAAGTTAACACTAGGTACTTTCACTTAAATAGAAAACTCCCGTGAGTGTCAGACATATTTAAATATACCTAATGAACGAGGCCATTCATGTCTAACACACACACACGGGTATTCGACCTTAAAGACGTGATTAAACCGGTTCATTATATTTCAAAATACTTCAACTTAAATAGCTTAGTTAGCACTTTCATGTTTCGCCGTATACCTACTTGAGCAAATAAGCTACTATCGTGCTAACTGGGCAGTGTACTAGACAAGGAAGTATATAAAGGGGGTAGAGGCAGTGACCACCGGCTACGTTCCATCGCGAACCTATCTCTTACACTCCCGGTACCCGGTAGGTAGTACCTAGTATAGCAAAAAGGGCCCGATTTGACCGTTTACGAACTAGAGCGCTTCAAAGGTTATCATAATACTATAAAACTTTGCTTCAGCCCCCCTCTTAATCTTCTAACCTATCCGCGTTGGAGTCGAGTCGATTTTGCCCCAACAGGTCTTTCTGGGTATTTTTTCTTTTTTTGCCAAATAAGAATTTGATGAAACATTATTTGCTAATACATTTTTAGGTTTAATGAAAAATTACCAAATCTAAATGTGTCAATGATTGATTTGCCGACTAAAAGTATACTGCAAAAAGTTAGTTAAGAAGTGAAATTTGACGAAAAAGGTTTTAATTACAATAGCCGGCTTCATAGTATTTCTATAACTTTTGAAACACTCTAGTTCGTAAACGGTCAGGTTAATGAAAAAACTGCAATCAATAAAAGATACTTATTTTAGTATGTTCTATATGATTCAGTAATTCCCTGGCCCGTAATCCCTATGGCTGAATTCGCAACTTTGGACAGCTCTATAGTTCTTAAACGGGTAAGTTAGTCAAAGAATATAATCAATAAAAGATGCTTATTTTAAAATATTCTTTAAAGTTCTAATCAAAAATGTAGCAAAAATAAAAAAAAAATAGCAAAAAATGGTAAGTCCCAAAATCGGGCCCTTTTTGCTATACGCCAACCCAATTTCCCATTATAACAGAGCGTTTGCCGTTAGAACGGTTAGAAGTCACTTTTTCCAAATGTGAAATGACAAGAAAAGTGATGTGGCGAATAGATTGGCATATTAACCGATTATTAGCCATATCGATGAGTACCAAACCGAAATCCATTTATGTCATTATAGTTTTAAAATGAAACAAATGCAACCAGAGAAACTTGGAAAGCGCACACTAATACCGCAAAACTACGAAGAAGTGCGCATTGACATTTATTTTATACCTTTTTCAGGGTTCCGTAGCCAAAATGGCGAAAACGGCACCGTTATAATTGCGTCATGTCTGTCTTGCCCGTCCGTATGTCAAAACTGATTTACTCGGAGACTATAAGCTCTACAATTATGAAATTTGGTAGGAAGGTGTATTCTATGAATCACAATATAAAAGTGATGTGAAATTACAAAAAAAAAATTAAGGGGGCATTCCATATGCGTAACTGGTGAATGAAAAAAAACGCACATAGTCGTGTGGAGTATCCATAGACAGGCCTTTAAAAATGATATTATGGAGGTTTCTCAAAAGCTTTTCCATTTAAGTCAAACGTTTGTGTGATTAGCTGTCAAAGTCATAAAAAGTGTGTGTCGCCTCTAATTTCCAAACAATGAGTTTTGGTTTGAATAAGATAGGTTTTACGATTTTGAGTTTTCGGTCAAAAACTGTCATACCCAAACAAAAGGTAAGTGCCGTGAGTTCCCTATGAAGATATGACCTTTTTAGATTCAAAGTATCGATAGTAGGTTTTAAATGTGGACTAGTAGGTGTTGATACGGAACCGTGTAAAATCTGGTGAATATTTTGTTGGTTCTATAAAACGGGCTAGTTTACGTTACGTAGGTGTTACCATGTTTCAAAGGTGACTTCTAAACGCAAACGCTCTGTAAGTTTGTTTTCTACTATTATCGGATTTTTTTTATCAGTTCCTTTTTGACACATCATAACACTCATATAATGTAAATGCGCATTACACGCCGAAACAATGAAGAAAATCAAGTAGGTAATGATATTAGAGCTTCTGACTGTGGCTTTATAGGCTGGGCCCAATAAAGCGATTGGAGTGCGC
The DNA here is from genome assembly GCA_963556455.1 of Epiblema foenella. Lineage (NCBI taxonomy): Eukaryota > Metazoa > Arthropoda > Insecta > Lepidoptera > Tortricidae > Epiblema > Epiblema foenella. The sequence goes on along the minus strand of OY747107.1, from coordinate 13,697,028 downwards.
GGTTGGAGAGTAGTCTGGGGAAAATCCAGGGGAAAACCTTCGACACGATCATGCGTGTGGTTGTTAGAAAGTTGTAATACGCGTTTTAGATCAAATTAATGAAATGATCAATGGATGAAATGAATGTATATTTTGTTCTATCACTGATGCGTAGTAATTAATGATAATAATATTAATAATTCACCATGAAAACAGTTACGTACTATATCATTTATTTTTTTAATCTAGTGTAGTGTCAAAATCATTCGTTACGATTCAGATGATATTATTTATTTATTATGTTTATATGTTATTAGATTTTCTGATATACATTTTCATACTTTTTTCTTTGCACCTTTTATAAAATATCTGTTTAGCCCAATGGTTGGCTGGTAGAGAATGACATTTGGCATTAAGCCCGCCATTTTTACAATTTGTGTATTTTGTGCACTAACGTTTAAATAAATAAATAAGTCAGCAGCATCAAATTTTATAAAGGGTCGGCAACGCGTACGTGACTCCTTTGGAGTTGCGGGCGTCTATAGGCTGCGGTGGCCGCTTACTATCAGGTGCACCGTAAGCCTGTTTGCCACCGGCGTTGTATAAAAAAAAACCGTGAGTTGATGGAAATCGATCAAATGAATTTATAACCGTAATAAATTAAGTGATATAAACAAAATGTATTCCAATAAACTGCAAACAAATGAAGTGTGAAATTACCTTTATCGCGGAATTTGGAAATCAGTACCGATTTCTGAGAATAGAATAAAAATCGTATGACAAAAGTTCCTACTAGATTCGTATCCAATAATGAAATATTTGAGGGACATTTAAAAAATAACAATAAAATTGATATGAATAATCATTTACCATTTATTTATAATCGTTAATTATGATAATCGATTCGCCTTACCCTCATCAGTGCAAACGCCAATTCATAACTGTCAAAAAGGAACCGGTAAAAACTTAAAGTATAAATATTTCTAAAGAGATCCTTTTACCAAGGGTGACGGAAAAGGTCTTATGCAGATAAATTGAGAATTGGTTGAAAATGGCTGCCGGTTTACCCAAAGAGTATAATAAGTCTGGTTTACCATAACTTACTTCCTTAACTTGGGCGGGTAATCGCTTGTGTGACGTATTTGGGCACAACTGTCATATAAAATAAGTTGTGCTTGACAAAAAAAAGTGAAACTGTGACAGGGACAACAAATGATATGTAACTCTCAAAAACGTATATGACTGTCTCTCTCGGTTGAGTATTATTATTTGCGTGTCGCGTCTGGTAAGTCTGTGGGTAAAAAGTTCCGATAATATGCACTTGAATTGTGTTACAACACGTTTACAACAACAATCACCGTGTATTCAGTATTCCGTGTAAGCGCCCTCAATTATTTCAGTTCGGTTGTTGGAACAAGTGCAGGTGCGTAGAATGCTTTAGAAGTATTATCGTATCATTTAGACAGCATTGTTGTCCCATATTTAAGGTTTTAAATAGTGGTTATATTCTCTTTGGTTTTAAAGTGAGTGATTACTGATTAGTTAAACCCTTTAAATATCTAATTTGCCGCCGTACAATAAATATAACTCCGTGAAATGGAACGCAACTCTATGTGTTGCCAACTATTATAGTAGTAACAATTGTTGCGATAAAAAGTTACTCTTTTAGACTGTATTTAATTCAGGTATAAATATTACTACAGATTTATACATTATAGTAATAATTGTATTTACGATATTGCTTGTTTATATTAATCGTAATAAATATTATGTTTTTAGTTTTCATAGAATTTATCATAATGTCAAGATGACATTAGGTTAATTGCTGCTTGAAAAATGGCAACACCAAATAAAAGATTCTTTTTATTTCGGTTCTTTGCCGTGTTGTTTAGGGTGCGTTATTAAATCTATAAAAATCTTACTTATTATTTCAGAAAACGTTGGGAAATCATTTCTCGATAATAGTTAAATATATTTTAGTTGCTACAAAATGCATATTTTTGCCTTTACGTTTCTCCTCAATAAAAATAATTGTCGCGGCAGTTTGACGTTTCGCACGCACAGTGGGACATTAACCTAAACATTGCCTAAGTAAAGGCTAAACGTGATATTTCGGTTTTCAGCGGAGAGAACCAGGATGAAGTACAACAAGCTCGTGACTTCCTCGAGGAGGAAGAACAGGAAGAGGCATTTCAGTGCACCTTCTCACATCAGACGGGTTCTCATGTCCTCACCCCTTTCCAAGGAGCTGAGGCAAAAGTTCAACGTCAAATCTATGCCTATCCGCAAAGATGACGAAGTACAGGTAAATTGAATATCTTCAATCATTTATATAGCCTTTGTTGTACAGATAAACAATAATGTTTCTGTCTTTTCGTATGTTATAGGTTATGTTTTAGGTCACAGTTGAACAGAAAGCTGATCTGTGACCAATTATTAAACTGGCCAGGTTGCATAGATAGCTACTTTATTGTTTCTATTAAATAAAATACAAGACTACTCCACATTATTCTACTTCTCTGTGATATTATCTCAAACGCAATGATGTGAGTTAGTAATATTTAGTGTTAACTCACTCTATATACATATTTAATAGTTTCACTTAATTTGTAGTACATATTGGATCAGTTAGTATAAATCATAAAAAATATAGTAAAAGAGCTTGATCTATGTGACCGCCGAGAGCAATTGAGGCCGGGTTAAACCAATATTTTCTTGTCAGTGTGAATCAATTCTTAACACTTTCAGTGACTGTACATGTGACCAAATGAAACAAAATATGATGCGACTACAATAGCATCTGACCGTTGGTCTGGGTTGATTGCTTTTGCCATATTTAGCATTTGTGCCTGCTTTCTATACTAGTGGTCCTTTAAGAGGGTATTTGTAAGTTATGAAGTATAGGTATAAGGCAAAATTGAATGATGATCACAAACCATTCACAGACTGCAATCACTGCTTCCTCGGGAGGATGGAGCCGGAGGTTTTCTTCGGTGACATCTGAACTTGGTTGCAAGGTTGCACTATGGTTCAAAATATGGCTCTGATTATTTTGCCTTATGGTTCATAGGTATTTTACTTACTCTAGCCAGTCTTAACATTTTTAAACAGACAAAGTTTTTTACAACTGTAGTGAATTACATTGTTTTATGTTTATGAAATATAGAAGCATTATTATTTAAATTTTTAGCAATCGATTTTTTTATATATAAGTTGTAGGCCCTAGGCCATCATCACAATTGGCCGCCCTAGATCTGGGCCTTAAGGTAAATCCACCACTGCTGATAATTTATTTGTGGATACTCATCTGTCTGCTTCCATAGGGACTTTTTTCTTCTAGATTGAAAAGTTAAACTGGTAATGGCAAAAACTATATCTATTTATTTATTTGGAGAAAGTATTTATAAGACTTGAGCATAATGCTCGAAGATCTCAGCAGAGTATCCCAACAGGTGGGTCTAAGGATGAACATGGATAAAACCAAAGTTATGTTCAATGGCCATGTGTCACCAATACAGGTTCATGTTGGGAATGCTCCACTTGAAGTTGTGGATAACTACGTATACCTAGGACAGACGGTCCAACTGGGTAAATGCAACTTCAAGAAAGAGATCGATCGCCGAATCCAACTCGGATGGGCTGCGTTCGGGAAGTTGAGGAGGATCTTCACGTCAGAAATTCCACAGTCCCTGAAGTCGAAAGTTTTCGACCAGTGCGTGTTGCCAGTGATGACTTATGGTACTGAAACGTGGCCGCTGAATGTGGGCCTCTTAAATAAGCTCAGAGTTGCTCAGCGTGCGATGGAGAGAGCTATGCTTGGAGTTTCTCTGCGGGACATGATCCGAAACTCGGAGATTCGCAGAAGAACGAGGGTTACCGACATAGCTCAGAGAATCTGCAAGTTGAAGTGGCAGTGGGCGGGCCACATTGCTCGTAGAACCGATAACCGTTGGGGAAGAAAGGTTCTCGAGTGGCGGCCTCGCACGGGAAGACGGAGCGTTGGACGGCCTCCCACTAGGTGGACTGATGACTTGGTCAAGGCAGCGGGGAGTCGCTGGATGCGGGTGGCTCGCGACCGTGTGCTGTGGCGCTCCTTGGGGGAGGCCTATATCCAGCAGTGGATGTCTTCCGGCTGAATGATGATGATGATGATTTATCTGACCTATTTTAAATAATTTGGTAGAAGCAGACTTGACTCCACAGCTGTAGTCAAAGCTTGCAAGGAAAATACAAGAGGTGCAATGAGAAGGGAATTTAACTTATATAATACTTGCATTACCTGAATACAAGTCCCCCTATCATCACAAAATGAATTTTCGTATCTACTGATGCCAAAACGTCACATCCTTTCAGGTTGTCCGCGGTCACTACAAAGGCCAGCAAGTCGGCAAGGTGGTCCAGGTGTACCGTAAGAAGTTTGTCGTCTACATCGAAAGGATCCAGCGAGAGAAGGCCAATGGAGCCAGTGCATATGTTGGCATCCACCCCTCAAAGGTGATTATGAAATGTTCAGAACGATTCAACACATCTTGTTCATGACAAGAAAATTATTTTTCTATTTAGTCAATCACATTCCTTAACCCATTCACTGCTAAGCTACTCTGTAGCCCATAGCAGCCATCCATATGCATAGGTAGCGAAAAGCAGCCATAGCGCTCTTGACGCATGGTGTGTCATGATTAATGCTGAATAGGTTATCCCCCGAATTTTGCATTCGCGGAATATTTGTTGAAATAAGTCTAAATTGTGGCATTTTATTTAAGGATTATAGAAACAATACAATCATGGTTTTCTAATCTCAATGGAAAATTTTAGTTTCACACTTTGTACCCATACTTAAAAATAAACAGATTTTTAATCTCAATTAGTTACTGAAAGTTTTCGTCGAAGGCTAGACTTACACATAACAGCTAGCATAAGATATGTTCGCCAACCGTTTTGTGACTGTGTGTGTATTTTCTAATGATATAATTTCGGGTAGTCATGAAAACCTTAGGGGCGCTACCGCGAACAGCAAACGAAGTTTTCCCTCTCTGTCGCACTTACGTCCAAACGTGCAAGTGCGACAGAGAGCAAAAATTTCGTTTGCTGTCGCGGTAGCGCCCCAGGACGTCACGACTGATCACGTTGGGGGAGGGGGGGTACAACGTTGACCTCACGTGTATTTTTTTCCTGTACCTACGAAACCGAGAAATAATATCTACTCATGTAGGAAATTATAAATCCTCATTTCGCACTTCAACACCGATCTATTCGTGTTTTTTCATATTTTGGAGCGTTTACAAGACATACGAAAATAAACACAATATCAACTAACACAATACCATTCAGTTAAAATTTTAAATAGGTAGTGAAAAAGTACACGTGAGCAATAGAGCCGGCGCAGACAGAACTCTGTGACCGCCTTGTCTGCGTGGGCCGCCCATAATGATATCAAATGATGATAAACTTTCCACTTAGAACGTGCTAAGACGTCGCTGCCTGATGTTTCGACTGACGGCCGACACGTCTGGCACGGCTACTGCTGATACACTTCCATGGCTCTGACATCCCTTCCGCTCCTCAAAACATAACCTTAATACGACCACAAAACCCTGACCAATATGTACGTCTCTTTCAGTGTGTTATCGTAAAACTTAAGATGAACAAGGACCGCAAGGCGATCCTAGACCGCAGAGCGAAGGGCCGTCTCGCGGCGCTCGGAAAGGACAAGGGCAAGTACACTGAGGAGACCGCCACCGCCATGGAGACCTCGTGAACACCTAGATTTTAAGATAATAAAAAAAAAGTAAAATGCACTATCGAGTTTTATTCTTCGAGGCCTAAGTCGATGGAAAGGTATGGCAGACCAAGACGGATAGCTATTAGAAGAAGAATAAAAGATGAACAGATTTCTCTTCGGCACTCTTATGTCCGCCGCGCCGGACCGTTACGTGAGATCGTGTGTAATTACAAGCACTCTTTCTCCGTACGCAGACGGCGCCGCACGCATTTGTCAGAAAGGGTTCCGTACCAACACCCACTAGCCTCTTGTCTGTGTCTGATAAGGATCAGTACAATCGAAAATTAACTCTATGACAAAAAGGAACAGAGTTAATTTTCGATTGTACTGATCCTTATCAAACACAGGCAAGAGGCTAGTCCACATTTAAAACCACTATTCAATACATTTGAATCTAAAAAGATCGTATATTCATAGGTAACTTACGGCGCTTAGGACCCTTTGTTTTGGCATGACGGTACACTTCAATTTTTTTCAGAATTTTGAACTTCCCAGTTTTGGAAATTAAACGAGGAACAAACTTTTCATGACTGACAACTAATATGTCACCAACGGTGGACTTAAATGGAAGTTTTTCTAGAAGCCTCAATATCATTTTAAAAGTCCTTTCCATGGATAATACTCTTGGAGGTTGGTAGGTGCTCTAACCAACAGAGCGCAGAGAAGTCCCTTGGATTGGATCCCATGAAATAAAACCACCAGATAGGCTATGACACACTTATGCTCTTTAATTTTAGGCAAGCAATAATTAGATACAGCGATTACTGTTATAATGAATAATTTAAGTTTAGCGAGATAGAAATAAGTACGACACTCAGGTTTGGCCGGGAACCGGATACAGATTAACTATATAGAGGAACTGTCAAGTTGATCATGTGAGCATGTTTCATACTATATTAAAAACGCTACATCTCAACACTTCCCCTCATGCAAAACATGAGAAAACAACATAACAATGCAGAGAAACATTATATAACTATATAATCTAATTAACAATTCAAGTTAATTAAAACTCTACATTGACTCTACCCCATGTCAAGCTGACTATGTGCCTACAAACAAAAATATATGACTTATGTCAACCATCCAATAAGCACCAAGACGATTGACATAATCTTACAAAGATATGTCATAGTACTATGCTCTAATTAAACAAAGCAAAAATTAAGACAATACATCTTTTAGATTTAAGTCATTAACAAAACCCAAATGCTTATAGCTACACAAAGGCTTAGTGAAAAGATCAGCAACCATCTTATCAGTAGGTAAATAGCTAACAATAATATTCTTGCTTTTCACAACATCTTTCACAAAATGGTAGCGAAGATCTATGTGCTTGGTCTTTTTGTGGCAATACTCTTTAGTTTCAAGCAATTTCAATGCACTCTGATTATCATTAAAAATTCTACAATTAAAATGTTTTCCAAAAATTTCAAACATGAAATTTCTAATAAAACATACTTCTTTGCATGAATCACTAAGACACAGATATTCACTTTCTGTAGTCGACAGAGCAGTACATCGCTGTTTGCGTGATTCCCAACAGACTGTAGAATCACCCAGCTTAATAACAAAGCCACTATAAGACCTTCTATCCACGACATCATTGGCCCAGTCAGCATCAGCATAAACTGACATATCAAAGCTGCCAGATCTTACAAACACTAATCTGTGATTAATTGTACCACTCAAGTACCTTAAAATTCTTTTGGCAGCCAACCAATGATCTCGCGTAAAAGCGGTATTGAACTGACTTAAATGACTTAGAGCATAAGTAATGTCAGGTCTCGAACACACAGACAGGTACATTAGGCATCCTATTAACTCTCTATAAGGATACTCACTATCAGATAAACAATTATTGTCTGACGCCTTTTCTAACTTATTATTAACTGTCATAGGAGTCGAGACACTCTTACAATTAGTCATGCCAAAACGGCTTAACAACCTTTTAATATAGTCAGATTGTTCAAACATTAAAATGCCACGACTTCTATCCCTGTGAACTTGAATACCAAGACAGTTCTTTATAGGGCCTAAGCTTTTACAACTAAATTCAGACTTTAATAAGCTATACAATTTTTCTTTCTCATTTTGACAATTAGAAAATATATAGAAGTCGTCAACATACAATGCAATCATAGTCAACTTATCATTATTCTTTTTAATATACACACATGGTTCACACCTATTTTGGAAGTAACCATGATTAGTCAACACAACATGAACCTTATTATTCCACAGCCTACTCGCTTGTTTAAGACCATACAAACTTTTATTTAACAAGCACACTTTAGTCTTATCAGTTGAGAAACCTGGAGGCTGTTCCATATAGATTTGTTCATCGATATTACTATGTAAAAAGGCAGTATTTACATCTATATGTTCCATATCCATGTTATGTTCGTTAGCTATACAAAATAAAATCCTCAAACTAGAGTGTCTAACAACTGGTGAGAAGACATCTGTAAAATCTCTACCAGGCTTTTGACTGAATCCTCTTGCCACTAAACGAGCCTTATATTTTGTATAGTTACCTGAATCATCAGACTTTAATTTAAAAGCCCATTTACAACTGACAATATTATGGTTAGCAGGTCTGTCAACAATTTGCCATACATTATTTTTAATCATAGAGTCATACTCAGCTTGCATAGCAATTTGCCACTTATCTTTGTTAGGGCTTGCTACTGCTTCATCATAGGACTGAGGCTCGTCATAGATAATATTATGAACTAAATATGTCAAATCTGATGAGTCAGACAAATCGTAATCTGCATACCTTGCTGGTTTTGTGCTACGCGTAGAACGAACAGGTCGGTCGCTGCCGGATGCCGGCGCGCCTAAATCTTCCCCTCGAACGACCGTTTCGTTCGATAAAGAGGGAGAACCTAAGTCCTCGCTGTCTCCATGGACTCCCTCAGCACTACGGAAGGAAGAGTCCCCTGAAACTGGAGAAAAGTAAACATTAGGCGGGCTTTGCGCATTATCAGAATGACAATTACTGTTGTCAGTTGGTTCGTTAAAATTCAATGAATCATTACTTAATTCAGAAATATTATTCAATTCATTACTGGATTCATTGCATTGCATTCCATTGAAATTATTATTCGATAAATAATTATTATTCATATTAGAATTAATTTCATTGCTTTGCAAGTCATTTTCATAAGAATAAAATTTATCATTATATTGAATATCACAGTTATCAATTGTACTATTACAAAACTTATTTTCAAAGAAAATTACATTTCTTGAAATTATTATTTTATTAGGTACTAAGGGATCAATTAACCTATAACCCTTGGTATGCTCACAATACCCAACAAAGATACAATGATGAGATTTAGAATCAAGCTTATCACGTCTCACGCCAGGTATGAGCGTCAGAGCACGGCAACCGAAGACACGTAAATGGCTCAGGTCAACTTTGTTGCCTGTCCAAACTTCTTCCGGAAGTTTATTAGGAAGAGCAGCTGTAGGACTTCTGTTTTTAAGATAAATAGCTGTGGAAATAGCTTCGCCCCAGTATTCTTTACTGAGACCAGATTCCTGAAGCATACAGCGCACCTTTTCCAGCAGGGTCCGGTTGAGGCGCTCCGAGACACCATTTTGGGATGGGCTATAAGGAGCAGTTTTTTGGTGAATTATCCCCTGACCCAGTAAATACTCACTGAATTCATTACTGCAATATTCACCACCTCCATCAGTACGAAGGATTTTAATCAAATATCCGGTTTGTTTTTCGACGGTAGCCTTAAAACACTTGAATTTGGACAAAACTTCAGATTTCTTTTTAATTAAGTAACCAAACGTTTTACGTGAGAAATCATCTGTAAATGTTAGCAGGTACCTAGATCCACCCAAGCTGCTGACAGGTAACGGTCCACAAACATCGGAATGAACAAGCTCCAACAATTGCATGGCACGTTTAGCTTCACCCTTAGGAAAACTTTGCACTGTTTGCTTCCCCTCAACGCAAGATTCACATTCCTTAACGGCTGCATCCTGCTGAGATTGATGAAACTTAACACCATTAGCAATATTACGGAGAACACTCACCCCACGATAGCTGAGATGACCCATCCTTCGGTGCCATAGCTCCGATGACACCGCCAAAGAAGCAGCATCTGTGTCGGGCAAGCTCTGCTGCTGCGACACATTTTCCATACTCTTAGTCACAAACGACTTTTGCTGTGGATCAGAAGAAACAAAACCATGCACATTGTCCAAAATATAAATTCCCCCAAGTTTAGTGGCAGATATTGTTAAATATTCCCCTTTGAAAACATAACATTTATTATTTTTAAAGGTAACAGTAAATGCCTTCTCACACAATTTACTAACACTTATTAAATTAGTTGAGAGGTCTGGGACGTACAAAACATCTGTTACTAATTGAGACTTGTTATTTTTCATAGGAATACTAACCTCGCCAAACCCTAGACATGGCAGGGAGCTACCATCAGCAACAGTTACATGTTGTTGACACTTAGTAATGTCCTCAAATAAACTAATGTCTTTGCACATGTGTTTACTCGCACCCGAATCCAAAACCCAAATTGTACTAGTATGAGGCACACACTTTGAAGAAGTCACCATCAAAGCTTCATTTCGATTGCCATCTCGCTTCTTGTTTTTCTTAAACTTGCAACATTTCGCCTTTATGTGTCCTGGTTTGTGGCAAAAATTACAAATGATGTCCTTCCGCTTGGTGAACAAAGCTAGATCACTTTGTTTTTCATTATTTTTCCTCCGATGGTCCTCTTGAAGTAATCTAGTCCGCACCATCTCACTATTGAGGCTGTTGGTGATCGAAGCAGTCTCCAAGCTACTGACAAGAACATCAAAATCTTGAGGAAGTCCCGACAGTAGTAGTTCCGCTATCTCCGAGTCTTCTATCATTCTTCCAATATCGCTTAATTGATGCACAAGTGTCATAATGTGTTGAATATAATCATTCATATTATTAAAATTACAGTAACTAGCTTGATGCAGTTGACGAAGCAACATCACACGTCTGTAGAAGCCTTTATCCTCAAAAACATGGCTGAGAGCTTGCCAAGCTTCCTTTGCAGTATTTACATTTTTTACATATTGTATACAGGAAGCTTTCAGGGATAAATTTATTCTTGCTAAAGCTCGTGGGTCATTGACTGCATCCACATCAGCATCGTCGTCTCTAGTTACACAACTCCACAGGCCGTCAATAATAAGCGCATTCTTCATATAATGCTTCCATACGCAATAGTTTCCGACAACTTCAAGGCGGTCGAAAGGAGTATAGGACAGCTTGGTAGGATTTACATTTATATTATCCGCCGCCATTTCCATGCACGCGCCACGTTGCACTTGCCCCAAGCACTGCAATAAAGCTCGTTGCACCAGCGCGAAGCAAAATGGGTGAAGGCGGTTAGCAACACGCCAGACGAGTTGTTAGTATTGAGATCACACATATATTTCATGGGATTACGCAAGGGTTGGTCGCTGGGCCCATAACCTCTTGGAGGTTGGTAGGTGCTCTAACCAACAGAGCGCAGAGAAGTCCCTTGGATTGGATCCCATGAAATAAAACCACCAGATAGGCTATGACACACTTATGCTCTTTAATTTTAGGCAAGCAATAATTAGATACAGCGATTACTGTTATAATGAATAATTTAAGTTTAGCGAGATAGAAATAAGTACGACACTCAGGTTTGGCCGGGAACCGGATACAGATTAACTATATAGAGGAACTGTCAAGTTGATCATGTGAGCATGTTTCATACTATATTAAAAACGCTACATCTCAACAAATACTCCATGCGTTGATTTTTTTTTCATTCACCGGTTCCATGTATGAAGTGCCCACCCTAATTTAAAATTTTTTTATAATTTCACATTACTTTTATGTAGCGGTTCATAGAATACACCGAATTCTAGCAAATTTCATAATTGTAGTGCTTAGTCTCCGAGTAAATCGGCTGTGATATACGGATGGACAGACATGACGAAACAAGGGTTCCGTTTTCGCCATTTTGGCTACGGAACCCTAAAAATCTACGGCCATATTACTAGGTGGGAATAACTTGACCATTTTAAACGTCAGCTACGCCTCGCCTTAGTGCTCGGGAGCCTCTTAGTCTTATGTCTACATCTAGAGCTATAGTTGAGACCTGCTATATTCAAATCTATTCAACCTTTCGACAAAGCAGTGTGTGAGTTTTGGATGACGAATAGGGTGACAGCACCAGTAATTGACAAAAGTACCAATGATGCGAACCAATGCGAACATTAAGGCCGGAGCACACTGCTGCATGCGCACGCGTGCAGATCCCACAGGGTAGCTTACGCAGTGATCGCAGGAGCTGCATGAGTGCAGCAGTGTGCTCCGCGCTCCGGTCTTTATTTAAATGAAAGTACCTAAGTTTCATTAATTTTTTATACAATCAATTTTAAACCGTTGATCTTTGAATTAAGAATGCAGTGTCCAACACTGGTGCCGTCACCCTAGGTCAAGTTTTTGGCCTAGGTTTCATTACAATTTAATTTTGTCCAATAATCCTATATTAATAACGACTTAAGACTTGGTCAGACTGCGTCCGGGACGTCCGCGCCTGGAAGGTACGGTAACAGTAGTGATGCCACACAGGCTGCGGGACATCCTGTGTGGCGTCGCTAACCTGTTAGGTACCGTACATTCCGGTGCGCAGCGGGAGCGGTCGCGCATTTCCTGCTACGGTAACGTCGGTCCCGTGCACGCAGTAAATACAATGTTCTATGGGACGCAGCACAGCGACGCTGACGACCGCGGCAGATTTACTTCGTTTGTACATTCGGCCTTATAAGTAGCTGAACACTTTGTCACTTCATTGTCACCTGTTGGCAATGTAATATGACATAATGTTAAAGCGACAGAGGGTACAAAGGTAGACCCTTGTGAGGCCGACCGTACTTAGATTCACGTGAAGGTTAGGTCTTAAAATAAACCATCAAATTGTAGTAAAAAATGTATTATAGAAAATGTATGAGTTATTGAGCACCTCATTCATTTTACTATCCTATTCCTTATACTAGGACTGAATACTTAGCAGCCAATTAAACAGGTTAGTTAACAAGGAATATCGGCTTATAAATAATGACTTTAGTCCATTGAGCTATGCCAGTCTGCTATGGATGGACGCAACAATCTGAAAGACAATAACAGTAGTCCTGCTAATATAGCTTTTTATCACAACTGAGAGAGATACGATGCAGCTATACTTAGAATGCACCAGCAATACTCCTCAAGATTATAGTTGCAATTATATTTGCTACATTTGTAAAGTGCTAATAAATTGCATAGTACGGGAAGATAATAAAACACAAGACCTGGCATTGTGTGGGAGCTGAAATGACAGAGTACCACTACTTTTGGCTTGCGTAGCTAAATGGCCTAAAGTCTTAGAACTACTAGGCTATTATGGAACTTAATTTAATGGCTGGCAGTTGTTACTTTATTAATGGTCTATCTTGTCTTCAACACGCGACCATTACGCGCCGCAAATATCTTGATTTTAAAACTATCCTTAATTGGCAAAACCTTTAATATCAATACTGCGCAGTCGTATAGCGACCTATGCTACATGGTAGCACATGGCGTGCTAAATCCGGTATGTAGCGATATTGCAACATGCGCAGTGAAGGGTTAAAATAAAGCGTTGTTCGAGACCTATGCAGTGACCGCAGTTTTGTGCTTCTGCGCCTCTAAGTTAGCTTTGGACTGACATTTGAACCGTTTTTTCACCTCATTATTTAACCCTTCGCGATTTCTCGCGATCTCTATCGCATAGAATTGCACTCGTGGCACTAATATCGTATTCTGTTCAGAATAGTCCCCCTTGGTGTCAGCTCTCATCAAAGTGCCAAAACTGTAGTCCTCAATGATGTTTTTGAATTTTTCACAATATGCGCGCCATTTCGCTTTGTTGTGGTTGTTTTTGATTTCGTTTTCTTTGATGTAGGCTACGTTTAGGTCCGGGAAATCTTGCCTGAAGTGCGTGTATATTAGATCGTCATGTGGGGTTAAGCGCAGCAACCGCGTGTCTACTGAGCATAAGACCTGAAACATGATATTTTTAGGATTATTCATACTGGTTCAATTTCAATCAATAAAGCATCAAGCTTTGTTTAGAATCTAGCAACCTTAATTTGAAATTTCACTCATAATGCCCCCCAGGGCCTACTCTAAGAGCGGATGGACCGGCCGCATTAAGCCCTAGATGAGATAAAAATCAAGCGAAATTATAAATATTTCAGGGCACCTTTTGAGGGGCGTAAATTAATCGCTCTGTTACCCTGATCAGGAATTAGGGCCGTGCTGATGCTACTCTTCATTACTTCGCATTCATGAGAGCCCTGTGCTCATCAATGGGAGGTATATATGCTGATCATTATGAAAACATTTCATAAATTATTTGGCGCAGCAGACAGCACAGGAAGTTTTATAATGTATGGTAAAATATGTAAGTACTTATTACTTATCAATAATTATTAGATATTTAAACTGGAATCCTCAACCTACTAGCCACTTAAAAAAACACCTTTACATCAAGAAATCATAATTTGTTTGTTGTTTGTTGGGATAAATCTTAGGATTTATCCCACCTTTTAATTAAAAACCATGAAAATGTTGCATGCTTAAGAAATACTTAAGTATTTCACCCAACCATGTACATTATTCCACAGACTTACATTAAAATATATGTCACTATGCTCCATAGCTTTAGCTGCCCACAGGTGCTCCAATGTTTCATCATTACCAAATTCCTCTGCAGGTTTTGTCAGGACATCCTGAAGCAACAAATCATATAAATGTGATATGACAATTTGTTTCTAATAAATGGGGTTTCAATCTCACATAATTTTATTATATTGTTGCTGATATTATGGATATGTTTCAAGATCCTAAAATCTTATTGTTACATCTCTTGTGTTAATTGATAATGAATAAAAAGGCAAGACAAATATTAATAAACTGGGATCACAACTTGTACCACTAGTTGGACCATAAATAAATAACTAGTTAAATTATACAAGTATCAATATGTTATTGCACAATAAATAAAATTCCAACAACTGAATGCTGGCATTCATAAAATAAATTGAACCAAGTGATGGTAAATCAAAGTTAGGCTTGTTTGTCTGACACAAAAGTTCCATTTTTTCAATTTTCTTAAGAAATATGGACCACTAAAATGCGGCGGCCAAGCCACATATTTTGACTAAGGTGCAGAGTTTGTGAAGTTAGTGCTTAGAGTTAGGGTGTGTAGAGTTAGAAGCTTGGCTCTACATGAGATCTGATAACTTTTAGACAGTGCAAGCCATATGGTCTTGTCTTGGCAACATTTTACATGAAAATGTTTTTGGTGGGGTTTCCGTTCTTTTAGTAAGGTGCTTATTACAATATTTAAAGCCCCATATACACTTCTATCCCCTAGTTTAAGGGGTTAAGGGATAATTTTTTTCAAAAACCTGAAACATTTTTTTAAGCCTGTGCAAATTTAAAGGGTGTAAGGGTGAGGTACTAAAAATCCTTATTTTATAATTTATAACAGAGTCCCTAAAGAGGAGGAGGAGGATATAACCTACGTATTTTGATGATCATCAGTGAGTGACAAAATCGGAGATTTTATAGACATCAATAAAATCTAAAATATATGAGATATGCAATTGAAACTTTATGTGTTTAAAAATTCCACTATCGATATCACATCCTGAGAATTTTGTTCATCTGGTATAATCAAAACCCAAGTAATGAGGGTTCCAAAAAATAACAAAGCACTTCGAGAAAAGGTAGGTAGTGCCCTTGTGCTTCGCTCTGCTCGTCTTGGCGGGAGCACGGTAAATAAATAATCATAAGTACATTAGACCGCTTTACACAAAGATTGAGTGGTCAAAAGACCGGCAATAATAAAGAAAAAAAGGTTAATTAGGTTACAAAAAATAACCTTCATTCATGTCCTGTACAACAGGTCAATATACGCTGACTGACTACGCTTTGAACTAAAAAATAATGCACTTATACTGGTAAAAACTCGTGAATAAAATGTTCATCGTTCCTATTGATTTCATAGTAATGTCAAGTTCAGTTTAGAATGGTAATTATAATCTGAGCTAACTGATATGTATGCTCACCATGCTAATCCACTATATTAATTTGAAATTTTATAGTAAGTTTAATAGACGTTTAAACACGTGTTTTATTAATTTTAACACTTAGGCCGTAAGTATGTAAAAGTAACCCACTCATCGACTGCAATGACATTTGGTGACATTTTTAGCTCATGTGTTACCAGTATTCATTATTATCTAGCTTAAAGGCCCATTTAGATGGTGCGAGTTTCTCGTCCACCATATGATTATCGGAGCACGAGAAAAAATATCGTATTATGTAAACCACACGTACGATATCGCACAAGAAAGAGCGATAATCGCCTCGCCTTAGATGATTGGATGTCTCCGTGTAAACAAAGTTAGAATGCTAGAATCGTATTCCGAGTTCTTGTACTATTCAATCGCCATCATGAAGTTCATTGTGAGGGGCTGTTCTGATTGTTTCCCGCCAATTTTTTTTTAAAAGCAACGTCACGCTAATTGATATCATGCATCATCGTTTTCATTTATTTATTGTATGCCTATTATTTCGAACCGAGAGATCTTCGAGAAGACAGTACGGTTGCCAGTTTTTTTACACTTTAAGTACAACCCACGGACGTGGTGCAACTCCGACCCCCCTTGTCAAGTGAGTGGACACCTTGAATGTTGGAAGTTCTCAAGCCGCCCGAAGTTCTCTAACTTGGCATAACGACTGCTGTCATAGACAGCAGCCGGGATCAACGCCTTAACGTACCTTCTAATTCACGGGGCGATCAGTTAGTAACCACTCAAAGCAGTCACTTACCCAAGAGTTAACCCCGGCCGACATTGCTTAACCTCGCATACCGCACACTGCACGCGGGCGCTGCTGGACCACTAGCGCTCTTGATCTTTGTTCTAAATTTTATTAATGTTGTCATTCGAACCAGTTTTTAGACAGGAACAAATGTTTATATGGAACAACTACAACACAAAAGACAAAAATTGGTTGTTAAAGTACACCGTAACTGCCGGGCTCTGAAAACGTCCAATACTAATTGAGCGTGTTATGTGACGTCACATACTACGTGCCCCATACTACCCTTATATAGAAAAACGTGAAATTTTGCGTACATAGTTGTCCTACAATTTTTTTATCAATAAAAAAAGCATATGATTTTCAAGTATCATACTTTTGTAAGATTTATAATATCTCCCCTGGGGGCCTACCGCGACCCGAACACAAACGAAGTTCGAATATCTCCCTCCCTCTCGCACGAATAAGCAAGTGCGACAGAGAAGGAGATATTGGAACTTCGTTCGTTCTCGGTTCGCCAGGCGAAATAGTTCTGAGGGGCTACCCTCAGAATGCAGCTGCTCGTGTGAACTATTTCGCCTGGCGATAATCTCCGTACGAGTATCGAATGACATAATCGTAGGCGAGTTTTGATTTCTCGCCTGAAGTGTAAACAGTTTTATTCGAACTCGCCTGTCGATATTTATTGCATGCGATAATGTCATACGATTTCTCTTCCCAAATCATACGTGAAACTCGCACCATGTAAATGGGCCTTAAATGTCGTAAATAAATAAAAAAATCGCCTCTCTCGTTTTATACACTATATGAGTGAAAGGGATGGCACGATACGAATTTCGAAATCGGACAATTAAGCAAGTGCGACAAAGAGGGAGATATTCGAACTTCGATCTTCCCCTCTGAAGTGCTACCGCGAACGGCATTCGAAATTTTCTCTCTCTGTTGCACTTGCAAGTTTGCACATAAGTGAGACAGAGAGGGAAAACTTCGTTTGTGGTCGCGGTAGCCCACCTGGCAACTACCACAGAAGGTCTACCGCGAACCGAAAACGAACGAAGTTCGAATATCTCCCTTTCTGCCGCACGAATTAGCAAGTGCGACAGAGAGGGAGATATTCGAACTTCGTTCGTTTTCGGTCACGGTAGCTCTTCAGTAGTTGCCTTGTCATGCAAACTGATGCACATACACTGACATACACGGTCAAATTTACCGGACGCTGCTTCAACTCGATCGTGTATGGCCTGCATTAGCCCCTCTATTAACCTTCATTTGTTTTGGTTGTTGATAGATATGAATTCGTACAATATTGAACTATTAAAGTAAAAAAACACGAATATTACAATGAGGGCTATCGTTTTTGTTCTCACCAGTTGGCACCACTGTCGAGTAAGGTCCCGCTGTCAAAAATTGTTATTGGTTATTATGGGCATGAGAACGAAATTTACCTTTAAAACATATTTAATACCTTAAAACCGTACCGTAAAAATATCGAACATCCCGCATTGTAGCGCAGTCCTGTTTTGTTCGGAAATAAGTTTTCGAAAGACAAAACTGTCTCAAATCACTGACAGTCACTGACCCGTAACTCATATTTGCCATAATCAAGCTCAGATATTGCAAAATAGTCACCATATTGTTCCAATTAGATATTAACCCGCTAGCGCAACCACAAACAGTGACATTTGACATTTCGGAGACCTCACGCTACACTAGCGCCTCTAGCGGCGAATTCATACGCGATAGCCCTCATTGGTTTAGCACCGTTAACCGTTGTTTTGTCGATGCAGCATTCCACGACAGCTAAAAACGAGTACATGAGTGTTAATAACTACTTAACTTGGTAACTAATAAAATAACATAAAAAATAAAATTATGATTAATGATTATTAGCTTAATTAAAGTAATAGTAGTGTTAGAACTAATAAAAAATAAATATATGACCATCTTATATTTCATCATATTGTTAAATGTACACATTTAATAAGTATGATTATTTAATGAATCAAAATTTTAATTTACAATAAGTGTAGGGAACTAAATCAACAATATTATAATCCGAACATCGTATCGTGCCGTCTCTTTCACTCTCGTGTTATACACTATATGAGTGAAAAGGAATGCACGGTATGAATTTCTCAGTGACTAATGCTAGAAAAAAAAAGAAGTTATAAAGTCTACTTATACTAAAAGTAATGAACTAATGAAACAAAAGGTTCTAGATACCGAACTTTTCTCAATTGCGTGACAAATCAATTTAACAACAATACTGCTGAAGATATCCCCACTGCACCCACCCCTCACGGTAAAAGGTAAAATAATTTATTTGAAAAATAAAAAGCGAACGTTTAATTTTTTTTATTCCTTCGCCCATCATTATTCAAACAGAATGTGTCCATTAAATGAGAGAAAGACAACAACATACATACCCTACGGAATATGGCGTTACATGAAAGAGACACAATATTTTACTTCTCGGAAGGATTCGTTCGCTTGGGCTTGGTTTCATTGGACGAGCGCGAGAAAGAGGGTGGCGCATGCGCGTTCGGCCGACGCCATCTCTAACTACTGTGCGTACTTATTTCAAGAGTGAAATGAATACTAATTCGTGTTAAAAAGTGTACTTTATCATGTAATTACACCGCTGTTTGTGAGATAAAGTGACGCCGCATAGTGTTTAACCTAAACAGTGCATGCGTAATAAAATCGCGGTCGTAAATTTGCGGAAGTTTCATAGCTATACCAACGCATATTTTTTGCGGCCGTCTCCGCGGCCACCGCATACATCGGGCTACTTGATGGGCCTTTGTCGCCGGACCTGCTAGTGGTAATTTACTGCTTTATTATCAACTGACGCCACTGTAAAAAGCGTGCTAAGGCTAAACGCGTTGCGCGCCTATCGCCGACCGAGTTCGATTACGTACGAACGATTGTTGTGGGTCAAAGACTCCGCGGTGTTGGCGCGCGTCGGCAACAGTTTTACAGCTCATCGCTTATGTTTCAGATTGTACTTCGGTGTGAGTGTTCGCGTGATATGAATTCTGTAAAGCCCGTTTTGCCCCAGCCTGGGGCGCCGGGTGTGCAGCCCAGTCCGGCGAAAGCGACGGTTGCCGGCAGCGGGTTGGCCGCGGGCGGGAACTTGCCCAATCTTGGGGGCAGCCTTGTTGGGCAAAACCTCACGCAGCCCGC
Source organism: Epiblema foenella (assembly GCA_963556455.1). Taxonomy (NCBI): domain Eukaryota; kingdom Metazoa; phylum Arthropoda; class Insecta; order Lepidoptera; family Tortricidae; genus Epiblema; species Epiblema foenella. The sequence continues at coordinate 13,677,166 of OY747107.1, read as the reverse complement.
GGCGGTGCCTCAGCCGCTGGCGCCGCCAATCCAGCCCCTAGCGCACGCCGCGCCGTCCATGGCGCCGGTCTCCGCTAACATGGCTCAGATGGCTCAAAATATGAGCCACCACGGTAACTTGTCGCACATCACCCAAAACTCCATCGCTCCTGTGGTCACCAGTCCCGCCAAAACGCCGACTAGCGCTCCGCTCAGTCTAGTCCAGGATAAGCCCCCAGCACCAGCCCCATCTCAACCCTTAGCACTGACACGAACCCTGGAGAAAAAGGAGCCTGACTCAACGGTCCCACCAGCTCAGTCCAATGGCACTGTTGACTCTCCAAAATCAGCTTCAAATGCTCCTGTTACACTGAAACCACAAAATCCTGAACCTATTAAAGATATTGACATTGCCAAGACTTCGCCAAGCACACCAAAGCCCCCTGAAAAGCCATCAAGTACACCTAGTACCCCTCAAAAGGCTGAGCCTGCTAATGCTAACCAAGCGGCTGACCCAGCTCAACCTAAAGCAGCCACAGCTAATGAGGCACCGGAAAAATCTCCAGCCAAGCCAACGGAACCTAAACCCGCTCCAACTGCTGATGTTGCACCTTCCCAGAGCGACAGCAAGCCTGTTCCAGAATCGGCTAAAGATAGTCCATGCCAAGAGAAAGCTCTAACACCACAGAAACAAGAACAGCCAGCACCAAGCCCCGCTAAGGTACAAAATGATGTAAAACCAGAAGAAAAGAAACCGGAACCTGAAAAAATTGAGAAACCAAAACCCACTGAAGAACCAGCAAAGCTAGAAGAGGCACCTAAAAAGGCAGAGACACCTAAAAAAGAAGAAAAAGCAATTGAGAATGCTGAAAAACCTGTAGAAAAAGTTGAAGAGAAAAAGCCGGAGGTTAAGACCCCTAAGCCTGAGCCAAAGGCAACTCCCAAGTCTACTCTGAAGCTGGCAACAGTAACACCACCTATGAGGAAGCGAAGGCATGCCTCTCCGAGCAAGTCAAGTGATGGACCCAGTGCAGCAAAGAAACCTACTGAAGATGGACCTGCTACACCTGACTCCAGATCCAAGAGAAATAGGAAAACTGTAAGTATGAATTTAAGACACACTTTTTGCTACATTATTAACATGGGTTTCATTCAACCAAACAACTAAAATTACATATATGTGATCATAACACTTTACTCACAAGAACATAAGATAAAGCTACTCTCATGGAATAATAGGAACTTGTATACAGTAAAAAAATGTATCAGTCATGAATTGAACATGATCTAAGTATGCATTATTATTTGTATTTTAGTTATTTACTTATATTTACAAAATAAAAAAGTTTGTGATGAAAAATAACATTATGCTTAAGTAATTGGAGTCAATAAGAGAATGAAACAGGCTGATGATATTGAACTTGAGTCTGTACTTAAAAGCCAATCTCAAGGAACTTATTTTGTTTTATTATATTTCCTAATGGGATTAAATACATGTGCAATTGGACTTGACTGAGGTTCAGGGCTACAGAATTACATTAATCTAATAAAGAAACATGTGAAGTGTGTGATAAGGATGGATTTTTTTTTTCTTTTTCTGAGTTTATTTGCAATCAGTGCATAACTTTTAGCAAATGTGTTAAAGGTTTTTAAAAACTAAAAACCTTTAAGGATGGAATGTGTGTTAAACATTTAAAGAATGAATGTTATTAAAAGCCATGGTGTATACACAGCTTAAGGAATTCACTGCCATACAATTTTATTCTTAGGGAGTGAGGCCTGGCAGTGAATGTGTTCAGGGGCTAGGGGGAGAAGAGATGCTTAAAAGTGATGTGACAAATGGACCGAGTTGCACCATAAAAATTACCAACTAATGCTTGGTAGTGATCCTGCCTTCATAGCTGGAGGTCTCAGGTTCAAATCCCGGTCAGGGCATTTATTTGTGTGATGAACACAAATATTTGTTCCTGAGTCTTGGATGTTTTCTATGTATTTAAGTATCTATATAAGTAGGTATGTATATCGTCACTTAGTGCCAATAGTACAAGCTTTGCTTAGTTTGGGACTAGGGTGATTTGTGTAAGATTGTCCACAAATATTTATATACTTTATTTAATGACAATTTTACCCATACCAATATTAAGTGATACAAGTTAAAAAAAACTTGTTGTCATTATAATGTCTGTGCATGAAAAAAGGTTAAATTTCTGTAGTTTCAAGCTTCCATGGGCTAGTTACTCTTTATTAACTTGTGTTACTAATGGATGCAGTGTGTTTTACAAGCAAGAAAATTTCATATTAAAATAAAATTACTCACGTCTCTAAGGGACCGGGGGTCGGGGGGGGGGGGTTTGACGACCGGTTTAGCCTAGTGGGTAGTGCACCTGCCTGTGAACCTGACGGTCCTGGGTTCGAATCCCGGTCAGGGCAAATATTTGTGTGATGAGCATGAATATTTGTTTCTGAGTCTTGGATGTTTTCTATGTATTTAAGTATTTATATCTATTAAATATATCGTCGTCTAGTACCCATATCACAAGCCTTCTTGAGCTTACTGTGGGGCTAGTTCGATTTGTGTAAGATTGTCCTCTAATATTTATTTATTTATTTATTTATTATAAGGTCGATTTTCACTCAACATGTTTCATGAGCGCTCACGTTGGCGGCACAACAACATGTCGAGTGATATTTGAGCTTAAAACATAAGTGACCTGTTGCCTTAATGTGAATGAAACTCATGGGAATTTTCTATATTTAAAAGAGGATTCCCCTTTAAATACAATTCAGATGTTGTTATAAGGCGCTCTCCATGTGAGCCATTATCTTATTTGCAAATCGGGTGTTTAAAAATTTAAAGCTTGACACAATTCTGTGATTTAATGGAATTCGAAAAGATGAAGAATGAAGTCAAGAAAATTTAGGTACAGGTATAATTGTCTATGGAATGGACCCCTACATTCCAAACTAAATGAAAAAAGGGAGACAAAGAAAATGATGATGATATTAAAAAGGTAGCGGCCCATTATGGCACCCAGCTATAAATAGAGAAGAGTGGAAAAAGCTGGAAGAGGCCTGCGTGTCACATTGATAGAAACCTGTTAAGTTGTTATGGCTGCAAATAAATAATAATAATTGTGTATATTGAGCTTCACTTATATAGGGACCTAAAGCAATATATTAATGTTTCAGGTGCAACTGTACCAGTCTCCGACTCCTGAGATCACCATGGCAACCAAGCTGTCTGCCTCTGCTGGTCGCTCCACCCCAACTAAGCCCAATGATGACAAACTCATAGTGTTCTACAAGTGAGTTAACTTCTATTTTAATCATATGTTCAAATTAAGAAAGGTTAGCTAACCTGACACTACTGTACATGTTCGCATATTATGTCGCCATATTGCGTATAGATATATTTTCGATATTGACTGTCCCTTTTTAGTGTGCCATACGAAAATAAAACAAAGACCATTATTGCTGTCTGGAACGAAAAAATTGTACACTTCACTTGTACAATTTTTTAGTCAACATACAATACAATACAATACAATACAGATATTCTTTATTGCTCACCAAACGAAGTACATTCAAAGAACAACAGAAATTAAAATACATGTAACAGTGGTAGACAACAGGCGGTCTTATCGCTAACAAGCGATCTCTTCCAGACAACATTTGGGTAGTAGAAACTAAGCTAGAAAATTTAAATTACTTGAGTAGGTGAAACAGAAAAATAGAGTATAAAATACCTATAATACTAACTATGACTATAAGAAGCACAATAAACTTACATAAATACATAGATATGTAAACCTACATACATATATAAATACAATAACTAAATATTCAAGAAGCCGTAGCATCAACAGTCTAAAGTAATCAGCACAAACAAAGATAGATCCTAAAGATAAAACATAACGACATTAATCCAGCTAAAATTAGTGACGATACATATGCGTCTTGTCTACTCGCGATTTCCGCTACAAGGTGGAAACTGCTGCTACACGCTATGGTGTAGGTAGCACATGTAGCGTTGCTCGGCCTCAAATGGGTTCAATCTATATTCTAAATAGTAGATTTTTCGGTTAAGTACCCATATGTTATTTACTTAAAATCCATACTTTGGTTTGCCACCTTCTCAATTTGATATATAATCTTGCAATGTCTCCGCGATCCAAAGGTTGTCTGGAAGAGATCGCTCTTTAGCGATAAGACCGCCTGTTGTTTACCTCTACTTTAAGGCTAATGTGCTGTACTGCATTCTTTTTTTTTTGGGATGTGCAATAAAGAGTCTTTGTTTTGAATTGCAGATTGGATTATTTTTTATTTATTTCACAATATACAATGTCACTTAAAAACACATGGTCAATTTTGAGGAATTTATATTGTGAGCGTCAGTTTTTAACAATAACAAATTAGGTAGATACATTAAAATTATCATAACAAATAAATATTTACCATATATGTCAATGAACTACAAAATGAAGATGTATACATATGTCAAGAAGTATTACATATATCATTATCATTGCCATGAGTTACAATCGGATTATCCATATTTACAAGGAATGGCACGTATGCATAAGCTCGACATCAGAGGGTCTACTCCGAACTTCGTATCGTGGCGCCCCTTTCACTCCTATAGTGTATAACACGAGAGTGAAAGGGACGGCGGCGGGAGAGTGGTTCAGATTTCGAAGTTCGGAGTAGGCCCTCTGTACATGTTCTCCGTGTTCTCACACAACTATCACCTGTCCAACACGCCTTCCAAAGATAAACAGTTTATCAAAAGGTCGTCGAACTCTGCCAACTACGAATACGTGACGTCATCGCGATAACAGCGAAGCATTTTTTGGAGGGTAATCATGTGATAATTTAATAAAAATTATATCTGCCTCGTCCATACTAACAGTCGTACCGCACTATGTAACTTGTTTACAAAGCGATTTGATTTTTTATAAATTTTACAATATAATGAAATCAACTAAAACTGATTTTAGGCATCAGAAGACTACATTTTCCGCTCCTTATGAAACTAGATGTAACATTGTTATCGGCTTCTGTAATTTTTTCAGTCAGCAGGAGAAGTATCTAAATGGGTGAGGGGCTTAAATTGTCTAAACAAGTACTTATCGGGTTACAGTAAAGTGGCATGTAAAGAAAAACATGATGAAACCTGTCTTAATTGCAACACGATCTTGTTTCTCCTCTGGGTTAAAAAGACAGCAGTCGCTTTTTTAAAACTAGCACTTACTCCAAATCTTGGAATTTTTTTGAATGTTTATTTATTTAGAAACTTTCGTCAAGATGACAATGTCAGCTCCAGCAAGCCTCTAACTGCTACACAACTTCTTAGATTTAATTATAAAAAAAAACTAATAAAAAAAAAAACATTATATGTATACTTATTTCCCAAAAATCCGTATACAAACCTTGCAGCCTTTGACAAAGGATCCGCTAAAATGGACTGAAAGACAACAAAAAACTGAAATCCTGGGATTACGTGCCAAAGTAGACCTCAGCTAGAAAAGGCTAGGACGAATAAAGTTGCGTGTAATTAATTTTGACCTCTTCAATGAACTAAACAGAGATTAGGTTTTTTAACCCATTTGAACACATTTAAGTACTGAAAAAATGATTGGTAATCCCTGCCCTCCATTTGACTTGGATGTGTTAGATATTGAGCACTGATTATATTACAGGAACGAATACCTAGCGGTCCGAAACGCCGAGGGTGGTTTCTACGTGTGCCAAACCACGCAGAACGTGTACCGCACTACACGCAAGATCAAGATCCGCTGGCTGTCCCAGGACAAGGCCGCGGATCCGTCCGGGGAGACTTATAAGCCTGACTTTTATGACGTCACTGGTGAGTTCTATAGTTGTGGGTAGAGGTGGGCGCCGACCTGAAATTTTGCGGCGGCGGCGCGCCGTGGGAAATTGGTCGGCGTGGCGGATTCGCGCCGCGGCGTGGCTGATTTATATAAAATGAAACAATTTATAGGTGTTATATACTTTATTCCAAACTCCAGTATCTATTTAGAAGAAACAAAACGAAACGGGAAAAAAATATCTGGACTTTGAAAAAAAATTGTGACATTAAATATTTTTAAAATTTTTATAATTATCATGTATGAAAATGATTTTATTGACGCGTGTAGGGCTTAAACGCGACCTTTTAGCATTTAACACCAAACCAGCAATGGAAAAAACGCGTTCACTAGGTGTGCTCGTAGCGGGGATCGCTAGAATGTGTTTTGCAAGGGCAGCAAGTCCCGGAAATGCATTTTGCTTCTCTCGCCAATACGCAAGCAGATCTCCATTTAATATCTCTACCTCCTTGGGATCAACCGAAGCTAGGTATCTCCAGGATTCTTGAGAGAAATCTGAATCGGTTGACCCATCGATATTGCTATCGCTACTGTGCTTTTTAGACAACTTAGTCAGCAAAGATTGAGTGGAAGAAGAGCTTGGTCGTGTCTCTGAATTTTCTGATATACCATGAACAGTTTCACCACATTCGGCACGTGGGATATCAGAGGGCTTAATATAATCATTGATGCAGTCTGCCAGAAAATTCGCACGGTGTGTGTTTCTTATCTCTAAATATGTATCGATTTCTTTTAATCTTGAGAATCTGGGATCTAAAAGAGTGGCCAGTACTACGTTCTTTGTCAACGGAAACCTGTGATCGAATTTTTCTAGCATTCTATTTTTGAGCGTTATCATTGTAACTCGTTCTTCATCTGAGATCGAATTTAAAATCTCTTTCAATTCGCAGCGGAACACAAGAGCTAAATTGAGAGAAACTGACTTTTGCGCACATAAAACTTCGACTGCTTCGCGAAATTTACGAAGGAACCTTATAAGGTCTTCCAGCAGATTCCATTCTAATTGCACCAGTTTCAAGTCATCTTGGCCAATCCTTGTGAGAATGGAATTTATAGGGTTTCTGTTGCAGCAATGCGCCATACTCTCCAACATACATAGCACACTATGCCAGCGGGTGGGAGTTGCAGTTTTGATGCTTGGTATGTGGATTAAATCGTTGTTGAATGTTTGCGAGTTCTGTGAAATGTCATCGTCGACAATAGGTTCGTTTTCGTCACTCTCCAGGACTTCCGAAACGCCTTCAATTTGCTGTAAAAACTCTAACTGTTCTTTTTCTGCTTCTTTCTCCAAATCAGGCAAACGGTACCTTATAGCTTTGACTATCTTTTTAACCTTCATTACTAAATCTTTCATTGATGGCACATTATTAATCCCATCAACGGTAACGAGATTATGCAGCGCGTGTCCTAAACACAGGTGGCTGTCAAGACCAGATAGCATGATGGCTCGCTTAACGTTTGATCCTGCATCTGTTACCGTATGCAGCTCTCTATCACACAACCCAAATTCCGACACTATTGTATTAATCATTTCTTGAATCTTTTCTCCCGTTTTTTTTCCATGAACCAGCTCAGTGCTTAATGTGAAATTTTTGAGGACATAATCTGAAAAAAGGAAAAATTTAGGATGGTAGAAGACTAGAACCCACAGTAGGTCTCATCACACTGACATATTTACAAAGCAACATATAACTAGGTCTTCCTTACCAGCTGTTATGAAATGCAACGTGAATGTAATGTAGCCAAGTCGTCGATATTGGTCGGTCCACAGATCAAACGTAATGGAGACATGTCTAGGAGATTCCGTCAAAATTTGGTTTTTCACAAACGCAAGCATGGATTCATACACGTCATCTAACGCACCTCGACTGATAGTGTTTCTTGATGGCATGTCTTCATCGCAGACAATAATATTATGTTTCTAAAATGAAAAAAAAAACATTTAAAGCATTCCACATTTTTTATTGTTATATAACAAAAAAAATATCCATTTTACGATATTGACCTTAAAAAAATCGATCATTCCTTCATCCGACACAGAGTCAAATGGCATAAGGGAAGTGCAAAACCAAAGAGCTAAATCTCTCGCAAGAACCCATTTATCTTTTTTAGTGACCACATTTAGTGCCGAACTGCAAGCAACTGTGGCTCCAGCTCGGGGGCGTGGGGTGGGAGTAAAGAAGTCCTTCATAAGTCTTACTGATTCCGGATTGTCATCCCTTAGGTTATGACTGTCTCTTAAGTGCCTTATAAGGTTCCCTGTGCTTATGGTTTTACCATATGATTTAATTTTGGCCCTGAAATGCAATAAATAGGTATGTTATGATTTGTAATTGGTACTTTAGGCGCCTGTATCTGTATACGCAAGGCCTTCTCCATACAAACTCTGTGCAAGTTTTATTTGTCAGTTTTGGCACTCCCTCATATAATTTTATTTTAGCTGGTTAATATTGGATATACGAAGAATTAAAGCAAAAAAAAATCAAAATAAATAAATATTTTTTTCTTGTTTCTAGCTAACAGAAAAATAAGCATACAAACCAAAAATCATAAGTGTAATGCAAACACAAGCAAAGAAAAACTAGCACAAAGTTTGTATGGGGAGTGCTTGCGTATACAAGCGCCTTAGTAGAAGCATTAAAAACCCAAACTGCAACCAATGCACTTTAGCAGCTGACCATCTGTACCAAGGACGACGAGAAGGACACCCTGCACCCTTTATAAAAAAACGAATTTCATTCATTTTCTTTTCGTTTTTCAAACGAATAATATCAAAATGGAATTCATTCTTTTTACTATCGTAATAGTCTTGCACAACACAACACAACACACAACAAATACATAGTTCAACAAGCTTAATTTAAATTCCCAAACATATAGGTCCTTGTCCACCACGATGCGCCCCTCCACTGCCCAATGTGCTGCGTCGTCGTGAATGACAAGCACTATAGAAAACAGGCAAAACAGTCATAATATGCAGTATGCAACGTAGGTGCAGGTTAGGCAATGCAGACTGCAGATGTAGGTTAGTTTGGCGTGAGGTGTTGCAAAATACAAACTTTTTTATAAAGAATATTACAATCGTTCTGTAATCTGCAGCTGTCTGTCAGTAACAGCCAACAAGAGTCCAGATACCTAGGCATATCTCGAACCTAAAAAAAAGTGACGTGTTAATATGTCTAACTAAATTGAATAATGTTGACTTTGATTACTATAATAACCTGTCTATATATACGTAATTACATACGTAACACGTATAGGGATTAGGTACAGGGTAAAACAGCAATGGGGTACTGTACTATACGTATACGTATTACGTACGTATAGTATATTCTATAATAGAGTAAATTGGATTAATTAAATAGGTAGGTACTTACAGTCCAAATGAAATATCACCATTTTCAGATTGGCAGTCCGTAAGACATTGTTTACAATAAACTTGGTCAGCGAAAATTTTGTTTCTTTTGTTTTCTTCCTCCAAAACCAGCTGACCAAAGTGTTTCCAAGCGAAACTCGATTTGGTTTTTCGATCAAATAGTACCGATATTGAAAACTGACTTATTTTTATTTTGCTAACATTGGTATTGGACATTTTGTCAAATTATTCACGTAAGCAACGCGGCGGCAGGGCGGCGAAGGGACGTGACGTGCGTGCGCTGAGTAGTATTGCATACTAGCCACTGGCGACCCGACCGGCGGGCGCGTGGCGAGCCGCGAACGCACGATCACCCCCGCCCCGATGACCCGACCCCCGCGGTCTTGACGCCTGTGGCGCGGTGCGGCGGCTTTACTGTTGCTATACGAGTCGCGATGCGCAATTTTAAAATTTCGTATACGGTCGGTCGGCGCGAATTTGTAAATACTCGGCGGCGGCGGCGGCGCGTGTAACGCGGCGCCCACATCTAGTTGTGGGTTAATTATAACATGTGCCAAATGACGCTGAACGTGTACCAGATTCCAGGAGAGATCTAGATCCGCTGCCTGTGGAATGTGTTAGATATGATGATGGAGATGGATCTATTAGCGCGATGGCAGACACTCTTCTATGTCGCTTGTATGAGCCTCCAATCCAGGGCGGCGAAGTATAGTGTCTTCCTCAAAAATTGGGAAATCATCGTAGTTTATACGTCCTTGGGTGCAGGGTATAACACATCTCGTTTGCCTACAGACATGGAGTGCGTCCTAACAACGCTGTCGCTGGCCCGGGCCCCGGGAGGCGGCGGCGCTCAGATCCTTAAGCCGGCGGAGCAGGCGCGCGCGCGCTCCATCCTCGAGCGTGCGCTTCAGGCGGAGCAGGGCGACGCCAAGCCCGCCGTCACCGAGGAGCACCCGGACGGACGTGAGTACTGTACACTAGCAGGCCACCTCCTCACACAGACACACACACATGCACAGAGAGAGAGACACCCACACACACAGTACCAGTCGCTGAGACATGCTGCCCCAGCCCCGGCTGGCGGACCCGGACAGACGTGAGTACTACCCAACTGACATTTCAGTTACAGGTATTATTATAAATTTACCTATTTAAGTGAGTTATATTATAATTATCTCGGTTGTAACTAATAGTGTTATCTATAGAGGAGTTAACATACAAAATAAGCACCAAAAGTGGTACTGGAGCTTTAATGATATAATTCTAATGGCACCGATATACGAGATGCGGTCCAAATGTTTGCCAAAGAAAAGAAGCAGATATACCTACAAAAACTCATTTTTGTTTTTCGATATAGTCGCCGTCTATTTGACAACACATTTCAGATCTGGAATTTAGCATCTCTATTCCCTTAAAAAAATGCTTAGAAGTTTTGTCCTCAACATGGACGTAAAACGCACGGGTCACTTCATCATCCGAAGAAAATCTCCTTCCCCTTAAGCCTACCTTAAGTTTTGAAAACAAATAGTGTTCCCTAGGGGCCAGGTCAGGACTTTAGGCTGGGTGATGATTTTCCTCGAAGCCACACTTTGGAACAGCAGCATTGCTAATTGCAGCAGTATGAACGGGAGCGTTGTCGTGGAGTAGCCGCACACGTCTGCTAACTTTACCTCTACGTTTCTGCTTGATCGCCTCTCGTAATTGTTCAAGAAGAGTAGGTTAGTAGCTACTGTTAACCGTGGTATTCCGTTCTTTTAGGTCTATCAACAGTATTCCGTTGCAATCCCAGAATATGGTAGCCATTATCTTTTTGGTGGATTTCGTTACGTTGGCCTTCCTAAGCCGCTTTTCACCATGACGACGCCACTCCATCGATTCCATTTTGGAGAGGGGATAATAGTACAAAACCATTGTTTCGTCCCCAGTAACACTTGACTCTAGAAAATTCTTTCCGTATTTTCTATAGGCATCTAAAACTTCCTGAGCACCAGAACAACAGAACAAACGACAATCACAATTACAAACCGCCAATTCTTTCCAGCCAGAAACTTTGGATGGAAACTTGGACCGCACCTCGGAAGAATGATATACAGGTTTTCTTAACGCTACCATGCTAGTTAGATTTACAGTACCAGTTCAGTTGGTGAGATATGCTGCCCTGTCCATTTCAAGTGTGTACTACATATGAAATGGACAGGGAAAACAAGGTAGCAGAAGACCAGCTCGAGTCCTGGGACTGGTTTGAGATGTCACCGGACACGAAATCGAAGTAGGAATAGAAAAAAATTACATAATTTTGAACTTCATTTTTCCTATTTGGATACCACTTGGACTCTCAGATCAGATATCGATGTTCAATAAAATTACACGATGAACAAAAAGTTCAAAATGGCGGCCACTTTTCCTAACTGACACTCAGGTATTATAATTAATGACAACATTGAACAGTTTAAACATTTATCTCATTTTCACAGTGGACCTGTCCCTCTATAAAGATGAGTCGCAATTGGAAAAGAAATCGCGTAAACGCACCGCCTCCAAGTCCTCCCCTCGCGCCAAACCGACCGAAGATAATACTGCCGTGAGTACACTTTTAAAATACTATGTTTGTACTAACCTTTATAGAGCCTATGTACACGGAGACTTGAAACTCGCTAACTACTCAGTTTAAGCAATCTTTTAGAGATGGGATTATATTGTAATAACGGCAGTTGCTATGTTTTTGCTTCAAATAAACTTTCGAAGCAAAAACAACAACCGCCTAATTAACTCCAACGGTTTATTGTTTGATGTATATATTTAATTGTCCCGAAACGGTTAAATCGCTGATCTTCCGATGGGCATTTTATTCCCTCATGTGAAGTTTTTGATTCATTTTTCTGGCTAAATGTCCCAGGTGTTAAGACCAAAACTTTGATTCGTGTCTATTCAATATCCTCTAAAAGCCTTTTCTGATATTATTTAAGGTAAGGGTGAATATGTTAATAATCCCTGGCTTAATGATGAAAGAAAAAAACGGGATTTCTTGCAGATTAACTATCAGAAAATCATTAGTCAGGGAATGGAGAATTCTATGAGAAGTGGAGAATCACTTATGCAATTTCCCATTAATGAACCATAAAGATTGTTCAATAAGTATTTATTTAAAGCACTTTGTATCACTTTCAGCGCGAATCAAAAGTACCGATTACATAGGATCTCGGGATGCTATTAATGCTATACACTGTCATTAATCACTCTTAACACGTTTGCTGCTTGAAATAACATTTACTTAGTAAAGGGACATTCGAATTTGGGTTTGTAAAACGTCTTGCATTTCATTTTTCATAAAAGTGTAAGGTAGTTGACTGTCGAGTAATTTTTATTATTTATTATGGATTTTCGGAGCGTGGACGTCAAATGTAGTATTTTGATTAGTATATAAATAGTCGACATTGGCTTAAACATACTAGAACATTATTATGAGGGTAGGTAGGTATTGGTGGAGGTCCTACGAATAGTTAGAGTAGGTATTGGTGTAAAATTTAACGTCCACGGATGAAAATACTGTATATTCCTACCGATTGGGTAAGGGCGTTTAAATCTACAAGTATTTACAAGTTCATTTAAATTAAAAAAAACCGACTTCCACTATTGGACCTAAAATTATTATGGAATCACTCTATAAGTTTTATATTTCAATAAAAACTAATTTGAAAATCGTTCGGCAACGATTGAGGACGTCGGGAACGTCGTCAACACCAACTGAAGAGCAAGTTTCGTGACGCTCGAAGACATAAACATTTTCGGCCTAGCTATCTTTCTCGAAGCGTCAGCGTGATAAACTACTTTAAAAGGTCGACTCAAAACACTTATTTGGAAGTCGGTTGAATATAGATTGACTTTTTTTTTGTAAAATGTTGAGTGCAGCCAACTACCCTACCGCGTCCATATAACAGCAATTTCCCTTGCAGAAGGAAGTACCGACGCCTGTTAAAAAGGCTCGTACGACACCAAAGCGCAGTCCCAAGCGCAAGTCCAAAGCGACTCCAACAAAACCACAAACAAAACGAAAATCGGCAGGTACCACGCCCATAGTGGCGACGGCAAGCAAGGTAGGCATAGTACAACGGATATATAGAAATGTACGTATCCGCAATCATCAGCATATACATTCATGTCCGAGAGTGAGTAAGAGGTGTGTGGTTACTGGATGCATGTGCCGTCGCCGTCTCGCGCCCGCCGGATGCTACGTGCGTGAGCGGGATGGCGACACGTCTCGCTTTGATAGTTGATTACCGGTTTTTGTAGCTCGGATCGTAACATGAAGGTGAATTTCAAGGGAAATACTTGAGATACCAATTTTTAAATATATTAAGCTATTATTTTTTCGGCTAGGCACCTGTTTACACGACCACTTGGTTTAGTTGGTGTTTAAGCTTTAAGAATTCTGTGTGACGATTAAGTAGCATATTCTTTTATTAAGAAAAAATGAGCTGTTTTGTTTCTACTTTCGAATAAAGTCTCTATGGTGCTATATTTCCTCTAATATTTATATTGATTATACAAGTGCATGTAGTTGATACAAAATGTCCATTGAAAAGGCATCTACATTTTAAATTAATAGTTATTTACCTCCCAAGAGAACCTCATATACGCCCCTATTTTACAAAAAAAAAATACCAGTTTTGTGTGTCGTTTCCGCCCCCTATTTCACTAAAAAACAGTTTTGTGTGTTAAGCATTTTACAGAAACAGCAAATTGTAGGGTCTTATATGTCTTTTTGGGGCATATAGGACATCGTTTTCTTTGTTTATTACCTAATCTTAAATATTTTTAATCATACTATTTATCTTGAAAATCTAGAAATTGGGACCAAAAACGATCTTTATAAGTCTTAAAACCAAAAACTTATGTAAACAAACCCTTTTTTGCTCTCCTGAAAAATAGCGTTTTAGCGTTTACGTCCTTTGAGCCTAAAGTTATAGATATAAGTATGTATATTGTCGCCTAGTATCTATAGTACAAGCTTTGCTTCGTTTGAGGCTACGTCGATTTGCATAATTAAAATTGTCCACTAAGATTTATTTATTTATTTAAATATTTATTTTACCACAATGTTAGACAGTAAACCTCAACTGCCTCGTGGATACTTCAGAAACTAACGGAGTATTTAAATGTGAGGAATCTGGTGTATTAGAAGTTTGGAAATGTGGTATTGTAGAAATATAAATATGGTAAAGAAAAAAAATATAGTGTTGTATTTTATGCTGGTCCAATGATAAACACGGATTTATAGATTTTTTTTATTGACTATCAACAGCTATTTAGCCTATTCTTGGGAAATAAGAAGAGAAATGCTTAACACTTACAATGGATACCAAAACTGAATTCCCATGGCATCCATGAGTCCGAAAAATTGCAAAATCGCATACAATATGTGTTATGTTAACTCTAAATATAGAAAAAAACTAAATTATTAAACAAGCTACAGAAACCGGTATTAGATGGAAATAATTGATTTGAAATACGAAAGCAGATAAGGCACTGATTTGTATTGATAGATGGATTTTATTTTCCTTTACGATATTTGTTTACTGAAGAATTAGATATAGATTTCTTTGAAGTATCCGAACTCTGCATGTTACAATGGTAATGCAAGTAATTCAAATATGCAATGTATTTATATAATTTCAGTGTAACTACTCAGCATTATTTTTGGGTCGAGGTATACGTTATGTTCTTTATTCATTTTCATTTCACTAATATCATCTTTCATAGATATTTAATAATATAATCTAGGTGATAGCAAAGCATATTACGTGAAGACCAGTGGGTTATATTTGTATTTGCTTTTCTAGGGCAGCTTAGCAAGTCGATCAACCAGTTCTATAGTTACACGCTATATTGGAATATATATTTTTTTTAATACATAATAACTCAAAACTTAAGAATTTTTATATTTTTAATTTATCTTTTGACACGTGGTACGTGTGTATGTTCACATTTATTAGAGCTCAAATCTTCAGAGTATTTTGATTAATAATAAATAATAGGGTGGATTTATGATATTATTTGAAGTTGAACGATATTTTGTGCGCCATTTTGCCGCTCAGAATTCAAGATGGCGGAATTCAACTAAAAAGTCCGTAAATATAACTCGGATCTGGTTGAGTGTGGTAGCCTGGAATGGGTTTCGGGGGTCTCTAAACTCAATTTTGATAACCAGAGGTCGGTCCGGGTACTGGAAGTGGACGCAAACCTTCAGGGTTCCGATCCAACCGCAAAATTAAGTTGGTTTTAATTAGAAACATTAAAAAATATTAAACCTGATTTATCAAAATTGAGTTCAGCAACCCCTAAAACCCATTCTAAGACCACTCGACCAGATTCGAGTTATAATACAATTTTTTACCCACGACGGAATGGAGAAGATATTTGTTTTTAGTTAAAGCCAGATTTTGCCCGTCATCTTGTAACTTATTTGCATCCTCTTCCGGTACCCAGAACGACTTCAGGTTAACGAAATTGAGTTCAGCAACCCTCAAAACCCATTCCAGGACACCCTACTCGTGCAGATTGGAGTTATAATACAGTTTTCAAGCATATGCCCGATTTTGGCCGCCATCTTGTTTACATCCATTTCCGGTACCCGGACTGACTTTTGGTTATCAAAATCGAGTTCAGCGACTCCCAAACCTCACTATAGGACACCTCACACGACCAGATTCGAGTTACAATATGGTGTTTTTTGCTGCTTTGCCCGCCATCTTGAATTTTAAGTAAATGAGCCAAAATTCAGCTTGGCAACTTTCAGAATCGGATTGAGCAGGCTTCATTACTTCGGAAAAGTCATGATGCCAAAATGGCTCACAAAATGCCGTTGACATCGAAAAGGAGAGCGATTTTTAGAAATAACTACCGGTCTATAAGCCGAAATCTAGTCTTAAAAATATTTCTTAACAGAAAACTCTTATTTGTATACCACATTATAAACTAAGTAGACTGCTGAATATGAATGCTGTTTTTATAGGAATTCAGTTTAGCCAAGTCATAAATTTACTTGTTTAGGAGGTAAATGAGAGACTCAGGAGCAAATTGGACTAGACTTATTACCAGTGATCGGATCTAGGATGCAATTTGGGGTGAATGACCTCAAACATTATGTGAGTTCCCGGGATTTTGCGAAATGAATTTTTGTTAACAATTATTACTGAAAACGAGATATTTACCATTTATATTGGATATATCGAGTTCCCGATATATAGTAAATATATATGGTAAATATCCCGTTTTCAGTAATAATTGTTTATATTTAAAATTTCGCTTGAGGTACGTTTATTCGAAGTAACCACCAAAAACCAAAAATGCCTCAAATTAACAAATCTGTCATTTAGATATGCATACTTAACGAATACTTAAATGTATTGTCTGTTAGTACAAGGTATTTATACCTGAAATTATTATTATTTTCGGTAAATAACAATAAGGATATCAAAGTAGTAATAATAACAATTATTATTACCTGTTTACTCTAGTAAATAGATAAAAGATAAGACGAGCAGGTAAATTGCATAACTGAAATTATTTTTTATTAATAACGGGCAGTGATCGGTACCATGGGTGCAAAATTCTACACGTACCTAACTAAGCGGACGTAAGGGTATATAGAGCCATTAAAATAATTATATGTAACACTTACAACCATATATTATTGGAATTTAAATATTCCTATATACCTACAATTAAATAAGACACTAATTTACCAAAATTATTTGCATTTTTTTGGTTTGTAAGTTATTTGTAAGTTGTCCTATAATATGTCAGCTCTAGTTTTGTTGAAGTTTTGCACCGGTAGTGCCGATCACTGGTAATGGGTTTATATACCTACCCAACGTTATTTAAAGTTAATAGTTATATACTAAACTCAATAATAATAATAATTTTGTTTACTTTTAATAATAAATACCACAAAGGATAAGACAACATACTTCAAGTACAAGTTATGGTCAATTCTGCTTCTGTTCTATTCAGTTCTTAAAATTGCCTTTTACATTGTTTGTTGTTATTACTATTTTGTTATTTTATGGTGTAAACTACTTAAAATTAAAAGTTATTCATGTTTTTCTAAAAGTTGGTTAACAAGAAGAAACGCGAGATTGTAAGTCATATCCATGTTAAGACAACAGACTGAAACCTCGGGAGTTTGCATCCTGAATCCGATCACTGCTAATTACGCTTTAAATTTAAATAGTACTTCTTTAGGACTATGCATGCCAGGCTGCCAGCAGGAATCTTGCTAAACGAGTAATATTTTCACGTCAGTTTCTGTCCATTATTGCCGTCTTGCTCTAGCATGCTGAATGTGAAGAATACGACAATAAATGCCAACAGGGAATGCTCGTTTTAACACCTAACATAGCTCGTTTTATTTGACATCTTTGATCAATGATTTCATTGGTAGCCTACACAACGAAGGAAAAATAGGGGGAATAATTCCTGTAAAGGCGAATTTTGGCATAATTGTAAGTAAAGGAGTTTTCACGTTTACCTACAACTGTGCCAAGATTCGCTTTTACACGAATTATTTCCGCCATTTGGCAGTTGCTCGTCTTCGTTGGGTGAATTAAGGATGAACTACGTACGCACACAACCACTCGCGCCTATCAGTAGGGATATTTGTTATAATTAGATACATATACATACATACAGAGACAATGACATACATACACATATACAGAGAGAATACATATCTCTCACTGATTCATAGTTGTGTCCCTTTACATATTGGCGTTTGTCAATGAGTGAGCTCGGTTCGTTGTGTTAGCCTAATTTCAATACTACTTTGAACAGATCATGTACTTCTTTTTTTGCCGAATTTAGCGAGCTCTGTTACCTTTCTATAATAGCATATGTTATATTTTTACATCTACTCTATGAAATGCTGATACTCTGATATAATATAGCTATCTTACAGTGACTATTGAAGCAAAGTTTACTAGATCATATTCAAGTTGTCGTTCACTTTCACCCATCATTGCTTGCTTGTTGTGTTTTTCTACTTTTACTGAATCTTTTGTTACTGATGTTTTGCCTTTTCTTCTATACTTTGCTGTTTTATAGAATTTTCCCACATACAGCATGTTTGTATTGCATGGAAAAGTCAAAATGAGATTTAATTGTCTAATTATATTTATATCAAAACCCCTGTCGATAACGTGCAATTTAAAAGAATCAATATTATAATGAAATAAATATTTTCATGGTTTTTTAATAAGTATCCGAATGTATCAGTGTATTTTTTAAGTTTAGTTACACAAGTGCTTAAAGTACCTATTATTGCATTTATGATTAATAAATTATGTACAACTGTATTAATCCCGATTAACTGTATTAAATAAAGCCCGAAAATACAAATCTGTTGACACAAATATTTCCCTATCAACTTACAAACGGTAAAATTTTCAGACGGCCACGGCAGTAACGGAAAAAGCAAAGGCTAAAACGCCGAAAAGGACGCCCGTGAAACAGAAAGAGACGCCGCCGCCGGCCACGCCCACAAGAGGCAGGCGGTCAGCTGGCAAAGGTAAAAGAAAATGACGTCATACTTTAGTATTCTCAAACCCTGATTTGCTTTATAAATTACACTTGTTATAAAGAGATATGTTAAGATTCAGGGTTTTTCGGCAGCTACATCTCTTTCCACTTACACATCAAATCCAAAACCTATGTGTTGAGTTCTAAATTAAAAGTCTTTATGGAAGCCCGAGTCTTCTCTAGACTAGATTCTAGATGATGCTGTACGTCTCCCTAATGCGTTGTAAGAGGGAACTGGTTGAGGGTTCTGGAGGCCGAGCGTAGTTGCTCCGGTAGCTGCGTGGCTAGAGCGATTAGCCGCTAATGCCTGCAGGTTCGAATACTGCACGGAGTCGAAAATTTACACTTTAATTCAATATTTGTACGAGGGGTGTTCAGTAACTAATAAGAATGATAATGACGCAAGAATATTTTAATAGAATCTATTTTATTTTTCACTAGCGACCCGCCCCGGCTTCGCACGGGTGCACTATTTAATGGATGTTATTATACATATAAACCTTCCTCTTCAATCACTCTATCTATTAAAAAAACCGCATCAAAATCCGTTGCGTAGTTTTAAAGATTTAAGCATACATAGGGATATAGTTCTGCTACGGATAGCTTTATTCCTAATTCTATCACGCAGAGAAACCCCGAGCATAGCTCTTTCCATTGCTCTTTGGGTGACCTTGAGCTTTCTTATGAGGCCCATCGTTAGCGCCCATGCCTCGGATCCATATATCATCACTGGCAACACACACTGGTCAAAGACTTTTGACTTGAGGCACTGCGGTAAATTGGACGAGAATACACTGCGAAGCTTCCCGAACGTTGCCCACGCACCGGAAGACGAGCTGTCGGTAGGCCTCCGACAAGGTGGAGTGATGACCTGGTGAAGGTCGCGGGAATCCGGTGGAAACGAACGGCACAGGACCGGTCTAAATGGCGAGCCTTGGGGGAGGCCTATGTTCAGCAGTGGACGTCTTTCGGCTGAAATGATGATGATGATGATGAGGGATATAGTGATATAGGGACAGAGAAAGCGACTTTGTTTTATACTATGTAGTGATTATAGCCATCTTTTAGGAGTATACGCGTACGTGACTCCTTTGGAGTTGCGGGCGTCTATAGGCTGCTGTGGCCGCTTACCATCAGGTGGACCGTAAGCTTGTTTGCCACCGGCGTTGTATAAAAAAATATATACTTACAGTATCATTTGTCTAAATATAAAATTTCCTTTCTACAAAAACCTTTATCCTGAACCTTTAAAAAATCTTATATTGCGACGATCATTGCGATCATCATCTTTAAATTTCTACCTTCTGGGGTGTTCTTTTAGCCTTTAGGAGGGAGGTCTGGTGTACATGGAGAATGCATCATTGATTTGAGCGAGCAACTTCAATGGCAGCCATCGCAACCTTAGACTTATCCGCTGAAGCGTTACCTTGTTGAAACCTTTGAACATTTGCCTCGACGTTCGTCGCGTATAACGTCACGCATTTTTATATTGGTTCTGTGTATAAAATCCCTGTAGTAGTGGCTCCATGATCAAGTTATTAGATCATTACCACCCCTTGGTTATCCCAGAAAAATGAGCCCTACCTTACCGAAGGATGGAATTCCTTTAGCGGTATAAGCTACCTCCATTCTAAATTTTAGCCACATCCGTCCAGCCGTTTTTGAGATTACGAGGAACGTACATCCATCCATCCATACATCGGCACGAACTTACACGTCTATAATATTATTAGGATTTGACACAGCTCGTCTACACGTTTCTAATCAAAACCTCTTTTCCCCAGACACAAAACCATCCCCAATCGTGCCGACTCCATCAACGTCTACCGGCAAGACTACTCGCACGCCGCGGAAGCCGCCCGCGAAGAAATAATACTAGACCCCGAGCCCGAGTGAGAGGACATTGTCACGAGCGAGTCGCGGTGAGGCTCTCTATTGACTATTCGAACCGCTGTTGAATGTGTTCAATTTTTTTCCGATATTCGGCAAATTCAAAATTAATAAAATTAAAATGATACATTTCGTCAGATTGTGCAGTCACCATCAGATATATAGGGGCGAGAACGTCATAAACATCTGAACACGACTATAGTATAGTAAATGCATGAGAGTGCATGCTCCATGTTCCCTGAACTGTACAGATATATTTGATGGCGACTATAAATTATTAGGATACTGATATATAATACTCCACACTAGCTATGATGGCGTTTATTTCCCACATAAAACATTCGTCTTTTACTAGCATGAGCAAGTGTGTAAGAGGGATGAATGTTTTAAATCATCCACAATATCGTGATAGCACTGTGCTGATATACCTAATATAAATAGCGGTTTTTATCGTCACAGAAGACTCACTGTAGTTGTCAATTTTCTCTACTTCTCTCGTTTCAATGTTATGTGGCATTGGGGCCAGACGTGTAGATAAATGTTATCAAATATATCGTCCTTGTGCTAGCTAAGGTCGGTTTACAATTGTGTCTTAGGAGATATTTATTTTTACAACATGGACTTGCATAATAATGTTTTACATTTATATATTTTTTATTGTAACTGGACGTTCAGTATTCGCAATAGGCGTTTTGGCAGAGGATTCAATCGTGATGGAAATGAAAGATTCTTAGAATGATGTATATGATCCGTACTTGTAGATTGAATAAAAGTACCCCTTTTACAGGAAAAAATAATTGGACATACGTAGCAAAAATATATGCTGTCAAAGCGCCATTCTGCGAACATTGATTTAGTCATACAATTTATAGTTCGAAGAGGGAGCTGGTATATCAATTACTGGCATAACATAATCCAACTCGTTCTAGCCTTCGAGTGAGAATGGGATGGGTAGTTTTAGCCATGTAACAATCCAGATCCCTTATGTGCACATTTATGAAGTTATGACTATGACCTATTTTTATTTAATTGACTAATCGACTTGTAATGATGAAGTACAGTAGTCGTAAAGCACAAGATAAGTGACCCGGAATACTGTTATGTTATAACATATAGGGAAATGCCAAGTGGAGGTAAATTATGATGAGATAATTTTTTCTATACACTATTGTGTATGATTGATCAAGGGCCTACTAAGTGTGAAATGCCCGATGTAGATTCGAACTTGTGTCAACGAAACAGCCATGGTTTTCTTTTTAATAAGTGATGGACTGTAAAAATCATGTTTCTTTGAAATAATAAATTATGGGAAATGAATACATTAAATTTTTTATTATACTAATTTTTACTAACGTATTTGTAACAACTTTAGTATTCACTGTAAATATTTACAATTAACATGAATGTTAACAGTCTAATTTTGCTCTTCTGGATCCAACGCTAGGGGGTGAGTGTCTCCTCTAGCTATAGGCAATAGATTTAAAGGTTTTTTTTATAAGACTAGGCTAAAATTTGGAATTTTGCTAGAGTATTAACTTTAGGATATGGTATTCAATAATTTCGGAGTTTTGTATAAAATCAGTACAAAGAATTTAAATATAATCAAAATGTTTAGTGACACAATTGATTTGAAATAAGAATATATTTTGATACTATTGGTTTACTTTATCATAACGTGCTGTCGTGAATTGAGAGTAGTTGTCGTTTTAATTGCAATGAGACCGGAAGAAAGTTTTAGCAAGTAAGGTATCTTATAGTGGCTGGCAGATCCTCGTCTATATAGAATATTGAGAGGATTGCCATCTTGGATTACCTTATTGTGTACTGTCATAAACGTATTTATCTGTTTGGACCAAGCATGTAATATCGTAGCTGAACACATTGAATCAATGTACAGTTGAATACTAAATGTTATGCCACTGCGTATTTCGAAACTTCTTGAATTGTAAAAATAGATAACATATCTATTTGCACTTTTAGAAAATGTACTTTAATTTAATATATTCTCTCAATTTTGTTACATCACTAAGTTAAATGACTAAGGTTGTTTTCGGCCGGCGGGCGCGCGGCGCATGCATTTTGTTAAATGTTTTCCAGAAGTACTCTTATGTTGTTACGTCAGACCCGAGTTAGGGCGTGAGAGTGTGTGTGTTAGAAAAATTAAGTACCTAAATTTTAGGTGGTATTTCTAAATAGGTTAATTAAAGAGAGGAATAAGCTTAGAATATAAATTTGTGTGTGAATTTTCTGTTTATAATGTACCAAGTGGAAATGTTTGCACTGGTCCTCTGGTACGATAGTTGTAAACATATTTTAGCGTTTTATACAAAAAATATATCAGTTTGAGAGTACTATTGTAACAGAAAGTCCACAAATTACAAACTTTATATGCAATTCAGAATTAAATATAATAATTTAAGAGACATGGGTGTTTTAATTTATCCTAATAAATAAAATACTAAGAATGAAATTCATAGACATAATTTATTCAATCATCTTCAATGGTTTCTAAAGGGTATTCTGTCATTACTAGTCCTCTTCCCCACAGAGCATCAGCAATATTCAACTTATCTGAATCATTGGGGACATCTAGATTTTCAACAGACACATATTCAGGATATGATGTGATCAATGTCTCAATTGCAGGAGCCATGTCTTCCTCAATCTCCAGATATGGCAGCTCATTCGCATGGTATTCCAAAGAATTCTCAGTATAGTAATACAATCTAATATGTTCTTCCTCAGACACCATTCTCAGGATATTCTTACGTAACAGTCTGATTTTGGTGTCAAGACTGATTTCAACTCTGTTAGTAACTTTACCATCATCTACCATAACATCAGTGTCTCCATAGACAGTGACAGCTTTTTCCAAATCTGTTAGTACTGGGGGAAGAGCATCATGCTGGTAGTTCTTGTTCATTTGGTCCACAGCTTCGTCAATAGGTAGACGATCTTTAATTTTATCAAACAAGGATCCAATTAGCTTTTCAATCTCTTTCCTTCTCGGTGTTTGTAGATCAGAGTTTACAAGGCCAAAGTTATCATAAATATCAAACGGCAGACCTTGCCGAAGCTCTACATTTTCATTGACTGCAAGATGAAGAGCTGCTGGAATCATTTTCTCAAACAAATCTGCCCATGAATGTTTCTGATACATACTCACTGTTATATGAAGAGAATGCTCTCCATCTATGGTGATACCCTGATGAATAAAGCCTCTAGGGAAGTAGAGCATATCTCCAGCTTCCAAAGTAATCTCCATTATTGGTTGTCCTATCTCTTCCTGGACAAAATTTTTTGAAGACACTCTTGGGAGAACTTCATTGTCAGATAGAGGCTTGTAAATGCGCCAGTGTTTTTTCCCTTCAACTTGTAAGATAAATGCTTCAATGTCGTCATAATGTGGGGCAAAGCCCTGGCTGTCAGGTGGGGTTAAGTAAGCATTGGCACCAACAAATGAATTGAAGAACTCTTGCAATGTAGCATTTAGCAGATGAAGTTTTGGCATGTAAGTTTGGGGATTCAACAATCTGATGCTACAGCCATTCAAGTAAAAATCCCAGACCAAATGTGGGTGAGCCCTGCCTTCTGGATTATGAGTTTCTCTCTTCCCATCAACATAGGATGTCACATCAATATTTTTAGTAAATTGGATGTGTTCATTGCGGAGCATGTCATCAATGAATGGAGTGGATATAATTTCCTTGTAATAAACAGGTTTTTTCCTAGCTATATGTAATGGTTTCTTCTCCCAGATTTCATTAAGGAATTTGTCAGGGTTGAATGGTGCAATCATCCACTTGAATACCTTTAATCCCTCTTCTGCACTGTCAGTCTGGACGGGGGTGAATTCAAATGAGCCATCATTGCTACAGTTACTGCAATCACTACAATCCGACTGGTTTAACATGTCACTGGCAACAGTATTGAACTGTTGAGTCACATCAAGTGCAGGTACAAGTTCAGGTATATCCTCTAGATCTTCCTCGCTAAGGCTTTTCTTACTTCTAGTTTTCTTAACATTTTTGTTTTCCTTACATGCAACTTTTTTCTTAATATCTTCTAAGTTTTTCGATTTCTTCTTCTTATGGCTCTTTTTCTTAACTATATTTTTGGACTCTTTTTGTTTCTTTTGCTTTCTTTTTAGTTTCTGGGCCACACTTTTAGCTTTTGATTTTTGACTAGGTTTTCGGTTCGTACTGTAAACGGCAAAAGCTGACACAGGGGACTCTTCCATTGTGTTGATGAAGTAAAGACTTGGAAAATAGTACGGTATGCTCGTCCGCACTCCACACTTATAATATGGATAGAAATACAATGAATCTTAAGAAAATGAGTACCTACGGAAACTAACAGTGAGCCGTTTTACCCAACAGACCAAATGTTTTTGAGGTTATGATTAATTTAAGCACCCGTCAAAGTTTAGCGTTTTGCTTCATATTAGTGAATTTAATGATGTCAATTTTTTTCAGCCCCAATGAATATATATATAGTAAATGGAATTCACACTAAATTTAAATTTCAGGTATTCTTCCTAATTGAAGCTTGGCTGATGCATCAAGTTTATCTTTATCACTGGGTAGAATGCAAAGAAACGAATCAAAACGCAAAATATTGTCAGTCAGTCAAGTGTCAAATCAATAAATTTGAGTGTCATGTGAGTGTCATGGCCTCGCTTAGCGTAGCGTCGTAGGCAGATGACTAGTTTAATTGTGCAATGTTCTAAGTAATCAAGTGGACCGTGTATAAGACAATTTTGTGATGTAATTGTAGACTGTTGAAACACTGAAGAATGATGTTATTATAATTCGTTCTCAATTTTATTGTGCCATAATTTATTATTGATTAGTTTTTAGGTTATACCCTTAGCATTGCACAATAAAAATTGCACCATTATCATTTATAATGGCAACATTGTCCGCAAGAAACACAGAAAGACAATTTATCGTAGAAGTTATCAAGGTGTACCGGAGTTTACCATGTTTATGGAATGCAAAAAGCAAAGAATATTATGACCGAGACAGGAAAAAGAAGGGTTATAATTTACTGCTATCCAAGTACAGAGAGAGGTTCCCCGAAGCGACAAGAGAAGATTTAAAAAAAAAGTTGAACGTTCTGAGAACAAACTACCGCAAAGAACTAAAAAAATATCTTCGTGCAATGGAGGCCGGCGAACCCTTTAAACCATCGTTATGGTATTTTAATGAAATGGAATTCCTCCATGATGAAAGCGCGCAAGATGAAAGCGAGTACTCTATTTTGGATACACATAGTTTTACAGATGAGGATGAAATAAATGTAAGTAAGGTCAACAGTTAACCACTCATACCCTACACAATAGTAAGTACTACAAAATAGTTAATAGTACTGCTTACTCGTCGTCTACCGGTCCCTGGGATCCCAGGGATCATAACAAAAAAAACTATTGTTCATTTTTTTCGCCGGGGGGCGACGGCTTAAAGCAGCGAAAATAACGGAAGAAAAGGCTAGCTTCCTACAAAATTCCAGTTTAAAACGGTTATTATTCTATTAGAGAGCAGATGAGCGATTTTAAGTTGAGGGTTTTGTGTACTTCTGATCTACTCTCACTAACGTACTTATCAGTAAGTCAGAAGGAGATAGTTACCATGCTATATCTGAGAGGTCTTCACCTGTCACTGTCCCCGCGTTTTACCACTTGCTTGGCGAGAGTTAGTGCCGTGAAAGATATCGACACCATATCAATATAACTCTACAAAATATCGACATCGGTATTTAATTTTGGTATTCGTAATATTTATTCGAAATTCATAAATTAATTATATTTTCATAATAGGTACATTGAAGCTTTCACTTAATAAAAACAAAAGTTGTTATGTCTCTGTACCAAGAGAATAATAAACTGCACTCAAGATTATAATAAATTCCCTACAGATTTAATTTATATGAAAACGGTTAATAGCTCTAGTCATCCCTCCAACCACCCTTAAGAAATAATTGTATCATAAACCGTACTTTCTAGGGTTCCGTACCTGGAAATAGTTATTATTCTTAAAACGTCATGTCTAATGATTACAATTTCTCATGACTAGAAAATAAGGTTACCATCGGCAAATGTTAAAAAATTACATATCAAATGGTAGAGACAATTAAAACACAAGTAAATAATATGTCGAACATTCGTCTATGTTCATATGTTAATTAATACCTGCCTACAGGAAAGAGAGGTACAGGAGGTACACATACATACCTACTCGTAAATATTACTCACGCCCGTATCCCATTGGGGTAGGGGTATAAGAATAAATATAACTAATGTAATACGCTAATGCCTTACGTGCGTAATGTGTTACGCTGTTGGTTTTCCATGTTTTTAAAATAGATAATAAATAAATAGGCTGATTTAAGCCGTCGTCTCCCTCCTGCCGAAAAAAATAAACACTATAAATGTATAAGAAGACTGATATGGATGTAGCTTGCGAGAGGGAGAAAGCGTATGCATGAAAATACACAGAACTCCCACCTGCCGGTAAGGCATAGAACATTAAATCGCTAAGGGACTGGCCACATTACTACGGTGCGGCGTTGTTACAGAATACCTCCGCTAGAAAGCTAATAATTATTTATCATTTTGATCCCGACGCGAGTCACCAAAGTATGAGGAAGCGGTTAGGGGAAGGGCGGGTGCTACCAGCGTTGCGATTGGTCGATGAGCTGGCACGCGGATTGCGTAGTGATGGGACATGTTCACTACAAACTGGTACCGTAATTTATTATTGGTAACAAAACGATTTATCATTACTTGGTTCTAAAAATTAAAGAAATATTTTATAGCTCTTATATATCTGTTTAATCTGTATCATCGTGGAAAGGAGAAAGACGATTCTAAAAAGCCCACAAAACATATATCTATTTCAAACTTCAAACCAATTTCGTGCTCCCTCGCACTTCCTCGAAGTTCATCATCAGGCTCATCTTGTGACACTGGACCCAACTGCTCACCAAGGGGATTCTAAAAAGTCCACACAACATATCGTACTATTAAGTTACTTTAAAAAAATAAGATTCTACAGAATAACTAATAACTAATCAAACTAAAATAAAACAAACGTGGAATCTTTATTTTTTTTATATCTTTTAAAATCGGTACGAACACTACGAACGAAAGCACGTGGAATCGGTACTTGACCATAACATCATCGGCACATCACTAGTCGTGACGTGTTTTCGTAAGAAAGGAATAGCATATTGCATTTTCAACTTCATGGAAAGGGATATACATAGTGTATTTGTACCGAAGTATTCGCAGCGACCAGTAAAACTGGCCTCCGCTGGCTATAAATATTTTCAAAGAAATAATGAATTTGACTTACCCGTGGAATATAATTCCATTTTTTTTGTAATTAGAAGTATTTGAAGACTTCCCACACCACCTCACACTACAAAATCCCATGTCTAGCCACGAGAATCCAATTTTCTATATATTTTTAAAAGAGACACGCACTCTCTGCACAGGTCGTTGACTTGGACGCAATTGAAAGGCAGGCGGGCGACCGCGGATTATATAAGCCCTATAAATCCTACGAGTGGTGACTCGCATCGGGAACAAAATGACCAACATTAGGCTTCTAGGGGAGGTGTTCTGTGGGCGTTGTTAACGTGAAACGGCGCGGTGCTTTAGTGCGGTACGTGCCAAACTGACGCCACACCGTTTCACATTGACGAAATTATACAATAATATACTGCGCCAGGTATGGCAATCCGGTACATCGTTTAGTTGTGTGTGTGACACGACCTTGGACATCATCCTATCGACGGTAAGTGCACAAGGTCTTGTCACGATCCGGATCGTCAGACCTTGTTTTCTTAGACCATGGTTAACGACGCCGCGCTGTGGTAATGTGGCCAGGGGCGCTACCGCGAACAGCAAACGAAGTTTTCCCTCTCTGTCGCACTTAAGTCCGAACGTGCAAGTGCGACAGAGAGCGAAAATTTCGTTTACTGTTCGCGGTAGCGCCACAGGGCTGCTACAGCGAACGGAATTCGAAATTTTCCCTCTCTGTCGCACTTGCAAGTTTGCACGTAAGTGCGACAAATAGGGAAAACTTCGTTTGAGATTCGCGGTAGCACTCCAGAGGAGCTATTCCGAAATTCGTATCATGCCATCCCTTCCAATAACACGAGGTTGAAAGGGACGGCACGATACGAAGTTCAGAGTACAGAGCCAGGACTGCTACCGCGAACGGCTTTCGAAATGTTCCCTCTCTGTCGCACTTGCAAGTTTGCACAGAAGTGCGACAGAGAGGACGAAACTTCATTTGTGGTTCGCGTTAGCACTCCAGGACCTTAGGCATGCGTTTAGGAAATCTCTCGCACTCGCGAAAACAGATTAATGAGAATGCGTCTGCTGAAGAACGAAACACTAACTTTGCCACTTTTATTTCTAGGAAATTCCAGCTAAAAGAGCAAAAACAGACGAACCAATGGTCGAGTTAGAATACCATTCTGTTGAAGATAAAGACGAATTTTACCACTGGGCCATGTCTTGCGCGGCAGATCTTCGGAAAATGGAGAGAACTCAACAACTGTTTGCGAAAAAAGCATTTGCTGATATCCTTTTGGAAGGTCAATTGGGTCTATTGCACCGTCACTCTGTAAAAATAAATGAAGATACATCAATAAAGTACAACGGATCGCCTTCATAACCCAACTGGGATTTTACAGTTGGTATTCATTCACAAAGTTTAACGAAATCTCTTCGGGCGTACCAGTGGAAGTCTGACCACCTATTACGCATAATTATTACGAATTAGGTACATATATATACACACTTAAGGTTTGCTAAAATAATAAAGATAACTGTAATGAATAAGTTTTCTATTAATTGAACCTCAAAACATAATCCCATATAAATAGGCCGTCACAAAATTTTATTTAGTAAACAAATAAAGAAGATTAATAACAATGCCTGACTTGGCTCTACGTAATATGTCACAACTTTTCACGGTTAAAGAGTTTCGAGACTTGGCCTATTTTTACATGGAATGTTTTTATAGGATCTCACTTCTTTTTGTAGGTAAATGTGTCAATACAAATTTATGAATGCATCTAGAACTAAAAACTTCATAGATGCAGGAACTACAAAAGTATAGGTACCTATTTTTGTATCTCATGTATTTGTACAGGATTACAAACTTACTTATGCAGTTTGTATATCTCTGAAACGTGACTTGAACTGCAATGTTTTTAAGTTTTTTATGACTTGATAAGCTATAAACTAATTATGTTTAAAAATTGAAGCTTCTTGGTCTACTAGAAGTACCTTAAAAATTATGATGATCGGTCTGTGCGTCAGTTACTTAGAAACTTTGACGGGCAATAGTTCTTAAACTACAAGGTCAAGTTTAAATTGAATATTATTGAGACCATATCTAAATCATATTATGGCTTATCTGTTACTGAAAATTCAGGGTTTTAGCTTTAGCCAGCACAAAATTATAGGATGTTGAAAAAAAGGATGGTACGGCCGTGCCTCTTTGTTTTACTCGACTTGTAGGGGCAGATTTTGCGCATAGTTGATTCCCTTTTAAGTAGGTACCTATTTATATATTTTGATTTCTTATCCTGATCCTAATCAGATTTTGGATTAAATAAGACCTTATGTGAGTGAGAGTGAGTTGCACATTGCGTGGGGGGATCTCAAGCCACCTGATCAAGGACTAAAACTGCTTTACTAATGTGTGATTGATATCTACTTTTTCATGGTTGCATATGTGCTGGCTGCTATATAATGAATAAGGAACGTTCGAATGTAGTTTGAATTGCTTTGGAATGGTGAATGAATTGACGTATGATTGAGTTTGAATGACGATCTAAACGACTAAGGCCCGGTTTTATAAAGATCCGTTAGACCTTATGTCGGTTTGTTATGTCAAAAAATGTACTGAGTTACTGGATCTGACATTTGGTCTATCGGATCTTTATAAAACCCGGCCTAAAACTGTCTTATTGCTGCAGTAAATCAAATTAGAGATTTTTTATTTATGTCTACGTAGACCCAGTCCAGGGTCTACACTACTGTAGCAAGTGAGTCAGTCCGAACGAGCGCACGAAACAAATTAGAATGGGAAACCCACGTCTGAGATTCCCTCACAGGTCAAGTACGGGACACTTGCAGGTAAGTGGCAATAAAACATTTGTGACATTTCAAGCTGGTTTATTTATGAATTATTTCAAATAGGGTACAGAACAGATTGGAGCCTAATTTGCGGTTATCCACTTAAAGCAGTTTATCTTTGTGTGATTGTTTCTGCACTATGTCTATTCTACACAAAATGTATATATTTACCTACGTGAGTTTTAACGATTAGGTATTTTTTATATATTGTTAACGTCATACAATAATAATTTCTAATAAATACTTGCCGCTAGATAAGCACATTTTCTATAAACGACTGTTTTTTTAAATAGGTATCCAGTACAATATTTCGTCTTTTTTAGTTTTATAAAATGACGTACTTACTTTAACTATATCTACTCTACCTACTTAATAATTTTTAAATAAAATATGCTTTAACACGCTGAAATAGACTTTTAATAACATTCATTACTTTGTGAAGATTTTAGTTTTGTAAAAGCTCCCTGTAGAATAAATACCTAGTCAGAATAGTTCTTAAGAATACATTATTTTAAATACAAATTAATTTCAATAAAGTAAAACTTTCCAAGAAAAAAAGCATCATGAGACCTGATAGATGAAAAATTAAAGGTTTTTAGGGTTCCGTAGTAAACAAGGAACCCTTATTTTACACCGTTGTCAACATGCACACAACATATTTTTCCGTTAGAATCGAGCGTTAGAACAGAGACTTCCATGTTTTGTTTCTATTGTATACAACGACAGTGGTAAACAAGTGTACGGGCCACCTGTTGTTAATTAATCGTTTCAATAAATCTTAAATTAATGTTTTATCTCGTTTACCTACACTATGGTTACAAACCAATCACTTTCGTCATTTAAGACGATTTAGTATTTAAAAAAATAACTAGAATACTCTATATGACACGATGAATGAATGGATTTGATTCCATTTATCCTCATTATAAAGTTTAATAAGATAGATGCGGCAAATTATACTTTTCTACTCGTAGTAATTTATCTAAGTTTTGTACGAAAATAAGTTTACTTAAACATTGTTTCTTGTCATAAGTTCAACAATATTGTCATTGCGTTTCGATTCGAAGTGAACGGAATATATTGCTATGCTTATTTATTTATTGTGGATCCATTTATAATTAGTGATTGAATTTGATTATTATTTAATCAGTCACAGCCACACTAGATGAAGGTTAAGATGCAAATGGCAAATTTGTGATGTTTACTCGAAAAAGGACCACTTTAATTGTCCACAGTGAAATAGAAGGGATATCCACAGCGAAAATGTAGGTAGGGTCGATAGATCGACTAGCAATTTAGTGTGCCAATTTGCGGCCACTTGGGGAAGTTGAGGAACTGAAAGGATACTCTAGTTTTATTTAATAGATTCCCATTCAATAGCTACCAAATAAAATAAATAAGATATAATTAGTAGTAGTACTCACTGTTTCTTTAGGGTCTCAAAATGTTTAGGTATATTATTAATTAAAAAACTTCTTTCTTCAGGTGGTCGCAAACTAACGCTGGTCGCGTAACCGGTCTAGCCACCCTACATTATACAAAAATGTATTTTTTATACAACTTCAATCATCCAACCAAATTATGTATTTTTATAACTTGCTTGTTTTTGGATGTAGTCTCGTGTTTATACCTACATTTTTATCAGTTGCCATTTTAGATTATATTCTAATGGTCATTTTTCGACAAAGCGTCACATACACTCTTGTGATCTAATACAAAACCTATGTACTAAAAATGTTAATCTACGTACAAATTAAATTTGCGTTACACGCCACAACAACCTACTTCCCTACTGTGGGTATACATATAATATTATCAATGAAGAATTTAAATTGAGAATATTTTTGATAATCTCCGATAATCTAATAAATTATTGGTCGACTATCACACCGAATTGATACGTACGTTACATGATTGTATAAATAAACTTAATATAAATCTGAGTAATATAAATATATATACATATACATAATTTCTGGTACAGAGACCCATTACGACATACGACCATACTCGTATTT
Source organism: Epiblema foenella (assembly GCA_963556455.1). Lineage (NCBI taxonomy): Eukaryota > Metazoa > Arthropoda > Insecta > Lepidoptera > Tortricidae > Epiblema > Epiblema foenella. Next base: position 13,644,280 of record OY747107.1, on the reverse strand, counting down.
TTTTATTCGATTTTTTTACTTTATTAAAAAATGTTTTTAATAACTACAGTTGATAAGGTATTTCATAAAGTAGTGTACCTTATTAATTCGCTACTGTACAAATAAAAAAAAGTATTCTGGCAAGGATAAAAGAGCACCGTCAAAAACTCAACTGAAATCATACTTGTTTTTTTTTGAGATGATAATTACTTAGGTATAGAAAATGTCAGGCGATTTATTCAAGTTTACTTGGCTTGATCAAATGACTTACGCGACATTCTTATTGGGCGATGTTTAGTAGCTTCATATTTAGGTACACTTTAATTTCGCAGCTGGGTAGGTATTTTTACGATAATTAATCGAATTCACTCTCTTCTCTTTCGGTTTTACCCAATATTGTTGTGTAATGTAAACTCGTGTTGAAATGTTATTGATTTCATTTCATAGGATAGAGTCAATGATATGTTTTAACTATTATAAAATTTGTAAACCGTATACACATCAGGTGATTAAAGATGTTCAGTCTATTTATTGGCTATTTTTATAGCATAAACTTATAGCACTAGTCCTTTTTATGGCGAAAACGGAACCCTTATAGTTTCGCTATGTCCGTCCGTCCGTATGTCATAGAAGATTTACTCGAAGACTCCAAGTACTACAATTATGAAATTTGGCAGGAAGGTGTATTCTACATAAAATCAATGTGATATTACCAAAAAAATTAAATTAGAGGAGCACTCCAATTTACCGGAGGATGAAAAAGAGTGCACATAGGCGTGTGGTGGGGTATCTAATAGGATAGGCCTTTAAAATATATTTATTATTTTTATTCGGTATGATAAAAAAGTGTCCCCCACCCCGTCTAATTTCCAAAACACGACGTTTAAATTTCTGTTTTTTTAGGCTCTGTACATTAATAAATATTTTTAACGCAAATTAGTTTAAACCAGGTAGCTGTAACCGTTTTTGAAGTATTGCTGAAAAATTGCCTTGCCCAAACAAACGGCCGTAAGTGCCGTGAGTTTCCTACGAAGATACGACGTTTTTAAGCCGTCTTCTCCCGGAGGGATTGGTAGACGACGGGTTAATTAACAGCATAGAGGATTTAAACGTGAACAAGTAGTAGTACGGCACGGTGCGTGGTCCGACACGCACTTGGGCTTTTTTTGATACTGCCAGTAACAATAGGTAGACAAGTTTATACTAACTTGGCTAATGGCGGTCAAAACGCGTGCCATCGTTAAAATGGTATATTTTTGAATACGTTGTGTTTTTGTCCGCATACAAAATCTAATCGGAATATAGAAAAATGTGAAAATTTGATATATCCTTGTCAGTCTTAACGTGCTCAGTTCAGCTAGTTTCACCAGCGGTTGTGTTTTCGACGATTTCTCAAAAGGATTATGTAAAATTACGGTTAAACTTTTATTTTGAAGAGGACGGTCTTTGATATAAAGTGCATCGTGAAAATTTGTGACAGCTGGCAGCGTACCTAGGTAAAGGATGTGAATAATATAGGTACTTACGTATAATTTATAACATTATGTAGCTACAAGTTGTTAAAGACTGTGCACTCAAAACTCGGGAGTTTTGAGTTAATGTTTTGAGCAATTTTGTCTATGAAATGTACGGGCATATCAACTATATTATTTTGTACCCTCGCTTATTCGGTTTATGTTCCATTGTTCCATAGCATTATAATTTGGACTGCTTAATCTCTTTACCAGTTTGATAGGTAACCGTAATACAGGCTATACAAACTGATATCTACTATGACATTTTCATTTTAGACACGTATTTTTTTTTCTTTTCCATCGGTATTTTTTCCATCAAATTACAGTTCAGTTTAGTTAATTGTATATTTAATGTAAATATTTTTGTAAACATTTCTTTTCGTACAGAAAACATACATAAAATAATTAAAACCATACCTCATTAATACCTTATTATGAGACAGAGCATAGTCATTTCTAAATTTATTAGACCATTTTCCAAACGTATTTTTTACTCGATACACTATTAATCTATTAAATATCATCTGTCCTTAATTAAAATAAACTTTTTTATAGTTAAATCAATTATAAATTTCACTGTGCATAATGACAGTGGACGTCAGTTTTTTCTTAAAGTGGTATAATTTGCTGTTAGAGAATGGTCATCGACTTGGGAATTTTCCAAGTTTAGAGCGAAGTGTACTAGTCAATGTTAATTAATGTTCCCTCGCAAATCCATTGCATAAAGCAAATTATCCTGATGTTTTAGGACGTAGCGTACCTAGGCAACATTTATAATAGTATTACTTACACCAAAATAAAGTCAACACTTTATGATAGGTACATATCATCGAAAATTGGCTCAATCTTGATGTTTCCCGCGTAGATAAAATGTTAATACAAAAGGGAGGCTATAGATTAGACTAACAGTTCCTACAGATACGTCTTCTGTCTTTTCGAAATATAGCCCTGGATCAAAATCTCCCTTGACTGTCCTTAGTTTGCGCTGTTAATTTTCCTAGGCACGTCCAAAGTAACTGCTTAATGGACATGAGGAACCCTCATATCCCTGGCGTGCACCGGCGTAGTGTCCTCAGGGCTCGGGCTGTCGTCCAGATGCGGTCGGATGTGGACCACGGAGCGGCGCTGGTTGTTGTAGTCGTCCCTCATGACGAGTCCCCCGATCCCGTAGCCGGGGCCCATGACGCCGGAGCCGCTGAGACGCATCTTCTCCGGATCTTCGTCCATCTTGACGGAGGAAAACACGGTGCTGAGGTTCAGTTGCGGGATGTCGTAGAAGACGGTCAGGGTCAGCATGAGGAACGTCAGGCCGGCAAGCAGGAAGACTAACAAAATAACAAAAAAATATGCTTATTCAGGATTGCATTAGGTGGAGTATCAGTTTGCTCAAAATAACAGGCCTATTGGAGTTCTGTCACATTTTGATTTGGAAACCTTGAAATGATACTATTTTTCTGTGTGTCATTTACCACTAGGAATACTTACACAAAGGTCGCCAATTGAAGCTCATGAAGACTAGCTCTCTTTGTTACAGCTAATGTCTGACAGTTCGTCTGTGTTAAGATGTCTTGGAAATTGACATTTTAAATTAAATCAAACTAATTTCGTGAATCGTTAGGATTTAAAATAAATCCTATTTAGTCGGATACATGTACTTATACAGCGGTCGTCGAGATCTCACAATTACTACCTACGTTATTAGGTATAACATTATTTTATTGTGTTTATACCATACTTACATGTAGTAGCCACTTTGTACAATGGACGAAACTCTTGTCCTGGCGAGTCTCCTGGAATGTAGTCGCCCAGCCCGATGGTAGTCAGCGATATGAAGCAGTAGTAGAATGAGTCAAGGAAGTCCCAGTCTGGCTCTAGGGAGGCGAAAATAGCCGCTGGTGTGATGAGGAAGAATACCACGAGAAATGTCACTGGAATAGAAAAGGCAGAGGTGAGAATCTGGTAACCATCGTCGACGTCATACCTAATAATAGTTTTATATTAATTTCTTCACTAAAATGGGAATTCTCCACCAAGACAGGTGCACCAGAGTCCCTTCAGAGTACACAATGAAAAAAACTAGACGATCAGCACCAGCTCACCAATAATCGCAAGATGCACAAGCCGAATGGTGAAAGGGCGGAAGAGGTGGCCAAGCGATGCGTTGAGGGTCCTCAGCAGCGCTGTAGCTGGTAGCAATAGTCGCTCGACCAGTGCAGATAGGAGCACCAGGGTTAGAGGTATCCCCAACAGCGCGTATACCATGCAGAACAGCTTCCCTGGCTTGGAGAGCGGAGTTACATGACCATAACCTGAAAAAATAGAAATAATTTTAATCGTATAATTTAGAAGACTAACATTTCAAATGGATGGTACATTTGTGGCATCGAATTGTCGGCACTTCTACTTGCGACTAATTAGAAAGATTCTGGGATCTACGTCAACAGTACCACAGGCTAGTAAGATGCTTAGTAACACAGTCAACAAAATTTCATTTTATGTGAAGGTTCGAGTTTGGTAACCCATTTCATAAGATAAATGATCATTTCCGTAATAAAAATTGGGCCCGTCTATCAAAAAATATTTTATTCGATCACGTGACTAGCAATTTATCATTCATTCATTATCTTTGACGTTATTTTATAAATGGACACAAATCGTGAATTCAGGTCACATACTTTCACAAGCCCACGATTCCTTTAAATCGTTTGAATAATCCAAGAGAATTTAACACAACAGTTAAGAAATTATTCTAACACTTTTGAGCCTTAATCTACAAATAATATAGTCGAAAAGTGGATGCCGGCTTCATAGGCACACCAGAGTGATTATTAGTAATTTACTATCCTCGTGGTCACACCACTTTATACAAGATCGCACTTTACTGACAGTATGTTAAATATTTTGTATAAAAAATCGTTAATTATAGACAAGAGATATAACATGCGCTGTGCGGGGCTCCTATTGCTAGGCGATTTGCCCTTAGGGCATCTGAAGCAGCCTAACGTATGCTTCACTTCGTCCGCCGCCGTGTCGTCGTGAGTCGTGACCTCACTTCGTATGCAGGTCATTTTGCCTGCACATTTTGCAACTTGCACATTTTGTGACCACCACATTTTGCAACATGCACACCCTGCTATGTATCGTTAAATTTCCCGCACTAGTAGTGTGACCACAAGTTTCATATTTTGGTAACTTACTATTCGTCAACCAAACAGTCAGGGCATGTATTTGTGTGATGAACACGAATATTTGTTCTTGAGTCTTGGATGTTGTCTATGTATTTATATAGGTATGTATATCGTCACTTGGTACCCATAGTACAAGCTTTGCTTAGTTTGGGACTAGGTTGGTTTGTGTAAGATTATCCAAAAATAATGTATTATTATTATTTAATTTTTATTATTAAAAACCACACTGGTGTAACAAAATTGTATCACTACGAGTCAGAAGCGATATAATCAAATAGCTTTTACCCGCGACTTCGTCCACGTAAACTTCTACTCCGCGCGTATTTCATTCCTTCGAAACATGATTTTTGAGTTAAAAAATATTCCATGTATATGTTAATCCAGGCTAGAAACTCGTTGTAGGTACCCGTATACCAAGTGTGATCATAATTCGTTCAGCCGTTTCTGCGTGAATATTAATTAGTAGGATAATTTGTGTGGTTTTCGATTATCCATACGACGGTTATAAAAATGATATTAAGTATAGGTGCAATATCGTATTTATTGGCTTTCTACCGATAACGTGGCACCTATTGCCTTAGAGCGGTACATTTTACAAAAACTTATTTACAACAGTCAACCAGTGTTGCCAGATGGTTACATTTCTTACATTTTTCGTAACTTTTGACCGGCTTGCGTAACATGTAAGTAACTTCTGTTTTAAAGAAAATTTTCGTAACTTTTGAGAATAATGAAACTATTTAAACTGAAAGATCAATTGTATCTAACCGGGACCAAGCGAGACAATTTATAGGCTTCCATACAGAAAAGGTGACAAAGAAACCTACATGGTAGGACTCTGTCTGCCCGTCTGTTGCAACTATCTATGACATTTGAGATACCGCCCATCAGTCTGGCGTAATTCTCCAGCCGAACTCGCCGAATTGTAGCTGTATATGGCTACTCATTTCTTAAAATCAAACATTTTGATAAGTAATTATGAAAAATATAAAAAATGTAACTTTTGCATCAAAAATGTAACTTTTCAAGAAACGAAACGTAAATTTCGTCCAAAGGGCCCTGGCAACACTGCAGTCAACAAATTGCTTACCGATAGTTGTGATGACGGTAGACGAGAAGAACAGCGATTGTCCGAAGCTCCAGTTAGGGCCGCCGCTTACGTTCTGCGCGGCTGGCACGCCCTGGTTAGTCGCGCGCACCACCACCTCAAGCAACGATTCCAAGTCTTCAGCTGTTAAAGAAGAAACTGCTTAATTAATTGTTTCAAATTTAACGTAACAGTTACGTGTGAATATTTGCGAACTCTCAGTTTTTTGCGGGAAGATGTGGCACATTGCTGATACTAACAATAAACAAGCAGTACTTAGGTAGCCGTAATTCTGTTTTAGTGCGAAGTCTTCATAAATGATTGTAATATTAGTTTAATCCTTCTCTTTTATTTTTCCATTCAAATCACAAAATGCCTCAGTGGCACCGAATGTGTTACTTTTTAAGTAATTAATTGGGTTATGGGATTAGGTCGATATCCTAAAGAAGAACAATAACTTTTATTTTAAGTACATTTAAATAGTTAATATTCAGCATGCGCATTTTCAGCGCAGTTGCAGTTTCAACTTTCAACCACAAACTATCACGAACTGTTCAAAAATAAAAAAGCTAATTAAAGTACTTGTACGAAACGTTTTCTCCATATTTTTACCAAAATCCTAGCTAGCAGCGTATCTGCGAACCAAACAAAGGATTTCGGCTTAATAAGTAACGAGTTTGGCAACGGGCACGCTGCAACTCGGGCGGTTAATGAAATAAGTAACGCGCGGGAACGGGGCGGGGTTTGGCAACGATTTGTATTAATTAAGTTTACCTGGATTTATTTAATCAATTGGGTGAAAAATAATAATGTGTTGCGTAGTGCTGAATTATTAAAAGGAATGCAACATTAAAAATGTGATAAGTAAATTATTTTTAAATGACTTATATATATATATATGTATATATATATATATATATATGTATGTCATATGAATTTCGGCCAAACAACGGACAATCAGTTATCCCAGGCATAAAAAACCGATTGTATATTTTATCCAGCAGAAGCGTCTTCTAATTAACGAAAGCCTGCAAATATATTTATGCCTGGTTAGGTGGTGGTGGTGGGTTTTTTATGCCTGGGATAACTGATTGTCCATTGTTTGACCGAAATTCATATGCAATAATGTCATTTGCTAGAATTTTATAAGCCCGATTTTTATTTGCCCGAACGTTTCATTTACTAGATAAGTTGCTTGACATACCTTTGTATTCCCGAACATTATATGGCATAATGATATGAATGCCATACGTATTGTTTTCCATATTATTACGTGTAATGATATTATTTAATAGAATATTTAAAAGCCATACTAAATACTGTTTCTTTCTGAATACATTCTGCATTTTAAACCTAACCTAATCGCCAGCGTGTTGACGGCATGATTTTTTCAAGCCGCATAAAAAAAACCTAACACCAGATGACCAAGGCTCTGCTCAACCTAACAACAATAGAGTCGTTGCTCCGGGAGGTTCGCTCGCTCACCAGGTAGCCAAATTTTTTTTTTTGTAGTTTGTTTTAAGTTTTAACACTGGTGAAACAATTTTCTATGTACATAATAAGAATGTTGGAAAACAAACCAAAATTATATAGCAAAGGCGATTCGGTGAACAACTATGTCGATGGACCAATGAAATAATTAAGTATAATTCGATGAGTAGATTCTTGTGTAAAAAGTAATTCGCGCAAATGTAGGTATGAGCGATCTAACGAAGTTCGATGAGTGATTGCTAAGTGGTGAAAATATTGCTAAAATAATATATATGAAATGATAATCGAAGAACTATATCTTATTAGAACAGTTGAGAATATTGAGATGAATGGCAAATAACATTTTGGCATGTGATAATTATGGATTACAATAATTGTGGAAAATGTGATTACTGGGACAAAAATTCTGGCATATGATTAAGAGGCCCTATAAGTTTTAAAATGTTTTGATTTGAAATTATGATAAGTGTTGATAATACCAATAAAGTGATTAAAGGATACGATGACATTATAAAACAATATATATGACATACGAAATTATAAGAAACAACATTATGGCAGTTGAACATTATGGCAGATGAAATTCGGGCAAATGAAATTCTGGCAAGTAAGAGTATACCTGGATAACTGTTATCCAGCTTCAAAACAACTTCATTCCAGTCAGATCCGTCAACTTCATGCACAATAATTTTCACCTCGATACCGCGGACCTAGTTCCAAAACATGAATAATGGAGTTTTCATTCCGCCATTCCATTCGCGGCAGGCGCCTTTGTGATCATCATAAAAGTTGTGTTATTGTTGTGTTATTGCGTGATTAATGGCATCCCTGATGGATTTTCAGATTTGATTGCGTCGAAAATTGACCACGACAAAAATGTCCAGTCATCCAGTGTTTTTCGCGGGATTATCAAAAAATGAAACTGAAAGTGATCCAATTTAGAATAAAGGGAAAATAGAAAAATTTAGGCACCGAGCAGGATTCGAACCTGCGACCTCCCGGCACTCGCGGCCAGTCGCTCTAGCCAACTGAGCTATAGGTGCAATCGCCACCCAGTCCCAAAAAAAATGAAAGTGATCATTTTCTTACCAGTCGTCTACCCGTGCCGGGGATCCCCGGGCTCATTACAAAAGAATGCTATTGTTTTTTTTTCGCCTGAGATTGAAGGCTCAAATTATTTACGAGTTGCATCTATGTTATTGATCTGTTGTCTAATGGTCTACTGCAGTCAAAGTCATCATCTATATATATAAAAGAAGCAGTCCCGACTGACTCATCAACGCACAGCCGAAACTACTAACGCTAGAGAATTGATTTTTAGGCAGCCGGTTACATTTATAACGTAGGCTAGGGATAAGAAAGGATTTTTCTAAATTCATCCCCTAAGGGGGTTAACAAGGGATGAAAGTTTGTATGGGAAACGTAATTTTTTAGAACTTAGAAACATGAAATTTCGTGTTTAGACTCTCTGTTTAAATATAACAAAACTAAATTCAGCGATTTTCTAAATTCGTCCCATAAAGGGGTGAAAAGGGGGTTCAAAGTTTGTACGTAAATAGAGTGCTTAAATAAAACAAAATGTATTTCAGCGTTTTTCAAAATTGTTCCCTTAAAGGGGTGAAAAGGGGGTTCCAAGTTAGTACGGGGAGCAAATCATTTTTGAAATGCGAGAGTTAAAACTTCGTATACAGACTCTCTGTTTAACTACAACAAAACATATTTCATCGTTTTTCTAAATTGTGCCCCTAATGGGTTAAAAAGGGGTTCCAAGCTTGTGCGGGGAGCAAATCTATACTTTTCGTAAAAATCGATATATAGGTGTCATCTTCGAGGTTCTTCGGGGTGCCGATTACAAAAATGACATGCATTTGTAAATACAAGATGGCGGACAATTATTTTTCTTAAAAATCGATATGGGTGTCATCTTCGAGGTTCCTCGGGTTGATGATTACGAAAATGACATCCATTTTCAAATCCAAGATGGGGACATTTATTTTTCTTAAAAATGACATCCTTTTTCAAATCCAAGATGGCGGACATTATTTTTTCTTTAGAGAAATTTTTCACAAAAGACTCATCAGACAACTGACATAACGAATAAACCTCATTTATATCTTTGTTACCATCTAAAATCTACGCGGACGAAGTCGTGGGCGGCCGCTAGTAGGTAAATATATGTACGTTCCCAAAGTGATAAAAATATCTGTACGCTATTACACCCTTGTCATTAATAGCAGATTGTACACCAAGGGGACAAAGCAGTGTTTTACGTACCAGGTGCGATATTGAATCCTGAATGGAACCAAGAACTCCAGATTTTACTCCCGAGCGTAGCGAGGGTGTTAAGAGTTTCATTGTTGAAAGACTGAGTTCTGAGTTAAGTGACGGATTTAAGCGCGCCCAAGACAGTTTTATCCCCAAGGAGTACACTCTACTATACTCACCTCTTGAGAAATAATAAAAAAACCGTTCAAAATCGGTATCTGAGCGTCCGAGAGGATATCGAGTTTAAAAGTAATCGGACCTTAAAGAAACAAAACCAAGATGGCCGCCACTTTTTCAAAGTCTGACGTCAGATTCGTTCTAATTTGCCTTTGGAACGCTCAGATATCGATTTTGAACGTAATCCGACCGTAAATAAATAAAGTCAAGATGGCCGCTACTTTTTAAGAATCTGACGTCAGATTTGTTCCAAGTGACCTCTCGGAAGCTTAGATATCAATTTTGAACATAATCGCACCGTAAATAAACAAAATCAAGATGGCAGCCACTTTTTAAAAATCCGACGTCAAAATCTTTCCAAGTGACCTCTCGGACGCTCAGATATCAATGTATAATACGTAAATAAACGTCGAGCAGGCGGAGTGAAAAATATGTTCGCATACCTATTTTGTCAGTGCCTTCTGTAAATATTTTCGATGTTGACTTTTCCTACTAAATAAATAACAATGTTCCGTTTTTGCTTGTATATTACAGAAAATTGTGAATCAGTACATGTTAAAGGATTATTTCTCATGTTTTTAACTACCATTCTATCGAACGAGTTGCTTATACTCATACATTCTCTTATAATAAGTATTTGCAAAAAGACATTAGTGGCATATTCCAGACTATGAACCGACCACTGAAACACAAGTAGGTGACACGATAGTGGGCGTACATGACCTCCGTATCTTAACATATTACATAAAGTAATTGCTCAAGCTATGTCCAGGGGGTATCCTGATAACCCCCGGTCGGCGACACTTGGGTGACCGCAAAGTTCACAAGAATAATGCATTAACAATATTGCCGTAAGACAAAGCTTACACTTTTCTTCCTAGGACCGTAATTCAGAAATCGCGAGAGCTCGTCTTCACAAGGAACTCATAGGGGCGTTTGGAATAGGGTTCAAAATTGTGAAAAATGTTGGGAGAGGTGACCGCACACATATTGAATGAAATGTGTTTGTTGTCGACCATTGTTGCTGCCATTCGATTATATAACTAACTTTTCTATAGAGGGTTCAAATTCACCTAACTATAGACGTCCCAAAGCGATATGACCTAATTTTAAGAACGTAAATTTTAAAAACGTTTAAATATACGTATGTGTGTAAATAATATGTTGGTCCTTATGGTATTTGTGGGCGGATCAACTATTTTCTGACAAATCGTGAGCCTCAGATGCCTGAAATAAATAATAATTATTATTATCTCTATTAGTTTTAAGACTCATTATTATAGTAAAGTTGCGCGCCGTCTCCCGCCGTTTGTTGTGAATTTGTGAATCCTACATTTTATACTATACGTACCTACTTAGCCAAATTTCAATAACTATCAAAATACGAGTAGATACCTATAAAAATACAAGTTTGTGGTAAGTTTTAGCACTCTATTAACTATTCCATGAGTTTTTTGAATAACTACGTACATATTAGGCTACTTGTATAAAACGAAATATAATTTTCACCGATATCTCTCGAACAACTTGTATAGCGAATGATGCAAATTATATTTCGGCAACCATACTTAACTTATTATAAGTACTAGCAAACCGTAGTCACCTACAATAAAATGTTTTCTGATGTTAGTTTGTTATCTCTAAGAAGTTAGGTACCATATTATACTTCCTAATAACCTTTTAATACATACATACTTTCCCTACTCCTATGAACTAAAATGTTCTTTGTCTCTTTCTCATCAACGTAAATATCAAAGTGACAAATAAGGGCAAACGAACTTTAGCGGCTAGTTAACTAATATAGGTTTGATAGACGTTTATGAATAAGGGACTTTATATTTATGATGTCACCTCATTAAGAGTTCTCTTTTTTTAGGTACCTACATAATTGTTTTATCTTCATTAAAAGCGAAATGTGAAACTGTAATTCTAGTAAGAAGGTATTTTTATTTTTCAAACGAACGAACGTGGTCCAGCGCTTTTAAACCCTTATGTACAAATAATAGAGTCGAAAACTGGTAGAATACTTTCTTGGACAACCAATACCTCTCACGAATTAGAAAGTCACTGAAAATTAGAAATTAATTGTAATAGAAATAAGGAGTCTTTTTTTACAATTAAAGATAGGTATTTTACGTTAAATAAGATAGTTATGTAACTATTCATAGTACTAACTATTAACGACGTAGTACCTTCTCTAACTATGTGGCCATCAGTTTCTTGGAAACTTGTTTGTTGCTTGGGTAATTTATAAATAATCGGTTGCTATACTACTTTACAGTTGGACGCTATAGATATTTAAAAGAGTTTCTATTTTATCCCATAAAAACATTCCATTTAAAAATAGGCCAAGTCTCGAAACTCTTTCATCGTAAAAAGTTGTGAGATATTACGTAGAGCGAAGTCAGTCATCTTTATTTGCTTACTAAATACAATTTTGAGACTTGAGAATCATACAACTTTACCTCATTCATTAATTTTTGCATACCTAAAACTATGTACTATTGTGCGATTGTCAAGTCACAAAATGTTATTTAGTAAGCTAATGAAAGAGTTTCGAGACTTCGAGGCCTATTTTATATGGAATGTTTTTTATGGTATCTCACTTCTTTTTGTACGTAAAGGTGTCAATACAAATTTATGAATGCATCTAGAACTAAAATGTTTTCATAGATGCAGAACTTACAAAAATATAACTTTGTATCGCATGTATTTGTATGGGATTACAAACTTACTTATTTGAATATCAGTGAAACGTGACTGGAATTGCAATATTTTTAGGTTTTTTTATGACTTGATAGGCTAAAAATTATGTTTAAAATTTAAAGCTTGTGGGTCTACTAGAAGTACCTTAGAATTATGATTTTCGGTCAGTGTGTCAGTGATAAAACTAAGGAACTTTGATGGGCAATAGTTCTTAAACTACAAATTTAAATTGAATATTATTTAAACCATATCTAAGTCATATTATGGCCTATACGTTACTGAAAATTCGGGGTTCTAGCTTTAGCCAGCACATAATTATTATTTATACAATGTCACTAACTATCTGTAAAAAGGAAATAAACTACTAACTGTATTTGGATAGTTAATTTAATGATTCAATATTCATGTGCCAAGTTTGCATATACTACATGTTTACGTTAAACTGCAACAAATTAACAATGGAATGTTATCTTTTCTCATACGACCCATCGGATATTGACACTTTAACTTAATCCTAACTATTAAACGTTCAATACGACACGAGTCTTAACATCATACATTATGGAATGACGTGAATGGTGAATCCTGTTTCCACCGTGATACAGTTTTATACTAGTACGGGGAACAGAAGACGCTTACTCACATTAAACATTTTTGTTTGTTTATTATTATATACTTATGACGGCACATACCTGAGCTGACCGTTAGTACACCTTATGGCCACGACATAGGGTCTACTACTGGCCGGTTTTGGGTATCTAATTGTTACCTTGAAAACAGCAACTAACATTTAGTAGTAATAGTTTCAGTAAGCAGTAAGATGTACCTACACATTTGTGCAATAAAGATATTTTTTTTGTTTTTTGTTTAATTACAGGATGTTGAAAATGGCCCGAACTGCTTCGAGAAAAAAATCGTACGGCCGCGGCCGTGCCTCTTTGTTTTGCTCGACTTGTCAGGGGCACTGCCGTGCCCCCAGATTTAAGAGGTACCTATAGTTTGTTATTCATTTCGTCCCCGTGTAACAAAAAAGTGTTCAACAAGAAGTTCTACCTATCTACGTAAAATTTAATTTGGAGTATAAAAATGAACCTTTATATTTAGTGTAGGTATTTTCTACTTTTACAAAATGTATCTAATAAAGTTTCAAATATTTCAAATGATAGTTATGTTTCTATTGTTATTTGTACCAAAGCAATCAGTGTCATCATACATTTTACGTTACTAAATCGATGACGATTAGAATACAAATTAGTGGCACATTATCATTAACAAATGATTCATAATAAATGAAATAGGGAGGTAGGTAATAGAACAATATTATCGGTAATTTGGATGATGATAACAAAAAAAACTGTATCGCGAGATATATGTATACGGCCATAACAAATACCAAATCAAAAATACCTACGGATAAAAATGAGCGTATTTACCGGTTGTTAATAAAAACTACTTATTTCTTATTGTACCGTTATGTCAGTAGCCATTTTTGGCCACTGAAAAATAGTGTCCCTTTGCTTGGGGTGGAGGGTATAGGTATTTAATGGAATATTTTCTTATTAATATCTTAATGAAGCGAGAAGGAGAAGTTGTACATATTTTAATACAACTGTACTACTATTGAAAATCAAAAGCTTGAATAATACCTTTTTTTCTTAAATTGCCAATAAAAAGTATAAAGAAAGCAAACAATGCCAAAACCCTTACCTATTGTGCGGGTTCCTATTGAACCAGATGGTGCCCTTGCTTTTGATCCAAATGGATATATTTTCCTTTTTCTCTTGAGAATGTATGCGTTTAGTCAAATTCCACACATTTTGTTTACCGACCCTCTTTGAGTCGCTGCTCAAAGAGGATCGGTAAACAAAATGTTTGAAAACCTTCCAATTTATTTCTGAGCCGGCCATATGGTAGGTACTTAGATCCTACTTACTACGACTTTAAACTTAACATGGGCTGCCTGGGGGCTTTAAATTGAAATAAATCTAGGAAAATACACGAATAATCCAAATGTAACTCTTCCCGAAACTTAACGACACCAGTATGATCTAAGTCATTAGTTGTAAATTATAATAAAACAAACTTATTTATTACCTCACAGGAGTCACAGGTAAAATCTATATACCTGTTATATCTGGAATATTTCAGTACCTATCAATTTCGTCAGTCGTCCGAAGAGGTAGCACCCAATTTCGGGCAAAATTGTGGTACCTAGATCTTATCCGACCATATTTCGAACTACATTCTCTTTCGCAATATTAAACTATCAGGTTGATAAATTGCCAGTGCGGGTCAGCTGGATGGATATCGATTAGGGCTATATATTTAGGACTTCAACTCCGCCCTAAATAAACCTTTCACGTTACCTCCCAATTTAGTTAACCGTGAGGCTTAGAATAATGAATGATATTAACGTGAACTTTGATTACATTGTTAAGCTTGGCGTCTATGTCAACAGTAGGTATTGTTATTGTTTATTTAAAGATATTTATAGATTGATATAGCTATCCTGATACCGACTACATCTATTCTGTACTTATCTCTCCTTGCCTTGCATAATAATTGTCCGTGCCACCAAGGAATGCCCCATTTATAATTTACTAGCTTTTGCCCGCGACTTCCTCAGCTAAAACTAATTCATCGCGTTAGAATTTAATTGCTATTTATTTTATTTCAGGCGCTTACCTAGTTATTTACCCCGTTAAGGGATGATTTCCAGGATAAAAAAATATCCTACGTTCCCCGGGACTAAAACTATCTGCATTCCAAATTTCGTCTAAATCGGATATCAGCGGTTTAAGCGTGAACAGGTAACAGACAGGCAGACAAACATAATTTTGCATTTATAATATTATTGTTGATAAGGGACATCTGCAGGGACAACTGTTGCGCTTGCTTGGAGTCCCTCAAGGCTCGATTCTGGGTCCATTTCTGTTCCTAGTTTACATCAATGACTTACCAAACTTGGTGGTACATAAACATGATATAGTGCTATTTGCAGATGATACGTCACTTATCTCCAAGATAGGACGGAAAGAGAAAAACTATGATGTTATTAATGAGGCACTAATTACTGTTGTGAACTGGTTTACAGCAAATAATTTACTTCTAAATTCCAAGAAAACAAAGTGCATCAAATTCACTTTGCCAAATGTTATGCAAATAAACTATTCTAAGATCAAACTAAAGGATGATGAACTGGAATTTGAAAACAACACAGTGTTCTTAGGCATTACCTTAGATTCGAAACTGCAATAGCATGCGCATATTGCCACTCTGGCTGGCAAACTTAGTTCTGCGGCCTATGCAGTTAGACGTATTAGACAGTTATGTAGTGTATTCAAGTTACTTCCTCAGTGTTATGTCCTACGAAATCCTGTTGTGGGGTAAAACGACTGACATCCAAACCATCTTCGTGCTACAGAAACGAGCTGTACGCTCCATCTACGAACTAAAAGAGATAAATTTAAAGAGGCAAACATTCTTACTGTAGCATGCCAATACATTCTTGAAAATATTATGCATGTGCGGAAAACTTTACAGGAATTCAAGCTTAACAGTGATATCCATGACTACAACACTAGAAGTAAACACAAGATTGCAGTGAAGGCCAGTCGTCTCTGAAAGGTTAGCACGTCATTTGTGGGGAACTGTATACGATTTTATAATAAAATACCTATCGAAATAGTTAATTTGCCATTCAATTAAGTCCCATATTAAAAGGTATTTGCTAAGCCAGGCGTATTATACTGTCAACGAGTTTTTAAATGACAAAAATGCTATCAAGCCAGTGGTAGTTTAATCCTGTTACTTTTAATATATGTATGTTTATTTTAGGATATATCCTTGTATAGTAGTTCCGTTACGTTTTATGTAACACGAAGCTATTTCTCGCCTCACAGTCGCTTTAATTTTGTTATTATCAATGTCCGCCAGCTTGAATATGTCATGCTCGCTTTAAGGGCTTTGCCTACGGTGGCGTCGTTGATCGGGTCGCCACCTTCCCAAAGAATCCTTGATAATGGCGCTTGCAACAGTGCCGAAATATCGGGAACTCAAAAATACAAATATACATGGTAAATATCCCGTTTCAAATCGTAACTCTAATGAGTATTGTATTAACCGTTGGCAATCCAAGTAAACAATTAAACAATCCATTACCTATATCGAAACATAGGAGCGGAGCGGAGAACTCATTTGACTATTCTGCACGTCTCCACTTCGCTCCGCTCCGCCGTGGAAACGCATCCTAAGTAGGAGTGAGCGTTTCTTCTTGATTTACGTACGATTTAAAGAAATACTGAATGTTAGTAAAAGTTTTCGACACTGCACATTTCACAACCATGCACAAGAGGTCCGATTTTGCAGATAGTAACCCTTGCATACCTTTGCAAGTTTATCTTTCTATCTGTTTATCCCCATGGTTAAGTGGTAGAGAATATCACGGGTCATTAAATCCGCCGTTAGTACCTATTTATTTCATATTTGTTCTGTGCAATAAAGTTTGAATAAATAGATACATGCTGCATCAAAAAGTCGATTCGTAACAACCATGCGTAATTGGAGGTCTGAAATATTAATTAATAATTATCACGTTTAAGCTAAGTGTTCGGTAAGTTTAGTGAACGCGTATGGCTAGGAACTTCCACTTCACATAATATGGCTCATGTTACCACTTATGTAATACAATATTACTATTAACCTAGACTACCTATCAGATCATCACCTTGGTCGATTAGCATTGAGAACCGGTTATTGTTACTGATTTGTTAATAACGTCATAGACGCAATACTTGACGATTACTTAATCAATAATATTGGTAATTAAAATCACTAGTAATTTCTTTAGTCGGTCGATTTTATATATTCAAGTACCTACTAGGTAGGCGAAAATTTGTAGTATTCGTACATTGGCGAAATCTAATCAGCAAGTACATACTATATTTCTAAAACTTAACGTGCAATTACGGAAACTAAAGAATTATTAACTTATTTATTGAATACCTACCTAAATGTTTTCATAATTATAGTACTGGGTTACTCACCTACCAATATCTAAACTAATGTGTAGGTACTTATCGCCGGTGAGGGCATAACGAAGGAAACCATAAAGTTTTCTCTTTCCGGAGGGGCAAACTTGTCGAAGATACCCGTAGCAATTTACAACTTCACTCTGCGCTCTACGGACTACGAACCAGTATTCTTATGATCTTCGACAATACATATGCAACTACATCGTTGATACGAATCTAAGGGTCTTTCTGTGCCTCGCTGTGTCCCGTGCTGACGCTTGAATATATATCGTGAATATGTATATTTTACGTGCAATGGCTTGTTGTCTGACAAGGATGCAACCATATCCGATAAGGGGATTACCTACCTAAGATATCCGGATGTCGCATCATAAAATCTTGCTTCGCCCTGATCACATCCAAGCGAACCTGATTCTCCATGGGTGTTTCCAAAGCTGAGAACACCAACGCCCCAGAAATCAGGTAGACGAAGTAAAATGCTACATAGCTTAGCAGCAGGAATGTAAAACGAGCCTTCCCAAACAACCTCTCCGTGGCTATCAACGGCTGAAACGGAGGATGCTGCTCTTCATACAAAATTTCCCTCTCCACAACCATTTTCTTCGGATAGGGGTAAAGTTGGCTGTGAACCACCATATCGTCGTCACTTCTCGAACTCATACTCCCATACGACTGAACACGCAAGTATTTATTGCTGGCCATTATTAAGTCAATCTTCAAATTTAAAACACAATTTTAACTTCCAATTTCAAATTCCGAACAAGATTCGATGTCACACCAAGTCAATTTAAATTCGTGTTCCTAACGATGGAACGTTAAACTTTGGTCAACTGTACTTAAAAAACCTCTTAGGATGATTGGGTTCCACGAATAGCGCTATAGTCTCTGTCACTTTAGTATCACGACGGCATTTTGCGAGTTTAGCAATCACCATTTTGATACATTTTACGGTTGAAAGCAAAGAGTAAGCTAGGTGCGCACGAGTGCGTTCAGAGCGGAGTGCGGCGGATAACTGGACGCCTCGAGTGGTCTATCGAGTATTTAATCTACGGTATATGTTGGTAGGTGGCTAGATAAGAGGTTCATTTACCGACCTACCTACTTAGCTTTTTTGTCGTTAGCGCGATAAAGACGGGATACTTGCACTTATTACTCACTAGGTATACATTGCAATATGCAATCATCCTCCTAGCGTTTTACAATTAACTATTATGGGATAGATTTGGGGGATCTTTATTAGGTTTATATTTAGTAATAGGTTAGTTTTAATGTTATTTTTACTGTCATAACTTTTATGCAAATTAAAGTAACCCTACTTTAATTTGCATGGAGTGTGTTTTTGGACAATAGACTAGATAGACTATTACTACTACTTTACTATACTACTTTAATATAGAACACTTCATATGTAAAGTGTGTTTATGTATTAATGTGCATTGCACGCTTTTATTCTATTTTGTGTACAACGATTATGAAATAGATAATGTAATTTGGATTATCTTTCGTCCGTTGTGACCTTAACTACGCATAAATAAAATGTAATTGGGCAAGGTCATTCAAGACTCTTTCAATCAAGTTCTAAAAAGTCTTCGAGTACCTAATTATTAATTTATCAAAATACATTACGAGAACCTAGATGCTATTTTCCTTCAGATATTATCTAAGAATTCCAAGAAAGTGTGAAGGTACCTTTTTCGAATGCGCAAATTCTTAATGATTAACTTCCTACGAGTAAAAAACTTTCCCCGGGAATTACATTGCAATAAATTAGATAATTGCAAATAAAACGACGTCAATAGACATGTTATAAACACTAGTGGTGTGGTACTGTCCGATAAATAATAATTATTGCAATTAATTTAGTACCACGCCACGGGCCATCTTGTGCGATTGCGCACGTTTTCCCTGAGATATGATATGAACTTTTCATGCTCCAGATTACATCACTGATATTACAGAATTGTACCTAGGTGCTTATAAAACCCTACAATGATTGACGACTCGTCGCAAGGAAAGGTCTCTAAGTGCTTTTATATTGAACATTCTTTAAGTAGATAATAATGTAGGTACCGCTTTTTCATCCGCGGGCCCCGGGAACTGCGTCTTGGAAGTCTAGGTGAATCAACATATTGGTTATTGGTTACACATTAATATGTGATTTGTTGCGTGTATTCGTTCTGTCTGACACGTTAGTACCTAATTAAATACTAGAATTAAAGTTGAACCACTCCCTTAATGCTGGCGTTAGCGGTCAAATTTACACATATCATATATATCAATGTAATGGCATATCAATATAAAATACGAATAGGTTGAATCAGATGTACCTACCTCTTAATGTAGTGTAGGTAAGTCTGGGGTCAATTAGATAGTATGAGTTTAATGTCGGAAAGAAAAGAGACAAAGGGCAAAAGTTATGTATGACGTATATTCTACTTAGATACGGCAAGTAAAATATGGTAGGCAGATACTTTCACTTTAATAAAGAAGAAATATGAGTTATATGAGTCATCGAAAGTTGGCTCCGACATTGGGAATGGTTCCTTTTATAGGTAAGGTTATATACCTTTCATACGTTTAAAAAATCATTGTTTTCTTACTACGACGGTTGTAAAAAATCATACCGATTATCTGGTGGAAAACAAACACCATAGTCTATGTCTTGATTGGTATTGACTTCATTACATCATTCTAGACCAGGTATTCACTGGTGAAAAATTTCCCGCTAGCCCTTGTTGACCTCCTCTTGTGAATCATTGGCTTTATGCAGACATAAATGACATTTTTTGTACTAAAAATAATATTTAGATCAACCTTATGTACGTTTGAAATGGTAGTTATCACCCTGTTGAAATATATATCGATATTTAAATGTGTAAAGTTGAAAGATAAGTATGAGAAGAAAACTACACACATAGACATTATTGCTATAAAATCAAATCAAACAGATATATTACTTACATTCGTAATATAAACACTGATAACACGTGTTTGACATATATGAGACGTCCTGATAAACTCGACGAATAAATAAACATTTGGACTAAAGTCAGTCACGGTCAAACTAATAGAAATACAGATTAGTTAGGTACCTCATCATCACCAAAACTCAAGAGTTTCGCTCTTGTCGGTGGATTAACCGCCACTCTTCTCTTGTTTATTGCGTCTCTTGACTTCCCCATACGACTCGGTAGCAACTTCCTTCCTCAATTGGTTTAAATAAATTGTCTAGGTCTTCCACTTCCTCTCCTGCCCTCGTTTTCGTCCTCCAAGATGTTTAGGAAGAAGCTGTCGTGCCGTATCAGGTGTCCCATCATCATGCCTCTTCTATTTACCTATAATCGTTTATAATAAACACCTTTTCTCTCCTACTATACTCTAAACCTCTTTGTTCGTCTTTCTTTCCGTTCAGCTGATCCCTTCCATCCTCCAATCTATCTCTGTCTCTTTGCGTCAGCGTCTACGTCCATTAGTTACCTACATAAATAAAATATAAGAGCGGTTACCGCGATCCTAAAACAGAGTTCTTTCGTGTATACCTTGTTTTTTTAGGATTATAAATTAGGTAAACAAAGAGCATCGGTTGTAAACACATTAACACACACACATTGAATTCGCATTATTCGCATGAAAGATCGGTATAAATTGACAGTTAGTGACTATGAAAGTTTATTTTTTTAAAACCCGAACCGGCTTACTACAATCTATTTTAGATAAATTGAAACGAAACGTAATGTAAAAAATAATTGATGCCTTATTATTAAAATAAATATATAAGTAGACATATTTTATTACTTTTTAATAAAAATATATAATGTAAGCTCGAAATAGCGGTTTTAATATTCATTGAGATTTATTTAACACTTTTACCGCGGAACGTGCCTGATAAAAAACCTCGTAAGTCGTTCTCTGTCATTATTTCTAATGAATAGGTATCTTCCTTTCTGTCGGACACACGAATTCGAGCTAGGTCGTTGTAGAAGCTAAATTCAATTACAAAGGCGCTTCTTGTCCTTTATTTACAAGCTAAAATGAGTAGGTACAAAAATCTCAAAGTTGAGAATTGTACTAAAAATCTTGAATTAAAATGTACTGTTCATTCAATTACTTAACACTATTATTACGAAATACACTAAAAAAGTTAATTAGTAGCACTGGAACTGGGTTTTATTTTCTTCATTTTAACAGTTTAATTACGGTATGAACTTACTTAAAAGTAACCAATTAAGGGGCACAGCAGCAGGGACACGCTTATTCACCGATTTTTAACGAGTTTTGAGTTGATATTGCTGCGTCAAAACCGTAGATATATTTATGGCACAAACATCGGTTCTTCAATAATTTATCTACATTTGCAAGAGCCAAATATTGAAAAATCTGACTATTCATTTATGGTGTATTGAAACATGGTCCAAAAATGGTACTCTATTTTTGATACAAGTATGTTGTTTATGTACTTATATATATCAAATGTAACTGTTCTTTATTGACGTCTTTAACAACGCAAGAGAGATTTTTATTTTTAACTCATCTTCACAAAAGTTACATCCACAAAATTGTTTTTTTGGCCTAAAATTGCCAAAGTTTGATGGCATATATCTCGAAGACAGAGTTTTGAAGTACCTAAATATGATATACTATATCGGTAAACCTCGTTGTTCCTTGTAGTTAGGAGCCCCTTACGACTATTGTGAACCTATCGTGCGGGGCGAGATTGCACCCGCATCGTGCGATAGAGAGAGTTGTCGCCGTCGGCCGCCTAATTTGTCGCAAAATTAGTGCTTCGGGCTGCAATGTTCTCCGCCCCTTAAACCTCTAGCAAATGAGACAATATAGGTCTTGATCGATTCCTTACATCATTAACTAGGTTTTTACGTTTTGTTTTTTTTTTGTAATACCTACTTTCTAAAAAAACAGGAAAAAGTTTTCGATTTAGAAAAACGAATCTTTAAGGGCCCATATTTTCACTTCTATAAATTAAAAAAAAAATGTTGACCCTAGTATTTAATAATAATTACAACATCTCTAAAAATCGTGCAATTCGGTTTAGGATTAGGGGGTGGAAAACGTCGCCGCTTTTTGTATGGAACAATCCTCTTAAAAAACAAAAAAAGAACATTGCTAATGTTATGATACCTTATAAGAAAAGCCGGTCGTGAATAGAGAACGCCTATCGCAGTCGACGAACTATTCAATATGTAAACAGTTATTTAAAAACGTCGTTTTATTTCATGAGTACGTCGATATAAAATAATTCCCCTTTTATTGTCTGCTTCAATAAAATGATAGATTGGATAATGTGTCGGCACGGCAACCTTTGGTTCAAGACGCAGATAATAACTCGAGGGAGCAAAATTGTAATACACTGAGGGAATTATAATAGGTAATATTTTTTTACCTAGCACGTGTTAAGGTTGATGAAGGCAGGTAACGTAGGTGTATGCCGTGTAAATTGAAACATTTCATAGAAAATATATGATTTTCGTGTCTTTATAGCGCGTGATAGGGTAACTATAACGCCAAATAGGAAAGGCACGGGCATATATTGTTATTTTTGCAGTGGGTTAAAAATGGCCGATGTAAACTAAGAGCATAAGTTACGAATACCTACGGCCTCAATAGGCTAGCCCAACTTGCTGACAAGTCGACCGATAGATTTTCTCCTAGTCTAGCTCTGCTGGCGTGATTTAGCTACTAACAGTACTAACCTGAGACACAGGGGTGATCCCGCAAGAAGTCGTGTTTTGTCTTTTGGACCTGCCGCACCCTCTGGCTGTCTATCGAACCCTCCAACGTCTGGAACATCAGCGCTCCTGGAATAAAAATTATCAATTGCTTAATAATTAACGAATTAGCCTACCATTTCAGACAGTGCCTGCGCGGGATGCAAGAGGGGAGACGTCAAAGGATAGGAAGTGGATGGGCCTGCCCCACTCCTCCGTTTGCTGTGGTGTGGGTGGGTTAAGCATCGGTGCCCCCCACGTAGCAGATGCTGGCAATCTTTACACTGAGATTTTATTTCTTCATTGTTTGATTGCTGTGCCATAATACCTAATCTATGAAATTGAGTACGAGTACAACTTTGCTGTTACGTTGCATAAGGCGATTTAACTCCGCATATTTAGGGTTCCGAACCAACCGCAAAATAAAGTTTGTTTTAATAGAAAAAAGAAGGAGATTTCAATGAAAAACTGATTTAACAGTGTATTAGTACAATAAATATTATCAACAAATTTCAAGTTTATAGGTTAATGGGAAGTTAAAAAAATCATCGGAATAATTTTCTGTTAAAAAAAGCTGACTTTGGTGGCTTCTGATTCCTCCGTTTTTAAAAACAAAAAATACGGTATTTCTTTACTGAATGAGCTCTAAACAACGATAATCGATGGGTAGGTCAAAAACAAAAATGCCGTGCTACCCTTCAGCTTTTAAATAAATAATAAATCATTTATTTCAGGCTGCAATAGCCCATAGATAAATACCTTATAGCTACCATACATACAATTACAAACTTAAAACTAAAACATTATTTAGGCGATAAAACGGTGTAGGAATCGGCAGGTTGCCCCTAAACCGTCTAAACACGACACCCTTCGGCCAGAAGTCAGCGCGCGCGACGTTCTCCTGCAGCGGCCACGGGACGCGCACCACAAACGAACTGAACTGCACGTAGTGGCGCAAACGCAGCTGGAACACCCTCAGCGAGAAGCCAGTCTTCTAGTGAACATACACCACCACGTCCTCGGCCGTGGCGGTGTAATGTAGGCGCCACATACAGCACTTGCTCGGTAACCCGATTTGAAACTCCCCTGATCGGCATCGGTGCGGGAGCGCTTCACCTTTGGAACCAGTACCCTTACCATGAGTTTACATGACCGTACTCGCTAGCGACTGCGTAGAAAAATGTATGGGCAAAAGTACAGCGCCTATGGCGGTTACGCAATAGAACTAAGAATCGGCATACTAAATCGTTTACGCAGTCGCTAGCGAGTACGGTCATGCAAACTCATGGTAAAGGCACCGATCTTCACACGCTCTTGACAGCGCGACTCAAAATAGGTTTTGACAGTTTGTATGGCTTTGGGTCAACAAGGTGCTTGTACTGTGAAACAATTTGAAGACTGTAGCTTCAAGCGTTTGGCTGTAAAGCCTTTGTGATAGATGACGGTAGGACGCGCGAGCGACAACAATAGGGTTCCGTTTGGATCCTTCGGGTACAACCAAAACCAAAGTTGATACCAATTGCGCACTATACCTATCTAGTTTTGCATTTCGCAACCTAGTGTGTTGCCACGTAATTGTTTATCAGCATTCTACTCCCACATTTGCTGACGACATTGTAGTCATGGCTGAGACCATGGAGGACCTCAGTACAATGCTCGTTGATCTCAGCAGAGTTTCCGATCGAGTTGGTCTGAAAATGAACATGGACAAGACGAAGGTCATGTCTAATGCCCATGTTGTACCAACTCCCGTAATAATCGGCGGCTCTGCGCTCGAAGTTGTTGACGAGTACGTATACCTGGGACAAACAGTCCAGTTAGGTAGGTCCAACTTCGAGAAAGAGATCACTCGTCGAATCCGACTCGGCTGGGCAGCGTTCGGGAAGCTTCGCAGTGTATTCTCGTCCAATTTACCGCAGTGCCTCAAGTCAAAAGTCTTTGACCAGTGTGTGTTGCCAGTGATGACATATGGATCCGAGACATGGGCGCTAACGATGGGCCTCATAAGAAAGCTCAAGGTCACCCAAAGAGCAATGGAAAGAGCTATGCTCGGGGTTTCTCTGCGTGATAGAATTAGGAATGAAGCTATCCGTAGCAGAACTGGGGTCACCGACATAGCCTTCAAAATTGCGAGACTTAAGTGGCAGTGGGCAGGGCACATTGCTCGCAGGACTGACGGTCGATGGGGCCAGAAACTGCTTGAGTGGCGTCCACGCACCGGAAGACGAGCTGTCGGTAGGCCTCCGACAAGGTGGAGTGATGACCTGGTGAAGGTCGCGGGAATCCGGTGGAAACGAACGGCACAGGACCGGTCTAAATGGCGAGCCTTGGGGGAGGCCTATGTTCAGCAGTGGACGTCTTTCGGCTGAAATGATGATGATGATGATGATTCTACTCCCTGTCCAATAAGATAAGGCAAACGACCCAATGTTTTATAGACACTTTAATAACTAATAGTTGATTCTTACTGTTCACCTCTATTAGTATGACATACCAAAGATAGAAAGTTTTTAACTTTTGGCTAAGTGTCAAGCACTGGGACGTTTACCTCATCTCAACAGTGCGGAAAATGCTAAATAGGAGGTATACTTAATTAAAACAACACAGGCAACACGGCGCGTACCTACTTAAAAAGTTCGTGAGTCCTTCGGTTCACTTCGTTTAATACAGGTTCTGACAGGTTTGCCCTTTTGTTAGGGTTCCGTAGACAAAATGACAAAAACGGAACCCTTATAATGTCTGTCTGTCCGTCCGTCCGTCCGTATGTGTCACAGCCGATTTACTCGGAGACTATAAGCACTACAATTATGAAATTTGGTAGGAAGGTGTATTCTATGAGCCGCTACATAAAAGTGATGTGAAATTACAAAAAAATATTAAATTAGGGGGGCACTCCATACATGTAACCGGTGGATAAAAAAAAATTCAACGCACATAGTCGTGTGGGTTATCGATGGATAGGCCTTTCAAAATGATATGGAGGTTTCTATAAAACTTGTCCATTTAAGTCAACCGTTGGTGATATATTAGCTGTCAAAGTTATTTCCAAATATTTAAGTTAATTCTAAATATTTAGATTACATACTCGTACAAGCGAGACATATGTGACATGAGTGATGGCATTCAATCGGATAGTCACACCATCTTCGTCAATATGCACAATAGGTTTTGTGTGAATGCTCTGTTCTGGAGCAATTCGGCATTGCACTATGCACATTTCCTGCGTCTCGTATGACTTCCACATACCCTACAGCATTGCCGGTATAGGATGTTCTTATTTGGGTTGGAATATGCTTAACACTTGCCAATGTGTACTCCACCATCATCTAGCTATCCACACGGGGCAGATTCGTGCTGTTAGCCTAAGAAAAACCTTCTGAAGTCTTCATTGGCCCAGTAAAGAAAAATCGGTGTCCGGTTATAATATGCCAAGTGCGTAATTGTTGGAAGATATATCGGAGTATAGTGGGACAGTGTTTTGTGACCCTTAAAAACGTGCAAATTAATCAGTGATAAAATTATAAGCGTCGTGAAAAGAACCGAAAATCCAATAAATAAGTTGTGACAGTTGACAAAACAAATCAACGTCAAAAAATGAATGTCAGAAATTGATAACCGGATACAACTAACTTTTTTATCGTATCACAACTCTAAGGTCTCTCTCGATAGTGCAGGGAAAGTGATGTCACCACCCGGTTTCCAATTTTTCGCGATTTTTTCCAAAATTAATGGCGAAAAAATTCCGAAAAATTTTTTTTTTGTGTTCTTAACATCTTTCTACCGAAATGGTTTCCGAATTAAGACTTGAAAATTATGAAATTATATTGTCACACCTTCGTTTCTGTTTTGTTTCAAAAAAACTTATACTAGAGGATAGAGATAAATAAAACCGGTCAAGTGCGAGTCTGACTCGCGCACCGAGGGTTCCATACACAGGGTTCGTTAGTAACCTGTCCCCATTTAATTCAGGAAAAATCTTCATAGTGCTATGTACAAACCACAAATTGAACGCTGTGAGTACAGCGCCATCTATCAGCGCATTGTGTTACGTAGTCTTGCCATAAATTCTGTCCTATATGAAATGACATTTATTTTGAAAATAAAAGAAAGTTTATAAATAAATTAGGGTTATTTTTATTAATTATACTATACAGATTGTATAAAATAAAATATTTATTCAAAATGTCCACCTTTTACTTTAACACACTTCTTTAAACGGTCCGGCCACTCGTCTATGACGGCACGGACGGTATCGATGGGTATTGAAGCCGCTGCCCGCACTAAATCTAACTTCAGAGACTCAACATTGCGATGAGGTTTAGAGCAGGCTTTCTCCTCCAAAATATTCCACAGACCATAGTCCAAGGGGTTGAGATCCGGGCTTCCTGAGGGCCAATCTTCAGCCGCAATAAACTCGGGTAAATGCGTCGCTAACCACCGTTGCGTTGTCTTAGCTTTATGTGCAGGGGCAGAGTCTTGTTGAAATATCCAGTGCTTACCGGCAAATAAAGTATCATTTAGCGGCTTAACAACTCTCTTCAAAATGTCTTTTTGATAGTTCGTAGCACGTATTTTTACCCCTTGTTCACAAAAATGAAGCTCTGTGACGCCTTCATAGGATACTCCCCACCAAACCATGACATATGCAGGATGGTGGCCTCTTTCTACCCTTGGAACTTTTTCAGAAGCTTCTTGGGAACTGTGAGCATATATTTTATCATTTTGGCGGTTGAATTTTTGCTCCACAGTAAAGATTTTTTCATCTGTAAACAGAATATTACGATATCCGCCCTTTGCATGCCGCGACCATAACACTTTAGCTCTCGTCGCTCTTATTTTCCGTAGGGCCGCTGTCAATCGCTGACCTGTGCTCCGTCGATAAGCCCCAAGCTCAAGGTCTTGTTTTATGATACGGGACATAGTTCTAGGGGGAATTTTCATTTCCCTAGCCATGATTTTCTGCTTGCGTAGCGGATTTCTCCGAATTCGCTCAGCTACCGCTTTAATCGCTGCCGGTGTCCTTGTTTGCCGTGGTCGACCGCTCCTGGGCCGGTCGTCGACTAAACCGATGTCGTTGTATCGCTTGATGGTACGATAGATAAATTTCTTTGTTATATTCAAAGGTTTCAGCAGTTTGAAAATGTTGTTCACTTGCTTTTTACACTTGTATAACGCTATCACTGCGACACGATTCTCTTTGATGCCCCACTCCATCTTCAGGGAAACGATACCTGGAGCCAAATATACTTTTTCTGACAGCCAAATGTCTATTTAAGCATAATCAAGACACAAAAGTACATCGAACGTTCCATTATTAAATTTAAAATGGCGAAAAATTTGGGACAGAATTTATGGCTAGACTACGTACTAATTTGAGCGCCTGAATAACGTAGTATAAGTACGTCGATTTTTCAAGGATAATTCTTTAGCACATGAATCGACTTTACAAAATAATTTAGGTATACAAAGGTGATTAAATTACAAATTTATATTTAGTAATTGCACCTATTCCGTAAAGGGGTTATACTAGAGCTAATTTGCAATGTTTTGAATAATTTAAAAAAAAAACTTGCAATTTCATGTTAAAAAACGTTAACTTAGAAGTTTGATTTTTTCACAGCTCCAGAAAGGGACTGTAGACCTGAGTGTATGGTTTTAATTTTAACTCGATACCTCCACGATAAAGGAGATAAAGGATCTTGAAAGACAGACAGACAGACAGAAAGACAGACGGACAACAAAGTGATCCTATAAGGGTTCCGTTTTTCTCCTTTTGAGGTACAGAATCCTAAAAACATCCTGTCAAATGATAAATGTATATTTTCAAATTATAATTTTATTAGGAAAAAATAATACAACCTCGTACTGTTTTCAATATTGCATGTGTCGCCAAACTTAGCGGAGCAGGTGTTCTGGGTATTGGGTAAGTTTTGGGTCTCTCTTGTTCTTTCCTTGTATATCAACTCAAACTTTTTGCATGAATTAAATGCCAGGTAAAAAGATAAAATATAAGCTATTGATGACCACAGTAGGGGATCCATCATTTTACCGAAAATCGTTACATCGATTATCGTTTCCCATAACACTATTCGCAGAATTTTATTATCACTTAGGAATCATTCAACGAACTTCGTTAGATCGCTCAAACATTTGCTCGAATTACCTTTTACACAAGAATCAACTCATCGAATTTTAATTTAGTATTTTATTTGTTCATCGACGTAGTCGTTCATCGAATGGCCTTTAGTATAATTTTGGTTTAACGAAGGTTTCAGTTCCCAAAATTCTTATTACCTAGAACATCATTTCACCACTGTTTACTATTCTTGATATAAGTAAGTCAAAAAATTTTTTTTTCTCAGATTCTTGGTGTACTCTGTAAAAGTACTCATAAACAAAAATACTCAAAAACAAAAATACCCAAAACCTAAAATGTACAAAATACCTGTTAGGGCAAAACCGACTGTAATGCGGATAGGTTAGAAGATTAAGACGGGAGCTTTGCTCCCGTCTTAATCTTCGGGGTTATTTTTTATATAAGCCCAGAAAAGATCAGTTAGGGCAAAACCGACTGTAATGCGGATAGGTTAGAAGATTAAGACGGGAGCTTTGCTCCCGTCTTTATCTTCGAGGTTATTTTTTTATATAAGACCAGAAAGATTATACGCCTTGAAAAATCATGCTTGCTTGGTTGTTCGATGAAACATTGTTCTTGGAAAGAATACTATATGGAACGTACTATCTGTGAATCATGTTTCGTTAAATTAATACTATGAATAACGAATATTTCGATGAAAGGTAAATTCGATGTACCGTTACGCTACGATTAGAGACGGATTCGAAACGATTAACTATGAAAAGTGGTTCGATGATATAAAATGCAATGAATTGATGATTATGTGATTAGAAAAAAAAACCTAATGAAATTCGTTGAACAGTTTTCGGTGAAATGAAAATCGATGTAAGATATTTCGATAAAATAATAGACACCCCCACAGTACCTATAGTTGCTTTGGTCCATAGATCCATCGGGGGAAGATTTCGTTTCGCTTTTCCAACTAATAAAATAGATCTCTAAACTCATAATTCACTAACATTGCTCAAAATCAGCCTTTATAGATGTCTGCAGAGCATCGGCGATTGATCGCAGTTTGGTGTCATTAATTTGATCCTTTTTCGTACCTTTGA
Source organism: Epiblema foenella (assembly GCA_963556455.1). Lineage (NCBI taxonomy): Eukaryota > Metazoa > Arthropoda > Insecta > Lepidoptera > Tortricidae > Epiblema > Epiblema foenella. The sequence continues at coordinate 13,613,929 of OY747107.1, read as the reverse complement.
ACTTTGAACTCGTCTGGACTCGTGTAATGCTTCAATAAATGACGCGCATTCATGGATGATTTGTGTCTCAAATTCAATGTAATTAATAATTATGTGTCATTTTTTTTCTAATAATAGATATACCTACTTTATCCTTGTATTAGAAATATGATATTCGTATTAGTAAACAGGTAACTAATTAATGTATTTAATTAACAATGTCTACAAAGTAAATATTTTGATTTGTGAATTATTGGCGCGCGGTAATCCATTGACCTAATAAAAAAAATTATAAATAAATAAATAAATATTAGAGGACAATCTTACACAAATCGAACTAACCCCACAATAAGCTCAAGAAGGCTTGTGTTATGGGTACTAGACGACGATATATTTAATAGATATAAATACTTAAATACATAGAAAACATCCAAGACTCAGAAACAAATATTCATGTTCATCACACAAATATTTGCCCTGACCGGGCAAATATTTGTGTGTGTGTGTGTGTGTAAATTATAACCCGGTTAATTTAAGGATAATCGGAATTTATACACACCTACACCTTGCTGCAAGGTATAAACGTATCTTAATCAGCAATCGGGATATAAATTCATTGTGGTACAAATGTCGTAAAGATTTAAATAAAACTCGCTTGCTTAGTTTAATGCCCTTGATTATGGGCCTAAAGGTAAAATAATTATATTTCTTCAATAGTCTTTAATTAAAATTACCCATTATTGTATTACACACCACTGTAACTCTTTCCGATCATATACATCCACCCAATCATACGCAGCCATAATAAACAGACATCAACAATATCCACATTGCCTTATTAATTGAAACTAGAATTCTCATTCAAAACACGTAGCTAAAAAAGGGAAAAACCCTGAGAAGTTACACTGGTTGGGACGATTTATATCTCTTCCAACTCGAAATTAACGCTGGAAGGATTTGGAAAAAACCCGACACTTTAACGCGATAATGCGAAAACTCCAGCAGAACTAGTTTTACTTTGGATGACAAAAATACTCTCTATTTCGCCAACATGACAATTACACGTGAAAATGACAAATGAACGCTACTGAGTAAGGGATAAGTAACAATACTCTCAAGTAGGGGATAGCGGGGCAGCTTGGTACACCTTTTTTTGACATTAATTTTTGCCCACAAAATAAACCATATACATGTACTTTTGGCACTAAATAAATAAAATAACTATTAAAGTATACAGATTCATCGTTCTTTTGATGAAATTCTACTCATTAACTGAGATATATGGGTTTAAACAAAAAATGGGATTTGTTCAATTCTGCCCCACCTGCGGGGTACTTTCATACACCGCGAAGGGCACTTTGTTACATCGTTTGGAAGAACTTTGATAAGTGTATCAAAGAGCCCCTTGAATGTCTTAAACTGCCCCACAAGTGACGACCATATAATGATATACCAAAAAGTTAAAAAAGCCTTTAATTTTCCTGATTATTGTACCTTAGATAATGTACATTCTATTTTATCTAATCGCTGCTCTCAGGGACAATATTTTTCAAAAGTTTCGGATAGTAGCTCTTTTGACTTCTTCTTCATTTATTATAACTGCTTTTCTGTAAGTCGGAGTATTCGGAGTATAAGTCGTTAGCTTATTTAGAAAAACAAAATAAATTGTAAATATTTATGGTCCAAACAACTAGCAGGGGCAGTTTGGTGCACTTTGAGGGTACTTTGATAAGTACAAAACTGCCCCAATCACTTTTGTATCAAAGAGTCCCAATTGACAGTAAAATAAATAATTTAAAATAAACCGTCAAGTATTATTTTCAAATGACGATGTATCTTGGTAACTAAATCGAAATATTAATCGCCGATCCCATTGTTGATCCAGTTACCCGTAACATTTCTGATTACAACTCCGTCAAAAAATGTTTTTTTTACAAAAGACCTGCGAAAACACGTTGTGTCTCTCTGATGAGCAAGGGCTGACTGGTGAGCTTAGCCGTCGCAGGAGTGTTACTCACACATACAAAGCCATGTTTTAGTCTTGCTGCAGGTGAATTTAAGTTTCTGAATAAGGAAATAATGTAGGCGTAACTAACTAATGTGCCCCTTATACTAACTCCCTCTGTCGTTACTCGGCGATCACTGATCCTAGGCACACACAAACGGACCCGGACGACGTAACCACAGCGTCTATCGAAAGATGGAACGCTGCGCTTACGGCGTCCAACTGTGACACGACGTGTAAACTTAGGCATTCCCGCCGGCGGGGACGTCCACCGCGCGATCGCGACAACACTGACACATATAGTCCCTATTCGTCCCGGTACCGCCGCACACCGGGCAGAGTCAGTCCGACCCAGGTCGGGCCTAGCTGAGTTTCTTGCTGGACTCTTCTCAGCTAGGCTAGGTTTAGTGAACCAGCGACAAAACTCCCAGTAGCTCGATTCCACTCACACCTCAGATTCGGTTGAAACCGCTCAACCAATCGCACTGGAGCGCAAACTCTTAGAGTATTCCAGTGTTCCAAACCACACGAGTGGTCGTGCCGGAGGTTTTCCCCTGGATTTTCCCCAGGCTACTTTCCAACCGCGCACTATTATTGGGCCCGGCCTATAAAGCCACAGTCAGGTTAAAAAAAAACCTTATACTAAACTCCCCGCTTTCCCCTAACGACCTTGATGACACACGAATTATTCCCAATGCCCAGTGAGAATTGTCAAGATAAATAAATATGTTCTGAATAAATATGAATTGACTCCGACTCCCGACACGGACGGTGCCGCGGGCATAGCTCGTAATGTGTTAAATATATTATAACACGTTATTGCTTTGCCTCAATCTGTCCCACCAGAATAACGCTTCTTTATAACAAATTAAATTAATTACGCTTCGTCTGGCTTCGTCACTGCCAGACGACAAGAGATTTCCAGAAAAACATTCCTAACATCCAAGTGAAAGTAAACCGCTAAATTGGAGGTAAAATCCTCCCAAATTAAGTAGGAATTCGCGTTAAACATTGAATCAACCTTGAAACTGAATTCGTTTAGCTTAACTTTCTTGAACTGGAAGAATCGTAATAAATGGTTCCGTTAACCGTTCCGTTCCAAACGTATAATCCCTAAACGCGGTGTGCATAGGCCCTTATGTCTATGAAAATGAAGTCCACAGCCACCTTCAGCGGTTTAAGTTTGAAAAGGTAATAGGTAGATGTACAGGGTGTCCAGTAAATAATGGACACGCTTCTAATCACCGATAGAGCACCTGAAGCTGGTCCAGAAAATGGACTTTCAGGTTTAGTAAAAGTCCTTTGGTTTTCGAGGTAATTGAACTTTTCCATTTTCTTAATAATTGGTACCTTCTTTGATTTTAATGACCGTCGAGGTCATAAATGAAGAGATATTCTCGTTCTTTTTATTGCTAAATATTCTCTAATAGTGTTGCTAACAGACAGGTATTAGAGCTATAGGGTAGCCAGGACTCATTATTAAAAATTAACCTATGGACGCTTGCTATTCCAGAAGATTCCCAAGCCAGTTGCTGCCTATCCACAAGTCAATATGTGGATGGTTGTGCTGACAGCTAGTAGAGATGAGGTCCTACATAAAGTTACTTATCTCTGTTTTTCATTAACAACTTTTTTCGTTGACTCGGGTGGTAGCCAATTATTAAGAAATCGGAAAAGTTCGATTATCTCGAAAATCAAGGGACTTTTACTAACCTAAAAGTCCTTTTTCTGGACTAGCCTCAGGTGCTCTATCGGTGGTTAGAAGCTTGTCCATTGTTTACTGGACACCCTGTATAACTCACAATCATATTATTACTATGGAATTATCACTTACCGAACGTCAGGTATAGGGCCATGGTAACCATCAAACCAAACGCGCGGATCCATGGCATTCCGCGCGCATCCAATATACACCCCGGCATCACTAATCGCATGTTTACCTGTAACAACGATGTAATGTATTTATTATTTGCAACATTCATCATATATATTTAGATGCATTAACCTTGTGAATATACAAAAATTAGTCATACAAGGACGGTGACATGACGCGCATTGTAAACGACACTGTTCGGTAAGTTAATAAAACAGAAGGAATATATAAAACTAACCCCTGACGCAATTTTGGCTATCGGATACTTTCAATGAAAGGCACAATTAGCAGTCACATTTATGTATGATCAAATAGCTTTACCTATATTTATCATCGGGACCCAAATAGAAAATTTAGAGATGCTCCAAAAACTTTGGAATTATTTGGTATTCGGTATATTTTTAAATGTTCGCGATAACGAACAAATCATCCGAATCTAACGAATACGACAGTGCCTTTACCATGAGTTTGCATGACCGTACTCGCTAGCGAGTGAGTAAGCGAATAAACGAATAATAGTTTAATATGCCGAATCTTAGTTCTATTGCGTAACCGCCAGAGGCGCTGTACTTTTGCCCATACAAATTTTTACGCAGTCGCTAGCGAGTACGGACATGTACACACTCATGGTAAAGGCACTGATTTTTTTTGATTGACTTAAGTTTCACTCCCAAATTTACCTACATTTTAGTTTTGCCTACAAGTTGCAAAAACATTATGTATTGTATTGTATGACGTATGTATTGTATTTGTATGGTATTGTATTGTCATTGCCTTGTAAATTATTAAGATTGTTTTGTTTTATAATAAAAAAAGTAATGTTCATATGCAATATTCTATTGGGTTAAAGCTGTACCGTAAACTGGGGTGACATTAGGAAAAAACGGGGCTACTTTGATAAATTTAGAACACTTATATTATCGTCTATATGTATTTCTAGTCTGATTCAGTTTAGTAAATGGTTAGGAAATTTACCAAGCTATTCCACTGATCTCATGCTAACCAAATTAAAACTAACATACGGTATAAAAACTGGATTTTTAAAGTCGCCCCTCAATTTGAAAGTAACCCCAATTGACTGTACCGAATATTCGGCCGAATTTTCGTATTCGCGGTAAAAGGTAACACCCATATTCCGCATAGTATTTTCACATAGATACATAATTTGATATAAAAAGAAGAGAAAACATAACAAGTAATCCTAATAGAGTATCACTACACTATTATCAAGAGTGGCAGCCGCCCTGGAAGATCTACCTACCCTAAAAGTTATAAACAGGCCACACAACATTTTTTCTTTGATATGATTTGATTTGGCTCATACTGCTTTTCAAACCTTCTATGAGGAAAAAAGCCATTGTTGTCCTAAAATGAGGGAAGAAAAGTACGACTTTGATCCCTCATTCGAGGGTAACAATGACTCTTTTCTGAAGAGCACGTGTGAAAAACCCATATATATTATATATGAGTATTTTTCCAAGCACTAAAACGAGTAGAGTGCTGTTCCTTTCGGTACAGCCATAAAATTAATAAAGTAATCGAAAACACGTTAATACTTACAATGTCATTGTCAATATATCGCTTAACCACATTCTCAGTGTAGTACATTGTAACCTCCATTTCCAGTAGAGAGGGTCTAAATTCGTAAAAAACGTTTAACGCCCAACTTAAATCGATTCCAATTTGCTGAAGGGCTTCAAAATTTGCGAATTTATCTGGCCGAACGGATTCATTCCGTTGTTTAGCTGAGTTTGAGTTGTTTTAGAAACGTTTTTACTTATTTACGCTTCGAAATTAAATTGGAGTCTAGGTCTGTGAAGGGCTACGCATTATTTAGCGGTAATCTGTACAAACAGCGAACGCTGCCTGGCACCGGAGACCTCTTGGGACACTTTTTTGTTTATTAGTTTTTATTATTATTATATTCTTTGCCCGCTTTTTGTATTTTAAGTAAATAAATAATTTTCTTCACCCAATAACAATTTTATAAAAACATCGGCCCGCACAAAATATTTCAACTGTAACCAGCTACACAGTTTTTAATTTCCGTCCTTTACTATGCCTTTACTAGTAACTACAACATGAAATCCACGTGGCGCGGTCACCCATCTGAAAATAAGCCAAAGTCAACACTGCTTAACCTCGACTATCAGGAGATTTAGGGCTATGTAATACTATGATAATATTCTCTACCCCGACCGCTATTATCCGTGACTGTCTCGCTTTGCTCCCGCTCCACTCCACACAAGTGGTTATTATAATTTATTCGTCCGAATAATGTGGGAGAACATCTGGCCAGGCATGGAGCACAACTTCGACCAGTACGGGACGAACCTGGTGAACAATATGGGTCTGCCGTACGACTACGCAAGCACCATGCACTATGGTGGTTATGGGTTCAGCATCAACGGGCGTCCTACCATGGTGGCCTTATATGACCATGCTGGCGTGATGGGGCAACAGTCCTACATCACCGCTTGGGACTGGCAGCGAGTCAACCGCCACTACAACTGCCCAGGGGCTTGGAGTGAGGAGATACCTCAGGGTGATCCTCATTTATTGCTGTTTAAAATAAATAATTAAATAGTATCGTAGTGCTTTTCTCATTAAACCCTAGTTCGCACCGTACGAGTAAATATTCACGCTAGTTAAAAGTCTTAGTACCAAAACTGGCTTCTGGGAAACCAGTGAAGCCTGATCTCCGTATATGTGTAGTTGTTATGAATGCGGGAGTCACGTTACACTGGGCAGTTGGTGAGGTGAGTTAAAACATGGATCGCGTATCTGTTATAAACGCGACTGTACTTAGCAAATCGGCTTACGTCAGTCAATGCTTAACTTATTGGACGTATACAGTCGACCGGGAAATGGGAGAGTTGTGTTTTTAACTTTATGATTTTCCGTGTTATTTTACGCCACGGGAAAAAATGTCTCTTTCACTTTAGATACAATATTATGGATATGACACTTTATTTAAGATCCACTATAAAATAGGTAGATAAGGGAGGCCATTAATAAAAGTAGTCCTTGTTTAAAAAAAAGCCCGGGAATGTAGAAACCCACTAAAGCTGACAAATATGTACAATTTATTTTTCTACCTCTTAATATTAAATTGAATGCGAAACTCTAGAATAGACCGACTAAAGTGTTCAGATAAGTTCACTGCGTGAGCCCCTCGTGAAACGTAACATTTAACCATCCATTTATATAATTTTTCTCAAATCTCTCCGAACAACGGCTTGGGATTTGCTAACATTTACATTTAGTTATCCCTTAAGTAATTGTTTTACAGAGCGCTATGAAAATAGATTAATACATTTGAAAGTCTATTAAAATCGAACTTTAGGTAATAAGCCTTAATCTGAATGTGGCATTTCAATTAGAAGTAAGTTCATCGAAGTATTTTGTTTATTTGTAATTGAATTTAGACATTTTGTACGTCTTTAGAAAGTTTGATTTTCGAAGATGTAAGTGTTTGAAAAAAACGTGCATTACGAGTAGAACACACATTTTTAGGAATTTCTTACGTTACTGATAGACAAAAATATTTACTAGATGTTTTTTAGAAATTTCATGAATAGTTTTGATTATCAATATCATTTTATGGATCCTTCTAATAAGGTAAACGTTCCCAGTGCTCGACACTAACCCAATACTGATTTTTTTCAATCTTATGTTGTACTAGGGTTCGTACTAAGCGTAATTTTTACCGTCTACAAAAAAAGCGGTTCTCAGTTTGACCCGTATGTTTGTATGTATCTACATATGCAGGTATGTATGGAATGTCATTTTCGTAATCGGCTCCCCGAGGAACCTTGACAATGACCCACATCAATTTTTAAGAAAAATAAATGTTCACCATCTTTGATTTGAAATACATGTCATTTTCGTAATCCGAGCAAACACAAAGATGACACCCATATTGATTTTTAAGAAAAGTAAAAATTTGCTCTCTGTGTAAATTTGGAACCCTTTTTTCACCCCTTCATTTCGAAAAACGCTGAAACATGTTTTGTTGAATTTAAACAGAGAGTCTATATACTTACAAAGTTCCAAATATCTCACTTCAAAAAGATTTGCTCCCCAAACAAACGTTCAACCCCCTTTTGACCCCTTTAGGGAATGAATTTAGAAAATCGCTGAATTTAGTTTTGATGTATTTGAACATAGTCTATATACGAAATTTCAAGTTTCTAAGTTCAAAAAAAATTCCCCGTATAAACTTTCATCCCTTGTTCTTCCTTAGCGGATGAATTTCTAAAAGTCCTTTCTTATCTCTAGCCTACGTTATAAACGTAACCGACTGTGTAAAAAAACTTCAGCTGTGCGTTAATGAGTCAGTCAGTCAGGACTTCTTTTATATATATAGATAATATGTTACCTACGTAATAGATCGTCGGCTGACAACCAGAACTCACTATCAAATCTGTCACTACTCTTCGAAACCTCGTATCTCAGTACCGAAACCGATGCTGAAATATGAGCTTTATTTTAAGTAGGTACTGTTTCTTAGTGAGTTTTGGTTGTCAACCGACGAGATGTGCGATGAACAACAAGTGATCTAGTAACATGTGCTTGCGTAATGACATCGAATAAGTATTCGTTTTTTATACCATTTATTTATGACATATAACTGAAAAAAGAACTGTTGTGTATTCCTAAGATAATTTTAGACTTGATTAATTAGGCTCTGATTTGAATGTAAAAATCAACTTACTTATATTCCCCAAAAATCTGTTTATCAGTAGGTGGTCTGGCGCGAACTCTCACGCTAATGAAAAACAAAGTGAGCATTTAAATCAAGTCAAGTAAACACACGGGTTATGCGGATCCGGACCTCCGTAAATACATATTTCTACAAAAAAAACAATAATTTATTTTGGAGTTACAAACTAATGGTTAAACTTTTCTATAAATACCGATTTTTATTTGTTTTCCCAGCTCGTGAATTATCTAGTTTGAAAGTGTAAGCCTTGAAACTTTATGCCTACGTCTATAATGGGTGCGGGCACCCACGTCTATAGGTCCTCGCTTAGTATTAATAATATATTTGTATGCAAAGACATTGTCTTCGTATTTTTTATTTTTATTTTTGTGTTTTGTTTTTGCCTATATATTTTGGCATACTGATTAGGTACTGTGGTAACTAATGTGGTATATATATACCATATATTATATATTAATATATATTAATACTGGGGTATGCTGTATGAGAGGTACGGGTTTAGAGGTACTCGGAGGAGATCGTAGCTAAATTATAACACTGGAAGCACATATGAAACTAGTATATTTCTTACTGTACTGAAATATGGTTACAATAATCTCTTAAATGATTTACAGAACATGTGATTCCGATGGTGTCGTGAAGACAAGTCCCTGGAAAACCAATTGTTTCCAGAAGAATGCCAGTTTGACGCATTCTCGAATCATAGTTTAAATTAAATTTGTATATGTTATGATTCTGGACCTACACGGCCAGCCTCATACCGTAACAACTTCTACAGTACATACATAACTATATCATAATTAGTGCTTTTGGCACAGAAGTGGACCGACTGGGATACCATGGATTATGTAGTCAAAAAAATGCAGGCCGTTTTTAAGACATGCGACGCTAAATGACATAATCCTCAGGTCTCTTGCCATCGTCAACATGCCTACTCTTCTTGAGCTGACTAGCATAGTCAGGGATGATGGTAAGAGACCTGATGGGCTGTCTTTAGTTCCTTGGAGCTTGGGGCGGATGTTGGTGTGGGATGCTACCTGTGTAGACACATTGGCACCGTCCCACCTCCAACGAACTACAATAAGCGGGTGCAGTGGCGGAAAATGCCGAAATATTAAAGCTTAATAAATATAAGGGCCACGGGGGAAAGTACAATTTTGTATTCTTTGGGGTCGAAACTATTGGTCCATGGGATCCCAGCGCGCACAAGTTATTTACTGCAATGAAATCGCGAAGCGTTTGGTTGACGTAACTGGTGACCGAAGAGCTGGCGACTTCCTCGCACAGCGTATCAGCATTGGGATACAGCGAGGAAATGCCCCAAGGGCCTGTTTTAGGTTTAAGTTACTTTTAATGTTATTTAACTATTATTACCGCTTATAAATAAATAAATTAGTGCAGCCATGACAAGACATAAGTAACGCTGTATTGTATATGCTGTATAGTAGCATCCCTTAAGATCACTTGGCTAATTGTTTTAGCCGTCACCTGATAGATTTCTTAACAGCATCGACCGCAGTGAGCCCTTAATAGCCCTTACGTGCCATGTAGCGGAATAACTTACACAACCTTATATTTCATGCCAACGATCCTGTTATAAATTCATCTTGTTTCACGTGTGAATACGGCAAAGGCGTTATAAGTGCTTGGAATAATAAATAAATAATCCTTGAATTAAATTACGGTTCAAATTCACGCTTAAGGTCTTATAATAGGTAGGTAATGTTCTTAACAATGTTAGCGTCATATTAGGCACTTTATAATCCGATAAGATGGACTGATATTGAGATGACAAAATTAGGATAAAAAGTTGTTAGATTTCTTTATGAATCTTTCTTCTTTAAAAGCGAAAATATTTTATATGAAAAACTGATTTTAAAGTTTACTGTTTAAAATAGAGTTACTTAAGTACTTTTGCTTGGTAAGAAACCTAAAGTAATATTTTACGCGAGACAGTACTCTAAAATAATTGAGATGATCTAATTTACAACTTAGCGTAAGAAGTTATAATATAGTTATTTTCAGTAAAACAAAACCTAAACCTAAAACTTTCGAAGTGGAAAGTGATGTAGTATTTCACCTCTAGACAAAAAATAATGTTCACAGATATCAAATCGGTAAGTTGTTCCTTAACGTGACTCACTGGAGCGTATTGAAAGTGTTATCAGTGGCGTATGCTCTGCTGAATTCGTTTGACGTTGACAAAAGAGGATAACTTTCACGGGCAATCAATCACAATACTTTTCAACCAACTTCGAAAAAAGGAAGAGGTTCTCAATTCGCCTGTATGTTTTTATATATATTTTTTTGTACTCGTATGTTTGTTACGTGATTACTCCGCCATTTCTGAACAGATCTGGAGAATTATTTCTTTGTTTGACAGCATATTCTTCTATATTGGTCCCATTGTTTTCAAGTTCACTTCTAATGATGAGAACCATGCTGAGGAATTGGGGGGACTCCTCCAAAATTCAAGGGAAACATATAGCGATTTTAGTATTTTCGGCAACAAATCGAGAATTAATATTCAGAAAGTATTAGCATTTGGTATACAGGAATTGATTGAAAAGACCACGGACGGTCAGCCAAAACTCATGGTGTTTCATCGTTAGCGCTAAGATATTTCGATTAAGATACTGAAGCGAGTATGTGTATGTCCATAAAGTTGATAATGTAAAAAGTTATAAAAAATAATCCAAAAGTGGGCAAACCTGTAACTTTTTCGTTTTTTTTGCTCGGTCTTTAGAGTGAAAATTTGTTTTTATGCAAAAAACATATAAACTTTTATGTATTGTAAAAAAGTCATTCAAACGATAGATATATTGAAAAAACCGGCCAAGTGCGTTTCGGACTTCGCACATATAGGGTTCCGAACCAACCGCAAAATTAAGGTGGTTTTAACAGGAAAAATAAGGAACTTTCAATGAAAATCATTATCACCAAGTTTCTAGTATATATATTTAAAACAAAATTGTAAAGTTGGCTTGTCGAGCAAGCCTTCTATTGCTTTAAGGAATTCCTTGAGTTAGACACGCCTAGATATGTGTAACATGTATATTATGTTTAACTTTTGACATATGAACAAATTAATGTCAATTTTGACATACATGTTTTATACTTAATATTATTATATACTTACTTCTCTCTCTTAATGTAATATAAATTTAGTGTTATTTAAATTGTATCTGTTATTTCGTGTTGTTTAATGTTATGAAATTTAATTTGAATACCTGACCTGTATGTAATTAATATTACCAATGAAGAGAATATGAATATGTGACGATCCAAATCAAAAGGGACCTTATGGCGGGATTTAGTTTCTGAGATAATCTAAGTTTTGTGAAATGTGTCAGAAAAACGTTTTTTTCTTTTATTGCTTTAATAAAAAGAACGTTATTAATAGTATCTTTTCAATTAACTCACTTTGGTATAGGTCAATAATTAAGGGTTTTAAATCCCTGTTAAGTTTAGTAGAAAAGGGACCTTATGGCGAGATGATTTAATTATACAATAAAATATTTTTTTTAGGTCCTTATTAACATCTGGTAATTACGTACATTCGATAAATATATTCCTTTTGCATTTTCGCATAGGAATCATCATCATCATCATCATCATTTCAGCCGAAAGACGTCCACTGCTGAACATAGGCCTCCCCCAAGGCTCGCCATTTAGACCGGTCCTGTGCCGTTCGTTTCCACCGGATTCCCGTGACCTTCACCAGGTCATCACTCCACCTTGTCGGAGGCCTACCGACAGCTCGTCTTCCGGTGCGTGGACGCCACTCAAGCAGTTTCTGGCCCCATCGACCGTCAGTCCTGCGAGCAATGTGCCCTGCCCACTGCCACTTAAGTCTCGCAATTTTGAAGGCTATGTCGGTGACCCCAGTTCTGCTACGGATAGCTTCATTCCTAATTCTATCACGCAGAGAAACCCCGAGCATAGCTCTTTCCATTGCTCTTTGGGTGACCTTGAGCTTTCTTATGAGGCCCATCGTTAGCGCCCATGTCTCGGATCTATATGTCATCACTGGCAACACACACTGGTCAAAGACTTTTGACTTGAGGCACTGCGGTAAATTGGACGAGAATACACTGCGAAGCTTCCCGAACGCTGCCCAGCCGAGTCGGATTCGACGAGTGATCTCTTTCTCGAAGTTGGACCTACCTAACTGGACTGTTTGTCCCAAGTATACGTACTCGTCAACAACTTCGAGCGCAGAGCCGCCGATTATTACGGGAGTTGGTACAACATGGGCATTAGACATGACCTTCGTCTTGTCCATGTTCATTTTCAGACCAACTCGATCGGAAACTCTGCTGAGATCAACGAGCATTGTACTGAGGTCCTCCATGGTCTCAGCCATGACTACAATGTCGTCAGCAAATCGAAGGTGAGTGATGTACTCGCCATTTACGTTGATGCCTCGTCCTTCCCAGTCCAGAAATTTGAAAGCATCCTCCAGTGCAGCGGTGAAGAGCTTCGGAGAGATCACATCTCCTTGTCTGACTCCCCGCTGCAGTGGAACAGGCTTTGTTTCCTGGTCCTGTAGTCGGACGGACATGGTGGCATTTTCGTACAGGCACTTCAGGACTTCGATATACCGGTAGTCAACTTGGCACCTCTGGAGAGACTGCAGTACAGCCCAAGTCTCGATCGAATCGAAGGCTTTCTCGTAGTCCACAAATGCTAAACAAAGTGGCAAGTTATACTCTTCGGTCTTCTGTATAACCTGCCGCATGTGGTCTACGGTACTGTAGCCTTTTCGGAATCCGGCTTGTTCGGGAGGCTGGAAGTCGTCAAACCTGCGCGCGAGACGGTTCATGATGACTCTCGAAAACAGCTTGTAAACATGGCTCAGAAGTGAGATGGGTCTATAATTCTTCAGCAAAGTGTTATCGCCTTTTTTGAAGAAAAGCACCACCACACTTCTGTTCCATGCTTGCGGCGTTTTCCCCTCGTGAATTACAGAATTAAACAGCGTTTGAAGGGCTCTGAGGACAGGTTTACCGCCCGCCTTCAGGATTTCGGCTGTAATTCCGTCGTCACCCGGGGCTTTGCCGTTCTTCAACTGTTTGAGAGCCATACTAATCTCATACAGGCTGACGTCCGGGATATCTTCGGTATAGTGGCGGGTTAATCTAGCTCTAAGGTCTTTGGCTAGATCAACGACGGGTCTTCGGGTGGTTGTGTATAGCTGCCCATAGAACCTCTCAACTTCACGCAGAAGCTCAGGTTTGGAAGAAATGATCCTGCCATCGTCGGTCTTCAGCTTAGTCATCTGGCTCTGACCAACAGACAGATCTCTAGCGAAAACCTTAGAGCCTCTGTTGCGCTCAATAGCCTCTTCAACACAGTTAGTGTTAAATCGGCGTAAATCGCGCCTCAGACACTTCGAGATCTGTCTGTTGAGCCGCCGAAAGCGAGACGCATCATCTGGAGACTGCAGGATCATCTCACGTCTTACATCCATGAGCTTCAGAGTGAAGTCAGAGATCTTCTGGGTCTCGCATAGGAATAATGCAAAGGAAATAACTTTGCTGTTTGTACAGACTGTACCATACCATACCTATTTGTAGATTGTATACTATACCTTTCTAAATTCATATTTTTATGTTGACCAATATTATTATTACTTGAATACAATAATAAAACCGATTTGCGACTGTCGGCAATTTCAAAGTGAATTGCGGGGTAGCCGTGTTCTATGTATAATACACGTGATTTGCCAGAAATAAATTTTAATCGCACTCTGTCTGACCCCCGAAATGAAGATTTTGCAAGAATCGTGGCATTCGAATTAGAGTGCATGCCCGAAAACCAGCGTACTAAAGCGTATTCAACAATATTTGACACTATTCACATGTTGAAGTCCCAAACGCCCGCTGTAGAGTCTCTTCCCATCGCTGATAGTAACCAAATCGAGTTCGCTGGTTTGAGTGCATCACAAATAAAGGGATATTAAAGAAAAGAGTCCTTAAAAATATAACAAACGAGGCTTTTTAGAGCACTTTTACTAAAGGCCGCCGTAAGGGCCCTTTTATTAAATCTTTCCTTCTTACTAAAGTTTTTCATCGTTGATTTGAAATCCAACCGATTACGAAATATATATTTGATCTCTAATGTCACTGTTAAATTAGTTGCAAGTAAAATTATGGCAGAATTGCACTAAAATATTGATATTTCATGTTTTAATTACATAATTGGGTTTAGTGTCTCCCATAAGGTCCCTTTTCTCTGAAGTATGGCGAAAATGATACCGTTCCTACATAAATAAAAATTGTTAAAACTTTTAGATTTAAGGCAAATTATGTTTGTGAGGTTGATAATTATGTTGATACATGTAAACTTTATGACGTTATTATGAATAAGTGTAAGGATTTTGTTTAAAGAGTCTATTTCTCATAAAAAAATTGAAATGAAGAAAATAAATAAAAATAACTGTTGCATCTTAGATATTTTAGTTTTAGTGGTATGTTTAATTTTCCCCAATAAATATAATTACTAGATCGTCGAAAATAGTTAAAACTATAGTAGAATGTGAGAGTTATTGTATTTTCAATGCTTTGTCGATAATTTGCACCTTGTTGTGTTTGGGCGTCACTAGCTCCCAAAGTAGGAAAGCTCATGTACAAATTATGTGATTTTCCGTTAGATTACATCATGGTCAATTGTATTATACCATCAGCTACATAACTTCACACTATAAGGTAGGTTTTTGGAACTCCGAACTTTATCTGTAATTTTCTTGAAACTGGAGATATCGATGGATCGACTTTAAAAAATTATAATAAAATAAATAAAAAAGCTAGGAGGTTGATTCTTGAAATAATAGTTAGGTCTATGATTCTAGATTTTATTTCTGTAGATAACTCATTTCCGCCACAAGGTCCCTTTCCATGTGGACTACCACATATGAAGAATATAGGTTAATAGGAAGTTAAAAAAAATTTCGAACATAATGTTGTAAAAAAGCTGAATTTGGTTTCTCATGCCTTTGTTTTCCAATATTTTACAAAAAATATGGTATTTATCTACTCAATGAGCTCTATAAATCGATATCCGACTCGATGGGGTACGTCAAAAAATTTTTTTCGCACCCCCCTTTAGCTATATGGGAGCTCCTCTTAAAAACATTTAAAAATAAGTTTTGATATTTTGTATGGCTTTGGGTCACCAAGGTGCTTATACTGTGAAAATTTGAAGACTGTAGCTCCAACCGTTTGGCTGTAAACCTGTGTGACAGACGACGGAGAGACGCAAAAAGTTGTGCAATGTTGCACAATTGTGCAGTGAATGTAATACGGTCACGAAATCTAGTAGGCTTTTGATTTCACGCCATCTGCAAGTAGTAATAGTAGTATAAGAGCCATGTCTGAACAAATGATTATCCAGGACATGATATAGAACTTACCAGTGAGTAATTTTTGCGAGATGGCCTAAAATATGGTGGTACATACATCCGGTTAAAATATTAATTTACTTTTATTGAATACCGGATTTCCCGTATTAGCCGTAACGATAAATAGACATATATTATGTATTGTGTTGTTATTGTATATTTTTAGTTTGTAGTTAGAAACGTATCGGACCCCTCTTATTACAAACTACTTACTTAAAATATATAATACTGTAATAAAATACACGGTTATAACCACTCTATATTCGGTTGCACGAAGTAAGTACCTACTGCGGCTCAACCTATTTCGATTTGATCACTGACGATTACCGACTATGATACAACCCACCCTTACTGCCCCAATGTAAATTCGGTTAAATGTTCAAATAAAATACATCCAGCGCTTCGACTGATGGAACCAAAGGGCATTTACTCCCAAATTTTCAACTCAATTGTCGCGCTTATAACGAGATTATCTGTCATCGGGATGGATATATATACTCCATTTTGGAGCCGAGACAAGCTTGATACGTCTCATTTAATAAATGACAAAGATAATGTATTTTATTGACGTGACTTGTTAATTTAAGTTTATTTTATAAATTAAGTTTTTATTAATACTGTAAGTTGGTTGATGTAATATGTACAATGCGTTATCTAAAGTATGTATATATTACGATAACTATTTATGTCGATGGTAAAAAGTGTAAAGAACTTGAAAGTGTAGAAAAATTATAATAAAATTGACATAGTCAGCACCAAAAGTAGCGCATTTGAAGACTTCAAAATTCATATTCTCATATAATTTTTTTGACCTTCGTAGTTAAGTGTATTTTATTTCACACTAGATTAACTTCTTAATCGACGTTAATACAAGATGATCGTTAATACAAGAGGTCCAAACGAGATGGAAGATAACGTACATAACGTTATCTTCTATCTCGTTTGGACTACGGTTTGAGGCTGAGAGATTGCCGAATCCAGAGCAAAGACCTGACAAGGCCTGATAAGGATCCAATCTAAGGAAAGGACCGGGCTTGACAGGTGACCGACACATCGTTGGACACCGTACGATGACAATTTGAACAATTGACGGGTTCAGAAGAATAAGGACCTGCTAGTTAATTCCATAATGTTTCAAACTTACGCCAGGTAGATCTGTCACTTTTAGTATGGAAAATGACATTTAGATCTACTTTACGCATGCTCGACACCGTTACGTAACCCTGTGTCAGGGCCAGTATCTTTACCTATAAGGTGTTGGTAGCTATTTCAATGTCCTGCCGAATTCATGTACTGTGCTTTTACCATGAGATTCCATGACCGTACTCGCTAGCGACTGCGTAAAAAATTGTATGGGCAAAAGTACAGCGCCTCTGGCGGTTACGCAATAGAACTAACGCACTTGCTAATTAGTGCGGCAGAGAGGGAGATATTCGAACTTCGTTCGTTTTCAGTTCGCGGTAGCCCCTCTGCATACTAAATCGTTTGCGTAGTCGTTAGCGAGTACGGTCATGCAAACCCATGGTAAAGGCACAGTACATGAATTCGTCAGGACATTGAAATAGCTACCTACACCTTATAGGTAAAGATATTTATTTTTGTCTCAGCTACTATTATGAAAAATTAAGACTTCCTGATATAAAATAATATACAATTTAAATCATTAATACACTGTAAGTATTAAAAAGTGCGGAAACTAATTGGAAATATAGTACTTATACTTAGGTAGACTATCGAGAAATGTTGACTTAAGTAATACGGTTAATATAAACATTCGATGTGTGGCAGGTTTCTTTATAATAAAAACCTTGCAGGTACGGTTAGTATAGACAATCAATGTGCAATACGTTTTTTTATTATAAAAACTAATAAACAATTTATTCATAACTGTTTATAATCTAAATGAGGTAGTAAGGGATTTTCAAATTGTATTTATTTATTTTATTATTTATTTATTTATCTGACAAGGACAATTCACATGGTCCAATCGGTTAGTTGATCTTAGCCTATGTTAGTATACAATTGTAAAAACGGATTGGGTCCTCTGGTTAAGTTTCCACATCAGAGGACAATCTAACTTATCTGTTATCATATTTAGAATTAAAGAAAGAACCACAAAAATTGAAATAAACACATGGAGAAGCGAAAAAAATCGAACCCAACCTCGGTATTCCTAAAATGCCCATTTAATTTAATAAAACTCCCTAAGGAATACACGTGCCGGCCGAAGCCTCGCGTCTATTATAAGTAATACCTATATAGAATTATTTCCATTCATCACTTATCGGGGAAAACTCGATTTCGCAATATGACTGTCATAATAAAAGGCCAAACGAGCCGTACATTTTGGTGCAATTGACACAATATATACATTCTATGGTATAATCGGTAGTAAATATCACACCTCTAGAAACGTGAGGAAAATGATAAAATTGAATAATCTGAGAAAATTATTAAGCTTCGGTACCGCTAAATTACGTCATAAATAGCATTACCGATAGAAAGATATAGGTAAGAGTTGCTATTTATCGTTAAAGTGCCACCATAATTCTAAGAAATATTTAATGGTAATTTTCCATATATTGCGTAATGCTATTTTGTCTTTGTCGTACATTTTTAGCGTGAAAAGATAGTTACCCGTTCGGCAATTTCCTTTTTGCAGGGAGGGTTAGTATAAACAATCAATGTGCAATAGGTTTTTTTATTATAAAAATATAATAAACAGTTTATTCATGACCGGGTTTATAATCTAAAAGAGATAGTAAAGGATATATTAGGAAAGAACCACAAAAATTGTAATAAACACACGGTCGAAGCGAAAAAAATCAAACCCAACCTCGGTATCCCTAGAACGCCTATTTAATTTAATAAAACTCCCTAAGGAATTTTGAATACACGTGCCGGCCCAACCCTCGCGTCTATTATAAGTAATACCTATAGAATTATTCCATTTATCACTTATCGGGGAAAACTCGATTTCGCCATATGACTGTCATAATAAAAGGCCAAACGAGCCGTACATTTTGGTACAATTGACACAATATATACATTTAATAATATAGTCGGTAGTAAATATTACACCTCTAGAAACGTGAGGAAAATGATAAAATTGAATAATCTGAGAAAATTATTAAGCTTCAGTACCGGTAAATTAGGTCATAAATAGTATTACCGATAGAAAGATATATAATAGGTAAGAGTTGCTATTTATCGTTAAAGTGCCACCATAATTCTAAGAAATATTTAATGGTAATTTTCCATATATTGCGTAATGCTATTTTGTCTTTGCCGTATATTTTTTAGCGTGAAAAGATAGTTACCCATTCGGCGATCTCCTTTTTGCGACATTTCAGCCTGAATGCCCAAGCCTATTCCATTACAGTGTGTGTCATTAAAATACCATTAGCTAATAATAGTGCTAAAATTTCGAGGTTTTGTATAGCTGCCTAAAGTTGTCCCGAGATATCTCGTATTACCAATTTTCATGTTTACTCAGTTGCATCCATCCATATACATGACATAAAAAATACAATCTACTTATACTTACACCACTTTTTATAATCATCAATCTCAGACCAAGAAAAAGAAATAGATGGTAGGGAGCAGCTTTTCAATATTTAATACGATACGCCCCGGGTCGTTTCATAAAACCACATTCGTGTTTTACTGCCTCTATTATGTCAGACTTGCATAGACTACTATTATTGCATGTTCGATAATCGGTGGCTAAGCCAGGCAAGCTAGCAGTCAGCACGATTACCTCACTAATTCGGTATATTGACAAATGGCGGGCTGACTGCTTTAAAGGCTAACTGGGCGCTCGCCACCGTGCGTCGATCCGTCATGAATTCATGATTAATGTATGCAGAATGTGCGTAAGTAAGGTAAACGCCCCAATCGTTGACACACATTGTTCAGTCTACTAATATTTATGACATAATATCGAAAAGGGCCAAATTATAGGTCAGCGTTAATTACTAGGATGTTGGAATAAGCAAACCTTTTTTGTAGAAATTGGCAAGTTTTAACAAGTTAGACTAAAGAGCAAAGATTAGAGTGCATTTCTTACGCTAGTTAAAACAAGGTACTTGTTCGCTTTTTCGTTGCGTTCATAGATGGCGTTATTTTGTTGAGGAGAGGTGTCATACGAATTGAATGGTACAGGGACCTCTCCATAGTGAAGCTAGTTTCAGTCAGAGGTCCCTGTATTCTATTAAAGGTACACCACAATTTACAGTTTTACACCACATTGGCAGTCAATATAATTTACTGGTCTTTGGTCTGAAGCCGCCTAATGACCTTTCCCCGGCATATTTCAACTTGATTGTTGAATAAATTTGCAGGTCAGTTAGTTGTTTACAAGCGGGGTCGTATTCTAGCATTTATGTAATTCATTTTGGCATAAAATTAACAGATAGATTCGACCATACATAGGTAATATCGGGCTAATAATGCTAACTTTCATGTTTTTGTAGGAAAAATACGTTCTAATGTTTTTTCGAATAAGAGTTACGCATTTACCCCGCTTTTTCATACCGATGATAGTCCAATAAATTTAAGCTCGCCTTTGTACATAATTATGCCATCTATCCTTGTAATTATTGTATTGTTGTTGTGTTCCATTTCATTGAAAATAAAGAATTTACGTAAATGCATACATACGTACTTATCTATTTACACCCTGTGTTGATACATAATTACGTTATATGAAACATAGTTAACTGCTCGGTGCGGATCCGGGTTATGCCGCTCGAAGCGGCATAAGCCGGATGTCCGGGATGAAAGGTATCGCCGGGTCAGGGACGAGTGATAAGATACCTGATTAGAAAACCGGGCAAGTTGGAGTTGAGCTTTTGCCATAAAAATCCGATATTTTTTGCTTGTTTATCAATTGTTTTATCGAAACCCGATAATGTAAATTAGGTGATCGCTAACCGGCGAGATGACCCCAATTATGATATCTATGCGTCGCAATAAGTTGACCTCTTGTTGCCATTGCTACGTGTTCGTCATTTTGCGCAAAATTTTTTATTAAACTTGTGCTCCTTGTTAGCTTTTAAATTATTCGATATTTTTGCCGTTATTCCGCACGAATTGTACAAATATTTTGGATTCGAAACGAAAGGTCTTCGAAGGATTCAAGACAAGCGAAGCAATTCGCCGAGAAGCCAGTGAGAATGCATTGTATATAAAAGCTTGTATTTTATAGCCATAGATTGGCTCGGTTAGTATAAACAGTTAGTAGTTAGTGTAAACAGTTAGTAGTTATTGTAAGAAGTTACATAAAGAAATTTATTGACAACTAGTTTTGTAAAACCGAGGCGGTGTAGCGACCGCCTACATTTCCAGTCAAGAAATAATTACATCTATCTATCTATGCTTAGTTTCGGAGATCATCGTATTCGCCACAGAAATCTCCTTTTGTCTTCTAACTTGGAGTAATAAAATAAATGATTCTTTAATTCAAAGACAGCGTAGGTTGCCGTTTTTTCATTTAAAACTTGAGATCGAATTGTAAGAACTAATGAATATATAAATTTTACGTGCCTAATTTAAATATCGTACAAAGTATGTGTTAGGTAGGTTCACATCAGGGACCGGAAAACCCTTCTTTAGGCTTAAGCCTATCGATTCGGTAACCCAATCAATTTGCTTACCCTATGATAGGGTTAACCCTATCATGAGGTTACCGTATTGTAAAGGTAAGCTTATTGAAGTGTTAACCCTAACTCGCAATAGGGTTAAGCTTAAAACCCTATCGCGATAGGGTTTTTGTTTAGGGTTTTCATTGGGTTATGGTAACCTTAATGTCAGCTGGTGACGTATTGGGTTAAAGTGAATTTTCGGCTGGTCCCCGTACAGTTAATGAAAGAATTATTAATATTCAATAATATATTTCTGTTATTTAAATATACGTATGTATCGTATGTAAAGATAATATATTTTTAATAAATATTACGTTATCTAATTACAAAAAGGTTTCACAAATCAAATAATATTATTGTTAAATAGTTTATTTAAGGAAAATTAGAAAAAATAAGGCTCTGAGCAATTATAAATTATTATTTCTCTAATTTCAATTCGTAGTTTACGTTCGAAGCATTACTGCTTAATACAAAATGAATAAAGTTAATAATATTTTGTATACTTTTAATTAAAATGTTTTTTCCTATTTCTATCTAAAATTAAAAAAAAAAACGCTGCAAGCCTTCTCATTTTACGACTATATTCCTCCTTTACACTGCTTTTTATTAGGGTTCCGTAGTTTCCGTAGACGAAATAGCGAAAACGGAACCCCTTTAATTACCAAACTATGAATATTAAAAATTGTAAAAAAATGAGATGCTTTGCATTAATAACTAATTTCAACGATTTTTAGTTTGATCAAGATATGTTGTACAGTTTTTGAGATACTTAGGTCGAATGAACGAAATCCCTCATGCGCACGAGTAACGCTTGGCCTGCTTTTACTGACATATCGATCCTTATGAAAGTTACAAGTACAGGTTCTTATTTCTATAGGTACTACTTAATGCTTAGAATTAAAAATATATATATCAATATTACTACTAACGATTATTTTCTATTTCAATTAATTGCACCGGTGTGTTGAAGTTAATATTTTTTACTGGAGATCACACGATACGTTTGACACATTACAGAGACTTACAATTAATACATACTTCTATTTATTTCGTTGGAAAAAAGAGAAACAAATACTTGCAGAGTACGAGTAGTCGGTAAAAGATCAATGAATATTAGAACAAAAGCACGGTTCGGCACGGTTATCTTTGAGGCTGATTGCATGCTCATCTAATATGGAGCTGCTAAACCGCCCAATCCCGGGATTATGAAGGTTACAAATTAAAAGTAAGTTTCGATTACGTATCGTACAAGAGATACGATTGAAAAATGTGAGAGATTAGGAAGATACGATTATTTTGCAATTTTAACTGATTGATTGGTAATGTCAACAATAGGTAGGTAAGTAGGTACTTTTATTGCAATAATTCATGTTTTGCTTTACTCTAAATGAGATACCAAAAAAATATCTTGACTTCATATTTGACTTGTTTTTACATAATGAAAGTAGACCTAAAAAGTAACACAAAAAAAGATACTTATGCTTAGTGAAGCTACTACGAAAAGCTGTCATATTTTCCTTTGCGGCGCGAGGGTGAGCAACTCTGATGCTTGAACAAACTAGTAGCTATAATATATCGAAACCAGAAACATATAAGTAATCTGAAAGCCCTCTTAACCTGATCAATCAATTCGCTGCCGCTCCGATGTATTGACAATAGTGCTGATAAATAAAGTGTTGTCTTGTCTAAATGTTTACTGGCGCAAAGAAAACGTACAATAATTTATACCTACTGAGAGTTTATAACAAAATTGGATTAAGTGTTTTAAATGGCATTATCGTGTGCAAAACAAAATACATGACATAGATAATAAAAAAGTGCAGGTGTTTCATTCAAAAAAAACTTGGTTTTACAACATGCATTGGTGGTTTTGGTCTTATCTCTTTGTAATAAGCTCAATACACCTCCAAAAAAATAGAACAACTTATCTTTCAGGTAGGATTATCCCATTGTTTTTTTGCCGCGCAACACTAAATAGCATTTTACTAATGCCAGGTACAGCAAACAATGAATAATATCTATGCCTAAGATTTATAAAGAATCTGATACAAATGTTTAATAGATTTTCACATTTTTGTTATTAATTATAGGCATAACGTATTTTAATAAGTGTTTATTTCTTTGTAGATTGTATAATGTGTCATGATTAATGCTGTGTTGTCAAATGAAACTACAAACACAAATGCAGAAAAATATGTTCGATATTTTACCTATTTTTGTTAGTGCTCATTGTTTATCATATTTTGACAAATTTTATATTTTTTAATGAATATTGCCAATTTCAATAAATATTTTCAACTTCGAATCTTTGCTTGACTTTTCACTTCTCCATCTACTTCGGTCATAAAATGGGAACCAAAGGAAATACTCGTGGAGCGCTACTTAGCGTTAGGCCAA
This sequence comes from Epiblema foenella, assembly GCA_963556455.1. NCBI lineage: Eukaryota > Metazoa > Arthropoda > Insecta > Lepidoptera > Tortricidae > Epiblema > Epiblema foenella. Next base: position 13,589,902 of record OY747107.1, on the reverse strand, counting down.
ACTAACTTAGCAATAATTTTGATAGCACAGACTGCGCAGGTGTTATATTTTAATCGTCATCATTTCATAGAGGATTGACTGATTGTATTACAAATGATAAATATCTGTCGAACTAGGAACCTTATCGCGGTCTGCCAAGTAACTTTCGTAATACGTGAGTTAACTTTACAGTTTGTTTTTATTGCCAGCCATATTTATACTTGAAAATATAGGTAAAAATGAAACATTGAATTGCAAAATAATCGTTTATTTTGATATTTAGAGCTAATACATAAAATCTACAAATCAACTATAAAAAATTCAACATGCATAAAAAATCAATAACAATGTCTTTGTACCTTGTGTGGTATGCATTAATTTAGTAAGGTACTTAGGGTTCCACGCTAATCACACTTAGCAAACATGATTAAAAATTGCGATTTCAGCTTCATTTAGAATGTTTTTCTACTAAGGCTTTTATTTCGTCGAAGACATTTTCTAAACTATCATCCGGGACATTTTCCAACAGTTCCTTGATTTTTCTATGAAGTAATCTTCTCTTATCAAATTGATTATCTAAAAACATAAATTTGATTAGTCTCATTGAACTCATTGGATACCTAAATTTTTAATTTCTTTTCCGTGTTATATAAACATGTAATGCTTATTATATCCAACACTGCTCAATGTAATTACGACTATTTCATAATTATAGATATTAACAACATTTTTTTGAACAGTTTAATTGGTATTGCGGTTTTGTAGCGTATCCATATTACCATCTCTACTTCATATCCCGCGGTGTGGCAACCAAAACGTCGATCACTACTAATTTCATAAATTTTAAATGTATTTCTTGGTTTTGTCATTAACAAATATCGTTCCGAAAATCACTCCAAATCGACCATTTTCAATGTAAAAACTGCTTTTTTTGCTTAAATTTTACTATACACAATAAAATCAAAAAATCCCTCCGTTACTATCTAAAACTTTAATAAAATCATTGTATTCTTTAATCACTTTATTGCTATTATCAATACTTTTGTCATAGTTTTAAATCAAAATATTTTAAAACATGTAAGGCCTCTTAACATCTATTTGCTGTGTACTAGCAAATAATCAATTTCATTGAATGACAGATTTGGATACAATACTATTGAATAAGATGGAAAACGTATCGAAATAAAATACAAATCAAATTGTTTCATTTACGTTTTATGTATCACGTATTTATTTTTATACTAGCCAATAGATTAGTTAACTCATTTGTAGTGTTATAACATCCTGTACACGCCATTACATAATTTTTCGACAACGACATGAGATGTACGGGCCCTATGACAATTGAATCGGTACCTTAAAGATTTGGTGTTTATATTTGGGTAAAGTTCACATTTTTGGAACAAACATAGTGAAGGCTTTTAATTCGTTTACAATTTAATTAATTAATGCGTTACACGATAGTTACCCATATTAACTATAAGTCAATCTTCAATGTTGTCCAAAAACTTTAACTGTACCTAATTGAAGTAAAAAATAATACGTTACACACTCACCTTTCTTATAACACCCGCTTAACTTTTCAATCCAATCAAAATGCACAAATCAGTGTCCATAAATAATAGCCATATTCATCACAAAATTTGATATAAACGCAAAAATAACAAAAATAAAAGAAATAACGTTAACAATAAAATCCACTGTCACACTCAAACGTCCTCAACTAGATGGTTATGAGAATGCACTAAAAACATACCTGAAGCAAGACCTGCACATTTAAGGAAAGTGACGAACGAAAATTCATTCTATTGTTTTTTTTTGTCAATTACCGTGTGTAGATTCACTCTGAAAACAATGACAAATACCACGGCCTTTAGGCATGGGCACACTCTTTTGTATTAAGTTCTTAAAAGATAACAACGTCGGCATAAATGTCTTTATAAAATAAACAAGTTTATTTTACCATTTAGACTACCACCGCCATCATGCTAATCCTAAGACAATAGAAAACAGCAAGTCTTATCAGCTTTCGGCTCGCTTGCACATCGCCGTGCTGGTATAAATAAACAAAGCTTTAACAATTTCCGTAAGGTACCTACACAGCCTAATAATGTAATGAATCCCTATACGTATATGCGCCTAATTAATATGCTAACAAAAATACAAGTATTAATATATGAATAAGGATATATACTACTAAAATCCCGGATTTCTAAAAAACTTTTTTATAATCCCGGAATTGGGCGGTTCGACAACTCTATGTTGGTGCGTATTTGCTGTTTCCATAGGTCGAGGTAGTAGGATAAGTAATAGTTGTAACTGTAGGAATACTCGTATATAGTAAAGATTCCGATTAGTACTGTCAAAACGAATTATTATTCGGAATATTTAAATAAATAATGAGTGTCATATGAACCGTTAATTTTTTTTGACAGAATTGACCGAGTTTCCTTCCACTTCAGCTTTCCAGATTTCGGGTTGGTCTCCTCAACAGATAGCATTTGTCAACCGATTTTTGTGAAACATTGTAAGCAGGTTCAATATTTTTTATATAGAATTTTTATCGAGTCTGATTTTGGAAATTTTCAATAAAGTTTCATTTATAAAAAAACAAAAAGAAACAGGCGAGGTATACAGCTCACAGAGCTATTCTAGTATGTATGACAAATCAAATTTGTTTCTGACATTGCACCGAAAGTTAAAAATAGATGTTCAAAATGTAAAATAAACAAACAAACGCTCGCGGCCGACTCGTCCAAGCCGCCGCTAGGAATCTATACTTGCATGCACAGTAAATACGATTCTAACATAAGGACTCAAAGTACAAAGTTATTTGCATTAAAAACACGGAGTGTGTTCGGTAAATCAAACTGGTTTCTACTGGGAGTGGTTTCACAGCGAGCTTATCGTCTGTGCCAAGCTGCCTGCCAGCCACTGTTATCTAAAAATGAGTCTAATTGAAGTGTGCGTAAAGATCACTTTTGTTTGGAACTGGTTAAAAACCCTATTGATAGGCTTACCGTATTGATAGGGTTTTGATTTTGGTTAGTGGTTAGTTGAGTTAACTCGATCAATATGGTAACCCTATCAATAGGGTTACCTTATCATAGGGTTACCAATATGGATAGGGTTTTTAAAACCACTTCTAAAATAAGCCTATGGAAAACCCTGATTAGGGTAACCGGTTCCGGTCCCTGGTTCACATACTCATTATCAAACATTTATTTAATTCGAATGACTGAGAGTAACGTTTTCAGACTAAATTGAATGTTCTAAATGAGCTGCTTGTATCGTATCCTTCACTGTAGTAATTACCAACACGCAATTAGCTCGTTAACGAAAATGAATACGTTAATTGTTTCAGCAAGTTGCCTGCACGTGACTTTCAGTTAAAGCTTTCAGCTCAAGTCCGCGAGGCTTCGTTTGACACACGTACCGCATTTCAAATTGATTGTAATATTCTCCTTCGTTTTTGACGAACTCACGTTAAGGAGTTAGGTATTACACCTTCATGAAGCAGCATTCAAAGTGAATATTTCATTTTTAATTTATCCACTAAATATACGATACACATATGCGAGGCGAAGCTGCGTTTTTATGCAGGGTGGAATAGAACGAGAGACTTTCCTGCATACAGGGCATTGGTTGGCCTTATTAGTACTATAATTTTGTCAAATAAATATTCGTAACCGTAAGTAATAACTTCTTAAACATCAAAGAAACAGCATGTTTCAACCCTAATTTATGAGAAAGTTAGTGACAGAGTGTCACTTGAAAATGTTAACGCAATGTGCTAATATAATCAATGTTGAAGCGGTAGGGTTGTTACTAATATTAAGAGGCAGGTATTATTATAAACATATTATTTCCTTTTAACACAAGCATTTAATGATTAAAATTCGATTGTACGTCATTTAAATGACAATATACGTTCAGGAAAATCAGTGGCATCGTATATTTGATACTTCCCAAGATTAACGGTAAGGTGTTAAATGAAACATCTTCGCACATCTCTGCTGGATGCTCACTTAGGCTATCGTTGTGGTTAATCTATTCCATACATTTCGCAATCTAATCCAATTCCAATCACAATTTGATTTCTGGTATTGACGTATAACATCGGTTTCTAATACGTCGGGTCAAATAGACTTCTGCTCACGACTCAACGGTTCACGTTCGTTGAAGAGACACTTTACTCGCGAAAGTAGGTACTTCACTCAGAGTTCGACAACTTTAGAGAAAAGTAGCTAATTAGACTGTGTACTTTCTATAATGAATAACTTATATTTTCACCGCTAATTGACGAATCCTTTTTTTGGCTACGATAATTTAGAATCGGTTGCCTTACTGGCTATTAATTTTCAATCCCATAAAGTAATTATTAATTTTAGGATATTTTCCATTTTGTCTAAGGAACTTTGAGCAAAAAGGCTCAATGAAACACAATACAATGAACTCGCGTGTAAAACTTATGACTTCAATAGAATTACTGGGAAGTACAGTTAACTGAAAAATGTAATGTACAATAACAGAACACGACATTTTTGGCGTAGGTACCCTCCAACGTAAAAACGCTTGCAACTCCAACGGTGTCACATGGATGTTGCCGACTTCTTAGTTCAATAACGAATGCATGGTGATTGTACTTTAACTTTGTAGTTATACTGCGTTATTCTAGTACCGCCAATGGCCGATATAAATAGCCACCATGATTAATTCGCCCGTTCGAAATTCAAAATTAATTTCAGGTTTCATAAATTCCCATGGAGCTCTGTAGTCTATCCTACGCACGCAAGCCTCAAAATAGGAATATGTTTACGAAGCGTGAATGGTTTATTTATGAGGTAACCAGTATTTTTCCTATTTTTAGGGTTCCGTACCTCAAAAGGATAAAAACGGAACCCTTATAAGGTCACTTTGTTGTCCGTCCGTCTGTCTGTCTGTCACGACCCTTTATCTCGGGTACGAGTAGAGGTATCGAGTTTAAATTAAAACCTCAGACTCAGATCTACAGTCCCTTGAAGCTGTGAAAAAACCAAACTTCTAAGATAATGTAAAAAAAGTATACGACCATTTATGCCGCAGTAAATGTATATTTCGACACTCTCAAGAGAATCATAAATTATAGGGTACTTACCGTTGTCCTAGAACTATGAAATTTGGCAAGAAATCTCGTCATATACTACAAGTATAGGGGAAAATCTAAAAACTAATAGATTTGTAATGAAATCATACAAAATATCCTACTTAATATTATACATACGAAAGTTAGGATGTTTGGATCTTTGGATGTTTGTTACTCAATTACGCAAAAAACAGCTAACGGATTATTATGAAACTTTAATGTTAAATTAATGTAATCAATAAATGATTTATTACTATTTCTTATTAGTCTATTTCTTTTTCCTCTCAGGCTAGGTTTTTTACAAAAGCATTAACAAATTAAAAACAGATTACAGTAGGTGGTGTAAAAAATATTATGAACCACATACAAAACGAATTTAAAGATACCTAGGTATTTATTGCTTATGAAAAATGCGGCATGCGTATTTAGTATCATTAGTTTTGTACTTAGTATATTTTTTCAGATACAATAATGATTCTCCCATTTAATAAATTCTATATATCATAACATAATACCTAGTACCCGGGCAGGCATACCTTTTCCACGTGACAGTGTGTTAAGAGCATGCAAACAAAAATATTTCGTTCTTTGAATTACCGTTCTGACCAGACAGGGAAACAAGAAGAATTGATTTCTAGATAGATATGATCACACTGTAGGTTTGTGTCCTTGATTATAGCCGCCACGATTTAAAAATTTACTAAAAAAAACAAATTTCAGTTTTACATTTTTTCCTTAGTCTACTAGAACAATAGATTATTAAACGACACAATCAAGTTTAAATGGTCGTATTTTACCTCATCTAAAGTCTCACAACCGGAAATATGAATAAAACTTCACAAATCCTGATGTTTAATGAAGTTTTCCAAAAAAGCTATTCCCGAAGAGTGTTGAATCTCGTCTTCTCATGCGCGGAAGACATAAATGTGTTATTTACTCCTTTGGCGTAGTTTACAGAGTCGAGGCATCGCCTTAAATACGGCTAACCATCTAAACGCGAAGGGGTCAAATGACTTGTACGGGAACTAATTGAATCTCTCCCATTCAGTTTTAGACGAGTTAATTTAATTTGGATCTGGCGTAGACATTCATTAAAGGCGCGTATATAGGTAACATAAATAATATAAATACGTTGATTCTACTCTATTCTTCTATAACTAGGTATATATGCAATGATGCATGTTTTGTTGAGTAACGAGGTGAAAGCTCTACAGAGGTATGGAATGGACATACTGTGAAGACCCCGAGTAAATAAATGGGACAAGGCAAGCGAATGATGATAAAGGCAGGTTTTCGATATACTTAGGTTGAAGGGTTCATACATGTCTTTATCGCTTAATTCAGTGTCTCGGTCTATATACCTAATGAATTCAGTCATACAGTTTATACTAAATATAGATCTGTAATCTTCAGTTTATTACGAACAGGTAAACACCGTTGCCAACATCACCACCGAACCAAAATGGAGAATAATTATGAACACTCGAGAATACGCTCAAAATGTTCTGAATAAATGTTTCCTCGGCCGTCAAACATAAACCTGAAAGCCTCTTAGAATTCGACTCGCCTCAGGCAATTTGGTATTTTATCGCTAAGATTAAATTTCTTGTTAAATTTGTCGTATAAATTGGGATAAATTGGGAGGTGTGATAAGTAGGGACGTAGACAAAGAAAATTTGGCAAGAAATTCGAATTTTACTTTTGTTTATGCTGAAGAACAGTAAGTAGTTGTATTTTTACATATTTTAATCAATCATACGATTAGTAGAGAGGAAGTAATTAAGTTAAAAAGGATCGATTACTTTTTGTTCTCACTGCGGAAAGTTACGAAATAAAACAATGAAAACCCGGCTCCGCATTTTTCTAACCAGCACGGACAACGTATTTTTATGAAATATTATGAATCTGAAAAATTCCACAAGAGAGGACACCTAATAACAAAATACGATGCATGTAATTTATTTATTGCTGTCACAACCACATCGCTATTGTCTGGCCCACGTGAAAATACCTACCTACTTACATGCGTATTAATTTAATGATCTACTGCATATTAAATTAGAAGCAACTTCTGAGTTAACCAATTCATTTAATTCATACGAGTGGGGCCAGGATAATCTAGTCCGGTTCAACTCCACTAAGACACAAGTATGCGCGGTCACCACTAGCATTAACTGTCGCTCCACGATTCCAAGACACAGCCCTAACTATCTCCGAGAATATTGGGATCCTTGGTGTCGACATCTTCAGCGATCCAATTTTGGATTTAGAAGGCAAAGCCAAGCTGGGATCCAAAAATCAAGGTGTACCCCACAGGGCAAAGAGGTACTTCACCCCAGGACAGAGACTTCTATTATATAAGTCACAAGTCCGTCCCAACTAGCTCTTTACCACTCACACTTCATGTTCGGTTGAAACCGCTCAACCAATCTCACTGGAGCGCAAACTCTTAAAGTATTCCAGTGTTTAAGCCGGGCGGCTTAAACACTGGAATACTGTGGTCGTGTCGAAGGTTTCCCCTGGATTTTCCCCAGGCCGCTCTCCAAACGCGCACTCCTATCGCTTTATTCGGTCCGGCCTATAAGTCAGTCAGGTTAAAAAAAATCCGCTTCGGTTGTGGAATAAGCTCTCCTTGCCGAGGTATTTCTGATGGGCTACAGTATGGGGTTCTTCAAGAAAGGAGTGCATACATTGTTGAAGGGTCGGCAACGTGCATGTGTCACCTCTGGGAGTTGTAAGCGTCCATAGGCTGCGGTGACAGCTTATCATCAGACAGGAATTACGCTTGTTTGCTACCGGTGTGGTATAAAAAACCAGGTTCCGTGCAAATTTGTAGCTATTGATTAAGTACTTTAAATAAAGACTATATATTTTATTTATATTTTATAAGATTTAACTACAAATGTAAGTATAGTTCTAGCGGCGTTTCATGCGGCCGTTTCTTTTTTTACGTTAACTTAGAAGTTTGTTTCTTTTCACAGCTTCAAGAGACCGTAGACCTGAATATACGAGTATGATGGTTTTCATTTCAACTCGATACCTCCACGCCTTCCCGAGATAAAACAGTCCTGACGGACAGACAGGCGAACAAAAAAATAATCTTATAAGCGTTCCGTTTTTTTTCTTTTGGGGTAGGAACCCAAAAAAATAAAATTCATCAATTGAATAAACACCGAGTCTTTGACACCTAATTCCAAAAGTTGGTGTAGACACTAGTTTAAGAACAGCGACTGCCATCTGACCTTCCTGCCGTATCACGACCTAAATTTCAAAACTGGGACAGGCCGTACACGTAAAACTTTGGCCGGACAGGATCGTAAAAAGCGGAAATGTCCTAAGGCTAAGCCGGATATCTGTTGATGGTGACCCTAATAGACGCGTGGAGTGCCTGATAAAATCACATCGGGCAAGGTCATATATGATTGCACGTCATTATTTCCACTGCTAACGAACTGTCATTGTAATGTTGTCATGGCTGTAAAGGCCACAACATCGAACGTAATAATTCAAAAATCCGTTTTTCATTACACGTCATCCCAAAAGTTTTAGTCAAAAAAACCAATTTACATGATAATTATGACATTTGATATGAAAATAATAATTATTAAATGAATTAAAAACTTGAAATAAAAACAACTATACCTAACTAAAAACTAAACATTAAAAATTAATATCAAAATTAGGTCCCCTCGGGATGGTGCCCATTACGCAGGCAGCATTCCCGCGCTGGATTGCGATGGCAATTCTTTGCGCGAGAAAGCTGCCTGCGCGTGGTTCACCTGTCGCCTCCATAAGTACATTACGTCATGTACCTACATTAATTAGCACGACTAACTGTCACCAGAGGGTGACTGCAGCCTCTGCTCTGAGCCCGGAGAAAAAGTTGGAAATAGAGTAGTATGGACACAACAACTCCGTTATGATCAAATGACCCCCTCTAAGACGCGTGAGTCCATAATTAACCATCCCGCTCTCTACGGAAGCTCCAGTGCGCGTAATTTCGTAAATATTCAGTATATTCATATCCATTGATTTTCTACAAGCGGTAATAATTGTTAAATAACAATAACTTAAATAATATTAAAAGTAACTTAAGTCTAAAACAGGCCTTGTACATACAGTAAATTTGTTGTTATTTTTATATTGTACCATGTTAGTTTAGCAATACTTTATTAAAATTAAACCCGATCGAAACCGTAGGTTAAATTTAAAATTTCTTTAATTCGGTTATGTTTTTTTTACCGCCACAGGATCATGGCATGTGATAAGTGTAGATTACATTCGATAGGAAATGTTTTTGGTAGCATTCTGCAAAAAACAGATTTACAAAATACCTACTTAAATTTGCAGTGGTGGCAATCGATACACTGACGCAGGGTATCAAAAATTACGATTTTTTTAAAAGTGAAAATCTCGATTTTACATTGTCATAGTGTCATATTTGCTTAATTGGATAGCTTACGAGCTGCTCTATCACCCCTCCTCGTTTTGGCGTTGGTTTTAGGGACACCCTGTATAGGTGAAGTTGAAGCTATTTTTTGTTCATATATCATATTCATTCATATTCATATTTTATTGATAAAAATTAATTACACGTCAACATTACATAAACAAGGATTAGTTAATATAAACATGATCGGTATAATCGATAAAACATAAAAACAAAAATCAAAACATAAAACATAATTTTACAGAATTGACTACTTTGAGTCTTATCTTGGCTAAGATGAAGCTGGTTTTAGCATTATTTAGTTTTTATTTTTACGATCGTAGTTACAAATAGAGTATTACGCTTCTGCTTGATTATGATGAGCTATTATTTTGACAGCTTTAGTTCGAATATCTGTGACTCGGGTATTACAAGAGCTAAATGATCTCCAAACCAAAACAACTTAATGTCAATTAAAATCAAAGCATTTCAGCCCCTAACGTTCTAACAATTACATGCATAGTAGCATGAAAAACAATAGATTAGAGTTAATACACTGACCCATAGCATCTAAAGCGCTTGCGATATAAATATGCCAAAACATGCTGACCCATCAAGCCGTAATACTTTTAATGTTTACAATAGGAGATTAAACAGATTGCGCTATGATATCTACCGTTAAGAACCTATGGGTCAACTAAGTACTTCGTGCTATTAAGATTTTTCCTGAATTAAATGGGGTTGGACGAGTACACGATCTGTTTTCGGAACCCTCGGTGCGCGAATATAAATTACCTTTTTCAGCTGCTAAAAATAATACTGTGTAAGAACAAGAACACAGGAAGAAAAGCGGTATTAAATAGGTATTCTCAAAGACTTGCAGTTATCAAAGAGCCCGCTCGGGCGTAGACCATCCCACTCTATTGTCTTTGGTTTTAGTCTTTTATTGGAAAGACACTGCCTTTGAATCTTATAATCAATTTTAAGGGCTTATTCGTCTTTTATTGGTTTCGAATCCATTAATTGAAAGTTTGCAGGTTTCCTTTTGTTTCATGTTATTTAGTGAAGACCCTCGGGATTAAAGCCTACTCTGTAGCAAATACTAATATTGTATGTCACTAGTAGTTGTAACTTCATATAATCATCATCATTAGCCCAGATGGAAAGGGCAATACTACCCACGCTCGCCGAGTGCGGATTGGGGGCTTCAAATTATTATTGGGAACCTGTTGTGTCCCACTGCTGGGCAAAGGCCTCCCCCCTCCGTTTCCAGCCCTCCCGATCCTGAGCAGCCTCTGGCCACTCCTTTAAAAAGGAGTCTAACTCGTCCCGCCATCACCGGCCAGGTCTGCCTCGACTCTGTTGCGAACTGTCGGGATGCCAGTCGGTAGCGATCTTGGCTCACAGGTCACTCAGCATGCGGCAGACATGACCAGCCCAGTCCCACTTTAACTTAGCCGCTTTCCGAGTCACGTCGACTATTTGGATCTTAGAGCGCGGTGTGGCGTTCCGGATACGATCCCTTAATTTTACACCCAATATGCTGCGCTCCATGGCCCGCTGGCAAACCCAACCCCGAATTTGAACTTCTGAGTCGCCGTCACAGACCAAGTCTGTGCACCGTAGGTGAGAACCGATAGTATGCACATGCCCATGAGTCTTTGCTTGAGTGATAGTAGCAGATCGGCCTTCATCAGATGTTTCATGGACCAACAGCTCCTCCAGGCGTTTTCAGCCCGTCTTCGACTTCCTTCTTTTGTCGCGCCTGGAAGGAAACTAGTTGGCCCAAATAGAGGCTTCAAATACATCTTTGAATTTCTGTGATGATGCATGCAGGTCTTCTCACAATATTTTGCTTCACTGAAAAGCTAACGGTACATATCAAATGATACGTAACATGTTCGAAAGATTGATTTATACGAACCAGCATTCGAACCCACGCTTGTCAGTCACATGATTGAACCACTGGTCTACCCTATAGAACCTCAGATAAGTTTCTTAACTAAACTTGTAACTCAACATTGATACAATTTGGAGGAACCTTGCTTATAAAGAATATTCAACTATACCTCATAATAATACATATTTCTAAGTAAAATATCGGGAAGAGATCGACTGTCCGAAGATTTGACCTGCAACGAACCCTGCGAAGCGATCAATATTGCTGACGTCACGGGAGCACGGGTGCATTATATCGAGCATAAATGCTGAAAATTGCGTCTTAGGTTTTAAATTATTTTGACGTACAGCTTCTATGATATGCAACTTACTGCAACACCGGTATAGCGCACGACTTTCGCTTGATAAAATAGGTAAGTAGTAAAATTACGTGAAGTTAATGAGAAAATTAGGTGAGATAATGTCCAGAAAATCCAGATTAAGTAACAGTACCGACCCTAAATTAGGATTATTTATTATTTGCAGTCAGATTACTTGTAATGGTAAACTTGGCAATGTTCACAACAATATTGCTGGACATGGGAATAACGGCATTACCATTTGACCTTCTAACCGAGAGGGAATCAACCCGCGACGGTTTTCTATGAATTCCAAAGTAAGGAAGCGCTCACACGAAAGCTGGTCCCATAACCTGCGCAACTGATGCTTGCACCCGAAACAACTTAAAAAACAAAAAGAGCGAAATACTAATCAACACGTATCAGGTAAGGATGAAGTATCTCGTCGCGTTGGATATCTCAGTCTGACCCCATTATATGCACGTTGACGAAATTGAGAGCGCTATTTGCATGCGAGACCCTAATACAGTGACGTCAGACAGACGTATCGACCGCGCCGCGGGTAGCAGAACTTGTAATTTTAGAATGATGCTACTAAAATATGGGTGAATATAACTTGTTTAAAAATATGTTCTAGTATGTAGGCATGATCAATAAAAAAAAACCGGTCAAGTGTGAATCGGACTCGCGCACCGAGGGTTCCGTATACAGATGTGTACTGGTTCCAACCCTATTAAATCAGGAAAATCTCAAAAACATGGTGGGGAAATTGGACGCCATGGGTACAGTGCCATCTATCGGCGACTTTTGTTACAAATTTGAGCGACTGAATAACTTTGTATGTATGGTAGTTTTTCAAGGATACTTCTTCGCGCCCAGCGGCGCTCGCGTAACTCGTGCGGTGTGCGAGGTTAAGCAACGTGGGCCGAGATCAGTTCTTGGAATGGGTAACCGCTTTGAGTGGTTATTAACTGAGCGCTGCCGTGCTTTGGAAGGCAAGTTGAGCCGTTGATCCAAGTCAGAGGCCTTCAAGCGGCTTGAGAACTTCTAACAGTCAAGTTGCCCGCTCACTTGACAAGCCTAATTCCAAAAAGGTCTGGTTGGAAGGTCAGACGGCGATCGGTTCCGTAAAAACTAGTGTCTATGACAAATCTTGGGATTAGGTAGCGGACCCCGGGCATCCTTCAGGATGCAATTGGACAGTGCCTTTACCATGAGTTTACATGACCGTACTCGCTAGCGACTGCGTATAAAATTGTATGGGCTAAAGTACAGCGCCTCTGGCGGTTACGCAATAGAACTAAGAATCGGCATACTGAATCGTTTACGCAGTCGCTAGCGAGTACGGTCATGCAAACTCATGGTAAAGGCACTGGAATAACGCTATAGTATCCTATAGGAGGGTGATGATGTAGGCATGATCAATAAAGCGGTCTACACATTGTGAATGCATCTTAAATCTGAGCTTTGAATTTGACACTCTCATTCCATTCCATTGGACAGGCTCTTATTCATTCTCATACGATTTTTAGACAGTGAGTATGTAATAGAAATTCTATTACATTAGTGTTAAAGTAGAATATCGCATCGAATAAGAGCAAATGTCAGTGTTATACTTAAAGTAAATTCACCTGCACCTGACTTTCTTCGTGGAATAAGTAAAAACCACTCTTTGTAATTTTTCATTTCGTAGGGCGGAAATATACGGATTTAACTTGTCCAACTGTCTAAATCACGCAAATCACGACTTTTATCTTGAGAGGTGATTACTCAGACAATCTCCTGTGTTACGCTCGTTTGTAGAAGAATTCTCAGCGATGTAAGTGCTCAAGTTATTTTATTCATTGATCCATTTGGAGAACTGAACAACTTTTTGTTTGTTAATGGATTGCATTTTGTTTTGGAAACAGACTTAAGGACCTTTTAAGGTGTGTGGTCAGCTGCAAAACTGACAACACTGACAAAGTTTTACCCCAACGTGGAATCAAAATAAGGTCAACGCGCAAAGCAATAGGGATGTTGACTCAAAATTTGACTACTTCATAAAATTACTCCAAAAAAATATGCCAAATGGTGAAAATCCATCCTATTCAAATATCTCAAAAAATAACGAAGCTACAAAGTACTGGGCACCTTCGCGCCGGGGACGACACGGGGTGGGCTTTTCGATTAGAGATTATTTAGAGTTTTTTTTAGGTTATTTATAGGTATTTATAAGTTGTTTAGGTTTAGATTATTAGTTGTCTATAGATATAATTGTAATTGTTTGTCAATTTCTACACAGGTATTAATTATTATTAAATAACTAAATAAATACAAAGCTACAACCGTTTTAATGTTGCTGGTTAGAGAGAAAAAGCGCGACAGACCAGTGACGCCATTAAAAACGAGTGGCATAGTAAATGACGATCGTTCCAATACAAAGGTGCATTTTGAGGAAAAGGGACAGAGTATGCACCCTTTTAAAACTGAAGACTTATAATTATGTAATTATTTATTCTTTTGAGTTACTTTTTTCTCCATTTGATTAAGAATTCGATCCTTTTTCGAGGAAATTCGACCTTATTGATTTTCTTATTTGGTGTTAATATCCCTATTGTAACAAATATAGGTGCAGCCAAAGGCACAAATATATGTATGTTCCTAAAGTGACAAAAGTATATATAGTCTGCACGCTCTTAAGATCTCGTCATTAAAGTTATGTTCGCATATGTTGTCACTGTATTGCGTCTAGATAGTTTTGATATCGTCTGTGCACCCTTTATAGGGGTACCGTACCTCATTAATAGAATTATACCTATAGCCGTTAGCGTACGACAGATATTTCTTAGTGGCTTGTCACACCAGATACGTTTGCAGCGGACTGTACAATAAACTGCTTACACGTGTTATATATGTAAATACATTTTGGAATATGATTCGGAAATACATAAAAAAACTTGCCTAAAATTAACACCTGAATTGCCCCAAAATAAGCTACAACGTTTTATTTAAAAATACAGATCAGTAACGTCTGTAACTTCTTTTTAGTGTGCTAGAACTAGAACCTAAATATGAATAATAGATACCGCAGAGCAATCATAGGCCAAGGAATCGATCCGAGGTCGCCGTGGTAGTGTTTTCCTGAAGTAACACAGTGTCGTATAGCGTCTTTAGTGCCTAAGAACGCTGTGAAACATTATCATCACGGTGAGCCGAAATAGTGGCCGTAGAAAGCCTGAGACTGAATCTGGGTGCTCTAGCTTGTCATTGGCGTTTTATATTTTTTTGAATTTTATTTTAATTTTACATCACGGTTTTTATGTTTCTGCAGTATTTATGTAGAGGGCACAAGTAACATTATTATAGGTACTTGAATTTTGAGCACCGTGATGAGTTAATGTTTCTTAGACCAATTATTTTAAAATAGGCCTTTTATTATCTGATACAGAAACCACGCGAAATGCTTTACACGTTCTTTCAATACAAATAAAATCGAGTCAAATATGTTTGAGTGCCGTATTATGTAGTTAAGTATTTTGTAAAGCAGAAATACTAAACACTGAGATATTTCTTTGTCATCCCCTTACAATTGAAGAAGTAAAACTGAGTAAGTGTGGCCATTGTGCCGATGGAGCCGCGAAGTTGTGAATTATGGGCAATTTAAGTTCGGCAAACTGAATGAGTAAGAAGAAAATATTTTTCATTGGAACAAAAGGATCTTTTCTTTTAGACTCGCGATTAATGATAAATTGAAATAATTAACAATGTTGAAAATCAAACCTTATTTAGAGCTTGAGGCCTTTCGTAGAAATAGTTCACAGTGTGAGATTTTTGTTTCGTACATACCTACTTGAATATCTAATTTCAATGGTATTCGAATATGTCATTAACTAACAGAAATTTTCCTTTGTTACCAAATCAAACAAGAAGAATCGTTTTAATGTGTTTGTTCTCGTCTAGGTACAAAGAGTATACGAGGTACCTTCATATCTACTACAAATTTGTTTATATGCAGGGAGAGTCAATTTTATTGCGGCTCCCTGAACAATTTTTTTAAATTACGTCCTCAAACATAGTATTCGAGTTCTATTTTATTCCCGTAATGCGTAGAAAAGAGCGAAAATACTGGCAGCTAGAAATTTCAATGTTCACCGTAGAAAAAAATGTTAATAAAACTGTTGCACTTCTGACGATGCAGATGGAACTTTCTCGTAGGTACAGTATTCCTAAGTATATTTCCCTTAGATTTTCACCAAGCTGTCGACATATAGCATTCGTCCCTTACTAGCGAGTATGTAAGTGCGTGCGAGTATGTAAGTAAGACAGGGTTACAACTCCAATTTTTTTACCCCAGAGCTTAAGTTAAAAACCCCTTAAAACTAAACTACTTTTTTGGAAAATCCCCTGATATGAAATAAAAAAAAGTATGTGTCTCAATTTCTTCAATGTAGTTATACATTATTTAGGATCTCGCTTGTTCTAATGGTTCGACTTTTTTATAATCATACACATTGAACATTTTAAACAATTGCTAGATTGAGTAAAAGTAACGCGAGATCATGATATCTGTAATTCGAATCGGACCATCATTACGCTTTGCAGCATTTCAGTGAATAGTCGATTCCACAGCTTATTTTTAATAATGTTATATAAAATAAAAATCCCTAAATATACCCCTAAAAATATTAAGCCCCTAAAAAAATCCCATGCTCCTTATTTTCCCCCTAAATTTAGGGGTAACCCCTAAGTTGGCAACCCTGAAGTAAGAGTATGTAAGTTCATACCAAACATAGGTATAGTAGGTGACGATATCACATTATACTTACGTTTGGTATCTATGTAGCCACCTGTCTAGGCGTAACCTACAGCATGAAAGTCTAGTCTCATCCTTTCGTATTAAAGATAAGAAGACTGACGACCGCTTTAGCCTAGTTGGTAGTGACCCTGCCTTTGAAGCTGGAGGTCCCGGGTTTGATCCCGATCACGGCATTTATTTGTGTAATGAACACGAATCTTTTGTATGCATTGAAGTATCTATTTATCTTATATTAGTATGTATATCGTCACTTGGTACTAATAGTATAAGCGTTGCTTAGTTTGGGACTAGGTTGATTTGTATAAGATTGTTCACAAATATTTATTTATTAGCTACGTGGAAAATGATGAATATACGATTGGGTCTGTTCAGATATTGGATCTGAGTAACCTACGTTGCTGCTCTGCTGATTGATGTTTAACCACACCGCCAGACGGAAAATAAAATACATATTAATCACATCGCCGTAATTTTATTGATATCATTGCAACCAGTCAGTGGACATAAATAAATGGAATTATTATATATAATTACATTGTTAGTTTTGACATAATAATAAAGATTATCCAACTAATTCGTTCCCTACTAGCGTGAGATATAACTTAATATGATTATGAGAGCGAGGAATGCAATATGTCTGATATAAACGCTAATGTGCTAGCTAGGCAAGACCTAAATGAACATGATATATAATTATGTATTAGTCATAAACTTCGTTATGAATTTTAGTCAGCCAGACACTATCAGTAATAATGACAGTATTTTGTACCTGTCTTACTCTCATTTCATATATTAGAATAGGGTGGGTAGCAAAGTAATTACTGACAGTGTCTGGCGAACTTTTAGTTTCCGCGTCATTCCTGTGACTTTCGATATTCATAATTTCATTTGCCATATTACTAGTGATTGCCATAATCGGCATTTGTAAAAAGACATTCTCTCTGAAATCGAAACATTTTAGGGTAATTTAAACAGACAACGAAAAGAGCCTGTAAGTTAGGTTAGGTTCGTCTTATTAGAATCCTGAAAAGTTCAGTTTCTAGAAACTACTTAGTGCAAGTGATGATTATGGTAAACAATACAGTAAAGTTAATGCATGTAAAGTATACCTCACACAACACATCAGGAAAAGAGTTTTATTTTTTTGGTCTGTTTCTTTAAATGTGTGTTCTGGTGAAATGTCAAAGAAAGCCTTTGCGAGCATGTCGAATAGGTTCCAAGGTTACACAAAAATTGATGCACAACAAGTAACAAACAAAAACTGGCATGTCTGAGGTCACGCACTACCCTTGGGACGCTCGTTTCAGACGCTCACGCGTTTTTAAACCGATGTAGGATTTTGTACGCTATACTAGCGATCATTTGATTATCAACTTTCTCTTATAGCCGACAACGTCGCTATTCATTTGCGTTACGTATGATTTATATCACTGGATGTTGCAACATCAAGGGTCTGCTAGGCTTTCTGGTGGAACTGGGTTGGCACGAGTAGTGCCACTGACCCATCACGCAAAATAGGCGCATGATTTGACGTCGAGTTGCGGAAACCAAGCCCGCGATTACCTATAACCTATAACCTATCACTGGATGTTGGAATTTCTTTGATAATGTATCTGCAAGTATCGTAAACATTTTATCGGATAAAATCATGATATATTCGAAACCAACGTAAGATCTGAAGATATGTGCGGTCGTATTCGATCTTGAGTTCCATTTCTGTTCCGTTAATTTATGTTCCTGTTTACTTTTTCCACTTATGGGAAAGTTCATCCCTTAAGGGGGGTGGAAATTTTTATGGAAGAACGATAACTACTTAAGTGCCTGAAATACAGGAACAGCAATTAAAGTCTAACGCTATAAACGAGTTATAGACGGACGAAGTCGCGGGCAAAAGCTAGTAGCCCATAATTGGGTGCAGTCCATACATTGTCTCTGTGTGTATATAAAAGTATGAAGAGCTAGCTAGCAGTCTGTAATGCTACGCCCGCGTATTATTTAGGTACTTCATGCTACATAGCCAACGAAGCTGCGTGATAAAATATAGCTAAGAAGAGGCCCCTAAGGATCAGTATATACAATGGTAAAAGTTTTCTTGAGATTGGACGAGTTGTTCTGGAGACTACGCCCTACCATAGTCTACATACAGTCTGCAATGCTATGCCCGCGTATTATTTAGGTACTTCATGCTACATAGCCAACGAAGCTGCATGATAAAATATAGCTAAGAAGGGGCCCCTAAGGATCAGTATATACAATGGTAAAAGTTTTCTTGAAATTGGACGAGTTGTTCTCGAGACTACGTCCTACCATAGTCTACATATAGACTTACTAAATACACACTCATAAACATTACATAAAGGTGCAAAGTATATAGATAATGAAAAGAAAAATTAATCTGAGAGGTTGGAAACATTGCATTTAAAGATTCTGCATTTAAATATATTAATGGCGTATTTCAGCGTTTTACTAAATTGCTCACTTCTCTAAATGGGTGAAAAAGGGGTTCCAAGGGGGGTTGTGTACGAGGAGCAAATCTTTTTTGAAGCCACATATATAAAACTTCGTACATCTATAGACTCTCTGTTTAAATACAACAAAATATGTTTTGCCGTTTTTCAAAAATGCTCTCCTAAAGGGAGATTTCTCCATAATGGAGGTTCCAAGTTTGTACGGGAAGCAAATCTTTTTTGAAGTGAGAGATTTAAAACTTAGCACATAGACTCTCTGTTTAAATAAAATAAAACGCGTTTCACCGTTTTTCGAAATTGTTCCCCTAAAGTATAAAATAAAGTAAAGTAAAGTATAGTAAAGTATTGTTTTCCCGCTCGTTACGAGTACGTGTTTCTTTTGTAAGTTTTGTAACATTTCTCTGCAACTTTTTCGGATGTAATATCTTCTATAGGGTAGTGCATAAATAATATAAATTTTATGTCTTGGTGAGAGCTGTTGAGGAGCTGGATGCATGTATAACATTAACCTAAAATAAGTTACTTCAATTTGTACATCTATCTCTGTTTGTCTCTCCAAATAAATAAATAAATAAATAAATAAAGAGGTGAAACGGGGGGTTCCAACTTCCAAGTTAGTTCGGGGAGCAAATCTTTACTATGATTAAAAATCGATATGGGTGTCATCTTCGTGGTTCCTCGGGGTGCCGATTACGAAAATGACATGCATTTTCAAATACAAAATGGCTGACATTTACATTTCTTAAAAATCGATAGGGATGCCATCTTTGTGGTTCCTCGGGGTGCCGATTACGAAAATGACATATATTTCCAAATCCAAGACGACGAACATTATTTTTCTTAAAAATCGTTATGGGTGTCATCGTCGAGGCTCGTCGAGGTGCCGATTACGAAAATGATATGCATTTTCAAATCCAAGATGGCGGACATTTATTTATCTTAAAAATCGATATGGGTGTCATCTTTTTGGTTCCTCGGGGTACCGATTACGAAAATGACATGCATTTTCAAATCCAATATGGTGGATTATTTTTCTTAAAAATCGATATGCGTCGACGATGACACCCAATTTCACGGGGGGCCGATTACGAAAATGAAATCCATTTTCAAATCTAAGATGGCGGACATTTGTTTTTCTTAAAAATCGATATGGGTGTCATCTTTGTGGTTCTTCGGGGTGCCGATTACCGAAATGTCATCCTTACATACCTACATATATACATACAAGCATACGGGTTAAACTGAGAACCTCCTTTTTTTGGAGACGGTTAAAAAATAATTTTTAGTAGCTAGTGCTAGTGGGACTACAATCATTGTCAAAAATGTTTTATTTTTAATAGTCCAAATAAATGTAAATTGAAGTATACCAACAGAATTCTCATGTTTTAATAATTGTAGTTGGTCCCATACACACATTTAATCGTCTCTAAAAAGAGGTTCGAATGGTTATAATTATTTTTTTGTCAATTATCCAATTGCCTGGCAACCGTTCCCCAGGTAAATAATAAAGCCTCCGGCATCAGCGGCAACGCTTCAAGTTTTAATTGCAAATCCCTTAACTTTTCACATTTCACGTGCCCATGTCGAGCCTTTTAGAAGGATTGCCCTAAAGGTTTTGTTTAGGGACTTTTCGTTCAAAGTATGTAAACACTACGAATAAAGAATGAGGTTTTACAAAATCTAAAGCACATTATGTATCATTGATGACTTTTTCACTTTAAAAAAGACATTAATGTGTGTAGATTGAAGGATAAAGAGTTCTAACTCTACTTTTGACTATCGTGTGAGGTGGGTGAAAACTCCGATATTTTATTGAATCCAGTTGAGTAAAAGCCACGTCAGAGATTCTTTTAATTTTTTCAAACCACCATCAACCACTTCAACCTACCATGCTTAAGCAAATAGATCACTCATTCATTCAAAAAATATCATTAGGTATTATCGTATAAACCGTCGTACATTAGGTATTATTGTATATACGTATGAAAAACCGCCTCTCGCCAAGCCACGCTAGAAATACTTATGGTCTCTAATATTTGTAAAGGTAGGTAATTTTAAATCTTATTTACTAATTTACTAATGCGAAAATTTAGATGTATGGATATTTGTAATTGTAATGTTAAAAATTGTAGCAAAGTTGTGTTAAGTTGGCAGCACTGATTTTAATCATAAAAGTTTCACTTGAACGCACCAAAGAATGACTACTAAACATAGTATTTGTAGTAGTCTGTGGCACCCAACTCTGCTTTAATTTTTCATTATAGTAGGGTAAGGAGTGTGTTTTTAGGCAATAAACTAGATATACTTTTTACAGAATAAATAAAGTATGTATTTATATTAGAGTTCATGATTGCTTAAGTCGCGAAAAAAAGTACAGGAGTAGAAAAAATCAATTAAAAATCAATGAATAAAATAGCAGTTAAATAATACAATGAGTATAATAAAATTCACGAATCTTTTAACCCTAAACTAGGCAAAGCTTGTACTGTGGATGTTAGACAAGATGTAAATATTCATGTCACTTAATAACTGTCAACCTATTTTCAGGGCTCAAGCGTTTTGGGCAACGAGCTAACTGTAGTGTCCTATACAATAAATACATAGAAATATCGAATAATCAGGAACTGTCATTTTTGCTGATTACACAACTAGTTTTTGCCCGCGACTTCGTCTGCGTAGAACTCGTTCATCGCGATAGTTTTATTGCAATTTTTTTATATCAGGCCCTTACCTTTTCATCGCTCTTCTATACAAACTTCCACTCCCTTAATCATCATTTCATCTAAATCGGTTAAGTGGTTTAAGCGTGAAGAGATAAGAACACAGACAGAAATACAGAGACACAAACACACTTTCGCATTTATAATATTAGTATAGATATCAAAAGCCTTTACTGGGAGTCGTACCCGAGACCACCAGCTACTTAGGAAAGTTAAGTAGTCACATTTAATAGAAACTATCCTTCAAATAACTAAACTACGTGTCCTTATTAAGCCCTCCAATCCCTTTGATATACTGATTTCCTTGTTGAGTATATTTTTAGCCACGTCCGTTTCAACGTTATCGATTTGAATATAATTTGAATTATTCAGTCCAACTTCCGTTCGTAAAATATGCCGACGAGCGTTCATCGCGAACTTTCGTGGGGCTTATTATTACGGTTCAAAACCTATCCAACATTCGTACTCACATGTTTACCTACTTATGATTTATGTTAAGGGGCTCCTTGCTCCTAATGACCTTTGATCTGTAACTCTCCGTTTTCTCGTGTTTTGACAATGAAGTTTACCGCAATAGTATACCATATTTACTTTAAGACTCACTGTCTTCGAGATATATGGCATCAAACTTTCGTAATTTTAGACCAAAAAAACAGTTTTTTGGACGTAACTTTTGTTATTAGAGACGTCAATAAGGAACAGTAAAGTTATATGTGCATTTCATACATAAGCAACATCATCATCATCATCATCATTTCAGCCCAAAGACGTCCACTGCTGAACATAGGCCTCCCCCTCGCCATTTAGACCGGTCCTGTGCCGTTCGTTTCCACCGGATTCCCGCGACCTTCACCAGGTCATCACTCCAGCTGTCGGTAGGCCTCCGACAAGGTGGAGTGAGTGATAAGCAACATACTTATATCGAAATTAGCGCTTTTTTAGACCATGTTTGAATATAAATCATAAAAAATAAGTAGTCCGTTTTTTCAAAATTTGGCTATTGCAAATGTAGATAAAGGGTTGAAGAGCCGATAACCGTTTGTGACATAAATATAACTATAGTTTTGACGAAGCAATATCAACTCAAAACTCGTCAAAAATCGATGAATAGCGCGTGGAGCCCCTTTAGAAGTTGTAATAACTTCGCGGTAGATGTTGCTGCGAGCCACCCTAAGGCGTTAATTGGAGTGAAGTGAGTGAATAATTCGTCACTAAGGGATACGAACGGTAGAATGCACTTTCGTGGGTTCAAATCTCAGTCGTGGCCAATAGTTTAAAAAAAAATGTTTTTTTTAATTTCGTTAGCAGACGTTCGTTACCGTTTGGTAAATATTTACAATGGTACTTATCCAAGATTACGTAGATTAATTAGTACAATTATGTTCAGTAAATGTCGCAGCGTTTAATGTAAGCAGCATCTGGGAAACCGCGTTTTAAAAAGTTATTCATGTTGTTCTCGAAACAACGAGTTTTCCCAGGCCTATCGGCTTTTCGCTTTTCGATCCCACGTAAACCCCCGTAGGATCGCAAATCTCATTAAATCGTTTCCTACAGTCCTTTCTGAGAATCTATCTACGTATTTTATCCATCTTTAAACCTACAATGTCATTGAGTATTCAATTACGTATACTCTGACTATTTCTTCTGGAAATGCTGGCGTGAGCCTAATATATTGCCTCATACAAACACTATTTGGCTCAAATAGAAAATAGACAGTGGAAAATCAAACAAATCACATCTCCAGTGAAAATGACATACAAAAACAATATATTATTCTATCCTGAAAGCGGTAGCAGATGCCCTCCCACTAATGTTCTACGATGTAATACCTTTTAACAGGCATTAGTGAGTTCAGGAACCAAAGTGCAGTGAACCGCACGCGCAGAGGAGAGATCTCATACTCATTTATTTATAATATTATAAATATTACATGTCCATTTATTGAATTGAATTGCATTCGATTATTATTATTGAATAATATGATTATTTACAATTAAGGTTATTATATTATTATTTTAATGTCATAAAATTCTCTTAAAATATAAAATGCTTGGCCGATTAGCCATTTAATGATATTTAATGAAATTCTATTGTCTGATTGAATTGACTTAACATTATTAAAAAAGTTCCCCTCGTCATTTAATTCCTTAGTAAAGTACGAGATACGAGATAACTACGGATCACACACAATAAGTACCTACTTAGGAATATACATAATATTAACTTTTATCAAGCCTTAACAATTGAGTCAATACATTTAAGTTCCTGTCTCTGACTTTTCTTGACTCTTTTTTAATCATTAAATATTACCGGAAAGATCCTTAAAGAACAGATTGTAATTGCGTAACTAGAGGAGCGTTCTTGAAAAGTTTTTTTTTCTTTATTATTTCAAGCAATTTCCAGTGGCCAAAAGCTCTTCCAAAATGTGTTTTTGGCCTCAACATCAAATTACCGTACTATTCAGTATTCTGTGATTTACTTCAGTAAATATCCGCTCGTCTCAAATTAGTGTCGAGAGGCATTTAGCGATATTGAGTCACTCCGCGCAAAGGATCAAAGATGCCTGAATGTACCCATAGAATATGAAAGAACCGTATCTGAATTATTGTATCCACACTGTGTTGAATTCGGAGATTGTAAAACCGGTTTTATTTAATCCCTGTATAGAAAATGGCAAACTATTACCGCTAATAAAAAATACCTATATTCTAATTAGAGGTATTATTGTCATTCCGCTTTTATCTATACCTCTATGTATAGACTATTTACGATATTAAATACCTGTATTCAATACCGCTATTCATTGCACTTTAAAGGTAAGATATCAATTAAACATTACTACTAAAACGCAACAAATCATTTATTACGATGAATTCAAAAATTACAAAGATACCAATTTTGAAATATTCATAGTATGCAGAAACAAATAATCGAGTATATTGACACTGACAGCTATTACCGTATTATAAATGCAATTATAACCGGTTATGCCTTATTTAAAACCGTTAGTAAGAATACCGGTAACGATCCCTGGTTGAATTCAGTTGTTTGTTGAATTTAATTGTGAAATGTCTGTAAACTGTGTTCTATATGTCAAACCTTATAATTCGTGCCATATTGGCTTAAGCTGTAACTGCTGTAAGGTGCCAATTGTATCTTAAAAAAAAATAAAGGAATGGCAAGCGTATCTTGTAGGTACCTAAGTAAGAGACAGGAAAGTGGTACAATATATGTATAAGGAAACAGATTCTGCGTGTCTTCGAGTTTTCTAAATCAGTTGTATGAAAATTATTTGTATGTAAGAGGCATATTTTGCTTAATGTTTCATTTGAATTAAATGTGGTTTCTTCTGATAAGTCGTGTATGAAAAAACAACATATTTAGGTTAGGTTTAAAATTTTGCTGTTTTGAAAAATGCATTACCTACAGTTCAACTCAATACTTCGGCGAAAGTATAAATAGATCGGTTTCACTATTATTTATGAATTACATGTTGAACTATCAACAATACCCTTTGAACCTATTATGGTAATGTATAAACTAATAAACTTCAGCCAACTTCCGTGCAGAAAAACTTGCTTAAGTGTAAATATTCCGTAAGACTCCCATTTAATGAAATAAGTTTCGAGTATTAATATTCATAGTAAAATAATACGTAACTGTAGGGCTGTCGTCAGTCACGGCCAAGGTCGAGCTTAAGTGCAAACACGACGAGCAAACAACCCTACTCAAGACTGATGAGCGTCACCCCTACCTCTTGACGTAGGTTGCGGTCGGGAGTTTAGTAAATAATTGCTGTCTAAAAATATGCGCACAAATAAAACTCTAATCGTAGTCCAACTTGGGGTCGCGTGAGTCATTGAGAGAAATCTTTAAGGAAATAGATATCCTAACCCTACCGTCGCTGTACATATTTGAAATAATCATGTATGTTACGAAGAATTTATACAATTTCCCAACGAATATTGATAAGTTAATAACTACAAGAGACACTGGGAAACTCAAAATAACTTTTTATAGACTAGTGAAGGCGAAAAAGTCGTTCTTGGGAAATTGTATAAAATTCTACAATAAAATTCCAAGACACATTACTGAACTTACGGATTCTAAATTTAAATCTGTCGTGAAACAGACACTTATTTCAAAAGCATATTATAAGATAAACGATTACATCATGGATAGGGATGTTTGGCAGTGGGCCGCACAAGTAATCTAACACAGAAATATTTTGTCCTTAATATTAAAAAATATGTATGTATGTTTATAATGTAGTATTTGAATTTTGTACTATTTTTACTGTTATTTTATATACATTGTATATTGTTTTGAAAAAATGACACCTCGCCGAGTTTCTTATGCCGGTTCTTCTCGAGGCAGAGGTTTATTTTATGAACCGGTGGTAGTTTTTTGACATTCATAAGTGCATGTAACATGCCTAAATTGAAGAATAAATGATTTCATTTCATTTCATTTCATCTAAGCATAGGAAAGCAGTCATGATATCCACTTAATCTATTCCCTGAATTTCTTTTATAATTATTACCTATGGAAATGTGTATTGCTTTAAGCGAACTTAAGACAACATTCCTCCCACGCAACGGCAAATATCAACCACTAAACCTACTAACCGATTTTGTATGTGCACCCACGCTTCAGACGGAAAACATGTTGTAGGTAAGTATTAAAAATTTGCGTGTATTTTTTTTCAGTTTACTTTATATTTTCCAGGTTTGTAAATACCCTGCAGCTTAGAAATTATGATATTGATATGTAACACCTGTAATTATTATGTATATACAGTGGATTGCAATAATTAAATGAATATTAATATTAAATATAGTATATATTTTGATATCTTTCGGATACTACGGTGATGGCAACAAGCATATGAAGAAAAAGTACCTAAAACAATGGTGTACGTTTTTGTAACGAAGTTACTGAAAATTTGTATTAAAGCGAGTTATGTTAGACAGAATTTTAACTTCCCGATACAAGATCAGTTCCGGGGCTAGAAATGTTAGAGGAATGTTAATCACAGAGCACAGTGAATAAACTTTTTACCAAGCGTCTCTATTTTACGACTCTAAAGTCTCTAAACTGGAATAAAAACTGCATTAATAGCTTACGTACCGCTCTTACACACTTGGGAACGCATGTGTCAGAGCGAATGCAATTACGTTACATTAGATTTTAGTATTAAGAGAATTGAATCTCTGTAATTTAAATACATTAAGCCGTTTATTTATTTTTTATCCATCTAATAACGCGTCTCTTAACGTAAATTGCTCCTATTTGCATTATTAAAAATGCTTGCACTATAAAATCTAAGTCTTCATACATTAAGTTAAATTATAGTTACATAGAGTAGGTAGCTTATACACTATTTAAAAAATATATATTACAGATGCACCCTTATGTACCTAGCATTTATATCTGTATAGATAACTCATTGTTACATGTAAGAGATAAAACCGTTAGTAAGAAATATTTGATATGTGTGCTGGTGGTCTGGTGTTTATGCGCGTTTTTTTGTTATCAGATACTTTACAGTCGTCATCAAATATATGTACCCTTCAGGGTGCTCAAAAATATCAGACCATGCGCTAGAACGCCTCGACAAGTAGTATTCAGATATTTGAGACCGCCATGTCCGCTCTGATATATCCGATGGTGATTTTGTATATTCATAGATATAACTGCCACGTTTGATATCTGTCAGCTGTCAAGTTGTTTTACTTTTTTTGTTTCGGCAAACAAAGGCACGATCCTATAAATCCCTCCAAGCCTGTGGTGAGTCAAATATAAAATTCAAAAAAATACTTCTTAAAAACGATACATAACAAAAAACCGGCCGCAGTTTTCAGTTCTACAAAAAATATATTAACCACTCCAAAAAACTTAATGTTCCCAATTGAAATAGCATTGTGAATAGAACCATTTAGCTATTTGTTCGATACCATTACGTTAAAAAGTGTCCTTTAGTAACCCAAAAAAGGACGAAAATGTCCCATTCACCTTCGCATAATACAGGCTTTGTGGCTTAGTTAGCCGACCTAATGTCCTATGCCTAATTCCAAGAGGTAATTGTTTAGAAACAAGATTAAAGGCGGCTTAGGCTTATCTTACTGAAAGCGTTAGTTTGTGCTGATCTGAGCTTTTAGGCTGAGGTCAGATTTTGGAAACAAATTTTCTGCTTTATGTCGTGTGACCATCGATTTAAAATGTGACTAATAAAAGAAGTAGACTCTTAAAAAATCTTATAAAGGGTCGGCACCGCGCACGTGACTCCTTTGGAGTTGCGGGCGTCTATAGGCTGCGGTGGCCGATTACCATCAGGTGGACCGTACGCTTGTTTGCCACCGGCGTTGTATAAAAAAAAAGACCAAAATATAATACTAGTTTTATTAGTCACCCAATATAGACTGAAATATGTCTAAACGACAAACATATGATGTCAACGTTAGAGTAACCAATCTTAAACTACGTTGTGGGCGTTGGGATAAGGGGATGGAAATGTTAATATATTTAATTGAAGAAATAAAACTTGGACTTTAAGTGGTCGCAAACTGACGCCTGGTCGCATAACCTGCGCAGCGATCCTATATGTAACAGTCCTTTAAGGAGATAAGGTATGGGGATACTTATACGCATGTCAAATCCGATGTACTTATATATAATCTCGACCTTGACGTGCGTGTCATGAGCACAAATATAATCTAGAGCTGACTGGGTCGCTCACGAATGCTCGACGTCACTCGTATGATTTGAGTGGATTATGGAATGAATCCAATTGGATGATATAAATAAATGGAATGGATAGTTATAATAAATCCAAACGAAACATTCAATAATACTCTACTAACCAAAATTATACCATATTCTTAAAAATAAACTTATTATTATTGTTATTAAATGTTACCACAACCGGCTACGCGTAGCACAGTCTACGCTTCGTAGCCCGCTACGACCGTAGCACATTAAAATTTGCTTAACACTTACTGCGTGATCGCATTAAACCCCATATTTCTTATATAATACAAGTTCAGTACTTAGTTTTTGTTTTCAAGATAACACTATTATATTATAAAATTTCAATATTCCGAATGTAAAAGAAACTGAAGAACGCAGCTTCTACTTAACTCACATATAAATAGGTAACTTTAGCAAAACACTATTCATAGTTCAATGTAATTTATGTTACGTCTACATACTCAATACATTGAAGTTTGAACATATATCAACGATTTATGACGTCAATCGTCGTGGGAATTGTATTTATAGACGCAGACATACAATCGGGGAATTTGAATGTTTGCCACTTTTGGATTCTATTTATACTGTAATAGAGTCCAAATAGAGTCCTAATGATTCCTCGACTGTCCACAGGAATGACAGAATCTTATCTGCTTTCTACACGTGTCGAACTGTCTAAAACTTACTTAAATGCCCTTTCACCAGCCTGTCACTCATTTGAAACTATCCAATTTAAATGCTATAAAAATCCCGAACTTTAAATAAGTTTGTAATATTAATGGTCAAATACATGTTAATGTATTTCAAATGTTCATTAATTATAAGTATAATTGAACATGAAAACACTTAAAATTATTACAAACAATGAAAACCCATGGTTTCTATTGCAAGCACCACAAATTCGAAGTTCTGTTCTAGAGGTAAGTATTTGCGGCGCTTGAGTATTTGGGCCTGATCAGCCTGGGAACGGATGGCCTGAATGTGGGACAGAGCGAACGCTGGGACGCACGTTGCGTCCCAGACCCAGTTGCCAGTTTTGTTGCACCTCTGAGCACCACCCAGGGGCACGTGTAGGCTAGCGGTGGGTACTACCTACCGACGTAATGCTACTTTAACCCCCCTTGTCAATCGAGTAGGCAACTTCGACTGTTAGAAATTCTCAAGCCGCTCGAAGGCTTCTTGGCTTAACGACTGCTACAGCCGGGATCAACTGCTTAAAGTGTCTTCCAAAGCACGGGAGTGCTCAGTTAGTAACCACTCAAAGCGGTTACCCATCCAAGAACTGACTCTGGCCCATGTTACTTAACCACGCACACCGCACGCGGTCCGCGACGCCGCTGGGCCACGAGCATTTCATTGATTGGCATATTTTTATTCACCTGCATTAATGTATAATATTCCAAATTATAAAACAAAAACCTATAATACCCACAAGTCGAGGCTTTTACCCACACATAGAATATTTTTTAAAGTTAACTAGTAATTACCCTAAAACTGTAACAATAACAAACCATTAAATAATTTGAAACTCACCAATTCAATCCAACTCGTTCAATATCTCGCGCCGTTAAATTTCAAAAAACAGATTACAAAAATTCGTTCGGAATTCGAATTATGAATTTCGCGGCGTTTTTGAACTGGCATGCGTGCGACCCGGCGGCGACAGGGGCGGCATCTGAAGCGAGCCTATAGCTTTTATTGCACTGGTTGAAATAGGCTGCTCTTGTAAAAATGCTTTTACAACCGCCGGTTTTGAGGTCGTACGGATTGCTGACTGTATAAAGCAGTTACTCCAAAACCAGTCTTAAACTGAATGCCCTTCTAGTGTTTCCACTCACATCTGACGTAAGTAATTATTAGCTTAGCCTTAGGCTTAGTCTGCTAGGGAGGCGTTCATATTTTTATATCCTTAATTAATAGACATTAATGTTGTTTGCCTCTTCTCATTGTGTTTTTTGTACTGTACTGTATCCTTTGATTGAGGTGTGCAATAAAGAGTATTTGTATTGTATTGTATTGTATTAATTTCAATGATGAATTTCCGCTTGTTTCAATTGTTGTTATCGAATATCGAATAGTTTTTATATAGGTTGATCAATACGAGTGCGTGATTCTTGAAATGTTAATACATAGGTACAGTCACCATTGTTCAGAATTGTTTAAAAACTGAAACGTTTTAATTCTTTTTCTTATAAATATTGTACATATTCTAAAATTTCTATAAAAATAACCCAATTAATTGTATGTATGTAATAAAATTACGTAATAATTATTTCAATCTAAATTGCATATATTTTCAATAAAATATTATAATATAAAATACAAAACTTATAACCAGTCGAGTCACAATACACAATTTAATATAGCAAATGTCTAGCTTTCAAAATCGACTTACGTTAAAACTTACCGTTCAGCAATTCCCAGCAACTGTAACGCTCACTTTTCTGTATATCTTTCGTTTTGGATTACACCAGCTTCTTAATTTACAGTCCACTCTTTTTATTTACCACCTGCGGACCTGCACTATCTAGAATTTACAATATCGTCCTCCTAGCGTTTTTCCGTTTTTATCCTAAGGGAGCCCGGAGTCCGTAGAAAGTCCGTTTTGACACTTAATCTCAAAATTTAAACCAGATTTTGTTGGGTTTAGACTGAGTTCTTTACGTTGTTTTCCTGTTAAATATAATGACCTAAAATGGTTCGTGTAATAATAACTCACGGCCGGTGTGTGTGCCTTTTTTACTTCGCGAACTTGGCTGGAACACTGCCGTGAGTCTAGAAATGATTTTCGTACATAAGTTTTTTAGAAAATCCCAGGAAATAGAAAGTGTCGGATACAGGGTTATATTGATCTCTAACACAATCCTAACAACACATAGGTATGTATATTTGTTTGTAACTGATATTAACGTTCTTATAATACCGACGCAATATAGTTGTCATAATAAAGTTATTAACAAATGGTGACCAGTTCCATTTGAAATTATTCGTTTAAGTCAAACGTGATCCAAACTAACCATCAGCGGTTGAAATAATTTTCAGGATCTTCATGTGTACGCAACTCGCTTTAAATAAAAATCACGTCGTAATCATGTCGTACTGTGTAACAATTCCTGCCCTCCGTCAATGGCTGTATAACCCCCGAGCCTGCGCCTTCGCGCCAACGCCGCCGCCATGACACTTTATCAATGGAGCCGCCATCTTGTTGACGTCATACGCTTTGCCAATATAACTTAGCAGTTCATCATAGCGCCACCGCTAAACATTTTCAGCCACATTTTATAGTAGTTCCTAGTTATCCCGCCTGCATTAGTTAAAGTTGTATAATCTTTAGACTATTGTGTAATATTTGTTTTCATTTGGCTTTATAGTAGGAATAGCCCGAGTAAAGACGATCAAAATTTGATGTGATTCAGCCTTCATTTATTAGTAACTTACTATTAATTACCTATCAATTCATACAGTGACAGCCATTTTCGGGATGAGGATTGGAAATTCCAGTTTTTATTTTTAGTTATAGATTTAGTTATAGATATATATATATATATATTTAATTAGTTATCGGTATTTGTCATGCCGTGTTGAGTAGCATTAATGCGATTAGTTTGTATGTCAAAGCTAATAAAATTATATTCCGTACATGCCTATTTCGAAAAACTCATTTGGACGAACTGGAAACTTCTCACATTTTCAACCGACATTTTCACAGCCGTAAGTATTCATGAGCTAACTCCGACCCTACCTAAGCGACCCTACTTTCACTTAGTATACATTAATATTATGAATAATACTGCATCGCGCTATACGATTGTCACTGCTTATTGAACCAGACATTGACGCTACGAATATTAAAAATGCAATAAGGTGCCGTTTTCTAACGTTTAATAACGATGCAAGTTCGCAAACATGCGGGGAATAACAAACACTTTATATATCGAGGCTTACTATAGATCCTAATATATACAGGATATTGTTTCATCGGTTGAGGGATCAGAGAGATTCTCGGTACCGTCGACGACAATGTCGACTGAGAGCAGGCACATCGTAGATATAAAAATATGATGTCATTGTTTTTAGCACATCCTTTTTGACTTTAATTCTGACAGCGAGCACTCTCATCTATATATACATATAAAATAAGCTGAAGAGGGTCGAAAGTCTGTACATGGAAGATAATCGAAAAAAAGTTGGCTGGGTATACTTAGAATCGACAACAGAACACGTTCCAAAATTTTTTTGAATTTCAGTCTGTTTGATTATCTGTTTGTCTGTCTAATATTTGAACGCGCATCACTTGAAAATGGCAGAACGGATTTTAATACAAACCTTACTAATCTGTCAAGAAAATTCCCGCCCAGGTTATCGGCTATAAAAATTATACAGATTGGGCATAAAAAGGAGTTAAAAGAGCGGTTGAACTTTGTATGAGACTTCTTAAATTCGTGATGGAAATGCTTAAAAATTGGTAAGTATATACTTGGATGTAAATTAAAAAGAAGTCCATTCAAACATTAAATGTGAAATAGGGGGTGAAACAAAAATACTTAGGGGCTAGAGACAAAAAAGCAAAAGTTCCTCAAATTATAATCACTGTTTGAAATGAGAGATCAAATTATATTGGACTGCAGTGAGTCGCTATCCATACTCACAAACCAGTCACTTAAAATCCGCCTACCTATATTTGATATGTCTTTAGGGGTCATCTAGAAGGTTGTTAGACCCCTCCAACCATAGTAACTGCTTGAAATGAGAGACCTAATTATTTTGGACAATCAGTCGCTATCCAACATTCACAAACCAACCACATAACCTTAACCTACCTTACGTACCTTGAAATCTGCCTATCTGTATGGGCAAAAGTACAGCGCCTCTGGCGGTTACGCAATAGAACTAAGACATACTAAATCGTTTACGCAGTTGCTAGCGAGTTAGCTCAAGAAAATTAGATTCAAATGTATGGAAAATTTGGCAAAATTAATGGAGAACTTTTATCTATCAGGATATGTAGGTTATAGGACAAAGTTCAATTTTATCTACTCTCCCCCCCCCTCCGGGGCGAGCGTCACCCCCCCCCACCCGTGAAAGTGTCCCGGAGCGCGGTATTTTCCATTTTAAAAGAAAACCGTACACGATACATAAAAAGTGTACAGGAACGAAATAATCCTTGATAAATTAGCTATAAACCTCTACTACATACAAAAGCGATATCACTCATAGTTTCAGCGCAATCTGCCACCAAATACGAACGTTTTCAAAAAATTATCGATATTTTTTGCTGTAACTTTAGTTTTCTCAAAAACTTCACACATTACCGCCAAAATATGTATGACTAAAGTAAAGAATAGAATATTCTCTTTATAAAAAGGTATAATTCATTTCTAAGCACTTTCATTTACCGTTGCTGTGCTATTTTTTAAATTTAATTCATTCGGCCATACAGCGAAATATAAATATTCATAGTAGTTCAACGGTGGTACTAAAATACCATATTCTTCTTATATGTTTTCCTGTAATCTGTAGGTATAGGACTATTTTCTGTATTTTTTATATATTTTTATGGCCAGTACTTTAGGAGATAAGAGGGGGGCGGAGAAATGGTAAATTTTCGCCTATTTTCTTAAATAACTTCAAAAATGTTTATTTTAAAATTATGAAAAAAATATATTTGATATCCTTATAATGAACCCTTTCATTTGATATGTCACACAATATAGTTCGCAATATATATATTTTTTGTATATTATGTACACCCCATAAGTACCTCCCATGTTTAAAAATTTATTTATTTACGTAACACATCCGTATTTGGGACACCGATTTACATATGTGTGCCAAATTTCAACTCAATCAGTCCAGTAGTTTTGGAGAAAATTGACTGTGATAAACGGACGGATATACACAGTCGAATTAGTCGAGTCCGTTTATTACAGTCAATTTTCTCCAAAACTACTGGACTGATTGAGTTGAAATTTGGCACACATATGTAAATCGGTGTCCCAAATACGGATGTGTTACGTAAATAAATAAATTTTTAAACATGGCAGGTACTTATGGGGTGTATATAATATACAAAAAATATATATATTGCGAACTATATTGTGTGACATATCAAATGAAAGGGTTCATTATAAGGATATCAAATATATTTTTTTCATAATTTTAAAATAAACATTTTTGAAGTTATTTAAGAAAATAGGCGAAAATTGACCATTTCTCCGCCCCCCTTTTATCTCCTAAAGTACTGGCCATAAAAATATATAAAAAATACAGAAAATAGTCCTATACCTACAGATTACAGGAAAACATATAAGAAGAATATGGTATTTTAGTACCACCGTTGAACTAGTATGAACATTTATATTTCGCTGTATGGCCGAATGAATTAAATTAAAAAAACAGCACAGCAACGGTAAATGAAAGTGCTTAGAAATGAATTATACCTTTTTATAAAGAGAATATTCTATTCTTTACTTTAGTCATACATATTTTGGCGGTAATGTGTGAAGTTTTTGAGAAAACTAAACTTACAGCAAAAAATATCGATAATTTTTTGAAAACGTTCGTATTTGGTGGCAGATTGCGCTGAAACTATGAGTGATATCGCTTTTGTATATAGTAGAGGTTTATAGCTAATTTATCAAGGATTATTTCGTTCCTGTACACTTTTTATGTATCGTGTACGGTTTTCTTTTAAAATGGAAAATACCGCGCTCCGGGACACTTTCACGGGTGGGGGGGGGGTGACGCTCGCCCCGGAGGGGGGGGGGAGAGTAGATAAAATTGAACTTTGTCCTATAACCTACATATCCTGATAGATAAAAGTTCTCCATTAATTTTGCCAAATTTTCAGCTAATTTCACTGAACTAAGTACGGTCATGCAAACTTATGGTAAAGGCACTGTATATTTGACATGTCTTCAGAGACCATCTACTCGTAGAAGGTTGTTAGAATGGTCGAGTTCGATAATGAAGTCACAATACTTATTGAATTTAAACATGGAATACATGTTATCCCAGAAATCATCTCGCAGCGGTATGAAAAGCGGAGTAGAATTTGATATGGA
Source organism: Epiblema foenella (assembly GCA_963556455.1). Lineage (NCBI taxonomy): Eukaryota > Metazoa > Arthropoda > Insecta > Lepidoptera > Tortricidae > Epiblema > Epiblema foenella. The sequence continues at coordinate 13,554,329 of OY747107.1, read as the reverse complement.
TGTTCAGTCACTCACGCGAATGAAGTCGCGGGAAAAAGTCCAATATAAATGCGAAAGAAACTCTGTGTGTTACCTCGCCACGCATAAACCGCTTAAACAGATTTTGATGAAATTTGGCATGGAGATGGTGTGTAATGTATCCCGTGGAAGGTCAACAACATCTCTTATTATTTATACCTATAATAAAAAGGCAGATTACAAGCAACGGTTGTTGCTATTAAGGTATAGGATTTTCACCTTAAAAAAAGCAATGAATTTGCTGTACAGCATCAGGCGCCAACGATATGTATCTGCATATATTTAAACTTTTCGCCTAATTAGTCTAATTACAATGGACAGTCGACCGAAGCTAGGTAGGTCGAATTTATGTATTAACTACCTCTAATGGATCTCCCCATCATAATACAAATTTACATAGTCTTTCCGGACACGCAAAGGAGTAGGGTATAATTAGCTTAGGCATGCTAATATTACCGCACTGAAAAACCACATCAATCATTTCCATTGCCGCAACATACAAAGTTACAAACAATGGACTATTCTCAATGGGCTATTCTCATGGAACACGTTTTGGTATATCAATCGCAGTCCGGAGAATTCGGACCTGTCTCCGTAACATTTAGTTCCGAGTCTGGTACGAGTGCCGGCCAGCACACGGTCACCTGGGCCGTCTGTTACGGACTACTCCGAACTTCGAAATCCTAACTTCGTGTCGTGCCATCCCCTTCACTCATATAGTGAATAACACTAGAGTGAAAGGGACGACACGATACGAAATTCGGATTTCGAAGTTCCGAGTTCAGGCTCAGATTCGGTTGAAGCCGTTCAACCAATCTCATTGGAGCGCAAAATCTTAAAGTATTCTACTGTTTTCAGCGCCCGCGTGGTCGTGTCGGAGGTTTCCTCTGGATTTTTCCCAGGCTTCTCTCTAACCGCGCTCCCCTATCGCCTTATAAAGCCACAGTCAAGTTAAAAGACAAAAAAGCGCTACATTACGTACGATGTCGTTCCTGGTGCTGATTCGGCACGGTGTATCTACTGCAAGCCATTCTATTGAAATATAAAATCGTTTGTGTACACTATAAATTACCTTATCCGTATTATACAGGGTGTACAATCCAAATGGGTCAGTATGGTGAAGTCGGAAACTATGAGAGATAGCGAGATCTGTTCTTAGGAACCATGACGTCGATTTTAGATTTAATAATAATTACATTCAAACTTTTTTATTAACTCTCATACATAACCGGGAATCGAACCTGGTCAAAATAAATGTGCATAAATTCTGCAAGTCGCAAGAAGCACAACACTAATGGAATCTTGTTTAAACAATTGAAAGAAAAACCCACCAATAAGATAATTATTTTATTTCAGTAAATGTTCAAAATGGTAGCCATTCTGTTGAATGCAAAGATTAATTCTTTTGGGTAACGATCGCAAGGTTGCATTTCGTATTTTTATGGGGTACACATGTGTTAAAATGTTTTCTAAGGCTGTAGTTAAATCTTCTACAGTGTCGTAATTTGATTTGTAGATTTCATCTTTGACATAACCCCATAAGAAATAGTCAAGTGGCGTGATGTCCGGTGATCTTGCGGGCCATTTAATAGGGCCGTTTGTACCAATCCAGTTATGTTGAAAATGATCATTGAGAAAGTCTGTGGCAATTCGACTATTGTGTGCGGGGGCTCCATCTTGTTGAAAATACATATTTTCTATGAAATCCTGTGACATTCCTCGTATGATTTCAACAACGTCTTCTAAAATTTCGATGTATTTAAATCTATCCAATCGCCCGTCATAAATTTTAAACATCAAGACTCTGTTATGTACAAGCCCAACCCAACAGTTAAATGAAAATCTTATTAGGCGTCGCATAAGATATGCATAAGTGGTCTCTTCAGATAATTAATGATCGATTCATATTATTCACGACTTTTTGCAAATTAATAAAACTGTGGGCATTTTAGTCTAATTTACTGTCAGTTGTGTTTACACAAGATTTCATAGCCAAATTTGGTCTTTTTTACTTAACGCGGTTACAAAAATATTGACCAGGTTCGATTCCCGGTTATGTATGAGAATTAATAAAAAAGTTTGAATGTAATTATTATTAAATCTAAAATCGACGTCATGGTTCCTGAGAACAGATCTCGCTATCTCTCATAGTTTCCGACTTCTCCATACTGACCCATTTGGATTGTACACCCGGTATATACAGGTGGAAATAAAAATAAGACATCAGGCTTGCAGAAGCCATAGGAACTGCCTCAATCTTTTAAACAAGTCGCTTCCCCAATATTACAGGGTCGTATGTTACATTTTGGAGTAGTTAAATTATTTAGACTTTGTATCACTATGACAAGGTTCAATTTTCAACTGGTTACAAGTGATACACAAATTGGGGCAGCGAAGTGTAAGAGCATATTATACTCGTATATTAGATCGAAGAGTAATAACAGCGCGCATTTTACTCAAGAGGGACAAGACTCTAAAAACGAATCATTGTACATATATACGATTTTTTTATAAAACCGAGATTAAAATAATTGACAATCACCCACCTAAATATAGGGTCGCTAGGCCATTTACGCGGCCTGCGTCAGTTTGGGGCCTTCTGAAGAACGAAGTTTTTTTCAATTAAAGATATTTACATTTTTACATGCCCTAAAGAAATAAAGAGTCGTAAGCGTCGTAATTAGTAGTTATTGAATGGGAATATATAAAAAAACAAACAAATATCCTTTCAGTTCATCAACTCACTAAGTGGCCGCAAACTGGCGCATCAAATTAACAGGCCGTAAACCCACCTACCTACCCTACTACCTTCCTAAATGTAGTTCGATAGTACCTACGGTACATAATCTTAAAAGGGCTTATTACAACTGTCGAAGGTAAAGAGCATTCTTAATTTATTTTCCGATTCACGTACTTATGAATTCAAATCTCAAGAATACTCAAATATTATTGTTTTTATATAGGTAATTGTCACTACAAGTTCCAACTTTTATTCAACTGTGATACTTATTTACCATTGTTTTGCGGACAAAATGTTTGTCAGAATTTTCATTTCATAGAAAACTTTTTTTTTTCACAAAGGTTCGCAGTTCTAACCTAAAAAATTAATAATGGTCACTAAAAAATTAAATTTCTATGATCTTAATGTGAAAATTGGCTATTTGACTAAAAAAAAATATGGTGCCATTTGAACCAGTTTTAAGAGACGATCAAATGTTTGGATGGGACCATCTACAATTAGAGCAACACAAAAGACGAAAACGAGATGTAAAGTACAGCATAGATGACGAATATTGAAATCGTTCCATACTGATAAGGCAGTAAAATGTGACGTCACAGTGTAATGGCGTCGTAATCCCGTTGTATGGAAAAACGTAATTAATTAATAATATTAATAATAATATATTATTAATACCGGTAGCTTAGGGCCCCGCCTCGCTGCCGATGCCGGCGGCACACTAGGTTAGGTTTTTATGATGATTTTATGTTTTGTAAATATTGTTTTATGTTTTACTTTTTATATACCTAATTATTATAAAATCTAACCTAGGTCCTAAAGTAAATAAAGATAATATAATTATTAATTATATAATTCGCCACTTTAGTCGTGAAATATTGGGTTTAGGGTCAGGTGTCCATCAGTTAACCACTTTTTTTTCTAAAGGCCATATCTCAGATGTTTTCGATCGAAATATATTATTGTTTGTACTAATGTATAGGTAGGTTAGTTGGCTACATATATTTGTATTACGGAAATGTTCGAATTCTTTATAGCCTTTACACAATTTTTTTTTTTTTTGTGAATGAGATTTGGTTAACTGTGTCCATACCATTGGACACTTTTAACCAGGGGGTTGTGCCAGAGTTAACCGTATTGTACACATTTAATCACTAATTTATATAATTTTATTTCTGTCAAAATAATAACTCAATGTATTATTAAATCGTTTTTTAATAATAATAGAAACATGAAATGCTATGAAAATGACAAAAAAAATAGTTTGCTTGCACATAATCATTAAACAAATAACATTTTTATTAGATCTACTCCGAATATATCTATAAAGTCGTCTTACTGTGTAATTAACAAAGAAATAATAACTTCACATCCCCAGATATTTTCAATAATCAGTCTTGAACACTTAGAATACTATGCTGCCGTCTCAAGAAGAAAAACCATAAGTGACATTTTTTGCAAAATGGACTTATTACCAGCCTTGTAATCAGGAAAAAAAATGTGATCTTTCTCTCTAGGAGATATAGTACTATATCTTTTGTAGATCACGATTTAGACAACCACAAGTGCATAATTTACAAGAAATCTAAAGTTTTTTGGCTTTATCTCGAAACTTACTTTTTGTCACTTATGGTTTTTCTCCTTGAGACGGCAGTATGTAGGTATCACACGATATGTATTTCTTTATCAGTCCATATTTGAGGAATTTTTTTATTATTCATTTTGGCCATTTGGTAGGCGACTCGACGGCAATCTTTGGAGGTGAGTCCATAAAATAGTTTGGCACAATAATCGATATATTTTATTAGCTCCTCCTCTTCTTCTATTGTGAAGACCCGGTTCACCTCATAATTTGGTGTTAGACGAATCGGCTTACCCTCATTCCGATTTAATCTTTCCACATACAGCCGAACGGTAGGGTATGCCAGATTGCATTCCTTGCTCGCTGCCCTGATACTCATGCCTGCATGGACTAGCTCCAACGCTCTTTTCATATCGTCTTCGGAATGTGCTCCTTTTTTTCGACAGTTTGTCTTGTTTCGCCCCATCTAAAATATGAATAAAATATTGTTATTTATTTTGTTATACGTAAATATAATATCGGTACACATTTAACCATGGCTAAATGTTGGACAAGAAATTTTGGTTAACTGTCAGACAACCCCCTCATGACGCCGTTAGGTTGACCTTGCTCTAAAATTATTAGCACTAGACACCAAATACATACACCAAAAGAAGCACAATGAATGTATCTACGCAGCTTATATATCAAAATTCATCTAACACTTACGAAAAAGACGTAAAGTGAAAAGTACTTACCGCTTTTTTCCAGAATTTTAGCACAAGATTTATTATTTTCGTCCTCACACATCCGTTTGTGACGCGGGCGCGCTGCCGACTGGGGTGCGGGGCACACTCGCGCTTAGGCATCTATTGCGCTTGGGTGCACGAAGCGGCAACGTCGCGTTTGCTATATATTCGAAAGGTTAAATGTGTCCGCATGGTTAACCGATGGACACCTGACCCTAATTGAGGACATAGTTGCCATACAATTTCTTTTTTACTGAAACTTGAGAATTCTATTGTTAACTTTCAATTTACATTTGGACTATTAAAAAAAACACATTTACGAATCTTTAATCTCTCACATATTTTTATGATTTTGATTAATTTGTCTAATTTTCTATTTATTGTGATAATTTGATGGTTTTCTATTTATATGTTCACTCTGAGGTACGTATAAATATTAAATTTTTAAAATTGAGGTTTACATTTTTTATTTATTTTAAATAACCGATTCTTTGCGAAACGAAATGAAACGTTTGTCGATGAAATAAGGGGATAGCAAGTTTTCCACTTTTACTCATTCGAAATGAGCTACTTAAGCTTAAAGTAATTAACTTCAACTAATACCTACCATACTCTCTCTACTTCTAACCAGCGCTAACTTCACAAAGTGCGAAAGAGATGACTAAACAAAAATCCCTTAAAAATAATGCGCCCTACATCTATGGCGCGAAATCCCACCGCGCAGTCTCGAATCAATAACCCTCCCTCTACAAAGTCAGAACTTGTCACCATCGATATCGCTCACGTTTAAATACGTTGCGTGCTTACTAGGGAGTCACTATGAAGGGAGTACTGCAAACAGTGCAATGGATTTGAAGTTAAGAAATGTGACGGTCTCGTGTCGCGTGTTTGGGGATGTCACGGAAGAGTTTCGCGCTTGCGCTCTGCATCCCTGGACCATAATTTTGAGACAAGTGTACGCGATATCGTAAAGTGCGTCCATTTTGCGTGAAAATAATCCAGTTATATTAGAAAAAGTGAGTAATAAACAGTTTTTTATAAAAAAAACTTCTGTATCAATTGGGTGTGCAGGTGTGGTGGTCATGTATTGAAATCCGCGGTGATTGTTAAAAAAAACTCTTTGTTCTAATTAATTTTAAACAAAACTGAATTAAACTAATTATTTCAAAACTCGTGTTAAATAATTAAAACTACGCAGATATTATTTATCGAAGCTAACGTAGATAATACCTAAGTGAGTTAAGCTATAAAATAGGATAACGTATCGGCATCAATTTCCTTTTAATACTTAGCCTACATATTATCATTAAAAATATAACTATATGGATTTTATGTTAGTTAGTAGTTATCATTATTAATAATGAACTCGTATGAATTATTTCATGTCAATAGACATGGCAGTTTTCGATCTCAATTGATCGATAGTTAGTGTCATTCGTCGTTAATTTTTAATGCAATTTTAATGCATTGAATTTGGGAATTGAAATGGGGCCGGTTACACGGTGATTATTACCTATCACTCATATCACGATATGTTTCAAATGAGTACTGTTAAATATTGAAGCAAAATCCAAACAATTTTGAAATCCACGATAAGTATTGTGATAATAATCACCATGTAAACAGTCCCATCGAGAAACTAATCGGCGCGCGGTAATGCGAAGCCATACCTATGCTTAAAAAAATGATATTAAGTTTGTATTGACAGGATTATCGTTCAATGAGTAGGTACCCAACTAAAATATTTATGTGATGGTTATCAGCAAGTTTTTCCATCGGGCAAATTCGAAATACGATAAGAAACGACGTGTCAATCAATAGTATTACATAAAAAATAAACGACAAGTTTTTGTCCCTTAACATGAAACTTTATTAGTAAATAGATGTCAATATCAGAATGAACACTGCTAGGTACCTACTATTTTTTATATCTGCCACTTACTGATGAAGTTTAACAGGACATAAAAAAATCAATCAATAAATAGGTATGGTATTGATTGACAATTACACGGATATACTCGTATTCCGAGTTTTCTCAATGAAAAAAACATTCGTCACTAAGTCAGTAAGTTTAATATAATTTTGTTTTCTTTTGATATTGGCAATATGCATATTTAGGACGGGCTGCATCAACTTACATTTAAAGACCGATCAATTTTTTTATTTCTATGGAGACACTTGTCGATTTTTTCATACTTACCTACAATCAAATTTTAACGAACACCGCTTACGGGTTACGGGTTCGTGCAAACCAACCTTATAATCCTATGAATTTTGGAAACCAGTTTCAATACCTACCTGAAGTTTCTCATCTAATGAAAGATTGATAATGATGATAAACATTAAATAAAATCCTTGTCTACTATAAATATATAGACAACAACCGGGAAAGCAGCTTAACGTGTCTTTCAAAGCAAGAAAACAATCAGTTCGTAACTTATTCAAAGTGATGTACATACCTGTTGGAAATGAAAGCACAGTGACAATGAAAGCTTCAAGAAAATGTTTACATTGTTTCAGCCATGACGTGCGGAGCGGAATGCCTGTCCCTGGGCCCGCCGCCGGACTCGATCCTGCACATGCCCCCACCACCACTACCAGCATTCCTCGCCAGTGTTGCTAACCTGACCCCTCCCTGCCGGGCCTCCAAGTGCCCTCCGCAGAACAATGAGGAGAACAATTTGTTTCCTGGCGTGGAGTACCATGAGCTCCCAAGGCATGGTAAGCCATAGTTTACAGACTCCATATTTAGTCATAAGGTTTGGAATCGATTTTGCGCGCAAGCTACCATCACAATTACCAGCATTACCATATAGGCAGGGTGAGTTACAATGTACCTACAGGTTTTAGTCAAGGTGTCTGAAAACGGGATGACTCGAACCTTCCCCTCTGAACCTTCCCTCAAAATGCACACAATAGTTAAAGGAAATAATGGGATTGGAACATTTTTTTCAAATGAAGCGACACGTATATTACCAATCGAACTTTACTTCAAGAAGTTCGTTTGATCATTAATACTTAGCAGTCAGCGGGGAAATGTTGGATGAGACAAGTATATTACGTATGGCAAAATAGTGCAAATTATGAAGCGGCTTTAATAGACAGTGTGTGGATACAGAGTTGAGGTTGCTCAATTGATTCTCAAGACGGGACCTAGCCGGACTTGGTTGTATCGAGTTTAGGGAGTTTATTTTTAAAAAATCCAACTGTATCTTTATTTGGAGGGTAACTATTCATCCTACTCTAGTGGCGGGTGTTGCAGAGCCCGGTGGCGGTGACGACACGTGGTTGCTGGTGCTGATTACCTGTTGCGTGGCAGTGTTGTGTATCGCTGCATTGCTGGCCCTCTTTCTGTTCAGGTGTCGCGAGTGAGTACCATTATATTAGAGCACTATTTGTCCAATAATATCAGACTGTAACTTATTCTTCGTTATTCCTGACCCAAGATTGTGACAGGGGTGACAAGGGTACCTTCTTCTCGTGAGCTCAGGAGGTTTTTAACACTACATACATGGTCTAAGAAAACAAGGTCGGACAATCCGAATCGTGACACCAGTGACGTCACTGTCGACGACACACTCACACTTACATCCGCATACCATCGATAGGCTGATGCCGTAGCTTGTGTCACCCACACTACTAACCGATGTGCCGATTTGCCACACCTGGCGCAGTATATTATTGTTTCATGATTACATACATACAGAGTTATGGAGTCATACTTAGTGTTATTACATATGGCTGCTTGTTGAAAAGGGAAATGCTTGTCCAGTGGAGTTGCTCCAAATACGATAGATCTGTGCGCAGGTCTACTATTGTCTCCGTAGCATAAACACGTTACGTGTAACTTTTATCTTCATTCTTAGTTGCTTTGCTTATACTCTTTTTCCTATACCCACAAGGTTATCCTTGTACAGGTCCCGAGGCGGCTGCAAGAGCAGCTCAGGCAAGGCCGGGGGCTCTAACGCGCTCTATGGGGGCGCCGCCCTTGACTCCCGTGTCCTCTGGGCCGCTCTGACCCCCAGAGGCACCCGCCACTTCGTCGCTGACACGTACCCCCACGACGAAACAGAAGACCATCACTACGAGTGTGTGGAACCTCCCCTATACAAGCTAGGGCCTCCAGAAGACCTGGCTATAACGCGCCATTTCAATGTGGAATACGAGGATCCTGCGCCACTAATTGAAAGCTACAGCGATCGCACGGAGGAATACTTCAGAAACGGCATGGAAACGCTTCGCAGGGGAAGGCCTCTAGTCTCCTCGCCTACTAGGATCGAGCGTCCGAATTTGCCCCCTCTTAATCTCCAGCCGAGAACTCTTCGCCGGGCGCCGCATTCGCGGCGCGTGAGTGACGCCAACAACTCGGAGAAAGCGGCCATCTGAACCGAGGGGGGCGCGGTATTTTCCGTCGCCGACTCTACCGATATCGACTACGATTGGCAACCTGACAACGCCAATGTCGATCGCCTCGTGTAAACATTCGTAGGACGTATAGGCAGCGAGAAACAAAAGAATCCAGATTATTATATCGACTTATTTTTACTTAAAACGTCCAAAAACAGTCGGAATAAGTAAGGTATTTCAATACAATCTACGTTTGTATTTCATTTCGGATGTGCGCAAACTATACTAAGTAGCATAAAGACTATTCTTGCCTTCTTCACTCTTCTAAGGTTGCCCTTGTCGTGTTCTCGTCTGCCTCACTCATTCTTTGTGTGAAGACAACTGTGTATGCACCGCTTTATGCGGCTGATGGACCATTTTACTGAAATAGTTTAGATTTTCAGTGAATGCAAAGCTTGAAGTGCAAGCTTCTAGTGAACAATCTAGTAATTTCTGTGGCTGGGTTGTGTGTAATAAAGCTCCTTAGTAATGTATTTCTCCTTTAGTAAGGCACAATGCTGGCACATTATCGCATATCATGGTAATAGATACTTAAATATCGAGTTAAAACAAATATTATCTATCACTCAAAGTCAGAGTTTTCTACGATAATTAATCTGGCCATCCATCCATGTGACTGGTGCATAGCTTGGAAAAAAAGAAAAAGCAGGCTCTTTCCCCCTAAGAAAGAAGGGACTATACAAGAAGAGTATAATATGTTCCACTTCCTTACTAGGTAAAGTCAAGTTTGATGGCCAAACTATAGGTCAGGTAGAAAGGAAAAAAATACCGATGGATGTACGTATTCGAAAAATGGGTGGTTTTTGGAAACCGTTTACGGTTACAGACAGGTTTAGTATGGTTTTTGGAAGTATACTAAGCAATTTCACCTCCTTTGCAGTTAATCCATTAAGCCTGCATTAAATAATAAAAGAATAGGAAAACCGTTGTTAACCTCTTCACCGTCACAGTAAATTCCGTAAGTTGTCTTACACGACAAAGTCTTGTAGCAAAAAAATGAACACTTGATAGCACGTAGGTTGCCTTGACACGGACTTGATATGAAGTCATGGCGTGTGGGATACTTTTACTTGGCGGCGAAAAGGTTAAAAGGATTATCCTTACAGTTCAAAAATACACGCCCATTAACCAAATCTACTATCTAAACTAAGTATTATTTACAGACCATGTAAATATAAATATTTATGTTACAGCGACGTGCAATGTAAAATGCAATGCAATTAGATTCTAGTCCTATATAGTACACGTCTTGCTGCTAAACTTTACTGTAATCGATGACTCGACCCTTCAACCATTATTTTATTTGCCTGTGATCAATGATCTTAACCAAATTGGCAACAGTAGGCAATAGGTACTAAACTCCAACTTTAAATTCTAGTTAAAAAGTGGCTGGCTGTTTAGCAAGTTCCGGCATGACATTTCTACCCTCATCTTTAATTCGATAATGACCAATACTACAGAATAGATAACAGATAGATTGTTAAATCGTATGGGGGTGGCCCAGGGTGGCATATATTTATGTGTATGTTATAAGAAAAAATCGAGGTGAAAGAATTACATGATATAAGTAGGTATAACATGTAGATTGATAAATCGCACAGGGTTTGCCTAGCTAAAACATTAACTGAATCTGTTAAAAATTTCTTTTGTCATATATGACAAATAAAAGTTTCAGTATATCAATTCTACATGTTTACTTAAGTATATCAAGTTTAGTAGTCTTTGTAATTTTCGAATAACAGATGAGGGTAGTTTTTCACGCCTACCGGATCTTAGACCATGTCGTACTTTTTTTTTTGAACCTGACTGTGGCTTTATAGGCCGGGCCCAATAAAGCGATAGGAATGCGCGGTTGGAGAGTAGTCTGGGGAAAGTCCAGGGGAAACCTCCGGCACGACCACGCGTGTGGTTTAGAACACTGGAATAATCTAAGAGTGGAACACTGGAATACTCTAAGAGTTGGGACACTGGAATAATCTAAGAGTTGGAACACTGGAATACTCTAAGAGTATCACCATGTCGTACCTACTTAGTCACGATGACGGTTGAAGGGTTGTCATCAGCATTTTCTAGTCAATACGTATAAATGTCACTGTGTATTTTCTGCAATAGTATTCTGTACTCGATGTCTATTTCTACTCTACATTTATTAATACTGTATTTATTGTACTAGATTACATAGACATCAACATGTTATTCCGATAGGCAAAATGCGTACCTAAAGTCTGTGTTTTAAATTTTGTAACTGCCTTTTATACGTATCAATAAATTATTGTTTAACTCTTGTTTTTAGTATTACTTGTAGTCTGGTTTCAGACAGATTTATTTAAAACTTTTTAAACCGCAACTAAAATATCTACATCAAATGTGTCAAGCGTCACTTAATTGCCGAGTCAATGGAGAAAAACATTGTTTGATCCTTTATGGGTCAGAAACAGGATACAGCAAATCATATCGTAGTACATTATTCCGTTTGAATTTCTAATTCCGTAAAATCTCTGAATATTTAAATATCATAAATCTTCTTTTTTGTAATATTATCACATAGGTATGTACTGCGAACATTTTATGTTGTTGCCCAAGTATCACTATTGTTTTGTCACTTTATACACAGTGTTGCACCACGTGAATATTTTAAATTTGCAGCTCCTTTCTAGTCTCAGCTTTCATTAGCCAGACTCTATAAAATGGAGAGAAGGATGTGTAATAGCTGAAGTGTTACTTACACTTTATTGCCTAATGGAGACTTAATTTATTATTACCTAGTCTGTTTTATATAACACATACTAAAATGATAGTTAATTTGTATGAAAATGCATGAAATTATACAAACACGTCCAAGCATGCGCCGCGTAACGCAAGCATTATGATAGAGAGAAGGATATAAATGATGTTTTCTCGCTCTAGCTTGTAGCTTGCAGGATTGTCTGGATATATTTTTTAAAGGGGTTCCGATGAAACAATATGGTACCCCGAATATAATTGATAAAATTTCTGAACGTAAAATAATTGTTAAGCTGTCAAACTGACAATTGATGAATTGACATTTACAAAAAACTGACGCGACGCCCTACGTACTTAGCACCAACTTAGCACCTATGGACGGATTAATATTTTAAAATTATGACTATGACCAGATCTAGTTAATAATAAATTTAAGTACAATAATTGCAAATAGAGTAATACGGTAAAATGGCTGACGACGTGATAAAGCACTCCGTTCACACTTTGGTGTTCAGATCACTGAAACGATCTCACGACATGTTCTTGGCTAATCAGGGGATGTTGCCGCCCATTGACGAAAAAGCGTGAGTATGAGGCTTATAGTTACACTTTAAACGTGTTTTAAGTAAGATTTCTTTAAAATCAACTATTGGTCAGCTTGTTAGGTTATGTTTGGAAAACTGTTTACCCTCAAGCTTCAGTGCAAACTTCATTATTGATGGATCTAAATACATAGTTTAAAAGTGCTATTAGTATTTCAGCTTGCAAATAAGCAGTTGTAGGCTGTTCGGTTTTTTTTGATGTGCCTTTAAATACTAGGCTTAAACAATACCAATATGCTACACCAACAAATAAAATCCAAAAACTTTGTAATAGTGTATTTAAGTCTGCATAACATCATGAATAATATTTAACAGATTATGGATTTGGATAACAAAACATAACATTGACAATATAACATTATCATGAGTTTAGCTAAATAAATAACTGACTCATTCAATTCAATCATTGTTAAAAGTTACTAAGGAACAATGACTCTATTGCCTTATGGATTAACTCATATACCACCACTGCATCCATGTATTTCTGGAGAATCACATAAAGTAGTGGTAATAAGTCTATCATATTGCACTATTTTTTTTGTAACATTATTGGCAATTTATGATATCAAGAATTGAACAGTTGTACTAGTCAAAAAACTAGAAAAAAAATTATTGGTATGTTTCCAAATGATTCATAGTGTTTGACCAAAACATGTTTTTTGCCAAAACCGAAGGTTCGGTGTTGGTTCTAGTTTCGACCGAAACCAAAACCGAAACTTTTGTAGCAGTACTAAGATTGTGACAGCCAAGTTCGAAAAACAAAATAAGTGATTATGATTTTGTGGGAATATACAATAAGATGTATATCGGCGGAGTCAAGTGAGCTATGCCGATGTTAGCCGAACGCGATCTGGAAGTACAATGTTGAAAGTTTCGGCACGGCCGATAGGTTCGGCAGTTTTTTAGCTGAAACATGATTTTTATTCCGAAACCGGCCAAAACTGAAACTTCGGTCGAACACTAATGATTAACATGCATATATGTTACTATAAATAGGATTCTGTTATTAATTGTTATTCAGTTCCTGGTAATAAATAAGTTGGAATTTTTTTATCATGCCATATGTTTGCGACAATTTTTCTACAACTATATGTTATAATTTAATATACACAATAATGAAGCACATCAGTCGTTATCTTTCCCATTTCTTATTACTTTTTATTGTGGCATTTACAGGCCATCAATAATTAAGATTCCATGAATCGTTAAATTAAAAAAAGATATTATGAAATCTTTCATTCAAACATTGATCTTGCAGTGAAAAAGTCTTGCGCTCAGTGAAAGCCAGAGACAGCTATGGGCAGGTGATGGCGGCCGTACAGAAAGCCCAGGCTGTGAAACAGCAGGAGGTGATGAGCCGGCCGGAAACTCCACATGACACAGGTACTGGTTGGTTTATCTCACCAGAGACTACTAAAAATGTCTATACAATGTTGCATACATTTAAAATTATGAGATGCTGTACCTAGTTTTACTATGGAGAGGTACCAGTACCATTCAATTTGTGCCATGGGCCAAATAACAAAGTACTGTGTTGGAAAACCTGAATTCCACATCTTTAAAAGTCTGGCATCATTTTATGTAGTCTCAATAAATAGACTCTACTGGTATTTTATTTAATTTCGAAGCAAATGGTTTACTGCTGTATGAATTTTAACTACTTTCAATGCAATTCCTCCTCTGAACTTCCTTCTTCTTGATATACAACTGTATAGATTGTGCAATCGACAGGGCAGTTTATATTTGTGTGTGGGGTGGGTTTTCTATACAAATTAAATGATCTAAATCGAAACAATCAAATTTCTATAAATAAATAATTGTTATGTTTGTGGACATTCTTCGCAGACAACAACACAAACTGACCTAGTCCCAAACTAAGCACCAGGATTCGAACCCTGCCGGTTACACTACCAGTACCAACTAGGTTAAAGCGGTCGTCAAATTTTAACTTTGCCAAACCATATCATATTCAACAGAGATGGCAGAATCTGCGGCTTTGGGCTCTGATGGAGCCATGCTTCCATACGCCGGTCCGGCGCCTTCGCCCGCGCCGCCCTCCACAGCCCTTGTGCCGCGCAAGCCGCCCACTATGCCCAAACCCAAGTGGCACGCGCCCTGGAAACTGTTCCGGGTCATATCTGGCCATTTGGGTTGGGTGCGGTGCGTTGCTGTTGAACCCGGGAATGAGTGGTTCGCGACAGGTAAGATCTCAAGAGATAACAGATGGACCAGTATGAATTGCTGAAGCCCACGGTGGTGAAAACCAAGTGGCACGCGCCCTGGAAACTGTTCCGGGGCATATCTGACTATTTTCGTTGAGTGTGGTGTGTTGGTGTTGAATCCGTTCCCTGGTTCAACAGGTTGGTTGCTACTGGTAATACTTAATAGATGATATCAAGCCGCTTACCATGCCGAACCCCATGTGGTACGCGTCCTGGAAACGTTTCGGGTCATATCTGGCCACCTGGGTTGGGTGCAGTGCGTTGCTGTTGAACCCGGGAACTCGCCTCTTGTCGCTTTTTCTGAACTCGGCTTTAGCACACATCAGTGGTGTCCAGATACCCTATCACGCTAGGAACGAAAGAGTGCGTGTTATGCGGCATGCGCGTGCGAGCGTGATGCCATTATTAGCTTCTGTGGTTTTAATAGATTTAATCGTACAAAATATCTGATTTAAGTCTACTTCAGTTCAAACACACCGGCCGATATTCATGACAACCAAACTAAGTTGCCTGCTGTTTGTTTTAACATAAAAATTACTAGAGTTGATGACTGCTGCACAATTTGTAATGATAATCCTGATATCTTTGTGTTTCTATATTCCAATAATGTTCATTGTATGTTTTAGGCGCCGCGGACCGTGTCATTAAAATATGGGACTTGGCAAGTGGTAAACTGAAAGTATCACTCACCGGACATGTCAGCACAGTGAGAGGTAAGAGAAAGTAAATTTCGTTATTGAACTAGGTAATTACGGACGACGATATGCTAAGACGCTACGAGTACGTTGTTTACATACGGTGGCAAAAAGCTTCGGGCCAGCCTGCAGATGCCCGAACTTTTATTGACTTGAGAATTGTTGTGTTAAAGGGACAACTTGAAGTTATAAAAAAAACATCCTAATTTTTTGAATTATTAACACTCGGGATATCAGTTTGAGAATAAATATCCGTATGTATATCTGTTTTTATGGCACGATTTTTACCCTATTTTACCCCGTCCCGCACTTTGCACGCCTTAATGCATGTGAGAAATATACACCAAAACCATCCCGAAGAACGAAAACCGCGTCTAAATCCATCAAGCCATTTTTGCGTTATGTTCGAGTTATTTTTATGTTTAGGTACGTGCATTGTACGCTGATATAATTATTATAGTTTAAGAGACATACGCAGGTTCCTTACTCTCGCAGTGGATCCTCTGGAGCTCTGGACGTTTGTGAAAAAAACTAACCTGACTAAGATCCTTGATCTGATTATTTGATTCGTGAAAAAGGTTACTGACTAAGATAACTAAATAAAGAACTAATCAAGTTCTGACAGGATTTGTTTATAAAATCAAGTAAGGAAAAAAATGTCTATAAAGTGAGACGAAGGCTGTCCAAGCTATGCAATGAGTAGGTGTAAGTATGATAATAATGTAAATGAGTAATTTTCAGGTTTGGAAGTATCTACTAGACACCCATATTTGTTCAGTTGCGGTGAAGACAGACAAGTTAAATGTTGGGACTTAGAGTACAATAAGGTAACTCACTATGTTAATATTTATTTATTGTATCTACTGGATTGTCCCTTTCTAAAAGTATACAAGTCAACTATATTAATTATTTATTGTATATACTGGATTGTCCGTTTCTAAAACTATACGCGTCAACTCTATATGTGAAAATACCCTTACATCAAGAAAAAGTTTCTCACCTTTTCTGTACACTTTGAGAACCGTGGTTCTCTGGGGAGCCGGTGGGTTTTGAGACCTGTCAAAAATCGGTAAAAAAGCCAGTATGTATTAGTGTGGAGCGGCTATCGAGAAGGTTGTAATTTTTTCATATTTCTTACCAATATCAAGATTGAATTAAGTGTGTTACAATAAAGTTTAAATTCGCTTGTAACAGGTGATCCGACACTACCACGGACACTTATCGGCGGTGTATACACTAGCGCAACATCCAAGCATCGATGTATTAGTGACCGCAGGCCGTGACGCTACCGCTCGCGTCTGGGACATGCGCACTAAGGTTGGTAAAAGTTATACTTCCTTATTCATAAAACTAAGAGATACGAAGAAACAAACTTTAGAGGCAATTTAACTAAAATAAATTTGATCAACGCATGAATCCTTATTTTTAACTGACTTCAAAAAGGAGGTTCTCAATTCGCCTGCATATTTTTTTTAGTCCTGTGTATTTTTGTTAGTAGGTACTTAGTAACAAATTTACTTCGAGCCACTGTAGCCGGCAACTTATACAACTTTGAATCTGGAGTTCGTGGTGGGCTCAATCGCCGTCTCGAAAACATGGGTTAAAATAAGTTATGTACCTACCCTACCTACGGAATATCAATTGACTTTTAACATTTAGCTTCTCGGTGACCGAAAACTTCGTGAGAAAATCGTTATAATGCCAATAATGTCTAGTTATTCTTGTGGATTGGAAGGTCAGATAGCAGTGTCTTTCATAAAACGAATTCTCAAACCAGCTCCGGGCTCCATACGGATGATGAAAAAACCTAAATAAGATAAGCTTTTACTTCCTTATATCAGGCCTTTTGTACATTATAAATTAACGTAATGAAAATAAATGTCCTTGTAGTGTTTTTATAAATCACCATTTTCACTTTTCTTCTAGGGGGTCCTTATACAGAAGACTGTATAAGGACCTACTAGAGCGGTGATAGTCTCGCTTTCCAGCAGCTTCCGGCTACCTTTTTGATATCAACACTCCATCGTGAGAGTGGTCTTCCTTTCCGTCGTGTATGGTCCATGGGGTATCAGATTGTTACAATCTTCGTCCATCTCTCCTCTGTCACTCTTTGTGTATGACTAGCCCACCTCCATTTGAGTCGCAGTGCTTGTTTCGCTAGATCTGTTGCTTTGGTTATTTTCCTAATTGCCCTGTTTTTTTTTATCTGTCTGACTCTGTCTCTAAGTTTCAGCCCAAGATAGTTTCTCTCTCTTCCTCTCTGACATATCTTCAGTTTGTTCAGTACTTTTTAGTTAGAGGACTAACTAGAAAAAAACTTAAATAGATATTTTAAATTGATACCTACCCACCATACGATATGACATACGAGTAATATTGAAATGTTACATCAAGGTGCAATGCGATTCTAAAAACGTCTAAGTATAGTCTTTAATTCTGTCTGTTTTTCCAGGCTAATGTGCACACACTGACTGGGCATACAGACACCATCGCCTCACTGCAGTGCCAGGCCGGCGAACCACAGGTTGGCTAGAATAATATTACCCCTTCCTATAAGCATCATCCGTTAAATTTTATGCCGAAGCAAACCTAAGAGTACGAAAACTTCTCATGAGCAAATGAATGCCGGCATGAGATGCTCGTTGTCTACCCTTACTATGTTCCCTTTCCCTTACAAAATGATATGACATTGTCACATCTCCAACTGACAGTTCGACTGGGAACTTGACTCCATAGTGGGAGTATGGACTCCTGAAAACAACCTTTTTTGCACCTGCATGACCCCACATTGGGGGCACCCGGACAGGGAACGTGTTAAACAACATCTCTTTTTAACTACGTAGAATTAGGGTGGGTTTTATAAAAATCCGGTATACCAAACGTCACATAAGATTATTCTAACTCAGTATATTTTTTGACGTTACTTACCGATATAACTCAGTTACATACATAGCTCATCCATTTATTTATCTGATGAACACGAATACTTGTTCCTGATTCTTGGATGTATATCGTCGTTTATCCCTAATCGGTACAAGCTTTGCTTCGTTTGGGACTCTATTGATGTGTGTAAGATTGTCAACAAAATACTTAATTTTATTTATTATTATTTATAATGGATCTTTATAAATCTTGATCGTCGAAATAAATCGTTTTCTAGATTATAACAGGCTCCCACGACTCGACGATTCGTCTCTGGGATCTAGCGGCCGGCAAATCTCTCTGCACACTCACCAACCACAAGAAATCGGTGCGCTCCATCGTTATACATCCAACGCTGTACACCTTCGCATCCGCCTCGCCGGACAACATCAAGCAGTGGAAATGTCCAGAAGGTAAACGAAAACTTCTTTTTCGCACTTGCTATTCAGAAAAGTCATTATTGCCCTCGAATGAGGGATCAAAGTCGTACTTTATTCCCATTTGAGGGCAACAATGACTCTTTCGTCATAGAAGGTGTGAAAAACAGTATGGTGTAACTCGTTAGCAAAATGATTAATAAGACATTTCATGTTTTTAGCAACGGGCCTCATAAGCGGTGTGAAAAGCAGTATGTGTCACATAGTAGCAAAATTATTTCGGTTTTGGGCGTAAACACTTGAATCCCTCAGTACACTCAAGATCCTATTCTAGAATTCCTCGCTACGCTCAAGAAGGACATCCTTGAGGTTGATATCCTTCAATTCGCTCTCATCTATCGTATCTCTACCGAATATATATCGCGTTGCTGCGTACATACCTACTACATTCCGCTAATACATGTTTGCAAGTTTCTTCCTTCCCACTGTGTGGGCAGGAAGCGTCATATCTAACACCTATTACCGTTAACTGTCTGTTAAGAGTATTGTGACCAGTTCAGATTGCTTTTACCCAGTTTCAGCAGCCTATGAGTCTTCTAGCATCATCATCGCTTGTCTACATCTGGTTGCTTCCCTTCACACCCTCTGTACTTCCCTTAGTGTCAGTCTTTCTATAAGCCCTTTCGTGACCCTAGCTGGTTCCGGACCCATGATTCCCCCATTCCGCCTCTTCCCTGGCCAGCTCGTCCGCTCTCTCATTTGCCGCCACTCCCTGGTGTCCTGTTACCCACGCCAATGTGACTCTCTCTACCTAGCTTTTCTACTAATCCGTTCAAGTCTTTCTTAGATTTTCTCACTAACGAGGAAGTCCGTTGCCTTGTTTAACGCCTTCAGTGAAGCCTGACTGTCCGTGTAAATTACTACCCTTCCAGTCTACTGTTTTCTCTCCTTTACTATCTGTGCGCATCTCATGATAGCATTTTGGGCGATTAGTAAAAGGGACCTTTACGAATTGTCCAAAATGCGATCGGGGGACCAACTTGAAAAGCCAGGTTACATTTTTTTTAAATATCATGGTCGCATACACTTCTGCCTGAAATACACTGGCAAAACTGCCCACATACAGATTTTTTATATCTAGTTTGGGTATAACTATGCCCCTAACCTAAGCTAACTTGGTAGACCTTCTCATCTATTTTAATTTAAATACATATTGTGGTTTATTCCAAATATTTTTTTGTGCTCGTCGACTCAATGTTTGAATTAAGATATCGTAAACTAAACTAAAATCACATACTTTTCTCTATGGATCACCCTTCAAGTGAACTCTTATGAAACTTCAAACAAGGTTAAGTATGTTTACAACGCGCGAGAGTTTAAAATGTTTTATTTCAATTGTCCAGGGAAATTCATCCAGAACTTATCCGGCCACAACGCTATAGTGAACTGCATGGCGGTGAATCCTGAAGGCGTGTTGGTCAGCGGAGGCGATAACGGGACCATGTACTGCTGGGACTGGCGTACTGGATACAACTTCCAACGGCTACAGGTAAAAAAGAAGTCTAAAATTTTATAAAAATATGAACTCACTACTTGTCTAACCTAAATAACCAGACTCGACATCAAATAATAATATCGCTAGCGAGCGCGATAGTCGTATACAACTTTGAACAAGAGCGGCAGAGAGAAACATGTCATTTGTTGTCCTTGTCATATGTCTATGTCTTGTTTCACTTTTTTCTGCCACAAACTATTTAAGGCCCAAGTTAAGGAGGTTATTCATGGTAAGCCGTCGGCTATTTTAAACAAGTTCGCAATTTATCTGCATAAAGGTTGCCTCACACGGTACGAGCAGTCGTTACGATCCGACTGTACCGTTTAAACTTTTTCCGTCCTTCTTGGTGGCACGTGCATAGAATCTTTATCTCTATCTTGACTATGTTGTCTGACGCGTCGGTAACAAAGGTAAATACAACAAAATCACGTTAAACGCGTGTAGATAAATCTTTTTTCATAATCATTTATTCATTGCAACCACGGTATTTACAAATCTAACCAGTGTAAACTATCCTAAGCTTGAAAGGAAATGTAATAATATGCGAGCTTAAAATTTTGTGTCCTTAGTTTAACCAATTTTTCTCCCCAGTCCGCAGTTCAACCTGGCTCAATGGACTCCGAAGCGGGAATTTTCGCGATGACTTTCGACAAGTCCGGAGCGCGTCTGATCACGGCCGAGGCCGACAAAAGCATCAAAATATACCGCGAAGACGACTCCGCGTCAGAGGAAACGCATCCCATCAACTGGCGACCGGAGATACTGAAAAGAAGGAAGTTTTAATAAAGTAGCGATTTTACAAATTGTATTTTTCATTATCAGTTTCCGTAAGGCTGCTCGTATACTTCCTTTTTTTTCTGGATCTTTTTTTTATGATAAAAAGCATCAGACTCCGCGTCAGAGGAATCACATCCCATCAACTGGCGACCGGAGATACTTAAGAGAAGGAAGTTTTCATAAGCTTCACCGGTCATGTTCGCGGCAGAACATGACCAGTGCAACCACGGTGCGACCCGTGTCGAAAAGTCGGTAATAAAGATAAATACATAAATACCGCGTTAGACCCGTTTAAACAAATCTTTAAGTATGTGGGCCAAGCGCGAGTTTGGACACTGGTTGCACCGGTCATATTCGCGGCAGAACATGACCGGTGCAAATCTTTGTCAGTTCACATAATGACGGAGCCACACAATGGGACATTAAAATTTACACCAACAAACTAGTCATAAATGTATGAACACAACTTTATTGTGAAGGTTGCTCAAATTTTTTAATGATTTGGTAACGTACTATATTTATGGACTCGGCTGTACAGGACGTATAGTTGTCGTTTAAATATCTTTCTGCCTTTAACGGGGAACTGCGTCTAGTACTTTGGGCCATCATGGCGCATTGTGTGGTCATAAGAGCTTACAGCAATTCTCGCTTTACTGGAATCTCGATACTGATAACTGAAAGCTCCTGAGGATGCCGTGTTGACCTGGCCTTGTTGGTTATACTGTCAACAATGAATTTCCATATGGAACCATTAGAGAGTTGGCTATGGCCATGTGGCGCTAATGGAGTTGCAAGATATGGCTTTAATATAAATAAATAAAAAACATTATTTTAGTACAATTTTTTATTGTTAAAATATAGTGCTTCATAAAAAAAGAAGCGAATTTAAAACTAATTTTAGTCGAGTATGATGTTATACTCGTAAAGATAGCGCTTGGAATGAGAATTAAAAAATGTCTGACTTTAGCAACATGATTGTTTTCAATTGAACAGATCCTACAGATATTGTTCGATACAGAAATTGACTTACATAAATTTGAAAAAAAAAGACTATACCTACTTCTTAACAAATAAGAAAGACACATACCTAATATTCATCAAATTAGATTTGATACAATGCTATGGACTGTGCACTTCAGAGATCAGAATTGAGTACTTAGGTACCTAGAATCGACCGATGATAACTATAAATTATCGGTTAGTATGTTATCTGATCTATTATGTTCATTAAGTATAAAATCATAACTATAATATTAATAATGCATCATTAAAATTATATAAAAACCTCACTCCATCAGTCTTATGCCGTCCTGCAAAACATCAAATGTGAGCGAACACAATAGTGTGAGTTAACTTGCCAGCAAGCTTTTATTATACGAAAAATGCAGCCATTCCATATAATAACAGTTGAATTCTCAAAATAAACATACGTAACACGCAAACGGATTATATTGCATTTATTTGTCTTACGTATTTGTTCTTAGAGCGGTTTCTCACACAAGACGATATTTTGCAGCGAAATAAACGTGCGCCTGTAATGGCAACGCTGCAAATCGTCTCAGCCCCGAACGGGAGTTTACGTATTTGGTTGGCTTTATTTATCCAGTAATTTCTTACTTTAGTTCTAACAATTTGAATGTTGCGTATTATGCTCAGAAATGCAATCGTGGAAAATTTATTTAAAAAATCCGTTATTTTATGAAATGGCAAAACAAGCGTTTCCGACGAAATGGGTAATGTGTCGTGATATTGATCATATTTCGTCGTCGAGATCAAACTCCTCCTCTGGAAAGTCGCCAACCGTCACGTACGCTGGCTTCACAAAACCGCCGTATTTCGGAGGACACGTGAAGTATCGCTTGCCATTTACCCTAAAGAAAATAAATATTTAAGGGTCCTTATCAGTTAAAAAACGCCATTTTCTGTTTGAATAGACACGTATCTTTACTTTTTCTCAACGTTGCTAGTTGCTATCTAGAACAGGACTATTGCGACCGTATGTCATAAACTTTAAAAGATTTTTTTAGATTTTTCCATTAAGAAATATTGTTTCAAATATCACTCCAAATCGACCATGTTCAAGCTAAAAACTTGTTTTATCCGCTTAAATTCTACTACACACAATAAAATCAAAAAATGGCTATGTTACTATCTAAAACTTTAATAAAATTATCGTCGTTTAATACTTTTGTCATAATTTGAAATCAAAACATTTTAAACCTTGTAAGGCCTTTTAAGTTACTGACAAAAAAACATTTTTGTTATAATTTTTTTGCCGACTGTACTTCCCTTTTTTCCTCAGTCATGACTTTAAATATGAGATCTCTAGCGGCTTTCATAATGTTTTTTTTTAAGTGGCCCAGAAATCAAATTACTTAAACTTAAGGTACTGTTACACATGCTCAATTAGCACGTAAAAAGCATGCTCATTAGTACGCTTAAGATGAGCATGCTTTTGAGCTGTATACATTTGCTTGGGATAAGCATGCTACTACCATACCAACTAGTAGCATCCTCATTAAGCAAGAGCGTCCATACTTGCTAATCTTGCCAATACCACGCCCTCTTCCACCCGCTCTGCAGGTAGCATGCCCAAAAATCGCACGAGAGTCGATTTTTGAGCAAACTCGAAGTGAGCATGCTCATTATTAGTGGCATGCTTTCGTGCTAGTAATCAGCATGTGTAACTATAGCATAATGCTACAGCGGGCCCGAATTGGAGGAGAGTGGCCCATGATCGACTACAATGGAAAGAGTTAAAGGAGCCCTTTGCCAAGTGGCACATTGAATTCAGAGACATATTCTAATTTAGGATAAAAGAGCTTAATAGATAGATATATAGTCAGGGTCATATAGTATGTAGCAGCCAAAGTGGCCAAATAGTTCGGTACACTATACATAATATATGGTGTACCCAATTATTTGGCCACTTTGGCTGCTACATACTATATGACGCTGACTGTACTCGTGTACTCACTCGCCGTCGTTCTTGCCGCGTGGCTCATCATACTGAACGCCGATCCAGAGCCCCCGCGCCCCCTCCAGCGGTCCGTTATACCGCACCGTAGCACGTCGTACACCTTGCGATGGAACGCGGACTTCGCAACGTGCGCCCACAAGCACTGACGCAGCATGTCTGAAAGAAAAAATCAATTTTATATTCAAATATCAGATCTATTCTCTCATACATCTATCTTGAGCAGGAGGCCTCCAGCTTGGCAGAAGAGTTATATTTTAAGCAGATTGATAATAATAGTGTGCAGTTGGGCATGTCATACACAATTGTACATAGACAACAATTCACAACAATCAACAATTCCTAGAAAACAACTATGGAACGTTCTTTTAAAGCAATTTGATTACCAATAATGGTAAGGAAAATATTTTTCTAAACAGCAAGTTATTAATAAACACAAACTCATGAAGTAATGAATCCAACGAAACTCAACATGCCATCATCCTCCTTGCGTTATACCAGTACAGTTGCATCCTGAAAGATGCCCGGGTCCGCTACCTAATCCCAACGACACAAACACATTGACCTGTGCTAAACTTACATAAACGTAAGATATTGATTGGGTGTACCTACTTTGCCTCTTCTTCTAGTTCCTTTTGTTGCTGCTCCTTCATTTTAACCATTTCCTCTTCATTATACTTGCCAAGTTTATTGCGTTGTAGAAATGACCGCACCGTGTCTCCTTTCTTCTCATATTCCTCTTCTGACAAACGGAATCTGAAATGATATTAAACCAAATTGAATTCAAAGGTGTATTTACTTGTATACTTAAATAGGCAAGGTTGTGGGGCATTTAAACCCCTGCGCTTTCAAGTGACGAATTTATTCAAGTATAGTTGAGATACATTCATTAAGTTTGAAAGCAAATAGGAAGATGGGGGGTATAGTTAGTTTACTGGGCATTTTCCACAAGTTGACATCCAACATGCCTACTTTGCGTGAAAAAGGGGTAGCACTACTCTAACCACCCTAGTTCCTGTATGAAACTTATTAGTGATTTTATATAGTACTGCTTCCTGCAGTGTACGGATTTTCTATGTGCCTCTTCCTGTTTACCTGGAAGTTATATCTTCATAACATAGAAGTACAGTGGGTGAAATACAATACAATACAATACAAATACTCTTTATTGCACACCTCAAAGGATACAGTACAGTACAAAAACACAATGAGAAGAACTACTCAATCAAAACAAATCAATACTCTGTGGTCTTCAAATCTACTTGGATTTCTGATTTGTAATGTATGACAGCATGCAAGCTGGTAGTAAACACAAAAATGCAAATATGATGGTATTCAAATGTAAAACATACCTTTCTGCACTATCAGAAGCAGCAACATCACCGAGCAACACAAACTTGTCTTCAACATGTATCCTCATACCATCGTCAATAGGGTAGGAGCCAACCAATGCATCATTATTGTCTATGTCACATACAAAATTGTTTTTGCTGTCAAACAATTTCAGTTTCATTGTGGTTGCATTGCCCCCAGTCACAAGTTCTAGCTTCGTCTGTAAGAAGAATATCGGTTTATTATAAGGTTTCTTAATGTTAGCACAACTATAGCTTCATCCCCTTTCAACATGACAACCACTTTAAGTTGAGTGCAAAAGATGGCCAAGAACTAGTTATGGTGTGCACGGTCAAAGTACCTAACTAGTTAAGTAAGGTTTAAATTAGTAAATAAATACTGTACACTTATGTTGTAGAAGATCAAGAAATACATATTCATGATAACATCTGATATTTTTCTAAATAATCTGTTAGGGTCTGATTATGCTTTTTCAAGCAATATATTGTAAGTTATGAATATGGCCTGAAAAGGGCATATTTCATAAATAAATACTTCATGTATCAGGGATACATAAACATAAATAAACCAATGAAATCACTAAGTCGGTGACTCATTCTAACCTTAAATTCGGAGACTGTTATTCCCTTTTTGAAACGTCTTTCCACTGGGGCTCCTACATCTAAGTCAGACTTTGTGATATGCACGTTAACAAAATCTTGGGTAACTACTTGAATGTTCTCCATGATTTATAAAATAAGATATTCTCTTAGAACGAACTCTCAAAATTTCTGTCTGTCACTTCTTTATCAGTCAGACCAAAGAATATAATACTCACTAAAGGAGAAGAACGATAACTACATACAAAAAACAGGTGACCTTTCAAAAGTTCGTTTATACTACTAGCGACACCAAACGATCGCAATGAACTAAAACAATATGTCAAATGCTTGACGACCACTTTAGCCTAGTTGGTAGTGACCCTGGTCATGAAGCTAGAGGTCTCGGGTTCAAATCCCAGTAAGACCTTTTTTCTTTTTTTTTTCATTATTACGGGGTACGGCGGCGGTGTAATATATAATGCTCACAATATAACTTTTTACGAATGAGTATTTATATAAATTATTTTAGTATTTGGCTCATAATATTTTTGTACCACATACTGTCAAAGGATGTCAACTCTAGCCTGTGACTCTAGCATGGTAGATAAGTAAGATCACTTTTCGTGATGATACCGCCTCCCGAGTTAGCATGATCGCATTTATGTCCGACTTATAGCATTCGCCCCTGCCTAGTAAATACGTAAGTGCGAGAAGGACGAATACTAATATAGCTGAAAGTGGTCATATCACTCAGTTGTTATTTCGCTAATTATACCGATATATTAAAATAAAAAGCACATTTATGTGTAGAATTATATTGTAAAATTCTATTATGTATAATATATAATGCTGATATTTTTTTACATTTTGTTTTTAAATTTTTGTCATTTATACATTTTAAACTTTTCTTTTATATTACTCACTTAAATTGTATACCTATTATAATATTTCATCATGTATACATTTTCATTTTGTTATACTTATTATTTTAAATTCATAATTATCTATAGTTCAAATGATGTGTGTACAAAAATTATCAAAGTTGGTCTCTCAATAAAAAGTATTCTCTTTATTTATTTTTGTACTTAAGTTAGGTTTTAAAATATTTCCAAAAAAGTAAAATATAAACATACACATTTAAAAAAAATAAAAACATAATAAAAACCTAAACTAGAGGCCTAAGCTACCGGTGGTTAGGGCGACAGAGAAAGGAACCTCCTGACTATCCATACCATGTCCAGGGGTACCGCCTTCTGTATCTGACCCTTGACCCAGCCATCTAGCGAGAGTCTTTTGAGGTGTTGGTTGAGATTCTTCGCTATTAGACCATTGGCAGAGGACAATGATTATTGAATCAACATCCCACATGGCGGTCACATATTATCATTGTAACAGGAATCTTGAAAATGAATCCCACATAAATGTTTACACTTTTTGTGGAGAGAAGACAGAGTTCAAAGAAGACCAGTCTTGATCAGGCCAACAATATGTAGCCCAAGTCGCCACCCTGTAAATAAAAAAATCATGTTTATTAAGCCTATGCATTATGTCAATTCGTATATTTACTATTAGCTTCATTCAGCTCACAACTTCCCTGGCAAAATAGTTAAAAAACTCTTCTTGGATCTTCTGAAGCCACAAGTATCTAGTATATTAACGCACACACAACTTTTTAAGCTTATTTATATTTCATAAGCTACAGCTCAAGTATGCGGCTGTCAAACGGCAGTTGTGGGTTCCAATCCCGGCTTGTACCTACCAATAAGTTTTTCGAAACTTATGTGGGTTAGCTTTTCACTAAACCTTGCATACATCTGCGAAGAATTTCCAAAGTATATATGTAAGAGAAGTCGTCAACTCGCAATTGCACAGCGCGGGGACTACTGCCCGTTGTCTCTCATCAATTAGACGTAGGTAGGTATATATAAAGCCAGCTACTTATTAGTGAACTGTAACCGTAGCTGAACGGATACTGTAACGAGCTACAGTATTTATGTAACTGAGAGAGTACCATTTATAGGTTTGTTTCGAGCCGTTCGTGTACGGTGGGCGACCCTGTATACCCTGGTTTCTAGCCGTTCGGTTACTTATAGCTCGCTAGTGAGTAGTTACTGGGCTCTAGATAGTTGTAGCAGAATTAAAAGTGAAAAGTTTTTTTACCTTAAAATATTTGTTGTTACCGCTTCAGGGAAACGGTGCAGTCGAACTGTTTTATCTTTACCAGCACTTGCTCCGCATTTAACACACTTTCTGTAGGCATGTGTGGACGTGGATATATAACTTAGTGATCCCAAAGAAACGGCACGTAATTATAATATGTAATTATATTCACATTTAGTGGACAAATGCAAAACAATTTTTTTACAAAATGTCAGTTCGAGATGAATGACACCATTTACATTGACAGCTCGGAATAATATT
Source organism: Epiblema foenella (assembly GCA_963556455.1). NCBI lineage: Eukaryota > Metazoa > Arthropoda > Insecta > Lepidoptera > Tortricidae > Epiblema > Epiblema foenella. The sequence goes on along the minus strand of OY747107.1, from coordinate 13,525,651 downwards.
GCACAACAAAATTGATCTCAGTTAATAAGTTCTAATGACAGGTCGGAATAATATTGCACAATAAAATTGATCTCAGTAAATATGTTCTAATTACTGGCAACAATTTAACTGATCGCAACGCACACATAGGCAAATACGAAGGACCCCGCTCTTCTTAGCGCAGTTAATACACCTTGAGTCAGACGCTCAGACGTCAGACAAATGTCAAAAAAAAAGAAACAAGTGTTGTAAGTAATCAAAATTTTTATTATGATCATTCTCCTTTCGTGTGATATGTCTGTATACGGCGACATTGGCGAAATACCCCTTACCAAAGTCAGCAAGAAGTAAAAGCCATGGAAAAAAAAAAAGTGTTGTAAGTTCCAGTCTAAAACCTAGTTCTATTATTTTGTTACTGTACAAAAAAAATACGCAAAATATGAATATAAAATTATTGAGGCACGCATTTTACAAAGCTTTAAATAGAATTTTACAAATATAAATAGCCGTAAGTGTGCATCTAATGCAGGGAAATGTCACTAGATGACACTAATGCGTTTAAAGTGAAGTTGAGCTTTGAATTTAATTTTAATCGCCGCGCACAGATGGCGTGGAACTAAAAGCCTAGCGTTAATTGCATTGCTAGGAAAATCTGGAAAATTAATAAGTATTGTTGTTATATGTACATAATAAATAATAATAATAATAATAAATATTTTGGACAATCTTACACAAACCAACCAAGTCCCAAACTAAGCAAAGCTTGTACTATGGGTATCAAGTGACGATATACATACTTATACAGTGACGATATAGATACTTAAATACATAGAAAACATCCAAGACTCACGAACAAATATTCGTGTTCATCACACAAATACATGCCCTGACCGGGATTCGAACCCGGGACCTCCAGCTTCGAAGGCAAGGTCACTACCAACTAGGCTAAAGCGGTCGTCATATGTAATGTATGCATGTTAGTCACTAACCCCCTTATTCATAAACCTTAGCAAACCTCTGCTAACTAGAATTTGTTTTGCCTCTTTCTCACAACACAAATAACAAAGTGACAGATAAGGACAAACATATTATTATTTTAGCGGTAATGGGGAACTTGCGTTAAGATTACATCAAGAAATTATATTAGTAATCCAATAATGTTAGCCATTACAAATGTATTACTGGAAGATTTATTCTGAAATTAAATTATTGTCATTTGCGAATTATTTTAATTAAAAGTTGTGTAAGTATGTAAATTGGAACGTATTAATTAAACGCGCAGTGACGTTACTCCATTAGTCACTTCAATAACTTCAGTTGAAAAATATTTATGAAATGGAAAATGATTTATTATGAATGATTTATTATGTTAAATGAAACTGACATACCTGTACTTACATTATTTCAGTGATGCAAATAATATTCATGCTCCATGAAAAATTGGACGTCTTATGCAGTGACGACACGACAAGCCAGTGAGCGTTTACGCGGGAAATTTGAATGTCGGTTTTTGATTTGAATTAAATAAATTATTTGTTCATAAGTATTTCAACTTATTCGTGTTTGTTATTTTTAGGTAATTCTTAAATCTTGAAGATAGGTCAAATATGTGAAATAAAGCAAGATCCCTATTTAACTAAAGTAGGTTTGAATGAGGTTTGATCAATGATTATCGTATATATACAGTCACAATGTGTGCATTTCGCCGCAACATATAGGTGACGCCGCAGTACATACCTAAAACTCACACATGGAAACAATGTTACTTACTGTATACTAGGAGAGGCAGATACAAAAAGCGATCAAGTGCTTAAGCCCTTTTGTTATCTTATCATTTATGATATGAGTGGTAACCTAACCCACCGCCTGACCTACCTAGTTACAGGACTGGATTTTTACTCCCCAATCCATACTAATATTATAAATGCGATACTGTGCCTGCCTGTCTGTTACCTATTGACACTTAAACCGCTGAACCGATTTAGATGAAATTTGATGGATATAGTTTGAGTCCCGGGGAAGAACAGGATAATTTTTATCTCGTAATTAATTTTCAGCAAAGGAACCAAAATTCTGCTTGACAACATTCAGAATCGAATTCAGCAGGCTTTTGTAGGTACTTCAGAAAAGTCATGTTGCCTGAAAATGGCTCATAAAATGCCGTTCAACTTAATTAATCTAAATTCAAAATTTCAACTTTTGAATACAGTTTTAACAATGCCAATTCAAGATAGGTAACAATCGCAGTGTACCTAAAAGTAACTTTGTGTCGTACTTTATTTTAGCGGCGTCAACTCGAAGAATTTTTAGCATGACCAGGAATTTGTCTTTTTATAGTATTTATTTAATTTTATCAGATCGTATACTCATTCAGACTTCAAGTCTTTCCGCATTCCCAACGATTTTCCTCTAGTTCTCTACGCAAGTTCCTCAAGTGAGTCTACATAAATAATATCCGGCATACGGCTTTCCTTTGTCCTCGCTATCCTCTAAAATGGAGCTAATTACACCTCCGGTCCCCATTTAATTAACGACAATGTAAACAACATTAGGACCACAAAAGCCTCACAACTTGGACGCTCATCGGACGTGCCGGCCTTCGGAGAATGGTCTCTTGATTAATTAATAGTTCCACAAGGGATTAGGTCGAGTCTTACTACTTACGGGTTACTTTATGCACTAAAGAGTCAAGAGTTCTAGAGCTAGAAATAAATGGCAGGGTACGATCACACTGGACGTTCACGGGATAATCTCGATGAACGTCAAAAGTTAAACCACCAACCCTCGTTGCTCTTGGTTCCGCAGTCGGGCTGTTTTGCAGGGTTTTCTTGTTTCACCTACTGTAGGGTAGTTTAATTTTATGCATTTCACCATATTACTCTGAAAGTGGGCCATTGTTAATTTTTTGTGGCGTGCCGAAACTGGCAGTCGTACTATTGACCAGAATTATATCATATTAGGCTTATCAAGCGGGGCTAAAGTAGCACAATTTTAGCCCCTAGGGAAAATATACGTATGAACACATATTTATGATTTACAAAACATTCTAATTTGACAAATCAATAGTAGATTGTGTCTTAAGGGAGCAAAATGATATATTTATGGCGAGGGCGGTATATTGAATTCTGAGTGAAGTGAAAGAAGAGAATCTTGAGCGTAGCGAGGGATTCAAGTGTTTACGCCCAAGACGGAAATAATTTTGCTACCGTGTGACACATACTGCTTTTCACACCGTCTATGAGGCCCGCTGCTAAAAACATGAAATATGTTACAAATTATTTTACTACATACTGCTTTTCACACTTTCTATGAGGAAAAGAGTCATTGTTGCCCTCAAATGAGGGAAGAAAAGTACATCTTTGATCCCTCATTCGAAGGCAACAATAACTCTTTTCTGAATAGCATACTTTGTTCAACTAATTTAACTATTATTAACATCAGGTCTTTTTTCCTCCCTATTTCATTTATTATAATGTTTCTGAGGCAAAACAGTTTTTAAAAAAAAATGTCGCCATATTCTCATTGTATTTTATTTTTCCAAAATCTGACATTATAAAAAAGATCAAAAAATTATGAATATCGAACCTGCTAACAAAATTTCACGAGAAGCGGTTGAAAAATGCGACCTGTAGAGGAGAACAAACCGAAATTCGGACGCAGAAACTTACAAAATCTTTGAAATAAAAATTGTTTTTGAAAATTTCCAAAAACTGACTCGACAAAAAAATTCTATATAATTATCGGACGTGCTCACAAAATTTCACGAGACTCGTTTGAAATGCGACCTGTAGAGGAGAACAAACCGTTGAACAAAATTTTTTTTTTATTTCCGAAAACTTATTAAGTCTGTATATTTATCCAACCTGCTCACACAATTTCACGAGAATCGGTTGAGAAATGCGACCTGTAGAGGAGAACAAACCGAAATTCGCCCGCAGAAACTTACAAAGACAAAAAAATCTATATAACTATCGAACCTGCTCACGAAATTTCACGAGAATCGGTTGAGAATTGCGACCTGTAGACGAGAACAAACGGAAATCCGGACATACGAAAGCATTTTTGTCGAAGCTGAAGCAGAGACCTTCGTTTCACTCGGTCAATAATTGTGGGTGGATAATCTTTGTTTATTTATTTTCTCCCAATCGAAGTGAAAAGTAGAGTGTATAACTCTTAAAAGCCAATCACTCGAACTATTTTCCCGAACGAAGTGAGAGACTATCTCGGGGTAATATTATGGCTTATTTTAGACCCTTGTCATACAATCTACTATACAAAAATTCGTGGTTATTTTGGACAACGGCAGTAACCTATATAGGCATAAGTACCTACAATTAGGTAAAATATTCACAATTAAAAATAATTGGGCCATAATACACATAAGTACACTATCAACGTCAGTCTACAGTCTAGCCAAAATGGTTCTTTCACTGATTCACAAGATGTTTGTACATATTTGGCATTTTTAGGTTCCAAGTGTTTGAAATGAAAAGCAGTGTTTAAACTCGGGTGAAACCACACATTTCAGCCTCTGAAATGGGTGGGTTTCAACCCACTTTCAGGTCAGCCTTTACGGATTCATTGGTATTCATCGTCTGTGGACTGCAAACACATAAAGTGTATTACAGCCCTATGTTCTGCTACTTTAAATAAACAGTCTTTGGTTTTTTATTCAAATTGGGTAGGCATCATAAACCGTTCCATTATTTTCCCCAAGGAAGAACAAAAAGTTAAACACAAACAATGCGAGATAAAAATTATGTTTCACATTGTTTTCATAATGAGATGCTCAAGAAAACTGGTACCTAAGTATTATTCAAATTTCTACACGCAGCACACAGAAGCGTAAAATTCGCCAAGTGATAAGGTGCTGGGTAATTTTTATGGGTAAATTCGCCGTAACAATAACAACAACTCGCATCTAATTAAAAGCGAAACGCGAACTCATGGAGGGAAAGAGCTCACCTTCAGTGTGTATGGTCGACAAAACTAGGACAGCAAAAAGTCAAGTTTAAAAATTATGTTGCTTTTACAGACTGTTTATTTAAATAATTATTAAGAAAGGAAAGGGTATGCAGTTTGGAGTTTGCAGAACAATGACATACTCTGCCCTGTCATGTTATGGTAATTGTACCATGTGTGATTTAATTACTAATGAAATGATTTTGTTTAGGCTGCCTTTATTCTACGACTTAACATCGCCGTAAAAAAGAACACAAGATAATTCTAGAATCTATGAAATATAATTGATTTTTCATCTCTCCTGTTCGGAAAGTTCAATTTTCATAAGTAGATAGCCGGGTTGAAAGTCGCTTTTCCGACCGCACGCACGGGCCGCAGAGCGCGGCGGCGCCTGCTGCTGGGCCTGCTGGTTGCTGCAGCGCATGTTTTTTTACCGAATCTACTTTTATTTCTCATTTATTTTCCTCATAGTCGAAATGAAAAGTAGAGTGACTCGGATGAAAGCATCCATTTCACCTTTGAACTATTGGCGCTCTCACTTCTTTCGAGCGCCAAAATATCTCGGGTAATATGAGTCACTTTCAACCCTTGGTTAACAATCTACTATTGTTTTGTTCCAATATGGTGTATCTATATTATTATCTATAATAACAGAAAACGCCCTTTCCGAGCTCAGCGAGCTGATCATGATCATCATCATAGCCTCTCATCCCCCTCTCGTCCCGTGGTAGTCTCATCCAAGTGGACGAGCAACGTTTCTTTTGCCTATAAGTCACCACCAATCTGTTAAATCTTCTTGGCAATATGTACTGGCTTTTGCCTTACCACTGGCCACTTGAGTATGGTAATGACTTCTACGACGTCACGAAATTTAGTGCAGCGTCATTATAACATTTTGTTAACATACAATGAGGGTGGTAGGGTGGGTTTCGGGGTGATTACTATAAGGTCCTCTCCGCCAATCCATGGCGAGTTAAATAACATACACACATTAAATACCTATATATAAAAGCAATCCTCTGTCGGAAAAGACTTGAACTAATTTGAAGAAAAAACATAAATGAAAGTTTTCATCCCCGGGAGTACTTTCCGTGAGGCGTAGAATAATGTAGTCTTGGAATAACTAATTTCGATTTTTGCAAACAGAAAATTTAAATAAACGAATAGGTATACCCGTCGTCCATTAGTTAGAAAAGTAGGTATTTATAAAGTTACTTTGTATTAGGCTAAGGTCCTCAAAGTTGTTGATAAAGACTGATGATGCAGAATAATTTGAGAATGGAGTAAGTTTAACTTGGGCCCTTAGCATCAGAGTAGAAAAGTTGAAAAGGTTGGAAAGGGCACAGAATTTGTTTAAGGACTAGAGGAATATTTATGTCGCACATGGCTGATTCTGGTAAAGTTAGAATGGATTGATTTAGTACAGACCTTTAAAATTTGATATGAATTCCGCAAGTTTTTGAGTAACATTTAATGAAACAAAACGTGCTTAAGATTGGTACCCGGAGAGGTTCTGAGCACCGCCCCCCATACTTAGAACACCATCATATATATAGCCCATGTAGATTTTCCTAATTCACGAGTGTCTTACACGGTGAGCGGTAAGGCCAAGCGAGAGAAAAACCGCGCTAAGCGCAGGACCGAAGGCCCGAAGCGCGCTTTCTAACGGCGAACGGGCGAGCCCACGTGGACCCCCGAGCGTCTCACAAGCAACCCTGAGGGCCGAAGGCCCGAAGCGTCCCATCAGTTCCTCACCCCCCTCCCTTTTCCACAAGCAAGACGTACGAGTGCAACGAGCGCCTGACTCTTAAGTCTCTTCCGCTCTCAGCTTCCCATAGCAGATTTTTACTATCGTTTGTTACCCATTGGTGCCTGGTACCCGGGGCGGACCGCCCCAATTTTTCTTTGTGTTTGTTCTCTGTATCAAATGATTGAATATTCAGAATATTTAGGTACCTGTGATCCATGTCGCTGCTGACGCTACGGAGAACTCTACTTCTAATTAGCAAGTTGAGAGCTAAATATTACATTTATGATATGTAAATTTTACTGAGCTAACTAACAAACAGCGTCTTAATCTCGACTTTGCCAGGATATTTAAGTACTTACGACTAGTATATTTTAAAATAGTATCTTACCAAAACACTCCGTATAATCTAAATGGGGCAGTGAGGGAAAATCTGAAACTATATGAGATACAGAAATTTGTTCTTATCAATACCAAGGCTGGTTATAGAAAAAAAAACAGGATTCAAATATGTTTAATATCAGACTTCACCAATTTCTCCATACCAGCCAGTATGGCTTAGCATCCAGGATGTGACCCATATTTTTGCTTAGCTGTTAAAGATTTTTAAATACATAATGAAAAAATAGACGCAGTTTGATCATAGAATGAAGAAGTCGTGACGTCACTTGTTGCAATTCCCTACAAAATTTATACGCCATCGCAAAACGTAGGCATTTTAAGCGAAGGCATTCTCGTAATTGTACAATAGCATTTCTTAAAATATAGGTCGCGAGTAAAGAATATTGGATTAGGGCCTGAGATCTTTGGACAATTCTATATTCATAGGAGTACATATAGTTAGTTACGCGCATTTGGTCACTGACGTCCAAGAAGTGAATCCCAATTTTATTTTTAGGTAGGTCGGTCTGTTCAACACTGGGAAACACTGTGTACATTATTCAAACAATTATTTGCCGTAAATGTTATCTTTGATCACGTCTCTTCTTATCCAAATATGCGTAACAAATAACAAAGGATCTCGTAACACAGAATAGATCAACCGTAAACTTTGTTTGTGCCTTTCTTATCAACGACCGAGATGTTTATTGCTGCGAAAACAAATAATAAGAGAATTAACGGAACACTATTTTCTGGGAATTTACCAGACAATATAATTCTTAGAACGTTTTAGTGACAACTCCTTGCCGTTGTGAATTGAACGCCTACTAATCTCATGCCAACGCGATTTCTAGCAGTTTTGCGTACTTATCTTAACATTAGTCATACAATGTATATTTCTAGTACTCTTTTGTTACATATTGGAATTAATAAAAATGTAGACAGATTTAAGTCCTTACCTATGTACAAAAAAAATCTTCTCCCTGCCACTTATTGTCAGGCGTCAGATATATGAAATTCTTTTCCATCCTATTTGATATATTAAATTAATTCCCTTCATGGTCAACTGATCCCACATAAAATTCATCCCGCGGGCTGAATGAATTTTGTATTAGGCAGTACCGCTACTAACGTAAACTACAAATTTAAAAATAAAGGAAAAATTGAAAAATTTATGCACTGAGCAGGATTTGAACCTGCGACCTCCCGGCACTCGCGGCCAGTTGCTCTAGCCAACTGAGCTATAGGTGCAACCGCCACTCGGCCCGAAATTCCCCAATCATTCCTTCATTTATACAAATAAATAATAATATAATTTTAAATTTGTAGCTTATATTAATTGCAATGTTTCAATAATAAGTCTACTAGTTTTTGTGAACTGTCACACGATAGGTAGGTTCTTATTGCAAAACTTAATGTTTTATTTTACGATTTTCATTTGGATTAACTGATATCATCGGCTAAAGTCGCAAACCTCTTACCTAACTCCATTTTCCGACTTAATTGGCCCAGTAGATTTGAAGAAAATCGATGGTGACAGACTGACATACATCATAGAATTCATAGACTAATTACAAATGTATACACATTAATAAATGAAACACTAGGAGCCGTAATACTATTATGAAAGTTCCGTTTTTCATTCGGACATACATACCTATTACCTAACAATGAAATTAAGAAATATTTGTACTTACACCAATATTAATAGCCCTATCATAGCTGTTATTGTAACAGTAACTTAGATACTTAAAAAAGTAGGTATGCATTAGAAGATAAATACATTATAAAATTGTCGTGAAATATGCAACATAACATTCGAAATAATTGTTACACATTAAATAATTGTTTTCAGAGAGGTAGGGCACAGCAGAGAGGCAGGGAACAGAAATGTCATCTTGCTCGAGTCCAACTGGGGAAATAGCTCCGCCTTACAGAAGACCACAGCCATAATAACATTATCTTGTTAAATGAAAGTCCATATTTCCATACAATACCTGTATTATGAATTATCTCAATAGTATTTTTGTACAATCAGTATGCTTATTCTGATTATATTAATTTACAACGTTATGACAACAGTTTTAACAATCAATAATTGCTTCGAGAAGCCTCTATATCTTTTTTAATTTTCCATCTGCCAAGACGACCGCGGAAAAGGCGGCAAACGGATTAGTTACCCATATCGGCCACCGCTCCGCGGCGCCACTGTCTACGTGTCCTTGTCATCGATATCGCCAATGTTTAAAACTTAACAACTATGATATGATTTAAGGCTTCTGGCGATATCGATGTTTGAATCCCTTAATTTGTTCGTATACTGGGTAATACATAGAACAATAGACAACCTTATTTAATAAGGTTCTAACATTCGGCCATCCGTCCATAATACACGTCCTCGCGTATTCTCAAAATATATTACCAAATACACCATCACCAAACCACTACAGAGAATTAAGCTATTTATGATTGATATGTGCTGATTCCACTTGCGACATATTATCATCGATATCAACAATATTGACATGTTTTTATGGCAACCGATACAGTACAATAAGAATTTGTTCTACATGGACACAGAGTCGTGATAAAGGTTATCAAATATACATACATAAAAATCGAAGTTTAAAACAATATACCGAACTAACACATGCATTCCCATCGACGCTCTAAGTGGAATCACAATATCTTACAGCTTAATTAGCTGCCAAACGTTTATGCTCTAACAAAGCGACGTGGATTAAAATCAGATCAGGTAAACGGAACCGTCGGCACTAAATTGAGTGAGATGAGTAGGTATTGGTGTGGCAGCTGGTCGTGCAAGCCGCGCGGTTGTATCCTGAAGCAAACGTGCTACCCCTCTCTGCTAGGAAGGCGCGCATTCTCGGCGCGCGCAGCAACTGAACAAAAGTTAAAACAAGTTTAATTAACAACTGTTTTGCTAAAACAGTTAACAATATGATGAGTCAATCTTGCTCGATTTGCCATTTTGTCAATCGTTATTCGCAATGAATCTTAAAACGATTTATCCCAACCTCCATGCCTTTTATAATACTTTATGCGTAATCTGTATTATTTTAGTTATGGCTCCTGTCTGACCCAGTAGTACTTAATGTAACTAGCCAGGTGCCATCACAACTTGAAATGACTGCAGCACCCTTGCTTGCGTGCTATCAATTTACAGCTAACTGCTATATAAAATTGCGTCAGTCTTGTTCATTTCGAATTTGGGCAAATCTAATACCTCATTAAGCTTTCATCTTAACTTTTCATTACCTGCTACAGTAAGTATTTACACCACAACACGTCTAGATCTTCAAGCTACCTATCTCTACGTGCAAAAGTATCTAACATCTACATATTATGTAGAGTATGTATGTATAGATGTATGTATGTAGTTGCATCAGTCTTGTTCAGCTAGACTAGCCCCGTCTGTCTAGTCAAGCTCCCATCTCTGTGTGCAACAGTAACTAACATCTACATAACACAATTACATTAGTCTTATTCAGCTAGACTAGCCCCGTCTGTCTAGTCAAGCTCCCATCTCTAAGTCCAACAGTATCTAACATCTACATAATACAGGTGCATCAGTCTTGTTCAGCTAGACTAGCCCCGTCTGTCTAGTCAAGCTCCCATCTCTGCGTGCAACAGTAACGAACATCTACATAACACAATTACATTAGTCTTATTCAGCTAGACTAGCCCCGTCTGTCTAGTCAAGCATCTAACATCTACATAATACAGTTGTATCAGTCTTGTTCAGCTAGACTAGCCCCGTCTGTCTAGTCAAGCCCCCATCTCTGCGTGCAACAGTAACTACGAGTAGCATCAGCATAATATAATCACATCAGTCTCGTTCAGCTAGACTAGCCCCGTCTGTCTAGTCAAGCCCCGATCTCTGCGTGCAACAGTATCTAACATCTACATAATACAGTTGCATCAGTCTTGTTCAGCTAGACTAGCCCCGTCTGTCTAGTCAAGCCCCCATCTCTGCGTGCAACAGTAACTACGAGTAGCATTAGCATAATATAATCACATCAGCCTCTTTCAGCTAGACTAGCCCCGTCTGTCTAGTCAAGCTTCACCTCTGCGAGCAACAGTAACAACTAAATAACACAATCGCATCAGTCTTGTTTAGCTAGACTAGAACATCTGTCTAGTCAAGCGCCCATCTCTGCTTGCAATAGTGTCTGTCATTTGCATTTTATAAATCCAACAACCTTACTATAATTTATCAAGCTGACCTGGGTGAACTGAGTCGCTACGTAGTTACAGCATCTGAGTACGCTATATCGATATTTATTATCTCTGACTATACTACATCCATCTGAAGTCGGAGTAAACTCAATCAAACCGATATCAGGCTACAACTTGTCAAACTAATGTTTAAAATACTGTCTATTTTATGAAACTCGGCCTTGATTACATGTTGTTATTGTCCAACTGAAGTCTGGGTATCTTCAATCAAACCGATATCTACAACCTTTTGAAATGCTAATGTTTAGAAACTTTGTCTATTTGAGTAGGCGTCAACACCACATGTTAACAACAGAAAGTACATATATCTGTAAGGTCGAACACAGATTTGAGGGAGTACTTAGATACTGAAACACACATATTCGACACCAACTGGTGCCCACAGCACAACAACTAGTGCAATTTAACATAGTAATGCCTTACAATTTCCTCGAGAAGAATATCGTATAACGCCTAGGTGCTTTCTGATAGTTGATCAATTCAACGAGCCTTACAATGTCTCTCTTCACATTTTTTCCAGTCTCCAGGCAAAGGCTCAACTAAAGGTCGAACACAGATTCAATGGAGTACTTAGATACCGAAACACACATTCGACACCGTCTGGTGCCCACAGCACAACAACTATTGCAATATAACATAGTAATGCCATACGATTGCCTCGAGAAGAATACCGTATTACGTATAGGTACTTTCTGATAGCTGATCAATTCAACAAGCCTTACAATGTCTCTCTACATTTTGTTTGTTTATTTTTTTTTTTCTCCTCGCAAAGGCTATGTACTGTACCAAACAGTTACAGCCACCCTGCAGTGGATTAGAAGACACAAGAGTTCTCATGGTAATCACTTAAATGATGCCAAGACAGAGGCGGTACATATTAACTCACTCTAAATCTGCCTCATTATGGCTATAGATAACACAGCGATTGAAAACCAAAGTAGAATATCTAAAGCACTGACTGTACACTTAAGCCATTGAAGGCAGGTCCTCTCAACAGCAAATAATCACTAAGATCAAATAAATCTTATGCGCCAATATCATATAAATTGTCCTGGCCTCACAGTAAGGTCTCTGTCCACACTGTCCACCAGCATTTATATCGGATAGCAAACGACGACATACTCATATAAACTCTTATTAAAATGTTTTTGAACATTGAATTTTAGAAGAGTTTCGTCACTTATACGTGAATCTTAACGAAGACACACGCGTGCCGCCAAGAGAAGCGATACTCTTACATATGCACCAAATATTGAGAACCAATGTTCATAATGGCTGACGACTCACCTTAACACCGACTGGTAAACGTTTGTCTGATTCAAAGTCACATCAAATAGTTTGAGGCAAATAAGAAGTCAAAAAATGTCAAAGAACAAATGATATGTCAATCTTATGCAAATTTGTATATGAGCATTTCGCTCGCATTAATATTTGTTTGCTACTCCGGTTTCTCTGAGACGCAAAAATATTTGATTTTAGGCAATGTTTATAGCAAATGCTATAGAATGTACATACGCAGCTCGTACAATATCTAAGAGCTTGTTAGTGTCACTTTACCCAGCAAACTATCGTGACACTACCATCAATGTATATTTCGAAAACATGCACATTTGATAACAAATATGACTTTATTTATAAAATACACAACCACAAAACATACAACCCCACAAAAGAAATTAGAAACACCGGCCTCTAAGATACAAATAGTGATTTTATTTAACGGCCCGTGTACAATGTGTGTAAACCTTCAATAACCATTCGAGCGATATTGAAACTGAACCGGATTTGTACTAATTCAAAACAAAACAGTTTAGGACCCATATAACGCAAAACGCTCATCGATTTATAATATTTTCGGCGCGAACCGATACGCGTCTTGACACTCCGCGCTACCATCCAGCACAGGACCATTGCGAGTCAATATCATTTCCCCATATTTTTGTTTTCCATTCGAGTCTTATTAACTTGACTTGACACGACTTTCGTTTAAGTAATTACACGGACAAAACGACATTCATGTACAATTACTTTGTAATCATCATCACCACTCCGATATGTCATCACATATCGGCATAGTCCGTGGCGTTCCGTGTTCGTGTTCCTAAATTTTATATTTCCCTTTAAGCAAAACGCGTGATTGGCAATGTGGCACATGTGACAAATATACACTAGCGCGCTGTAACGGCGTCGTGTTTTACTCCGGCTTAACATTTACTTTTTGTATTTGTAATAATAATCAATACAGAACGATGTAACGACGGCTCTAAATCCAAGAAGAGCAATTACAACTTTGCATTTCACCCTAAAAAAATCATCACTTGTTGGTTAATATAAATGTGGACTTTTCACTATTTAACTGTCCGCAATCATCAGTATCTGCCAACCACTGTTCCCTGTAGTACCCATAGTTGGGTAGTGGCGGGATGGTCTGCCATGGCTTCACCCACGGCTCCAATTCTTTCTTTTCTCTCTATATAAACCACTGCTGGGCGCAAGCCTCCTCTCATTGATAAGTGCATAAGAGAGTAGTTAATGACCTTACACCGAAATTACAACCTCATACAAGAAAGTATAGCACGTCTGGCCAAATCCAAGTACTGTCGCAATCATTCAACAGAGTATTCAAGATCATGTTTGGCTTAGCCAGCCATATTAGAGCCCACAATGTGAGGAAACCATAATTGCTCGTCATCATCGACATCAATGAGGAGAAGACATAAACAAAACTGATATAACGTAATTACTTTGATAATTAATTTAGTTAGTCACCATCAGATTCTTGCATCCTTGCAGATTTCACATCTGTGAACTTAATTTGAAAATGTATTGTAAGACCTTGTAAAACGCCATTACCATTCAATTAAATATTTTGGTATTGAACTAACCTTCATATCAATTGTCCATAAATTTTATTTTGTAAACTACCGCGAGCACCTTTACTAATAGAAACTACAATTTTCGTCACATACAGTCCGGTTATCAAATGTAATGGACTCACCGTCTTTAGTAGTATCAGACATCCGTTTACCTACGATGCACGATGCCTGGCACTGTACTAGCCCACGGTGTTTTGCGTCGCACAACGTGACTGCTCAAGATGTAACAAGCTCGCGGACTGCTCGAGCGCTCCTTGGGCCGACAGCAGCGCAGGCGATGCAACTGCACGAGCTGTTACCGGCCCGTTGACTGGACGAGCGCCACCGCCGCTGGACCGACGGCGGTGTAAGTGATGACTGGCCTGCTATCTGGCCTGGTGACTGCACGGGTTGACACCGGCCCACAGACTGCTCGAGCACCTTTGGCCCGAGTTGAGTACTCGTGCAACGTCGTTCCATGATTTTTTACCTCTTTCATCACTGCAATAAAATACACAGGCACCGAGTATATGTACACTCAACAATGCATTACCTCTTTGTCAAATAATCGAAGAATCATTACATTAAAGCCAAAGCTTTATTCCTCAATTTAGTTATATGAACGTCAATAAAGTAGCACCAATGGTTCAAATATATGTCTTAACCAAATCCTTTTCAACTCGTCTGTACTTTTGTATGGCAGTCATTAATTACTAGCTCATTCCAAACTTTATAATAAGTCTAAGCTCGTTAAATTAATGTCGTTAATATACTGAGCCTTACTGGCCACCCCAATAATACTGTATCTTCTGGCTTATGCAATGCTCTACCGCTTAAGCAGTTTAAAATACAGCTGAATGCAAGGACAGTAAATTTCAACATATAAAACTTGCGCTGGCTGAGCTGTTCAGCAAACCTAACAATACCACCTCAACATGCGCCCCAAACACGACAATAATGAACCAATAATAATGTGCCTAGGAAGTAGAGGATTCTGATTCCAATAGACTCTACACTTCGGGATTTAGTTTATGAAATGCTATGGCCAGTGCCATTTTTCCTTTTCTATCACCGAACGAGCTTGATGATACCATAAGACAAGTATATTGCCCTCAATTGTCCTGTTAAGTATCCATTTATTTCAGTAAGTTGGTGGATCTAATATGCAAGATTTGTCTTTAACAAACATTACAAGTTAAATAAAAGCTTGTAATCATAGAAAGAAACGCGTCTGTACTTAACGAATAAACGTAACGCAGCATACATTTCATTCTAACCCAATGTGACGTCACTACTGGTCAGACAACCACACCAAACCTGCAGTAGCAGTGGGACTCTCATTTGATCATCTTTAATGTCTGTTTGTATCTTGGGCTTACTAAGATACATTGGGTTTGAATTTACCAAGTTAAAAGAGTTAACCGTAATATTGGTTGATAAACTCTTGCAAGTCTTGCACCACCTAGACTTCATTATCCATATATTAACATTAAATTTGAGCAGGAAGCTAAAGTGTGTAAATCCAAATAACGAGTAAACCAAATCCGCAAACTATGAAGTTTATTTCATACAACAAACCCTGAATCATTTGGGTCTGCCAGTTTTCGATAACTTACTACGCAGTACGCTTCGAATAAGACGACTGCTAGCATACATAATATACAACATGTCAATAAAGCTGTGTAGCATTTAAAATGTCTGTTATAATACATTCCCATGTAAGTACCTCTTTAACTAATCAATAGTTATAATTGTTATCATGTTAACATTATACTTTTATTTAGACGTTGTCCAAAAGTTTGCTTGTTTAAAATGTAAAAACACGTGAAAAATCATCAACAGATTAATTAATAACATAATTAATTTGTACTATCAGCTTATTCATATCTTGATCTATGACCAATATGACCATATATATTAATCCAATTAGTAGGAAGCAAAAGAAAATGAAAAGTAGTTCTCCAGTTCGGCACGGTGCTTATTAGGAATACATTTCAACACATTCTAACATAATTATGTCCTCTCACGATTAGTTATCACACCAGTTGTTAATATTTCTTTAGTTCAAAGTTCGCCGTAGTTGGAACAAATAAATATTTTACAGAAAAAAAATCTGACCTTTTCTGCTAGTCATAGGTATACCTACTCACTCTTTGTGGGACTGGATCGCTGCAGCTCAGTATTTTATTAATACTGAACTACATATCCCTTTCTTCTGATTGTTAAATGAAAGTCCATATTTCCATACAATACCTGTATTATGAATTATCTCAATAGTATTTTTGTACAATCAGTATGCTTATTCTGATTATATTAATTTACAACGTTATGACAACAGTTTTAACAATCAATAATTGCTTCGAGAAGCCTCTATATCTTTTTTAATTTTCCATCTGCCAAGACGACCGCGGAAAAGGCGGCAAACGGATTAGTTACCCATATCGGCCACCGCTCCGCGGCGCCACTGTCTACGTGTCCTTGTCATCGATATCGCCAATGTTTAAAACTTAACAACTATGATATGATTTAAGGCTTCTGGCGATATCGATGTTTGAATCCCTTAATTTGTTCGTATACTGGGTAATACATAGAACAATAGACAACCTTATTTAATAAGGTTCTAACAATCTGCTATAAAGTATGTAGTGTTGTGTTCCTGGAGGTAAGCAAGGTTGCCAGCGCTCCCGAGGATGCACTGTGTTGAGAGTGAGGGAACTAAATTTGTCCCTTCTGCTGTCAACACAATGCATCCTCAAATTTTATAAAGGGTCGGCAACGCGTACGTGACTCTTTTGGAGTTGCGGGCGCCTATAGGCTGCGGTGGCCGCTTACCATCAGGTGGACCGTATGCTTGTTTGCGACCGGCGTTGTGTAAAAAAAAACATGCGAAATTAAAATATGTAATCAACAAAACTTTTTAATTATGACTCACTGGATTTGTCCAACATTCCAGAACACTTAGTGCTAGGTTTTAAATCACATATTGACTGTATGTGACTCGTCCGTCGACACATTCACGATACGATTGTCATTTTGATGAGCTCCTTTTAGGGTTATTTTGTCCAATTAGCTGCACGATTCGGATCTTTCTTTTAATGTTGCGTATGAATCAGCAATTATATAGCTTTAATCATCGTTATATCGGAAATCGTTAGCGACATATTTTTTATCTTGTGAAATAATTAATGATCACGAAATAAAACTGACGCATCCAGGATCTCATTTGAGTGCTCTGCAATACTTTGGGTACCATGTATAATCATAGTAAGTGACCGAAAATAAGAAAAGAACTCTCTTTTCTTACCAACCCAAATAAGTTTCTTAATCCAAAATGTTATGCGATCGGTTGGGTATCGACCGAATGAATGACATTGTGCGTGGTCCGACACGCACATGACCCTTTTTTATTTGAGAGTTGACAGTTAGAGTTAAATGCGAACGTCAATAAATTAACTTTTTAAAAATTGGACTGCTCTGTCACATTGGTTGTAGAATCTTAAGCTAATAAATCTAACGCTGTGACAGAACGATTTCGATATTGCATTCACCAATGAATGGCATCGGGAATTTAATTCGTATCCAATGACTAACATGTCACATGTTTCCACTGGAATTTTAACAAATTTCCGTCGCTCGCCGCAAAAACCCCGTCACTGTAAAGAAATCCCACTGTTTTACACATTAATGTGTCTAAAAAATGCTCATTAAAATATTTTCTCTATTACCAAGAATTTTAGGTCGCACTTTTTGTTCTTACGCAGTTATTCAGTAAAAAAATGCTTATGAACACTGAGTGCATTTGATTATAACCTTTGTTTACATACGGATACAATTTAAAGTAGATAAGGCACTTAAAATGTTGGTAGGAAAGGTGTGTAATGAATTGAGTGACGTAATAGGATCTTTTGTGTCAAGAATGTGACATTTGTGAGTGAAAAAACTGCCTCCGGGAACACTATCTTTTGTGGAGATCATAAGGACAAGTCGAGGCATCCAACACAATTATACTTATCAACGATGCTGTTCATTAATAATGTTTTTGGGGAAAAAAGGAGGCATTTTGTTTACATTTATTACTGTCGTGGTGAAGGCTCATCCATCAAGAGGGTATTAGGGCGTAGGGCAAGCTTTAACTAGAGCGATAGGCCGAAGGAATTATAAGATCGTGTCCTTCAGAATACTAAAAAAACTGAGGCCTAATTTTTTTATTTTTTTTTATTTTGGCAACAAACAGTCATTACATGTGTATTACAATAATTTGTTTATACTACTTAACAGATCAAACAGTGCCGAAACAGATGTGAAGTAATTCACTTAGAGAGAAACTTAAAAAATGTGAGCTTACATAGACGTCGCGGTAATCGCATTTAAATTGTTTAGTGATTCTGAGATATGTCAATTATACAAAGAAAAACAGTTTGCTAGGCTACTTAAAGAGTAATAGTTGTTAGTGCAAAATTTAAAATTTATTTTAAATTAATTATATCTAAAAATTTATAAAAATTACACAGGTTGGTTTATAACAAGATCAAGAGTGATTAAAGTAGGTACGCTTAAGCGTTATCAGACTTTTTAATCATACATTGCGTATTTTTTTTTGATATTATTCAGTGACAGGTGGAATGGATCTATGTGTGAGAAACATTTGTTTTATAAATCTGGGGCACGGGAAAAGAAAGAATTTCGAGTGCAAATTTTTTTTCGGTTACATGAGACAAACAGATTTTCGGTACGTGAGGAGCGTGCGGGCAATTTTTTACGACTAGTAAAATTTAATTTTGAAATATATAATAATACTTGAACCTCAAAGCATCCGATCATTCAAAAGAGAAAAAAGTATAATCACTGAGACATTTTATAACTAGGTATAGTATAAGGAAACTGTTACTGATTTATTTATTCTTCGTATAAATGTCATTTAATTTCGTACCGAAACGCGATTTAGAGTATACGTAATGTTTTTTTTACGAAACCCTCGGTAGTCGAGTCCGGCTAGCACTTGTCAGGTTTTTTTTCATGTGAGGATCCGTTGTACTATCTGTAGCTAAGACAGACAAATGCACTCAACATTTAAGGCCCATTTAGATGGTGCGAGTTTCTAACCTCGAGTATACGATTATCGTAGCACGATAAAAAATATCGTATCATGTAAACTACACGTACGATATCGCACGAGAAGGAGAGATAATCGCCCTGCCTTTGATGATTGGATGCCTCCGTGTAAACAAAGTTTGAATGCGAGAATCGTATTTCGAGTTCTTGTAGTATTCAATCGCCATTATGAAGTGCATTGCGAAGGGCTGTTCTGATTGTTTCCCGCTAAGTTTTTTTTTCTTAAAGGCCAATTCACACCAATTGGGACCATGTATCCTTTTTTTCATTTATTTATTGTATGGCAATTATTTCGAACCGTAAGAGCTTCGAGAAGACAGTACGAAGTTTTAGTACCACCCAAAGTGCCTTACAAAGCGCTCAGTTAGTAACCACTGAAAGCGGTCACCCATCCAAGATTTGGCCCCGGCCGGCATCGCTTACTCGCATACCACACGCGGCAAGTTTTTAGAGAAGGAACAAATGTTTATATGGAACAACTACAATTAGAATAACACAAAAGACAAAAACGGTTGTCAAAGTACACCGTAACTGCCGAGCTCTGAAAACGCCTCATACTAATGTGATGGGTTATGTGACGTCACATACTACCTACAACTACGTGCACCGTACTACCATTGTATGGAAACACGAGTGATTTGATGTTTTGGGCGTAAAATATTGCGTACATAGTTGTCCTATAATTTTATTGTTCATCAATTTAAAAAAAGTACGTAATTTTCAAGTATCATATCTTTTTAAGATGTTGATAAAATATTTATTAATTTACTGTCTTGTGATAATTTGATGGTTTACTATCCTTATAGCGACATCTTATTACTATCCATTCAGCATGCATATTTATTATTCAGCCAAGAGCCAATATTAAAATACATGTAAGTTAAATTATCTTAATTTAAAAGTAAATGTGAGAAACAAGAAATATAATTATGAATACATTGACAGTAGAGTGGTAATGATTAGCAAATAATCACGTAAGTTGACTGGTAAAACTCGTATGAAAATCGGTTCGCACCGATTCGTGCGATACTTGCATGTTCGCGAAAAAATATCATACGAGAACGAGTTTAGACTAGTCGAGAAACCGTAAGCGAATATCTCCCCAGAATGCAGCTCCTCGTGTTCTCGTGTATACTATTTCGCCTGGCGATAATCTCCGTACAAGTATCGAATGACATAATCGTAGGCGAGCTTTTATTTCTAGCATGAAATGTAAACATTTTGATACGATAGTCCCCTGGCGATTATTGCATGCGATGATATCATACGATTTCTTCACAATCTAAATGGGCATTTATTCATCACCAGGAGTACAACATCACGTATCTAGAGAATGAAATAAAGATTTTGGTTAATGCATTTCCTTTTGAGTTAGCGTATAGTTAAGTATGCGTGATTGGAATCGCTCAACCAATCTCATTGGAGCGCAAACTCTTAGAGTATTCCATTGTTCAAAACCACTCGCGTGGTCGTGTCGCATGTTTGCCCTGGTTTTTTCCCCAGGTTACTCTCCAATCACGCACTCCTATCGCTTTATTAGGCCAGGCCTATAAAGCCCCAGTCAGATTAAAAAAAAGGATGTGTGGTGTGTTTCAATAGAATTGACTTTGTACCAATCGACCCTAATGACATAGTGAAAACAAATTTTGAAACTTTCGGTCGAATTCATTTTAACATATTTGTATGTACACTATTTTTCCCAAAGTAATGTTGTTGCTTTTACAATAACTAAATTGTGTTAGATAAGAGATTGCGAAAATATCCCAAAGAAATGTAGCAAATGGTCATTATTGAAGTGAACATGCCATTCACACAGCTATAACCGTTAATCTCACTCACCATAATAAATCTAATTAGGTAAATGTTCTGGAATTCAGTGAAGTTACCTTTTGTTTTATTTTTTAGGCCGCACGGCATGCGGAAATATTTATTTTGTTAATTGTCGTATTTCTAAAATAATCTCCTAACGAGTATAACGCGTAATTAAGGTTTTTTTTACGAGTAATAGGAGTTCAAGTGTTTCGTAAGAAACTAAGGAACAAAAACATCTAGTTTCCGATATTGTAACGCCAGAGCCACTTTAACTGAAAATTGATAGTATTTCTCAACAAAAAGCATCGTACGTATCGTTAAGAGAGTCACATTTCTACACCGCACTAACATCTCATTATCGAGCAAATGCCCCTTTACGGCTTCAAAAAGTGACACTTTTTGTAACACTTCAGCCACAAAAAATGCCAAATTAACTTTTTAAAGGAAACGATCTGTTTTTGGCCCGCCACGTGTGACGGTGCGGAGTCGCATTCTATTTGAGGACGCCACATGGTCCGTTGATGGTTACTTTGTCGTCAAATATCCCTCATCAATACAAATACCTATTTTTGACTCAAGATGAATAGAGAACGTCAAGTTTGAGAGCCCTACTTGACGTTAATATGTATGTGATATATGGAACGTCGTTACTAAGCTGACGTATTGAAATGAATTCTCTTTATGAATTATTCTTTTGCTCATTTATTACAGAAGCACAAGGAACATTATTGTTCTAAAAGACTAAAAGCTAACAATCTGAGCAAAAACCTCAAATTCAGAATAAAACTTGATCTGTATTCCATTTCTCAAATATCCAATAAAAACAATAGGGAAAGATAAAACGCCGTTATTATGTTACACTAGCAAACATTTTACTCGAAAAAATCGTGTAAATGTAACACGACAACGCAAAAACTTATTTTGGAATAGTGTACATTCCGATAAAGGGAAAAAGGAACGGACTTAACTGGTTCCGACATTATATTCGCATTTGAGAAGATCAAAGAGTGTGTTGTGACACACGGGAGGAAAACTTCTGTAGGCGTTCCTGAGGTGAAGACCGCCCGAGGCCTCTCGAGTAACACCATCCACGAGGGAGCCAGGCTTTGAAACAAAATGCGTTTGCATACATTAAACTGTAAGAATGTTGGAGATAGGGAGGGCACCGCCGGGCCCCGAGGGACTCTGTTTTGGCGATTACGCGGGAAGAATTTAGCATCGCCAACTCGCCTTCTTGGCGAGATAGTTTGCACGTAACACTAGGCTCTTTGCGTATTTTCGCAGTCAAAGCGACTCTCTTGAATACTTCCGTAAGTGTTTCCAACTATTTGAAAGGCAAATTAGGAACATATCTCGGGCAAGTTTCACAAAAGGGCATCGCTCTAGTTGGAGTGCTGTAAATATTTGGAAGTAATAAAGTTATCGCCACGTGGATTGTTTGTGTAGCGGGTTTTCTGCGCTGCTTGTTTCAGGTTATGAAGCGGAGCGTGCAAATAAAATTAACGACACAACAGTTAATCCTGGTCCCAAATAGACGGGGTACGGAGCAGCTCCACAATCTCGGAGCAAATTCGGCACGTCCGCTGGGAATATTCTCTACTACAACTCATCTAGCTATAGCGTGCTGGTAATTAAACAACGCAATATTACAATTACATGGAAAATTGATGTTACTGTGCAACGATTTGCATATTTTATTAGCTGCATTGCGTTGGATCTGTTTATAATCTGACTTTAACAACAAATGTAGAATTGGAAGTATCAATTGATACTTAGATACAGTTAGCAGTAGTTACGCGTTTCAGTATGTTAAAATTATCTTATCATACTCATTATATCAGCCAAATAATGTTTACTGCTGGATATAGACCTGCCAGAACATACTAGAAAATTATCTACACCTACACACTTTGAGATCTTGTCTTTTAATTTTAAGCATTTTATCCGCATAGAAACGTCTGACTGTATTTTAGGAAAAAATATTTGAAAATGTCCAAGACATAACCAACATGGCTAGTTTTATTTTATCTCTAAGACATAATAAAGCAGATTCACCCCATGATTACCCCCTAACCATTAAACGTCCTGCATCAAATGCGTAACTAAGGGTTCGTCATAGCGAGTGCAATAGCCGAACGCAATAACCGATAAAAGTCACTATAAACTCACGTCTGCCGTCAGGACAAAGGGTCTCTTGTGGCCAATGAAGACATAGGGCTGTTACGAATATTTTTACGACAATGACATTGCTAGATTTTGCTAGTTCGTGACAGGGAATTTTAATGATGGCTCCTCTAAAGACTATTGATTTAGAAAATATACTTAAGCAAGTTTAATATTGATTTCTATATAACTGACTTTATAGGATGAGATGGATGAGCAATTTAATTTGAATTTCAAATCCCCTTTTGGAGTTCCTTAACATCTGTTAACAAGCCTTATTTCATGCTTTTAAAGCCATTTTGTATCGATTAGTATTTCAATTGGACAATAATAGTAATTCATGAAGCATTTTGGGTTACGCATGTGATGTAATCGACAATGACAGCTTAACAATACAATACAAATACTCTTTATTGCATAACCTCAACAAAAAAGCTCAGTACAGTACATAACTACAATACCTTACCTTACCTTGAGGTATTTAGCACCTATATTCCAATTTAATTCTAGTGCATTTGCTCAGAATCCCTAGTTTTAAAACCAACTTTACCCTTAAGTTGAACGTAACTCGCTCCGTGGCTGTCACGCGAGCGACTTAAGAACTTCCCGACTTGACAACCCTGTGCAATTTACTGGTAACACTGTAAATCCGCCTTTCAAACCCATGCGATATTGCATTTTTCCTAACCGCAGCGGCTTTTTGTAGTCACGAAAGTATGTAGGCTGTTTTTGATGGAAATTTTAACAATTTTTCCACGGGACGAATTTGAATTTTGAGAAGAAATAAAAAGCTCGTTGCGCATGGATCGATGAAATTTGATGCGATTCTAATTGAAATACCCACTGCGACCTTGACTACAATTTGGCCTTTTCCGCTATTTGGCGGGACAGAATCTGAATACGGTATTTTGTGCTCTACCGACAACTTATTCATGTCGATGTCGCCCCGCAGGCGAATCACGTAACTTTATGTACTAACGGTAGATAGATTTTACTGTCAATTTTGAAGTATAAATGTATGAGCTGACAATTAGAATTTGACATTAAAATCTACCTAACGGTAGTACAAAAGTTACGTGATTACCCCGCAGATTTCCTTATTTGTCAGCATACTGTATTAAATGTTCGTAGTAGTATTGTGTTGCGCGGAATCGGGGCGGTACGCATGTAGTACTGCTTACAGCATTGAAGCGCAGTAAAGATTTTGTGCTGACTTTTCTGACAGGGGAAGGAGACACTGACAGCTTTCTTTTACCGCACCAATTCCGTATCGTGAAATGCGGACGTGGCTCAAAATTTAAATCACAGAGTAGGTAGTGACATGGTTTGGCTTACAATTCTTATTTTCGAAAGCTAGGGTTTATAGTTGACAGAGCTTGAATATGACAATACGAGTATGTCTATGCGCGCCATAATTCCGAAATCGTATCATAAATCATGAACTGGAATCATAATGACTGCTGCGAGCCTAAGATGATAATTAAGGGTCATACTTAGTTGAAAAAACAAAAGTCGTCCCCCCTGTGATCAGTAGTTAACAGCTTATGTGCATGTTAACTATGTTTTTATTACAGGGATTTATAGAAACGGAGACACTGTTTATGCGGGTTACTGGTCAAATCGAAAATTAAGCTTTGTAGCCCTTAACTTTTGGTATGTTCACAAAAAAGACGAGAACCTAAATAAATTAAAGCATCTTTGAACGTTTGAATTTATTTGCCGCATTTAGCACATTTGCTATTAAATAAAGAAGAATAATAAAAAGCCGTTCCATTAAAACAGTGCACGTGACCAGAATACTTTATTCGCCCTATGACAAATATGAAATAAAAACATGTGAATGACTCTCACGGGATTCTTCGAGCACTTACATTTTTCTCTTAAAACCATAACAAATTTCCAGATTACATGTGCGGGGTCGTATCTGCCGTCTCTCTCGTTTGCTCTATTTATTGCTCTCTACCCTAAGCTAAGTTATCGAAAATATAATCCCTCTTACGCACAGAAACTTCTACTGCTGATTACTACTTAGATGTGATAAGATGAGACGTTGTTAATATGGATATACCTATAGAATGAACACTTTACTCACATATTATATTCAGTCGTTACTTTCTAACCTTTGAAATTTTTTACAAAAAGATTTTAACCTTTAATTTAATAAATTAAAAGTAATGGTAAGTGTGATGACCAATAAATTTTAATTAATTTTATCAAAAAGAAACCATTATAATTATTTAGTATATTCGTACAGTCAGTACTCAGCAGCAAAAGTAGATAAGCAAAATAACACACCCAAAATGATCTGCACAGAGACTTATTTTCTTGATATTAAAGTCCATTTGTAAATCATTTTTGAGCAGTAGGCCCGCATAACTACTGCTGCTGACTGTACCTACATCTTAGTTTCTGTAAAAACAATCCTAGAGTCACTGATGCAATAAAATATAGACGATGAAAATGAATCTCTGTAAAGCCTTAACACCTACAATGTAGTAAACATATCTCATTAATAATGTGTGACACAGTAAGTAACCAGCCTAAGCCCCTTTTTACCAAAACTTTTACTTATTAAGTCCCATTAATAGCAATGTCAGTCATAAAACAGTCATTATACTTTCATTAGCGGATTGGCTATCCACATTATTCCATACGCCAACAATGTTTGAGAGTTATTTTCCAAGTTCCGAGTTGCAGACGAATAAAATCCAACTGTAATCCCCATGAGATTAATATTATTTGATCGCGCACAATAAATAACGAGAGAATTCAATGGGCGTCGGAATTACAAGTTTTTTGACACAGTTGCGAAGAAACTTTGACCGGATTCAATCTTCGGGGGATTTCGAGTAGGCTTTGTTGCGTTTTAATGTATTAGTGCCAGGTTTATTCATCACCACATGATGCTTAGTATCTTTTAATCGGTTTACGGAACGGTACTTAAAACGTCCCAATTCTCGACACCTTAATATCCAATAGAATACACCTATTTTTTTACTGGCTTTTACTCCTTGCTGGTTTTAGCAAGATGGATTTGCCAATATCAAGTTTTTTGACTTGACACGCGAGGATAATGTTCACACCTATTGGTTACCTCTGTCATTATGATATAAGATTACAAGTGCCATAATGTATGTGCCACTGACCCATCAGTGCCGAGCACTGGGATATTTACCTTACACACTTTGCTTTGTAGGTATATGGTGTATTCCTGGTGGTTAGGTCGACAGTTCTCCCGACAATGCTCCGTGTTGAGATTGGGATCTGTATTTGTCTCTAGCTGTTAACACAACGAATCGACGAATCAATAAAGGAGTCAGTAACACGCTTGTGTCTTTCGGAGTCAAAAGCGTCCATAGGCTACGGTATCTGGTTACCATTACGCAGACCGTATGCTTATTTGTTACCATCGATGAATAATAAGATAATTTTTCCTGCATTTGTTACTTTTTTTGTCTGTCTTCGTGTTTTCTGAGTAAATCATACACGGAATAGGTATAATTGAGATGAGGTCTGACCAGTAGGGTTACGTTACATTACTAAAGTAACATTTTCAATACACTCACATTTTGTCATTTAACAAAAATCAATATTCAGTAATAAATAAAATTAATCCAATAATGTAATGCAGTATGCAAGGGTCACTGACAGACCACTGATATGACGATTTATGCGTTTCGAACGCATACAGCCAAATAAATTGTACTTATGGGTTATTTGCTGAAACTAATGTACGGGAAACGTCAATAATATTGTTAAATTGCATTAATTTTACCCCGGATTTACTGTGGTTGATCTGGTCTGAAGTGTCCCGAGTTGATAAAATGTCATTATGATAAATAACCCAACTAGTACGAAGTATCGGAAGGCATAAAGTTCTGGTTTTTACACAACTGTGGCAGAAGGAGGGTTATCTTTTTGATGTGCCGTTTCCATTACCAATTTGTATGCGAACTTTTCCTTGTTTTCTGAATATTTCCAATACAATCAGTTATTTAGCGAATATTTCCGGCAATGCCATACAATTTCACTAGAGTCAATCGTTCACAACAATGGTGGATTGGCATTTAATGTTTTTAGTTTCTTCCTTAGTTAGGGAAGAAAACAAATCCTTAAGTAATTATATGGTAGTAGAAAACAGTGATTTTGAAGATTTTTAAATGCATAAAGATCATGTTTACGCTTTTCGACTATAGATGTAGCAATTTCTCTACAAAGTTCGAACCAACAGAGCATTTTTGTCATATAAAACGTTGCTAACTTGACTATCAGTCAACGTCTCAATTTTGCGTACGGCGACGACGGCCTATATGGCTTACAAACAGAAGACTGTTCGGTAAATTCAAGTAAAACTTCCGCCAGCCACACATTGAAATGGGTTCCTTACAACAGAGAGCCGTCAAATAATTTGCGCTCATAATGGCTACACATTACTCTCAGCATCATTATGAGAAATTGCCAATTTTCACGTGTGTCTCATTTTATGTCGCCATAAGATTGAGTCATAATTCACGGAATACATTTCATTTGCATCATCTAAGCGGAAAATGGTGTTGTATTTTTGAGGAAAAACACAATTTCTTATATTTAAATTAAAAGCATGCGTATCGTGATTTCTTATAGGATATTTTCCCAATACCTTTATTTACTGAAGATCATAAAGGTTGCGAATCCATGACAAAAAGGTATGGAAGATCGGAAAACTTTGTACCAGGCACTCCTGCACCTTAAGGTCGTCTTTTCATGAACAAGTTCTTCTCGCACAAGCGATATCAAAACTACGGTCCGTCCATCTAGTTCGGCCCGTGGAACTGTGACGGAATTGTCTATAGTCCGGCCAAATATATAAAAAAATAGATTCGCATATTTTTGCTTGATATTCACCCTAATTCCAATGTTAATCCAGCTTAATTACCATGGTGACTTATCTAAAGATCTTTTACCTTAAGTCCTATTACGCAGCTAAATATAAATCGTTAACCCCTTTAACCTTGCTCGTTTAAATCTAATTATTTAAAACCAACACACGTCAAAATAAAGCCTGAAGTTCGTTCACCCCGGCAAATATGAAATGCACCCTCTCTAAGACAAATTATTTCATTTCCACACCCTAAGGACAGGAATACGTGACTGCAGCTATCATCTGGATGGGTATAACGCTAGTGATGTAATGCAGCAATTTATCGTAACGATGGGTGATGATTAGTATTGTTGTTTTAAGTGGGAACAAGTTATTAGGTCAGGAAGAAAACTGTCGTAAATTAGCCGTAATAATTAGGGGTAAATTGTCAATCTTTCAATACTTCTAGCATACACTACATCCGATCGTAGTGTATGCTAGAAGTATTGAAAGATTGACAATTTAAATACTGGATGGTAGATGAGCTGATACACCTAAATGCTATTACACTAGTAAAAGAAGAGGACTTTGCAGTGTAGTACATTAAATTTTTAAGACTGAAGATACTTTTCTTGAAACTGTCTTTGGATACCAGTTTCTTGTAAACTAGAGAGCCATCGTTTGTTTTTCTAATTATCTTTCTCAAGTACACTCCAGGCGGCTAACAAGACATCAACATTTATGCGAAACACTTTTCCCGTCCACTTTGTCACCGTCACATGAAAAAGTCCAGGGAAATTGACCCGAGTTCAAGCGAGGGCCATAATTAGAACCGGCTAATGTCCCGGAAAAACAATTTCATAAAACATTTCATTTCGTCCGAGCGGGAGGCGAATAAAAAAAAATAAGACACTAAATAAACGTCTACTTATACGCTTCGCTACACCTTCATTTAGGGTCCACCATGAAAAATGTATGCTGATGTCCTCCGAGCGACAACATTCCGCTGTGCGTGAAAGAACAATTCGCTTAGAGCCTCGCAAATTAAAATGGTTAGCCCCACGCCATACAACTTCGGTACTTCAAACGAAACAAAAATAACTTCTAATACAATGAGATAAGGACTATAAAGAGCTTTTCCATTAAACTGTTTAAATTTGGCAATCCTATAGCTACTTCGTATCATATAAAGCATTCTTGGAAAATCGCTTGAAGCGTGCTTGCAAAATTACCGATGGTCTGGTGAATACGATCGATTTCATTTTTTGATTTATTTATAGATCATGAATGTTTCTGAGCTGTAGGTGTTTATTACATTCCAGAAAAGGTTAATACTGATCAAATCCTTTACAAAACTGTTCCATAATGTTTAATAAGTAATAAGTTAATTCGTCGCTAGCTTAGATTTAAAAAAATACTCGCATACTTATTTAAAGTCTTCATTACCAAATTGCTGTGAAAACGTTAGGCAAGATACCAGTGCTTTCAAATTAAGACGGTTGTAAAAATACAGTAAAATACTGGGACCGTTGAAGCAAAAGAGGAAGCCTGAACAACGTCTGTAGCAATCAAATCTACTATGTTGCAAAATTAGGCTAAAACGTCCGATCCAAATTACGACTACTTTGAAACGGAGGAAGCAGGACTGTTTTAAATTATGCTTCCAATATTAAGATTAATGATGTCAAATTGAAATTAAATAATTAGGTTTATTTTAATGACCGTCCTTTGAAGTTTGGGGACAGGAAAATATGAACGAATTTTAAAATTATAAGTATCACGAGAAAGTTAATATTTTCTGGTATACGAAAGGATACTAAAGTAGACTAAGTACGCGCTCTTAAGAAAACGGGATCGGATCAGATGCAAAGAAAAATAGTTCGACAGACAGACAAACAAAATGTCATAAATAGGTGGTGATAAATATTTGCACAATTTTCGCCGTTTTGAGGAGTGTAGCACAAATATTTCAGCTTAAAGAATTTAGAACTGAGTCATTAGGGTCCAGTTTTATAAACTTATAGACCAAATTAGCGGTAGTAAACTAAATCTTAAAGAATGATTGGCTGTATCAATTACTTTTATTTTATTAAATAAATTTTGACATTGATTACGAAACCATAAGACAGACACAAACGAAACTTAATAGTTGTAAATACTACCATTTATTCACTTAGTTATTATCTGTGGTCGACCTAATAGTCTATGGTTTAGATTTTTATGAATTCATGTTGACAGTTGACAAACATTGATAGTTTTAAACTTGAAGAATATAATAAATATCATATCACTTTCCGAAGAACCCGACATATTTGTGTAAGGTAATTATTATTCCTTGGCATTGTGTGACGAATTATGACATATACACAAAGCAAAAATAGCAAAGTATCTTATTACCTAACAGATAACGTCATAAACAACCGTAAGTAAACTTAAACCGTGTCGCCGCCGTCGGTAACATTCGGCAGTAACATTTTATTGAAAATATACTCACATATCGTGATAAAACGCAAAACATGTTCGGTAGACCTTTCCATAAATAATGTACGAAAATAAACAAACGGATTATTATAAAACCGAGCCTGAGCCTGTTTTACACCGCCGGTTTGAAAACTACCTAACTAATTTACCGGTTTCCGTGTAGAAAAACTTTTACCACATACGTTCACCCTTATTTCGTGCTAAGCCCATGGGACACTTCTACACATCTACGTACGTATATTTAGTACCTACTAGATAGAAATAACGACTGCGCGTTATCTACGGAAACTTATTAAGATAAGCCGTCACGAATAAGGGCTATTTGTCTTATTGGGTAAATTACCTTCGCAAGCGATACGTGTGATAGACAGCGCTAGATTGTGGGGTAATCCTGTGAAAGGATATTAACTGATGTGTTTGTGATTACCAATTCATGTTGGTGTCCAATCTGTTTAATGGATTTATTTAATAGGTGCCGCCCACGTCGGTTGCTAGCTAAAATAAATATATCACAATAAAATAACTACTATAGTCTATGCGATGTATTTATGACCGAGTTGAGTCACTGCGTGATTTGACAATTATATAACCTTGTCTAGGCATCTTCATTCTAAATGTCTCTTTTACGGATGGTAAAATGTGTTCATCATCATCATCACTACATAGTATAAAACAAAGTCGCTTTCTCTGTCCTTATGTCCCTATATCCCTATGTATGCTTAAATCTTTAAAACTACGCAACGGATTTTGATGCGGTTTTTTTTAATAGATAGAGTGACTCAAGGGAAAGGTTTATATCTATAATGCATGCATCAGCATTGCAACCGTGCGAAGCCGGGGCGGGACGTTAGTATCTTTATAAAGAAGATCGTTGGTTCAATGCCAACGAGTGTGCGAGTAATCTAACACATAATATACAACACTTCACCGAGTTTTTTACGCCGGTTCTTCTCGAAGCAGAGGTTTATTTTACGAATCGATGGTAGTTGATGAGTGCAAGTAATATACCTAAATTTAATAAAAAATAATTTTGACTTTGACGGATATATCCGACACGACGTGCAGTACTTCATGCATTTCTGTAGGGTTCAACTTCGCGTTTGACATCCCCAGGCCATGGCGTGTGGGTGTCAGCTTTTGTGCTTGACATGGCGTTGAAAAGGTTAATACACTTTTTTGTTACTTAATTTGAAAATTATGATATAAAATGACTAAAACTTATTATTAAGTGTTTTACTCTTATGAATTCTGAGAAACTTGCATGAACGAAGTATGTAATTACATGAACGCTGCTCATTGTACGTTAGAAATTAAAACGTTCATAACAGCGGCGCAAACTCGCGTAGCTAACATTGAAATATGCATCTGTCAGGGTGAGCGAGGACAAATTGCCAGTGACATTTAGTCATGCTCAGTGCTGTTCAACTGTGCAATGGGGGTGCATTGGAGTCAACGTCTTGCTTGGATATCAAATTTACAGTGTCCTTTGTGCAAGTGAAAACACAAATTTCATAGACAAACAGTATTCTGTGGTTAATTTAATCCTACTAATATTATCGGCTGAACGGATTATGATGAAACTTTATATACAACGTTTTTAAAGCATTGATTAACATATAGAAATGCTTTATATTCCGAAAATCATCCACCGAAGGGATGAAATAGGGAGAGGAAATTTATTCGGACAAAGTCATGGGCAGAAGCTAGTAATTTATAATGAATAGTAGAGTCTGAGATGCTGTGAGTTTCAGTATCCGTCACATCGATCTTACTTAAAAATATGTACAGTCGATAGTACGATTGGTTCCATGGCGGAAGGGCCGGTGTCTCTTATGGGACGTTACGTGTGTGAGTACGTGTGCTCCGTCCCATTTGAGTCACATCATCAGATCTGCGGGGTCGGCCGCAGAGGTGACGGCACGGGCAAAACATTTGAAGTACTCTAAGTTCATTAGACGAAGCCTGTTACGGATTTCATCTCTGGTGTCTCTGATGTATGACAGTTATTTGTTCCTGTACGCATCTGACGTATCATACGTTGCAATTTGGAATTTGTATTAGACCATGTATATGTTCTTCTGTAGTTTGTTTTGTTGCAATAAATCCTTCTCATGTATTAGACTTTCAAAATATGACATGTCCCTAGAATGCTGTAGGGTTATCCCCACATTTCCTCTTTGTATTTCTTCAAAATGTTCCAAACTCACGACCTCCCATTATTATGAAATGACCACTTCCATTACAAAATGACCATACATAGACATCGTTCACCTTCGATTCCATGCTATTAACAAAAACCAACGTATTAGAAGGGTTAGCACAACAACTGAGGCCGCTATGCGACACGAGGAAATCTATATCTCTCTTTCTAATCAATACTGTACCAAAGAGACGAGCGTCAGCTCGACAGTCCGTGATAGCCCTGAACCTGCTCAATAAAATACTAATTTAATACCAAACCAATAAGTTGAGTCCGAAAGACCTTCTGATCGGTGGACCCGCCACGCGCGTTTGGCTGGCTTTTATCAGTGTCTGGTTAAATTAGTGAGCTCGCCCCGCTACAGGGGAAATTTGACATAAAAGTTGCGTTTGTTAGTTTCTCAAATTTTGTACGTTCCGCTTGCTTAGGGAATGTTTTGCACCATTAGCAAATATTCCAATATGTACTTTGGAAGGTACCTACACACCTTCCTCCTTCCTTTTATACATATTTGACCGCCTAGTTGGCCGGAAGACCTATTTACGAATGTAGAACATATTAGAGCTTCGGCATTACAGGGACTAGTACTCAGGACCGTCATCTTCGTAGCTGTTTACTAGATACCAACTAATTAATCTAAACCGGTCGTAAAAATTCTAATAGATTAAAAATCTACTTGGAGTACTCTCCCTGTAACAACATGAATATACTAGTTACACTAAGTATAAACATTGTTTTTACCTACAATAAACTAACGAACGCTTCCTGGCTAAATAAATTACGCAAACAATTAAATATCTGCAATAATGCTGCTATGGGGTGCGACAATTTGTCTGGACCGGTTGTTGGGGTAACTCCTCCCTGTAGTTCGATAATATACAGTGTGCTCTGAAAGTAGGTACTTTCAACTATTATTACATGTTTACTCAAAATTATTTTTATTGAGTTTTGTTGGGTATCACGTTGTATGAGTATTTTGATTAGTTTTAATTAAAAGTGTCATTAAAAATTATGTGCGGTTATAATATACTACAATCAAATTGTTTGGATCGTGTCCGTGTGACATTTAATATTTTTTATATGAACATTTTTAAATTTTAGTAAATTAACCGTTAAAATTTTATTGCTAAAGTAGTGAATTTGGGAGTTAAGCAAAAGGTAGCTAACGCATCGGGATAGTTCCAGGACAAGGTATACGATGGATTAATGTATGTATTTATTTTATTTTTAAATTTATATTTATGAATAACATCACTATTCGCAATAGGAACAAGGAGTCAATTATTAAAATTCAACACCTTTATTTGATTGAAACCTTGAATTGAAGTCGTCAATTGTACATTTTGTAAATAAAAGTCATTAATATTCACTTAAATATTTACTTTATAAGCACCGTAAAATAATATCATACCAAAGCTAAGTGTCCAAATGGAATACATTTATTCAAAATAATTATGGAAAACCTTGACAGATAAAACTATAAAGTAATACTTAATGATAGAAAATTTATTCTTAAGTTCCATTTACTAGTAATAATGCGTAAAAATCATGCAAGTTTAAATCAATATATGGGCGATCTAATACAAACAGTTAAAACATCAGCCTGTATAGCGGTCGTTCATAGCACATGCAATGCGTAGTTAATGTAATTATGAGGCCGAAGCGTAAACGGTTCGGACTTGTTACCATTAAGAATTGTCTTTTATACAGCCGTCGTAAACCATTCCTATAGGTATTAAATTATTATAACAAAAATTTTCACAGTAGCTTTATTTATATTAGAAATTTTCTAATTTCTAGGGCTGAAAGCAGACTTAAAATATCACACTCAAATAAATTATGAGCAATAATGACTTTCAAATTTTTAGTCATTTGCATTCGTTAAATACTATGTTACATACCTAAACCGGCGGTAAAACAAAGCATGTCTCAAATCGCAGGTATTTGACGCACGAGTCGAAGGCAAGGGAGATAAATATGCGATCTGAGGCTTTCTTTTTTACTGCCCGTGGTAAGTACAAATTTTATGTCAAAGCGTCCGGTAATTGCCATTTTATAGGTTTGATATAAAATATTCGTATTAAACTGTAGCATACATTAAAGTCTTTGGTATGTCACATTTACACCGACGCGGGGTTAAAAACGTAATTAAAAATAAATCCTTCGTTTTTTGAACCAATGGTTTGCAACGGACGTTGCAAATTGGAGGCAAATGCTTGTATTCATTGGAAAAGTTAATGAAACTCGCCCTTCAATTTATTCGTCCCCACTTGTTATTGTCATATACCGTAGTATATGGATAGACTGGTGATCCGATCAATGGTCTCATATCACCCTTAAGTCTTAGTAGGTATTGAGGTCTATATTACCGTATTTTATTTTTGGGGAACATTATAGTAATAAAGACTATTATTAACAAGCTTATTATTTTATACCAGGTGCTTACCCAGTTATCGAAAGAAAGAAACCATTTATGCTTGACAACATTAAATTGTAATAATTAAAATCTTCCATACATATATCGCTCTTCCATACAAACTTCCAGCCCCTTAAAGGATAATTTCCGGGATAAAAATTATCCTTAGTCCTTCCCCGGGGCTCAAACTATCTCCATACCAGATTGAATCTAAATCAGTTCAGCGGTTTAAGCGTGAAGAGAAAACAGACAAACAGATAAGAATTCAACCGTATAAAACCACCTAGGTAAGTCTGCAAAAAAATGCAAAAGACGTTTGTAAACTCAGCATCTAACCATAATAGAGTAGAATAAATGCCCTTATCGGGATTCCAACCCAGGACAACCGGCTTTGTAGGCAGGGTCAAACCAACTAAGCCAAAACTTTGGTTATCATCGGCAGGTGCAGATAAAACTTACGCTCTTTTAGACTAAGTAGGCAGAACTATTCAAATATTTTTGGTACGTGTTGGTATACTGCCGGAATTGTTTGCACTGAAGCAGTCCGGAATACTATTGTTATTTTTTCTATTTTTAGAATAGAAAATAACGCAGCACGGCGGGAATATATTTACCTAGAAGGTGGGGCGAGATTTTAATCGCAATAAGAGAAAACCACTTCTAAATAATTTATTTTATGTGAAGCCATGCCAATAGGATTCTACGTTAATACCTATTTTAGTTTTTAACCGACTTCAAAAAAGGAGGTTGCATGTTCTTTTTTTTAATTTTTTAAAATTTTTTGTTACCTTAGAACTCCGCCGTTTATGAACCGATTAAAAAATATCTTTGTTTGAAAGCATATGCTTCAAGGTTGGTCCCGTTGTTACCAGAATCTAGTTCTAATGATGGGATCCATGAGGAATTGTGGGAACTCCTCAAAAATTCAGCGATTTTAGTATTTTCGGTAATAAATCAAGCATTTGTGTTCAGAAAGTAGCATTCGGTGAACGAAAACTAATTAAGAAGACCACGGATGGTCATCAAAAACTCCTAGTGTTTCATTGGTGGTATTAAGATATTTCGATCAAGATACGGAAGCGACTATGACGAAGTCAATTTAAATGGTCGTGATGTAATGTCACCATCAACCCGATCTAGTAATTGAAGCCGCTCCATAACGAAACAGTGTAGCTTGTGATGATCCTCATCTCACACACGGGCCACGCCACGCACCACGCCGCGCGCGCGAGCAGCGCGCTCCAGCGGCGGCGCAAGATGGCGCACGAAAGGCGAGGATCGCTGGCCAGCCGCACACACACACCGACGCATCGAGCCGGCCGCCTATATAAGGAAGCGCGCGCGTCGGCCGAGGGTCAAGGAGTATACTGTCGCCGTGCTGCTGGACATGGAGAAGGCCTTCGACCGAGTCTGGCACGAGGGCCTTCTCTACAAAATGTCCACCTCCACGGCCCCTCGTCGTATCGTACGAGTCATTGCTTCTTTTCTTTCAGACAGACGCTTCCGAGTCCAGGTGGAAGGCACCCTCTCTGAAGTACACTCCATCCAGGCTGGGGTACCTCAGGGTAGCTGCCTTTCACCTGCGTGCTACGCCCGGTTCACCGACGACATCCCAGTCGTTGGGAACACACAACTGGGCCTCTACGCAGACGACGCGGCATACTACGTGTCATCGATGAGCCCGCGCCACGCAGTCACCAAGATCCAGAGAACACTCGACGCCCTCCCAGCTTGGCTTTCCAAGTGGAGGCTTTCGGTGAACGTGGCCAAGACGCAGGCTCTCATCACTGGGAGCACGCATCTACCACAGCCACCAACGCTGCTCGGGCAGCCCCTCGAGTGGTCGCACACAGTGAAATATCTGGGTGTGACCATCGACAGGGGCCTGACGATGAAGCAGCACATCGCCAGCACCGCGCAACGAGCCCTCGTTGCGCGCATCGCACTCCGGCCTGTCTTCGCCAGCAAGCTTCCCAGGAGGACCAAGCTGGGTCTATACAAGGCGTACATCCGGTCGCGGCTCACTTATGCCGCGCCGGCCTGGTACGCCCTCGCCGCAGCAACCAACAGGAGGAGACTTCGGGTGCAGGAGACGCAGACTCTCCGCACCATCGTAGCAGCACCGCGATATGTGCGAAACAGCACTATCGCCAACGACCTCAAGTGGACAGGACTGGAGTCGTTCATCGGTCGGCTCGCAAGGGCCATGTACGACCGTGCGGACAACTCCAGCCACGTCCACCTACAGGGCATCGCCCCACAGCATGCCCGCCCTCCAGAACGCAGCTCTCGGGCACTGCCCAGAGAGCTGCTCACCATCGATGAGTAAAATCATTAATATTTATTTTTGAATTTACAGATGGACACCAGCCGCACGAGACACACCAGCAGCAGACACCGTAGCGGGCCCCCAGGCCGGGGGCTCGCACACCACCAGCAGCATCCGCCGTCCCCCAAATGACGGCCAGAAGCCCGTCCCGCCGTAGCGGTGACGCGACCCGCAACAGCTCCCAAAGCGCCCAGCGCAGGCGGAGCCTCCTAGCACCCAGGAGGGTGCAGAAGAAACCGGAAGAAGAAGGCCGAGGGTCAGTCTTTGTTTCGGCTCCGTAGCGGAAGCAAGGGCCGACCAGCCTAGAGCGCGGCGTGTCTTCTCTCGCGTACGTGCCTAGGTACCCTAGGGAGAACTCCAGGGCCGCGTGTCTGTCCACCTACGGGTGGATATCGCGTAGTTAGTCCTGAGGTTCAGTCCTTCCTGCCCATTCCCGATCACCCCTGTTCTGCGGCGTGTCATCCCTCGCGTACGCACTACAGGGTTCCCCTGTTCTCCGGAGAACACACCAATATCCACTCCACTTAGCTTTCCTTCGCCGTCGTAACGCCTAACGAGGCCCGCGTTCCCGGGTAGCGATCAATTAACTCACCGGTTTAGATAAGACTCATTCTATTCTTAATAAAAGGGCAGCAAGACCCATTTTTGTTACAACGTCAATCTGTGTTTGATATTTAAACCCTGTGTAACCTCCCTTCTCACCTCTGAGCTAGCTAGGAAACCTTCCCGCCCTTCAGGCGGAGGGATATGTGTGGCTCGCACTCAGCGACAGGCATCACAAGCTTACCCGTGTTTAAGCTTATTGGAATCGTTATGAGATGCACTCTGGTAATGATTAACTAAAAAGTGTGAAATGAATAAAAAAGTAAAACCGACTCCAAAAAACACTAAAAAGTTAAAAATTATTGCCTTATTTCTAACGCTTCTTATTGAATAATGTAGACGTACCTATTATAATTTTTGTAGTCGGTGCCATTTGGTCAACTTTATAAAATTTCTCTGGATGCAAAATAGGCTGTTCGAGCTGCTGAGGTGAAAAGAGTATTGCCGATAAATTGAAGTTCAGTAACAGTTTACAACGTAAGCCCAAAGTCACTGAAAAGTCGAGTGGTACACGCGACTTTCGAACTGAATGGCGTGGGTTCAAACCTCGGCTCGTCCCACTGCGTATTATAAAAATAGAACTACCTTTTTAGCAAAAAAAAAATCGAGAGGAAGCGGGTCTAATCGTAAAAAGGTCTTATTTTCCCTCTGAATTAGAAGCTAAGACGGTAGTTGTTTTCCTAAAACTATAATATATACCAAACTTTGAGATCATGTTCGAAAGCGGTCTTGAAGATACAACCAGGAAAATACTAGCAGGATTAACAATTTAACCAGCATTTAGTAGAATAGTTTTATTACGTCCTCGGGCAACAAAATATAGGTCATCGTAGCCAAGATGCGCCATATTCTTAACTACAGAGTAGGATCTTGCTCTGCAGTGGGTAATTACTTACAGCAATAGGCCAATTAATATGGCGACTTCGGTCTGCGGGCAATACAGTTGTGTAATGATCAGTTTCATTGTAACCTTTGAAATTATGTGGTATTTAGAATAAGTTTAATTTAAGATGTTCATTTCATGTACTGTCAATTCGGATAGCAAAGATGTTTTAGGTATTTTCTAACAAGAAAATTTCGTTGGAGTCTTTCCCGCCCTTTTGTAGGTGTATGCTATATGCCAACATTAAAAAACAAAGAATTTATTATTTATTCAGAAAAGAGTCACGTTGTCCTCAAATGAGGCATCAAAGCCGTACTTTTCTTCCCTCATTTGAGGTTAACAATAACTCTTTTCCTTATAGAAGGTGGAAAAATCAGTATGTACCACTCGGTAGCAAAATTATTTGTATGACATTTCGTGTTTTTATCATCGTGCCGCACAGGCGGTGTGAAAAGCAGTATGTGTCACACGGTAGCAAAATTATTTCCATCTTGGGCGTGAACAATTCAATTCCTCGCTACGCTCAAGATTCTACTTTAGAATCCCTTGCAACGGCCAGGATTCAATATACCGTCCTCGCTGTAAATACATCACTTTTCTCCCTTGAGACACAATTTACTATTGACTATGAGTCTAACTAAACTGAACTTCCTAGTTATTTAAACTAGAAAAGTAAGCGTAGTATTTCACACCAAATGGTGTTTTTGAAATAATAATAATCTCAACTTTTGACTATCTGGTACCTACGAAATGCGAAACTGACTTACATGTAAAATTATAAGGTTGTGATTAGTTTAGTTTGGGAATGGTATAGCTGTCAATGGTGTAGCGAACTTCTAACGGTAAAGTCGGCCACTCACTTCACAAGGGGAGGTCGAAGTTGCACCACGCGTGACCCCTGGGTGGTGCTAAAAGTGCAACAAAACTGGCAACCGTACTGCGTTCTAGAAGATCTCATGGTTCGAAATAATTGCCATACGATACATAAATAGCTGTCGATACATTACACTTTAACTTAAGATAAGGATAAACTGTTACCTACTAATACGGATGCAAATGTTTTAAATATGAATCAGACCATCTTTAGCCATTGGAATAGATAAAATATTGTATTCAAATTGCTACGAACTTCACAGGATCTTTGGTTGACATTGGCCTGAAATCAAAAGAAATCGCACCACTTTTGCACGTCGTCCTCGACGACGGTTAAATCAGACGGTTTAATTTCTTCGTATTCCACTTTATCCGTTAGAAATTGTTTTTTCTGGAATAAACTGTGACCAAACGCAAAGGTTTCTCAAAATTTGTACATTGTATTTACGTAATTGGTTTTGTGATCCGTTCCACGGAAAAAAAATACCAGTAGGTATTATTATGTCTAGTCGGAATTTATGGGTAGTGTCGGTAACACTACCGAATTACATTTCCATGTAGAAATATGCCTGTCGTAGTATTTGTATAAAACTTAACTATTTCTGTGTATAATTTTTCTACGTATCATCACCATTATACGTATTTTGTACAAAATAAATACCCAAATATCTTTATTGGACTATAATTATTATCACTCATAAAAAGGCAAGTAAAAGTAGCGTGTGCTCTCTACTTATACTGGGCTAGACTCATTTTAGGGTTGTCGTGCTAGCCCATAGAGATAGTGTTTTAGTGTTTTTTTATAAACTGATGTTGCTGCGGAGTCACTCCGCGGAGTTACTCCGCAGTGCAACACGTGTATTGAAATGATTATTTCGGACATTGAAATTCAATACATTATTTTTGATTGAATTCGGGAAGTTTATGATCATGCATCCTGCCCCTATATCTGCTTGCAGTAAGGGTTGGACACGGGAAATATACCATTACAAACACCTGCACCATGCAAAATGTTAACGCAATTTCAAATGTTAACAAACGGATGCTATAAGGACACAGCGAGCAAGGCATCTAAAGTCCGTCACAGACAGATCTATAATATATATTATAGCGAGGCATTTTATTTATATTATATTTTGCCTACTAGTTGACAGAGTCCACAGATGGAGCTATAATATATATTATTAATAATTGCTAATGCCAAAGAAAATGCTGTATCAATTAGGTATGATATGCTATGTTAATCTTACCATATTTGTACTAGATTATGTAACTAATGCTTTTCTGGCTTATGAGTTATGAAATCCGCATTTATGACCTCACTCTAATAATATATGACAGTTGAAATTCAGACAAATCAGGCGGTCAAATTACAATTAGCATAGCTTTTAGTCGAGGCATAAATAGCCAATTAGGTCCTATTATGATCCCGCTACTAAATTTTGAGCGATCTCTCACAGATTAGATTGTCATTTAATGGACTAACATTGTCGAGGGCGTGCCTAAAACATTAGAAAGCGTCGCAGCTGTCACAAATTCTGGAACCATTTGATTGTCAAATGAAACTTGAAGTAAATTAGCTATATAGATAATGTGAAAAATACTGAACTTTGTTATTAACTCGGATATTAAATAATTTACTGTGGCAGTAATGGAAATACGCATTGAGACAAAATTTATTGAGAAATATTTTTATAAAATAAACTCCCCTCCACTGTATTTCCGCTCGCATTTGACATAAATAATTAAGGATAACTATAGGCGCAATACACACAAGCTCACACATTGGGTTTACTCTACTATTGCTGCCTATCTATAATATCCCAACTAACATTACATCCGCCGTTTTCTGACAAACGTGTTCTGTTATTTACTTACGTCATTACATATGTCTACTAAATTAAAAGAAATATTTGATTCACTATATTATAGACTGACCATTTCAACGAACCCTTTTCAATTACACAGCTACAAAAAAATTAGATTGGAAAATACAATAGGTGTGGACTTATGGGACTTGGGAGGTTTGACTAACAAAGGGATTAAAAAGAGACAAATAAACAGATATATTCTGTTTACTGTGGTGTCATCTCTCGGCCTCGGGGCTCAAACAGCACGTGCCGAATCGAGAGCTGTTACGTTTTTGAAGCCCAATTTCGCCCCTTTAACTTTCGCTATTCATTTTCCGACACGTAAGTCTCGTAAAACAATAAACTTTTATGTGATTGAGAATTTGAGTGTTGGTTCAGAAAAGGAGATATACCAACTATTTCAAGTTAAAAGTGCTATTTACAACAAAAGTTTAAGAATATACGTTTGCAGCAGCGTCGTATAATTTGAAGTCATTACTTTTGCAGTATTAGCATATACTACTCGTATCAATCATACTTGAAAAACTATTTGCAGTGAAACCGTTAAAAAGCCAGACTTAAATCGTATAAATAAATAGGTATCTCACACACACAAAATAATCAAACAAATCATGATCGGCACAGTCATTTCTTTTACTCTTACCTCAATTTGTCTACGTACAATATTCATGTAAAATCCTTTAGGGCATTTTAAACCGTAGATATTTTAACAAATCGGTTTGCAGTGTGACCTAGGTATTTAGTGCTGGCAAATATTTTTTTTAATCAATCAATCCACTAAATAAGTTCTAACTTAATTATTGTCTCCGAAATTATTTAATATACTTACACAGATTTGTTTCCATCTTAAGGCGCCTATACCCGCGAACGACCTTGCGCGTTGGGGCGTGGCGTAGCCTTTCCCGCCGCACTACCCGCGCCCCCCCGCTGTAACAGGTTTTTTGTATGTGTGTATGTATTTTTTATATTATTATTTTCTAAATACGTAGGAATGTTTGAAGTAATTAAATATATAAAATAGTTAAGTAGGTACATTGTCTCAGAATCGAGATCTTATATTTTAGCGTCGCGCGCAAAGCGACACAGCCTTCCCGTCCGAGAGCCGGTGACAGACTGCCGCCCGTCGCCCGCGCACGTATCCGCCCCAACTTTGATGACGGTGTGGTAGTTATTCCAGGTTTTTGACAAAAGTAATGATTATTTTACAATATCCGTTACTCAGATTATGAAAAACTGAATTAAGTTTTATTTTCTGAATATCCCGTGTAAAAATCATGTCTAGATAGTGAGCAGTAGCGATTTAAAAGGTTGAAAAATGCCTTATTTGATAATTTTTTTTTGTTAGGTCAATCTAGGCGTGTTGCAATTTCCGTTGCTCCGATTGAAGAGGACATATCAATTCATCAAGTATATTTTTTCGAGACCTATAAGTTCGGGCCAGTTTTGAGTTTTAGGCCTTTGAATGCGACCAAAATGTGGTATTTCACTCTATTACGCGCCTTAATATTTTTTTTAAGTAATTGGGGTAGATAACAGTTGCAATATCTAATGAAAATATAATATTACTTTTACTTATAATATTGTCTTAATTATTACTGCGTAAATTATACCCTACAGTAAAGTGTTATTGTAGGTACTACAACTAACTAGATGTTAATTGAATGCTGTATTTAAAATCAATCAGTGCATCCTCAAATTTTATAAAGGGTCGGCAACGCGTACGTGACTCCTTTGGAGTTGCGGGCATTTATAGGCTGCGGTGGCCGCTTACCATCAGGTGGACCTTAAGCTTGTTTGCCACCGGCGTTGTATAAAAAAAACGCATGCAAGTCGCTCGATGAGATGCATAGGTTCCCCAACGCTTGTCACATTCGAGAAACTGATGAGATTTTTATGCAATCCCGAGCCCAGATAAGACCGAGAGGGTGCTGCCTAGATAACGGATTCGTTATCCCAATGAACACAACAGTAACTGAGTATGAAGCCTATAGGCAGTTACTGCCGTTTTCCACTGAGTGACGGTTCTTTATTTTAATGCAAACCGACAACAAATAACGAATAAATATTCCCTTTTTTTATTGTTCAGTTGTGACGCGACGAATGCTTTGATTTAGGGACAGATGAGAGGGGTTGCGCGCGACGAATTGTGGTCGAGATTATTCCGGACAGGGATTTATATTGCACCCATTGCTTGGAATTTGAGCAGTATCATGTTTCATCAATATCTGTGGGGTGTTGACCTACGACGTCGCTTGCTATACTGCAATTTGTAAATATTACTTTTGTAATATTTATTAATGGCAAGTTCTTGGCTTCGATATCTTTTTTCTTATTACTGGGTTTTATTTTCACATAATCGCATAAAATCGACCCTATATATGAATAATATAACCTATAATTATATTCGAATGCAAACCGCGATGATCACGCCATTTAGATATTTTTAATCATACCACGTCTGTTACAAGAATATCATAGAACTTTCACGCTTTCTCCTTAATTTGGTTAGTTAATCTCATTGAACATATGCCTGATTCATAATTCACAGAATTCAACCCTTATTAAAGGATAGAGTATTTAATACTGTTTCTAACAGTGCATATTTAAGGCATTATTCTACTGGAAATTACAATACATCTTATAAAAATCATAATTTTTAAACAAAACCACAAAAAGGAAAGCCAGCATCATTTTAAATATACAGTTCAGTTTCCATTTTCCTCCAATTTTCCAATGCCGCGCCACTTTCACTACACTCCTTATTTCCTACACGTGTTTGAGATAGATTCAAAACTTTAACACTCCCCACTGGGTGCCGATAAAAACAATCAGTTCCAATTCTAGCCCGTACCGGGAAATAAGAAACAGACGTTCGGTGCACTCCGCAAGGGAAACTTCACTTTTTATAGGGGACCAGAAATTATGT
The DNA here is from genome assembly GCA_963556455.1 of Epiblema foenella. Lineage (NCBI taxonomy): Eukaryota > Metazoa > Arthropoda > Insecta > Lepidoptera > Tortricidae > Epiblema > Epiblema foenella. Next base: position 13,480,961 of record OY747107.1, on the reverse strand, counting down.
TCGGATGATATATAGCGACACTTTCCGCAAGATTTAAACGTACCGTTTTCGTAACAGTTACTTACTGCAGGGCGTGAGTATGACCCTTAATAAATTCAGCACGTACGGGAGGATTGGTGGGAAATTATTTCTTTCGGCATTTGGAATTTTCCAGAATTATGGTTTGAGGTCGAGGTTTGGGGCCACCTATTTAATACTTTCGTTTTATTTCGGGAATCGTTTAGTCGCGCACATTACGAGATGATGTATGTACAATTTGCCGACTTATAGTATATTATATTAGCGATAATAATGTTAGAAGATACCTTCAAAATCGTACAGATTAGTTTTGGAATAAACTCTATTATCAATTTAGAATAAAGGAAAAATTGAAAAATTTAGGCACCGAGCAGGATTCGAACCTCCCGGCACTCGCGGCCAGTCGCTCTAGCCAACTGAGCTATAGGTGCAATCGCCACCCAGCTCCAAATTCATTAACCGTTCCTTAGTTAATTTGTAGTTTACGATAGCAGCGGTACTGCTTAATACAAGAATTAACTCTATTACTGTCTGTTTTATTAATATATATTGAGTTTTCCAATTGGTATCGATAATACTAACCATTCTACATATAGTCTTGAATTAGCATATTTAATTCGGTGGACACGTTTTCTCTATTCTACATTACATTACATTCTACAAACTACGTCAGTAATAAAATCTAAAAACGAAGAAAACATTAATGTTCAAATGATATGAATACCAACCGTATGAAGATCTCAGTCTGAGAAAAAGGAACTTATTACATATCAACTAAGGTCCATTTTTTTTAGATAACAACATATGTATATACATATATATGTATAAATAAACTATCGAGATCAATAGTTAGCCATCTCGGTAGCCAGCGATCCCGTGATAAACATTGCACGACTTGTCATTGGGCTGACCCTCACCTTACGGAAAACATACAAACGGGGCATGAGGTATATTTAAATGTCAGAGATAAATTTCATTAATGCCGATGTCTCTTTATATCATTTGCCGTCAGTTTTTAAATTTTTTTTATGGGTCTGAATTATTATTTAATTAATTACTCAGAGCTCCACGCGCTATTCATCGATTTTTGACGAGTTTTGAGTAGATACTGCTCTGTCAAAACCATATGTAGATATATTTATGGCACGCACGGTTATCGGTTCTTTAATCCTTTGTCTACATTTGCAAGAGCCAATAAAGTATTGAAAAAACCAACTATTTAGTTTTTTACGATTTCTTCAAATATAGTCCAAAAAAACTCTTTTTTCGATATTAGTATGTTGTTTATGCACTTATATGTGTATATGAAATTTACATCTAAATGCCTTATTGACGGCTCTAACATCGCAAGAGAGATTTGAATTTTAAACTCATCTTCACAAAAGTTACATCCAAAAAACTGGTTTTTTTTTGGACTAAAATTGCCAAAGTTTGATGCCATATATCTCTAAGACAATGAGTTTTGAACTAAATATGGTACACTATTTCGATAAACCTCGTTGTTCTAAATACGATAACCCATAAAAAACAGGAGAAAACGGAGAGTTACAGATCGAAGGTCATTGCGAGCTAGTAGCCCTTTAAGACTTTCGCTGCTAAGCTTTTCGTAGCGCGACGCAATTTCCTCTACATAGTGAGATACGCATAGAATCTACGCGCCTACGAGCAGAGCACCCGCTAGGCGGGGCGGGTTGCAACAACTTACGATTTTACAGACCATCGTAAACTGTGGCGCTGCCAGCTGTCATCACATAGAAAATTGTGAAACTTCACATACAATCAGATTTTAACGAACACGGTTTATTGTAACTCACCTTTATCTACACTCAACGATGTAACTCCCGTACTAAAAATTATGGACACCATATTTTGTGGTTGAAGTAGTTTTCACTCGTGCTGAATTCTTTGGAGTATTTAATATGGGCAATACTCATATCGAATATTCTAAAAATCCTAGCACAAAAATGTAGCTACAAGGCAAAAATCTTAATCTGCGTATGACCCATCTTTAAAGAGCAGTTAGGTTTCTTGGTTCCTTTATTAGGATGTTTTTGCATAAATATGAGCCTTCACTATTCCCATATTACGTATCGATAAGAGCAACTATTAACACTTATGTCGTAATGGACTGTTTTTTAAACTACATCCCATTATAGAGAATTGCAGTCTCAATTAACTCGCTAATCGATTGTCACCACTCACTATTTAATCGATTTCCACCCTTGAAAAAAACCGTCGCCTGAGCGGCGCGTGCCCAGCCGCCGGCGATTCTGTCGCCGACATCTCCTAATGCATTACCGGAATAACAATCACTAACCCATAACTTAAACGATCAGCCAAACAACTTCAAACTTTGTTGTCAAAATATAAAGTTGTGTTTTCATAAATGAAGGTTGGAAAAGATGCGATAGCGCTAAAGTAACTTTGTTTTCGTTCGCCATTTGCAGAATGGCCCAACTAAAAGGAATTCAATTTTAAAACACAGTTTTTCGCTCACGGCTACAATCGTGTTAGCAGATTGTTAAGCTGTTAGTAATTTTCTATAGTTCGCTTAAAAAAATCATTTAATGTTAAAAATTAATGTTTTTTAGTATACAAGTACTAAGTTAATTATATTCTGAGTTAATAAACCCCGCTTTTGTGCTAATATAACATTTTGTGGTGATAAAAGCTAAAAGAATTTCATTTAATGTGGGTTGGATGTACGAACCACTACACGCATTTGAATCAAAGTAAATTTTTCCGTGTCTATTACTATTTGGCAGTGAAGCTTGAAGCTATACAAATAGAATTCCTAATAGGACTAGCTAAATCAGATCCAGTGTGTGGACGCTACGAATGGAAAGCCGGCATTGATGATTTTACGAGGCACATCTACAGTTTACTAGAATTTCTTGTAATACACACAAAAAAAATTAAAAAGGCCGTTTTCAACTTATATTAGCTATTAATTCTTAACCACAAGTGATATATTGTTCTTTAATAATACTATATACATATCGATCTACAAATACTATAAATGCGAAAGTTTAGATGTTCGGATGATTAGATGTTTGTTACTCAATGACGCCAAAAAGGCTGAACGGATTATAATGATGGTATACAATGAGTTTATAGCCTGGATTAACATATAGGATACTTTCTATCATTTTTTATACAGGATAATTTGAAATAGGGAGTGGAAGTTTACGCGGACGAAGTCGCGGACAAAAGCTATTAAGAAATAAATAAATTTCAAAACATTACCAATATCTTATGCGTAATATAAGATTTCAAGCTCATATGGTCATTTACATTAGAATTACGAAACAAATACAAATATACATGGTAAATATCCCGTTTCAAATCGTAATTCTAATCTTATGCGTAATTTCGTTATATGTAATATGCTTTAATTCAATAGGAACAATTTTGTATTAGCCATTGCTGGAGGTTTCTCAAAAACAAGTTGACGGGTAACTCTCTAATATTGCTAGGCAGTTTGTTTGCCGAAAAGTTCTACAGTTTTTTATAATATGGAATAGACCTTTTTTTTCAATTTCCATGTTAATCGATTAGTAAAAGTTATCTTACCTAAAATCAGTCGATATAATAAAGAATTCGCCTTTTAAAATTTTAAAGATGATAAAAACAAATCCACTATGGCTAACAATATCAGTTCAAGTAACATTCCAACTACCTTTACTACAACTCTATATATAAATATGTTAAAGTGAATTAAAATGCCGCATCTACTTTGCTTAATGCATCTCCTACCCGCACCCTCTTAGCCCTAACGACGTTTAACTCCAGAAACATGTCGTCTTTACTGAGTGTATGGAAATTGGTAATTGTAATAAATTACATGTACATATTTTTCTCACCATGCAGGGGTGCACATAATCAATATTGGGTTATATTTATTCGAACGTAGTGAAAGGAGGTGATTGTAAGGTTAAGGTGCCATAAAGGTTTAAAGAATAATTATTTTCTGGAGTTTATATGGAGAAAATTGGCTATTCAGCAAAATAGCGGTCTTAATAAGGAGACTGTTAAAAACGGAGTAAAAGGAAGATGGAAAGGTTTAGTTGTTAGACGAAATTATGTTTTGATTTATAAGGTTATGCTTTTATAAGGCTAAGAAAATTATTAAAAGAAAAAGTAACATTCAAGTAAGAAACAGTATAATTTTATATATATTTTTAAAGTCCTATAATTTTGTTTAATCTTCTATGTTATCTAAATGTAGGTATATAATACTTATTTCGTAACGCAAAACCCCACACTCGAGACGTATGCGGAAATTAAAGCGGTGGCTTACACAGACAAATGAAGAAAGCTGCATATTTCATCAGATACATGGAGAAAAAGCACAATATAATTCGTAGACGCGACTACTTAATATTAATATTCTATGGCAATGGAAATGCAATTGAAAGTCGAGTCTGGCTATAAAACCACTTCCACTGATTTCCAGTTGTATAATTTTATAAAAGCGTCAATCAAGTTCTCATCAGTCAAAAACAAAATGTATGAACATATCCAATTTACCAAAACTTTAATTAAACTAATCATCCCATTTACGAAATGCATGCCAATAACAAATCACGATAGAGAAGGGAAATATATAATTTGTCTTTGGAATTCTAATTCAAATGTTATTTTCCTTATGATTGATTTGGCAGAACTTTACGATGTTTTCCCAGGTAGCTAATAAAGTAATATTATGTCAATATTGATCATATAAAAAATTTAATCAAAACATTTATCATCCGCCGTGATAATACACAAAATTAACCGGTTTTACGACATGCGGGTGCACTCAAAGCTATCTGCAGCCGTTATCAAACATTCAGAGGGGAGAAGTTGATGCAATACGTGTGCTAATGGCAATATATTATATCCCATATTTTCATTAGTTCGCCGCATTATTATAATTACAAATAAATGTTGTATAGGTTTTCAGTATTCGTACGTACGTGGCGCTCCCTTATCGGACATATGAATCATGCACTTTTGGTACAAGTGTTACTGGGTGCAACGACATTAACAAAATTCACTTTACGTCAAAACTTAATTTTTGACGATTATTTAATTGCTGATATGAGGTTGGTATTGAACCATTGTTACCATTGGTCGTCACAGTCGATTGTTGCTGAGTTTCAGTTAATCTCTTATATTCTTCTTCAGGCCTTATCCCACGTGTTTTTGAGTTAGTATAGTGAGTTAGTAGTGGACATTTTCTATCTCTTTTTAATGACTGACATGTAAAACGTGGTCCACTGCCGTGTTCTTGGTTTAAATTCGCGTTGTTTCACTTTTCTAGTAGTGTGCTGTGAGGGACTAGCAAATCTTTCACCGCGACGAAACCAAAACTAGTCGCTCCTCTTTCTTATTTGGACAGTATGAGTGTGATCATGATACAATAATACAGGGTGACGGGATTTCCCGTCACCACTGCGCCAGGGATGGCAATCCAGTACATCGGTTAGTAGTGGGGCACGGTATCACACGACCTTGCTTTCTTAGACCATGAGCGAGATGCTAAGTCACTGATGTGGACGCTATTTGTCAGCAGGTTGTGCTAGACTCTATCACAAAGCGAGTTCTATGGGCATTCCTATTCTATGAGTACCTATCCTTTTAATTTCTTTGGCAAGCCAATAGCCACAAGCAAACGCAATAAGTCAGTCAGTTGCTATTATACATATCCTTATCTCAGGTCCATATATTTTGCAGAATCGGCAATTACGACTGTTCTAGGTCCAGTCTGGCAGGGAGGCCGGGATAATAACGCTTTAATTATTCTGGTATAGTTGACAGATGAGCCTGATGGCGTTAATGGGACTGGCTTAATAGATGACGCAAGATTGATACAACTAAGGATCAACAGGGGATCTAGGTAGGGGTAGTTAAAGTTAAGAGCAAGGAAACGGGTGCTCTTTTGGTATTTTCAGAAGTTGTTTCTGATTATGTACTTAAGAGGGCTATAATATATTTTCATGGCCTACAATATTTGATCTAAAATAGAACCGTGGTGATGGCTCCGATATTAGGACGTTTTGAAAGATTTAGCAGTGTAGTTAAAACCTTTTTTATGATGTTTGTGTCACGTCCTCTAGACAATTAACTAGGCATCTAACAGAGACGTCATGACTATATTATACGAATGTAGCTGTCTTTCAAAGTATCAAAAACGCAGAATAAATAATAGTAGCTAAAGGTACAGGAGCCAATCTGCCTTAGTGATGATGTTAGCTGTCAAATTTTAGCCATAAATAATAGTAGACGAAGCGAGGGTAATCGACAGGTCAAATAAACATTCAATGAGATTACTTTCGTTCTTATGTTACATTAAAAATACCTAAAAGCCCTCTAAATCTCTATAAGTAAGTTGTAATGAAAAAAAATAAGAAAAAAATTACTTAAATTATTAAAATGAAAATAATTTATTCGTGACATTACGAGATATTACATAAAACAAGACAAGATTATACTTTCGCTATTTTAGAAAAAAAAATGATTAGGCACGGCGGTGGTATGATATTCGGCGTGGCAATGACCCTGACAGCGGAGACCTACACCGGAAGGTTACTATAGCGCCATTTTGCGTCAAAACGACAGTTGGACAGGCCGGTATAGTTAAAAAGCCAACAAGAACATTGAATGAATCACAAATATATCATAAAAGCTCTCGAAGAAAATTCACCCATTTTACTTGAAGCGAATCGAAAAATGTGTTATGAAATTTCACCCATCAACCTGTCGCAAAGAATACGATCGGAGCGTGCAAAACGCGATATATGTCAAATAAAACTTATTTTTCCCTTGTGAGGGTGCCAATTTAGTTGCCAACGCTAAATATGAAAGGGGCGTCTTGATCCTACCCCTGTACGGGGTTAGTCAGACACTGACTTTAACATAAACACGCGACGGGGTAACTTTTCCTTTGTTTAGTCGATACTTGGATAAATTATCTGTTGCTTTTATGGAAATATTTCTAAACTACTTATGTAGATACCACATCCCTGCACATACAATGAGGAGAATCTTATCAAAAAAAAAATATTTACCTACATGGTGTAGCGAGTTGAATTACCTATAAACATGTGTTATTGAAATATGTAGGTCCGTGGTGGTAAATCCCCTTAAGTACTTATGAGAAATATTGGTACATTTATTTAGCTGTAATTGAAAGAACTCACGGCTCTGTCGCTAACGGCTCTAAGGATTGTAATGAAATTTACCATGGAAGGGTTTACGGGGACGAAAAATCGTTCTAGTCTTATTCACGGGTAAACTCGTTTCCTAGGAAAAACAAAAGAGCAAAGCTCGGTCTACCAGGTAAGTACTCAAATATGTACAAGACGGGGAGCACTGTGATTATAAACTAAGGCATGAATCTTACTAAGTCTGATTTTAAAAATTAAAAATAAATATGTATACATCATTGGTAAGTCATGTGACAGGAAGGGCAATAAATGTGGAGAAATGTAAGAGAAGGGGTAGGCCAAAGAAAAGGTGAATGAACAGCGTGAGAGACGATATGAAGAGGCAGGATATTAATGACTAGATGACGGGCGATAGAGAGGTATGTAAGAAAAAACATGATACGCCGCCCCCAAGTAAATAGGAATGATGATGAAGACGATTCATTGGTTTGCGATGGTGTTTTATGTCACTGAATCAAAATACAGTAATAAGCGATCAGTTCAAACATTGATGCATTAGTAAAGAGGGAAATTCAATTTCTAGACACGTTTACCCTTATTTCAACCCAAAACCATGATTAAGTTATCAAAATAATGTATGCTATTACCATTGAAAGGAATTCCGTCTTACCGACAAATTAAAAGAGGGGCGACATTGACAACTAAATAACAGCTTTTATAAAACCATCATTCATAAAGGAAGGAAATGTTACACTGAGGTTGGCACGCGCCAATATTCCCCACATTCCCCATTCATCGGCCGGTAATAATAGCGACTCTTCCTGTCGCCGTTTCCAGAGTTCTTATCGGAAGCGATTCACCATTGATTTTTCCGAAAACAATACAGGATGAAATACAACTACGGTCTGAACTGAAAGCCATTGTTTTTGTTAATATTGCCAAGAACTGAGATATATGTAACAATATGAAGGTTTATTAAATTCGGCGCTGGCATGTATTGAGTAGATGAAGACGTTGATGAAAATATTGAGACGTTGACCGATTTATTATGACACATTTTGGGGTTACTTATAGTTCTAATAACTGGCATTTCTCTAAGGAAAAGTTGAAGAATTGATATTTTAAAAAACAATCCTATCTCCTATTGTTCACTATAGAACGTTCTCATAGAGTTACTTTGTAAACACGTTGTACTTTCATATCAATCTATTTAACACTCGACAAGGCTCGTGTGACATCGCGCTCTCTTGCGTTACCAATCGTGTTACAGTGATGAATGATATGTCGTCATAGATGTCTGTGAGACCGCGGTCTAGATGTTAATGGGCAGCGGCGGTACTGAAGTTGATACGTTTGATCGAGTTCCATCTACTTACCACTTGTCGCCTCACCACCCAGACCATGGTCTGACTTCGTTTCCTTCATGTGTTACAGAGGCGAGTGATATGGCGTCATAGATAACTGGCTGGCTGGCTAGGCTGCGGTCTGGACACCAGCGGGTACTTTGTCGAGTTCAATCTATGAACGTCACTCGTCGCCCCGTTGGCCGCAACCTGAGTGCGTCTGAATGGAAAAAGCATTGTTGGCACCCTTCTCTTAGATGTCACATAGATTTGAGTGCATTAGATTCGCTCGAACGCTGCATGTCGGTTTCCTGGCCGGCGGTCGACACGTGACTCCAAATAAAAGGCTTCACGCCTGATCGAACGGCCAATATACAATGTGAATAGAATTGCCCGTATTGTATAATAGTATTTAGGGAGTACTGTGGATATTATTAGTTTTTTTTTATTATCGCGCTGTTATTTGACTCTTGGATGGGAATTTGGGAAGTAATGATTATAGGCGTACACAATTGTGACTACTGAATATATCCATTTATCACGACGTTGTGTAAAACTAAGGCAAATAAAATAATTAACTCTATATGAAGTAAAGTGAGAAAATGTTGAAAATTTCCATTTTTCATTTAAACACAAGCAATAATAATAACAAAGATATAAAAATAAGTTAAATTTGAAATGCGTCAATTAACTTTGTTAAGGAAACTTTTCGTTTTACTTCTAATATCAACTTTTAGGGAAAATGGAACTTGTAACGCTGTTACTTTGTCACAAATAATATTAGGAATTAATTGAGACTGGAGACGCAACATAATTTACTAAAAAAAAATCAAACTCACTTTATATTTTATATTCATCACCTTAGACGCTTTACGAAACATAAAAGTTAATAAATAAAATGTACGAGACAATGCCGTAATTAAGTTTCGTTCGAAATTCTAAAGCGGCAACCATTTTGAAACGTCGATAATGATTTATTCGAATCTACATATTTAAGTCCGTCCCGACAAGTATCCGTAATCAACTTTGACGTTTCATGTAAATCTGTTTCGGGCCTTTTTTATCTTGAGCTCTTTCATGGGAGTAATGTGATTAACCCAGTAGGGATTCGAGTGCCCTCTTTTGGGGGGGTGCTAAATAAGATGCGACTTTTTCTGCCTCGGGCACCTTTGATAGTACTTTTAAAGCTGTGACACGAATTCCGAACCTCTCTTTTATTGGTCACCATTATGATAATTACATTAAGGGCGGTCCTTCGATACTTCGTCTTTCGAATTTGTTCTGTTGTTACGGTAAGGCGTTTGCCGCTTGAATATTGATCAGCTCATTTGCGAAAATCGCACCTATTGTCTACGTGACACTTTCCTTTGAAAGGATCCTTCAAGTCTTTACTGTCTTTATTTGTTCTTTTTTCTTTAAAGAGCGCAAAAATACAATTATTTTTAAATTTTTATTCATGAAATCTTCAAAATGAGGAGCACCCGTGATTACACGGTTCCCAATCGTATCAGGGCAAGTATTTCATTACAAACGCTTAGCGACAACTCACTGATGTAAGTTAGAAGACCAGACCAGAAGAAGTTTCATTTCTAATCGCGTATATTTTGTATGAATCTCAGTGTCGAGATATACTAGGGACCTGAGTAGAGATTATTGGAGATGTGTTCTGAATCGCACAGCTGTTTTATTGAATAAAAACAAAATCGAAACAATGCTTAAATTAAATTCCGTTCGTTGGGAACGTAAACTTTTTTATTAGTCAAATAAACTAGATTTTCTATCCACCTGAAAGTGAACATTTTCATGTTCTTTCTATTGTACGTTATATTGATACACGTTTTATTGAAAATAAAAACATGGATTGAACATGAATAGTAGAATGACTACATTCCAGCAGTAATGTTTTTTAGAAACTGGTCCTGGTGCTGGGGTTTAAAAAGATATGTTAGAAATTAGAGTTCTGATTTTTAGTATTACAGATGATTGAAATGTGGTTTGCGAATTTCCTAACCAAAGTTGATATGGTGGATAGATATATCATACAGAAGAATCATCAGGGTTTTCATGACAAATATCTAGACAAGAATACGATACAATAAGCCTCGCTTCGGTTTCATATCTATGTCATTCTGATTCAGAGAGGTTGCTATGTTGCTTGAAATCAAGTTAAAATCCTTTGAGTGATAAATTGTATTAATCCTGCTTTAACTTAGCATTGCACATCATTTATGAACCACGCCCAATAAAGTGCTAAAGTTTTGGATCAATCGCTTAGGGAAACAAGATTGTGCTGTTTTTTGCTGCATCACTCACCAGGGATACCTTTAGTGGTATGATGCATGTAATTTTATACTTTACTATTTGGTAATAAAGTAGTTAATTGATCACTGAATTGACAGATGACTGGCGAAGTAACCCCGCCCGAACTATCAAATCACATCGTAACAGAAATGAGTTGACAAATAAAATGGCAAAGTCACTGCATTGATCGAATATAGCGTATTATTGTAGACTAGCTTTTGCCCGTGACTTCGTCGCGTGAACTTTTACTGACTATTCCTTCCCCTTGGTAGATAAATTCTGCAGGTTAGGTTATACTAGTTTATACTACTTAACTTTGAGTGACTCACTCAAAATTTACTCAAACGTTTCTACGTCTCAAAGTTACAACCTTACAAAGATTCTTATTTATATAAATATATCAGCAAGTGAAATGGGCCCTCTTGTACATGAAAGGAGGCATGCGTCCTGAAGTAGGATGTAATAGGCGAATAATGAAACAAAATGGGTCTTATTTATCAATAGCTGTATTTATATGTATGTTGGTATTAGGTACTGGCTAAGTAAGTCAGACGTTAAATACACATTTCATTCGAGCCCGAAGACCGTCGAGTCGATCCCATATTGCATTTATACGTACGTATTATTTTTGATGATTTCTTATACTATGTAACGAAACATTCATCACCTCCATGTAGCATAGTGGTGTCACGGGTCGATGTTGCGTACGTCTACACATACGTTCTTGTTTAATGACGTTACCCAATTCCCTACCTTCAGAGCCTTACGCAGGGGAAAACATATTATGCATTATCCCTCTGTATGAAAATTAATTTAATACTTCTAGTTTACTATGAAAATCTTTTAATAGGTACTTGTAGTTTACTAAGACAAACACGTTTACAAAAGTTTTAAGCACCCTCTCAAAATATCTGTAAGAAATTTATCGTAGATATTTTTCTAGTGAAGTAACACTTTCCAAAACGTACAATCGAACCTGTGACATCTTGACATACGCGGCCAATCGCTTTAACTGAGCTGTCTGAACAATCACACTCGGTTACCAAATCCTTCAACCAGTTCTACAAAGCCTTTTTTGGGGAGGCGGTCCGCAGAGTGACATCTACTAAAAAGACTCGCGCTTCCTTAACTTCGATTTATAATTTTGGTTAGCAGATGCTACTGCTTAAAACAATAGTAATATTATTAAGTACCTACGCGCACATTATCGTTTTACAATTATATTTAAAAGATTTTTTATAAGCCTGAGAGGTAGAATGCTGCCTAAAGTTAGTTTTCTTTTTCTAAATGTATAGCTACTTTCTATAATTTGAAGCTAGGACGATTAACTTTTATTTTCTTTTCAAAGAACCTCAAATTTGAAATCCCTCCATATCTCCCATGTACCTCCTAATTCCAAGAAATTCGAATCAAAGCCTGATAAAACCGGCGAACAGCTGAAGGCCGAATTTAGATGGACGCTGGACGACTATAGGACAAAATCTCTTCATATGCCTACTATCTGTACCTCCCAGTGATTTGATTGTTTATAACTAATCAGCTAGGTAATCACTGTTTTCATGTTACCTACATTGAATTAATATTTTATAAACACGTTGAATTTCTTTAATTTTGTAGACAAATATAGCATAGGAAATAATTTGTTGATTCATGGAGTGGAGTGGTAATTCGATAAATTTTAGGTAGGCATATATCAAAGCGCTGGTCAGTCAATGCTAACTACAACCGTCTACGTCTGTCTAATCTTTTTTATCTCCAATTTTATAAACAGTAAAGTTATTAAGGCTCGATGGGTCAGCAAGTTCTGGCTTATAACGCAAGGGCTTTAGAGGCTGTAAGTCAGTACCTAAATAACGCAAATCTATTCTATTTTGCTTACGATTATATATGTAATCAATAGAAATTTAGGTACTGAAATGTGGTAAACATTTATATTCACATGAGTTGCTCTGGTTTTGACATAATTAAGGTCTAAGAGTCACAAATGTCCGAATTAAATCTTTCATAATAATAGCTCTTCATAATCAATTGGTAGCGACATTACTCAGTTTATAACTACGGTGGTAAAAATAAAAACTTTACATGAAAATACCTACTTTATCTTAGCCACTATAATACTCAACTTATTGAATTGTGCAAGTAGTAAATAATCTTCAGTAGCTTCGATTCGACTTTACCGAATGTCATTTGTGTAACGGCACGTCTCTGATATGCCAAACGTCAAATATCGTGCGATTTACAACTGTCTAGACTCGCCTTACAATCCGTCCTTATTGTATCTTGACCCTACGATTCGTGACAACTATGTGCATATTCGGAGCTCAGACTTACACTGGTTCATCTGACACCAATTTTCGTACGTCAGCGGGCATTGTAAATATCTACATGACTCTGGTTCATAAATTCAACTTCCACCCCCGAATTTATCAATTTCAGGCACGATGAAGGGATAAATAGTATCCTATATCCAGGCTATAAACTCGTTGCATACCAAGTTTCATCATAATCTGTTAAGCCGTTTTTACGTGATTGATTAACAAACATCCAAACATCTAAACGTCCGAACTTTCAAATTTATAATATTAGTAGGAATAGCGGGAATTAGTGGGATTTTGTAGACCCCAGATAACACCGTTATCACACTAGACCACTCTAACAACGTTCTAGGTGACCACTGAAGACATATTATATCAATTATAGGTAGACGGAGTTCAAGGCAGTGGTTTGTCAATGTTGACAGCGACTGACTAACATAATTAAATTTCTTATTTCAGATAGTTACTATGGGTTGAGGGATTTTTGGTTATTTGTCGCTAGTCCCCTAAGCACTTTTTTACCCTTGATTTTTATCAAATATTATCTGTTTATTGTACAATTTTTGAATGGGATTATTTCTTTCCTTAATTTTATAACTTGGCAGAAGATCCATTAAATTTATTAATGAAGATTGTACTAAAATGTATTCGCTGGTTTTCGCGTGATGCCTAGATAAATAAACAGACAGAAAAACAGACACATATTCTAAAAGCTGTTGAAATGTGTTCTGTTATCGATTCTAAGACCCCTCAATCGATTTTTTTGCTAATATCTTCAATGTCGGACTGACTCTAACCGGTGTACGGCAGTACCGGGACGAATAGGGACTATATGTGTCACTGTTGTCGCGATCGCGCGGTGGACTTCTCCGCCGGAGGGAATGCCTAAGTGTACGCGTCGTGTCAGAGTATCTTTTCGAAACATAAACTAAACACAAACTAACGTGTTTGCGCGATAAGGTGGATTATAGATACTTAAATACGTAGAATACATCGAAGACTGGAACAAATATTCGTGTTCACCACACGAATAAATGCCCTGACCGGGATTCGAACCCGGGACCGGACCTAGCTTCGTATGCAGTGTCACTACCAACTAGGCTAAAATGGCCGTCAAACGTTTTGATTTGTTATTATAAATTAAATTATTACTTAGTTAAATTCTTGGCCCATATAACAGAGCTGATAATAGGGCAAATACATTCTCTGTTAAGTTCAGTCACCTCCAGTGAAATTAATTAATACCAATAAGGTGGATTATATGGCAACAGTACTGTCTTCTTGAAGATTTCACGGTTCGAAATAATTACCATATGATAAATAAATAACCAGTAAGGAGAACTCTATCTATAAGGCCTTAAATATTTAGTTTTATTTATAAGTACCTAATTTTACAACCGGTAACGCCTGAACTTCCACTAAAAGCGGCGAAATTAAATTAAAATCGATCTGTTCACGAATCATGTGTTTACTGAAACATGCACGGACGTCTCGAAATTGTACAAAAACGTTGAAAAGGCTCCTCAATCCCTTTAAACCGCCATTTTCTTTTCATATCCAATGAACCGAGAAAATACAAGGCCAGATTGAGTTAGCGCTATATCGAAAGCAAACTGGAAACATTTCCAAATAAAAACAAAACCTTGGGCTTGAAACGGGAATTATAATTTGATTTTAAAACGAAATGGTTTTCGGGACTTTTGTTCTTCAGGATGTTTGATTTTGGCAACTCGGGCTTTCTGACGTCCCTACAGTCATATTGAATGAGTGATATAATTTGTTAAGAAATGTGATTTACCATGTTACAAAAAAGAGGTGAGTACCAATTTTATTTGTTGACAATTTTGAAATTAAGATCAAATACGGTACGTATTTGATCTGAGAAAAGGTGAAGGTATATATAACCGGGCTAAACTCAACTGCTTTTTGGCTACCAAATAAACAAAAGACTAAGCTACAAAAAGTACCTACTTAATACTAACAACATTTTCATATCCACAAAACAGTTCCGAGATTACTTATATAAAGTATACCTAGCCAATTTGAGAGGCGACCCGAACTTATTATTCCTACCTATTTTCCCCAACAAGAGAAACTAATCTAAAGAAAATTTTCGAGTCCCCGTGAAGAAAATAAGCTTATAAGGGAAGTGCAGTTTGCGCACGAATACCGGGAATACGGGTTGGCAACAAACTTTAAATTAAACTTATTCACGGAAAATAAGTTTTTTAGGATTCAGTTCACATCTGACTTAATAAGCCATTCAGCGTGTGACATATTTAATTTCTTGCTAATCTTGCTATAGGTAATGATTCTGCGTTGGGGATGGGCAATAATCTTTAATTTGACTTAAATGGATTGCGATCGAGTTTATTACTTTAGCAATAGCTAAAACGAGAAATTTACATTCGCTGTAGCATGTTCCTTTCAAGTTATTTATTACAATATCGATGTGCCCTTATTTTTTTTAGTCAGAAACAACAGAAACACAAACCGCTGCAGCACAATAGAAGTGGCGTCAAATGTGACCGAAAACACTAGTAATTTATTGGAGGCCAGTGTATTTTAGGGAAGACCGAGAGGTGCGTAAATAGATCAATCATAAGAGAAGGTCAATGTAATGTCGTATCAGGAGCTTTTAAAAGCGTTGGCAGAGAACCGAGCAGAATGGCGATTAAGTACTCAACCGACAATAGGCTCTTAAATTTAATATATGATGATGAGTGCATTTCAGATGTACCACTACATACTTATATCTAATATCGCAGGGACTCACTGAGCAATATGTAATACAACCAAGCCAATGAATAGCCATTTTTATTTACGACTCATAAAGAGCGGAGCAGTAATACAGCAAAATGCACAGATCGCAAAAGTGTTCATGCATCGACGAGTCGCGCGGTGATGCATCTACCGTCGGCTATCTCTACGTTAATACAGTATACACATCAACTTTAATGGATTGGCCATTTGGGTTATTAGAAAATTTCTACAGTCTAGATGGATATGGTACAGTAAAATATTACATTTAGTACAATCTGCTTTGTTAAACACAAGGGTGATTACGTAGCGTTTAGGAGCGTGCGTAGGGTAGATCTAAATGTTGATGTAGATGTAAAAGTGAGTTCTTTGATATGTGATGTTATTCCTGAAGCCTATGTCAAGCAGTGGAAGTCTTTCGGCTGATATGATGATATTCCTAATGGCGAGTAAGGTTGCCAGAGCTCCCGAGGATGCGCTATGTCGAGAGCGAGGGACTTGCGTCTATTACTCTAGAGTAACAACGCTGACAGCTAGCTGTCAACACAACGAACTCTCAAGTCAATAAAGGGTTGGCAACACGCTTGTGATTCTTGTGGGTTTATACTGTCCTCACCATGTGCTGTAAGGTAGTAATATAAAAAAAAGCTTTAGTGTAATATTAGAGCCTTCTTATATATCCATACTAATATTATAAATGAGAAAGTGTATCTGTCTGTCTGTTTGTTACCTCTTCACGCTTAAACCGCTGAACCGATTTAGATGAAATTTGGTATGGAAATTAGTTTCGGTCCCGGGAAGGACATAAGCTACTTTTTCGGAAATCACCCATTAAGGGGGTGGAACTTTTAAGGAAGAGCGATGCGTAGGTAAGTTCCTGATAGAATTGAATAGCAATTAAATTCTATCGCGATGAACGAGTTCTATGCAGACGAAGTCGCTGGCAAAAGCTAGTACGTTATAAACGTGACGATTAAAACACTTCAACGCGTAAATGCAACGTCAGATTTTTTTAGATTCGGTGAGGTCGGTTGGATTCATTCTATTGCATGTATTTGACATTCATTAGTCCTTTGAGTAATCATTCTGATCTATTTGATCGGCATTTGTTGCTGAATAACGAAACAAATTGAAAGACGTCCTAAGCGTCTCCTTCATCTCATGGGAAATTATGTGGAAACAAACTCTACTTAACGGCCTATATATATCTCCCAGAATATGGCAAACCAAGTGGAAAACGTTAATATTTATGAAATAAAACTGGATAACAGTTAATGTTATAGTAGAACGTAAGGGAAAAATGCTTGGTTTGGGATATGAACTGGGTACACAATATGGTAATCGTAGCCAATATTATTATTAATTTTAATTCCCACCAAAAATATGTCGTAGGGCATTGAGTTACTGTTTTACTCTCACGGGGTAGAATAAAGTCGATGGTGGAATAATTTTTTAAATGCATGAATTCTTCCAATCAATTCTTAAATGAAAACTTAAGCTTACCTGCTTTACTACCATTATTATTACATTACCTCTAATGTAGAATAGAATTAAACACAGTAATTATATTGAATCTTGCGTAAATTATTAGGCTGTTGTGCCTCACTGTTGGACAAAGACTTCACACTTGAGATTTTTTTTTTAAATAACTTTAATAAAGAAAGAAAGAAAAAACATTTATTAATTAAAGAACTTAGTTAATGAACTTAGTTTAAATATTTTTATTTACTTTCACACAAGTTATGGTTTTAGTTTAATCTGAAACGTAATCAATCACTTGTCAAACAAATCCTCTTTTCAAGTTCAATTTAACGACCGTGTTCAATTTTTAGCAACTAGTTATAAGTGAAAACCGTTTTACTTCGCGAGACCTTGAAAGTTTTTAGCCTTCGTATTTGTGTTGGAATTAAATTGATATAAGTCGAAAGTACCCAATCAACTCAAACTCAAAATATTCTTTATTCAAATAGGCCTAGCAACAAGCACTTTTGAATCGTCAGTTATATATTACATAAATTGAATTTAATTATTCAGAACAATTTATTGATGCATATGAGATTTAAAAAAAGACATGAATTACTGTAATGTACGTCAAAAGAGAGTATAATAAATTCACAAAAAGATCTTTAAATTTAGAATAAAGGAAAAATTGAAAAATTTAGGCACCGAGCAGGATTCGAACCTGCGACCTCCCGGCACTCGCGGCCAGTCGCTCTAGCCAACTGAGCTATAGGTGTAATCGCCACCCAGTCCCAAATTCATCAACCGTTCCTTCGTATTAAGCAGTACCGCTGCTAACGTAAACTATATTTTTATAAAAACGCCTTAAGGGAGGCGTACAGCGATATCTACCAGAAGACTCATGCTTCATTAACGGCACTAACGTCTCAAATCATATTGAGAATCGTCAGTTGCGATGCGCCATCCCATACCCAAATTTAGAATAGAGGAAAAATTGAAAAATTTAGGCACCGAGCAGGATTCGAAGCTGCGACCTCTCAGTCGCTCTAGCCAACTGACCTATAAGTGCAATCGCTACCCAGTCCCAAATTCATCAACCGTTCCTTCGTATTAAGCAGTACCGCTGCTAACGTAAACTATATTTTTATACAAACGCCTTAAACAATTAATTACAATAATATATATTAGCAATTAATTAATTTTTACGATTCTCAATATGATTTGAGACGTTAGTGCCGTTAATGAAGCATGAGTCTTCTGGCAGATGTTACTGTACGCCGCCCTTAAGGCGTAAGGAACTAATATAGGATAAATATTGACAACCCGTCAATATTTATCCTATATTAGTTCCTGAGTATTGTATTGGCCATTCCTTAACTACATCAATCGCTTACCGCTATCCCATTTGTTTATGGTAAAATATGTGGCACATATCTTTTGTCTTCTATATCTCCCAGGTAATAATTATCTCGTCCTTCTCATCCTTCGAGTTCCTATTATCCTACCACATCCACCTTTCCCGTAGCCTATCTTATCCTCTACAGTTCCTCCGCATTCATACCTACGTAGTATACTTCTTTTTACATAATTTAATCCTTCACCATCACGCAGGATCGTAAAAGCGAACGGCATCGCACGCGACGTAGCGCGCGTCTGTCAGAATGTATGGAAATCCAATGCGCTTGGCAAGGGCTTGCGGCGTGCCACCTGTGCATAAACGCAGCCTACAGTAAGAACTAGTTGTCTACGTCGCTATTACTTAATCACATTCACCACGATTTAAATCCCAATCTAGCCTGATCCGAACCCCAGCACTTCCGCGCCAATTTGATCGATCACCCAAACTTTCAAACGTGTCACACACGATCGTATAAACTTTACACATTGCAACACTGCGGTTTCTTTTTATCACATCGTTGGCAAATTGAAGCACGTTTTCACACTAAATTCTTACCGTGGGCCATTTAGCGGGCTCGCGTCGCATTCACCCTGTACGTTTTACTGCTAGGCTATGCATTATTGAAGTAGGTACGCCCGTGGTTCGTAAGTAGTGCGGAATTTTAAGGCATTCACGAAATTATTTATAAAGTGTGTGGATTAGAGTCAGCGAAGTGTCAGCATGCAACTTCAACAGCGGTATAAACTTTCTTTAGTTTTGCTATGTATCTGTAGTACTCCTGCATTATTATGGGAACCTGCAAAAGTTTCTGTCGAAATGTAATTACTTACCAATTTACATTAGTAATTATATTATTCGTGGAACCTGCTATTTTGTTGGTTTTAGTAATATGTGAATTTCCGTGACACACGCGACCACGTGTGATTTTCCGTTGCAGCAATATTACGCTATAATTCGACGAAATTTAGTATTTCCGTGGAAGCAATAAAATGTGAGGAATTACAGGGAAAATCTGATAACAACTTGTGCGCACGAACGTGAAAATTCTTTAATTTAGGGAACTGATAAGTTACCAAGTTTGGACCTTGTACGGTCGCCGTCAAAGATATATTTACACTTTTGCATCTTATTGCCGTGGTAATAAGGTGAAAAATGTGTAGCTATATTTGACGGTGATTGCACAAAAGCGTTGAATGGCCGAGTTGGCTGGCCGAGCAATTTTTCTGTTTAACTTTATTTACCTGAGTGTTAACTTGGGCCAAGTTTCGGGCGGTACCGGGAGAGATATGAGAAAAAGTTTGTAAGAACTATTTGGGAAAACTGAAACTTAATCAAAGTAATGTTGCTGGCGGATATTTCTTCAATTGGAATATTAAAACTGCTTTTATTTTGAATAGTATCTCACCATAATTATAATGTAATTTTAAATATAAAACTCCTGTGAGGTTCAGACATACTGAAATATAATAAACGGGTCACTTACATTTTTAAGGTCGAATATCGCTCGATATGTTTCGGATCAATACGTGGTCCTAAATCATGAGAACCTGCTGCGATGGCGGCTCGCGCGCGGCTCTCTCGGCTGCTCGATGTTGGGTCGGTACGGTTACCGCCCAGCTGGAAAACTGTTTTGAATACTACGTCTGTCGTCACAGACACTCGTCAGTGTGGACGAGACTTTAGCATGTGATGTGATCTTAAAGAATATTATTTGTCTCTCCCTTAAAAATTTTAATTAATTGTTATGGCTGACACTATTTTATTCTTACTATTCTATAGCAGTGATATATATAATTATTTATTATATGTATGTATATTTTTATGTATGTATATTTATATATTATTTAAGTATGTGTATTTATATTGAACAGTTGTTTTGGAATCTTTTTTTCTCATTGTAATAGTTTATGCACCACCTACTTTTCAGCTTTATATTTCATTTCTCCACTACCCAAAGGTTGTCTGGAAGAGATCGCTCTTTAGCGATAAGACCGCCTGTTGTTCTGCCTCTGTCTCCCTGTATCTTTGTTTTTTTGTTTTTATGTGCTATTTTATTATGTGAGGTGTGCAATAAAGAGTATTTGTATTGTATTGTATTGTTGTAAGTATGAGATCCAACCTAATTATAACGTATAGACCGCCGCATCTAAGCAAGACTACTTTTATACGAGAATTAAAATGCCTAATTAAACAACATCAACCCCGAAGTACCTGTGTATTAGTAGGTGACATGAACATCGACCTGAAATCCTGTTCTCCTGCAGCTACAGACTACCTCGACCAGTTATCCGAAACCGGACTAGAAAACGGAATAAACCAATACACAAGAATAGAAAAACGAGGCGAAACTATAACCAAATCTTGCATCGATCATATATTCGTGAGGAGCGGTAACTGCAGCGAAGTGTACACTGCAGTGGTCAACAACGCGCTCGCCGATCACCTGATAACCGGTTGCGTAATCACAAGCGACGCCGTCGATGGTCACAAAAACAATCAGTACCAGTCCGTAAAAAAATTAGACAATAAAAAGGTGTACAGTGAACTAAAAAACATTAACTGGAGTGCAGGCCTTGCGTTAAACAACCCAAACGATATTTTGAACTTTATTGCCAACACTTTTTCACAAATATACGATAGCTGTACCTATGTAGCGAAAATAAAACTAAATAAACGATCCACTTGTAAATGGATGAATAACAAAATAATTAATATGTGCAAAAAACGTTACGAACTGTATATTGTATGGCGTAAGGATGAAAACAATAATTTAAAAAGACTTTTATATAATAAATATAGGAATAAAACGAATAAAGTAATAGAGAACACTAGAAATAAATATATTAAAACTGAAATATGTTCTAACTTTAGAAACCCTAGGAAAGTATGGGATATTATAAATAGAATAAGTGGCAGAATAGGTAAATGTATCGATAGTATTATTACGAAACACTTTAAGACTGATACCCAAAAGTTAACTAATAATTTTGCAAATGAATTTAAAAACAATGTTAAAAACATACGTGTTCCATGTAGCACTCCCTTACTCGACTATAAATTATACTCTAAAATACCTAACCTAAGCATGAGATTAAAGCCCGCCGACAACCACACTATATTCAATATAATCAAAAAATTAAATAACAATAAAAGTCCCGGCATTGACAGAATTCGCGCTTCAGATCTTAAATCAATAATAACAGAAATAACACCACTAATTACACACTTGATCAACTGCTGCATTAGAACCAGGGATGTTGCGGATCCAGATTTTTTAACATCCGCGGATGCGGATGCGGATGCGGATTTTTACAGGCTCACATCCGCGGAAGCGGATGCGGATGCGGATGTAAGATAAAATACATAATAAAACGACAAATTGTACGTTTTAGTAATTTTATTATTAGAAGAAACAATATTAGTAATTAAACTTAAAAATAGGTGAGTTATATTTGATAAAAAGTAACTTGGCTGCCTTTTTTTGTTTTTTTTATTTTACTCGAAACTTAACACTCACAACAAAACTAAACAACATGCAAATGAACAAAACTTATGTTATTAATTCAATAAATCTGACCATAAACACGAGACACGCCTCTTACTTAGAATCCTATTACAATTATAAATAAAACTCAACACAAACTCGTCGGTTCCTGTCACTATCATAGCGAAAGTGCTCGATCTCTATTGCGTAATAGCGAATTTACCTACTTTACCTAGCACACGCGGCGCCGCTAAGCCGTTCCTGTGACGACTTGTTTCAACTCCGCATCCGCATCAAGCTCCGCATTGTTTCTTGCGGATGCGGATGCGGAAGCGGAGCTTCAAAACAATGCGAAAGTTCTGCGGTTGCGGATGCGGATGCGGATATCCGCAACATCCCTGATTAGAACGTCATCTTACCCAGACAGCTTAAAAATTGGCATAATACGCCCCATACATAAAAAAGGTTCATACACAGATTACAATAATTACAGGCCTATTACAATCCTACCATGTATAGATAAAATAATCGAGAGGTACATCGGGACGGAGCTCAATAAGTTCTTAAATAATAATAATATAATAAACGAAAATCAATATGGCTTCCAGCGTAATCGAAGTACTTCTCAATTATTAACTAAATTCACAAACGAGGTCAATAGTCACTTAAATGAACGTAAACATGTAATTACCACCTTTATCGACTTTAGTAAAGCGTTTGATTGTCTTGATTATTCTACATTATTTAGTAAGCTACAGCAGAATGGTATACAGGGACCCCTGCTCCGCTGGTTCCAGGACTATCACAGCAACCGTTACACCATGGTGAAGATAGCCGGCGCGCTCAGCGAGCCGCTGCGCACGGAGGAGGGCACTGCGCAGGGATCTATAGCCGGCCCGACCGAATACTTGATCTACGTTAACGATATGTGCAACATTTTTAGTGAGGGTTCCGTATACCAGTTTGCAGACGATACATGCCTCGTAGCAGCTCACCGAGACTTGATCGAAGCCCAGAATATAATGCAGAATAATTTTGACCTACTTTGCAAATGGGCACATGACGTAGGTTTGGTAATTAACTCTAAAAAAACCAAAGTGATTCACATACGTTCGCCGTACACAACAGAACCTCGTACCCCCACAATAATAGCACACGACCACCATTGCCTACATAATCTTAACCGTAACTGTAAGTGCGACGCGCTCGATGTTGTCCCGCAACACACGTACCTAGGTTTAATTATTGACCATAAATTTAACTGGAAACCGCACGTGGACCACGTATGTTCGAAACTCAGGTGTATACTTGCTAATATGGCAATACTTAAATATAAGTTACCTTATAGTATTTTACGAATGCTGTACCTATCACTTGCCGATTCAATAATATGTTACGGTATTACAAGCTACGGGCGGACATACAAAACCTACTTAATGCAAATCTATAAACTGCAACTATCACTTCTAAAAACTATCGTACCTAAAGCTATTAAATCAAAATACTGTGATAATACAACAGGCCTATTCAAGCATTGCAAGGTCATTAACGTGTTCAATAGGTTTTGTTTGTCCGCACTGGTCGAGCAGTGTGAAATGATACCCTCACTAGAAAGAAAAACACGGCCTAGTAAATTACGTACCCTAGATTATTTACCATCATACGTGTTGCCATGCAATACTAACACTTATGGTAAAAGAACCATGGATTCCTTACTTCCAGCCATTCTTAATAACCTACCTAAGGACTTATTGCATGACCTCACGAATACCGGTTTTAACCTGAATAAATGTAAAAAATTACTTAAAAAATATTACTTAACTTTGGGATAGCTACTTAAAAAAATATTATGTTATTCGTACCAAATTATTAACTTAACTTATAATTCTAACTGAAAATGTTAAATTAAATTAAGTTATAACGCGGCATGAACCGCGCGATCTCGCCAACTATTATTTAAACCGTTAAAGGTTTTAAATAGTGGCTCATATGTACTGTAGTAATTGTTCCTAATGATTGTATTAAATAAATAAAAAAAAAAAAAAAAAAAGTGTTGTATGATATTGAATAATAGCGACGAAAATGAGGGTGGATTCTCGCCTCCCGCACTTCCACCGCCGCCAACATCGAGCAGCCGAGCCACGTGCGAGCCCGCAGACGCGCGGCCGTCGCAGCTGGTTCTCATAATTAAGGACCACGTATTGGTTCGAAACATGTCGAGCGATATTCGATCTTAAAGACTTGACTGATCCGTTTATTATATTTCAATTGTAATGTATTTATCGTATGGCAGATATTGTTCTTTAACAAAAATTTTAAATTACGAGCCCCAATGCAAAATAGCTCGTCTAGTCGCAATTCTGCATGCGTATTTTTTTTCAAAAACTAGTATTTCTACCCGAATCGACTTTGATGATTAATGGAATACACTAGACGCAATGTCACTAAAGCTAGCTTAGTTTTGAGTTGTACAAAGTGTACATCTCGTTATTTATTTTAAAATAATTTAATTATAAATATTACATCTCACACGCAAATAATTACGTCTGCTTCATATTTAAGGCAAAATAGGTCGTCTATTTAAAATAAAACCTGTTTACCAGGGTTCGTAATATAAAATATTATTTTCAAATTGAATACGGAATATTCTCTGTCATGTAAAATGACAAACCACTATATAAAAGGGCAAATTCAGCCTAATTTTTTATTACTCCAAATCGTTTTTCTATCGAGATGGCACGAGGTAAGCCAGTGACTGAAGAAGTGCGGAAAATTATAATCTCCAGTAACAATAAAGGCAAATCTACGTACCAAATTGCCAAGGACCTTTCTATGCCAAGGTCTACAATCCAAACTATCATCGAGCATCATCGAAAACACGACAAAATTTCTTGTTTAAAGAAATCCGGCCGCCCACGAATTACTACTAAAGCAGAAAACAGGATTCTGAGGAAGATCATCAAGAAAAATCGTCGTGCAAGAGCTGGAGAACTTACGGTACTATGGCGTGACGCAATTAAAAAAAACATTTCAGTGGATACTTGCAAGAGAGTGATGAAGAGGATGGGCTACGGTTTTTACACTGCTAAAGAGAAACCGTTACTTACACAACGGCAGAAAACTAACAGGTTGAAATTCGCCAAAAAGTACAGAAATTGGACCGTCGATCAGTGGCGTAAAATTATATGGAGTGACGAATCTAAATTTGAAGTCACAGTAGGCGATGAACGAAGTAAAGTCATTCGCGAAAAAGGAGAGGCATTTCAAAAAGATTGTCTTAAGCGTAAGGTAAAGTTTCCAGCTTCCTTAATGATTTGGGGCTGCATGTCGGCACAGGGTGTCGGCTGTCTGCAATTTATAGATGGAACCGTCAATGCCGAAAAATACAAAAGCATCTTACAAGAGAGTTTGCTGCCGTCTATACGTAAGTTAAAGTATAAAAATGCGTATACTTTTCAACAAGATGGTGCCTCATGCCATACCGCTAAAGCAACGATGGCGTGGCTGAAAAAGAAAAAAATACCTACCATGTCGTGGCCATCCAGCAGCCCGGACTTGTCTCCCATAGAAACGTTGTGGTGGAAAATGAAGAAGAAGTTGCGAAAGGACCCGTCCAGATCAAAAGCTGATCTTAAAGAGAAACTTACCTGTGTTTGGAATGAAACAACCCCGGAAGAGTGTCGACAGCTGGTAGATACAATGCCGCTCAGAATTAAAGCCGTTTTAGATGCAAAAGGAGACGCCACCAAGTGGTAGACGTTCTAATCTGCGTCGGTAACACTAAAGACGAACTTTTTTGCATTTTAGTACAATTGGTGAAACAATGTTTTTTTTATTACCAAGGAAAGTTCGTTTTTTTTTTCATTGAATAAATAAAATACGATTTATAACTTATACTGTTTTTATATTGCTAATTCTTCCAAACACCTTCGTCCCCCAGAATTTTTAGGTTAACGTTAGTTTAGTACATTTTTTTCCTACCAGACGTACTCATTTGCATTGGGGCTCGTACTGTATTTAAAATATGCAACTGTATCCATTAATATAATGAATAACTACGATACCTACTAGTACCCCCATAACATTTTACATTCAAGTGTTAAACAATTTTATCATCAGTTTCAATTTAGCATTTAAACTTGGAAAGCATTGACGTATTGTAAATCGGGGAAAACAGGGCATTCCAAAACAGATTTCCAATTCCAAACAAAATGCGACAAAAAGCGGTTTGAGCGAAATTAAAATTGACATGTACACAGATTAGAGTGTCGATCAATGAAGGTCTTGGATTAAAGTTAAAAGAATATTTCGACGTTTCAGATTGACTTAATTTGGGGGTTTAACTATCATTATGTAAGTACTAATGGTAACACAAATCCATAAACACCACACATAAAAAAATCGAATCACTATTTAATACAAGAATTTGTCTTCGGCATATCATACCTTTTAAGAGAGCTGGGCATTAACTCGCTAATCCGTTAATCGTTAATTAACGATGTTAACCATCCGTGTACCGAGTTAACTTTTAAGTTAACTTGCAAAATTGTTAACGGACTCCTTAATTTCCGTTAACTGTCCGTAAAGTTCCGTTAATCAGTTAACTAAGTACCTATTTTATCAAAGGAACACCGCGCTGCATCTCAAAGGATCAGCGCGCCGCCGCGCCGCGAAAAACAGGCTCTGACAAGTCCGTTCGATCAGGGCGGCATAGGCGCGAGCTATTGGCGCTGAGTGAGACAGACGTGCAAGTGAGGCGCGTGAGGAGTTAACGGTTAACGTTAACTTCTGTTAAATAACCCTAAATGTAACGCTTTAACGTTTAACGAAGTTAACTTTTTTTAACCGATTATCGATGTTAACTATTTGGTTAACGGTGCCCAGCTATGCCTTTTAATGCTTAATACCACTACATGCCATTTATTTAATATTTCAATCAAACTCAATGATTATTCTGCAAATAGGCCACAAGGGCACTTTTACATGTCAAAATATTAATTTACAATTTAAGACTAAGAATACATTTTCATGTCAGAATATTAATTTACAGTTCAAAAAGAATAATAATTTCGAGATCACAAATGTAACAAAATTAATGTCATACCGACAGTGAAAATAAACTTGCAAAGTTATCTATTACGAATATTACAACATCAGTAAAGTTAGAGATGTATAACTTGTATAAGGTCTCAGTCTGATTAAACAAAGAGTATAATGAATTCATATAATATCCCAGACATGTACATGGTCTCTGAGCGTCCAAATACAATTAATAGTTCTAACGTCCTTAGAGATATACATGGTCAAGATTAAGACTAATTTAATATTGTTAGAAATGTATATGGTCTCTAAGAGTCACTGATAATAAAAACGAATCCAGACCAGGATGATGTCTCTCGTCAATCCCCCATAAAAAGACACTAGTATTAACGTAGTCACTATGTTCTTGCAAGCATGAACAGACCGGACTCCACAAACAGCACCCGATCACGAGTATGACACGAATCTCAGCCATCGCCTCCCTCGACCATCTCTTAGGGAAGGTGGCGACCCGATCAACGACGCCACCGTAGGGTATTTAAGCGAGCATGACATATTCAGGCAGGCGGACATTGATAATAACAAAAATTAAGGCGACTGTTAGGCGAGAAATAGCATCGTGTTACATAAAACGTAAAGGAACTAGTATACAAGGATAAATGCTAAAATAAACATAGGAATATTAAAACTAAGGATTAAACTATCCTTGGCTTAAAAGCATTTTTGTCATTTAAGAAATCGTTGACAGTATAATACGCCTGGCTTAGCAAATACCTTTTAATATGGGACTTAAATTTACTGGGTGGCAAATTAACTGTTTCGATAGGTATTTTATTATAAAATCGTGTACAATCCCCCACAAACGACGTGCTAACCTTTCGGAGACGACTGGCCTTCACTGCAATCTTGTGTTTACTTCTAGTGTTGTAGTCATGGATATCACTGTTGAGCTTGAATTCCTGTAAATTTTTCCGCACATGCATAATATTTTCAAGAATGTGCAGTTTGAACAATGTTTAAACGTTAACCACGAATATCGTGTTACTTACTGACATTTTGTGTTTAACTTGGATACTGAGTAATTTGTAATTTCTGTATAATAGATTATAAGTAACATCGTACCAAAAGTTTATACCCTGGTTCAAAGTTTCGCAATACGTTGTTAGATTCCCGTAAAATACGCTAATAACTGAAATAAAAAAAATTAAGAAGTTTAAAATATTTTTCAGAAGGTAAGCAAAATGGGCTGTAGAATGGTATATTCCTTATTGACTAGTAAAGTTATACACTATTAGTAGATATTTGCAATGTGTTTCCCTTCTATACATACACTGCCGCCTCTACTGCAACCAAGTTCTTGCTGTGGACAGTTAGACAGGTTTAACGCAAAGTTATTTCTTGCGAAACAGACTGGGTCAGTCCAATTTTGTTTCCAGATAATGACTATATAATGAGATATAAACTCATCCGGCCCTGTCGCCAATTCTGAGCTCGAATTAATTCCTAGAATTTCTGTTGTGACCGGGCTCTATGATTGCAAATTGGAGTTAGCATTTAATTCTGATAGAAGGAGATTAAAGGAACTGAATTGATTATAGCCGCTATATTTTTAAAGATTTTAAATTGTGGCTCTTTTCAATTGAGAAATGTTACTGTTGTTTGGGTACTGGGCAATCTACTCCACAAATATTGAACAAATTAGTATTACTAAATCAATTTATAAATATAATGGCGGGTCTCAAAAAAAGCTTCTTCGGTTTCATACAACAATTTGAAATAAGACCATATTCTTGAACCATTTGATAAAGTAGGTATGTCAGTCAGGTGACACATACTGTAATAAAGCAAAAAAAAAGTTTATTTTGACTTCATTACACGGTCATCAACTACATGCAACAAAGCTGATCGAGAAAGCTCAACTTAACTGTAAAATCCCAATTCAATGGAGACGCGTTATATTATGGTTGTACCCACTATAGGCGGACCAGCTTAATGTTATTACATGTCTATTGTTTACCTATTATGCAATGTAAAATTTGAGGTCAATCGAGAGAATCTTGGTTTTTCTCGGTTATTGAGAACTCTGTCAAATTGTAGAACTAAAATTTTCATATACATTACACAGGGATTAGACGATAATATTAAAAAAAAATACTTGTATAGCCTACAGCTATCATAAAATTAATTCATTTTTCAGCACGGGCCCAGACAGGCCAAAAGGCGAGGCTGCAATCTGACGCGCGGCGATTATTTCCCCCGGGTGCTGGCACTGCTGGCATATATGCGCCGGCTCAGTTCCTCGATTCGCCC
Source organism: Epiblema foenella (assembly GCA_963556455.1). Taxonomy (NCBI): domain Eukaryota; kingdom Metazoa; phylum Arthropoda; class Insecta; order Lepidoptera; family Tortricidae; genus Epiblema; species Epiblema foenella. The sequence continues at coordinate 13,451,379 of OY747107.1, read as the reverse complement.
TATTTGTCCGCGCGAACATGCTGCCTTGATGCTGGCTCCCGAGAAACTTAAAAAAGACTTTTTAAAGTCCCGAGAAACTGTTTAAATTGTCTTCTAGAGTCAATTTTTAAACTAGCTGATTTTGTTGTCCCAGGGCTATAATTCCAACAATATTTGAAATAGAAAATTGTAACGTATAGGTAAATTTGTACATTATAATGTACTAAAGCATATATAGCAGTGAATCTAAATTAACTTAATCTGGTTTGTCTATTGGCCTACCATAATTATTTACTTTACGACACAATAACACGTTACTTGCACTTCAGCCACCAAAGCGAGTGGATGCAGCGTCGGTATATTTGACGAAGGAAAAGGGTAATTCTTATTTCGATGTATTTTTTATGGGCATTTATTTATTAATGTTACATTGACAATGGAACTCTGTGTTTTATAACAATAGTTAGCATTATTGTTTAAGGCAGACGTCAATCCTACTAGCCTTGTTCGTTATTTGCCATCTGAATAGCTTTTTCCTGGCAATGGTTTCATACTTGTGTCGGGCAGTCATTCTTACTTTTTAACATCTTAATATGAACGGATCGGTTTAAGTTTACTTGCCATCCAAACTACCGGACTTGACATATATGTGTGCGATCACAAAACTATATGTACGTATAGTATATACATATAAACAAATTGAAACAAGTGTATTCGCACGGGGTCACACCATTTATGGTGTTTGAATAGCCCCACATTAATCGGAAAAAATATATTTTTACCAAGATGCCAATAGCGGGTGGCTCCATTAAAAGCCGTGTTCTACTACTTAGTTTACTAATAGTAGTTAACACATTACCAAAACTGGGTTCACATTTTCATTTTATTCTCTTACCAAGGTTGTCCATATTGTTTGTAAAATCACTTGTTTAACTTAGAATATTTGCTTAGAGTCACCACAACCTTGTTTTCATTAGTAGTTCTGCATCAATGGCACTGCGCCAAACCTTAGTTTAAGTTTAAACGCATAAGAATGCGTTTCTCACCTTTTCGCTATATCAAATTTGTATGTAAAGTTCAAATTTTGTTATCTGTTCTACATTCACTTACCTGTATTCGCTTAACCGTTAACTTAAACCCATAGATATTATTGTATAGTAATTCTGCATTAAGGTATTGTACCAACAACATACTTAGGTCTTAGGTTTAAAACCACCTTTTAGTTACAGGCGAAAAATAAAGCCTAAAATTGTTATAACTTAGTACGAGCCCCAATGCAAAATAGCTCGTCTAGTCGCAATTCTGCATGCGTATTTTTTTTCAAAAACTAGTATTTCTACCCGAATCGACTTTGATGATTAATGGAATACACTAGACGCAATGTCACTAAAGCTAGCTTAGTTTTGAGTTGTACAAAGTGTACATCTCGTTATTTATTTTAAAATAATTTAATTATAAATATTACATCTCACACGCAAATAATTACGTCTGCTTCATATTTAAGGCAAAATAGGTCGTCTATTTAAAATAAAACCTGTTTACCAGGGTTCGTAATATAAAATATTATTTTCAAATTGAATACGGAATATTCTCTGTCATGTAAAATGACAAACCACTATATAAAAGGGCAAATTCAGCCTAATTTTTTATTACTCCAAATCGTTTTTCTATCGAGATGGCACGAGGTAAGCCAGTGACTGAAGAAGTGCGGAAAATTATAATCTCCAGTAACAATAAAGGCAAATCTACGTACCAAATTGCCAAGGACCTTTCTATGCCAAGGTCTACAATCCAAACTATCATCGAGCATCATCGAAAACACGACAAAATTTCTTGTTTAAAGAAATCCGGCCGCCCACGAATTACTACTAAAGCAGAAAACAGGATTCTGAGGAAGATCATCAAGAAAAATCGTCGTGCAAGAGCTGGAGAACTTACGGTACTATGGCGTGACGCAATTAAAAAAAACATTTCAGTGGATACTTGCAAGAGAGTGATGAAGAGGATGGGCTACGGTTTTTACACTGCTAAAGAGAAACCGTTACTTACACAACGGCAGAAAACTAACAGGTTGAAATTCGCCAAAAAGTACAGAAATTGGACCGTCGATCAGTGGCGTAAAATTATATGGAGTGACGAATCTAAATTTGAAGTCACAGTAGGCGATGAACGAAGTAAAGTCATTCGCGAAAAAGGAGAGGCATTTCAAAAAGATTGTCTTAAGCGTAAGGTAAAGTTTCCAGCTTCCTTAATGATTTGGGGCTGCATGTCGGCACAGGGTGTCGGCTGTCTGCAATTTATAGATGGAACCGTCAATGCCGAAAAATACAAAAGCATCTTACAAGAGAGTTTGCTGCCGTCTATACGTAAGTTAAAGTATAAAAATGCGTATACTTTTCAACAAGATGGTGCCTCATGCCATACCGCTAAAGCAACGATGGCGTGGCTGAAAAAGAAAAAAATACCTACCATGTCGTGGCCATCCAGCAGCCCGGACTTGTCTCCCATAGAAACGTTGTGGTGGAAAATGAAGAAGAAGTTGCGAAAGGACCCGTCCAGATCAAAAGCTGATCTTAAAGAGAAACTTACCTGTGTTTGGAATGAAACAACCCCGGAAGAGTGTCGACAGCTGGTAGATACAATGCCGCTCAGAATTAAAGCCGTTTTAGATGCAAAAGGAGACGCCACCAAGTGGTAGACGTTCTAATCTGCGTCGGTAACACTAAAGACGAACTTTTTTGCATTTTAGTACAATTGGTGAAACAATGTTTTTTTTATTACCAAGGAAAGTTCGTTTTTTTTTTCATTGAATAAATAAAATACGATTTATAACTTATACTGTTTTTATATTGCTAATTCTTCCAAACACCTTCGTCCCCCAGAATTTTTAGGTTAACGTTAGTTTAGTACATTTTTTTCCTACCAGACGTACTCATTTGCATTGGGGCTCGTATTTATTACATAGAAATCGGATAATATTACAAAATTGGTTTGTTTAATACATATATAGTACATACTTTGTCATTTCATAAGTAATTCTGTATCGAAATAATATAATATAACACCTAGAAATAACTAGACTTAGTCAGTACTGGAATGTAAAATCTAGATCTAAAGTGAAAAAATCATGTAAAAAAGTTGAATTTTGGAAAATAAAAGATTGTCTACCATATGGTTAAGCTGGCTGCTATATAAATAAAATGGCGGATGTATGGCCGTTCAGCCGCCGAGTTGGGATCAACGCCGTATACCGCACCAACAGGGAACGGCATTAGATTCCAACCAAAATCAGAAGACGAATACCGCTGCGTCATCCGCCACCTCGCCGACCTCGAGGAGAAAGGAGTCAAGCTGGAGTACCACATATACTCGCTTGACTCCGAGAAGAAACTGAAGGTGGCGATACGCGGACTACCGGCAGGCACTTCACTAGAAGAGCTCAAAGCGGCCTGCGAGGAGCTCGGACACCCCGTGGAGTACATTAAACAAATTAACGCCAGAGGAGGACGGCCAGGCTGCATTTACTTTATGCAGCTGGCCGGCCCCGCCAGAGACAACACGGCGATCTACGGGATCAACGAGCTCCTCTTCATGAGAGATGTGAAGGTAGAAGCATGGCGCGGGAAGAAGGGGCCCGCACAATGCCACCGCTGCCAAGGCTTCCGGCACTCCTCACACGGCTGCCATCGGCCTATAAAGTGCGTGCGCTGCGCCGGCCCACACGCAGCGCGGGACTGCACGCGCCCCAAAACCGAACCTGCTACCTGCGCCAACTGCGAGGGCCCTCACCCGGCAAACCACACTGGCTGCCCCGTGATGCGCAGAGAAGCAAGAAATAAAAAGGCGGGAACTGCAGCTCATACGTCCCTGAACCGCCGCGGTCCTGAGACCAGAGCCTCAGACGAAAGGCCCACGGTGGCGGAGTCGGCGCCAGCCACACTGATGGCGCCGGCCAACGCCCCCACACCAAGGGGCGACACCAAGCCTTCTCAGAAGACTAAGAAAAAGAAAAAGAAGACCAAGAAACCGGAGGGCCCAGCCACCAAAGCTGGCCCCACCCCCAAAACCATCGTGGCCGAGCAGCAGCCACCGCAACCGGACATAGCTGCACTAATCACGCAGCTCCTATCAGCAGCAGCACTCCAAGGCCCAGCAGCAGTCGCGAAGGCCCTCTCAGAAGCCATACCCTCCCGGCCTAACATTCAACCGTAGGCTGAGAGTGGTATATTGGAATGCGCAAAGCCTGCCTCGCAAGATCGCCCTGCTCCGCCACTTTCTAAAGGAGCAGGACGTGGACATAATGCTGATCTGCGAGACACACCTGCGCACCACGGACAACCTGAAGCTGAGTGGATACCAAGTCTACAGGAGAGACGAAGTATCCCCCACCGGAGCAACTTACCGTGGACTGGCCATCATAGTACGGAGGTCCATCATTCACCAACCGGTCGACTACCAGCCCCTCGACTCCCTGCAAGCCCTGGGAGTCGACATCAGAGTCTCGGGCACTGACCTCCGACTATACGCCATCTATAGGCCAGGGGGACCACCAGGGACGCTAAGACGAGATGTCATGGAGCTGTTGAAATCCTCCGTGCCGACCATCCTGGCCGGAGATTTCAACGCCAAACACACGGCATGGCACTCGTCCAAAATTGACTCCGCCGGAAGAGCCTTATACCAAGCTGCAGTGGACCACAACTTTGACGTGGCGGGACCCGAGGAGCCGACACACTATGATGACGCGCACGGAACCGAGGACGTCATCGATTTTGTGGTCCACCACCAAGTTCAAGCTGCTCTAATACAAGAGGCCCTGCCCGACCTCCCGTCGGACCATCGTCCAGTACTCCTCACTATTGAGGACATCCCTGCCACCGTCAGACGCAAGCCCAGAAGGCGAGTCAACTGGGAGACCTTTGAAAAGGCAATGGAGGAGAAATCCCACACCATGCCAGTCTCCACAGCCGAGGAAGTGGAGACAGCAGCAGCGGCCATCAACGCCGATATCCAGAAGGCGCTCAACACCTCTGCTCGCACCATCCCCGCCACAGAGAGGAAACCCCCTCTGCCGGCGAGGATTAGGAACCTGATTGAGCAAAAGCGCCAACTGCGACGAAGATGGCAACTAACAAGATGCCCAACACTCAAGGCCCAGCTGAACAACCTCGTCGAGAAGGTACGAGGAGAGCTAGCTGACCACGCAGCCATAGCCTGGGATACCCATATCGCGTCCATAGAAGGAGATGTCCCCTCCATCCACCGCCTATGTCGACAGCTAGGCACGATATCGGAAGCAACCAGGCCCCTCCAAGACACCAACGGCCAGCTGAGGTACAAGGCGGAAGATAGGGCAGAAATCTTCGCGGAGTGCCTCATCAGACAATTTCAGCCTAACCCCACAACTGATGCCAGGCACACCCAAGCAGTAGAGCAACACTTGGAGACCTACTTCGCTACACCACTGGAGAAAGAAGAGGACCCGGTCTTCTTCGCACCCGGCCAAGTCCGGCGAGCATTCCAGCGCTGCAACCCCAGGAAAGCCCCGGGCGCCGATTCGATCCCAAACAGTGCGCTTCGTCACCTGCCGCAACGATCCATCGCGGCGGTGACACGCCTGTTTAATGGGATCATGCGCTCGGCCCACTACCCTTCATCCTGGAAGCTTGGGAGGGTTATCATGATACCGAAGCCAGGGAAAGATAGAAGAAGACCGGAGAACTACAGACCCATCACTCTCCTCAGCACCATCTCCAAGGTGTTCGAAAAGCTCCTGCTGGGAAACCTCAAGCCGCACATAGAGCCAAGACATGAGCAATTTGGGTTCCGCCAAGGACACTCCACAACCCTGCAACTGACGCGGGTGCTCCACTACTTGTCGACTAAGATGAACAAGAGGGAGTACTCCGCAGCCGTCTTCCTCGACATGGAAAAGGCGTTTGATCGTGTATGGCATGAGGGGCTGCTATACAAGCTGTCAACGTCTCCCGCTCCAAGGCGCATGGTGAAGGTGCTAGCATCGTTCCTGTCCGAACGACGCTTTCAAGTGGCAGTCGAGGACGCCACTTCATCAGAGTACCCGATCCTTGCGGGGGTCCCGCAAGGAAGCTGCCTCTCCCCGGCCTGCTATGCAGTCTTCACCGACGACATCCCGGTCGTGGGGGACGTCCAACTGGGCCTCTTTGCGGACGACGCGGCCTACTACGTCGCGTCCATCAGCCCAGCCCACGCCGCCCGCAAACTCCAGCGTCTCCTGGATGCCCTCCCAGACTGGCTCTCCAAGTGGAGAATGTCGGTGAACGTGGGCAAGACACAGGCCCTACTCACCGGGAGCACAAACCTGCCACCACCACTCCAGCTGTTCGGACAGGACGTAGAGTGGAAGCCAAGCGCCAAGTACCTGGGGATCACAATCGACCGAGGACTAGCGATGAAGCAGCACGTGGACGAAGTCGTGAGTCGAGCAAAGACCGCGCGAGTTCTCCTACGGCCAGTGCTCGCCAGCAACCTTCCCCTTCGTACCAAGTTGGGGATATATAAAGCTTATGTCAGGTCTCGGCTAACCTACGCAGCTCCAGCCTGGTACGCCCTGACATCAGAGACCAGCAGAAAGAGGCTCCGTGCGCAGGAGAACCAGTCCCTGCGCACCATAGTAGCTGCTCCCCGCTTCGTGCGAAACCGCGACATACATCGCAGTCTTCGCTGGCAGAGCCTGGACGAGTTCGTGGAACGCCTCGCGCGCGGGATGTTCGACCGCGCCGACAACTCACGCTACCCACTACTGCAGGGCATAGCGCCGCTCCACGCGCGCCCCCCAGACGGCCGCACTCGAGCTCTAGCAAGAGAGCTCGTGCGACCAGAAGAAGACGCCAACCCTCGGTCCGATCCCAGGACTCCACTAAGCCGCTGAAAGGCCCACAACCAAGCCGAGAAGGCCAGCCACCTAACCTCAAGACCACCAGTGACTGAAAGCCACGGAAGGCCGATTGAAGCTGCAATAGCAACAATAGCCCAGCCTGTATAGGCTGCGAACAAATACAGCCAAAAAGGGCAACGCCCTGAAATGGCCCCCCCTCACTCGCCCCCTTCGGGGGCGAGCGAGTGAGATGACAGTGTGTATGGCCGTTCTCATTCTACGCCAGAAACTCAAGCCAACAACATCTACCCATCTCGCTCAGCAACCAGCTTCACCATCAAGCCTTCTCTTTCACTCAAGAACTGGCGTTTGATTTCTTCCAACCTACGGATCCACAACTGAAAAGTGAGTGCGACGGCATCGCGTGCGTCTCGCTCACTTCGCCTCTCCACTGCGACGCTGCGCGCCGTACAGCACCCGCACGCTCATAGCGGATGCCGCGCATCGTTGTTCGGGAGTGGGCCTGCGCTAGGTCAAACCCCGAAGTTACACGTACAAGGCGATTCGGCGCAAACACGCTCATACAGAACCGCGCCGAACAATGGTCCTTCGAGCCGGATTTATGAAGAATATTATGGAAGAAAAGAAGATTTATTATAAAGAAGCCAGAAAATAGAAGATTATTTATGAAAATTCAAGAAAGAAGGCGGAAATTCAAGAAAGAAAATATATTTACCCTCGATCAAGTCCGAAGCCCCTAAACTAAGAAGAAATACGTTTTAGAAGAAAGAATAAAGAAGAAACTTTATAGAAAAAAGAAAATACACTGTCCTCGATCAAGTCCGAAGCCGGAAAAAAAAAAAGAAAAAAACCGTTATAGAAGAAAGAAACCTCACATAATCAAGAAAAAACTAGTGCCTACGACAACGTTATATCGTGTGTTTCGTCAGGAAGAAAGGAAGTCTCAAGGCTCAAGAAAGAAAAGCCTTCCAAAGGCCAAAGAAGTAAAGAAGCCTCAAGAAAGAAAAGCCTTCCAAAGGCCAATGAAGCAAAGAAGCCTCAAGAAAGAAAAGCCTTCCAAAGGCCAATGAAAAAAGAAGACAGCAAGTGAGAAAAATCCCGAACGGGACTGTGCAGCTGTCCAGCGAGGAAGACTTCGAAGTACAAGCTTCAAGCCGTCGTGAGTGTTTACCTAAATCCTGTCAGTGCCGGGTTTTCGTCAATCCCCGTTGATTTCTGGCAGGTGACGTGGTCCCGGCCTAACGGTGGCAACCGGGATATATACACGTTTTAGTGCGATATATCGAGCGAGTATCGCAGCGCTCTTTTCAGAGCGTCATTATAGCTCGGCCGCTTGCTGGTACGAAACTGTGCGGTGTTAGGCCACAGGTTGGCAAGCTGAGAGGCGTGACTATCCCCCACGTCGCAGAGCACTAACAACGTACAGTTCTCCACTGCCAGACGGTACCCTACCCATCCATTCCCCTACATTCCTATCCTCAATCGGCATCACCGCGGTAGTACGCCGAGAGAGCAGCTAGGGCCGGTTAGTGTTAGGTAGGTAGGATGTCGGGAAAGGGGGTAGAGAAGGGAGTAGGACCAGCACTGAGGTCGGGCAGGAATAGGGGCCAAGCAAGAATGGACACAGAAGAGGAGGAGCGAAGCAGCAGTGAGGGCTCGAAAGGTAATAGCGGTACGTCGTACGAAACTTCCGCATCGCAAGAAACCCATACGTGGAGCCACGGGACTGACACTGCCGAACAGACGACTAGTACTGCATCGCTCACAACTCCGCGAGGATCGAGTGGTTTAGGCGCGAGTCCGGATAGGGTAGATAACGTAGAATCGATTAATAGCGCGGGCACGCGCGAGAACCCCGCTACTGCTGGCGGTAATTATGATTTAGGCGCGAATTTAGGCTCGAATGTAGGCGTTTCGTCGTTAAACGCGATTGCTGGTCTAGGTAGAGATCCGGGCCCTCTAGGCAATGCGTATAGTGTGAATTACACGGGCGACAATGTTAGGAACGCGAACGAGGCCGCGCAGTTAGTCACTTCGTCGTTAAACGCGAACGCTGGTTTAGGTAGAAATCTAGGCCCTCTAGGCAACGCGTACAGTGAAAATGTCACGGGCGACCCCTCTAGGAGTGCAGTTAGGTTAAACACTTCGTCGTTAAACGCGAACGCTGGTTTAGGTAGAAATCTAGGCCCTCTAGGCAACGCGTATAGTGAAAATGTCACGGGCGACCCTTCTAGGAGTGTAAACATAGGCGCAGGTTTAGGCGCACGGTCGTTAAGCGCATGTGAAGGTCTAGGCAGGAATATAGGTAACCTAGGCGATGCGCACAGCGAAAATATCGCGGGCGACATTAGGGTACGTTCGTTTAGCGCGACTGCTGACCTAGGTAATCTAGGTAACGCGCACAGTGTAAATAATACGAACGATTATAGAAACGTAGTTATTCCGCGTAGTGGTTCGAGAGCCGGTTCAGACGCTGGTAGGTGCGTCCAGACACCGCCGGGGTTAGGTACTATTTCAAGTGAGGAGCCAGTAAGAACTGTAGATGATAGACTTGTTAGGTTGCGAGCGGAGTCTGAACTCCGCGCATCGCAATTAGAGCAGGCAAGGGCCGCCGCAGCATATGCCGCCTCTAGGTACGAATTGTTGTTAGCTGAAAATCAACATTCGACTGTCGTGCAAGCGCCGCCGCCCGCCGTTGTTAGTCTGCCTCAAGCGACGCATGCTAGGAACGCACCTAACACGTCTCCCGTTAGGGCACAGATAGGTAGAAATAGGTCACCGCAGCATATACCCCATAGAACCGAAGATTTAGGTAGGAACAACAACACCACGGCAGGGGAAATTAGCGCGTTACGCGACGCTATAGTGCAAGCCATCAGTATGACTAGGACTGACAGTCACGTGTCCCCTCAGCCGCCAAATATGACCGCTTCTAGTAAATATATAGGCGATCTCCCTATATTTGATGGTAATCCTTCGGATTGGATTTCTTTTAAACGCGTATATTTAGATACGGAAAGTTCATTTTCCGATATAGCCAATATGGGTCGTTTGCGTAAAGCAATTAAGGGATTGGCGCGCGACTCAGTACGATCCATAATACACACATGTAGTAACCCTTACGAGGTGATAGACGCGTTAGATAGGTCGTTCGGAAAGCCGGACGTCATTATTCTAGCTGAAATTCAGAATGTTAAAAGAATGCCGCGTATGAGCGAAGATAGTCGCAATTTGTCAGAATTCAGCAATCGTGTGTGTAACATAGTGTCTTCAATTACCGCACTGAACAAGCCACAGTATTTATACGCTCCCGAGTTAGTGAGTCGTATAGTGGACAAGTTAAATAACATAGTTAAATTCGAGTGGTACAGATATAAAAGCAGCAACGAAAACGTTCCTGAGCTTTTGGCCATGTCTAGGTTTCTAAGAGAGTTGAGTACTAACTTTAACGCTATGTTCGCGTACGAACAATCGAAACAAAGGTCTGGTATACGTTCGCGCCAGGTAAATAACATAAATACTAGCTCGCGTAATAGGCATAGGTATAGGGAAAGCTCTGTATTATCGCAAAGTGAAGAGGAAAGTAGCGATCATTGCGAAAATGATTACGTGACACGGAAGGTCTCGAGCTTGTCCATGTCACACGATAGACACGACAGGGCCCCACCAACACTACATAACTCCTGTAGCGAATCGGAGGCGGAGCAACACTATGTTGCAGCCGCCAATAACAAGCGCAGAACGCGAGGCGCTAATAGTTACAATAACAATAAGTTTAGAAATAATAACGACAGGAATAATAGGCCGCAATGGTTTAAAAATAACAACAACGTTAACATAAGCAAGGATGTAAGTAAGTGTGTACTGTGTTCGGGTAACCACGCTATAGCTAGCTGTGCCGACTTTATAAAGTCAAGCGTAAACGATCGATGGGAAAGCCTTAGAAAGTTTAGGTTGTGTTTTCGATGTTTAGGCGATTCGCACAGATATACATCCAACAAGTGTAAGTACGTAGCTTGCGGCAAGGGCGGATGCGAAGCGTCACATCACGCTCTACTACACGGCAGAACAGGTAGCTCCGATCGTAAGGATAGGGTAAAGGCTCCTGTTAAGGAACACGTCAGTTCAGTGAACCACGCGAATCAATCGCAAGCGTATTTAAAAATAATACCGGTAGAGATCAAAGGTTCGAAAGGCTCTGTTGTCACTCACGCTCTGATGGACGAAGGCGCGACATTGTCGTTAATTCATAAGGAAATAGCGAACGAAGTTACGCATCCCGGAAAACGGGAAACCCTCTCCTTCGAAGGAGTAGGAGGTCACGAGGTGGTAGACGAGGATTCGTCTCGCGTTACGCTCGCTATCAGAGGTTTAGCCAGTAGGGAATTTCACGAACTTACCGCACATACGGTCGATAAACTGAATTTAGCATCGCAGTCAGTTGAAAGATCGGTGGTTCGCGAATGCGCTCATTTACGACACTTAGAGGACGAGCTATGCTACGACTCTGCACAACCTACTATACTCATAGGTCAAGATGCCTGGCATTTGATAGTGAGTAGGCAGGTATGTGAGGCCGGTAGATCGTCACCTTGTGCCTCTCTAACTAACTTAGGATGGGTACTACACGGAGTCAACGAACGTCCCCGTAGGTTAACAGGGACCGTTAATCACATTAAGCCTAGTTGTAATAGTCAAGACCCCGCTCTAGCCTTAATACGTGAGCACTTTAGCATAGAGTCGCTAGGAGTAGAGCCGCGTAAACCAAATAACGACCCGGAGGATAGAGCGATAAAACTGTTAGAAACTACATGTAAACGTTTACCTGACGAGAACCGATTTGAGGCAGGCTTATTGTGGAAAACGGACGACGAAACTCTACCCAATAACAAGGCACACGCATTGAAACGTCTGTACACGCTAGAGAAAAAGTTGGATAGCGATTTGAAAGTTAAGGCCGAATATAACCGACAAATGAACGATCTGGTAGAGCAAGGTTTCGCCGAAAAGGTAAACGATACCGCCGAGACACCACGTACTTTTTACCTACCTCACTTTAATGTCTTTCATCCAACTAAAGGGAAACAGCGAATCGTCTTTGACGCTGCATGTCGTACGAGTGGGAAAGCGTTAAACGACGCTATACTGCCAGGTCCGGACTTAATTCAGTCGCTTTTCGGCGTTCTTATAAGATTTCGTGAGGGCCGTATCGGGGTAATCTCGGACATTAAACAAATGTTCCTTCAGATTAAGGTAAAGCAGTCAGATCGTGATAGTTTACGATTTTTATGGCGCGGGGATAGCAGGGACTCGCCACCACAGACATACAGAATGACTTCGTTAATATTCGGTAACGCGTCGAGTCCCGCGACAGCTATCTATGTTAAAAATAAAAACGCAAACGATCATCGCGACACTTACCCTGATGTAGCTAGACTCACAGAAAGAAACTTTTACGTGGACGATTTCTTAGGCGCGTTCGACACGGTAGAGCAGGCACGGAAAACTATCTGTGACATGGACAAGGTATTTAAGAAGGCCTCGTTCACATTATGCGGTTGGGCATCTAATGAACCCGCAGTTTTAAGCAGCGTAAAGGACGTGTCTAGCGAAACCACCACGGCATTAGGTAAATCAGAGCAGGAACGGACCCTAGGTCTTTTGTGGAACCACCAAAGTGACAGTTTAGGTTTTAACTTGAACTTACGTAATACACCTTCAGACGTGGCCAAAGGACTCAAGGTACCTACTAAGCGTCAAGTAACAAGCGCGGTATTTAGCGTTTTCGATCCAACTGGTCTGGCAACACCTGTAACGATTTTAGGTAAAATGTTAATACAAGACTTGTGGCGAACATCTTGCCAGTGGGACGAAACTATACCGGAAAACTTGAACAAGGCATGGCGCGAGTGGATAGATAGTCTAGACTTGTTGCAAAATCTAGCTGTACGTAGACATATACCTAGATCGAAAGGGCCGGCGTTCTTGCACGCATTTTCAGATTCAAGCGAGAAAGCGTATGCTGCGGCAATATATATCGTAGTTACGGACTCCGCGGGTAACAAAACATCGCATTTGGTCAGTAGTAAAGCCAGAGTAACACCGCTAAAATGTATCTCGATACCTAGGTTAGAGCTACAGGCAACCGTATTAGCCTGCCGACTGGCCGACGCGGTTCGACGCGAAACTGACTATGAAATCTGTCAGTCCTACTACTGGACCGATTCTCGAACCGTACTCGCTTGGATACACTCAGACCCTAGAACATTCAAACCGTTCGTTGCACATCGTTTAGCCGAACTAGAAACTTTCACTAGGCCTTCAGATTGGCATTGGGTACCGACCAATGAGAACGTCGCGGATTTCGCTACTCGCGGTATTAAGGCGGATTTCGACATTAACCACCGGTGGTTCACAGGCCCGCAATTTATCTTAGATACATGATCACTGGCCTAAATTAAAAAAGGATACCAAGGCCGATCCTCTCACCGGTGAGGAACGAAAACAGGTTAACGCGATCACCACTAGCGATGTCACAAAGGGAAGATTCGATCACTTACCCGACCCGCAACGTTTCTCGCGATATGTTAGGTTACAACGCGCACTCGGTCGTCTGTTGGTAGCTGTTGAAGCATTTACCCTAAGGCAAACTAAGACCACGTCGGGTAATGACTTGACGTCACGACACTTGCTTATCGCCGATCATCTGCTACTACAACGATGTCAACAAGAGGATTTCGACGAAGAACTCGCTCGCTTACGTAACAATGACAACATCCAGAAATCTTCAAAGCTGTACCGATTAGCTGTAAAACTATCTACAGACGGGCTGTTATCACTTGACGGAAGATACAAGATCAATAGCGCCAGTAATCAGAGACAACCGATAATATTGGACATACGCAACCACATAACTCGATTGCTCGTACACCACTACCACGAACAATTTAATCACAGTACCCATCATACCGTGATTAACGAGTTACAACAGAAATATCATATCATCGGTTTGCGTAGCTACATGAAAAATATACACGCGAAATGTCAATGGTGCAAGTTAAGAAGAGCGAAGCCTGTCAGACAACAACAGGGCGACTTACCTCAAGAGCGTTTCCTACATCACCAGCCTGCCTTTACAGCCACGGCTACAGATTTCTTCGGGCCCATAAAAGTCACTATAGGTAGACGCATAGAAAAGCGATGGGGTGCTTTATACACTTGCCTAACAACCAGGGCAGTGCACGTAGAGTTAGCCACTTCCTTCTCGGCTAGCTCTATGATATTAACTCTTAGACGCATGATAGCTAGAAGAGGCACTCCCACCATCATTTATAGTGACAATGGTACCAATTTCATCGGGGCGGAGCGCGAGATCAAAGAGGCAATGGACAGCGCCGAGTTCAACGACTTTCTTGTAAACAAACGCATCGTGTGGAAAAAGATACCGCCAGGCGCGCCATCAATGGGCGGCGCATGGGAAATCATGGTTAAAAGTATAAAAAACGCCTTATACTCCACATTACGAGATAAAACTCCATCTGAAGAAACGCTCCACACTCTCTTGCTGGAAGCCGAACATATTGTGAACTCGCGACCATTGACACCAATAAACGCTAACTTAAATGAAGAACAGCTTACGCCTAACCATTTCCTTATACATCGATCTAACGGTATGACACCTTTCGGCAGCTTCAGCGATAAAAAATCTCTTAAAAATAGCTGGCAAGAAGTCCAACAGCTCGCCGACAGATTTTGGAAAAAATGGCTAATAGAATACAAACCAACTTTACTACCGCGTAAGCGAGCACCTGATCAACCGAATTTGAAGCCCGGCGACGTCGTATTGATAGCCGACAGTACCCTGCCTAGAGGAACGTGGCCCCGCGGGCTCATTGACAAAGTTTATCCTGGACCTGACGGCAAGGTACGAGTCACGGAAGTTAGAACTACCGCTGGACTCATTCGACGCCCGACCTCTCGACTCATATTAGTAGAATCGACTTGCCTTGGTTAGCATATTTATGTACTTGCGTACGGGGGGGAGACTGTTTAAGGCAGACGTCAATCCTACTAGCCTTGTTCGTTATTTGCCATCTGAATAGCTTTTTCCTGGCAATGGTTTCATACTTGTGTCGGGCAGTCATTCTTACTTTTTAACATCTTAATATGAACGGATCGGTTTAAGTTTACTTGCCATCCAAACTACCGGACTTGACATATATGTGTGCGATCACAAAACTATATGTAGTATATACATATAAACAAATTGAAACAAGTGTATTCGCACGGGGTCACACCATTTATGGTGTTTGAATAGCCCCACATTAATCGGAAAAAATATATTTTTACCAAGATGCCAATAGCGGGTGGCTCCATTAAAAGCCGTGTTCTACTACTTAGTTTACTAATAGTAGTTAACACATTACCAAAACTGGGTTCACATTTTCATTTTATTCTCTTACCAAGGTTGTCCATATTGTTTGTAAAATCACTTGTTTAACTTAGAATATTTGCTTAGAGTCACCACAACCTTGTTTTCATTAGTAGTTCTGCATCAATGGCACTGCGCCAAACCTTAGTTTAAGTTTAAACGCATAAGAATGCGTTTCTCACCTTTTCGCTATATCAAATTTGTATGTAAAGTTCAAATTTTGTTATCTGTTCTACATTCACTTACCTGTATTCGCTTAACCGTTAACTTAAACCCATAGATATTATTGTATAGTAATTCTGCATTAAGGTATTGTACCAACAACATACTTAGGTCTTAGGTTTAAAACCACCTTTTAGTTACAGGCGAAAAATAAAGCCTAAAATTGTTATAACTTAGTATTTATTACATAGAAATCGGATAATATTACAAAATTGGTTTGTTTAATACATATATAGTACATACTTTGTCATTTCATAAGTAATTCTGTATCGAAATAATATAATATAACACCTAGAAATAACTAGACTTAGTCAGTACTGGAATGTAAAATCTAGATCTAAAGTGAAAAAATCATGTAAAAAAGTTGAATTTTGGAAAATAAAAGATTGTCTACCATATGGTTAAGCTGGCTGCTATATAAATAAAATGGCGGATGTATGGCCGTTCGTGGAACGCCTCGCGCGTGGGATGTTCGACCGCGCCGACAACTCACGCTACCCACTACTGCAGGGCATAGCGCCGCTCCACGCGCGCCCCCCAGACGGCCGCACTCGAGCTCTAGCAAGAGAGCTCGTGCGACCAGAAGAAGACGCCAACCCTCGGTCCGATCCCAGGACTCCACTAAGCCGCTGAAAGGCCCACAACCAAGTTGAGAAGGCCAGCCACCTAACCCCAAGACCACCAGTGACTGAAAGCCACGGAAGGCCGATTGAAGCTGCAATAGCAACAATAGCCCAGCCTGTAAGGCTGCGAACAAATACAGCCAAAAAGGGCAACGCCCTGAAATGGCCCCCCCTCACTCGCCCCCTTCGGGGGCGAGCGAGTGAGATGACAGTGTGTGTGTATGGCCGTTCTCATTCTACGCCAGAAACTCAAGCCAACAACATCTACCCATCTCGCTCAGCAACCAGCTTCACCATCAAGCCTTCTCTTTCACTCAAGAACTGGCGTTTGATTTCTTCCAACCTACGGATCCACAACTGAAAAGTGAGTGCGACGGCATCGCGTGCGTCTCGCTCACTTCGCCTCTCCACTGCGACGCTGCGCGCCGTACAGCACCCGCACGCTCATAGCGGATGCCGCGCATCGTTGTTCGGGAGTGGGCCTGCGCTAGGTCAAACCCCGAAGTTACACGTACAAGGCGATTCGGCGCAAACACGCTCATACAGAACCGCGCCGAACAATTATGGAGTAAGAGTCTCGTGTTGAATATTTATTAATTTGAGTGAATCGAATTAATAGTGTACAAAAGGTCACTGAAAAAGGTATTTGTTGACATACCAATATAAAAAAAACCGTGCAATTGTTGAAAAGAATATAATTTCATACGGTATTTGGATGAGCTGTGCTGAAAAGTACACTTGAATGCCGGAAAATTAGTAAGATTATACGCAAGAAGTGATTTCTTAACACAGCAGGCACCGGGACAAGTGAAATTAAATAACATCTAGTAATGTGGCGTAACTAATTATTTTTTCAGGTGGAGGCCAAACAACACGACACTGCGCTATGACGCGTGGCCATAATTTCCTCGTGGTGCTGGCATATTATGGACAGTATACATGCGCCGACTCATTTCCTCGACTCGTCCTATTTTTCGGAACGATCATATCGGGTTTGTGCCGGTTCCCGAGAAACCAAAGAAAGCAATCCGGGGCTGGTATTTTATCACTACATAGTATAAAACAAAGTCGCTTTCTCTGCCCCTATGTCCCTATATCCCTATGTATGCTTAAATCTTTGAAGCTACGCAACGGATTTTGATGCGGTTTTTTTTAATAGATAGAGTGACTCAAGGGGAAGGTTTATATATATAATACATGCATCAGCATTGCACCCGTGCGAAGCCGGGGCGGGTCGCTAATCTATAATAATTGACAGAAGAGGCCATCCCCACTTTCCTAATATAATACTTATGTTTGTAATATTATAAACCTGGGGTGGGGGATATATGCTGTCCTACAAACATCGTAGATAGTAAACCGGCCCTGTAAAAGTCATAATGCTAACAATATAATGATGTGCTTCACTAAGCGGACTGGTGGTGAGTCGTGTTCTCAGCTACACACAATTATTCCAGCAGACTTTTATTTTAGGGGCTGTAATTATCTTTGAGCGAACGTTAAATATCTTGCACAACTACTTCACCCGGGCCGCGGTTATTTTCATCTCAAAATATAATAAACTGTAAAAAGCCACTAAGGAAGAACCGTCTTTGGAACTCTTCCAAGTAGGTTTTTAATGTATTTTATTTTGTGCTCATTCATTTCAGTAAATTTACTTGGTGGTGCGTCTGACCCGATTTTATGTCTCCGGGGCTGAAATTTTATGGTCTTTGCGTTAAAGTCTGGTTATTTTCCGGAGCAAATAGTGCATTGCCGTTTCGTCTCGTTGAACTGCGGTAGAAAACAAAAACGAATTTCGTAACGTTTATCTCGATTTGTAGTACGAGTTGCGGAACATTCTAAAAAATTCAGGAAAGTTCCATGAAAATTCTGGAAACTTTCACTACAATTTAAAAAAAGTTTCCATTGGAAATATTCGGAAGAAGGTACTTTTTGCATAGTCGCGTCGGAATTTATAAAACAAAAAATTATAAACTTAGTGTAGAAGTGCTTTTTGATGATAAAAAAACCGGCCAAGTGCGTGTCGGGCCACGCACAGTGTAGGGTTCCGTAGTTGCCGGTCCATCACGTCAACGGTCATATGCGGAATTACGGACCCGTAGAAGGGTTTTTACTGATCTTAGTACTGATGATGTACTTTTTTGGGATGTTGTGTTTTATACCTATTTTTTCCCTTTACGGTAATGTCTACTTAGCTGTGATAGTTTTCCTTTTAAATTCTTCGTATATACTACTACCATGATTTTTTTGACATGCCTAGTAGCCACCGTTTAGCTGGCAGGGGGGGGACGCTTGATAGCAAAAATTATCACTTCAAAGCTTAATATCACGCCAACCGTGACAAATTTCAAATCGATAGTATAAGTAGTTTTTGAGATATTTAGTGATGTGACAGACAGACAGATAGAAAAGGTGAAACCATAAGGGTTCCTTTTTTACCATTACGGTTACGGTACGGAACCCTAAAAATGACACAAACAACTTCGTAGCTTCTTCAATCGGCTCAGCTGATTACTCGTAACTAATTGGTCTACACCTATTACGAACACATAAAACCACTAAATATTAAATTATATTAATTCGTTTCTATTTAATTTATCCTCACGTGTGACTTCTAACTACTACACGCTACATTATAGCACATTTACTAACATTTTAATCTCAACATTCTATGGATTATTTTGAAATCCTTGAACGCGTTGAGCCTGCTACGATTATTATTTAATCTGGTACAAGGCTGTACCTGGTACCTGCTCTTCTTAAACTTGGTGCAAGACACTTTAATTTCCCCAGAGCCGCGGCGCTACGGAGCTCATAATTCATGCCAAGTTAACATTTTGTCAGTTCGCATTTGTTGTTCAGAACGCATGTTTCCTTTTTGAACTTTAATTTGCTCTTTAAATTTTCTTCCCTTAATTAATTGAAAGCTATTTACGGGATCGGGACGTGTCTTCAAATTTGAAGTCTTCAGGCGCTTTAGCTACCTGCTCGAACTGGTAATGTAAATGTCGGAGTTTGCTGAATTCTAATTGTTGCTTACGAGTTATTTCACCTTGAGTTTCGCTTGTCTGCTACAAATTTCAGAGCGCAATATAGACTTACCAGAACGTAACCTCATTGCGATGTCATCTCGATGCCTTTGCTTCTGTTGACGAAGAAAATGAATAGTTATCTTTTACAGCGTTGGTTTTCCAGTGGGCCTAGGGTTAGGTTTTTAGTCCGTGATAAAACCAAAATCCAAACTACATGTCTGTCTGTCTGTTACCTCTTCACGCTTAAACCGCCGAACAGATGTATATGAAATTTGGTATGGAGATAGTTTGAGTCCTGGGGAACGACATTACAGAAGACCACAGCCATAATAACATTATTTACTATACAAGTATGTAGTGTTGTGTTCCTGGAGGTGAGCAAGGTTGCCAGAGCTCCCGAGGATGAACTGTGTTGAGAGCGAGGGACCTAAATGTGTTCCTTCTGCTGTCAACACAGTGCATCTTCAAATCTTATAAAGGGTCGGCAACGCACACGTGACTCCTTTGGAGTTGCGGGCGTCTATAGGCTGTGGTGGCCGCTTACCAGCAGGTGGACCGTACGCTTGTTTACCACCGGCGTAATCATCCCTTAAGGGGGTGTAACTTAAGAGCGATAACTAGGAAAGCAGTAGTATGTATTCGCCGCTACTGGCCCCGGTTCCAGGTAGTAACCCTCCCCCAGCCCCCTTCCCCTGTCCTACCCCCGCCCCGCCCCCAAGGACCGCCCCGCTCTACCTGCCCAGGGGGGTGGTCAATCGGCAACATGGCGGTCATCCAATCCTAAAAAAAAAAAAAAAAAAGTTTGGACTTTTTTTCCATAAACAGCCCCCCATTTGAGACGATTGCGCCGGGTCCCATAGCTCTACGACCACGCCTTCCCACTTTTACCTAATGTGCTAATAAAACAATACACACCACTCGATCCCTTTTCTCGGCTTATTCTATTGTTCGAGCATGCGACCCTCAGCGGCTACCTGCGCCGCGCGGACCATCGCCGGTCACCTGGGTACCTGTATTTTTTTCCTTATTTGCAATACAGCCATTCCTTATTCTCCTACAATTATCAATTTATATTTATAATATATCTACCTCTAATACCTACTCTTTTATCCGTAAGAGTCAATGTTCTAAGTAACCTAACCTAACCAAACCCTTTGTATGTACATAAACAAACTTAGGTGCCACATAGTGTGTGTAAAATGATATTTTTCAAGTAACTGTAAGTGATCTTCCTTATCAGTTTTAGGTATTCATTTTGATATCAAAATTTAATTATTTTCATACCTACACTTTTTTAATTACTTCAGGTTTAGTATAAGTTTATTTTTAAAGCGATGTCATATAGTGTGTGTAAAATTATATTTTTCAAGTAACTGTAAGTGATCTTATGTATTCTGTACATATGCAGCACGTTTATTGCGCGGCCGCGCGGACCGCTGCCAGTACGGTACCTGGGTACCTGTATTTTTTTCCGTACTTGCAATAGACCCATTCCACAACATTACCTAATAATTATCCATGTATATTTTTAATATATCTGCCTCTTATACCTACTCTTTTATCCGTAGAGTCAATGTTCTAACCTAACCTAACCTAATTTTGCGTTTCACAATCTTTACCTAACCAAACCGTTTGTATGTACATAAACAAATTTAGGTACCTACCTATTTATGCTATATATGTTTAAGGGTAATTTAGTTATTTATTACCTAACCAAGCCGTTTCTTATTCGTTACTTGTACTTACGTACATAACCAAACTTAGGAACCTATTTAAGTTTTATATGTTTGCCGGTAACTGAGATATTTATTAATTCATTTCTTACTCGAGTTAACTGCAAAAAGAAGTAAGCGCCATGAAATTTACGGCGGTTAAGACCTTTTAATTTTTAATATGCTGCACATTGTTTAGACCTTTTTCTTGAACGCTCCACGTCTTGGGTGTCCATTTAGGTACTTAATAATTTCAATTAATGTTTTCAGAAAGAAACCTGTTTAAACCTGCAATCTGCCCAATTATATACATGATGTTGATGGATTTACATTAACATTAAACCCATTGTTAACTGGCTATTGTAATTTTTGTACAAAGCATTTGTGACAGCCCTCTCTTAAATGTGTATACGAGAAACATGTTTGAACAGGAGATTGTGGCCGTTGTACGATGCTTAGAAACGTGTTACAACCAGTATTTCATCAAAGAAGCAATAGTATATATTTTTTTGTTATTGTAATCTTTGTACAAAGCATTTTTCACTACCTTATTTTGAATGTGTATTCAAGGAACATGTCTGAACCAGTATAACCAACCAAGGAAGTAGTAGGGTATTTTTTTGTGCTGTAAAATACTTATAAAAGGAACCTCTCCATGTTTATACCTTAATAGTTACCTCGTGTCGTTCACCAAGTCAAGTGCACAGTTCCGAAAGTATAACGTGTGAAGTTGTTTTAAGTGAAAGTCATCTGTCAAGTGTAGTGTCTCTATTCGCTCCAAAATGGATGTAAGTATGTTTTTTTTTGTTCTCATTCTATAAATTTAATGATTAGTTATGTATGTGTTTAATTAATTGACAAATGTTGTTTCAGTTCTCTGACAATACGTTCAAGAATTACTACTACCCAGAAACCAACCAAGAGGACCCTAGCAGTGACGAGGAGGGCACTGTTGGCCTCAAAATAAGGCAAGCAATAGCTAAGAAGAGACCAGCGAACAACATCGACAGCTTTTTCGAGCGCCCCAAGAAGAAGACAAAAGTGATTAAAAAATCATCAAACGTATCACAAAGTTCAGCGGATGGAGTATCATATTTAACGTCTGGTCAAGACGATGCCGGCTACGCGTCCCACCTCATTAAAATTGAAGTCTATGACATGGAAAAAATAAGAAATTTACCACCCACAGACCACTGGAAACACTGTGATATACGACTAAAATATTATTCCATCGGCGAGGATGATGTACATGTGCAAAGTGCTCGTGACGTTATTTTTAATATTACAAAACAATTAGCTTCAAAAGAAAACAGTGTTAAATATTTTATAGAGACTGATAAGAAAAAGTGATAATTTGTTCATTTAGTTTTTATTTATCTTTAAGTTATTAATTTGAATACCACTCTTTAGTTGTGAATTCTATTATTTTGGGAGTTATGGTAATTTTTTTTTTAATGATAAGAAATTTTTGATTTGTAAAATGCCTTTACCTGGAAGCAATCCCTAATTATCTTTAACAAACCGAACCCGAAATGCATTGTTTCAATTGTTAAAAACAGAGATAACGTTTAGAAATGTTACACTTTTGTTGTAATTCCCAATCAATAGTCTTAACATTGTTAAGTTATTGTACTCGGTCGAGTTTAGCGGCCACACACACAAATTCAGTTTCAATTGTATACCTTCAGATTTCTAAGAGTTGACTGATAATGGTTTATCTTGGAAAATAAAATTGTTTCATTCCAATTAAAAGTAGGAAGTACTTATCTGTAGTTATTTAAAGGCACATGTATTTGGTGAGGGCACTCATTCATACGATCCAATCACTATGGACAACTTGAACTGTAATAGTTATAACCCACAACTGGTAAAAGCCTGTGAAGACGTCGAAGAAGATGAAGAATTATATAACGCCGGAGAACTTGCAAGCCAACAGATGAAAGAACCGTGAGTATAACTTTAATCCTTGTTTATACTAAATCTTGTTTCAACCTGTTCATAAAGTTCTTGTCACCACAAGTTCCGGGCTATCCAGTTGAGACATGCCATTGTTGTTGGTTTGGTGGGGCGGACCCTTTCACAATATAAAGGCATTCACTGGGATTGAAATAGTTCAGTAACGTTTGTGACTTCAGTGTTTGAGTGAATTTTATTTGTTACAACAATGGCATTTACGTTTTTTCTTGGGCATAGGCTAGCTAGGAGTGAAATAGCCAGTTTAAGTAAAGGTTTTATCCTTCGTAGATTTCATAAGTATATTCGATTGTGGTATATTGAAGGAGTTCTACCGGATTATCTTATGGAGGACCAAGAAATTATACCATATTATACGCCATGCAGCGGTCATGTACAAGGAAAACCGGAAGCAGTATCACATAATTCCGATGTAATTGATGGGGTTCTCCCAATGCAAGCCTATTGTTTGCATTGTAAAAACGATTTAAGTTAGTATTTATAATCTAATGAATAGTTCATACATTAATTACTATGTAATTCGTGTATAATTATATGGTGTTTAATTTTTATAGGTATTCACAAGTTGGACGAGGGATAAAACGTCCAGCAGCGGATCCTGTTGCAGAACCATCGGCTAAGAAGAACCTTCCTTCAACCAGCCGTAAAAACATCGCAACAAATCAACCGTCAACCAGCCGGGACACTTCAACAACAACATCAACAGTCCAAGAACCTACAAGTAAAGTAAGTGCAACAAATAATGATAAAATTGAATGTTCCGTGTGCCATGTATTTGTCTCCAAAAAATATTTCACTAATCATCTTAACAGCAACACTCATAAAAATAATGTCTTTTGTTCTGATAGTGAGTTAATTAACGTTCAGTTAATTGAAAACGCGTTCCGAAACCGAGTTGCAACCTACAGAATATCAAATGAAAGTGATCCCAATTGTCTAGAAACACCGGAAGCGTTTTTAGAAAAAAATAAAGATACGATATTTGCTTTATTAGACCGCTCAATTGCTAATCATCGTTCTTTAAAAGTAAATTTTATACTAAACGCGAATTTTACTCAGGAAACAAAAAGCCTCAACAATGTGTTTGATTTTCAGTTGAGTAATAACCTAGTTAATGTTAGTAGTGATAAAAATGAGATATTTTTATCCCTTGTCAATGAAATTTCAGTGAGATTATCGAACTTTGAGAGAAAAGATAGTGGGTGGTCTTTAACAAAGGTAAATTATCTAGATGTCAATGTTAATAAGTATAACCCATTACGAGGGTCTTCATATATCAAGTTACCGCGTGATATACAGTTGAAAAAAGCTGTAATTAATGTTCAGAACAATGATCACGAATGTTTCCGGTGGGCTATACTATCTGGATTATTTCCACCAGAAAAGAATAATCGTGCTCATAATGTTAACACATACAAAAATCATAGGAATAAATTAAACTTTGAAAACATTCCATTTCCTATGAAGTTAACGGATATTCACAAATTTGAAAAAATCAATAATTTAAGTATTAACGTTTTTGGGATAGAATACGATTCACAGAGTAAACGGCATTCTGTTATAGGTCCACTTCATTTCACAAAATGTAAAAAAGAAAATCATTTCAACTTGTTATACATCACCGAAGGTAATAAAGGACATTATTGTCTTATTAATAATTTATCTAGATTAGTATCTGCTCAACTGACAAACACTCAACATGCTGCTCATATATGTGATGGTTGCTTAACAAATTTCACATCAAGAGAGAATTTAGTAAACCACCAACAAAACGATTGTTTTCATGTATGTACTAACTTGCCTTCTGAACAGAACAAACGAAACAATTGGTTCAATGAAAAAGTTGCTTCCAATGAAGTGACTTTCGATAATTATGATCGTAAATTACGGCATCCATTCGTTATCTATGCCGACTTCGAAGCGTTTTTAAATCCAATCCAGTCATGTTCCAATAATCCACTTACATCTTCAACTACTAATGTACAGAAACATGAAGTATATAGTTTCGGATACTATATTAAATGTTCGTATGATGATAACTTGTCAGTCTATCGAACATACAAAGGAGAAAATTGTGCAAGAACGTTTATGGAATTTCTTAAAAAAGATTTGCAGAATATTTGTAAAAAGAATACATTTGTAAAGACCCCTCTGCCTTTGACATCTGAAAACGAAGAAAACATTGCGCAGAGTAGTATGTGTTATATCTGTGATACAGACTTAAACGGAGATGCCACCATTTCATATAATTGCTACACTGGTGTTTACGAAGGTGTAGCACATGAAATTTGTTGTAACAAATTAAGGGTTCCCAATTTTGTGCCAGTGTTCCTTCACAACTTAAGTAATTACGACAGTCATTTCATAGTACATGGACTAAATTTTGAGGATGGTGAAATAGAAGTTATCCCGGAAACCAAAGAAAAATACATATCTTTCACAAAAAAATTGCAAATTAATAATCGAGTCATGAAATTAAGGTTTGTTGATTCCCTTAAATTCATGTCCAGTAGTCTTGACAAACTAGCCAAGAACTTAATACCAGAACAGTTCCATGAAATGAAATTGAATTTTCCATGTGAAGATGACTTTCAACGTTTAATACGTAAGGGTATATATCCATATGAACACATGACATCGTTTGATTCATTAAAATTGACATCCCTCCCCTCTCCAGATAAATTCTACAGCTCCTTGACCGATAGTCACATATCGGAAAATGATTACAATCATGCCGAAGATGTATGGAACCATTTTAACTGTCAAAACATGGGGGACTATTCAGATCTGTATTTAAAAACAGATGTCTTATTACTGGCCGACGTATTCGAAAATTTTAGAAACGTTTGTCTTGAAACATACGGTTTAGATCCGGCACACTATTATACTGCACCGGGGTTAAGTTGGGATGCTATGTTAAGAGTCACAAAAATCAAACTTGAACTGTTAACTGACATTGATAAGATTACTTTTATTGCAAAAAATATTCGGGGAGGTATATCCCAATGCAGCAACCGACACGCCAAAGCAAATAATAAATTCATGGCGGAATACGATTCGGCTATTCCTTCATCCTTTCTCATGTATTTAGATGCAAATAACCTATACGGGTGGGCTATGTCCCAATGTCTACCAACAGGTGGATTTCAATGGGTGGATGTAAATACGGATTTTAATGTGTCTAACGATGCGGAGCATGGTTTCATTTTAGAAGTTGATCTTGATTATCCCAACGATTTACATGATTCACATTCAGATTTTCCCTTCTGTCCAGAGAACGTCTGTTTTGGTGATTCAAAGGAAAATAAATTGATACCTAACTTGAAAAACAAAAAAAACTACGTAATCCATTATAGAAATCTTAAGCAATGTTTGAAAAATGGTTTACAATTAGTTAAAATACATAAAATTTTGAAATTTAAACAATCTCCATGGTTGAAAAGCTACATAGATTTAAACACCCGCATGCGATCACAAGCATCTTCGGATTTCGACAAAGATTTTTTTAAATTAATGAATAATTCAGTCTTCGGAAAAACGATGGAAAATGTTTTGAAGCGAGTAAACGTAAAACTATTGAATCATTGGGAAAATAAAGGTAAATCTCAAGGAGTTCAATCATTGATAACAAAACCTGAATTTCATAGTTTATCAATATTTTCAGAAAACTTGGCAGCTGTACAATTGAAAAAGACTAAAGTTTTGTACAACAAACCAATATATCTTGGTTTTTGTATTTTAGATATGTCTAAAACGTTAATGTACAATTTTCATTACGACTATATGAATCCTAAATTCGGTAATAAACTGAAACTCTTGTACACAGATACCGATAGCTTAATATATCAAATTTTCACTGAAAACTTCTATGATGATATAAAATCAGATCTGAATTTATATTTTGATACATCAGATTATCCCAATAATAATGAGTTCGGTTTACCTTTAATAAATAAAAAGAAATTGGGTTTTTTCAAAGATGAGAACAATGGCAAAATTTTCAAAGAATTTGTTGGACTTCGTTCAAAGATGTACGCAATTGATGTCGAAGGTAGTAGTGTGATGGCTAAAGCTAAAGGAGTTAATAAATGTGTAACTAAAAAACTTACCTTAGATAACTACAAAACGTGTTTATTTGATAAGCGCATACAACATAACACAATGTTACGTTTTAAATCAATTAAACATTTAATATTTACACAAAAAATTAACAAAATATCTCTTTCTTATAATGATACAAAGCGATTCTTGTTGGATGATTCCACAGATACCCTTGCATGGGGTCATTACAAAACATCAAATTTTTTTTAATAATTTCATATTACAACATGGCAGGACATTCATTTATTTGATATTATTTTTGCACTTTCTTTCTATAAAAAAATATAGTACTAAAATTGAATGTATAATATACATACTATTTAGTACTATATTATTTTGATGCGCATGTAACTTGTATATAAAAAATAAAAATGTACTTTGAATATGTAAATAAGATAAAAATGTAAATAATTTTGTTAGTTTTAATCTTGTAAATTTATGAAACTTGTATAAAAGATGTGTTGTTAACTTTTAAATAAAATAAATTACAATGTAACACGACTTTATAACAATGTATATAAATGTCTTTTATTTTAAGTAACAAAAATTTCAATTTAGTATGTGTTATTCTTATGTGTAATTTTGTGATATTTATGAATGTAAATAAATTACCCTTGATTGTTTTACATTAAGTATTTGCATGGGTACTAACTAAAATAAAATGAGAAATGTAATAACTATTACGTTAAAATTATTTCAATATTGTATCTTGGTTAATTATTTTATCTAAATAAATTACATAATTATTAACATACTTATGATTTTTATTATTATATATCCAATTCTTACCTACCCTATTCGTTTTATTTAAATGGTAATAACCACCACAACATTGATCATTTGAATTTCAAACGTTTTCATATCAACACGCACATTACGTTGTTACAATGATTCATTTTTACCATCCATTTACTACCATTGTGGCGGGTCCTAGTGGGTGCGGTAAAACCAATTTTGTTACAAATTTTTTAAATCATTCCAATGAACTATGTAATGTTGAATTTGATGAAATTATTTGGTGTTATGATGAAATGCAACCTTTGTACAATTTAGAAAATGTGAATTATAACCAAGGAATACCTGACATCGCCATGTTTGATGGGAAAAAACCTAAACTTATTATTATAGATGATTTGATGAGGGAGTCAGATGGACGAATAGTTGACATTTTTACGAAAGGTAGTCATCACAGAAACCTAAGCCTGTTTTATATTACTCAAAATATATTTCATCAAGGCAAAGGTCAACGTGATATTTCTTTGAATACGAGCTATATTGTTTATTTTAAGAATCCCCGTGATAAAACTCAAATACGCTACTTATCTCGACAAGTTTATCCAGAAAATTCAAAATTCGTTGATGAAGCCTACAAGGATGCTACTGCAAATGCACATGGTTACCTCATGATTGATTTGCGACAAAATACTGACGATATGTGTCGTTTTAAGACCAAAATATTTCCATTCGATGGTCATTGTACAGTATATATCCCTAAAAAAGGGTTTAAATATAACAAGAATCACCATATTCTAGTCAGTTCTAAATGATGCAAGCTAGAGTTAACACATATAAACATTTACTTGAAGCGCTACATTTACTCAAACCAAAATATCGCACGGCTTTACTTAAATCGTGTGATGACGAAGAAATTAATATAATTTGTGAGTGTATTTACAACGTATTAAAGGGTAAAATTCCTTTAGAGAAAAAAGAAAAATCCAAATTAAGAAAATATAAGGATACGTTACGAAAATTAGTGACTAAGGGAAAACATAAGCTAAGAAAAACCGTAATTATCCAGAAAGGTGGTGGTTTTCTGCCTATTGTATTAGGTGCAGTTTTAAGTGCTTTAGTGAACTCTTTAACATAAAGAAAATGGAAAACATGAAAAAAATGTTGTTAGTAGAACCAGATTTCATCGAAAGACTCAAACATAGTGATAACCTATCAGAAAATTCATCATCCCGTCTAGATGGTGAAATGCAAAAAATTCTCAAGAGTAAAATAGATGATCGTGTAAAGTGGGCATTATATTCCCAAGCATTACAACGATTTTTACATTTTACTGAAACGGATCGAAAACCGTTTAAAATACCATTAGTGACTGAAGTTGATCAACTCACCAACGAAAACAATGAATTTCATCCGAAGATCACCAAAAAGGAGGAAATTGTTAATAATAACTCAATCGTAAACGCAGTATTGCCAGAACCAGAAGGGGATGTATACGCAACACCACCTGGAGGAACGAAATCTGATTTACCTAAACAATATTCTCCATCTTATATTATAGACGTAATACCGAAATCGTATCGATCAAAAAGCCAAACTTTGTTGGAATGTATGGTACAAAGTAAACCAAAAATTTGGTGGAAGGAGAACGGGGAAGTAGTAATAAACAATCGTACCATTCCAAACAGTAATATTCTCGATCTAGTAGGCGACGTGCTTAGACCTCTAAAACGTTCAAAACCAAAAGGTTGGGAAGATTTTGCTAGTGTTTTACATGATATAAAAGTTCCTAAATCGTGTATAGGTAATCCTACGAACTTAGAATTTATGAATAAACTACAATCTAATGATTCTAGAACTTCGATTGCTTCTTTAAATCTGGAAACCCCGTCAGTTAAAGAAAAAAACACCTCTACTCCTCTATCTACTAAACCACCCAGGCTATCGAGAAAGAAATTAGATTGGGAGAGATGGACCCCCTATTAGAGATAAATAGGATCTACTACGATGTATCAAATCCAGCCAGTTATAGTAGCGTAAACAAATTGGTGAATGAAATGAAAGGTAAAATGAACAGAGGGGAAGTGAAAGATTGGTTATCATCACAGGAAGCGTACACGCTGCATAGACCCGTTCATAAACGTTTTAGTAGAAACAGATACATCCTCTCTAACTTTAATGAACTCTGGCAAGCCGATCTTAGTGATATGCGAACGTATAGTCAGTATAACGATGGATATAAATATATTCTATGTGTTATTGATGTTTTTAGTAAATATGCTTTTGCTAGGGCTATGAAAAAGAAGGACTCTGAAACAGTTAAAAAATGTTTTGAAAGCATTTTTTCAGAAGCCAATTCTACCCCTCGTCACATCCAATCTGACAAAGGGACCGAATTTGTTTCAAAGGTGGTTAGAGATTACTTTAAAAACAAAAACATTAATTATTATACCACAAATAATCCTGATATTAAAGCAAGTATTGTTGAAAGGTTTCAAAGAACTCTTAAATCTAAAATGTGGCGTTACTTCACTCATCAAAATACTTACAATTACGTCGACGTTTTGCAAGACCTGCTTCATTCGTATAACCATAGCTACCATTCTAGCATTAAAATGCGACCAATTGATGTTAACTCTGATAATATTATGACTGTTTGGTGCAATTTATATGATCGCAATAAGGATAAACGAAATATATTGGAATCTCCAATACTTAATGTAGGTGATCATGTTAGAATAACTAAATATAAACATATATTTCAAAAGGGGTATGAGACTAACTGGAGTGATGAAATATTCATAATAGCCTCAGTTATTAAAAGAATCCCACGTATTGTCTATACTTTAAAAGATTTAGAAGGTGAACCAATTATTGGTACATTCTATTCTAAAGAATTACAAAAAGTCACTTACCGCCCCTCCATGAGGTATAAAATTGATAAAATAATACGCTCGCGACGCATTGGTGGCAGAAAGGAAGTGTTCGTTAAGTGGCAAGGTTATCCCAATAAATTCAACTCTTGGATACCTACATCAAACTTAGAAGAAATATGAGTGAAGATAGTTTTTATCTAACTTTGTTGAGTAACAGCTCATCGACCTACTTTACCGATAATACTACAG
This sequence comes from Epiblema foenella, assembly GCA_963556455.1. NCBI lineage: Eukaryota > Metazoa > Arthropoda > Insecta > Lepidoptera > Tortricidae > Epiblema > Epiblema foenella. The sequence goes on along the minus strand of OY747107.1, from coordinate 13,420,568 downwards.
CTCATTTTTTAACTAAATTACCTAGAACCATTAAATTGGAGGGAGAATGGGTTGTTGGATTAGTGGAGTTCCAATACCCATGTTCCATGTATAATGTTCAAGAACATGAAAACATAGTCTACATTAAAAAAAAGGTAGCTGTACCGACTCAGGAAAAATACAAAATCGTTGATGTAAAAACTCACATTCCAGCAACTTCGTATGATAGTATTGATCATTTTCTCAAAGCATTTAACGAAAACCCGCAGCTAAAGACAAAAGTTAAATTTAGATGTGATGCAGTTACTAAAATGGTGGCTGTAACAGCGAACGAAGAGATAACATCAATCATAACTTCCCCTATATTAAGTCTTCAGCTTGGTTATAAACCTAGAACTAATTTAAAAGAAAGTACTATTGGAATACATCCTGCAAATTTATACTTAGGTTTACCATCACAAATATTTGTTTATACTGACATTATTCAACCACAAGTGGTGGGGGATGTAATTACATCATTACTAAGAATAATACCATTAGACCCCACAAAATTTATCTATGGAGCATATAAAATGCATGTTTTTTCACCTGCTCACTATGTTCCTGTTTTACGTAGAGAGTTTGACACTCTTGAAATAGATATAAGGACAACCACGGGATCAAGAATACCATTTCAATTTGGATCCTCTTGTGTGAAGCTACACTTTCGACGAGTAAAATGAATCACAAACGAGTGTCTCACTCCTGTCCTTATGAACATTACTATTCTCATCAAGCTGGCTCTGGTGTAGGAATTGTCTATAAAGGTGTTCCATATCAACGAGGACATGGAATCGGTAGCTTTTTGGGTGGACTATTTAGGTCTGTACTTCCTTTATTATCTAGCGGTTTTAAAACTGTAGGAAGAGAAACTTTAGATGCGGGGATGGGACTGTTGTCTGATATGGTGAATTCACGTCCTATGGAGAGTTCTATTAGATCTCGGCTTAAAGAAGCAAGTGCGAACTTAAAAAGGAAAGCTGACGAAAAAATAGATTCTCTTATGTCGGGATCAGGGTATAAAATGTCAACTAAGAGACGGGAACCTCTCATTACTTTGAAAGCCTCACGACGAAGAGGAGGTAAAAGAAATAAAAAATATAATATTGAGGATATATTTTCAAACTAATTATGTCTTTCTTACATAGTAATTCATGTGAATGTGCTAAATCAGAACTAGATTTGTTTGCACTGCCATCAACTCAAACCAGCATTGAAAGCGGACAGTGGGTTCATTACAAACCAATTTCATCTTTAAGTGACGACGGACCCATTGAGTTTCAAGTTCCCGGATCTGGTGATGACTATATTGACCTATCACATACTTTGTTACATATCAATGCCAAAGTATTAAACCAAGATGGCACAAAACTAAAAGCAGATGCCCCAGTTGCACCCGTCAATAATTGGTTACATTCCCTGTTTAGCCAACTAGATGTATATTTAAATCAGAAACTCATATCACCACCAAATAATACCTACGCCTATCGTGCTTATATGGAAAATCTACTTAATTATGGTCCAGCAGCTAAAGAATCTCATCTTACTTGTGGATTATGGTATGAAGATACACCACACTATATGGATACCGCTGATGTGAATAATAAAGGCTTTCACAAAAGACAGAAATTTATTAAAGAAAGTAAGGAAGTAGAGCTGATTGGTCACTTGCATGGTGATATGTTTAACCAAGAGAAATTCTTAATAAACGGAGTCGAAATGCGTGTTAAATTGGCACGTTCTAAAGAATCGTTTAATTTAATTTGTCACCAAGATCTCAAACTTAAAGTTCAGATAATGGATGCCAGTCTCATAGTAAGAAGAGCAAGAATCAATCCAAGTGTTTTGTTAGCACATCAAAAAGTATTAGCATCAACCACAGCAAAGTATCCAATCACAAGAGCGGAAGTAAAGGTTCTTACATTACCAGCTGGAATACAGGGAAAAACGTTAGATAATATATTTCTCGGGCAAGTCCCTAAAAGATGTATTATTGGATTCGTTTCAAACTCGGCATTTAATGGTAATCTAGCTTTGAATCCTTTTAATTTTCAACATTTCAATATGAACTCTTTTAGTTTGTATGTGGACGGTCATGAAATACCTTCGAAAACATTGCAACCTTCATTTAATTCTGGTTTAATAGCATCAACATATCATACGTTATTTTCTGGATCAGGAATTCATTTCCATAATGAAGGTAATGCAATAGACAGATCAAATTATGGAGGGGGTAATTGTTTGTTATGTTTTGATTTGACACCTGATTTGTCTGCCAGTTCAACTTCACACTGGAATCTTGTGAGACATGGTTCTGTTCGGATAGAAGTTCGTTTTGAATCATCTTTAAGTACTACTATAAACTGTATCGTATATGCAGAATTTGATAACATAATAGAAATAAACAAAAACCGTGACGTTACGGTAGATTACAACAGTTAATAAACAAATAAATAGATTATTTTTATAATTTTTTTTCATTAGCTCATAGTCATTACAAGCAAGATCATCGATAAATGTGAATGTTTATTATTATAATAATGGATACAAATGAATTACAATTATGTATGAACAAAATAAGTTCTAGTTTTAAAACAAATGTTTTTGCTGCAAATCAAATACCTATTTGGGTTAATTTACCTGCTTTCATTATATGCAATTTAGATCCTGACTCCAAGCCCGGCTCTCACTGGGTTGCCATGCATATTGATGTTAATGGGATAGGTGAATACTTTGATTCCTTTGGTAGAAAACCTACTGGTTACCATAAGTTATTTTTAAAAAGAAATACAAAGAGGTGGTTTTATAATAATAAATTACTTCAAAACCATCTTACCTCCGTCTGTGGAGAATATTGTTTAGTTTATCTATATTTTAAGTTTCAAGGAAAAACAATGTCAGACTTTCTAAGTCTATTTTATAATAATACTTTATGTAACGATCTAGTATTAAGAGCTTTGTTTAAATCAGTATTTGTGAAATAAAACAATGTCAATAAGGTTTTTCTGTGTTTTACTTACTTATATTTTAATACAATGTACACGAACAATATAAATTATTACATTCCATAAAAAAGACAGTTTTATAACTTAAGTACAGTAAAAGATAAATAAAAACTAAATGAACAAATTATCACTTTTTCTTATCAGTCTCTATAAAATATTTAACACTGTTTTCTTTTGAAGCTAATTGTTTTGTAATATTAAAAATAACGTCACGAGCACTTTGCACATGTACATCATCCTCGCCGATGGAATAATATTTTAGTCGTATATCACAGTGTTTCCAGTGGTCTGTGGGTGGTAAATTTCTTATTTTTTCCATGTCATAGACTTCAATTTTAATGAGGTGGGACGCGTAGCCGGCATCGTCTTGACCAGACGTTAAATATGATACTCCATCCGCTGAACTTTGTGATACGTTTGATGATTTTTTAATCACTTTTGTCTTCTTCTTGGGGCGCTCGAAAAAGCTGTCGATGTTGTTCGCTGGTCTCTTCTTAGCTATTGCTTGCCTTATTTTGAGGCCAACAGTGCCCTCCTCGTCACTGCTAGGGTCCTCTTGGTTGGTTTCTGGGTAGTAGTAATTCTTGAACGTATTGTCAGAGAACTGAAACAACATTTGTCAATTAATTAAACACATACATAACTAATCATTAAATTTATAGAATGAGAACAAAAAAAAACATACTTACATCCATTTTGGAGCGAATAGAGACACTACACTTGACAGATGACTTTCACTTAAAACAACTTCACACGTTATACTTTCGGAACTGTGCACTTGACTTGGTGAACGACACGAGGTAACTATTAAGGTATAAACATGGAGAGGTTCCTTTTATAAGTATTTTACAGCACAAAAAAATACCCTACTACTTCCTTGGTTGGTTATACTGGTTCAGACATGTTCCTTGAATACACATTCAAAATAAGGTAGTGAAAAATGCTTTGTACAAAGATTACAATAACAAAAAAATATATACTATTGCTTCTTTGATGAAATACTGGTTGTAACACGTTTCTAAGCATCGTACAACGGCCACAATCTCCTGTTCAAACATGTTTCTCGTATACACATTTAAGAGAGGGCTGTCACAAATGCTTTGTACAAAAATTACAATAGCCAGTTAACAATGGGTTTAATGTTAATGTAAATCCATCAACATCATGTATATAATTGGGCAGATTGCAGGTTTAAACAGGTTTCTTTCTGAAAACATTAATTGAAATTATTAAGTACCTAAATGGACACCCAAGACGTGGAGCGTTCAAGAAAAAGGTCTAAACAATGTGCAGCATATTAAAAATTAAAAGGTCTTAACCGCCGTAAATTTCATGGCGCTTACTTCTTTTTGCAGTTAACTCGAGTAAGAAATGAATTAATAAATATCTCAGTTACCGGCAAACATATAAAACTTAAATAGGTTCCTAAGTTTGGTTATGTACGTAAGTACAAGTAACGAATAAGAAACGGCTTGGTTAGGTAATAAATAACTAAATTACCCTTAAACATATATAGCATAAATAGGTAGGTACCTAAATTTGTTTATGTACATACAAACGGTTTGGTTAGGTAAAGATTGTGAAACGCAAAATTAGGTTAGGTTAGGTTAGAACATTGACTCTACGGATAAAAGAGTAGGTATAAGAGGCAGATATATTAAAAATATACATGGATAATTATTAGGTAATGTTGTGGAATGGGTCTATTGCAAGTACGGAAAAAAATACAGGTACCCAGGTACCGTACTGGCAGCGGTCCGCGCGGCCGCGCAATAAACGTGCTGCATATGTACAGAATACATAAGATCACTTACAGTTACTTGAAAAATATAATTTTACACACACTATATGACATCGCTTTAAAAATAAACTTATACTAAACCTGAAGTAATTAAAAAAGTGTAGGTATGAAAATAATTAAATTTTGATATCAAAATGAATACCTAAAACTGATAAGGAAGATCACTTACAGTTACTTGAAAAATATCATTTTACACACACTATGTGGCACCTAAGTTTGTTTATGTACATACAAAGGGTTTGGTTAGGTTAGGTTACTTAGAACATTGACTCTTACGGATAAAAGAGTAGGTATTAGAGGTAGATATATTATAAATATAAATTGATAATTGTAGGAGAATAAGGAATGGCTGTATTGCAAATAAGGAAAAAAATACAGGTACCCAGGTGACCGGCGATGGTCCGCGCGGCGCAGGTAGCCGCTGAGGGTCGCATGCTCGAACAATAGAATAAGCCGAGAAAAGGGATCGAGTGGTGTGTATTGTTTTATTAGCACATTAGGTAAAAGTGGGAAGGCGTGGTCGTAGAGCTATGGGACCCGGCGCAATCGTCTCAAATGGGGGGCTGTTTATGGAAAAAAAGTCCAAACTTTTTTTTTTTTTTTTTTAGGATTGGATGACCGCCATGTTGCCGATTGACCACCCCCCTGGGCAGGTAGAGCGGGGCGGTCCTTGGGGGCGGGGCGGGGGTAGGACAGGGGAAGGGGGCTGGGGGAGGGTTACTACCTGGAACCGGGGCCAGTAGCGGCGAATACATACTACTGAAAGCACCTGAAACAAAAGAATAGCAATTAAATTCTAACGCGATGAAGGCGTCCTACGCGGACAGTTTGCTGGCAAAAGCTAGTTGATTTATAATTAGTTACTTTCTGGCGCTGTTTGACAGCCAGGGCTGGTATTTTATGAGTCGTTTATCACGTTATAAACGCTACCGTATGAAGCCTTCTGAAAACGAACATAAGCAATTTGAGTTTCTGCTTCAGTCCGGTAGGTTTTCAACTAGAAAAAACTAACATTGTGAACTGGTGATAACTATATAGTGCCGTCTATTGTAGCCAATGCTAAGATTCTGTGGCTCGCTGAGCTCCTATGTAGGTAAGGCAGGAACCTACAAGGTGTAATTTTTTTCTTAATAACTAATATCCTTTATTAAATGTTATTACCAAGTATATATAGCACATTGCATTAAATGTCACCAATCATAAAATTATTTCCACACCGTATTTGTTATATCTGACCAGTGCCATGTTTAGAAACATCCAAAATAGATTGAACCTGCACACTTCGGCCATAATTAAACAAAACAAACATTCACGACGGCAAACAGTTACTCAGGCTAATTAGTGCATTGGGTGCATTACAAACATGCAATTAAGTCGGACCCTAAAAGTTTAATGAATGAATGATTTGATTTGACCCCCGTTCGTTATTTATTGATATAGTTAATCAGACAAATGGCTAATCCATTATATGCTCAGCCAGCGTCGGGTGATGAGAGAGAGCATGGATATAGATTTTCTAGTTTGTAGCAATATAGTTTCCTATTGAAACTCATAGATTCGAGCTTTTATAAAGATTCGTTATACCAAATGTCAGATCACATTTTGGTAACTCGGTATTTTTTTGACATAGAGGTAAACTTACCTTATAAAGTGTAACAGATATATATGAGTTTATAAAACCGAGCCTTCATAAAATTTATAATTACGTTCGCTTTAGTTTTAAATCTTTGTTAGGACGCTTTAAAATTTTGTTTATTGTATTCTACCTTTATTACGGTTATATTATTTTAGTTTTGTTTATTTTCATTAAAATTCTTGAAGATTTAATATTTTGAACTTTTGACCCAGAACAGCAGCCAATTAATCGGTTATTATTATCCCGCTAAAATACTTGTTTACTGAGAATTGAGTCCTTAATTTTATAACTTTTCGTAGAAACTGTTAGCGTTATTATTTAATTTTTTTTAGAACAGTTACGCTCTGTTTCAAGTGAAATGTGTCTTTTTATCAACTGAAATAGATTACATAAAAAACAATGAAGCTTCCTAATGCAGGAATATTTTACTAATAATTATTTATTTTACGATTTTAAAACCGACTTATGGAATAATTGTCTCTCTTCAAGCACGTTTTACATCTGCAGCAATGTTTAGATAAAACCTAAAAGCTTGCGAGTAGACTGATCTGTATTAACAGGAGCATGACTATCGTACAATTACAAAACGTCCTATGTGACACTATAAAATCTACGTGGAATTGCCATTCCGAAGTAAGGAAGTAAAGCGGCATTCATTGGTATCAATGAAAAGCCAAAGCCTTTCATACACAGTCCAATACCGATTTACTATGTGTCCATTGGACTCCATTGAGGCACATATTCAATTTATTTAGACCGATTTAAACGTTTTATTTTTATTTTTCGCACAAAGACTAAACATTCTAACGCGTAAATATACAGTTTAAATGAAAGAAAATGATGACGTCGCGCAAATGATGACATTTGCGCAACGTAATTTTTTGTTTTTAAGTTTTTGTACCTTAATATCGTCAGTTGACAACCAAAACTCACTATCAAATCTCTCACTTCACTTCGAAACCTCGTATCTCAGTACTGAAACGATGCTGAGATACGAGCATTAGTTTAAGTAGGTATTTGTTACTTACTGAGTTTTGGTTGTCAACCGACGATATTATTTGTGTGTTCCAAAAAAATATGTTGTGTTCCGCGCCTATGGAATATCAACATTGTATTTTGGACCATTTCGTCAAGAATTTACCCTTAGAACAGGTATTGTTCCGTTTTAATAATAGAAATGTGCTCGGACCAAAAAAAATCTAAGAATATGGGTGCAACAAAAAGCCCGTCACATTTCAGTTACAACCAATCCGCACGCCGTAGAACATCACACCAGAATTTTAAAGGGTAATAACAATTAAAAACAATATCCCCCGACTACCCATCGGGTTATTGAAAGCGTCGACAAAGGGTGAAATTGGCGAGCGCTAATTAATAAATCAGGGCTCGTCTGCGCAAACAGAGGCCGGCCGGTGATAATTTCAACCGACATCATGACCGAGCCTTTGTGCACTGCATGACTGGTCAAGTTTTAGTGTTTGAACTATGTCTGAAATTACTGAAAACAGGGGGAAAAGCGAAAAGGGAATCGCTATATGATTGTTATTATGTGGCATATCCTTATTGGCCAATCATAGGAACCTTCTTCTCCCTGACATGACACAGCGGACAAGACGAGGACCGTTCTCTAACTTATAGCCGAAAATTGTTTTGCCGATTATCATTCGTTTCGCCAAAAGATTTCATTTTATTATCCAAGCACAAAGTTACCATCTGTACGTTTGGTCTGTTTTTCGAGTAGGTAGGTAATGTTTTAATTTGAGTAAATATATGTTTGCTCGTATAATGTTTACCAAAATATTTTATTGAATAGAGTTTCATTTAGTAACTATGAAATAATTAACAAAGTGGATAAGCGCAACCGCTAAAGGTAATTTATTATTATTGTAATAAGTTTTTCATTAGACTTATTATGTTTTGGATATTTTTATAATATTAAAACAGCCGATTCTGGCACTCACCGTGTCGGCCGCTACCGCGGCATTCTCTCTTCGCTTGCTTAGCTTCGTGCGCTGTTCGACTATAGTAATAGAGAATATGCATTTTTTTCATGATGCAATTTGAACCAAGTTTTAGAAATGTGAATATAGAATAACTACAATTAGAACAACACAAAAGATAAAAATGGGTTTCAAAATACAGCATAAAAATAAATCCCTGAAAACGTCCCATACTAATTTTATGTGACATCATGTAAAAAACTAGGAATTTGTTTTAGGTACAATTTTTTGTTTATTAATATGTAAGAATCCTAATGCTGGTTTTTAATTTACTTTTAATCAATAACAAAATGACATAACTTTTCGTAACTTTCGATCTTTTTACATAATTTGATGCTTTAATATTCATACAGTGACGTCTTATTTATTCCGTATGCATATTCTCTATTCACCATATAAGAAGAAGAGACATTAAACTTAAGTACATCTCTTTCAGCTCAGATTTCCGGCCACAGGATCTTCATGATGCTTCTGTGAAAGCGGTTATTACTCATTAAAGTCTCTCAAGTATTGATCAAATAGCTACAGCAGCGATATAAAGCATTCCTCTTGCTTTGCACCCTAAGACTACGCTAAAGCTGCGGTCGTCCGAAACTATTTCATTGTATAAACACTGGGTAGAACTATTTAACGATAACAAGGTTTGAACATGCAATCTGAAGATGCAACCCCGACTTTCCAGACTTTCGATCGCAATGAACACATTCGTTTGCAACGGAAAGCACTTCTGCCTCATGAAAAATGCATGAAACTGCGGAAAACATTGTCTCTTTCGATTGTTTACGCTTATTCATAGTCCGAACATAACTTTATGGTCCATAAACAATATTCGCGGCGCATTGTTTGTTCAAAGAAATGACCAAAAATTTATTCATAGCTTTTGGAGATAAGGTGAAAAGTAAGCTTCATACACGAAGTTACCGAGAGAAAAATAAGCTTGCCATTCTTTTTTTATTATCCCTGTTTTATATTGATTAATTTAGATCACGAACATAAAAAGTATCAAACACGTCTTTTAAATCTTAAAGACTTCTTGTGGTTGAAAAACTCGTTATATCCCTATGCCGGAGATCTCTGGGCACATAACAAAATAATATATGCTATTGTTTATCTCTTTCGCCGGGAGAGGACGGGTGCACTATGGGACACCGTGAGGTCATAATTCAAAAAGGTGCATATTATGTTTTTATTTAACTAATGGTGTCGTCATTTGCAGATAAATGTACTATATTTTTCTATAAATAGGTCGTCGATAACTAATTACATTTATTTTAAAACAATAGTCGAAAGTAAAAACATCTTCCGGTCATACGCGCGCCCTAATCAGTGACTTATTACCTGACCGCATTAGTAGTGAAATTTCTTAAATGTTATTATTTAAGTGATTGTTTTTCAAATGGACCTTCAAGAGTCAGGTATGTTGTTATTATTTGTAAGCACACTTTTACATTTTAATTTGTAATATATAAATAACGACTGGAAATGCCGCGCGTAAGTTTTTGTAGGAAACCGTGGGTATCTGTTGAGATTACCGATATTCAGCAGTCCCTAATCAAAAGATCTGGAGTTCTCTTGGAATGCATCTTGTCTGGGTATAAGATAAATATGGCAAAATTATAGGATAATATGACATACAGACGGCCAAGCCACGTGTGACAGCATATCCTTGGTATCCCCTGCCTTCACTGGTGCATAAAGTGCTATTACATGGTGCCATTGTCATCGAAAACGCGTTGGTTCCTATTCGTGAACATATCAAATTATTCAGGTTGAATCACACATGAACAATGTCCTGTGACCTGACAAAGATAGATTTTATGAGGTAATTGCCCCGCAAAACAAAAATAGTATACTACCACCTATTTTTAGTTTATTAGATAGTACTAACTAACTCAATTTAAGGTTTTATTTTAAATTGTTGGTTATGGTCACATTTTGAAATGCTTTTGTTTTTATAAAGGTTAAATGAATGAATGTTAGAACTCACGTAGATACTTTATGAAGATAGAAAATTGTTAAAAATACTGTTTTCTAATGTTTATTACAATACATATTTTAACACATAAATTAGGTTTTATTACTATTTGTTTTGTTAAGAAAATTGTTAGTGTTATTTTACTTGTATCGTGTTTTTATAATTATATTTTACATGTAATATACCCTAAAATGTGTTTTTATTTATCTATGTAGTATTACGAGGGCTGCTACTTATGTAACCGGAAGTCGGGTTCCAACATTTTTAACGCTATGTATCTGACCTCCATGGTAAAAATTGAACTTTTTTAAATACTAGCCGCTATATATATTTTTTCTTATGTACTAGTCTTTTGTTTTTGGCGGGTTTAAAATGTCATCTTGCTCCAAGAATGGAACTCACTCGTGAAAATATTCGTGCTATGATTTATTACGATTTTCGGCGTGGTTTAAAGCAACAACAGTGCATAGATCAATTAACTTCAACTCTTGGTGATAAAGCTCCATCGAAATAACTGTGTATCACTGGTTTAGTGAGTTCAACCGTGGACGTAGTATGCTCACGGACGAACTTAAGGAAGGTCGCCCGAAATCGGTCGTTGTACCACAAAATATTGAAGCTGTGCGAAAACTTATAATGAATGACCGTCATGTCACGTATCGCGAGATAGAGGCGACTCTGGGCATATGTATGACGAGTACTAATAAGATATTACATGAGTATTTAGCTGTAAACAATATTTGCTCGCGTTGGGTCCCACACAATTTAACTATGGATCAAAAAGAGGCTCGCGTCGAATGGTGCAAGAAAATGTTGAAAAAATATAACCGCGAGGTGACTCAAAAGCTCTTTATAATATCTACACAGGTCACGAATCCTGGATCTATGCTTATGATCCCGAAATTAAACAACAATCAACAGTGTGGGTGTTTCAAAATGAGCCGAACCCTACGAAAGTAGCTCGTGCAAAAAGTACCTTGAAGCAAATGGTGGCCTGCTTTTTTGGTATTAATTCGGAGTGGTACACGACCATTTGTTTGCCGCAGTCTTTGAAAAAATACGTAAAAACAACCAGCGACGCAGAATCATTCTTTACCATGACAATGCCAGTTGTCATACGTCACACGAAACAACTCGATTTTTGGAAGGTCAAAATATAGAATTGATGGGTCATCCACCGTACAGTCCTGACTTGGCGCCCAATGATTTTTATTTATTTCCAAATTTAAAGAATAAATTACGTGGTCAACGATTTTCGACACGTGAAGATGCCGTCGACGCGTTCAAACAACATGTTTTGGAGATACCTCAGTCAGAATGGAAAAAGTGTTTTAAAAATTGGTTTCAACGTATGCAAAAGTGCATCGATCATCACGTAGAATATTTTGAAAACCAATAAAACCATATTTAATTATATAATATGTTTGTTTATTTTTTCTATTCCGCATACATAAGCAGCAGCCCTCGTATAATCGTCAAGGAAAATATTTCGAATAAGTAAATACCATATTTCAAAAAATAATTAATTTCGACCGCCTTAGTAAGGCGCGCAACCCACAGTGGGATGGATATTTCTACTTACTTAATTCTCTTGTTACGTAAATGTATTCTAGAATTTTAAATGCTTTTAACGTTATTTATGCCAATCCCGTGACACATTAATCAGAACAATAGCCCGAAAAACGGCAAAATATCAAGAGCCGGAACGTTTTAACATAATTTTTCGGGCTCCCGTCTGGCAGTCATCTCTCAAATTAGGGTCGTCTCAGCCGGTCCAGGAGGTCCTTTCAAATATCAATTATGTCGTCGCCGGTCCTGTCTTCGCAGACACTGGTGATTAATTAATTAGGGGTGCCTGCAATTATGTCTCCTGCGGGGCTTCACGATATTGTCACTTGAACTGTCGTAGGACAAATATCTTGTTCCCAAATTCGGATAATCTTGTTAGTTGGAACAAATTCCCTTGTCATAATGCGTTATGATAGGTGAAACAAACAGTCTGTTGTTTAATGATTTAATAAATTGCTTACGTCAAGCATATGAATTCCGTAAACTTTAGTAAAATAAAGCAGCGTAAAGAAAATATTTGACAAAATGTGATTAAATTTTATTTTTATTTATATAGTTTAATCAATATTATTACACCCGATTAAAAATTTAAAAACACTGTCAATTTGCTATCAACAAAGATCAAGTTAGTGTGTGGTTTTTTACACGCTGAAGAGTCTAAGAAGCGTTTGACTTCTGAACATAAGTACTGTCATATTATTGTAGGTACTTTCTTCTAAGCGACTAGGCCCAAATCTATTGACGAACGAAACTACACAAACTCACGAAAAGTTCTGTACGCATCATTTGAAATAATCGAGTATCAAAAGTCTCGCAAGAAATCAGTCGAGTAAAACGCGAAGTGTATCCCAAGGGATTCAAGGCCGAGATCCGCGATATAATATTAAAAACTTTTTTGCCTGCGTAGTTGATATGATGAATTGAGTAACCAGGAATATGAGATTTCAGGGCGCCAACAAGAAGTGATTGCGGCTTCTATACAACTAGGAGTGTTGTTCTCATGTTAAATTGTATAACTTAGTGTCGCTTTACGGATACGCTACTGTATAAAAGTGAAAATTACAAAATATAACCAATATCATATTAAAAAATTATGAAACTTGAACGCTTCGAAAATTTTTGTATTTTATATAAGTAAAATAAACCCCCAAAAGTAAATGAAAAATAAGCTTTTAGTCCGTAAATACATAGTTACTTAAATTGTAGGAATATCAAAAATTTACCGCTATAAAAATGAAATCAAACGAGAATTTTCAGGGAAAGGTATTTCTTTAAATAGGTACAGTTTAAATCAAATAAAATACTCCGTGGGTCATTCGTTTCATATCCCAATCGGAATTCCAATATACATGTAACACGTCCCACTACTGACATATTTGTTTCAGAAATGAGCGCGAAATGCAGAATAAAATATGATTGTCATTGGAAGCACTGCACATAAATAAACCTCCTGTTAGGAATAAACCTCCCTATTCACTTATGTTTTGTATGAAATAGTGAGATTAGAGACTTTTGGCGGAACATAACACCGTGATCCATCATACAGTTTTGATGTCACGAGGGTTTCTACGGTAAAAGGTTATTTAAATCGCGCAGAGTGAATAGTCCTGGAACAATGGCTGTAAATAAACAATATCTTTACAAATTTAATTGTACGATTGCACCTATGTGCACTTAGCTGCAGAAAAACCTCACCGCTCCTGTATAAGAGCTTCAATGCAGAGGGGAGCGGGTCAGGTTTCTCTGCAGCTGACTGTACTTCACAAATCTATCAATTATTTATTTAAATAAGAAATTAACTTAAATACCGAAATAAGTACAACTTCAATGTGTTGTTCTAACTTCTACTTGCGCTGTGTTAACTTGCCTGAACGAGCACGCAATAGTTTGTAACGTTCACCTACTTTTTAGGGTTCCGTACACAAAGTGTAAAACGGGATACTATTACTAAGACTCCGCGGTCCGTCCATCTGTCTGTCACCAAGCTGTATCTCACGAACCGTGATAGAAACAGTTGTATTTTTTACAGATGATGTATTTCTATTGCCGTTATAAGAACAAATATTAAAAAACAGAATAAAATAAATATTTAAGGGGACTCCCATAGAACAAAAGTGACTTTTGCCGTTTTTATAGATAATGGTACGAAACCCTTCGTGTGCGAGCCCGACTCGCACTTGGCCGGTTTTTTAAACATGGAAATAATGTAACGGTCAACACGAAAGCGACCTGACAAACAGATCAAGCAGAAGTCAAATATTTAGGTATCTAAGTGCTCTCGAAATCTACTTACGCGATAAATGGACTTTAATTCAACCTTCGTAATTAAATAATCCTTTCCATTACCACAAATACCATGTCCGAGTAACAAAACAAAATTTGTTAGGATTAGAGGGTGGAAATGCTTTTAACATTCTGCTAGCAGAATTCCGTATAAAGAGTATTGTTTAATCCACTGTACTAGTGTTGTTGGTTTAACAACACTACATATACTGCAAGCTACAGAAATGGAAGCAGGATTTGCCAGTACGTACCTATAGCGTTTTATTGGTTACCATATTTTTTAAAAGCTATTTCGTAGTGTTCTCCCTATATTCTAAGTAGAATAAGACAAAATATTTTACAATTATTTAAATCAGTTACCTATAACCCTGAATTCCCGTATAGACATAATAAATTATTTTCAGTAGTCGATTGTTATAGACTGCCAGTTATCGTAAGTTACTTATGTTAAAATGATGTTTTAACGGGAATTTATGAGAGCTGCCGATGCGGCGTCATATTTATCATTTACCGATCTCTAAATTATAGTCGGTACAACCCGTCCCCATTACCAATTTTGTATCATATAGGTATACTTAGTACTTACAGATAAATTTACATGTAAAAAAAGTGTTCATTCCCTTTATTTTATAATTGTTTTAGTCAAATGAAGTTTTAAATAGGTAAATCTCTTTTATCCATTATTACCCGACTTACCGTTATAAAAATAATACAATGGAGCAATGCAAAACGGTAAGAATCCGAAAATGATCCAAATTATACCAATTTCGATAAAGTGAGGGGTGTGAGCTTATTATACTGTCATAAACACTCGACACATCTCGTGCAGTGTAGAAAGAATGCCACCTAATATGGGGAGGGATTATAAGTACAATTGCAATGTTATCCATTCAGTTTTCGATTTGAGGGACACGTCGCAATCATGTTATTATTGGGACGTTATGGGATTATTTTCACAGATTTGTCGAAATGTGTATGTGGTTGTTTCAAGCATTTCGGAAAATTAGTCTAGCAGCTTGATGGTATAACTATTAGGCCACGCGCGACATTATTGAAGGCGAAATATCGAAGTGCTCGTTTGAAAGGTAATGTTTTTACCTGAAATAAGTACTGATTAAGGGACGGAAGTTTTTGATGAGTGTACTCGTATAGGGATAGGCGAGCACTGTCAGATACCTTTCGTACTACTTATCAAAGTATCGTTCTGTCATAATAACTGCTGGGCAATCACGTAACTTTTGTACTACCGTTAGGTAGATTTTAATGTCAAATTTTAATTATCACCGCTCATATATTTATACTTCAAAATTGACAGTAAAATCTAACTACCGTTAGTACATAAAGTTACGTGATTAAATATTGGCAATCCTCTTAATTTATTAATGTACGATAACATTATAAAAAATGATTTTGTGTATGATTTTGATTATGGGATGATGCATATCATCCTAAAATACCAACCCCATCATCCCTACCAAAGTCCCTGATCAATATCCAACACAGCCAATTAATACGAAGGTAACATCGAAGCTTCATAATACGTCGACAGATCAAATGTTGTAAGAGTTTCGTTACACAAATAATTGATTCACTCCGTCGGCAGCGAACTCTCAGTTATATTTAAGTTTCCTAAAAGGAAATGAAAGGAAATCAGAGCTCGCTCCTTGGGAGCCTTTATCGAACCTATCGCCTTATAACCTAGAAGAAATCGGCTGTATAGTAGACAGTTTTATTAAGTCGACTTCTTGATAAAATTTACCTTCTCGCGCTTGATTTTTTTTATAAGAAAAGATGAATACTTATGTTATTTCAATTGTTTGACCGCAGAAAATTATTAAGAGATGGCATTGAAATTCCGGTTCTAACGAGAGTTTGGATTATACTCAGTGGAAATAGCATAAGTAGTCTTTCATGTGGTCAATAGTTAGCGGCTTATATGCACGTTACTTAGGTTTATAAACTAAGTAGTTTTTAAGACTATGATTACACCCAAAAATTAGGTTTATTAACCCTTAAATTTACACATATCCACAGGAAAGACAGAAACCTAAATACGAACCGTTTTTCAGATTATATTTTTAGTTATTTAGTACCCAGAACTAGAGCTATTGACTAATTTATTAAAATGCCTTTAATAGTTATGTTAGTTATGTATTTAGCTAATAAGGAGTATGCATGCTAAATACACATGGCTAAATAACCATCATATAAAATATTATCAAAATCTTAAAAATATATAATTTAAGGTTTCGTAAAAACAGGTTTTTTGACTGACTAAACAAAACAAAACAAAATTACGAACCTAACAGCAAATTACTTATTTTTCATACAGTGGTAGTAAGGGGCCTATATGTGACGTCACATAACACGCTCAATTAGTTTGGGACGTTTCTGGAGTCGGCAGTTATGCTACTTTGATACCCATTTTTGTCTTTTGTGTTGTTCTATTTTGTATTGTTGTTGTTCGAATGGCATCATGACAAAAATGATGCATATTCCAAATTACATTGGCTACCTATTTATGAATATATTTAAACTAATTGTATTAATTTCATGCAGATACGCGTATTGTATGTTAGATTTAATGCGATGAATACATTATTAATGTATGCGAAACTGTTACCTGTAACAATATCATCAACTTAGGAGACAAACGACGAAAGACTAACTTGTTTACTTTTAAGCGAAACTTTTTAAGTAAAATGTGATAATTTCAAAGGCGAAAAAGGGGGGAAAGCTGACAAAATGGCGTGAGAGAAGTTCACAAGTGGCTCGTCAGCAAATTACTGTCTAAGTCGGAGTATAGCCGAGGATAGAAGTTCGTGTATAAAGCTCAACTTTCCGCCATACAAACTTATGATTTCATTAAATCCTCTTGGAGTTAAAGCCTTTGCTGAGGCCATTTACATAGTATTTTCCAAGGACTTGTAATATGCTTTACTTGCGATTTAGCGGCATTTTAGTTTTAAACTCCAGATGGCACGCACTGGGGATTTTTTGCCAAAAAAATTAAAATAATTGATTTAATTTAGTTTACGTTGCCCAAAGTAAAATTTATATATATAAATGTTAAAAGTTAGACTAAAATAGTTTATTTATACGTAAACTTTAGAAGTATGATAAACTTACTCTAGTATTCATAACACAAGCGTTATTTAGTTTGGGATATCGGTCGATTGCTCGAAACCCAAGAGTATGCATTTATAATACTTTTTATTAAAAGTTCTTGCGTTTTACGACTTACAATTTACATCGTTGCCTTCAGTTTGGGTGTAAGGTTTGTGAGCTGCATCGGATGGGATCGGATGATTTACGGGATGCCCACCATGGCCTTAGCTGTCAAAGGTGCGCGGGGCGGTTTTCATAGCATCGCGCAATCAATGATGCAGTTCGTCGGGCTTCGGTATCGGACATCATTCCCTGTGTGCCTTGGAGCTTCCACGATTGTGTCGCACGAATGGCAAAAGACCAGATGGCCTCACGCTGGTTCCGTGGCAAAAGGATCGGTGTCTGTTATGGGACGCTATACGTTTGCATCGTCCCACCTTCACCTTACGATCAGGCTGCAGGGTCGGCTGCTGAGTATGCGGCCAAATTTAAACACTCCAAGTACAGTGCCCAGGAACCTTTGTACGCTTTCCTGCCGATTGTAGTGGAAACTGCGGGATCTTGAGGGGTGGAGGCTAAAACTTTTATTTAGGAATCAAGTCGCCGGCTTAGGGATAGGGGCTGTTATTCTCGCTCTGGATCATCTCCGGATCTATCTGGTTCGACAGATTTCGTTGGCTAATACAGCGCGGTAATGCTGCAAGTGTAATGGGAACTTACGAGCCAGGTGCGGTTCCGGGCGATCCTATTTAGTTGAAATGGATGTAGTACAAATGAAATAAATGAACTTTATTCTGCAAGTAGGCCGCAATGGCACTTCTCCAAGTCAAAAACTACTAGAGTTTCTCAAGGAACCACTGCCGAGAAGAAACACCGAAAGAAACTCGACAGTCAGTCATTTTCTCCAAAAATATTCTTATTACAATGATACTACTTAACTTACTTAAGTAAATCTAAGTGGTAAACAGCAAAAAAGAATTAAAGAACACATGTATGGCACACAAGAAAACATGTCGAAACTGTATACACTTATTACAATATGGTAGGAAAATATAGGAAAATAATATTAATGGAAAATACTTCCTCTACACATAAATTCAATTCTTTGATATGCTTTCCTGCCAGAACTGTGTCAACTAGATACAATGAAAGTATTATACATGAATGTTTACGCTATTTAGGTATTTGGTTTGGGCCAGGCATTTCTGTCTGTTAGATAGTCCTCAACGCTATAACAAAGGCTTTGACATAATATTTTTTAAGTAATTTTTAAGAGCTGGAAGAGGTAAATTCAAAATTTTATGTGGTAACTTATTATGAAAACGGACATATAATACTTTACGGACTCGAGACTTTTTAGTGGCAATTTCATTTTTATTCCTAGTATTAAAATTATAGATATCAGAAAATGTTAATTTCTTTAAAGAGTTATCTTAGAGATTCACGTGAGCCCAGGTCTGTATGTCAGCTTTTTTATCCCAAACCAGAATACCATACGACATAACACTATGAAAATAGCTATGATAATCTAATCGAGCTATTTCTATATTAGTCAGTTGCCTAATTTTTCTAATAGCATAAGCGGCTGAACTTAATTTACGCGCCATAATGGCTATATGGGGACTGCATTGTAGTATTAATTGACTGCATTGTATTATTGTTGTGTGGATATCTATATGTCTGTTGCTGATTCATAGTTGTACCCACTTGACGAACCCGCTCCATTTGAAACGCTGAAGTCTCAAGTCCGCTGTGTAGCGGAATAGAATTTCTCATGTCAAGATGATGATAATAGTAATTAATATATTTACAGGCGGTAATAATAGCTAAATAACAATAAGTTAAATAATATTAAAACTTAAATCTAAAATAGGCCCTTGGGGCATTGTACCGAAGATGCTGGCGGCATTTCCTCGCTGTATCGCAATGCTGATACGTTGTGCGAGGAAATCGCCAGCTCTTCGGTCACCAGTTACGTCAACCAAACGCTTCGCGATTTCAGTAAATAACTTGTGCGCGCTGGGACCCCATGGACTAAGAGTTTCGACACCAATTAATATATTTTATTTGGAATTTACTTCGTCCTATGGTACTTACAATACAAGCGTTACTTAGTTTTTGATTCGGTCGATTTCTCTAACAGCGTCCTGAATATGCATGTATAGTACCTACTTTTTATTATACGTTCTTGCGTTTTACTATACTTACACTGAAGTCCTAGTGCTCACCAGTGAGTAAATACATGACGTTTCGAATGTTATAAAGAATAATAGGAGTGAACAATAAGTGTCACCTAGGTATTAAGGCTTCGAACATTGGTACATTTGCCTTAAACAAATGTTTGGTCAACAGTATCAAGTTTCTCTAAGTACTACGTTTCAAATGTAGCACCGACACTCAACTCGCATATCGCGCTACACATGTGAGCCTAACTAACTGAATAAAGTCTCGTCTAAAACTCCGCGATACAAACTTTCGACTTGCAAGATTTGCGAAAACGCTCGCGGCTTTCCTGCTAGGGCGGTGCATGAACGGTGCGATTTCAAGGTTGCGATCAGTTATAGTCAATTACAAAAAGATGTATGCATTTTGTCCCCATATTGCCATATTATAATATCTTCATTGCAAACTAGCGTGAACATGCGGATGTCTTTAATCAGCAGTGGGTGGATGCAGGCTGAAATGAATTAATATCCTTTAGACTTAATAACTTTATTAATATAAGCACATGCATTCTATTTGCAGGTATTTGTACAATTTATACGACAGTATAAATTATTATATTTTGTACAATGATTTGTGTATAAATTCGCCCATATGCTTAAAAGAGTTATTTTAGAACGAAAAAAGTTAATTTATATATTTTATCAAGCATTTTGGGCATAGAAAAATATGTACAATGTACTTAATTATTTTGGTACATGGTTGGTTGGTGGTATAAAGCTTGTAATATACATTCTTCACATGCAACATACGGGTATCTCTACATAAGGTAAAGAGTATTGACGATTGTTATATTCTTCAAAACGATCTGTATTTATTGAACGATTGGTGCACCGACAATAACATGGAACTTAATGTAAAAAAGTGCAATGTTATCACTTTTACCAAAAATAAAAGTCCTGTGATATTTGATTACAGCATTAATGGAAGTTCTTTGCAGCGTGTATGCGTTATAAGGGACCTCGGTGTCTGGTTTGACTCGAAGCTCACATTCATTGCGCATTATGAACACGTTATCGAAAAAACTTACATATATTTTGCCTTAATTAGAAGTTGTCTAGAATATTGTTCCACTGTTTGGTCACCCTACTATAACACTCATATAGATCGTATAGAAGCTGTTCAGAGGAAATTTCTGCGACATTTAGTGTACAAATTGCGACTTAAACGAAAACTACCGACGTACCAAGATAGATTACGCCATTTCAAAATGGATAGTTTGCAAAACAGAAGAAGCGTAAACGAATTAGTAATACTATATAAAATTATTAACAATATGATAGACTCCGATCTCGTCAGTAACATATACTTTCGGGTATATCCTAAACCAAGTCGCAGTCCTGCTCAGTTTCTAGTACCTGTAGCTTCCAACAATGTCACTCAAAATAGTCCACTGGCCCGTATGTCCACATCTTATAATAAAATCTGTAAAGACGTTGATATTTTTCGTTTAAGTCTGAACTCATTCAAAAATAGCGTTAAAGATTGTCTCATAGTTAAGTAATTTACTAATACATGATCTCATTAAATTTAATTCTTATAATTTGTTATTAGCATGTCATTAGAAAGTTGTGCTTGGTTATTATTGAAATGTAAATTTAACACTTGTCTTATTAAGCTATTGTATATGTCTGTAATAATTTACATTTTGTTACCTTGCCTAAATAAATAAATAAATAAATAAATAAACGAAGTTTGATTCATATTGGAGTAAAAGCTTTTTTAATACGTTTGTTTGTTGTGATATCAGTATCATTACGTGTTTTAACCCGTGAAACGTCCTAGGTATGTCATAATTAGTCCATAAAAGTTTTATAGTGCACTCGACATGTATATATATATATATATATATACACGGATTGCGATACTTTACTATTTTATTTAACACATTCCATTATATATATATATATATACACATATATATATACACATATATATATATATATATATATATATATATATATACTCAGAATTTAATTTGGAATGCATATCTCTGACGTGATAACATTCCACGTGTTAAATAAAATAGTAAAGTATCGCAATCCGTTTACTAACGGTGCGCGATTTTGAATGATACTAATTCGATCAGTCAATTATTAATTATAATAAATCAAATTAGTCGACTTATTCGAATGATTACATGAACACTAATTTGAAAATCATTCCATTATTGGTAATACTACTAATCGGCGCCCGTCCGAGTTGAAGAGTAACTATTATTAGCATTAATATACTACTAATTTCCAATTCGAATATTGACATTAGTAATCACTTATCATTTGAATTGACAAATCATTCGAAGTCGCGCATCACTACCGATCACGAGTAGCCAGCTTTAGATGCGACACCTACGGCACTACGAAAGTGGATTTAGAAACACGTCGCTTGGTTTTAAGTTGCAATATAGGGTGATTCTGTAATGTAATGCATAAATTTACACACCTTTTGAAAAACATATGAACTTGTGAACCCTTGTTTATTGACTAGACGCGAAAATACTTTTAATATTAGAGTATTGGCTATTAAGGGGGACTATTAAAACAGACTTATTTTCCCACTACGCATATCTGGTGATGGAATTATATACCAGAAAACCATGCGCCTATTTAATAATAAAGTTTTGTGGGTACTCAAATGAAATAAATGAAACTTATTATGAAAGTACTTTTACAAGTGAAAATCTACTTGCTTGAAAACTAAGTAGACGTCTTCAATTTTTTCTTAATGTAAAAAAAATACTGTATTATCTTACTAGCAAGTATGATATCTAAGTCCGTAAGTAAGTAAATATCCCACATAATTAGCGATCATACTATTTATATAAACAGTAAATACCTAAGTAAATAAGTTAAAACCTATTTAAATCATATGTGAAATGAATGTTGTTTTAACCTTTTATCGTGTACATTAAAGTGATACAAGCTTAAATACCTACATACATACTTAAACCTGATTCTAGAACGCGGGCGCAGCATTGGCGTCATGCGCACTGAAAGGGTTGTTCGTGCTGTGTAATTAGTAAAGTATAGTGATCGTTTTATTACCGCTAAAAATGGGAAATGGTTTTATGTTTATACTAAAATTAACCCGAAACAAGTTTGTATGGAACTGAGTCTAAAACTTTCTACCTTATTATACATCATCTTACTAGATACAACATTTATATTGTGGTGTTGTGTATTCACCAAAATACAAACTCACTACAAACTATATTATTCTGTTCATACGTTTGGCCACTGTTCGTGTCGTGACTAGTTGCTTTTACGCATAAACTTCCTAAGTATTATATTCTTTTGAATATCAAAACATCGAAAGAATAACCCCAATATATCGTGTGTTAGCTCGTACACCAAAGCTATAGTGCACTTCATTGGCGAAACTTATGTTTGAAATTGCAAATAACTAATATAAAATTTCCATTTAAATGCAATATTGAACGTCTCTGCAGATGACCGAAGTAGGCGCTAGCTAAGTGGTACTAGACAAAGGAGACACAGTAGGTCGAAAAATTCATCTCGGGGAATATGTAATCGCTTTAAGGATGCCTCGATTCCGTAAACCACGCCCCCGAGTCTTTCGCGCATCAGAAAACGAGATGCAAAACTGTACTAAATGTTTTTCTTTTTGAAAAAATTCGAAAATTATCTGACTTTGTGAAGTTTTATTTATATTTGCTCTTATGAGACTAGATGGGGTAATACAATCATTTGAACTTAATTGAGTAGTTTAATCATTTATTTTTTTAGTAGGCTGATTAAAAAAAGGAAAATAAAACTAACTAACTGGGCTGGCACGAAGATTCAAAGTGAGTCTTGGCCGTCGACACAAGAGCACGACTCGATCGGCCTAAGTATGCTCTCTTCACCTGTACATCTTCTTCCATCCTCTCGATGTGGCCAAGCCGGTGAAGACGATGCGCTTTGGTTTCACCTATAATGTTTGGTTCGGTTACCAGCTGTTCTATTTCGTTCTTGCGGTTCCTGCAATTCCCATCACTTTTAACTGTTCCCAAGATTTTTCAGAACATCTTACGTTCTGCTTATACTAACAGGCTATGCTCCTCCTTTAGTGTCAGCGTCCAGGCTTCGCACCCACCCACTCATTACGTAAAGGCTTCACAATGTGTTAATTTGTTTTATGAAGTAACTATTTTATTAACCCTAAGTAAATTCTTAGTGCTACTTTGTTATTTTCTTTAAAATTACCATTATGTCACCACAATGTTTGCAATTTGTTAAGCAGATGCACTGTTTCTTTGGCCATCTTAGTTCTGGTTGGCACAAGAGTTATGCCTGGCACAGTTGGCAAGAACTGAACATTTAGCTCTTCGCTGGAAAAGAATAATAGTCCTGAATATTGTATAAGAAACTCAAGAGGAACTAAGAGGCAAACTACTTAGTTTGCTCTTAATATGTATTTCTTCAAACAGGAATAAGTATCAAAAGTTGCGGGCAAAATAAAGAAAACCGCGAAGTTACTTCAAACTTGTTATAGTCATCCATATAATGAATTAAATATTCAGTTACGTGACCGAATTTATTTTGGATTGGCATCGACAGGTTTCCACAGGCTAAAACAATTTTGTTGTTAAGTACTTTTGACGGGCGAAAAAAACAGTGATTGCTTGCTCTATCTCAAATAAACTTTATGGATTTTTATTTTTTATTACATCTAGTGAAGAATTCTGGCCAAAGGGTGTCAAAGTTTCGGCGTTTTCACGGCCGGCTCCCGACACAGCGAAGTTACGCACTTCATCGTCGCAAACATAGTGTGCTAGTTTTCAAGTTACAGGCACATTTTTCTATGTAAGTATGTTAGTTATCAGGTTTATCTATGAGTCTTTGTAGCTTAGTAGGCTTAAATTTTCATATGTTAAGAATGAGACATATCATTCTTTAACCTTGCGTATACGCGGGGATTCCTATTACGTCACTATTTCTCCACACATTTTGCTTCCTAAATGTAACATCAGCGTAGTTTCAATGTTAATCCTTTAGTTAGTATCACAAAAAATAATCTCTTAAGTTATTTCCATTAGATAAGCCGTTAAACAAACCGATTATGTCACAAACTATTTGTACGCATGTTTTGCGTGGTCCAACAAAGTTCATTACGCAGTGATTAAAACAGATAAAATGGCGGGTTTAGCACGGAATAGGGTGACCCTACTCATAAAGGTCCCGGGATGTGTTGTATGCGGGGAAAGGGACAAATTTATGTCGCTTGGACACAAAAACCAACGGTCGTGTCTAAACCGGCAGATACTCGAGGAAGCATGGAGTTTGACATCGGCACGAATAAGGTTTATTTATTAGGAAAGTTTCTAACTTGGAGCAACAGTAAATCAGCAACATGTCCAGTAAAGGACTAAATATGAACGGGCCGTGAATAGGATCTATGCTATTGGAATATTTTGTGATTTGTAACTAGAAAAAAGGTTTATCCACCTTTGTAACTAAATTTATGTGAATAACTTTTGGGTCGTTACATTCCTAATAGATTTTAGTATTGAAATAAAAGTTACGATGAGGGTTCATTTAAATCATTTGTTATCTTCATTATTTAAGAAATTTATTTTATTACACAATACTTGTAAATCACACGCGATTGATTTTTATATCGTAAGCCATTACGTAAGATTAACTTTATTTTTATTTAAAGCGACAAAACTTACAGCTACTTTTCGTACATTACTATTCAAAATGTATTTCTAAGTGTCATTAAGCAGCAGGGTTCTCTAAACAGATTTAATACAATCACAAAGAAAACTACTCGAAGGTATTTACATGGTTCTGCTAGAAAATACTTTAAATATAATGTCAGGGTATTTATTTCTGTGAATAACACGAATACTTATGTAAGGATCACGAATCTTAGTTACCCTTTGGTTCTAAATTATTCTAAAAGAACCCTGCTAGTCCCTTTTTGTAAACTCAGATGATATTAGACGTTAATTTTAAAGAAGTCTGGAGCCACTATTAAATAACCGAAAATAGCATCCTAATCCGCGAGAATTTTGACAACAATACGAACATAAGACTAACAGCGTTTGAAACGCTCTTGGAAATACCTTCCGCATATATTTTATGTTTAAATAGTATCACCTTATAAAAAAAAAATCCGAGGTACCCTAAAACGTTTATTTCCTAACATTTTACAGCATTCTCGGCAATAGAAAACAATGACATTTACGTTAAACGGTCATACCGGTACGCCGTGACGTTTTATTGGATTTTTATTTGACTATAAGTCTATAACAAATACCAATTCGATGGCAATAGAAGCGCGTTACGGACGGAAACAACGGTCATTTATATGCAGATGTTGACTTAATTAACATTGTTGTGGGTTACTGTCATACTAAATAAGTTTTTTTACATGATTGGTATTCTATTCACAATCTTAATTATATTCCTGAATTTAGCTATTTAAAGCGTAATAAATATAGGGGCTTCGGCAGAGAGTACAATTTTGTTCCTTTTGGTGTCGAACCTCTTGATCCATGGGGTCCCAGCGCGTACAAGTTATATACTGAAATCGCGAAGCGTTTGGTTGACGTAACTGGTGACCGAAGAGTTGGCGACTTCCTCGCACAACATATCAGCATTGCGATACATCGACAAAATGCCGCCAGCATCCTCGGTACAATGCCCCAAGGGCGTGTTTTAGATTTAAGTTAATTGTAATATTATTTAAGTTATTATTATTTAACTATTATTAACGCCTATAAATTAGTTATTAACATAAATTTGTCACTAAGTTATTTACTGTTATCTATATCTGTAGTGTTTTTTTAATAAAGGATATCTATTTATTCATGTCAATAATATTCAATACAATACAATAAACTCTTAACTTAAGACTATTAGCTTATGCCTATTAAAAAGTTCCCCTCGAATTGTCTCTGGCGCAAAGGTACCCATCACACTGGCCGCGTTACCGCGTTGAAAGGCGACGGACAACCTTTGCACCAGGTACAAACCCGCGCGGGCGTCAGACCCCCTCTACCTAATGCGACGTCCAACTTCCCTAAGAAAGCCATAGCCTCCGACCCCCAGCACCCAGTAGTCTCAAAGGCCAGGGACACAAAATAATAGTTACCGCCCAGGAACTCCTATTTATCCGGCTTTTTGACTGCGGCAAACTCTGCAGCGGCATCAGCTGTACGCACTGTTCGGCTGAGATGCGAGGCGGCGAACGTACTTACACACGTGGCGTCCCACAGCAGACACTTTGCCTTCTGCCAAGGCACTAAAGTGAAGCTGTCTGGCCTCTTGCCATCGGCGCGGCAAAGGCCCGGAGGCTCTAGAACATAGAGGATGTTGGCAAATATTACGAGTAAAGCCCTCCTTACGATGTCGTTGAGAGCGTGGTAATGCGAAAATCCTCCTGAACAACGACAATAACTCAACGGGTGATGGCTATTCGCTTCCACCATGGAGCCGCATGGAGCTTCCAGCATTTATGAGGCACACAAATATCGCAACTCAGGCGGGGAACTACTGCCACACGCAATGAGTCGCTGTCTAGGAGTGTTCCTAAATGAGGAGCAGGCAAAGCCTGCAACCACGCTCCCGCTTTGACTCTTGACACCGACTTTAGCCTGGCTAAGTCCACCCCTGTGGCTACACCTATAAGCCGTGCGAGAGCGTCCTTAGCTCCCACATCGTCCCACACTTGCTCTACTTGTGGTGCTATATCTAGTAGGTAAATAATTGAAATGCCATCCTTTTATTGTTAAATATGAAGAAAATGCATTAAAATTATTCTAACAGTAGAGCAAAAGTAACTGAGTTTGATGAAGATAGATGTAAATATATAATTTTTAAAGCGTATAAAATATTTCTTTGCTCATTAAAACAATTCTCATAAAACATCTGTTTAGCCCAATGGTTGGCTGGTAGAGAATGCCATTTGACATTAAGCCCGCCCGTATTTTGTGTAATAAAGTTTAAATAAATAAATAAAACGCTACTTTCAAATATATATTATCTATTTAAAAAGCAAACGAGCATTCGATATTTACATTTTCAGGCGATCAGCCATCATCTATTTATAATGCCTTTTAAGTATTTTAAAAACAATTGCACGTCAAAGCATCAAATTGAAATGACCCGTTTGCTACGTAAGTGGGTTGAACTCGCTTCTTTGGTTCATCAATTAATATTTAACTGGGAACAACCATTTGTATCAATTACAGCCAACGCTTAATTTGGGTAAATACCAATTTTATGGGCATGAACGATTGTGGTTTCAACTATGGAGAGGTTAATTTAACACTGTAGAAAAAGCATGGTATATTTTTAAAGAATTTGATGAGGATTTATTAAGATGTTCACTTTATTAAAAAAAAACCCTTTGACCTCTGGCGCTTTGTGCCTACAGATATTTAAAAGTTTATCTTACGCGATATTCACATGCCTTTATGTCTGACGTTACGACATACACCGTCTTTAATAAAACATTATACAATTGAGAAGCTTAAACGATTAACTATTTCTTTGAGGTTGCAAACGTATTAAAGTGCTCCCCTTGCCAATTATTTAATCCGCGAAACATTCAAGGTTGCTATATGTCATGTATTAGAAGAACGTATTAGAACTAATACATACCAGGTACTATATAAAAATATTTTCTGTAATATCATTGTGGCATGACGTGACCTTACCTCGACAAGGATGAGGCATGACTCCAGATAAATAACAAGTATCACACTCCGACATGACATAGAAACATGTCAAAAACATCGGCCACAAAAAATACCAAGTATTATCGGATGTCCCTCGGAATAAATTGCCTTTTAAAACGGATCCTCCCAATAACGTTAACAATAAGATCGAATGTATATCAATGGAGTTTCGCCCACCTCATCAACATAAGTACACAAAGGCCTGGAATGCATCGACATTACCATATCGATGTGTATAAGAATTTCGATAGTATTGTCGCGAGGAAGCATCGACTGCGTCCGATACTGATCAAGAAAAAAGGTCGCTCGACCCTCAGGATGATATCTCATCGCGTTTGCACTTATAAAAAAAGTTCTCACTCCATTTCGATCTTTAACTCAAGGCGATTAAGTATATTCTGAAGTGAGCGAACCGCAAAAGTTATCGTAGAAGTCGTATAGTCTTATTTCATTTTAAATCACTGGTGACTCATTCCGTTTCTACTACTTAGCTTTTATGCAGGCACTCGTATCAAATTGAATCCTGAAAATGAAAACCAATTCTTTTTCCATTTTTGTGATATCGTTTTTAAACGAGATAACTTTTATAATCCAAGAACATTTTTTCTAAAGCTTTAAACAAATTGAACCTCATGATTTTGCCGCCGTCACGTGCATGTAAATGCAGAAACAATGAATAACTTTGTCATGATGACGGCTCCAAATAAATCCCCATTGAAATTTGAAACTAATAAGATTTTTGCATACAAATACAGCTGGCTCATTCATAAGCAATAACAAATAAACTAGAAAGCATTACAAAAGAATTACTACCACGTGGGTTCTCTTACAAAGAACCCCCACGCACGGCACATGTCAAGATTTTCTTTTAACAAGCGAGGTGGACGAAGAAAACAAATGACTGTTACTGCATCAATGCTGGTGTTTGGTTATAATAATCATAAATTATTCCAGTGACTTAACAACGATTCGTTTACATATTGACAATTCAATTTTGAACCCTATTTTTATAGCACTACGCTTATTTATATGTAACATGAGTAGTAAATGGTATGTTTGTGTTAATATGTCGCATGAGAATGATTTTAAGGAAGTGGACGTAATGAGACGAGATCCGAGTAGAATAGATCATTTTGTGTGTCCAGACTTAATGGAATGTCTATTGATATTCCCTATTAAACTGTAAAGGGATCCGATTTGTCCGATTTTACAAAGAATGTGCACTTTTTTGTGGTTATGTAAAAATTGTAAATACATAGATATGTATAGTAAAATTCGTAGTGAATTAACCATCAATATTGGCATAAGACTAGAAATTAAGCTGTTATGTCACAATGTCATAGCACTGTTTTACGATTTATTATCTATATATAATAATTATATCCATTCCAATACATTTATTGCTATCTTCTATTTTTGCCTAAAGTATCAAAATTTAATGAGTTAAATAAATAGAATTGGATAAGCAAATTATTTCAAGCTACCAGGCGGCCAGAAGCACGCAGAAGCTGTCTCACATCAACCATATCAGTGTGTTACGAGCGTAGAAAGTATGGTGTGACTCGATCACTTATAACTGTCACGTACCTACATTCATTTGTAACTCCGGAAGCTCAAACACGTTCAGATCTTAATATGATACGGGTAAGTGGATTTTAATACTTTCTATACTTCGTTTTCACTTAGAATATTATTTTATTACATAATTGACTTGCGTATAAATAGGTTAGTAGTAATTTTTAGATTGAGAATTGTTAAAATTAACTGTAAAATCGGAAGTTATATTTTACCTAAACCTTATTAATGATAATCGAGAAGCGAATAGCTTAAACGACAGTATTAACGTCATTTTATTCAATTTTATTTTGATTTTTTGGTTTAATTAAAATTTTTCCTTCTTCGTCGATTCCTCAAGGCTAAGGGTCGTGACTACCAGAAGAGCAGTTTTAATTTCTCATTTAAAATTTAGGGATAGGTATCTTAATCTAAAAAATATGACTTATATTAAAGATAATATCAAAATCGCATACCTAAACCAATGTATAGTAAAACTTCCATTTGCAAACTAAAATCGTAAACACAGTAAGTACTTAATAGGAATGCTCTTAGAAGTTAACTCTCATCACGCCGGGGAGGGAAACTCGCAGTTAGCTAATGTCTACTAATAATCGTTATTGTGTAGGTAACTACTGCCTTGCTGATTGCCTTAGGGTTCTAAAGGCAGTTTTTGTTTTAGTTTTTAGTATTAAACTTGCTTTTTATTTGTGGAAACTCTCTGTACAAGAAAACTCTTTCGACAATTAAAACTTAGCCATGTCTGCGAAGCGTTTTTTGACACTCATGTTAGGAGATTGGCTAGTTGATTGATGATGTGATTGTGGTGTATTCGGTGTCTGGCACTCGTCGCATAGTCATTAAATGTTTTAATTTTTGCGGTACATTTTCTATGAAAGGTGCCTTCGCACCTTCCTTTGCAGCTCACGATATTGTCACTCTTCACTTTCACTAATTACAAATTGCATGATTTACACTGCACCATAGTTATTTATAATAAATACTCTGCGTGATATAAATCATGTACATGTATCTAACACTGCAATCCGATTAGTAGATTTGTAGGTAATTATCGGCGCGCTGTCAATCCCACGTCCGCACGGTAGGAGCGTAACCGGCTGAGCTATGTGTCTGAAGTGGTATTTAAATCTAAATAGCATGAAGTGTTATTTATGTAGTCTGCCTCAATTCATTATTGATTACAAAGTTTGATAGAACGCCATCTTACGCCGGTGCTATAACCGAAATATAATAAATACACAATGAGGCAATGTGGCGAACAGTACAAAAGCAATACCGTCATCAATTTAAGTAACAATAAATTACTGCATTCTCTACTGCTCATTAATTAACTGACAGTTTTATTCTCCAGCTGTATTTGAAAATAACTTGAATAGTTACCACAAGTACTGTCAGGGGACTACTTCTCACAAGAGAGGCCTGTGCCCAGCATTGGGATGTAAATTGGCTGATGACGGTGACAATAAAAAAGAAGCGACTCTCCTTCAACAAGATTGGAAGAATATCACATCACATTTCAACTCGAATCTAATTAATATGGTACCATCTGTTTAATATCCAAACATTTAGTTGAACTAATAAATAAAACTACATAACCACAGTCAAACTAGCCGTCCTCACGATTGCACATAAAAGTTTTATGCTTCCTTTGAAAAAAAAAAATAGAGCGCATAAAATTCAAATGATTTCGTATCTCATTTCCCATCGCATTGCGTTCCGCTTCTGAATTATTTATGTAATAGAATAAATACAAAAGGTGTGGTTGTGTGGACTCCACCTTAAAATACGAGTATGAGTAGGACAGTTAACGCCCCTATTTGCGGTTAACGACGATACCGAAAATACATAAATAAGATTATTACGATACAATAGATATATTTATATTACATTGTATTTATTTATATTTAAGGAGTAGCAATAACAGCTGAAAAACATAGAAACAATTATATATGTCTACAGTAGTAAATTAAATAAAGTTAACAAAAATGGCACACACTTTCCCACTATGGACGATATTAAATTGCATAATATCAATAAGGCTATTTTCACATAATTATGCTTTTCAGAAATAGAAAATTTTTGTTCCTTTTTTGAACCTGTGTGGCTTTATTGGCCGGGTCTAATAAAGCGATAGGGGCGCGGTTGGAGACTGGCCTAGGGAAAATCCAGGGAAAACCTTCGACACGACTACTCTACTCTAAGAGTTTGTGATTGGCTGAGCGGCTTCAAACAACTCTGAAGTGTGAGTGGAATCGAGCTACTGGGAGATTTGTCGCTCGTTCACTAAACCTAGTCTAGCTGAAAAGAGTCCAGCAAGTAACTCAGCTAAGTCGGACCTGGGTCGGACTGACTCTACCCAATATGCGGCGGTACCGGAACGAATAGGGACTATATGTGTCTGCATGTGTTGTCGTAATCGCGCGGTGGGCGTCCACGCCGGCGGAAATATTTATGTTTATCGTCTATCTTTCGTATATATACCTAAGCATAAAATAATAAGGAGACTACGTCAAGAAAATGATAGATGATGAAAAATAGATTTTTTTGCATACCTACACAAATAAAAAATCTGCATAACCTACCTACCTAAATTATATCAAAAAAATAAATTAACTAAATTGGAAAAGTCAAGCCGAATTGAAGTTGTCCATTACCTACTAATCTACTAAAACTTTAAAAATGGCTGCCGAAGCTGCTGAAGCCACACCTAATTTTCTGCCCTCACCTACACCTAGCTACATATAATAATGAAGTATTGTCTGTGGCGTAACATTACACCCAAACGCATTTTATTGGTAAATACACCTAACCTACATAAGGTTTCGTAGAAACTGTCAGCCCTTCTCGAATATCACAGAGTGACACTCTCGATTTTAGGTGTAAAAAAAAACGGTTAAGATCGAGCAGTAAAATTTAACGAAGGTTCATTTGCGTCATATAAAACATGACGGAATGACACGATGCGATGACTCGTAAAAAATATGGGCGTTAGCGCCTTGATTGTATTGACAAACATGAAATGTAGACGGGGGCCGGGGAGCCTGTCTTTACTTTGAAGACGATTTTAATTATTTTGTGCCAAAAAATGCAATAATAATACATAATATCTTTATTCACTCCACATATAATAATACACTGACTATTGCCGATTTTATGGTTTATTTTTCCGTAAAAAAATACTTATGTGGTTAAGTTATTCTAATCTCAGTCGGTCTGTCGGTGTCCAATTTCGCGAAATTATAGGGAATGTCATTTTAGTCTTCCCCGGAATCGCGTTTTTGTAAACTGCCTTGTGTTCTACGCGAATTTCGCGGCGAGTCGCATAATGAAAAAAGTCATCCGTAAAACATGGAACCCTAATAAATATCGATAACGACGGAAGTAAAGTTAAGTGAGGCGGAAACTTGTCTTTTGGCGAGGAATCGAACTCCATTAAGGTGTAAAGTGAGTTGAGTTGACGCGAGACATCCTGCCTGATGGCATTGAAGTCGTGATACGTTTTGACTTATTACGGGTGCAGGTGGTATATATCTATAAATGTACGTGAAAATTGATAAAATTTGGACGAAATTGATTTAAAATGTCTGAACCCCGTGTGGTGTTGGGTTAGAACTGCGCCCAACATCTTTAATATCATATTTTTATCTGCTCACAAGGAGGTGGCCATGCGACGTGCTCTCTGACACCCCCTTTTGTAAATAAAGGCATGCGTTTATATCTATGTACGCATCTAGGTAGACATGACAAAAACATTCTCGTCATAGTTAATTGAAATATTTTTTAACAAAACGATTGGTGTAAAGTAGAATTTTTAATTAGACAAACTAATGTAGTAAGATGTTTAATTAGACAAAGTAAAGTGACGTTTAAGGGGAAACATGAAAGTAGCACCCATTGCCGAAAAACTAAGCGCCAATCGCCTAGCGTGGTACGGGCATGTAATGAGGAGGGATGAAAGCCATGTAACAAGAAGAGTATTAGATATGAATTGTGGATGGATGCAAGAAACGAGGTAGGCCAAAGAAAAGGTGGATGGATTGTGTGAGAGACGATATGAATAAGAAGGATGTGAATGAAGAAATAACGAATGACAGAGATGTATGGAATCGTCCCGTGTAGGTATAGATAGATGCTTGTTACTTCATTACTTGTAATCATGAATTTACACTACCGTGAGACATATTTAAACTTATTAAGGGAACAATGGTGGAAACTCACTTGAACAGTCACTAATTGCGATTTCCAAGTGAGTTTCAATCGTTGTTCTCTTATGAAGTATCATTATATTTTCAGCTTACTTTGTCTAATTTTAAATCTAATAAAAAACGAAATATTGTCAGTTTACTTTGTCTAATTAAAAATCTACTTTATACGTATTTTATTAAGGCCCCTAACGTTGCATATTACTTTTTGTTAAATTATTTGAAGAATGTATTTAATATGTTTATAAAAACATTTGTTGTAACAGTACCTTTTTTGATGGCGACAAAAATTCAGACATGTATTGTAATTTTGTTCGAAAGCTGCTTTTTTGTTCTATTTATAGAAATAAGAACTCGAAATATTTTTAAACAGCCAGAGGTTAGAAATAATTAGTTTACCTTTCCTCTGGTAACAAGGGCACTCCAACAATATCGTTACTCCTTAAAACACCCATTTTTACTCTTTTCATATTCATTTTTTAATTTGTGTAAGTACATTTTTACAACAAGGGTGAATATTTAGTCATTTCACATAAGATAAATAAAATAGCAAAAAGAATTTAATCACATTGGGCGTGGTAAGTAGCTTCTCTTTATGAATATTTATAGTTTACCAGTAAGTTATCTTGTTAGGATGTAAAATTATGTTTTTACAATTACTCAAGTAATTTTACAGCAGATATTCATGTCATTGGTATGCTTATGTGAGCATTTAATGATGATGATCGGATAATAAACGATTAAATACTATCAAATTCTGAAATGCTGTACCTACTTCTACGACGCCATATTATCGTATTTTTAAGAAAAAGAAGTTCTATGTTCTTCCTATTTATACCCATTTTAAATGATATTTTTATCTATTATGAATAAATTTATAAAAATTACTAACCAACGGACTCCACTGTTTTCTTTACAAATAACTACCAAAGTGCGATCAATATGCGACAATGAAAAGTCTGCACATATACCTAAATACGTAAGAATAGCATGCGTTTTGAATGAAATAAAATATTGTAAGCAGAGATCGCTTTTTAAAGAAAAGATCTCCTGTTGTTTGCTTGTATTTATATTGATTGTACACAATCACATCACACTGCACCCAGATCCTATTTATTGCTAAAAAGCTTTACCCAAGGTATGTAATATGAGTTATGCAAGCTACGGACAAAGTCTAATCTTCGATATAATTTTTGTCTGCTTTCGGCGTCCATAAACTAGTATAAGACTATGAAATATTGAATGACTTTAATATTTTTTACGGCTCTGAGATTGAATTAACATGTCCGGAAAAACTAATCTGCCAGTCGCCATAAAAAATAGAACAATATTAACACAGAAAGCCATTTTTATCAGCATGTGATATCGCACTGTCCGGGACTATTTTTACGATGTTTGTTTCAACTTTCCCCGGTTAAGTTGCGACTGCTTGATTAAAACAAGGAAAATAATATTTGTTTATGAATCTCTTTCCTTATACTGAGAAAAACAGAGTTTTTGATATGAAAGTGTTTTGATTAAATTCGAAATGGGGATGCTTTTGTTTAAAAAGAAATATTTTTAGTAAGATTCATACGAATCCTTAAGTGTGATTTACAAGTCATGATAAAGTTTGGCCTTACGATGCCTGTTCTTTAGACTATTTGTAACTAATATTGAGCGAGGCCAAAATATCCTTGTAAATAAATGGCGGCTATTTTTGTTTTCAAAAAATCTTATTTTTTTTAGAATTAATAAATGCTAAGTGCTACACAAAAACTTTGTTTTGGAAATATGTTCAGCATAAAATATATCTATAACTTTTGTCTTGTAGATAATATTATATTATGGATTTATTTAATAAAAAAAAAGCATATTTTGGCCTCGCTCAAAATTTGTTCAAAATAGCTTAAAAAATAGTTTCCATTGAGAGGCAAACTTTATGATGGCTTGTAACTTCCGTGTTCAATGTATATGGTGATTCACATCTACTATTTGCGAATAGTTTATATTTGAGTGATACGCAGAAATTAATTAGACACTTTTTAGGGTTTCGTATCTAAAAAGGAAGCCGTTACAGGATCACTTATGTGTCTGTGTGTGTCCGTCCATCTATCACAGACAAAAGGCTAGAAAATAGCCGCTAGATGAGAAAAACATGCCATTCGAACCCGTTTTTAGAAACTCAAATGTTTGTATGGGACCAACTATAATACAATACAATTAGAGCAACACAAAAGACGAAAATGAGAGGCAAAATAATGAGTATTGTACAGTTACAGTAGCAGTAATGAACATTAAGCACTGATAACACGCTCCATACTGATTGGTGATATAGCTAGGTGTGATGTCACGCCTGCGTAGCCTCGTATTACGTTGTATGAAAAAAAAGGGAAATTGGTCGTTACGTAGTTGCCATATGATCTCTTTTTTATTTAAACAATGAAAATTCTATTGGTAACTTTTAATGTGGCCAATAAAAAAAAAACCCTATCATTTTATGATTTTAATCAATTTGTCTAATTTACTACGTATCGTGGTAATTTGATAGTCTTCTGTCCATATAGCCACCCTGTGTTACAAATTGTAACATCAGACATCTATCATAGGGTATGGTCGGTCCGAAACTATTGAACCGATTGAGTTGAAATTTCGTACATATATGTAAGTGGGTGACCCAAAGAATATAGGTATAATTAAAGAAAATACACGAAAATTTACCATTCCCCTATGCCTAATCTCCGAAACAAGTGGATTGAACATTTGAAAAAAAAAGCAGAATATGTCTTATAAATTTTCCTATAGATTACAGGAAAACTATCGCATTTAAAAAGAAACATTATTGGTAGTTTTTTCATAGAAACGTTCTCGTCTGTTTTCTCCCTGATTTTCGACCATTTTATTTTGAAATAAAAAAAACTGTTTAGTTTCTTCAAAGGTAAAATTACTTATTAGAAACTCTTAATCTCCTTAATATGAAGTTTTTTATTGAGTCTAGATAAAAAAATACGTTTAAGACTTAAGAATAATACAAGTCTATCAGTCGGATATTATTCAACTGTAATATTAGCCTAGCAGTTTATCAACAATCTTTTATACATTTTTACTATTTGCTTAGCAATTTTATTGTATGTAACATCATATGGGAGTCTAGTCAAAGCGCGAAGATCAATATCATAATTATATTATTATCATGTGTATGTTTTACCTTTATTTACCTTAATTATTATAATAAAAACGTTAAAATAAACGATAGAAATGCCGTTCATTAGTATATACATACAGGATCACTCAATCAAAGTTTATCAAATTCAGCTGATTCATTGGAACATGATACCAATTCCTCTGATGTCCAATACTCATTGGGTAACAGATGGATAGTCGATAAATGGGGATCATAAAAAGCTATCACCTGTCCACTTTCCTTATGAGGCCGGCTAGCTCGTAATTAATAAAAAATAAAATCTGTCGAGAGAAGGTCTTAAAACGCATTTAATTCTTGATAAGGGTAACAAATTGGATAAAGATAGCACGGCTGAGGCGGAGATCGTAAGTGCATTGCTGTGATAAGTCGCGTGTGTGACTGCGAGAGTTCTATGGATATGATACACGGGGTCCAATTCAGAAATGCGTATTTGACGTGCCTTAAACTCAGGTAACTAAGGTCTAAAACACATTTTTGATCACAGTTATGATCCTTGTACATAAATGAAAATAGTACAATTTAAATATAACAACAATACAATTTAATTTAAATTTTAAATATAAATGAAATAGAAAGTACCTTTATAGCTAAAGAGCGATATCTTTCGGAAAATCTTTGAGTGATGAAGAAAAGGAAGAATAAACTAAGTAGTATATAATAGTTGGTGCATAAGCTTAGGTATGACTGATTAGTTCAAGTATTTAAATGTGATGATAAAATATTTCACTTATTGTAATTCTGATTAATGGATTCTTAAGAAGCACTAACACATCATTTTCTACTTTCAAACTTTAAAATGTTATTACTTATACTAATATAAGCTAGCTTTATACACTGACCCACACTATTCTTTACATTGTCCTTTACGCTGCATCCACTCTTCAGTGCTGTATCGTTGATGTTTGTAATCTTAAAATGTCATAGGTATTTAATTTGAATATCACGCCACGCCTTATCGTATGCTCGTATTTTAAATTTATCGATGACTTATCTACGGCAAGGATAAAAGGCTCGGGATAAAAGATACGAAATAAAAGGACCAGTCCTGCGGACGTAAAAATCTATATCCATGGACAAGCGGAGCGTTTGGAGACGAGAAAAGTGGGCTATCAGGCGGGTATGAAAACGCTCTCAACTGTACAGTCAATCTAAGTTCCCAAAGTGACAAACATATCTGAACGCTTTTACGCTCTTGTCACTGAAGTCATGTTCGTTGTCAATAGTGTTTATAGATATTTTTGACATTGTCCTCCTAGGCATGGCTATGTTGGTTCCCACTGGGATCTGCGTTGAAGTTCCCATTGTCAGTAAAGATGGCCGCGTGTACGCAAGGGTGACGGGCGTGATCGCGCGCAGCGTTGCACGTGATGTAGGGCGTGTCTATCAACAGTGTTATTATAGTCGCCTGTATAGCGATTCACCTCAGCTTAAGCCAATCAATTTCCCGTTTCATATTATATCAAACCTTTAGACGTTAAGATAAACATGTTGAACAAGAGTAAAGAAAAGTAAAACAAAACTTTACTATCGATCGCAATATGGTAACTTAGTTGTCTAGAAAGTTCCAAAGTAGTAGAGTAATTGCGGCTTTGTATCACTCGTACTGTAAAAAGTTTATATTTCGAGTTACCCTAAATTAAACAACCGCAATAGTTTATCTAAATATTTTACAATGGTTTTATTTACATGATATATTAATCTTCGTAATACCCAGCAGTATTACCAATTCCCGGGATCTTATCATAAAAATATCAATTCAAAACGGATGATTTTTGCGATACCTCACTACATTAACATTGTTCTTATAATGGGTTTTTAGGAGTCTGATTTAAACCTGTAAACGTTAATTTTTTTAACTGTTATTTTTGCAGGTTATAATTAAATAAATATTATATATATAGGATTATAAAAACTGCACAAGTTTGTACTATTTTAGGATATATGACGGTATTTTACCGACCCGTATTCTTTGTCCGTGAGTGTATAACGATTTTTCTTCCTTATCCATTGCTATTATTAGCGTTAAAGGTTAATATCTAATGGACCAAGAGCATACGTAGCAATTTACCTGTACCTATTTAACTTGCCTATTAGCTACCCAACTGCGAGAAGTGCGTGACAGTAGAGAATGCGCAATGCAAATATTTATTTTTTATTTTCTGATTTTCTTCATGTGCAACACGTTTTGATCGAGTGTAACCGAACTGGAGAGCCAATGAGAGGGAGAAGTTTCAGAATTTGGGGCTTCTCGTTCGTGGATATTGGGGTTTTCTAATCATTGGTAGCGGGACCGTTATCAAATGCAGCCACATTTGTTTACGGGTTTTTTTTGTAAATAATAAAAAAAAATTTTTTTTGTTTTATTGTAGAGAATGATAGTATTTTTTTTATTCAAATTGAATGAACGATGGTACCAGGTCAAGTACAGTATGCATCTAAACTCGTAACATCGGAATTAGGACTAAAGCTTGTAAAAAGACTTGTTTGCTCCTAGTTTCGTCCACATTTCACATCATTGGTGGTTCAGCTATCTATCCCTTCAGACAAATGCATCATGCTATCCGATACTATGTCTCGGTTACGACACTGATATCAACCTCTTATGGATGTCTCATTGTGTTGTCAGAGTGTGATCGTATCGCTTTGACAATATCGTTCATTATTTCATTTTATAACCACCATAATCCTATTCTTAGCTTTTTCCCGTGGTCTCCTTTGGCACTTATCCCATCTCATCCTGGCTTTGCTATCTGAGCTTCTAATCCAGAGGGAAAACTAGACCTTGTTGGGTTTAGACCGGTTTCCTCAATATATTTGCTTTAAAACTACTGTTATCAAATTATATATACATATGTACGTTTTTTACAACCGAGTGCCAGGAGCCCGGATTAGAACACACACCTCCAGATTGATAGTCCTATTTGACATAGAATTTGTAAATGGGTATAAGGAGCGTTTCAACTACCTATTCCCTCTACTTTTGTGAATACAGATAACCTGCAAACACGCCGTTGTTAATTCCATTCAATTTCGATGAATTTGTCATGGTATCTATGAATATTTGGTAACGTACGGGAAGGGGCGGTTGAAAAGCTCCTTGACGTTACCCATTACCCTTACAAATTTAAGACCTGTTATTTTAAAACATGCATTTTTAACGTGAAAACAAGTTTTTAAACTAATAAACACGCTCCTAATGTACTAAATATATACACCTCATAAATTTTAACACTAAATTTGTTTCCGATACTGAAACATGTTTGTACAAAATAAAAATCGATTGGAAATGATAAATGGCCGTAAGTCACAGAGGTCCGGCTTTAAATAGGCATTCAGATTCCGAGATAGTGATTCTTCCATAAACACGTTGTATGGTGTCCCAGTTTATTGTCATATGGCACGGCATGGAATCGTAAAAAGCCGTTAGTGTTATAAATTCTCGAGTATGGTGAGATATGTACATATTTTGACCACGAACGTAAATAAACCGATGATAGTATAAGTAATAGAATAGGTAACAAGTTAGTTGGTAGATTAGACTACCGATCCACAAGAAATCGCCACATTCCTAACACTACGTGGTCAAAACATTAACTAGAACTACGTAATTAGGAGTTGGGAATTATAGTGCTTTGTACTATCTGTAGATATTGAACTATATCTTGAAAAACAATAAACGGGTCACTCACGTCTTCAAGGTCGAGTATAACTCGACATGTTTCGGACCAATACGTGGCCCTTAATCATGAGAACTAGCCGCGACGGCCGCACGTCTCGCATTCTCATGATTAAGAGTCATGTATTGGTCCGAAACATGTCGAGCTATACTCGACCGTGAAGATGTGAGTGACCCGTTTATTATATTTCAAAAAGTCTGAAACTCACGGGAGTTTTATATTTAAAATTGAACTACATCGATTAGTTATATAAATTACCTGTAATTGGATCACTGTTTTTTCGTTTATAATAAAACTAGCGACCCGCCCCGGCTTCGCACGGGTGCAATGCTGATGCATGTATTATACATATAAACCTTCCCCTTGAGTCACTCTATCTATTAAAAAAACCGCATCAAAATCCGTTGCGTAGTTTTAAAGATTTAATCATACATAGGGATATAGGGATATAGGGACAGAGAAAGCGACTTTGTTTTATACTATGTAGTGATATTTGGCAAGTACTGTCAGCGAACTTAGTTAACTGTGCACCTCTACATTTGTGTCATAAAGTTGGCACTTTAACTCATTCGCTGCCAGGCTACGCCCCCTAGAAACAAAATTTTATGGACGTGTCATTGTCAGTTGTAAAAACAAAAGTCCACCCGTTGGTTAATAGTTAACGGCTTATGTATATGTAAGTTATGTTTTTTATTACATGGATTTATAGTTAAGGAAACACTGTTTATGCGGGTTAATAGACCAATCCAAAATTAAGCTTTGTGGCCCTTAACTTTTGATATGTCCACCGAAAAGACGCGAACCTAAATCTGACAATGACCCGGACATGAACACATATTATGCTTTGCCGGCAGTGAATGCCTTAAACACTTTATTGAATGTACGTTGTACAGAATTTTGAATATAAACTTTCGAGAGACATTGTGTTTCGTGAATACTATAATCTTGAAGAAAAACTGCCGATGGGCTCTAAACGGATATATGTGAGCCTAGTTAAAGAACGTAACTATTCCTAAAATATAAACGTTTTGCTAGTTTCGGAACTAGTCAAAGTGTAGACGTGCATAGTTTAAAAGTGATTAGCATATCAGCAGTTGTCGCGTTTGGTCAAAAGTCGCGTGCGGCCGGCTATCGTCCTTCGACGTCCTGACAAAAAAGCGTATCTTGATACAAAAATTATATCACTTATGACCTTTATGATACCAATGGAATCCTTATTAAAATTTATTGATGGCACCGTTAAGTTGTTACCGTGTTTTGTACTATTTATCATGAAAATAGGACATCGTTTATGCGGTAATATGTAAATGTTAGACACGCTATGAAAGGGATAATTAAATTAATGCAATTGAAGGCGCTTTGAAAAAATATGTATTTCCATTTATTATGCCGTACCTACGTACATATTTGTTGTGTGTAGCATATTAGAGGTATTATCCTCAGCTTAGAGTTACATCGGAAGTGTTCTAGTTCGAAATCAAATTATAATTGGCTTAAGCATTAGTTTTATGGAAGCCACACTGCCACCTCACCTGCCAACCGCCTTATTGGAATCTGGCTAAACCTCATTGGCATAAGGCTAGGTCTTATTGGGATGGCAGATCGATCATACTACTGTAGATAACCTTATATTTGTATATTGTTCACCCAAAAAGACATCATAGTCAATTTAGTCACGGATTTTGTAATGACCGGCTAAAACAACGTCCTTCCATAAGTACTGTACTGCATACTTTAGTTATGATTACTCGTAAGTCGCAGAGTAGGGACAGCCAGCCAATAATGTGGTCTACCAGTTTTTGATTCTACAGGTACCTGAAGTTTCAAAAATGGTGAGATAACAACTTTCTTGGCTTAGATATTGTAGGTATATTCCAAAAACGAAATATCAAAGGAGCTATGTCATGCAAGGGTGCAATTACTGGGTGCTTTTGAAAAAATATTACAGTCATTATTACTTACGTGAAATATAAAATAGACATGCTAAAGTGAAGTAACCCTCACTTATTTAAAATGTAATGCGTAAATTAAAGCTGACGATGGAGTTGACTTTCATAATTTGTGTGGTTGGACGACACCGGGCAGTGCAAAATTCGGAGTAGCCTTTTATTTCTGTCCCTCTTAGATATACATTGTAATGACTGCCACATTTAATTTTTACAGGTTTACAAGTTTCTTATTTCAAATAGTGTGTAAGTAAGTACTTATTTTATGTACAGAAACAATATTGTTCCAA
Organism: Epiblema foenella; assembly: GCA_963556455.1. NCBI lineage: Eukaryota > Metazoa > Arthropoda > Insecta > Lepidoptera > Tortricidae > Epiblema > Epiblema foenella. The sequence continues at coordinate 13,377,387 of OY747107.1, read as the reverse complement.
ATCCATTTTTTCTTGGAATAAGTTCGGATGGAAATATAAAAAAGTGGTTATCTGTAAAGTCGGTTTCCGAACGATAAATTTACGTGACAACGTCATAAGAAACTAATTTCCGGGCGCTTACGCGTTTTACCCTTTGAGGAGAGAAACCGGTTTGACCGTTAACTGTTTAGGAATAACTTGAAATCATTCAGTTGGCCGGGTTGCATTAAAGTAATTCGTTCAAAATGCTATTTTACCATTCGAACAATAAGGTTCAAAATCCAATAACATATTTATAGAAATTCGCTTAACAAGGCTCAGATTAGTCATATATTACGTCACACTTTTTCGTGTTGGCCACCATCAAAAACCTGAACTAGAGATCCTCGGAATTATGAAATGAATTAGATTTCGGTGGCTAGGCCACTTTGAATGACTCCAGTCCATTATGAAATAGTTACTGAATTGCTATTTCTACTACCTCAGCAGAGTAGAAAATAGTAAAAAAAATAACCATGCGCTTTACTTATTATATGTTGATATAATTGAAGAATTAAATAGCCACATGAAATGATTATTACGCGTCAAACGTACGCTTGGTAGATCTCTGTCATTTTCAGAGCTACCTTACGCATGCTCAAAAACTTTATGTAATCACCCCTAAGGGTTTACTTATAATCTCCACCCTTTTAATTGCCCCAGCCTGGACCCCTATGTTGAGGCTTAATGAGCGTTACCTGTCCACAACTTTAGCATACACTTGTAAATGTGATTTTTGAGTAATTAGTCCGTTCACCCGCGTCTCATATATTATGTGGTAAACGGTTGCCTTTTAATTTGCAAAAGGACTGCGATACGCGCCGGCCATGTTTTTAATACTACGGCTTTTAGACACCTTTGATAAATGGTTGTGTGAAGGTTGCGTAGAAAGCGGTCGTCGAGGGAGTCGTTTCAAATATTTTTTTATAAATCATACGATCATTTTAAATAGAGCTGTGATGCGTATAACGAATTTTGCACGCTAATCGGATAATAAACATGGTAAATTTAAATTATCTCTCATCTGAAATTTTGTGTTAGTGACTTATTCTGCTTCTAAATTAATCGTTCTCACACATATCTAAACAGATGCATTGTAGTAAACTTAGAGCTAGTACAACCTTATGCAAATATAATAATTTACTTTTGCCGATCTTAAATAGTAATATAATGTACATATTATTAATTACACTTTGTACTAGTAATATTTAAGTTGATGTAAAACGTAAATGCTATTCATATTCAAAAGGATTTCATAAATGTTTTCATATTGTAAATATTAATTTAAGAAAATCTATACTTACGCCTTTTTATAGTGACTGTTTGTTTACCAAAATAAATTAAAAGAAAAATTGCCCAGCATTGGATAAGTAGCTTATATTTTATTAAAAACTGATACAACGGCTTCAATTTAAAAGGCATCCCGAAGTAAACACGATCATTACAGCGGCTTAGCAACAATGTTGACCAGATAAGTACCAGAACACATAAACAACCACGTTTAATATCGAATTGACGACCGTTTCTGCATCGAAAGTTGTTACATCGTGAATTGATTGCAGAGTATAGCACCTATCGAGGTTTAAACCCACGCAACACTATCGATTCGCCACGCGTCCCACGGCCAACATAAATCATACATCAAACACAGCTCACTAACGAACGTAGTTCAAACAGTAAAATCGAGTTATATGAATAAAAATGAATGAAACAATGCCCGAGGCTCCGTAGTACTTCAATTTGACAAAATATGTCAGGATGACACTGTTTGCGCGCCGTTGCGGGCCTTAGTTTGGGATCTACCGACGCTTTCAATGAATATTGAAGAGCAAAAATGAAATTGAAGGGGAATGTGAAAAGAGCTGAGTGGTACACGACTCTCCCATGCGAACCAGTGTAAGTTAGAGTAGTTAGAATGTCGATTACATGTTAATATTGCAAATACTCACGTCAAAATATACTAGGAGTGAGAAGTGTGCGATGTGAGGTGAAATAAGTGAGTAAGCATAGCTGGGCCCGCGGGCTATCGGCGGCGGCAAGCGACAGTTTTGCAGTTTTGTTGAATGGTGACGTTTTTAGTTTTAGTTGGCGTGCGTGAGTGAGTCCTTTGTTCTCTGTCTATTCGTGTATTTATTCAGACGGAATACCGGTTTAAGATAAATAAAAGCTTAAATATAACAAAATTTAATGTCACTTGTTTTGACAGCCACACAAGCCAAATACTTTAATGGTGAAAATTGTTTAGCGTATTTCTCTGTTTATTGGCTCTATAAGTACATACAAAATTTATTTTTAAATATGGCGAAGATTAACAAATAATTAGTCAAATCAAACGAAAATAATTTTAATGAAAACAAGTTCATGCCCTTAAAATTCTAACAATATTGTAAGTTTCTAGATTAATTAATTAATTTTTAGATCACTGGTTTGCTTAATTCACCCAATTTAAAACATTAATTTCAATTCAAAGCACTAGGGATTCAATTTGGGTGTTATTTAGTATGTTTACTATAGAAACGCGTTATTTCGTTTCGTGCTTGTCACACAGTCTGTCGGCTTAAAACACAACAATCGGCTTTACAATTAGTTCACAATGTTAACCAAAAATATTTGCATTTTTATTGAAAACCTGATCACTGTTCTGAATACAATCACGAACAATCGACTACTGTATAAAATAAAAAAGTATTGTTCTCCTAAAATATACAGATTGAATTACAGTTTGACTATATACCGCTTCATAGGTAGCTCCCAGTTAGAAAAAAATCTCGGGTTTGTAGTGACTTTTTATGCTTTTTTTATAGTGAGACTGCGGTAATCCAAGTTCATGATAAGCAGACACTAGTCTACGAATGTTTGCCAATTATAGACAACTACGCATTTTTGAATTTAGGATTCGTTGTGTTGTCTAGGGATAAATGCAGGCCCCTTACTAGCAACACAGCACATACTCGGATGTTTTCCTGACCTTACACCCCACCCAGGACACAATATCACATATCTGCAGAACAAGTAATATATTTACAAATAAGAAGAATTGAAAATGTTCGCCTTTATTTCCGTTAATGCTCAATAACACAAAAAGTACTTATACTAAAATAGCTATGTTAAATTCCTAATGGTAACTAGATCTTAAAAATGCACCCCGATTTTCCATTCTTTTTAAAATCGGAACAATTAAACGCACGGAATAGGGGTTAGGTGTTATCTGAAGGGTGCATGCTAGGTTGAAGAGCGCGAAATAATATTTCTCCAACCTTTTTCATACTAAAATGCACTTAAAATGCTTGCTCTAAGGGTTATATTTATTTACAGATATCGGCATGAGCGATCAGTTTTCCGCAATTCTCGTGAGTTATGATCTGACGAATTTTTCACGAGCAAAAGCTTGCATCGCATTATTGTACGAACGAAAATATGTCTTACGTTGTTCGAATACCGACTAGGATTCAGTAAGAAATATGTTAAATACTTAATGGTTATTTTTGCTTGTATAGGGTGGACGGAGCGTGTTGATAATTTGGCGTTTAATGAAGCGAACCTGCTGCGTTTCTCCGGCGGAAGATGGTAGAAAAATGGTCGCAGTGAATGCAAATTTTCTCCCTTATTGTTTGGTTTATTGTCTCGTTTATGAAGCGAAAAATATGAATACATTTGTCTGCTTTTAGATTTGTTTTCGAGCATTGAATAAAATTGATCTAAGTTGAATGGGATTTCATTGACAAATCGCCTGGAACGGAACGTCTGCATTTAACAATGTTTATTCTGTTTGACTGTATAAATTTGCACTAAATATAAATAATGCCATCAACGTTGTACTTAAGTATACTGAGTCATACTATCGCATTAAGAGCCAAGACAGCAATTCTGCCGAATCACGGCCCGAAATTCGAATATCACCGTTCGGCCGACGATCCCGAAACTTTTTAATTGTAATGGAGATTAGCGGCTATCTGATTTGGACTTAGTGTGCGCATTTGTAATAACATTGTTATTTTTGTTCCTTTGACAGCCGTGGGCGAGCGGTGAGATGCACAGATAAGGAAAGAGCGGGGCAGCTAATGCGAACTAGAATGCACGACTTTCCTAGCCACTGGTCTTGGATGGCCTCTTTTGTTTTTAACATAGCGCTCTATTAACATAAAAAAATGCGAACGGAAAGTGAGATGAATTAAAAATGATAGGTAATTTATATTATACAGAACATTTGTGTCGCTATAAGTGACTATTGATATCTAAGTATCTATCATGTCTAGTTTCTCAAAAAGATTATTACATCTACACTCAGTCACTGTAATAAATGAAAGTTTAGTAATCTCAGAAATTACTAGGTTGATTTCAAAAGCTATTTCATCAGTAATTCGAAAGAACACGGGCCTTATAATTACCGATTTATTTATAGACAGCTAGTACAACGTGTATTGCAGTGTTGTGTCTTAGAAGCTTAATACAAAGCAACGTCGCCAAATGAAGTACTCCCAACGTGTCAACATTAACAATAATACTCACGTCGCCGGCACCCCTTCAAACCTAACACAGTCATTAGAAAACTGCAAGCTCACGCCAGCAATTCATGTATTCAATAACGTCACCCTCTAGAAATCTATTAACGTCAACGTTTTAATAATCAATTTGCAGAACCCCTGACGAAAACTGAGTGAAATGTCAAGCCATCGTTAGTGCACTTTTGCAGAGTTTTAAATAATGAGTACAAATTAATACTTTGACTGAAACACAGAACTTATTTCTCGCGAACAGTCACGGTGTCATGGAAAATGAAAAACATCTAATAGACTTCAAAACGAATACTATTAATTAAAATCGCATGCATTTAAATATACTTGTTTCTAATACAATAATTCTAAAAAAACTATCGCGACATGACAATTAAAATACGTCGGTGTTAGATGACTGAGTAAGTTAGGGAATTTAACAGAAAATATTCTATTTTAGCATAAATTTAAGTTGCGAAAAATACTTTCTTAAATTTATTCTGAAAGTGTGCATCTATGATTTTTTCCAGACCGATTCAAAGTAATATACGAAAATTGGACCATCAATAAAACGATTTCACTAGATAAACTGTTCCCAGCTAATAATGTATTAAGAATTCTATCTACCATTTGAAAAATACCGATACCAAAATTTGGTATTTGATATATACTTCAAAGTCCAGAGTAATCCAGAATCTTCACGCATTATTTTGTCGCTGGATTACTGATGCTGGGCATACATCAATTAGTTAAGTATACAGTATATTTAGGTTTATGCTTATAGTTTAAGAGCCGACGACACTGAACCTAGTTCGATAAGACTCCCAGATGAGATATATATTATAAGATGCGTCATTCCTGGGGGAATACGAAACGGCTATGCTGCCATGCAAAAAACCTGGTGGCCATAGTAAAAAAAATTTTTCAAAAAAAATAAAATTTCCGGTTTCTAGTACGATAAGTCTCCCAGGTTTCGTTTGTTCCTCGATACAGGGGAGGGGTAGGACTATACGATAATGCAGTGCTGCAAGCCCCCCTGACTGGCCTTGTCAGTGGCAGCAGCATGATAAGTGACGCCAATATTGAGGTATCTAGTATGATCGGTCTCCTAAAAAAACCAAGGCTCATCTGAAAGATCATCAATTTCTGTGTAAGAAAAACCACTGCTGCCTTTTCCTAATAGTGGAGAAGGTGGTGCTGCAGCGATTGAAGGAGCTCAGTACACTGAACCTAATTCGATAAGACTCCCAGATGATATGTATATTATAAGATGCGTCATTCCTGGGGGAACACGAAACGGCTATGCTGCCATGCAAAAAACCTGGTGGCCATAGTAAAAAAAATTTTTCAAAAAAAATAAAATTTCCAGTTTCTAGTACGATAAGTCTCCCAGGTTTCGTCTGTTCCTCGATACAGGGGAGCGATAGGACTATACGATAATGCAGTGCTGCAAGCCCCCCTGACTGGCCTTGTCAGTGGCAGCAGCATGATAAGTGACGCCAATATTGAGGTATCTAGTATGATCGGTCTCCTAAAAAAACCAAGGCTCATCTGAAAGATCATCAATTTCTGTGTAAGAAAAACCACTGCTGCCTTTTCCTAATAGTGGAGAAGGTGGTGCTGCAGCGATTGAAGGAGCTCAGTACACTGAACCTAATTCGATAAGACTCCCAGATGATATGTATATTATAAGATGCGTCATTCCTGGGGGAACACGAAACGGCTATGCTGCCATGCAAAAAACCTGGTGGCCATAGTAAAAAAAATTTTTCAAAAAAAATAAAATTTCCAGTTTCTAGTACGATAAGTCTCCCAGGTTTCGTCTGTTCCTCGATACAGGGGAGCGATAGGACTATACGATAATGCAGTGCTGCAAGCCCCCCTGACTGGCCTTGTCAGTGGCAGCAGCATGATAAGTGACGCCAATATTGAGGTATCTAGTATGATCGGTCTCCTAAAAAAACCAAGGCTCATCTGAAAGATCATCAATTTCTGTGTAAGAAAAACCACTGCTGCCTTTTCCCAATAGTGGAGAAGGTGGTTGCTGCTGTGATTGAAGATCGCGTTCAGCGTAGCTGGATTCGGTTTTTCAATTCAGTTTTGTCAGCAATCGCCCGGTTCCTTTCGATTTGCACTTAAGAATAATTTTGCTTGTCGTTGATTGCATAAACAAATGATTTTGAAAAGTTATTCTCCATTATACCGAAATAAGAGCTCCACAGAGAATCCACAAAACACTTTGTATACACTAGCTGAATAATTGATAAAATGTACATCAACCTTGTGTGATTTGAAGACGAGATAAAAGCGGTAACTCAAAATGAAGCTTTTTCAATAAAAATCAAGTACACCTATTCTGTTTCCATCTGTGTTAGTTAGCTGTAAAATATAACTGTATTTCCATTATATCGAAATAAGCTCTATAAAGAACCCAGGAAAAACTTTTATACAGTAGCTGAATAACTGATTCATTTTGATTAACCGCTTTTATCTTGTCACATAAGGTTGTACATTTTATCAATTACTCAGCTAGTGTATAAAAAGTATACTCCACTATTGGGAAAAGGCAGCAGTGGTTTTTCTTACACAGAAATTGATGATCTTTCGGATGAGTCTTGGTTTTTTTAGGAGACCGATCATACTAGATACCTCAATATTGGCGTCACTTATCATGCTGCTGCCACTGACAAGGCCAGTCAGGGGGGCTTGCAGCACTGCATTATCGTATAGTCCTACCCCTCCTCTGTATCGAGGAACAGACGAAACCTGGGAGACTTATCGTACTAGAAACCGGAAATTTTTTTTTTTTTGAAAAATTTTTTTTACTATGGCCACCAGGTTTTTTGCATGGCAGCATAGCCGTTTCGTGTTCCCCCAGGAATGACGCATCTTATAATATACATATCATCTGGGAGTCTTATCGAATTAGGTTCAGTGTACTGAGCTCCTTCAATCGCTGCAGCACCACCTTCTCCACTATTAGGAAAAGGCAGCAGTGGTTTTTCTTACACAGAAATTGATGATCTTTCAGATGAGCCTTGGTTTTTTTAGGAGACCGATCATACTAGATACCTCAATATTGGCGTCACTTATCATGCTGCTGCCACTGACAAGGCCAGTCAGGGGGGCTTGCAGCACTGCATTATCGTATAGTCCTACCCCTCCCCTGTATCGAGGAACAGACGAAACCTGGGAGACTTATCGTACTAGAAACCGGAAATTTAATTTTTTTTGAAAAAATTTTTTTACTATGGCCACCAGGTTTTTTGCATGGCAGCATAGCCGTTTCGTGTTCCCCCAGGAATGACGCATCTTATAATATACATATCATCTGGGAGTCTTATCGAATTAGGTTCAGTGTACTGAGCTCCTTCAATCGCTGCAGCACCACCTTCTCCACTATTAGGAAAAGGCAGCAGTGGTTTTTCTTACACAGAAATTGATGATCTTTCAGATGAGGCTTGGTTTTTTTAGGAGACCGATCATACTAGATACCTCAATATTGGCGTCACTTATCATGCTGCTGCCACTGACAAGGCCAGTCAGGGGGGCTTGCAGCACTGCATTATCGTATAGTCCTACCCCTCCCCTGTATCGAGGAACAAACGAAACCTGGGAGACTTATCGTACTAGAAACCGGAAATTTTATTTTTTTTGAAAAATTTTTTTTACTATGGCCACCAGGTTTTTTGCATGGCAGCATAGCCGTTTCGTGTTCCCCCAGGAATGACGCATCTTATAATATATATCTCATCTGGGAGTCTTATCGAACTAGGTTCAGTGTCGTCGGCTCTTCTACTATTAGAGGAGTTGAGGCTAGAGATAAATATAAGTCAAAATCAAATCTGCAAATAGGCCTCAAGGGCACTTTTACAAGTCAAAATCTATCTAGGTACATGTAATAAAAATAATACAATAATTAAATAATTAAATGTAGTGTTACATGTCAAAAATAAGACTAAGGAACTAATAACAATCGAGATTTGTTTGTATATATATATTATATTTTGTAATAAACCGTAATAAGTAAACAGAAGACATGCTGGGATATATTTCCTTCTGATTTGATATCTCTGTTATTCTGATTGTTTTAATAATATGACCGCTGTATTAAATACACGTCAAAACATGTGACTATGACAAACATTTTTCAAGATATATATGTTTCGGTTTCGACCCGCGCATGACGCGGACTGCGTCTGTGTCATTCTTTAAACGGTATCGATGTACCTATGTTTCATTTGTTTTATTAATTCTGGTTACGAAACCTGGTCCATCCCTATGCATCTTGATCACAAGCTAGAGACGCGTGAACGTCACCCAATGAATTGCGAACTGCTCCCGAATCTCAGTATCTGTCTAGACTGAGTTAACGGTTGAGATTATATCGTACCGAATAATAGGGTGTGAAATTGCTCAGGTGCTTTTATCGAGTGGAAACCAAGAAGGTGTAATGGTCGCATTGCTCATGAGTCATGTGGTAAAGACGAAATGCTGCGATGATCGCTTTCTACTGGGTAGTTTCTGAAAATCATCTACTAGTATGTTTACAGTCTTGCATTCGTCATAGGTTTCCTCCCGTGGACTCTCCGGTTGTGGAATGAGCTCCCTGCCGAGGTTTTTCCGACGGACTACAGTATGAGGTTCTTCAAGAAAGGAGTTTTAAAAATTTTAAAGCGTCTGCAAGGCGCATGTGACGCTCTGCAGTTACAAGCGTCCATAAACTGCGGTGACGACTTACCATCAGGCAGCCCGCATGCTTGTTTGCCACCGGCGTAGTATAAAGAATACATAAACGTATAGACTAATAAAGAGCGCAGGAAGAGAGTAAAAAATTTACAAATACGTAAGTTAAGTTCTAAGAAAATAAAACTACCTTTCAGTGAATAGGTAAACAATATAAAACGTAAACGATAGGAACGAATAGGTAAACAATAGTTCGCTTTGCAGCAGTCGTAGGTTTTATACATGTACTTACAAATCAACCTCCATGTACCTATACAGCAAAATCTGCATATGAATCTCCTAGTCCAGACAAAATAAACAGATCTGCTAAACAGTATTTTATACTTACCTATATAATGTATATATTATCTAACCCAATGGATTTATGGTGACAAGACAATATTTTATTCAAAAACCTTTTTTTGCAAAGAAACGTCAATCTTAGCCGGCACTCCAATAATATTTTCTGTCGTTTTCTGACGTTAGATTTCTGCCCCCAGATAGGGGAACGTTACACGCCTCCCAATCAATCAAGGCTTTTAGCGGTTTGTATTTAGAACTAATGGCTGCGCATAGAGTAGTTATTCGCAGATATGAAACTACTATGGGGTTAGAAGTAGGGGACTACCATGATGTGTGGCACCGATATGGGATCCAAAATATGGAGGGCCCCTGCCTGGGCCCTTTTAGGTTGCGTGTTCAATTATTCTTTGCTCGGAACTTGAGAGTTAGTAATAAAAAGATTGGTGTATTTGCTCTTGTCACAGTGTGAAATTAAACTGAAACAGGATTAACAATAAAATATTTATAAATCAAAGGACTTCTTACAAACTGTGTAAGTCAGCTATCTAATGACAGTTCGCTGTCTCTAGACAGAACATTATTTTTCCGCTAAAACCTAACAAGCCTGTTGTGCAACAATGTTGCCACACTACTGATAAACGTGATGATGATTGATCGTACTGTTCTGTTGTCCCTCATCAGAAACAAGCACTCTAATTGGCGTTTCCCATCTAGTTTGATCTTAAGCAGTAACCTCAATCTCCTTCCAGCAAAAGCCCAATTTCCTTCCACGGAAGTTCTTTGACATATTTGATATAATTACGTCCAATTAGCATCAGCAGTGGAGTGTACAAAATGACTACACGTGATTTTATTGTCAAGAAAATAAGGATTGAGTAAATCATTACCTTATTTTGCGTACGCTGCCGACTGTCCAGTGTCTACACTGTGTTATAACATGAACCAATATTGAACCGCAAGTATACTAATTTGTTACATATGGGCAGCCCATAAATCAGGCTAGTTTTGTAAGTTAGTGTCATTTGCTCGTCGCCTTTACTAAGTATTCACTATGGAGTAGTACCTACAGACCATGAGTACCTAACCACGGTCTATAATTAAGTTTCTTTAAGTTTGAATGTATAAAGCATATATGCACAAGTAATAAAAACTGTTTTACAACTTATTGGCAATGTAACAATTGCGGAAACCTATTCTCTGTGAGACTAGGAAGCTTCAGGCATAAACTGTCACGCATTACATCTGACTTCGATGATAATCTTACCGGTAGACACTAAGTAAGCATTGGATAACTGGTTGATTGAATTACACTTAAGTTTGATTGAGAGCTGATCCCGATTACTCGCTGGCTTGTGAGGTGCGCGGAATTAATTCAAGATACGATAGATACTCAATACCCTTTTATATACTGACATCGAGATTCGTAACGAATACGTATTACCTGAGGCCAGTCTTATGATACACGTAGGGCTAGTTGTTAATAAGCGTTATGAATACCATTCTAATCAGTGTCACAAATACTTTTGATCCAATTCTCGATAGTTAAAAAAACACAGATGGAGATATAATATTAATCATATGGGACAATTTAAAATTTCGCTTGGCAAACTTCGGAGATTAGAGCGGGACTTTTTTTAATTTTCCTTAGGTTTTGATCTATAACTAATTACTACGAATTTAAATTCGTTTATTGATAACAATAGTATTTCAAGTCATACAGTACTATTAATATAAGCTACACACTATTTACTTATGACACTAATAATGCTATAGTACATTACTAAGACAAAAAATTAAGACTTCATTAAAATACATGAAAGAAATGAAATTACATGATCCACAGCACACACACCACCCCCATCCCGGACCCACTCCACACCGGAGCCAGTAACAAGAATTTGATTTTGTACTACTCCCCCCACATTTTGGTAATTTTGCATGGAATATAAAATTATTTGCTTAAATTTTTAAGTTCCAATAAAGTTTGGTTGGCTTTTTTTACAATGATTATAAATTTCAAATCGATCTGGCATAAGTACGTACTTCCTGATATACAAAAGATGTGACAAACGAACATACGGAATCACACCATAAGGTTTCCGTTGTTGTCTGTTTGATTTGGAACCCTAAATAAGAAGAAATTGTCTTATTTCCTACCAGCCTTTTTCCATCAAAGGTGCATAATATTTCCATTTCATGCAATGTTTTACTAGCACAAACATTCTTAAAATAACTTACTTTAATTAATCAAATCGATATTTACTTTAATTCATGGCCATGAAAGCAGTGGGGTGCCTCGTTCCGTACGAGCTGAACGCCACCTCACTAATATTATTTTTAAAATAAGTGGCAATCAAATATAAAAGGTTATTTTAATATGCAGTAAAATTTGAAATCAATTTCTTTTCGAGCCATAAAGGGGCTTTCCGTGAATCACTGGGAGCCGTAAAGTAATTTCAATCCAGTGTATGATTTGTTAGTAAGAAGTAGTTAAAGGTCTGCGAGAAAGCAGTAAATCACTTGAAGAGACACCCGCTGCCGCGGCTGCATATTATCGAAAAATACTATCCATGGAGCTACCACAATGAAACGGAGTTTTTTTTTAACATTTATAAGTCTTTTGAGAGTTGACATCGTGTTGTGAATTATTTTAAAACGCTGTGAAACGTTGAACTTACTACTATAAATTCGTTTATGTTATGCTGCGGAATATTCTTTGTGTGTATGCGAATTTATACGACAAATTATTTTCGGGATTAAGTTAAATTAACAATTTTATGATGGCTTAATTAAACATACACAAACATTCATACATAAGCTCAGACCTGTATTCCCAAAAGGGGTAAGCAGGTCACATGATTAATTCCATAGCAGCCACATTTAGCAATTGTAGGTTTAAAGCTAGAGAAAATATGATATTGCAGTGATAGGTTGCTAGCCGATGGGCTAAACCACAATACAACCCGATTCCTATAGTTGAGTGTTACGACACCCACGAGAAGAAAGGGGGAAGTGCTGTTCTGACAAGACACCAGACTTAATTAAACCATGACTTAAGAATTGCGATCAATGTTCAAGTTCAGTATATACTCTGACCAGCCAATATGGTTACTTGTTTTTCAGAATAATCTAGTTAATATATTATAACGACTAATTAGACTTTGAAGGTCAAATATTGCAGTCAATTAAAGAGGATATAAATTATCATCCTCCTAATGTTTGCCCGCTAATATTCCCAAAATTTGACACTAGTTTTACAAAAAATACTCCTATCTATCAAGTGGGACAACTAGATCATGTTGGGGTTATACCGGTGTCTCCGGCATTTTTTTCTTGACCGAGTAGCTACTGTTAACTAAATGATATTTCATGCATAAGTTTTTTCAAAAATACTGGCACGAGCCACGATCCGGTCCCGAACCCATGACCTTCTGATCCGCTCGACTATAGTGGCTTATGTTGACATGATTTTGAAGATAGTAAGTTAAGACAATACACAAGATAGACATTGATATCAAACATAAAATACAAATACAAAAGCCACGCATACCCCAGACACTCAATACTCTTCCCGAAGAACAATTCACTAAAACGCAGCCACCATCTCCGTTAATTTGTCTGAAAGCGATACTTTGTAGACCCAAAATCTATACGTGTAAGTAAATACGCTGCCGGTAATTTGTGTTTGCCCCCAAATTCTCTTCCACGTCAATCGAACAAAGATGTACTGATTGAATAGTAACACAATATCCAAGGAAGTAAAGCCAAACATTTCCGCGGTCCCGTTGTGTGTGACTTTTGTTTTGTTCACGTCGATCTTGAAATGTGAAATAAGGTTAAAACTGATAATGCTGAATCTAACGATTTTTACCGAAATCTACTAAATTTAATATTTTTATACTATATATTATTATACCTAGATATGGTAGAAAATACTTCAAAAATCTATAAAACTTTGTTACGTAAATACATATTCAATATCAATGCAAAGAAAATTACGATATGCTTAATATAAATAATAAAATTGCCAATTACAAAAACTCCTTGAGAAACCCTAAAAAACCTGACTATAGGTATGTTTCAAGTAATAAATTAATGGTCGCTACCGGCAAGACGCTAAATACTAGATAAAAAAGACACCACAGATTATAAAATTTAGACCGCAATGAACTTAATGGCACCGTCCAACCTCTTAAGGCGGTGAGAGTATGCAATTTACTAAAAACAAACGCCCTCGCTGTCTCACAATTTGAACAAATCGCTTAGCGAAAACATTAGCTACGGCTCAAAGGCTTTTCAGCGCAAATTGTACGTGAAATTCAACTGGCAACGCTTTCGGGTCGCAAAGATTAGGGGTCGATATCGTGCTTAGTTTGAACTTAGATGATGCCGCCGTATCAGACTTTAAGTTGTTTGTATTGGCCGTATTCGTACTAAGTTCATTGTACTACACCTTTTAGGTTTCCATACAAGTACTCGTGAAATACAGTTATAACATTTCTCCGAAACTTAGACGAGATTCAGTCAACCACAAATATTTTCTGTGAATTTAAAATCCAAATATATAGCTAAAACATTTCGCGCTAATAAACAGTTTAACCAACCTGTTTTGACATAAAACAAATCTGATTCTATCAAAATGAACTAGTAGTCGTATCAAGGAGTTAGTAAACGTCGTGGTGGGCGTGACTGAGTGTTTGCTTAGTTCTTTGTACGTCTCGACTGAGCAAATACTTTTATCGTTATTGACACAGTGTTGAGTTGCCGTCTACTGAATGCCTATGAGATGTTTTTTTTTAATATTTCGGTGGCCCTTCCATATTAAAATAATATTGAACATTGTCTTTGTTTTGCGGCTTGAGAAATAGTGATCTGGGGCTCGGAGAGTTAATCACCAAATCACCTTAGTTCACGTATATGTCGGAGATACATTACATAACGGCCTGTTTAGCAGATCAACACTACGAGATTAGATTAAGAAAACTAAGTTTAATGTTGGAAACGCCAAGCGGTGATAGCTTGGGAGTGGTCTTCGTTTGGTCCGTGGGGGGTACTTGCTAAAACATGCATTGACAACTACCCTTTTCTAAACTAACTATAAGTCACGTTGACAGTATAAAAGGCTCTGGCCCCTTGTCTACAGACGATTATTCTTTCTGAGTTTCTGGCGCACGGACGTAAACGGCGAATGCTCCGCGTTTCTGACTGTACTGAAATTGCCTGAAGGCTTATCCTGAAGGTTTATAATTCGTGATCAGTTAGCTTGGTTCATAATCACTGTTTGTTCGACTGTTAAACAATAAGTGTCTATTTAAAGTTATAACCGATCCAGTGCTTACTTTGAAATAACCAATACAGTGTAATAAACCCTATTAGTGATGTTTTATTCCTTATTTCCGTGCGTCAGTGTGAATATCTAGTTACGAAGTAGTGATGATGAAATGTGCTCGATGCCATCCCTACCAACCACTGGTCTATTGCATAAACCGCTCGACCAAACACCAATATATCACCCATCTAAACCCGCCTTCGTCGATATCAGAAGTGGGATGATGATCCTGTTCCCACAACGAGTATTCACCAGGGTCGCGTGTCTTGTGCGCAACGGGGCGCACTACCGGAAACTTCCGGTTTGGTGTTTACAAGCTAAGTAACCACTTGTGAGACACTGGTTCATAAATCTGGTGAGATCAAACCATTTTTATTGTTAATATTGCTGAGATCTAGAATTTTCTTACAATTTATTATGTAATCATGATTGCTTAAATGTGGTGGGTACGTTAGTTAATTTACTTCAATAGTTAGTAAAGTACCTACGCGTACCGCGTGCGATATACGAGGTTATGCAACATGGTCCTTGGTCAACACTGGGATGGGTGACCGCTCTAAGTAGTTAGTAACTGTACACTCCCGTGTTTAGAAGGAAGTGTTGTGCCGTTGGTCCCAGTCGATGTTTATGACTACAGTCTAAGCCTTCAAGGGGCTTGTGAATTTCTAAAAGTGAAGTTATCCACTCACTTTTAGGTCTAGTTTCCCATTCATCATCCCTCGTAATGAGGCTGAGCTGGTATAATAAGATAGGTGTCCTGAAAAGTTAACTAGAACTTTCATTGCAATTAGCTTTATTATTACTATTTTGAATACTCTTTAAATTTGATAACTTTTAACCCCTTCGATAAAAACTTGAAATGGTAAACAAACGTATGCTACGCCTATGAAATTATTGTTTTAGTATCGTATATCTACATCTACGAGCAATACTCCTAGCAGCGAAGGCCTCATCCGACAGTCGTGGATACGTGGATCGAGATCGTCCAGCATCGGTGGAGGATGTCGGACTACCACAACGTTTTCTGAAGCGTTGGAGCAACGAAATAAAAGGAGAGGTTTCGTTCCAATTGTTTTTATTTAAAAAAGAGCTTAACGATAATGGCAAAGCTTTTACAGCTTTTAGAAACGATCCTTAGTACTAATAATGATTGCGGAGAAGATTTGTGTTTTGTTTGGTTTCGTAGACTCCACGATATTATTAGTTTCAATTGAACAAAAGTGATAAGTTAAATTTGAAACAAAGAATATACAGTTTGTCTCTAATGATTACACTGAAACGTACAAAGAGGACATATGATAAAACTGATACCATACAAATTGAATTTTACAGGATGATGGCCGGTGTGTGGCCGGTACTCGGTCGTTCCATTGGAGACTTCGTGCTTTTGCTGAGCATCAGCGAGCGAGCTGGCAGTTGGTGTGACGTGTGGCAGTATCTGAAGGCCCTACTTTCTGGTCAACATGCAAATCGTAGCAGCACACCATGGCAAACATTGTGTATCCGGTGAGCAGTTCAAATATCATTGGGATTTTGAAACAAAGTACTCACATCATATAGTTCAGTTTTGTCGATATTTTAATGGGATTTGGAATTATGGAAACTTGGCAATCCTCATCAAAATCGTTTGATGACAATACTGAAACTGTTTTCATAAAGTTACTTTTTAGAATTCTATTGTGTTGTCGGCTTTTCATCTCGGTCCGTGATTATGAACAGTATTTTTGGAACATATTAGAAAAAATAGTTATTTTATTTCACCAAATTTGTAATTTTATACCACTTGCAAAAGCAGCTACCACACTCTTCCAGTATTGCTTTGTTTGGTATTCCTAAAAAGTTCAGTGGTTGCAAAGTCTGATTAGGCACACAATCACCATCGGAACATCCGTTGGTGCGGATGGGCGCTTAGGGCCATCCGTTGGGGCGGATGGGCGCTTAGGGGCATCCGTTGGTGCGGATGGGCATTTAGGGCCATCCGTTGGTGCGGATGGGCATTTAGGACCATCCGTTGCTGCGGATGGGTAAGTGTATGAGTCGTTGTGGCGACTTATCCTGTATTTTGGGACCATATGTTAGTGCGGATGAGTATTTGGATGTGCCGTCGATGCGGACTCGTTAAGGTTCAGTCACATAACTCAGATTTACGCAATGCGTCAATGCTTAAGTAGTATTTTTGCCTACTTAGTGATTATTTTACTGTATATTGAGGTAAAACTTGTAATCCTTTTTGAGACCAAGATTAGACTCCTTTTAACTCCCTATGTATGTGGTGACAACTGATAGGTACAGCAAAATGAGCATCGCAAACCTACGCTAATATTTCTAATGTGTTGAGTTATATGGACGATTTTCATAAAATTTTTGGAGAAATATGAATACCTTTGATGTTTGATTTTTGTTTCTTAAATGATACAATAGTCTGGTTTTTATGTGATGGTTCAATTTCTAATCCTAAACAATATGATTTGGCTTTGCTTAAGCTACCGTAACTGTGAGTTATGATTCTTTGGTCAGGATTGACCGAGCGATGTGATACTGTGTTTGGATTTCTGTTTTTGCAGATCGGCACACGAGGACGTGTGTTATGCAGGATGGCCGTGTCGGAGATACATTACATAACGGCCTGTTTAGCAGATCAACGCTACGAGATTAGATTAAGAAAACTAAGTTTAATGTTGGAAACGCCAAGCGGTGATAGCTTGGGAGTGGTCTTCGTTTGGTCCGTGGGGGGTACTTGCTAAAACATGCATTGACAACTACCCTTTTCTAAACTAACTATAAGTCACGTTGACAGTATAAAAGACTCTGGCCCCTTGTCTACAGACGATTATTCTTTCTGAGTTTCTGGCGCACGGACGTAAACGGCGAATGCTCCGCGTTTCTGACTGTACTGAAATTGCCTGAAGGCTTATCCTGAAGGTTTATAATTCGTGATCAGTTAGCTTGGTTCATAATCACTGTTTGTTCGACTGTTAAACAATAAGTGTCTATTTAAAGTTATAACCGATCCAGTGCTTACTTTGAAATAACCAATACAGTGTAATAAACCCTATTAGTGATGTTTTATTCCTTATTTCCGTGCGTCAGTGTGAATATCTAGTTACGAAGTAGTGATGATGAAATGTGCTCGATGCCATCCCTACCAACCACTGGTCTATTGCATAAACCGCTCGACCAAACACCAATATATCACCCATCTAAACCCGCCTTCGTCGATATATATATAAAGGCAATAATAAAAACTTGAATTAATTTGCACTAATGTCTATCTCAAAACAGTTACAAACTTTCTCAATAACGCCTATTGAGTCATAAATCAGTAATAATGATTTAAAAATAGCAATATTTTATCAATAGGTACCTAATTTTTATTTTCTTAATTTTAATTATATATTATATAAGTGATGAGTGATGTGTCATTTGGAACCATGTGTTTTTTGGAACCATAACAAGAAAACAAATTGAAATGTCTTTAGAATTCACACGGCGGAAACGAATTTAATTTATCGACGTCTCATTCAAACTGCGGACTTCAGTGCTTCGTACGACAATTTTATACGGGCGCAAATTTACATACAAAACCTGCAACAACTGTATCTGCTGGGTATAAAGGCGAATTTTGAATAAACAAACTACCAGCTTAGTTTGCTGATTCAGTATTGAAGTGACAAAACTTTAATAGGACTTTAACAAATAGCTAAACATTTTGTAATTCGAAGAACATCTTGAATGCGTTTGCTCAACAAAAGGATGGGCCGCCGTCATTTGTTCAAACTCCCGGCCAATACCAACATCTGCGCTTTTTTTGATACTTGACCAAGGCGAAATAGATATTTGTTCAACTAGCCAGAAAATCAACAGTCATTGTGTTTTTATGGGAAGGTGGTAATAAGTTTGTTTTGACAATGGTTCGGCACAGTCCAGGATGCACATTGCACATTTGACGAAATAATTTCGCTTTGAATACTTTTAAATTTATATGGTAGGTAAGCTGATTTGCGTTCCAGATAAAGGGATGAAATTTTAATACGTTCTTAAAACTTTAATCCGGTTTAGCTTTAGAAGTATCCGACGGTTACCGAAGAGCATATTAATTTGATCAGGTTATTTTAGAGCGTTCTCGGTAACGCTTCTAATATTTGAGCAAGTCTGGTCTTCCAGAGTAATGCGGACATTTTATAGTCTTTTGTTTGCGACAAGTTTTAGGGAAGTTATTGTTTAAGATTAATTAATAGCGTTCTTTATTATTTTAAATATGATGTTGCTCCAATTACTTAAACTAGTTTTTAGCATTCCGTATCCTGATGTGCCTTTTCCGTCCGTCTTTCAGGTTGTTTTTTTTTTACATAATATGTGTTACTGTAGCCGCAATAATAACAAATACTAAAAATTAAAATACATCCAAAGATGAACGGTGATTTAGATAGACAGAAATCGTTTATTCATGTAAAAACAATTACATAATACCATACAAAAAATGCGCCAAACTGTAGCGAACAGTTCGTTAGCGCGTCGCGCTCAGTTTACTTTTTAACGTAAGGTAATTGTTGTTTTGCAAATGTGAGATCTTATTCTATTTTATTAGGTGCTAATGAATTTACGAGGGTAGGGAACTTTAACTATTTTTTGTGGTACGTACTTGAAAGATGTACCATTATGCCATGTACCAGTGAGCCAGTCCAACTTGTAATTGGCCGGTTCTTAGATACGTATTATCAAAATGCCTTTCTGACTCAACGTATTGGTACATTTAGGAAGGTACCTACTGGTTAGGACACGAGAAATGTAAAACTGATATCACCGCATTGTGATATCACAGACGTAAATATAATTATAACGAATAAACTGTATTAATGTACACATCGTACTCGTATCCCACTTCGTAGTTAAAGCTCCGATATCAACACAGAACTCGTTCTAACAATAAATACGAAGATAACGCAATATCTGTCTGGCGCACAGTGAGTGCAGGCCATTTGCATCGAAAGTAAATGCACTGAAACTGCCTCTGGCGGAATTTAATAAAAACATATATTAGAACGTGGTTTTGTTTATATCCGTTCGTTTATTCGTAGCACAGGATGCGTGGTATCCACCTGCCCGTTTATAGGTACTGAAAATACTACTACTATTAGTATTTTCGCAGTCCAGCTGCAAAATGAGAAATTTAGAAGAGTTAGGACAGCGGAACGTTCTTGTTCAAATTCGAGGAAGCTCAGCTCGGGAAGTATAACTATGCAGAATAACACAGTCGAATAATACAACGTTCATAATACTACTTTACTCTTTTGTTAGTGCCAGCACCAGGCCAGTGCCAGCAGCAGCAGTAACCAGGGGGTTATGACGGTAAGGTTGCCAAACTCAAGCCAATGAAAACGCAAGCCTTTTTTTAACCTAATTGTGGCTTCATAGGCCGGGCCTAATAAAGCGATAGGAGTGTGGAAACCTCTGACATGACTCCGCGGGCGGCTTAAACACTAGAATACTCTACGAGTTTGCGCTCCAGTAAGATTGGTTGAGTGGCTTCAACCAAATCTGAGGTAAGAGTGGAATCTTGCTACTGGGGGTTTTGTCACTGGTTTACTAAACCTAGCCTAGCTGAAAAGAGTCCAGCAAGACTCTCAGCTAGGCCCGACCTATGTCGGGCTGACACTACCCGGTATGCGGCGATACCGGGACGAATAGGAACTATATGTGTCTGTGTTGTCGCGATCGCGGGGAGGACGTCCCCTTCCCATAGTAAGCTCAACAAGGCTGTGTTATGTATACAAGAGATAAACTTAATAGATATAAATACGAGTCCAAGTACATAGAAAACATCCAAGACACATTCATACGTATAAAACACATTAATACGCAAAAAACCCAGGACCGTCAGTTCCAGAGAAGGAGGTAATGTCCCTACCCACTAAATAGGTTTAACTGGTCGGCAAATCGATATAATAATAGATACTTTTACAAAAATTTGATTACTAAAATTAAATTACTTGTTGTGTTTAATGATGTTTACGTTACGTGTTTGGAAAGAGTGCACAGAGAAGACAACCGATCATGTAGGTACATATTTTATTTTATTACCATGTGGTTTAGGCAATATTTCTTATTATTATTTTGTCCTCTAGCTTATTAAACCACAATTTGACTGATGGCTCCTTCAAATGAGAAATTCACAGAAATTTGTATTCACAGAACATCGTAGATGACATAACTAACATCAAATAACTGGATCTATTACGTTTGGAGATTGGCATACAGATAGATGTACGTTCTTGGGGGATGGAAACTGGATATATAAAATGAAATGTAATTAGTTGCCAGGCGAAAAGGCCCATAGATAAATAGAATAAACTTGTTAACTGACATATAAAAAATGTTACCAAAAACTATGCTTGCGACGATGTACTGTTGGCTTCATAAGTATAGCTGGACACATTGTGTACTTTGTGGATTTCACTCGTTCATTTTAGTATGACAATTCAAACATGTTAAAGCGACAAGGTACAAAAGTGTTAAGTCTTATGAGGCCGACCGTACCTACGGCGCAACGACATCGTGGTGTCCGGTATCTGGCAGCGAAAACGAAGACTCACACAAAATAAAAATAATCCTGCTTTTTGATGGTCGCTAGACGTTCTGTTAGTACTGATCTCATGTGAAATAAATGAATGTAAATACATATTTAGGAGTTAAATCAACAAATCAAACTGATATATACATTTTTTAATTAGGTGCTAAGGTAAACGGCCCCAAATTTTTTATTGTGTTATTATTTTTTCAGATAGTAGGGAATATACCAGCAGGTAGAGCAAGGAAAGGTACCCGCAGCTTACTTTATTTTAACTTTTTGACGAAAACAGCCGATACTTTGCCGATTTCCATTGTATATCCCAAGAACAAAGTTTCTGCTCTTCAGCTAAAATAGTGATGTTGAAACCAAATAAGAAAATCAATAAGTTCGAATTTTCTCGAAAATGGATCAAATTCTTAATCAAATGGCGAAAAAAATAACTCAAAAGAATAAATAATTACATAATTATCAGTATTCAAAGTTTTAAGAGGGGGCGTACTCTGTCCCTTTTCCGCAAAACACACCTTTGTATTGGAACGATCGTCATTTACTATGGCGCTCGTGGTCAATGACGTTACTGATCCATCGGTCTTTCTCTTTCTAACCAGCAACACTAAAATGGTCGTAGCTTCGTTATTTTTTGAGATATCTGAATAGGATTTTCACCCTTTGGCATATGTTTTGCCTTGTTTATTTTGGAGCAATCTTACGGAGTAGTCAAATTTGAGTCAACATCCCTATTTTTTCACTGAAGCAGGTAAAGCACATTGTTCTACAAACTTACTTACTTTATTTTAATTTATGACCATCATGATACGTAATACCAGCCATCAACTGGTTAGAATTCGAGCCGACCAGTTGTCCTATTACTTTGAGAGTATTGCTACAGCTTTTGGCTTCAAATATGTCATTGTTCGGCAAAGACTTCTCGATAGATATCTGATATTTCCCCAAGAAATATGAAACTTGGCAACGCTTTCCGTACGAATGTTGCATAAATATTGCCCTATTTCGTGGCATTTAATTGTACGTTTAATAGTTCTTGAAATTTAAGATGAGCGATAGTATATATTTTTTTAAATAGGAGAAATATTATTATAACTCCACAAAGTAAGTTTTTCTATATTTTATTTTGCGCTCTGTTTATTTCTCAATCATCGTTCATTGAACTTAAGCTGAAATTTCGTCAAAAAATAATTAACAGTAAACTCACAATTTCATTCATCCTCTGAAGCGTTCTCGTCAAATTAATTTCATTAAAAAAAAAGTAAACAAATAGAATCTATCCTTTTTAGCTTATGACATTTTCAAATATTTTAAATTTGTATTTTAAGTGATAAACGTATTATTACGAAACTGATCATTTTAAACCACACTTAAATATATATTATATATTCAAGTAGATATTCAGGATGAAACAAAAATACTTAATATGATAACATAAAATTTGCATATGAGAACCTTATTAGCATTCCCACAATAACAATATAAATAAAATGATAATACAAACATGGAACGAAAGATCGAAACTAGAACGACAAATGATAAAGCACTAAGCACAATAGCAACCTCAACTTCAAAATACAATCTCAAATACTCCAATATTCAGTTGAATCGGAATTCACTTTTAAATTCAACAAAGGCACTCTATTTATACCGCTGGATTTAAAAGTTGCTAGGCAAAACTACTGCGTTCTCATTTATTTTCCACGCAATTTCCGCGATACCAAGTTTCATTAAAAGCAGAGTGTTAAGCGAAAGTTTGATAGCGTTCCTAGTGCCCGTTGTATAGTTGCAGCGATCAGCCCGCTTCCGCCTCCGTTCAATAGACATCCATTTTATGCCTTTTTGCTAAATAAAACTTACCCCACGTTCCCATATACAACGCAAACTTTACTAACGTTCAGCTATCGATCTTTTCGAACAATCCACAAAATACCTTAAAGTTATCTCATTTAAGTGCATTTTCCAGCTTAGATATTTTTCCATCTTTGGTGCTTTATAGATGTTTCATTTTAATACGAGTTTTTCATAAGTAGCAGTGAAGTGTGTTGCAATGTGCTTCTGTTATGCTTATGCATTTTAAGCAGTGAGCGTATTTTACTGACATGGTTATTTTTTTAACTTACGTCTTATTGCTGTGATGTGCAAAGACAGCCTGTTGTTCGGAACTAGTTTTAAGTCTTAATACTCTGTATTAGTTTTATTTATCTTTATTAATGAATATACTTTTATGCCGCTTACCTCATTGTTACCATCTTCAGACTTAAAAGTTTGAAATAGATATATTGAAAATACAGTTTGGAAAAACAAAGGCAACGCAGACGTCTTTTGTGCCGACATTCTGGTCCACAATCCATACTTCCTATAAGCTTAATCACGACAAAACAGTCATACCTTCATGTCAACTATTTTCAAATACAAGGGAAAACGATCTTTATTACTCAAGACAAAAGTACGACGTTTAACAAGGGGTAAAGGTCTCGAGATCCCGCTGAGAACGATGTAGGCGGTTATCTGTGTATCAGATTAAGATAGTACCTACGGAGGTCAAGATCGACACGCGAGCGCACACACGGAGTCTTGCTAGTTGACGAATATGGTTCGAAGTTCTGTCAGATTGTGTAAGGGTCGTGACAAGTGTCACAAACTGTCGTGGAATATATTGGAATAAACGAATGTAAACAAGGGTACGGTCGGTCTCACAAGGGGCTTAACACCTTTGTACCCTGTCGCTTAACCCGACAGATTAACCCGACATTATACCGAAGATATCCCGGACGTCAGCCTGTATGAGATTAGTATGGCTCTCAAACAGTTGAAGAACGGCAAAGCCCCGGGTGACGACGGAATTACAGCCGAAATCCTGAAGGCGGGCGGTAAACCTGTCCTCAGAGCCCTTCAGACGCTGTTTAATTCTGTAATTCACGAGGGGAAAACGCCGCAAGCATGGAACAGAAGTGTGGTGGTGCTTTTCCTCAAAAAAGGCGATAACACTTTGCTGAAGAATTATAGACCCATCTCACTTCTGAGCCATGTTTACAAGCTGTTTTCGAGAGTCATCACGAACCGTCTCGCGCGCAGGTTTGACGACTTCCAGCCTCCCGAACAAGCCGGATTCCGAAAAGGCTACAGTACCGTAGACCACATACATGCCTTGCGGCAGGTTATACAGAAGACCGAAGAGTATAACTTGCCACTTTGTTTAGCATTTGTGGACTACGAGAAAGCCTTCGATTCGATCGAGACTTGGGCTGTACTGCAGTCTCTCCAGAGGTGCCAAGTTGACTACCGGTATATCGAAGTCCTGAAGTGCCTGTACGAAAACGCCACCATGTCCGTCCGACTACAGGACCAGGAAACAAAGCCTGTTCCACTGCAGCGGGGAGTCAGACAAGGAGATGTGATCTCTCCGAAGCTCTTCACCGCTGCACTGGAGGATGCTTTCAAATTTCTGGACTGGGAAGGACGAGGCATCAACGTAAATGGCGAGTACATCACTCACCTTCGATTTGCTGACGACATTGTAGTCATGGCTGAGACCATGGAGGACCTCAGTACAATGCTCGTTGATCTCAGCAGAGTTTCCGATCGAGTTGGTCTGAAAATGAACATGGACAAGACGAAGGTCATGTCTAATGCCCATGTCGTACCAACTCCCGTAATAATCGGCGGCTCGGCGCTCGAAGTTGTTGACGAGTACGTATACCTGGGACAAACAGTCCAGTTAGGTAGGTCCAACTTCGAGAAAGAGATCACTCGTCGAATCCGACTCGGCTGGGCAGCGTTCGGGAAGCTTCGCAGTGTATTCTCGTCCAGTTTACCGCAGTGCCTCAAGTCAAAAGTCTTTGACCAGTGTGTGTTGCCAGTGATGACATATGGATCCGAGACATGGGCGCTAACGATGGGCCTCATAAGAAAGCTCAAGGTCACCCAAAGAGCAATGGAAAGAGCTATGCTCGGGGTTTCTCTGCGTGATAGAATTAGGAATGAAGCTATCCGTAGCAGAACTGGGGTCACCGACATAGCCTTCAAAATTGCGAGACTTAAGTGGCAGTGGGCAGGGCACATTGCTCGCAGGACTGACGGTCGATGGGGCCAGAAACTGCTTGAGTGGCGTCCACGCACCGGAAGACGAGCTGTCGGTAGGCCTCCGACAAGGTGGAGTGATGACCTGGTGAAGGTCGCGGGAATCCGGTGGAAACGAACGGCACAGGACCGGTCTAAATGGCGAGCCTTGGGGGAGGCCTATGTTCAGCAGTGGACGTCTTTCGGCTGAAATGATGATGATGATGACCCTGTCGCTTTAACGTCATGTTTAACTGAAATACTAAATTTCCAGCCGGTGAAGGGGACAAAGTACCAAAGTGTCCACTGTCCAGCTACTTATGAGGCCGATTGTAAGAGAAAAGATAAGTAAGAAAATTCACTATAGAAATTCTTGGCATTATTTTCATACATTTGTGTATAAGCTCGAATAGCTTTTTACGGTTCCATACCTAAAGGATCTAAGGGGTCCCATTTTAGAACCCTATTACTAATACTTCGCTGTCCGTCCGTCTGACTGTCCGTTTGTATCTCATGAACCGTGATAGTCAGATAGTTGCAATTTTCACAGATGATGTATTTCTGTTGTCGCTATAACAAAAAAGTACTAAAAAACAGAATAAAATAAATATTTAGGGGGCTCCCGTACAACAAACGTGATTTTTTAAACGTTTTATATATAGTAGTACGGAATCCTACGTGCGCGAGTCCGACTCGCACTTGGCCGGTTTTCTAATTGCTACTTACATGTCGTGTTATGTGCTAAACATTGCATCAATAGTTTTGCTAGGTGCACTGTGGTTTGGGACAACTTTACGAAAAATTGTTACTACTTCTGACAGCACTGCAACAGTTGCTGGTTTTGCAACATTTTAGCAACAAATAACCAAGTATTTAGGTAAATAGATAGAAATTGATCAAAGTAGGCATATTTATGAATATGCTATTAATCCGGCGTCCCAGTAATTACTGTCCACATAATATTGTTATGAGTTCTTTTTTTTTGGGTGAAATCGATAACATGCTATTAGACCTCTGTGATCTAAGTCACCTACGAAATCTCATGATTGATGATCATCAAATCTTAGGTTTCTAACATGTATTCAATTAAATTCTAATTGAAATACGTCAATTTTAACGTGTTAACATTTAATGTGTTTCTCGTAACTAACTTAAATGAAATAGTGTTTACACTATTATAGCATTATGCAAAGCATGTTAGTTTGTATGATTAAGGATGAAAGCACTGAAAATCAGACGATCATGACCATGAGAGTGACTAAGTTAGGTAGCTACCAGTAGGTGGGAGGTAATTAAATTACGCTGCAAAGATTCCATAAATTCATACTGGATGCCAGTAAGATAACAATAGAAAGAGCACTACCAATAAATACTTACCTCTTTATAATAAATGTCAAATAAATATTATTTCGACGCCATAACTCAATTTGCACATGGAAGAAACTACGTTCCAGCATTTGAAAACGTAGCCTCAGCAATTTTATCAAATATCGGTAGAAATGTGCTTGACAGATAATGTTCTATCGAGCGCAATAAATTCGCATCGGTTGCGTTTTTAGTCGTTGACGTCTAGAAGACTTCCGTTTCACTGTGCACATAGTATAGAGTTTAATTTATTTTATAATATCGATCTACGTCATTGGTGAATCTATTCACGTTGATTTTTTTTATTCATTTATGAGACAGCACCTGTGTGATTACAAATAGAAAAGGCTGGAAATTTATTCACTCAATTCTATTATCGAGTTTCTTATACATACAGGTATGTAATTCGAAATCATCTCACAAAATAGCTTCCAGGCCTTTAGGCTTACCGATATATTCAACATGGGTATCCTTAAGTGTCGCAGTACAAGATAGAAAAGTTGTGACAAAATTAATAAGCGATGCTTCTGATACATTTGCGGACAACTTTTTGTGTGTTTTGTACCTTATATTACCTTAAATATCTAAGAAAATCTAAGTAAAAAAATTACCTTACCTTTACCAAATTTTAGCCGAAACTGCAGGAATCCGTCAGTATATGGCAAATTAAAGATGTGTTTAAGTCTTGATCGTGCTTGTATAAAGTACAAAAATCGTTCTTGAACAAAACTCATGGAGGAGACAAATGTGTGCATGAGAGATACACTGCTTTGTAAGCCCATCTTGACGATGGCTGTCGCTTGCCGATATCCACTAAATAGAGTCACCAGTGAGCTTGAGTAGCCAGAAAGAGCTGTCCTTATCCAGTTAGACAGTACATGGTATTCGTGACTTACATTCTGTAGAAAACAATTCTCGGACAAAGGTTGTCCACGAGCGAGCAACAAAGGAACAATGCGGACATCAGGAGATGCTTTGCCCAGTCGGATTGGGGGCAGGTCGCCGAACTAGCTTTGGTGATTGTGGCGGTGGCTGTTACATTTTTATTGGGTACCTAAGTTTGCTTTTGAAGAAACGAACAGCGCATGCTAAGCGAATTTTACGTCTAAAACTTGAAGTAAAACGGAGTGGTTTTATGAGTGAGGGTTATGAACTTCATTTTAAAATGAAGGTATAAAGCTGATCATAAAATTTTACAGTGTGTAAATTTTATAGGAGCATATTTTTCTTTAGACAGATTATGTAGGTACTGTAAATCATGTGTAATGGGATTTTTATTATGTTTTATTAATTTACTAGCCCAATTAATTACTATTTGGTAGTAGAGTTACGGTTGAGCTTAGGGTTTCATACTTTCATTTTAATTAACGTTTAGTTTTTCATGTAATTCATCAAATATTTTATAAGGAAAATCAGGCATATTTACATTTTTAATACTAAAAGCTCATGTAGGTATTCGTGATTATAATATTGTACCTGTCGTTTCATATATCAAATGTAGATAATGTTTTTTTTTTATATCTAACGATAATTTTTATCTGTTTATCGATTTTATAAAATCGTTCAGAATTAATTATAAATAATCCCATAGGAAATTTTCCCTCAAGTTTTAACGTGTCCATTATTTCTTCTTCCTATAAAAGCCTTGCATGGCATGCGCTAAAATAGTTTGTTTACAATTCTAAACGTTTAAAATATCAAAACCAAAGTAGTACACATATATATACTAGTTTTGAGCAGGTCAAGACGCATATCCAAGATGGACAATCGGACAATGCTTATCCGATATCCCACTGGCCACGACAAAATAGACGGTCTATTTATCGAACCACAAAATAGCTTCTTTGTAACAAGGCCACCCAGAAATGATTGAAAAGTCAGCGCAAATGACATTGTCTGGACAGGGAGATGATATCGCAATTGTAGGATAGTTATTGTTCGAGAATTCATTGTATTTTTTATTCTTGATATATTTTGTAAAAAAAAGGTTAACTGGCGCAGAATTATTACGTCATTTCTTACTATAGAGGATGAATATATAACAGGCACTGATGTTGAAATCCCAAACAAAGTTTATAACTAAAGGCGTCATCAATGGGAGGCCTGTGCCCAGAGTGGAACGTATGACTGATGATGATATTGTGCGAGAATATAATTTCCCGTTACACCTTTTTTGGTAAATGGTGCTTGTTTTTTTAGGGTTCCGTACCTCAAAAGGAAAAATACGGAACCCTTATAGGATCGCTTTATTGTCCGTCTGTCTGTCTGTCTATGACCACCCTTTATCTCTGGAAGGCGTAGAGGTGTCGAGTTGAAATTTAAACCTTATACTATGGTCAGCAGTCCCTTAAAGCTGTGAAAAAATCACAATTCTAAGTTAATGTAAAAGAAAGATACGGGCATTTAGGTATGTCGCAAAAAATACGTATATTTCGACACTCTCAAGGGAATCTAAAATTATAGGGTACTTCCCGTTGACCTAGAACTATGAAATTTGGCAAGTAATATCGTTATATACTACAAGTATAGGGAAAATTCTAAAAACTATATATTTGTAATGAAATCATATAAAATATCCTACTTAATATCATGCATACGAAAGTTAGGATGTTTGAATAATCGCATGAAAAACAATAGATTAGAGTTACTTAATACACTGACCCATAGCATCTAAAGCGTTTGGGATATAATTATAAGCCAAAACATGCTGACCCATCGAGCCGTAATAATATTAATGTTTAATATAGGAGATTAAATAGATTGCGCTTTGATATCTGCCTACCGTAGTTGTTAAGAACCAATGGGTCAACTAAAATTTATGGAGTTGTTAGTGCTTGGTTTAAAGTCACAACAATGACTTGTGACGTTGTACCCACGACGTTCAATTTGTATTTTGTACATCGCGCTATTAAGATATTTCCTGCATTAAATGGAGTCGGAACGGGTACACGACCTGTGTTCGGAACCCTCAGTGCGCGAGTCAGACTCGCACTTGACCGGTTTTTTTTAATATTATCAAGTCTCGTCCAGTAAAACGTTTTAATGTTATCTATCCTTGTTTAAAAATACGAAACTCGTCACACCGCCCGGAAAGATAGCTGGTACAACATAGTTCGTAGCCAGCACGTCATTACAATGCAAATCTGCCCGCCCGTCACAATGAACGTACCCTGTCCACCTAACTTTTTGCATAGAATCCCAAATTGAACCACGACCCCTTTGCCGAGTGCAGCGAGAGGTGACTATGTTTGTTAAATAGCATGTTTTAAAACAAAATGTCTGTTTATACGAACAATTTGTAACTTAAATATAGGTACTTACCTAAGTTTACCACTGTTAAACTTTCTGTGGATTGGTATAAATTTTGCACTATTAATAAAATAATTTCTGTTTCCCTTCCTTTAATAAAATCTGGTTGAAAGGATCATCTGTTCGGGACGCGTGCTATTATTACATTATTTGTCAATTATCTGCCTACTGAAATAAGAGTAGAGTCATTTGTTGTGTTGACATACATATACAATTATGTTCATTATGATTCTAAGTTCGCCTCTTGGCTATCAAATCTCTGTTACTTTTAATAGTTTCACTTAACTCAACTGCCGCAGAAATGTTACAGACACACGCCTCTTGGCAGCACACAAAATTTACTCAGATATTGTAGGTAAACTATATAAACAACTTCAAGAGGAAATAATTAAACATGAAATAAGTCGACTTTAGGCTTAATCTACAATTTTTAATCTAGTAACCTTGTCGCCTGAAAGTATGGTGTGCGTTAAATCCGTTAGATCTGAAAAATTGTATGCTATTATAGTTAAAGGTTTACTAATATGTGTACGTAACATTTAATATGCCTAAAATTTAAGTCGCATAGCTGTCGGTAAAAATACTCGTTCATTAATCGACATTTTCAATAAAACTCTCAAAACTCCGAATTGCAAACAGCCTTTCCGTGTTCGCTAATAAATCCAGACTCCCAATTTCGATAAAAACCACTCCAATGTAGATAAACTCGATTAATTTACAATTATTTGGCCTCGTTTAGTGCATAAACATACCATCATTGGAGGCAAAATTTAATTGCGTCGTTATGTCGCGGGCTCGCCATCAAACATTGATCAATATTGACCAAGCCCTTAATAAACCCTAATGGATAGGACTATGTGTGGACCATACAAACACAGGAACGCGTTTACTGATGCTTTTAAATTTTAAATAAAGTAAAAAATGCATGGTTCTGATTAATTGGGAGACATAAAGCGACATGGGAAATACTTTTATGCGTCATTATCGTTAGCCTCGATGTGCTGCAGCAGCTCTATTTTAACATTCATATTATTCTTAATTTAATTGAAAGGTACACTCTGCAGTAAAGTATGAGTAATATCAGTGAGATTTATTCTTAACGCCTCATATAATTATTTTCAATTGCTATATTCAGGAGATTAATCACAGTTACATGGCTTTTTTTCAGATTGCAAATATCTGATTAAAAAAAAGTGTAAACGACATGCATTGTCTCTGACCAGTACGTCTATTCTTAGTGGTTTGGAGCGTTTAATAGCTTGGTAGCCGTAGCCATTTATACTAAATAATATTACGATTGGTTGGTATCGATCGATTACTCTACACACAGTGATGCGGAATACTGCGCGCCGGTCTGGTTGGGCAGTTCTCACACCATGAGTGTCGACACTGAGCCTAACAAAACTATGCGACTCATCTCTATCACATTGCAATCCAACCCGTTTTTATTGGTTCCCTGCAGGCGAATCACGTAACTTTATGTACTAACGGTAGATAGATTTTACTGTCAATTTTGAAGTATAAATGTATGAGGTGACAATTAAAATTTGACATTAAAATCTACCTAACGGTAGTAAAAAAGTTACGTGATTGCCCCGCTGGTCTACGACATGGGGTATGAACTACCAAGACGATCCTAATTCAACCTGAACAGACTGCGCACTCGCCACGGTCGCTGTGCCCTTAACGAATATCGTTGCGGCTGGCTGGACTACTCTGCCTGTCACTGTGGTGCTCAGGAGCTAAGTATCCATCATATCTTCTAAGTGTGCCCATCTTCTCGATCAATTTAACCTGATCAATTTAAACGACGAAGCTCTGAAGTAAATTAATTTTCTTTATATTACTATTCAATTTATGATCATCTGTATCTACTTTTTAAATATGCCATACGAATAAATAAATAAAAGTGATGTAATTTGAGAGTTTATAGCAAGATAAGTAAGCAATAGTAATAAAGTAAAAAGTAGGTACATAAAAAGTTATTTTTAATTAGTCTTAAGTTCAACCAATAAAATAGTTAAATGAAATCGAGATAATACTATCACATTACTAAAATGGTCTGATCACGGCCAATCTTGTAATTAAATCTACAGCCGTATCAGTTTAAGTTTTATTCGTCTGACGTGTAATTCGAATATTTATAGACTTGACCTTACCTAGCTCAAAAACAATTGATTTATTTTGCAATCAGTATCAAAAGTAATACGTTTCTATTTCGATTAATTGTATTATTTAGATACCTTGATATTTTAGGCATGTCTGGAATTTGCGGTTGGGCCGCTGTATTTGTTTCTCATTAATTTGGACGAAATGCAAATTCAATTATTTCAAGTCCGCTTGATGCACTTCCAGTAAGCAAATCTATTCATAGATTATTAACAATGTCTAATGGTTTTACATTAATAGATAAATTCTGATGCTGCTACATGTTTGCAGTTTATATAATTACACATAATTATACGCTAATTACCCTAACGAATTTACTTGTGGAATCTGTAATGTAATTAATATAAGGCTTTACTTTTATAATACAGCTTAAGTCAGTGACTTTGTATAATATACATTTTAACTAACAATTCGCCCCGGCTTCGCACGGGTAGTATTATACTATATTAATATAAATGAAGTTTCTAGTATTTCACCTCGAATCTTAGGTACTCATTTTTTATTAACTTCTATCTAACATTCAACCCCCTTTTTGACACCCTCAAGGGATGAAAATTCACAAAACGCTGAAATTATATTTCTTATATTTTAACTCAGAGAACACTTAATTAAGAAAAAGAATCAGGTTGCCCATACTAAATTAGAAGGAACTCCCTTTTCACCTTTTCAGATGGCGAATTTAAGAAAAACGCTGGAAAAAGTTTTCTTTCATTTTAATGCTTAGTCTGTTAGGGAAATTGCAAAAATCTTTCTTAAAAATATATTATTCCCCATACATAAGTTCCATCCCCTTTTATAATAATAATTTATTTATTTCGGATAACATGGATCCATAGACAATACAAATTAAATTGATAAAAGGTACCCATTTAAAGGCACATCAAAAATTCTAACTATTGTAAAAAAAGATCTAATCAAAAGTACTGATTACACAGCAAAATAATGTCATAAAAAAAATTATTTTAGCAAAAAATTAAGTTTGCGACGTAACGCTACTTATTTAAAATTAATTATAAGACTGATAATTACAGGATATCCCGTGTCAAGTAGAAGGGCGTAACTACAGATACTAATGGCCTTTCAGTTAGTTTTCGATTTTAAAACTGAGTTATTGCTAGTAATAGTTTCAATTTGGACGCTGGTGAGAATACTGTAACTCAGCTGTTTATAATCATGTCACCTTGAGAACTAGATATGTCAATAAATTTTTTTTCGCTGTGTCGCCCTGTGATTATAACTCAAAAAGGTCATATTCATATTATCCTTTAACGGCCTTTTAGTTTAAGAACGGCAGCGCAGCACGCTCGCTTCTCTAGAGACTCCTCGCTTCGCTCGTATCGTATCGTACTTAACTATTATGTTAAAAAACTACCAAAGTTTAAGTTTTTAACTGACTATTTCAGACTCATAATATCATAAATTTGATGTGCATTATTATATTATATATTTGATATGAAAGTATTTATTGTATATTTGCAAATGATTACTGGTATTATTAGTTCACTTTAGTTTGATGTAAATAAATTGCCGACTGATAAGTTTTGATGTTCAGTTAAATATTTTCCCCTTTAAATATATAGCCTTAGTGTGTTATTCCGATGTCTGAGCTACAATACTGGAAAGTTTCATAGTAATCATTTCAGTACTTTTTAAGATTAAGAGGAAGATACCATCGGCACAAATATATCGGCATATTATAAGGAACATATTACATATATTATATACTACGTACTCAAACTTCCACCTTCCCCGTGGGGTGATCCATTACGGGTTGATTTGGGATAAACAGTATCATATCATCCTTCTCCAGGGTTTTCAAACAGAATTATTTTCCATCTGTCAGCGCATTAAAGCGTGAAAGCGTAATACTGTCTTTGTAAATGCTATTTTTGTTTTTATATGTACCTACCTAATAAACGATTATTCTATTCAATTCTGTTGAAGACCAGACAGTTACGTCTGCACATATTATAATAGTTCGGTCGTATCTTGTAGTTAAACAAAGGAAATAGTATTTAGAGAGTGGAAGGTATACCCATGCGTGCTATTTATAAAACCTTGAAAATGGGTTTGTTACTCTAAATTTAGTTTCAAAAATACTTTGTTGAACGTAGATATTCCACAAAAGTTTACATTTCAAAAAGAAATATGAAGTCGTGACGTTAATTACACATTCCTGCGTACGCACTAGAAAAATGTTTGTTTATTTTAATGAGTGTTAAATCAAAACTAATGTTTATCCTGTCTTCTTGATTGATCGTTGGCTATATGACGTTACCGACGGCCATTAAATCTTTAGTGGCCTGAGGTCATTATTTGTATGGAATTTATCTCGACCCAGTAAAGCCCTGATGGTACGTATCACCAAAGTAAAAATGGATTGATATGAAATTTGGAATAATTGGAACAAATCTCACGATAGCGGGTCTGTGAATGAATTTGCGTGTTAATGTAATGTTACTAAAAAAAAGTAATTTAAATAGAGGTAGTACCCTCGTAACCCGTAATCTAACTTCAAACTTTATCTAATTAAAGGAAGTCGATGCTAATATGGATACGCTGTTTATAACGGACCGCGGCCTTTTAGGAGTATACGATATTATTATAAAAAAAGTATTTAGACAATTTGATCACTTTCGATTTGATGCATTTTTGAACTTTTTCATTCATAGTTTTTAGGATACTTAGGATCTACAAATAAAGTAATGTCATTACTTTAATTGTAGATTGACATCACCAGAACCACTCAAGCATGCTAATCACTCCTTTAGGTACACAAGTAACCAGAACGCCCAAACAAGTAAATCCAAGGTAGAGTACCTATCTAAATCTGAAATCGCCCTGACCCTTATAAATTTGAAACGCTGAATGTTCCATGTTCATTTATTTCAGACATATGAGGCCTATATCACTTTATTATTTAAATTAGGTCATAAAGTTCACTAACTCCAAATACACAAGTACAAGTAGGTCATTATATACATGATGCTGGTTTTAAAAGAAATATTCTAATCTCACATATTAGTCGTAGCGTCCCTGGCCGCTGGCCGATAAAGTTTATTTAATAAGGCAACTAAACGCATAATTCCCAGCCGATAGTGTCACGGACACCATGTTTAAGTGTAAACTGCTGTTCTTTTGTGATAAAACGTCACATTCTGATAATTTAGCACGAAGAACGGGTTTGGAGTCGTCCTAACGAATCGGTTTACATTATTTAAAACGTAAAACATCCGTATTCTGTGTCGATAAACAGTAACTTTATTTCATTTTAAGTAATTCTAGGTGCCGAATGTAGGAATTTTATAAACACAGCAGAATAGGTTTATTATAATATAATCGACCCAATGTTTAACACCTCAGTTCATAACAGTTGAAATCTATTCTTTAACTTAATTGCAGTGAATCTAGATTGAAGGTGTACGTCGTATATACCTACTGGGTCATTGTCAAGTATTTACCACAAGGTATATAAATAATATAGTATATCAACATACAATTCAAGCAAAATATGATCTTAAATATTTCCACATCGCTATTACGGAAATTCTTGGAAAATATTGAGTGTAACTCAATTTAGCTAAATAACTCAAAACAAAATTAAGTTAACATGTGAATAAACCCGTTTTCAATCTTATTTAGTAACTGGTTTTCTATATTTTTTGAGATTTTGCATATCTTAAAATTTATAACAACTTGTTTATTAGGGAATTGTGCATGCGACTTTAGAATTTTTTGTCACACGCCCATTCATAACCTCCTTTGTTTAAGGCCAATTTACATGAAAAAATATACGAACGCAGATTTAAATGGATAAAGCAAACGATTCCGTATCTCGACTCGTATAAATAAAGCATTAAGATGCTCGAAAACGTCAAAGTTATGATAATTGTGATCGTTTTGATAACTTAACTGCGCCAAATGAGCTCTCTTGCGCCTTTTTAGCGGTTGTTAAAATATTTTGTATTTAAATTGTGCGGAATGAACACCTTCTCACATTCTCGACACCCTGGAATGATAGGTAATGGACAACTTTATTACATGTTGACACGTTTTAAGTCCTGTTGCGGGGTATGATGTTGCAATGTAAAAGTATATTAATGTGCTGAGCTCGGTTCGCAGCGGGGTGTTCCGTACAATGTATATAATGCAAACATTAATACATAGTTATGAAAATTAGGTTTGATCATAATATTCTCCGCTTTTTTGCGACATATAATACTAAAAAGTACATACTTAATGTAAATAAAGTTTCAAGAAGAGATGCATTTGATTTATGCGCTTTAGCCTATTTTCGTTCGTTTCTAACGTAATTTAATTAGTTGTATTTCTTGTTTAAATTATATATTTCCTTACTTACTGTTACCACAATAAATTTATATCCTCCATGGACATAGAGTCAAAAATAAAGCGTTCGTGGCCCAGCGGCGCCCGCGTACCGCGTGTGGTATGCGAGGTTAAGCAATGTCGGCCGAGGTCATTTCTTGGATGGGCGACCACTGTGAGTGGTTATTAAATGAGCTCTCCCGTGATTTGGAATGCACGTTAAGCCGTTGATCCTGATTGCTGTCTATGAGCAATCGTTAAGCCAAGTTAGTGGCCTTCGGGCGACTTGAGAACTTCTAACAGTCATGTTACCCACTCACTTGATAAGCCTAATCTCAATAAGGACTAGTCTCTCCTTGAATTTTAAGGTCAAATGGCAGTCGCTTCCACAAAAACTAGTGCCTATGCCAAATCTTGGGATTAGGTAGCGGACCCTGGGCATCCTTCAGAACGCAGCTGTACTGAGATAAGGCTAGGACCTTATTATTTTGTAGGTACAGTGACCTTGTTTATTTGATATACTTTCTACAACAAGCTTGTAGGCTACCTAGACAGCTCCAAAGAAGGCTGTGCCATCTTTTTGCCGACTACAAATTCACTTTATAGGTGCGAGTACATGTTTTATTGAATACCAAGTTCTTTCCCATTCACCGCGGAATTCTAATGAATACAGGTGCCCGCCGGTGGCTGTAGTCTCGTTGGAGGTGTTAAACCTGCCCCGATAATTAGGTAATAAATATTTATAAACGAAGCACTGACGTCTCATCACTGCGGTGCACACCGCCATATTATTTTTTTTCCTTTCGAACGTCAAAGGACTGCAGCGAAACCTTTGCAAAAGGCCGACCATCGCTGCACTGCTTGCGCTCGATTTTGTATCCTATAAAATAAATCAGAAGATTGTATTTTGAATTGGTTCAATTAATATAGGTAAGCCATTTGAATTTGATTGCGGTGAGTGTGAATAATCAGGATACTTATTGGCGAGTACAGTTTTATGTGAATCAAATAAGTTGGGAGCCTCTGGACTAATATGAAATGGAATATCGTAAAACAATTGCAATATATTTTATATTTTAGAACATTGCTTTAATTCATTGTGTGAGAGATGATATGAATAAGAAGGATGTGAATGAAAAGATGACGAATGACAGAGATGTATGGAAGAAAAATATGGCTGTGTCGACCCCAAATAAATGGGATAAGAGCAAGCGATAGATGATGATTTAATTCATTTCCATTTTGTAGCGTACAGTCTCGATAAACTCAAAATGTACGCACTGTGACCTGTTATGAGTTCGATAAAATCCTAAATTGATTAATGATTATTTAAAGTGTAAATGTAAGATGTGTAAAATATGTTACGCTTTATACAATGTTTTGTGCGGGTCTTTTAGCCATATCGCCATTTAAAAACCAAGCACAATAATGAAAAATCTTAAGCATGCTGTCATAAAGAGGGCAGGAGTCATATTATGTAGGTAATTTAAATAATACATGCGTTTATTGCAATGTCTACACCGTCTGGCAAAATTGACTTTTTCCTTTGGGTTTGTGTTATTGGATGATATTCGCTGGCACGGGGGAACAAATAGGGATTATAATATGAATGTTGTAGAGAACAAAGGAAACTATCATAGTACCTATTCAAGAATAAATAAAACCGGCGAAGTACGAGTCGGACTCGCGCATGAAGTGTTCCGTACCATTATTTATAAAAACATCACATTTGTTGTATAGCCCCTTTAAATATTTATTTTATTCTGTTTTTTAGTATTTGTTGTTATAGCGACATATAGAAATACATCATCTGTGAAAATTTCAACTGTCTAACTATCACGGTTCATGAGATACAGTCTGGTGACGGACAGCAGATTATTTGTAATAGGGTCCCG
Source organism: Epiblema foenella (assembly GCA_963556455.1). NCBI lineage: Eukaryota > Metazoa > Arthropoda > Insecta > Lepidoptera > Tortricidae > Epiblema > Epiblema foenella. The sequence continues at coordinate 13,338,816 of OY747107.1, read as the reverse complement.
TTTTACCCTTTGTGTATGAAACCTTAAAAAGTAAGCCCGCACGGAATGTCAATAGCCTGTAAAATTGTTTACAGGAATCGTTTTATTTCAGCTGCTATGTAAGCTCGTTTCCTATTACTATTGACGCTAGGATGTATTTGAGCTACAGCTCAATTCCAGCATTTATTGACAAATTGGAACCATATACTAAACTTCTTGGTTCTGCCGCTTATTTTTGCATGAGCGCGTAATCATAGGATAGATACTTAATCGTACTTAGGTACAGTTAAGGAATTTGATATCTAGGTCACTTCGTACTATGTCACAGTGAAAATCAATATGAAAGCCGTTAGAGATCTCATTTTAATGTCACTGTGACAAGGTAAGAAGTGGCCCAGAAATTAAATTCCTTGACCGTCCGTACACACACCGTCCGTCAGGACAGCTAGAAAATTCAAACCGTAGCTCGCTTCATAGCAAGAGCTTTTTACCTTTTAGCTCGATAGTCCAGTACACCCAGGAGACCGAGAGCTGAGTTTATCCGTAGTGGCCGGAGGAACAGGTCCGGGGTAGTAAAAGTATTTTTTTTTAATGTCAAACATGGAGTTGAAATACACTTATCAACTCGGCACTAAAAACACTAGAGTGGCGAACTTCATACTGGAAAATGGCGTGTTGGCACAGCAACAAGAGTTTGTGACTATGGCGAAACGTAGGCTGTCTTTATAGCTGGGTTGATATGTGTAGCACAACCTTTGTTTCGTTTGAAAAGTCGTAAGTCCCGGGATAAAAATTACATGGCTTTACAATGAAATACATGAAAAATTCGGGATTTTTCATACACGCCGGTTCCCGATTCTGCGAAATCATGTAGTACATTGCATAGTCGAGTCGAATTTAATTCCCAAAGGTACAAAAATATCTAAGTAACCTTATACGCCCTAATAAAGTCATAATTATTCATTATTTTGACACTGTGGGCATATTTTCAAACTCGACTGTACAATCGATATATGTACATTTTAGCCCTATTACTTACAGAACAATGAGGCACAAAACGACAATCATAATTATGCAAAACATTTAAGTAAATAAATTATGAACTTTCTGTAACATATGATGTTTTTATTTATCTAAAAAAACACCCACTATATCTATCAAACCATAGAATATCATTTGACGACTATAAACCACAGTCAATCTTGTTTAGAGATAAAATCATCAAATTTTTTCTCAAGATTTACCAATTAATGTGAATATCAAAATCGCCCCATTAAGTAGATTAAAACATTTAATGAGCACAAGTTGCGTACCTTTCCACTCGAATTAGTGGTCATTAAAGTTAAACAATAAAAGTCCTAATAAATTAAGCTGCCTTTGAATAACAAGATTGTTTTTAAACCGGAGCGTCCAGCTCAAGATAAAGTTTAATACCTTTACTAACATCGGTTGTGAGTAGGTATGTGTGTTTCACATAAGTTTTAAGTTTGTTTATGAGTCTTTGACATTCGTGTTCTTAAATAAACAATTTTAACTAAATATGATCATAAAGCATTTGTAGTTTTGGTCAAAATATTCCAGTAAATAAATAAATAAATATTAGAGGACAATCTTACACAAATCGAACTAGTCCCACAGTAAGCTCAAGAAGGCTTGTGTTATGGGTACTAGACGACGATATATTTAATAGATATAAATACTTCAATACATAGAAAACATCCAAGACTCAGAAACAAATATTCATGCTCATCACACAAATATTTGCCCTGACCGGGATTCGAACCCAGGACCGTCAGCTTCACAGGCAGGTGGCGGTCATCCAGTAAATGTTAATTAGAGTTATTTTCATAAAGTTTTTCTTATTAAACAGTTCTATTCGAAACGTAGACCTACTTCTAAAACTTCTACCACGCAAAATGTATTTAGGTTTTGGCCTGGTTAGGATAGGGAAATTGCTGAACTACCATCAAAACATAGACTTGAATTCTATAAGTATTTGAATTTCGGTGTGTTTTTATCATCGTTTTGAGAACCATGGTGCCGTCTGTCATTTTTTTTACAAGCTCCACCTCTTCGTGCTTTGATGAAGTGTTTCGAGTGTATTATATTATAATTATGACGGTGCTGAACAACATACAGCCTGGCTGATAGTAAGCAGATATCGTAGCGTATGGACGTTTGCAACTCCAGGAAATACAAACGCGATGCCGACCCTTTATTGGTTTGAAGATTATTTTATCGAGCTAGAGTCCGACACACAAATTAAATTCATCAAGTGGAAGACAGGCTTTAGATCACATCTGACGAGAACCACATTGGTACATTAAACAATTTTATTGCTTGAAACATTCTCGATTTGATAGCTTGTTTCTTTCCCAAAAATACTTCAGATTCTACTGTTAAATTTGGACAGAAGGCATGAAAATGTGAAACCACAGCTTGTTTGGCCCTGCAGTCTTTGTTCGTCTCAGATTTTATGACCAAGCGAACACTTGACAAGTAATTACGTTGTAGCTTACTAAAACAATTAGCTGGAAATGTAAGTATGAATCAAATTTATGTCCCAATAAACTGCCGTCTACTATTTTATGGTAAGTTTTATTCTGCATCCGTATTTTGCAGGCTGAATAAGAAAAGGGGTGTCTATTTTTAAAAGTTACAGGAGAAAAAACAGAAAGTTTAAAACAACTATGTTCCTATTGTTAAGTCACTCAATAAGAACAAACATTTTATACGAGCTAAGAGCCACTGTTAAAAGTTATATAGTACTTACGTACACAATTCACTTGTATTTTTGTTTTACAAAGACTTTATGAGAGTTACCTTTATAAGTTCAAAGTTATAGATGTTAAAATAGTGATACAATATGAACTATGTAATGACTGCTCTAATTTAGTCTAAATTCAAACTGACCACAAGCGCTTCCCTCACCAACACGTTTGGCTACACCTAGTACAAATGAGAGCATAGAAGCAATTTAATGTAACTTTTTAAAATTTTTTTGATCCCGACTATGACTTTATAGGCCCAATAAAGCGATAGGAGTGCGCGGTTGGAGTAAATCCAGGAGAAAATCTCTCCGACACGACCACTCTAAGAGTTTGCGCTCCAGTGAGATTGGTTGAGCGGTTTCAACCAAATCTGAGGTGTGAGTGGAATCGAGCTACTGGGAGTTTTGTCGCTGCTTCACTAAACCTAGCCTAGCTGAGAAGAGTCCAGTAAGAAACTCAGCTAGGCCCGACCTGGGTCGGACTGACTCTACCCGGTGTGCGACGGTACCGGGACGAATAGGGACTATATGTGTCTATGTTGTCGCGATCGCGTTGTGTACGTCCCCGCCGGCGGGAATACCTAAGTGTACGCGTCATGTCTGAGTTGGACGCCGTAAGCACAGCGTTCCATCTTTCGATGGAAGTTGTGATTACGTCGTCCGGGTCCGTGAGTGTGTGCCTAGGACGCCGGATCGTGCGGCCCCTAATCAGAGATCGCCGAGTTACGACAGAGGGAGGAAGTATGGGAACGTAGTCGACAGCCTTCCTAACTAACGGATTCCTATGATGGGAAGCGTTATCAAAATAACATCTGGCAGTCTGCTTAAAGAAACCATACATGGAGCTAATCCCCATATCGTGGTGCAGACTGAGGTTCAACTGGTACAACGGGACACCAGTCGCCCTACGGAGAAAACGATTCTGAATGACCTGAAGCGGCTTAAGCGATGTCATAGGCACGTGAGAAAAAGCTTCACTTGCATAAGACATCATTGGACGAAGACAAGTTTTGTAGAGTGTCAGCTTATTTCTAAGTTAATATACCTACTACACGTCAGTGTGGGCTGCACAACGCATTATGTAAACATAAGATCTGCCGTATCATAAGGTTTACCAATTTGGTACGCAATTAATAAAAATAAAAAATCCTTTGCCGTCGGGCATTTTCCAAACTGAAACAAAAGCAATTGAGTTTCCATGTTTCTCACAAAACTCTGTCCAACAGTCTACTGAGAAATCCTAATTTTGAAACATGACCAGTTTCCAATAGCGTCCGATTTTGCTCCGGAAATGTGAACTGTAATGTCTAAAACGGGAGTGAACACGCGTTTCACCTGAAAACTCCCTCATTTATTTTGTGCTTTATTATTTCGAAGTTATAATTGATTGAAGCAGAATTTGGTCCTTAAATATAGTTTGATCAGAGTACACATGATACCTTTATATATATTTATTTGTCGCGAAAAGCTATCATGTGCGATGTTCAACCTTAAAGACGTGAGTAAGTTGTTTCATTATATTTTAATGAACATTGGACGAAAGATTGGTTTGTGTTGCGACATCGAATTTATTTCGCACAGATGTAGACGGAGAATGCCATACTAGACCAAGAAAATTAGCGGAACCTGGACATAATTCGATAACCCGTTGTTTTTATTACTTTATCGGATATTAATGTTTAGTATGAAATATTAATTGGATATATTAAGTAAAAAATGCGTGATCGTAACGTATTAAAAAAAAAACGTGAGTTATCGTACACTACCTAACTTTTTTCTACAGGCAAAATAGGTAACCAAATACCATGTTAGTATAATTTTGAGGTGGATTCAAATGCGATCACTGAATAGCAAAATTAACCTGAAACCAAATTCGCAAGTACGTTTTTATTTTTCACAGATTCCATCTGATCTCAATATCTAGATAGGCAAAAATGGTAACTATGATGGTTGTATCTGTTTAAGCTATATTGTGTCTGTTTAGACATTTCAGACCAAAATTAAACATTAATTTTTAACGTTTTAATAATAATGTATTTCTCAGTAGGCAAAAATCGTAACCGTGATTTTTTTGTTTAATAATAGCTTTTTGTGTAGTATAATCATGTTTTCATCAATATTAAACATATTAATCTCACGCTTAAGAAATTGAAAATCAAAATGAAAATACGTGCGAACTTGTCGTGGAGCGGGATGCATGCGGTGGGTGCGGGGTGGGGAAAGAGCGGAGCGCCAGCGGCGAGCGTGCGGCGGATCGGACCTGTCGTAACGAGTGCGACATGAAGTACTCACTTCAATGCTCATGCGTTGACAAAAATGTCGTAAGCGCCGCATGATTTCATACATCTTACGCGTTTACGTCACACGGTCAAATTTTTGTAACGAACGGAACGTTTACCTATCTTGTTACTTAATTTAATTTGTAACTCACAATATGACAATAAAGATTTCAAATTAAAATTCCAACTGCTGCCGTGGTGTAATATATCTAAATACATGAAAGAAGAAACTGACTGATTGACATATCAACGCATAGCTCAAACCGCTGGTTTTAGAGATTCCAAATTTGGCACGTAGGTTCCTTATAAGGCTAACAGGTGCACTAAGAAAGGATTTTCCAAATTTCACCCCCTAAAGGGGTGAAACGAGAGTCCAAAGTTTGTATGAAAAACCGTATTTATTGAAGTGAGAGACATAAAACTTTGTATATAGACTGTGTATTTAAATATATTAATGACGTATTTCAGCGTTTTTCTAAACTGCTCCACTAAAGGGGTGAAAAGGGGGTTCAAAGTTTGTACGGGAAGCAAATCTTTTTTGAAGTGAGATATTTGAAACTTCGTATATAGACTCTCTGTTTAAATACAACAAAACACGTTTCAGCGTTTTTCGTAATTGCTCCCTTTAAGGGGCGAAAAGAGGGTTCCAAGTTTATGCGGGGAGCAAATTTTCTCTTTTCTTAAAAATCGATATGGGTGTCGTTTTCGAGATTCCTCGGGGTGCCGATTACGAAAATGACATGCATTTTCAAATCAAAGATGGCGGAAATTTATGTTTCTTAAAAATCGTAATGGGTGTCACCTTTGTGGTCCCTCAGGGTGCCGATTACGAAAATGACATGGATTTTCAAATCCAAGATGGCGGACATTAATTTTCTTAGTTATCGATATGAGTCTCACTCTAGAGGTTTCTCGAAGCGCCGATTACTAAAATGATATGGATTTACAAATCCAAGATTTCGGACACTAATTTTTCTTAAAAATCGATATGGGTGTCATCGTCGAGGTTCATCGAGGTGCCGATTACGAAAATGACATGCATTTTGAAATCGAAGACGGCGGAAATTTATTTTTCTTAATTATCGATATGGGTGGGTTAGCTATCGCAAATTCGAAATTTTTTATGCCGAATATTAAAAGTCCGAAAACGAAACGTTTTTTTTCGTTTTCGGACGGAACATTAAGACGGGAGCTTCGCTTCGCTTCAGCTCCCGTCTTAATGTTCTAACCTATCCGCATTAGAGTCGATTTTGTCCCAACAAGTCATTCTGGGGTTTAAAAAAAAAAAAAATCTCGAAGATTAAGACGGGAGCTTCGCTCCCGCTTAGTCTTATATAACGAAATATTGAAAAATGTCACGTCGACTTTCCGTATCATTGAAATTATGAAAATGTGGCTAACGTATAAGTTGTCAAATGTAAAAATTGGGAACTGTAAAACGAGCTTTTGAATTGCGGACAAATGACATTGTGGTAAAATGAATCGGTAGTATTTCAAACAGTTGCGAAACAAAGTATTTGGATTGTAAAGATTCGGTAAACCGTTTTCGGACAAGTGAAATTCGGGAAATAGATTTTCGAAAGATCGATAGGTTACCATATGGGTGTCATTCTCGAGGTTCCTCGAGGTACCGATTGCTAAAAATACATGGATTTTCAAATCCAAGATGGCGGACATTTATTTTTCTTAAAAATCAATATGGGTGTCATCTTTGAGGTTCCTCGGGGTGCAGTTTACAAAAATGACATGCATTTTCAAATCCAAGATGGCGGACATTTATTTTTCTTAAAAATCGTCATATATATATGTATATGGGTGTGTCTTTGGCCTCTGGGTGCCGATTACGAAAATGACACACACCAACCAATACACTAACCAATACATTGAATCTAAGAAAGTATCTTCATATGGAACTCACGTCACTTACGACCTTTTGTTAAGGCAAGACACTTTTTCCGCGAAAACACATAAACCGTAAAATCTACCTTGTTCAAAACAAAAATCGTTGAAAGTTATCACACACAATTAATTAATGCACATCTTAATTTTTTCAGAATTTTAAACTTCATAGTTTGGAAATTAGAGGGGGGGGGGGCATTATGACTTTGACAGCTAATGTCTCACCAAGGGTTGATTTCAATGGAAAAGTTTTAAAGCAACCTCCATATCATTTTTAAACACCACACGAATTTGTGGGTTTAAAAATGAAACACTTTTCAAAGTGGTCAAAAAAGGGCAAAAGGAACGCAACTCAATTTTGACAATGTCAGATTCAAACAAGTTCTGAATCTGACATTGACAATCTGACAAAGCTATCACTTTGGGATGCTTGTTTGTTTCTGAGGTTTGTTTATTTAATTTATATTTCTATCAGCCTCGGTAGAAACATTTAGCCGATACATGAATATCTGTGTATGTACCTTGTAGTGTGGCTGTACTTGTATTGTTGATGTGGTTTGCATTTTGGACTGCGACATACGATTCCGGAATTACTTTTAATGTTGTTTTTATTCCGCCTCATTGATGTTATATCATTAGTAAGCTAATTATTCATATGTCAGTTCAAATGATAACATCTTGTAGTGATAGTATAAGTCTAATCTATGTGATTTTTTTTTAAATTACCCAAGCATACTCAAATTATCAAGTTGGAATAATAACTATACTGCTGTAGTTCTTGAGTACTTACGAGTATATTACGTGTTTAGTGTTAATTATGAGGTTTACTATTGGGTTGTCATATTATGTAAGTCTATGGATCTCAAATCTTTTGCAGTGTCAATCAAAGGAATTACTTAGAATCTTCTAACTTCTTATTGGTTTGATTCACCTGACTGGGCATTCCAAAATAAAACAGCCTCTACAATAAATACCATTTTTATATGAACTTAAGTATAAATATAATGCATGAAAGTGGTTGGTGACTATCATATACACTACATCTCAAAAAAACCCTGTTTTTGCTGCTAACAGATACTAAGTATATGTTGGTACCTTACCTCACCTCATTTGAAGTAGGACATTCAGCCACCTCATTTTTGGAAATAAGGTACTCCTTCAAACTCATTTTAATTTCATGTCCTACCAAACACTAAATCATATATCTCATTTTGAACAATTTAGTTGTTATCGATTTAATAAACACAATATTTCAATAAATTTCCGCCCCAGCCGAACCGTGGTGCACCCCACGTGCTTATAAAAGTTTGACAATCATTGACTATAACCCTATAATAAATAAATGCACGAGCCAACTACCACACGAGAACAGCTCGCGAGTAGCGACAGCACGGCCATGAGATGAGAAACAAAGAAATTACGACCTTATTCTGCAAGACATAATGTTCATTTTAAAACGCAAGTAAGAGAAGATAACAATTAATTGATAATCGTGAATATGTTTTGTTTAATTTGTTTCTGTTAGTGCTAGTAATATGTTGATGGCATAAATTAAACACTTTTGAAGTAGTTACGTATTTTGCCTTTCCAAAAATTACCAATATTTGTGATTTTAGAGATCCGCAAAGAGAATTTGTTTAATTTTTAATAATTTATCAACACACTTAATATACTATTCAGAATAAATTGTTGAATTACAGTTATCTATAATGCCTGATAAGATAAGCCAGAAAATGTGTAACTTACCGAAAGTTCTTTATTAATGATAGTACCGATTGATTAATTAGTTTAATTTTGATTTATTTAACTGGAATACAAGCGTCATATCATAATAGAGGTACTTTTACGTAGTTACATATTATGCTGTACTTATGAAATCAAAATATGTTTAAAATTTAGTTTTTCGGTTTTTTTACAGTGACGCGCAACCTTAAAATGTTTAATTTCTATTATTTTAAGTATAACTAACAATACTTCATATCATAGAAAAAGAAAATTACAGTTATCTTTTATGTCCAGGTTTCGCTAATTTTCTTGGTCTATACGGAATGTATGATAAGGAGTTCATCTAATTGTAGTACAAGAATACATATAATAGACTTAACAAAAATGCAAAAAAATAGAGGTATGTATGATATCCCCCGTTGTAATAGATTAACAAATAGTCAAGTAGATTTTTGAGGCCCAATTTTATCATGTTGTAATAAAGGTTTAGTCTAAGGTAAACATCTGAAAATGTTTGGACTAATCATGGATCCAACCCGTTGTTGTAATACAGCAAATTTGATTAAAAATTAAGAAAAATATACATTATGTAAACAGCAGCAGGAGACAAAATTTACTGATGCTATAAGGTTTTGTCCTTTTCTTTTAGCATAAGTCTTTAACTGTAGGAACCTTTAGTAAATATCTGCAGGAAAATTACAGTTTTGCAGAAAACTGTTTCATTGCTCGGTAATTTAATTAATACATAAAGTTAAATAAAAACCAACAACTATGTATGAACAATGTTTTGTTAGTAGGGGAAATAATTTTAGGCAAATGCGGTCGCTTACAAATGATCCCCAAACGAAACCCGCAAAGGCGTAACATCTGACTGGGTTCATTCTATGGCGTCATAAAACTGCCCAATTATTTCCGCTCCGGCTTATCTGTCTCATCTTGCATCAATCCACTCGTTTCTGACAAATTTACGACAATGGAAGTGCGCCATGATAAACAATAAATATCCCTTTTACCGCCCGCAACTCCTTTTCTTATCTATATCTCCTAAATTAAATCTCAACTAGGATCATTTATATCAATTATATTTTTTGTCAAGCCACCAATTGTCGTAACAACATTTGTTTTGTCTAAAATTGCATCACGAGAATATACGTAATCAGTTTCATTAATATAATCCAAATGAACGTCAAGAATGTAATATTAATTAAATTGATTTTAATAATTATAACTAACAGCTCCATACAGGTTACGAAACCAGTTAAAAACATTCCAATGAGGAAGCGAGTAAAACAATAAGATACATTTTCATAAAACTAATTTAACTATACTTAACAAGGCATCTAATTAAAATATCCGTTTTAAATGAGCATGGCTGGATAGCATTGTAAAGATGCCAAGAAAATAGAAGTAAGCATTCCTAGTGATTGGCGTTCGACTGCAATACAAATCAACCGGCGTTCAGACAATGACTTTGAAATGAACGCTGCACCTAATTGAATAAGTTTATTTGCAGTATAATTTAATTAACTTGCATGTGTTTTGTTTCGGATGGTTCAATTACAAGAAAGAAGAAAAAAGTACGCCATTTTACATTGGTGGCCACTTCTAAGTAAAATGAGCACCGAACGCCCACACTGTACGTTGGGTTGACGCGGTAATTAGGAAGGTCGCGGGACACTGTTGAACTGCGATGCTCGTCCCGGTCCTTGTCCCTGATAAGACTAGCTGGGTCGTAGTTCTAAGAAGCCTATGATCAGCAATGGGCAGTAAAATGACGACGATGAAAAAAAAGTATAGTTAATACCTGCCGAGCATCTACTACAATGTTTGTTACTGCATATTAATATAGTAAATGTAGAGCAATTGTTATTTATGATTGGAGTTAGAATCCTTGAACTATTGCGTAAATCTATCCAACTTCCGAGACATCGGACTGTTTAAGAACATTTTGCTCCGCCTTAATCTGTTCTGTCTAAGTTACGGATGCCAGGATTAGTTCTGGACTATTCTCATTAATCAAGATGATGACTACTCCCAGGAGTTTTGTATTACTTAGACATAAACTGTCGATAGTAAAATATACTAAGTTACTTAGGTTGAGGTGTTAAAGTAAACTTGTACTTATTTGTTACTGGCCCTCGAATATTATGCATTAATTGCACTACTTTGAACAACTTTAAAACTTGGTTTACAAGTCAGTTGCATCGTATTGTAATGTTGTTTTTGTGATACAGTAACAAGATTTCGGATTCTATGAAATTATTTAAGATGAGGCGATATAATTTATTGTTATAAATCCCCGTTCTGGTGAGTACCTGGTGCAAAGAATATCCCTGGCCATACAACGTGGGAACTCCGCCAGTATACTAGGTACCCTTTGCGCCGGGTAGTGATAGGAACGAGGAATCCCCCTTTTCACTCACTATACTCACTTCATATAGTGACGTATTGATTATGAATATGAAATAAAATGTTTTCTACATTTATTGTTAAAGTGTAGTGAGAAAAATTATTCGAGTATTGAATAAAAATAAAATTATGGTACACAGAAGTATGTAATACTGTTTTACTAGTTTGTGACAGAAAGTAGCATGAGTGTTGTGTGTGCGATGATGTCACAGACTAACAACGGTAAAAAAATTGTCCTTTTGTCAGATAGAAAAGACACGGCATATCAGCATATTAAGTATTTAATATCACTTACTATTTAGTTTAACCGGTTAAGATTTGCTGATATAGTTTAAAAGCCCATAATTTGTTTCAAATTTACGTCTATGCGGGTAGAATGACCAGTTCAAACATTTAAAAAATTCTAATGATGATGTCGCTTATTTATGGTCTTCACCGAGGCTATTTATGGTCAAACATTAATCATGGACAACACGCTTCTAATTAAACTATATGGGGGCAATTAAAAAGGTACTGCATGAGTATTTTCATACAAAAGGTTGTTGTATTTTGGTTGTAGTGTCGGGTATTTGGGCTGACCGGTGCCCCCGCTGTTTCAATTAAAGTACTGACAATACTTCGGATGCCTGAGCGCCGCTGGGACCCAAACACCGCGTTCTCTGGACTATATTCGGATTTAGCGTTCTTGGTGGTTGTAGTTCGTAATGTCAGCTCCATATTCTAGAGATTAAATGAGCGCAGACACGTTTTATACGGTGTTTTTGTGTTAATCTAAATCTAAACTGTTTAAATAATTATTATATTTGTTCTTTACCTATTCTATTCGTGAATTAAATTCACGTAATAGACACATTTTGCGTTACTAAGTATAACTCAAATATATAATAGTTACAATAGATGTAATACCTACAGTTGAAAGAAGCCTTTACTTATACCAAAGCCATATTCACAGGTTTGTTCACAAATATTTACAACTTATTTTGTTGGTAAATCAGTAGGTAGATGACGACACGCACGTGACACTTTGGTATTGATAGCGTCTAAGGTAACGGCGTCCGAATCTTATCAGACTAGCCGTAAGCTAGGCTAAAAAGCAGAGAAGAGAAATATGTGATTGAATATTGAATTTTAAACTTTAAAAATAATTCATGTATAATATTTCTGGTAATTATCATGGCTAAAATAATTTCATTTAAATTTTAAATACGCTCTAAAGTGAAAAAGGATCTCTTTAAGTTGTATTTTTTTTAATGCCGCGATTGACTCCGTCAAATACCAAGACTGTTCGAGCGACGCACCTTGTTATGTAAGTCACAATTGATACATGTACCGACAAAGCCCTGATAGCATCTAATCCAGATTTCCCCCACACTTAATTGATTATTTCATAAAGGAAACACGACTCATCCTCCTCGACGGCCCGCACTATTGAACAGATAAATTAGGCAAAACAACTGTTCTCAAGTACGTTTCAATGTCACGGGTCACCAATTCTGACGTATGTACCGTATATACACGTTTAATAAATGTTTGCGGCTTTCTTCGTACGCGAATAAATAGAATGAAACGTACAATTCACATTCACGTTTTATTAAACTACAAAGTAAATAGTCCGTGTACTTTCAATGTGACTCAAAGTCAATTTAAATACATCTGTCTGTTTCGATTTTCGTCCGAGAATCACACGTAAAACAAATAATGCTTGCCAAATGAATGTTTTCTCAACTTTACCGACTGTCAAAGCCATATAAAACAATCAATTGCTACTAACAAAGGATCGTTACGACGATTTTGTTTGTTTATAGCTTTTCTAAAACTAATAAAGTACTTTTTACTATGAACCGTTACGTTGGAACAATTTCAAGAGAGCGATTAAGGCTGGGGTTTCATATGCGAGAACGAAATCGTCAATTGTACTGGATTAACGAAGCATATCATTACGTTTAATGAATAGGGCACTGCGATCTTATCTAACATCAACGTCACTCTTAAATCTATTACTGTACAAAATAGGCTACGCACATATGTCCACGTGGAAATATAATTTGTAATTATTTCAATAACCGTAACGAAGAAATTGTTACGCAGATGATGCCTAACCTAAGGATAGGTGCATAGATATATCACGGACTACTGGATTACAAATAGTGATGCTGTTTCAATAATAATTGGTTTCATATAAGAATAATACTTTCTGCGAACACTCTTATACTAGCAAAGAGTTTCAACCAACACCTAATGAAACTTCGCAGATGGCAGATCACATAATCCAGTCATCTCCTGGTTACTAGTAACCATAGTAGTAGTTAGCAGTAGCAGTAGTAAGTAAGTTACTAAGTACCTGGTTGAACAATTAAATTAATTTATAAAGTGAATATCAATATAATATATCGTGGGTCAGACTGGTAATAAAACTGAATAGAAACTCTTGTTTGTAGAGTCAATACTGTATTTTGTTCCAAACACCAAATAATGTAACTACTTTACAAGCTTAACATTATGTTTTCATTTCTATACTTCCTTAAAATCCCGTTAATTTGTAAGAGCGTTACATATATTGTTTTTAATAGAGCAGAAAAAGATATAAATGCCAAAAAACAATGCCCATTCCGTGTCGAGAAACTTCTCAAGTAGGTACTATGAAGTACAAATTTATTTGATGTAGTTAATGATAGTAACATCGAAATTTTGAATGTATTTTCCCACAAATCATTTGCATTAGTGGTGCCTTAAATAGACCAGGTTCCTTATCTGTAATCACCTGATCGGCCGCTATCGGCGCGGCAATCGGAGAACGTGGCTAGTGAAAATTGGTACAGAGAGAAATTAATATTTTTAATAACTTCATCGAATTTATACACTGTTAGGGCCCATTTCTCAATCCCCAGATACAAATGACTGTCACATAAATGTGAGCGCTATCCTTTTCTTTCATATGACATTAGAAGGTGAAAGCGATAATTTTAACTGACAGATAATTTTATCTGGCGATTGAAAAATCGGATCTAAAACCAGTTTTTTTATCATTTGTATATATTTAGTCGTAAGTATTTTCCATATTAATGTGTTTAGCTGGTCTGTGATTTATGTATCTGAGATTCCGCAACAAAATGTATTAGTAGGTAAGTAGTAATAAAAAAAACAAAGGTTACGAAAGATTTAGTTTTTGTCAAAAAACCACAAGTAGTATAGAATTATGGTATAAGAAGATATCAGATATAGAATTTTGAATTTCTGTAAATTTCATTTATTTACATTTTCTTCACTTAATACTCGAGTAGACTATAGTTACTTACTCCAAACCAAATCAATTTATCTCACACATCAATATTAATAAAAGTCACGTAGTAGTAAAGTCAGGTAGTCTGCACGTCACTGACGTGACGTCAGTGATTGTTAAGTCAAGCCAATTTACCAATATGTTCTATAACTAATTATTTACCAACAAATAGCTAAGCATCACCCAGTGTTCTATATGAAGAGATTGAAGAGAATTGAATATATAAAAATATGAACAACAAATGATTTATTTTTATACTTAGTACTCTCTTCTTACAGCGCCAGATACGGTTTATAAGAGCGAGGGCGGCCGCGTCCCTCGTGTCCGGCCTTTATCTAGACATCTACACGACACTACAAGACGTTAAAAGACTACCGACATGGGTACTTACGGCCTTCGCACACTGCTAGCCTATTGTACGTGGACAAGACAGTGTGCAAGCACCTTAATATATTATAATCTGTAACATTTACTTCGTAGACTAAGGAATTTGTCTATAATGTAATTCTAGTATAAAGTATATCTATGAATTTTTAAATAGAAGTGCGTCCCTTTTATCCTTCTACTTATCGGTAAAAATAAGCTTCCTTTTATTATAAAATACCTGGTAGCTGTATTAAAAACCTAAAGAAAATGATTATTATCGGATTAAGTCTATAACGGGACTAGAACTAAGGATTTACGTGTGTCCGAAATTATTATTTTTTACACCAATATCTATTTTATTGAACAAACTAAGACACAAAAACGAGATTACTCCAATTAAGTATCGAAAACACCTACCTCCAAAAAGGATTTTAAGACAAAGCCGATTATTGATTAATGGCTCTTCCGTATAATTCTTGAATTGACGTATATTTATTATAAAATTCATGGACATACAATCTTTTTACATTGAGGTACCATCCTTAAAATGACGAAGCCTTTTATTTAAGAAAAATACCTTGAACCAAATTCAAGTTTTGATTTGTTGTTCACCTATTATACTTTAATAAAGTTTTGAACTTTTAGAGTGGAAGTTGCTTAAAGTTGGAACTCGGCTTGTTACTTAAGACAGTTTACGACCTGAGGGACTTTAGAAAAGTTTAAGGCACCTGTTCTGTCCATTTAGCGGCTATCCCTAACGTTGTAGAACTGGTTGGTCATAGACATGGTGAAAAAAACTGCGACCCCGTTTTTTAAAAGTTGATTATGTGAATCAGATAATTTTTAAATTGTTGGCTATAATAAAAATTATATACTACAACAAAAACATTGTTTTTATGTGCTTTGCATTTTACAGAAAAGAGTAAGAAATCAAGAATAAAATGTACATTTAAGACTTGAACATAGAGATATCTAATGGTACTGTATATCTACCTCTGGTTACATTGACAACTGAGCGTAACTAAAGCGCAGCAGGTTACAGAATTAATAGAAAAATTTAAATAAAATATCAGAATACCAACATAGTCAACAATTACCCCGTTCGATCTATGGAACCAAACTTGAATATAAAATAAAGTTAAGGGAAACTGGAATTTGTCCTCAAAACAAAAACGTATGTTATTTAGTTATTAACATGGAGTTAAAATAAATAGGATTCGGGAACAAGCCTTACCTGCAATTTTTTTGGTCAAAAAGCTAAAAGAATCAAAACAAACAACAAAACCTACACTACCGTCTATAACCTGACTTTATACAATATATCTACTTGTAAAAGAATTACGGTCTTTAGCCGATCTGATAACATCGTGTACCGATGACAAACGGGCCGGCACAGAAACTGATGTGGGTCCCACCAAATTTATGTCAACGCACCGGATTTGATTACATTCAAAGAAAAATGTCAAGTCGGTAGTTTTAAATGGTGCCGATGATGGGAGATAATATTGAAGTTTTATGTTCATATTCGTCCATTATTCGAGGTGTTTAGTTTCATTTTGCAGCACGTTATGTAATTTTATATAATCTAAATTATTCTTTCTCTTCATCGTGCTGCATCCTAAAGGAGTTAAGGGTTCACTATCTAGCTAATTTTAAGTATTGGCTTAAGTACTACTTCACAAAAAGTAGTACTTAAGCCGTTTTACGTCGTCCAACCTAAATAGAAAAAGACCTTGTTGGGAGGAGGCATCGACAAGTGAGTGCGCAACTTGACTGTTAGAACTACTCAATGCGCCCTAAAGTCTTCCGACGATAATACCTACGTTACACCCTATCCATCGTTTTACTAACAGCTAAAGTAACGAATATTAATTCATTAAATTTTATCACACAAAGATCCAACGACAGTTAATATTCTGAAAAGACAAAAGTTGTGTTGAAGAGGGTCATAACAGTAAATCGAACAGACTAGGTCCCAAGTTTTATAATAAGATAGGTACCTGTTTCGGTCA
The DNA here is from genome assembly GCA_963556455.1 of Epiblema foenella. NCBI lineage: Eukaryota > Metazoa > Arthropoda > Insecta > Lepidoptera > Tortricidae > Epiblema > Epiblema foenella. Next base: position 13,322,097 of record OY747107.1, on the reverse strand, counting down.
CGATTGGGTCCTCCAGTTAATCTTAAATCGAAACGATACTTCTAATGTAAAAGGAATAGACAAGAATCGGGTCATAATTCCACCAGCTTATCCTTGCCCACGTTACTTAATTATTTCGATGGTAGACATAATACCTATAACCGATACGACACGGCGCCAAGATGATTTCAAATTATCTTGTCCTTAATCTCAAAATATCGGATGACAAAGAATGGACTGTTTATTACAAAATAACGATCTATCGGCGGCTATGAGAGACACCCGAAAATAAAACGATAGCCGATAGCTAACTAGAGGAACGTATAAAATAACAGTTAAAAAAAGTTTGGAGATTAGAATCGGGCGTATTTTATGTTGAGGAAACGATGGCGTGTGTTTAAAGGTTAACGATTCCTATCAATTAAGGTTATGGGTGGACTCGACAGTTCTGTCGGCGGGACCCCCACTGGGCTAGGATTCGCACCTGTCCCTTTTGGTTTAGTTTTTCACATCAGCGGCACCCAGTTTATAGTACAGGTGCAAACCTATGGGATCTGTATAGGGTTACCATAAATTTCAGATTCTTAGATACAACATAAAAATTGTTTTGCAATAGTACCTACTTTTTAAAGTGTTTATTAACGTAAAGTGTAACATAGAGTTAATATATAAAATGTATAGCTAATTGTTTGTAACTAAATTATTTTTTTTAAATTACAAGCTATTAACAACTCGCTTACGCAAAACAGTGTATCTCAGATAGGCATTATTTTATCCTGTTAAATAAATTACGAGTAGCATATTTTGATAAAATTAAAATCAAAAATACCTTCTTTACTTTTTTAGTAGAAAAAATATTAACAAGGTACAAAGTGCTATTTAAAACTATCTCTGAGCTACGTATAATATCGACTCCATTTTAAACTTCGCGCCATTTTTCTTCAATTATGCACTGTATGTTTCTCAAGGAATAAGTTTCACTTCACCGTCATGAATATTAACTTCCTGACTAAAACAGACTGTCCTGAATTAATTCAGAAGTTTGGTTACCTGATAAATTTTCCTAGTCATAACTGGATGTAAATTTATTGATATGTTAATTTTAACAAATAGAAACAGTATCCTACTGAGATGGTGGAACAAATGGGGTTTGAAGTTGCTTCCCAAAACGAATTCATTTCGTGGATACGCGTTTGAGTGGATTAATATTCTAATTTTATTATACATTTGTGAAGATAGTGGATATAGTTTTAGATTGACAGGGCCTGACGATAATGATAAAGCACCTGTTTTTTGTGCATCAGTTTCATATCGTTGGAAACGCTTGATCTTAATACCTATATTTGATTTTAATCTGCGCAAAATAATGTTGTTTCATACATCTCGGTCTGACGATTGAAGACGATTTTGAACAAGGTTTATTTCATAGTAGAAGTTGTCCAGAGTCATGGATAGAATACACACCATTATTTTGTATCAAAGATAGAAAAGAATACACTTTTATTCACAGATCCAGAAGACACACATATTACGAAAAAGATAACAGAAGAAAACCAAACCCCATTACATGTGTGTCCCCGCGGCAGTGAAATGGACACTGGCTCAGCATTATGCTGAGGTGTCAGACACCTGCAGCGCTGATTTTCAGCCAGTATCACGTTCAATGTTTTCCACCATGTATGGAGACGATAAATAGAATAGAGATAATATTAGGTTGGCCACTGCACCTTCTTTATCGACTAAGCGTGTTACAGGAATACTGATATATAGGTGGATCAACTACTTTTGTTGCTCGTTACCATGGTTACGTCTCCTGAGTCACTCTTTAAAACTGTGATTAATAGGGTTTAAATTCACCAAATATGAGTTTTAGCGATGATCATAAATACATTTGGACATGGGTCATCCCTTGAGTATGCTTGAAGTCAATATTATAAACATTTTTCTAAGAAACTTGGCTACTGTTGTCTCCTCGCTGACGGGAGAGAATAACAACAAGAAAAAGTTGATTGACCCATATACGAAAGTTAAGAGGCACTTTTCACTAACAAAATTTGAATAACTAAATTATTTTAATTTGTCGTAATTTTACCACGAATAACTTCTTTGATAGTACGGCGCAGCAGGGAAATTTAGATGGTGGGAAATTAAAAGTAATCGAAATATTTTCCATGTTTTACATTATTTACTATAGTGTCATCTTGGTGAAATTGTGAAAGCGCTTTGCCGCTATCCACTAACCCGTCGTCCCGGTCCCTGGGATCCCCGGGCTCATTACAAAAGAATGCTATTGTTTATTTTTTCGCCGGGAAACGACGATTTTAATTTCCCGCAGTCTAGATTGCCCCGCTGCACATTATGATTTTTTTTTAATAATTCTGTTACAAATATAATTGACCGAGTCAAACGAAAGAAGGAATGTTTTCTTATGTCCACCGGGTGGATTTGCAGCTCCTATTTCCCTACTGATTCTCGTAAATATGAGCAGATTTGCGATAACTAAGTATATACCTACGAGTAAATAATGTTTTTTATTAAACAGTTTTTGAAAATTGAAAAAAATGGCAGAGCCATAGGTGTTGATGACATAAAAAATGTTCGCGAGGTCTACTCTACAGCTCACAGAACCACTAGCTAGATTTCGTGAAAAATACTGACACTTTTTACTGCCAATCCCCGAAAGGGGTTAACACAGACTACATTCATTTCTGCATCTCTTTTCTTTGCATATAATCTTGCACAAACTTAGCTTCCGGAATTGATATTGTAAGAAATTCGATTCTATCTTTCGTCGGTATCTTAATTTACGTAAACACTCAGACTTGGTGACATTAAATAAGAGTTTTCCTCGGTGACGACGGTAACATTTTCATTTGGTTCAGGATAATTGTGTTTGCTCACTTAGATAAAGAATTCAGCTCCGTTGAGTAGATTGCCAGATAATTGCATCTTAATTAAAAGTATGTTCTTCTGATATTAAATTTGGCGTTTCAGTGGGATATTTATTTACATTAACAATGTCAAATATTAATTACGGCAAGAACGATTTTTTTAGCAGTTTCAAAAAAATTACTTAAATGCATTAAAACAAATATATTCACATTTATTTATTCAACAACAGCATTTACAAAAAAACCGCTCAAGTGCGAGTCTGACTCGCGCACCGAGGGTTCCGAACACAGGTCGTGTACCCGTCCCGACCCTATTAATTCAGGAAATATCTTAACAGCGCGATGTACAAAATACAAATTGAACGCAGCGTCACAAGTCATTGTTGTGACTTTAAACCAAGCACTAACAACTCCATAAATTTTAGTTGACCCATAGGTTCTTAACAACTACGGTAGGCAGATATATCAAAGCGCAATCTATTTAATCTCCTATATTAAATATTAAAATTATTATGACTCGATGGGTCAGCATATTTTGGCTTTATTTATATAGCAAGCGCTTTAGAGGCTATGGGTCAGTGTATTAAGTAACTCTAATCTATTGTTCTTCATGCGATTATGCATGTAATTGCTACAATACTAGGGGTTGAAATGCGTTGATTTTAATTGACATAAGTCGTTTTGGTTTGGAGATCATTTAGCTCTTGTAATATTAGTGTCCCATATACATATACGAACTAAATCTGTCAAAATAATAGCTCATCATAATCAAGTACATCAAAAACTAATTAATGCGAAAACCTTCTTTATCTTAGCCATGATAAGACTCAAAGTGTAAAATTATGTTGAATTCAATTGTGTAAAATATGTTCATTAAAATTAGCTTCAACTTCACCTAATGTCATCGGTATAAAATGATACGTTAATACTACGTACGTAATATACAATGACGTTGTCAACTGTCGTAATATTGACAACTGTCTATAAAGTCGCCTCACCATACGTCCTTATTATATCTTGACCCTAAGATTCGTGACAAATATGTGCATATTCGGAGGTCAGCCTTATACTGGTTCTTCTGAATCGAATTTTCCGTTTGTCAGCGGGAATTGTAAATATCTACATGACTCTGGTCTGGTTCATAAGTTTAAATTAATCAATTTGAGGGATGACTTAAGGGACAAAAAGTATTACTCGTGTTAATGCTAAAAACTCTGTATATACAAAGTTTCATCATAATCCGTTCAGCCGTTTTTGCGTGATTGAGTAACAAACATCCAAATATTCAAACATCCTAACTTTCTTATGTAACTTTCTTATATATTTTATATAATTTCATTACAAATATGTAGTTTTTAGAGTTTTTTCTATATAACAATATTACTTGCCAAATTTCATAGTTCTAGGTCAACGGGAAGTACCCTATACATTTAGATTCCCTTGAGAGTGTCAAAATATACGTTTTTTTGCGACATAAACGCCCGTATCTTTCTTTTAAATTAACTTAGAAGTTTGATTTTTTCAGTAAAATTGGTAGACCATCATTACTGCATACCAAGTGGGCCTGCCAAGATTTTCCAGTCACATCAAGGAGTTTGTTGTGTTGCATTCAAAGTTTGAATCTGGCCTCCAAGAAAATCCGCAAAACAATACCCTGTAAAATAAGCTTCTGATCCCACCGGTAATGATCATTGATCATGGTCACACAGAGAAGATTTAGCGATTCCACCGGTGATGCTCATGGCATCTCAGTAATAGAGCGATGCTTTGAGCATCACCGGTGGGATCAAATTTGTACGGGGCGGGGCGTGGGAGGAATACTGTGGGTATAGTATGGTGGGCAGACAACGTATTAAATGCTTGATTAAATTATTACTTGATTGTGATACTCGTACCGTCTTATATTTTAAGGGTTCGATATATGGCAGAACCTACCGTAGAAACATCATTTTATAATTTATAAACAAAATTTGAGAGTTAATTACAGTTTTTTTTCGCTGCCTACTCCGCTGGAGTAACCGCAACTTGCACTTGTTACTTGCAACCCGCTTATATTAAAAACGTCTTTTCAATATAAAACTCTTTTTACTCAAGACCTTTCTTCACCACTTGCTAGCTAACTAAAAGTTTTTTCCGGACTCATAGTTGCACCAGTTAAGCTCCGTTAAGTTTTTAAAGCCTCGGTTAATTTTCTAGGTGTATTTAAATTTCCTTTTTAATACTTAAGAAGATTTTTTTAAACTTTTATTTTAAGCGTCCAGGTGGCGTCCTGTTGATATGTAAAAAATCTCGCATAATTCTTTTTACAGTAAAGTATTCATTAAACACGAATTTTTCCGTTAATTTTTACGATAAATATATTTCAATGTTGTGTATCAAATATTTGTTTTACACACAATACTTTATGATAATATTCCACTAATAAAAATTGTAAAACATCACGGATATTTTCAACATGCTAACAAATAAACTGAAGGTTTATTGAAGCTTGCAAGGAATTTATCATATTGGAAAATCCATTGTTGCCTAGGGCTGTTTAATATCGACGGCGAAGTCTTAAATATTGTTTACATACCATATTACTGGCAATTTTATTGAATCCAAATGTTTTGTTACAATGTGTGTTTTATGTACGTCAATAACCTTTCCGTAAACCTTTGTTACAGTTGTTACTAGTATTCATCTATCGATATGTGTGCATATAATAAAGTTTAAGAGAGTCAAAAGTCTGTTAAGGGAAGAAATTACAAAAAAATTGGCTGTGGATACTTAGAATTGATAACTGAACACGTTCCAACAGTTTTTAGATTTTTCGTCCGTTTATCTCTTTGTTTGTCTATTTGAACGCGCATCTCGCGCACACGCACACAGAAACCTCTGTTTACATGTCTTAAAATTTGAACTTTGGGGACCATGGGGACAAAACGCTTCTTTGAAATATATACTTTATTTTTATTATATTCTCATTTTTTTCGAAAACCGTTGACTTTATGTGAGATATATGACAAAACGAATGTTTATTTTTCCACAATAAAGCTTTACTTTTTGCCAAAGCTATGTAAAACTTGTGTATTTTTTAAAAAATGACAACGTAAAAAAATGTTTCAGAATGTGCAACTCAAACCCTTTCATATGACACCCCACTTGACATATTCACTAAACTTTCAAAATTTAAACCACCTATCATCATCTGTAATTTTTCACAGAAAATAAAAAAAAAACATTAAATCATATTATATGTATCTAGGTTAGCCTTCTTTATAACTATTCCACATTTCAAATCGATAGCATAAGTAGATCTTGAGATATTTAGTGATGTGACAGACAGACAGACAGACAGACAAAGTGAAACCATAAGGGTTCCTTTTTACCATTTTGGTACGGAATTTAAAAACAGTACAATTCAACCGCGATGAACGAGTTCTCCGCAGATGAAGTCGGGGGCAAAAGCTAGTTACTACTGTAAGTATGACACCGATATAATAATGTGATAGTTTCTATTTCATACACATTATCTAAAAATCGTATGTTTTTAATAGAAACTCTATTACATTAGTGTTAAACTAGGATATCCAATGAAATAAAGACATGAAGTCATTGTTGAACTCAAAGTAATCGTACTGTATTTATTTTTGAATCTCAATGACTCCAGGGTGTACTTCGAGCGAGAAACATTTCGGATTGCTGCTATGGGACGTATTAAATTTTGAAAAGTGGCAAAGTTCCAGAGCAAAGATCGGGATAATACTTTTTAATACAGTTGCTCAAAAAGTGGTAGCTTATGTAGCTGTCTATCGTGCGCAAAGTTATAAAAAGCACGAGTGTGGGAGAAATCCAACTTATTAACACGTTATTCCACACATTATTTTTTTATTAACACGTGAACAAAGTGATTAAATTACGACGTCAAAAGTGCACCGCTAATGAGGGTTGAGATGTGATCACTTTCGTTGCACAAATGAAAATGATAATTGCAATTTATTATTGTGCTATTTATAGTATTTGACAGATTGTCTATTAGTAAATAGTTTTACTTACCTTTTAGGCCAGGATTCGCTCATGACTTTTTTTGATTTATGGCCTACGGCGGAATCACTGTGACACGTCCCAATATATAACAACCACTTAGCTTAAGGTAATGATCTCGCTTACACGCTGGTACTCCTGGGTTCGAATCCCAGTCAGGGCATTTATTTGTGTGGATCTGTTGCGAACGCAACTCTTATCTAATTTATACATATGTAATAACTTAGTATGCAGTAGCAAAACGCGCCCGTCGGGCACGGTTAGTATAAGAGCGGCTTTTTTAAAGCCACCAATAGCAACGCTTCACATACGCTTTATCCCTACCATTGTAACATACGTTAAATCAAATTATCAAATCTTGCTCGTCATTACCTATTCTTTGTTCTTACATACAACCACTTCTGCACATACCTCTTTTGGCCAAACTAATTTTGTAAATCAGCACCTATTGAAATTATATAGTCAACTTTACATCGAAGTTTTATTTGAGTCGTCGAGTTCCATCATCACCGGCACCGGCGTCTACAGATCTGTTCTATGTGTATACTTATTTATCTATCTATATGAGTATCTGTATGTTCGTCTGGTACAAATAGTACAAGCTTTCCTTGGTTTAGAACTAGGTCGATTTGTGTTAAGATTGTCTATAAATATTTTATTTTTGGCACAGGTAACTACAAATTGTTTTTAAATAAGGCACTATTTAGTAAATCCTCTTGGACTATTGTAGGACGTGTCATGCTGTGGACAGCCGTCGCGGCGGGAAATGGAAGCCATTGCAGGTTTATTTCGAGAATAACTTCTGAATTATTCGGACCACTGGGCTTATAAATACTTAATATTTTGGGGATTATTTTTAAATTAAGTACATAATAAATAGCTTTAAACAGCGCGTTGCCTTTGTTTCCTGACTGATGTGTTGTATACTTTAAAGATTGCAAATACTTGTTAGTACCTACGTATTAGTATTATATGTATTACTTACTTAGTAAAAGACCGGTGAGTACTTTGTCCCTAAATTAAAATAAATACATTACATAACTAGGGCGGTAAAGTAGAGCCATTCTTTCGGCTCGGGCGTTAAATAAATAATGGTCTAAGGCTTTCTTTATTATCGCCCGTGGTAAGTAGGGCTTTTTAATTATCCCTCTGGCCAGGAAGTGGAATTTTCTGCTTGCAAGATTTTAAGTTGAAGCATTTGTTAATTATACGAATAACTGATTTTCTAAGCGAAAAGAACGCAAAATTTGTTTATTTTTTATGTAATTATGATATTTATAATGAATCAGTTTGAGTCCTTAGCTAATCAAATAGTGAAATCGGGCCTTAAAGTCTAAAATATAATCTGTTTTTAGAGTTCCGTACCCAAAGGGTCAAATGGGTCCCTATTACTAAACCTCCGATGTCCGTCTATCTGTCTACTATACTATACTAGAAAACAAAATTTAATAAATATTTAAGGGGGCTCCAACAAAAAACGTGATCTTATGCCGTTTTTATAGATGGTACGGAACCCTTCGTGCGCGAGTCCGACTCTCATTTGGCTTGTTTTTTAGATTTAACTGCTTTTTGTTAAATTATTTGTCACACCATTAATGTAACATTTCCTGCAAATTCAGTTCAGTTTATAAAAAAAACGAATATCGATTTATTCAACTGGGCTACAGTGGTCAGAGCAAACGTGCGACGGCGGAAGCCAGCCGGGGCGCTACCCCGGATATTGGACTAACTGCTGCGAACAGTTTAAATGTACGATTATTTTGTTGTAAACGAGCATAATTTACGTCGTTATTTATTGGCGTTTTTTGTGGTAAGTAATTTTTTGCCGCTCTGTGTGAGTTTGAGCATAACTAAGTTGCAAATAAATATTTGCAATGTTTTACAACTTATGGGTGCTTATGGTGGTGATAGTGATTTTGTGCAGGGTTATTGAGTATCTATCTTGTCGAATGCGCGTTATGGCTTGCTTATGGCATATGAATTGTCAATTTCGGAAGGTGATAATAATAGTTGATAAGTTATGGTCTAACTCTCGTTCAAACGGAGGTGTTGAAAGGCTCGTGTCTGAACGCGATGACTTAGTTTTGTTTAGGAAATTAGGCAACAAAGTACATATTTATTATGTTTTTAGGGTTCCGTACCAAAATTGGTAAAAAAGGAATGCTTCTGGTTCCACTTTGTAGTTATAAAGAAGGCTAACCTAGATTTTTTTCAAATAGTTTATGTTATTTCCAGTGAAAAATTAGAGATAATAGGTAGTTGAAAATTAGAAAGTCTAGTGAATATATCAAATGGGGTGTCATATGAAAGGGCTTGAGTTGGACATTCTCAAACATTTTTTTTACGTCGAGTTTCGAGTTTGATTTATGGCAAAAGATTTAAAAAATACCGCTCCTCCCCCTTATCTCCGAAGTTTACCAAGAAAAAATATGGAATTATTACATAACATTAAAATCGATATATATTTTATAGGAAAAATATAACTATAGCTCTATCTAGTTTTTCTTTCTTTTATAAACAAAAAACATTTCCACACTAAGTTTGTGATTAAATCACCTTCGCATGTATTTTTGTTCTATAAATTCCTACGCGATTATGCTGAAAGTATCTTCTTTAAATAAAAAAAATGAAATCGGTACACGTGATAACGAATTATCCTTGAAAAACCATCATAAATACTAAGTTATTCAGTGTCTCAAATTTGTAACAAAAGTCGCCGGTAGATGGCGCTGTACCCATGGCGATCAATTTCTACACCAAGGTGTTGAGATTCTCCTGAATTAACTGGGTCGGGACCGGTACACATCTGTGTACGGAAGACTCGGTGAGGGAGTCGGACTCGCACTTGACCGGTTTTTTGTACGTGTAGGGGCAATGATTATTATGTGCTGGAAGATTTGATGAATGAATGAATCTGGTGTTATATACGAAAAAGAAATGATTTTCTTGAAGCCGTCGTCTAGCGCGGTTATTTTTTTTTATGAATATATAGATACATACATAACTTTATTGTCAGGAAATAATCACACTCTGGCTCGGGCCGGCAACTGTTACTAAATTGTGTTGCAGAAAATGAAAGTATGATGAAAGGCCGTTTTATTTAAATCACTTCAATGTCCTAATTTCAATGAAAACAAAACTGCCTCTCTGTTACTTTCAATAACAGATTACTCACAAACGAATACTTAATCCTTTTACACGCTCATATTTTCTCCAGAATCATATGTACGAGTATATACGTAGTACCATTTATTGTACATGAGTAAAACACGACAAAACTTACAAGAACAGTTGGCATATACGTACAAAAAAAAAGTAATTCTAGGAAAAGATTGCAATATTTGTTTCGACAAACAATTTCACGGTAGTTTTAATCAACCTTTTTCAGAAAAACCGAAATTGCGATAAATTCTCTTAAATATTTAGTATATGTGTATCAAAGAAAATTCTTTATAATTTCAACCGACCGTTCCCGACTTTCAAATAGCAAACTTATTCATTGAGCCCTCACGACTGAATGCCGTCGATTCACTCAGTCGGTCGGTAAAGAGTGTTGTATTTTCCTTTAAAAACAGACGAAATCGCTCGACCACGGCAGTCCGGAAGTGGCGTCTTTGCCCGGATATTGAAGGGTAAACTGCGACCGTCCCAAAGCCTTCGTGCAGCCTTTATTCACAATACCAATAATAATCTTCGTCAAGATTTATAAAAGTTACCGAGTTCACGAATGCGAATCGGTATGAAGCCTTTCCTTTGTGGTTTAAGAGAGCTTGAGACATTATATTTGTTACATACGAGGGACTTTTTAGAAATAAACATACTTTAACATATATCAAAGTAGTAACTGGCTAAGTGAATGAAGAGTTACGTACTGACACCTACTATTCCACATGTCCACATTCAAAACCACTATCCAATACATCATTAAACGACACAATTAAGTTAAAAGATGATATTTTACTTCATCTAAACTCTGTCAAGAGAAAATTTAATATAACTACACAGTCGGATATTTATCGAGATTTGTCAAAAAAAGCCATTCCCGAAGAGTGTTGCATCCCGTTTTATCGTGTGCAAAAGTCATAATCGTGTATGTTTCACGAGCTGACCGAATCGAGGCATCCCGAATGGAAAAGTATTATATTAACCTCTATATCACTTTTCACGGCCTATCCAGAGATATTATATCATCATTTTAAAACCATGGTGAATCTTTGAATTAAGAATAAAGTGTCCATTACCATTGCTTGTGGGTTTAAGTTTCCAATACTGGTGCCGTTACCCTACATAGTATACAGTTGTGTATAATGTAACACATGAAACAAACAACCTTCATTCCCTTCACACTTTTTTAGCTCTTACGCAAACTCTTATCGAAATTTCCAGAGTTCATGCAAGTTTCTGACTACTGTTAATGTAGCGTTAAACCCCTTATCTTTTTTCAGGTATCACTTTAGCTCAAAAATGAGTGGGAAATGTGTCACAGGTGGTGTGTACAAATGATATTGTAGAAGTAAATTGATCAGGTAATTTAAAGACATGGGTTTTCGGATATCAAAAATATAAATTAATTATAATTGAACTATAAATAAAACTAAATAGAACGACATATACACTTAATTGGCAGTTTTATTTTATCGTATTATTTCGAACCGTAAGATCTTCTAGAAGACAGTAGTCGGTTGCCAGTTTTGTACGGTGGGTACTCCCTACGGACGTGGCGCAACTTTGACCCCCCCTTTGTCACGTGAGTGAGCAACTTGACTGTTAGAAGTTCTCAAGCCGCCCGAACGCCTCCAACTTGGCTTATCGACTGCTGCCATAGACAGCAGCTGTGATCAACAGCTTAACGTGCCTTCCAAAGCACGGGAGCGCTTAGTTAGTAACCACTCAAAACGGTCACCCATCCAAGAACTAATCCCGGCCCACGTTGCTTAACCTCGCATACCGCACGTGGCACGCGGGCGCCGCTGGGCCACGAGCGCTCCGAAGCGGCGACCACGTACCGGATGGCGCAGCGTGGCTAGACTCCCCACAAGGTGGAATGATGACCTGGTAAAGGTCGCGGGAGTCCGCTGGATGCGGGTGCAGGTCACCTGGAGGAGAGTGCTTTGGGAGAGGCAGTCCAGCAGTGGATGTCTTTCGGCTGATATGATGATAACGATAAATATTGAACTGAGTAGTTATAGTACGGGTCATCATTTGTGTACTGTGGCAATATTATTTGGACGTTACTCGGTGACGTCACGTGCAACTGATCCGGATCCGCCCTTAGCCATTAATCACGCGGACAGTCTACGTGTAGACTTGCCCGGTCCCGCTGCTCTAAAGAAATATTATTATTCTGAGCAATAAGTACGGACATTTAAGTGCTCAATTTAAATATAAAACTCCCGGGGGTTTCAGACATACTGAAATGTAATAAAAACATGTCGAGCGATAATGAACCTTAAAGCAGTGAGTGATCCGTTTATTATATTTTAATAATAAGTACTATATTTTAGTAGGGTATCCTCCTAGCGTATTTAGCGGTTTTTTAATTTATTTATTTACCTTTATTACCGACGTTTTGACTTCTGATCTCATCATCATAAGACGTATGTATTTACAATATTAAACATGAATAATTTTACCTATCAGATGTCATTTATGAAAGTTACGAGAATAATAAGCCTACTGTTTCCAATGGCAGGTTTTTCCTTTGACTTGTTTTAGACTACACTACATTTCATTTGTTTCCGTGTGTTATTTCAACAGTAATAACACATTTTCTAAATCATTATTTCACGTACTTTTACGTTTACAGGACGTATGAATCAAGCTCTTGTAAGATCATCAAACATCCGTAAACATCCACTTAAAATAAGAATCGCCAATAATATGATACACTCTATGTCAATTTCTTAAAACTTACATTCGCGTGGCAAATGTCTTACCAATGTAAAAAGCGTAAACGCCCTTCTCCTTTGCTTAATTATGACGTAATATTACACGAAACAGTAGTTTCGGATCGAATAACCGAACCCGAGCGTTTTGCCACTGGGCGGATCGCGGGGCTCATTTAAATTTAGCACATTAGTGATGCGAACTTCGCAACATCTCAATTACAAACAATAATAATATAAAATAAACTAAGCTTGTTGTCATTATGAAAGATGGACGTTTAACGAAAATTATTCAACCATCAACTGGGATCACAAATGAACATTTATTTTTTAACTAGATTTATTTTTATGTTTTTACGTCACACCCAACTCTAAGTAGATATCAAAATTTTTACAAATCCATTTTAATGAAAACTAAAATGTATTGTCTTTGTACTACTTTTCTTAATTTATTCCTGAATAAACTCATTTTTGTTATTTTGTTTTGGGATATCACGGCACAATATCCGGTCCTTTTTGAAGGCGTTCATGGGGATACAGATCCAACACGAAGAGGCCCCTTTGAGATACGATAATGTATTGGGATGTGTACACCTAATTGTTGTTATTATTATTCTTCTTCAATGCTACTAGTATTCATACTCGTAAATGTTACCTACTTTTTTGGGTGTGTTGATTGTTGTAATAAAATGCTAGCAAATAAATAAATCTTTTACGTGCGTGCATCTCGGGTCTATGAGACATTGCAAACACTGTATAAATTTAAGTACTTTCCTTCGACATCCTTTATTTAGTGATTCAAATCCTGGTCGTCAAGGTACGGTTTTGATCTGGTGGCTTTATATTTTCCGCACTTATCTTTGAGTGGGTACTAACTGAGCGCTCTCGTGATTTCGAAGGCACGTTAAGCCGTTGATCCCAGCTACTGTCTATGGCTGCAGTTGTTAAGTCAAGTTGGGGGCATTTGTGCGGCTTGAGAACTTCTAACAGTTAAGTTGCCCACTCGCTTGACAAAGGGGGGTCGAAGTTGCACCACGCCCATGGGGGGAGTACCCACTGCAACCCTACACGTGACCCCTAGGTCGTGCTTCAAATGCAACAAAACTGGCAACCGTATTGTCTTCTAGAAGAACTCACGGTTCGATGTACGATAAACAAAATACCTCAAAGAACGAGTGGGCAAGCGCAATACAAACTTAATTTCAACTGAATACTTTGGTTTGATCTTTAAATTATTATCATAATAATATACGTATACTTAAAGGCGTCTTCCGACGATCACTCAGGACCAATTTGCAAATTGACAGATTAGTACACTAAAACTGCGTGATTAATTCAGAAGGAAGACTTCTAAAGGAACAAATTTAGGATCAAAGAGAGTTTCAGTCTGAAAAGGTTTTCAAAATTAATTAATACGGTATCTTCCTACTACCTTTTTGTGACTCGATTTGCGAAATTACTTTAGCTGCTTTACATTATAAAATTAGATTCCTAAAGCACTGCTATGCCAGTAAGTTATTAACATTTATAAATTATGGCGGTGTGGTTTATAAAAATTGAAGCAGTATATGAGTAATTTTCTCTATAAACAGAAGTGAATAGTTGCCAAATTTCAGAAATACTTGATAAGAAATAACTCTTGTATTGTTCTTTGATAATCTTACCCCAATTTTAGCGCAACATAAATTCCCAAGTACGTACAACTGAAAGTATACGTACGTATAGAAAATTCTGCCAGAGAAAGCAAAGATAAAACCAAGAAAGGCGTGTAAAAAATGACGTACAAGTCAATTACACGTGATCCCGGATCCCCTGGGTTCCAGATAATTGATGTACGTGTGCTGACAAGACTTTTTTCGATACGCGGAATGACCAGAGTTAATTTGGTGATTAATACGCTCTTTTTGCTTGGTAAACTAGGCTCTAGGGTGTCTAGAATCGTAAGATAAATCCTATTATTCAATTAATGACATCAACATTTTCGTTGGTTAATGTTAATGTTAACTTATTTGAAATCATTAGAAAATTGACCATGTGACATGGATGTATGCATATGCATACTATAAAATTGTAAAAACCGAAAATTGTTTTGTACTTTCCTTCAGTAAGTCGCCGAAGCTTCGCGAAGGGCTTCTATTTCCGCTCTGAATAACCCTAGATAACGAACGAACCTAACCTAAATTGCAAGTCTCACGTCGAAAGTTTGTGAACATTAACATACTGATTATAATTTAACGCATTATTTTTTTGTAGGTTACAATCTAACAGTTTTTAAAAACTGACGGTGACATAAATATCTTATTTCTGCCTTTCATTAAAAATTGTAACTTATCAACTGTTTTTTAAAAAAAAAAGTAATGTATTGCGTAGTGGATAAAATGCATTGTGTTTGATATTCTATTAACATTTACCTGCCAAATTAATGCCGTAGTTAGGTATAAAGTATCGCTATAATTTACCCTTAACCTTTTAAAAGCAATTATGCTCTTAATAATGAAACATGAGCGCAATATTCTGAACTCCAATACTACTTTATGATCTCAGAATTTGAACACAATATTCCGATTAGCGAGATCGAAGTATCGTTTAAATTGAAAGCAGCCCGCAGCCCGGAGCAGTATCCTTCATTAACTTTTCCAATATAATACGAAAAATACTTTTAAACTCTTTACGTAAAATATTTCCAGTAAAGTTTTAAATATTCTTAAAAATGTAATTTAGGTATTTTCTAGAAGTTGGGTGGCTCAAAATAAACATTAGGAATTCGTTGTTTAGTTATCAGATCGAATTTCAGTAACTAAGTACATTTTTTGACATAACAAACCGACATAAGGTCTAACGGATCTTTATAAACCGAGCCTTTGTGGATTTTTTAATTTTTCAGCATACTCTTTATAAAAGTTGTGGTTTACTATTGTAACCAGAATGGCAGATTTATTAATATAATGACTAACTAAGAAAACCGGTCAATGGAAATAAAATTAAAAAGTTGTATAACACAGGAATGTTTTAAAAGGTAATTACCACTATAATCTCGGGCCACCGTAAGGGACCAACTGTCGTCGATTATTATCGCATTTTTATAGCTGTCTTCTGCTGCCATATGGTGACACTACTGGAGACAAAAACTGGTAAATGTATAATAGTGTTTTATGGAATTAACATGTACGTATTCAGATACCTAATTATAAATTCGGTTGAAATTAAAAATAAATATTAATCGTCAATTTAGGCATATTACATGCACCTATGAATGTCAAAAAACTACCACCGGTTCATAAAATAAACCTCTGCCTCGAGACGAACCGGCGTAAGAAACTCGGCGAGGTGTCTTTTTTTTTTCAAAACAATATAAAATGTATATAAAATAACAGTATCATAATACCACAGAATTACAATGCTACAATAGAAAACATATATATATATATTTGCTTTGAATATATTTGAAATTAGTATATTACAAATAAATAAATGATTTATTTACGTTTTAAAAAGTGCAATTAAAAAGTAATTTTAGGTTGTAGAATTGTGACATCCGTCTTTATAAAATTTGTTTACATAACTATGGCAATATATGCGAAATGTATTATAGTAGAAGAGCCGACGACACTGAACCTAGTTCGATAAGACTCCCAGATGAGATATATATTATAAGATGCGTCATTCCTGGGGGAACACGAAACGGCTATGCTGCCATGCAAAAAACCTGGTGGCCATAGTAAAAAAAAATTTTCAAAAAAAAAAAAAATTCCGGTTTCTAGTACGATAAGTCTCCCAGGTTTCGTTTGTTCCTCGATACAGGGGAGAGGTAGGACTATACGATAATGCAGTGCTGCAAGCCCCCCTGACTGGCCTTGTCAGTGGCAGCAGCATGATAAGTGACGCCAATATTGAGGTATCTAGTATGATCGGTCTCCTAAAAAAACCAAGGCTCATCTGAAAGATCATCAATTTCTGTGTAAGAAAAACCACTGCTGCCTTTTCCTAATAGTGGAGAAGGTGGTGCTTCAGCGATTGAAGGAGCTCAGTACACTGAACCTAATTCGATAAGACTCCCAGGTGATATGTATATTATAAGATGCGTCATTCCTGGGGGAACACGAAACGGCTATGCTGCCATGCAAAAAACCTGGTGGCCATAGTAAAAAAAAATTTTCAAAAAAAATAAAATTTCGGGTTTCTAGTACGATAAGTCTCCCAGGTTTCGTTTGTTCCTCGATACAGGGGAGGGGTAGGACTATACGATAATGCAGTGCTGCAAGCCCCCCTGACTGGCCTTGTCTGTGGCAGCAGCATGATAAGTGACGCCAATATTGAGGTATCTAGTATGATCGGTCTCCTGAAAAAACCAAGGCTCATCTGAAAGATCATCAATCTCTGTATAAGAAAAACCACTGCTGCCTTTTCCCAATAGTGGAGAAGGTGGTTGCTGCTGTGATTTAAGATCGCCTTCAGCGCAGCTGGATTCGGTTTTTCAATTCAGTTTTGTCAGCAATCACCCGGTTCCTTTCGATTTGTACTGATTTAATACGCGTGCCACGTACACTTAAGAATAATTTTTCTTGTCGTTGATTGCATAAACAAATGATTTTGAAAAGTTATTCTCCATTATACCGAAATAAGAGCTCCATAGAGAATCCACAAAACACTTTTTATACACTAGCTGAGTAATTGATAAAATGTACAACCTTATGTGATTTGAAGACGAGATAAAAGCGGTTAATCAAAATGAATCAGTTATTCAGCTACTGTATAAAAGTTTTTCCTGGGTTCTTTATAGAGCTTATTTCGATATAATGGAAATAGTTATATTTTACAGCTAACTAACACAGATGGAAATTGAATAGGTGTACTTGATTTTTATTTAAAAAGCTTCATTTTGAGTTACCGCTTTTATCTCGTCTTCAAATCACACAAGGTTGATGTACATTTTATCAATTATTCAGCTAGTGTATAAAAAGTGTTTTGTGGATTCTCTATGGGGCTCTTATTTCGGTATAATGGAGAATAACTTTTCAAAATCATTTGTTTATGCAATCAACGACAAGCAAAATTATTCTTAAGTGTACGTGGCACGCGTATTAAATCAGTACAAATTGAAAGGAACCGGGTGATTGCTGACAAAACTGAATTGAAAAACCGAATCCAGCTGCGCTGAAGGCGATCTTAAATCACAGCAGCAACCACCTTCTCCACTATTGGGAAAAGGCAGCAGTGGTTTTTCTTATACAGAAATTGATGATCTTTCAGATGAGCCTTGGTTTTTTCAGGAGACCGATCGTACTAGATACCTCAATATTGGCGTTACTTATCATGCTTCTGCCACTGACAAGGCCAGTCAGGGGGGCTTGCAGCACTGCATTATCGTATAGTCCTACCCCTCCCCTGTATCGAGGGACAAACGAAACCTGGGAGACTTATCGTACTAGAAACCGGGAATTTAATTTTTTTTGAAATTTTTTTTTTACTATGGCGACCAGGTTTTTTGCATGGCAGCATAACCGTTTCGTGTTCCCCCAGGAATGACGCATCTTATAATATACATATCACCTGGGAGTCTTATCGAATTAGGTTCAGTGTACTGAGCTCCTTCAATCGCTGCAGCACCACCTTCTCCACTATTAGGAAAAGGCAGCAGTGGTTTTTCTTACACAGAAATTGTTGATCTCTCAGGTGAGCCTTGGTTTTTTCAGGAGACCGATCATACTAGATACCTCAATATTGGCGTCACTTATCATGCTGCTGCCACTGACAAGGACAGTCAGGGGGGCTTGCAGCACTGCATTATCGTATAGTCCTACCCTTCCCCTGTATCGAGGAACAAACGAAACCTGGGAGACTTATCGTACTAGAAACCCGAAATTTTATTTTTTTTGAAAAATTTTTTTTACTATGGCCACCAGGTTTTTTGCATGGCAGCATAGCCGTTTCGTGTTCCCCCAGGAATGACGCATCTTATAATATACATATCATCTGGGAGTCTTATCGATTTAGGTTCAGTGTACTGAGCTCCTTCAATCGCTGCAGCACCACCTTCTCCACTATTAGGAAAAGGCAGCAGTGGTTTTTCTTACACAGAAATTGATGATCTTTCAGATGAGCCTTGGTTTTTTCAGGAGACCGATCATACTAGATACCTCAATATTGGCGTCACTTATCATGCTGCTGCCACTGACAAGGCCAGTCAGGGGGGCTTGCAGCACTGCATTATCGTGTAGTCCTACCCCTCCCCTGTATCGAGGAACAAACGAAACCTGGGAGACTTATCGTACTAGAAACCGGAAATTTTATTTTTATTGAAAATTTTTTTCACTATGGCCACCAGGTTTTTTGCATGGCAGCATAGCCGTTTCGTGTTCCCCCAGGAATGACGCATCTTATAATATATATCTCATCTGGGAGTCTTATCGAACTAGGTTCAGTGTCGTCGGCTCTTAAACTATTAGATCTCCGGACACATTAACAAAATAATGTCGTTGTTTGTTTTTATTACCTCCAGTCTAGAATATTAATCGGATCATTTTACAGTATGTTTATTATTTAGTATAAGTTAACGCAAAATATAATTATTGTTTATTTTTGCTTAATGTATTATTATATTTTCGTTTTCTTCTTCAATCCTGGATTGTTATCCCGCATTCTATCTACCTATATATAGTATTAAGTGGTGGCAACATGATTTATGTTACTGATAACTAATTAAGAACTATTTTACCATTTGTGTCCAAATAAACAGTAAAACATTAATAATAAAATCAACATTAAGTGTCAAAAGGTTGTTCGGTAGGCTCAACCTTAATCTAGCTAAGTAAAGATAAAGGTTACCTATCCTAGATGAGACGAGGTGCGGAATGAAGAATGAAGATTTCGTCCCTCGGCTTGCGATCAATCAATTTACTGAAAGTGACGGCGTCGAGGTCGTTTATATCAATTGTACGCTTTATCAGTGTATCTGTAAGAGTATTTTTGAATAAATAAATCACATTCATTCCTGTAATTCATCAAAACTCAAGTCGAGTCAACTCGTAGACGTCAAGTCTTTGGTATTGTTTGATAATTAATTTGTTTTGAGCTCAAAGTATGAATTCAATATGAATGTTTCGTTTTGAAATTCAATGAAAGGGTTTTATTTCGGTAATTAGTTTTTGAACGAATGTACAAATCTATTCTAAATTTATATACGAGCTTTTCCGTTTCAGTATTACAAACTGTTTTATCAAGCAGTAGTCTGATTTTCAGTGAATAACATATATATGTAAACTAATTTATTATCCCATACAAGATGAAATCCTGTCTTAACTCCCCATGATTTCCCAATCTGATCACGAGACTGTGTAATACTAGTTAGGCACATTTTATTTCTTCGTATCCGCTTGACAAAACGAGGAGCGAAAACAACAGACGGTACAAGTTGTCACAATGTGATAAATCCGCATATGGCGTGACAAAAAACGATGAATCACTAATTACTACAAAACAACTGGTTTTATTCTCTTTCGTTAAACAACTATATTCAACAGGCGCCAAAGTCAACGCTCCTATATGTTGTAAGGCTCGAATTTCAAATTAAAGGAAACATAAAAAATATGTATAAATATTTGTTTCATACCAAGGAATTTGTGGCGGACAGACTTTCTTAAATAACTAAGCTATCGAAGCTATACTCGATTCAACAAATGTTCTCCTCAAAAAAAATCCTTTTATTATGCCTTACTTTGTGTTTAAGCACATTTGTTTTTAATGCGCGAGAAAAGCTAATGTTGTTGTTGTTGAAAAATTGGAGAAACTACATAGTGAAAAAGGTGACACCCACTAAATTTTTAGCATTGACTTTGTGTTAAAGTTTAGTTGATAAAAGCCGTATAGGTAGGTTTTAATAAAAATCATTGCTAAGAGTTTTGGGTCATTATCCATCCACAGCGACCCCCAAAACCCATTCCAGGGCACCGCACTCAACTGTGTAATGACACAGAAAGTTATTTTTATGAAATATTAGTTTATCAATTGACGTTTTGCAAAATAATTTTAGAATGGATAAATCCTTGAAAATACACTCGAGGTCTTAAAATTCGGGTCACCCTAAATTAAATAACCGCAATAGGTTTTTCTAATATTTTATACTAGTTTTATTTACATGATATATTATTATTCGTAATACCCAACAGTATTAGCAATTCCCGGGATCCTATCCTAAAAATATCAAAGAAAGAAAGAAAGAAAGAAAGAAAGCATTTATTCACTGCACTAAAAGACACACTGTTACAAATTTAATATACTCAGTACATGAACATACAGTTAAAAAAAAAAATCAATCGCCAAAACTGTCGATTTTTGCGTTATTTCGCTCCAATGTTATATCTAACTATAAAACATTGTTTTTTTCATGGGTTTTTAAGAGTCCGATTTAAACCTGGAAACTTTAATTTTTTTAACTGTTATTTTGACAGGTTAGATGTAAAATTAAATAAAGATCCTGACAGCATTAAAAACCTGCACAAGCTTGTACTATTTTAAGAAATATGACGGTATTTTACCGACCCGTATTCTTTGTCCGCGAGTGTATTAATGATTTTTTTAAATACAATTTGTCTTTATAAAGCGTCACAGTTTCTAAATGTACATTTGTCGAGTAATTTATAAAATGAGCATTTTTAGAAATGACAGGTTAGTCAAATTAATAGTTTGTGAATCGTTGTTTGTTAAATGATTATTCATGAAATGTTGGTTAGCAAATGATGATAAACCCTTACTACATCGGAAAAGCCGTGTTGCTAAAATGGGTCACAAAATGCAGTTGATATCCAAAAGAAGAGCGATATTTAGAAATAACTACCGGTCTACGAAAGGATACCTTCACATTTTAACAGCGTATTCCAATTCATTGTTAATTAACTATTCGCATTAACAAAGAAGGGTAATGGAAACTTTGGCTAACATTGTTAAAGGATCAGGGGAACTTGCAAACCACTCGCCACGCGGCAAACTTAAAATATACATGAAAATGTGGAACGTCTCTACCAATAAGGGTGTTCTGAAAGTTGAGGCCGGTTGAGGAGATGTTTAAACTATCGGTTAAGAAAATAAAACATTAAAAATAAGGTTAAACATGATGTACACAACTACTATACTCTATAATTAATTGTAAATCTTTCCGTTGAGTTTTAGCCGCTAGGGGGTATAATCGCTGAAAAATTAAAATTTATTTGTATGCCATAAAATATTTGTTACATTTTTTTAACATACATTATAGGTCAACGAAACTAAAAATTGGTAAACACTACCAATGCTGTGAATAAAGCACAAGCTAATAAACAAGTGGAAGAAATGGGACCATTAATACCATTATTCTTGGATTCAACTACCAACATAATTCCTAATTAAAAAATAAATCTGATATAACTCAATGGAATCCACAAGATGCGCTCCAGCTGACGGTCTGCTATGCCACCGGCCCTTAGTTAGCAGCGATACGGCTACGAAAGTATGTCGGCGTGTTCCCCCGAACGGAGAACTAATTAATCCAATGAGCGGCGTCTTTGCACTAACGAGGTTCGTCGTTTGTACCCCTGGTGTGATACTAAGGAACTGTGTCGGCATCGATTAAATTTGAGCAACTTTCTAACTTTTGAAAATCACCAGATTGGATTTTTAACTAATTTAAATAGGCGTAGTTGCGTTTCTACATTACATAAAATTTTTGGTAGGATTAATCTTTAGTTTGGTATCGTTTTCAGCTAGATCAAACTAAATTAAGGCGTTGAATTCAATTCTGGAATAAAAATTGCATCAATCTATAGTAAAAACATTAGAATAAAAAATCAATACGCCGTGCCTAATACACTTAAGGTAGGTAGATACTCATTCAATCATCATGACTCCATTCTTATATTACTAAGGCAAGTTTGGTATCATTTTTATATAAAATTAATAGGCCTAAATCACTTCTGATCGTACAGTTTACTATTTTGGAACAATTTTCTGTAGAAATTGCATATACGTAAATTTTTCCTTCGGTTATTTTAGATTCAATACCCGGATATTGGACGTATAAAGTCAGTCTAAATAATGGAATAAATACTATAAGAAAGCTAATTTTATGCAAATTCTGAGTATATAAATATCAATATGGCTCTGACTACAAAATTATGACAGAAAAAATATCATAGGTCACAAGACAGGGTGCGCTAGTGGACCGGTTAGTACCTAATACGTTACTAGCTACGTACCTACTACATGCAGTCTCCGAATTCAAATGTCAGGTTAAAATATTTTGATTGTCGTTTGTTTCTAAAATACTGATTGTTTTAATCCGTCGTCTACCCGTGCCTGTGATCTCCGGGTACATAACAAAAAAATGCTATTGTTTTATTTTTTCGCCGGGAGAGAGCGGAATGTCTTTCCAGTGCAATATACCAGGGCTTTCATGGAAGATGACGTCGAGGGGGGCGAGCAAGAGAGTATAACGTGGTTATTATATTTTTGATTTTTGTATTAAATAAACGACTAACAGGGTTTTCTGTAGACCTGACTTTTCTTCCCAAATTTTCAGATATTTTTTAAGTTATGGTCATTTATCTATTTTCAATACGAAAGCATATTTCCTTTATTTTTTCATTTCTCAAGAATTTGCTATTGAATAGTTCAAAAATAATCCCTGAATTTTAAAGATTAAGCGTTATGTTATACCGAATGTCATTTTCATGTAATGGGTTGAGAGAGAGAAACGAAAAATTTCAATTCGTTCAGCACTGTCAGTGCCACTACACATATGAAAGGCTAAAACGTTCGCAGCACTTATTGCAATAAACGTCATCACCATTTACAATGC
This sequence comes from Epiblema foenella, assembly GCA_963556455.1. Classification (NCBI taxonomy): domain Eukaryota; kingdom Metazoa; phylum Arthropoda; class Insecta; order Lepidoptera; family Tortricidae; genus Epiblema; species Epiblema foenella. The sequence continues at coordinate 13,298,488 of OY747107.1, read as the reverse complement.
AGTAGAATTCAGAGAATTAGTAGTTGAAACGAAACAACATGACAGTTCCGACTTAAATTACTTTCCATAAATAACTCTTCTAGCGCTGTTGAAGTACATACCTCGATTAGTACAAGAAAAACTACGCGTCAGGACAACTAAATGTTCACCCGAATAGTTTGAATTTAGCTTGCTTTTACCGTAGCATGAGCAAAATCGTTGCAAATGAAAGGCTTCGTTTTGCTCCCGGCTTCCGTGATATTCGCCGGTAAATAATAGACATCGTTAGTACGGCCAGTTTGGGGCGTTACTTCCCAAGTCATTGAGTCAATCGTTTATTACGGGCTTGTTGTGCAAACTTTTACGCCAAATATGAGTATCGGGAGGTGTAGAGTTAGTAGATTAGTTACATTAACGGTCAAAGCGGTAGTTAGTGTTCCTGATGGATAATGTTGCTGGAGCTTCCGATTAGGTACTATCAGCATCACAGTTAACTGACCATTAGTGAACTTTATATTGTAATGAGGTAAGGTCTATACTCAATTAATGATACCAGTACAATTCATGTAAACAAATCACATTTGAGGTCTTTAAATGGACAACTTCAAGTTGATAAAAAAATAATTGTACTCTAATGTTTTGAATGACACTATTTTTTTAGGGTTTCGTAGTAAACAAGGAACCCTTATAGTTTCGCCATGTCCGTCCGTCCGTCCCCCGCTTTTCTCAGTAACCGTTAGTACTAGAAAGCTGTAATTTGCCATGAGTATACATATAAATGACGCCGACAAAACGGTAGAATAAAATCATAAGAAATTTTTTTTTAGGGTGCCTTCCCTACATGTAAAGTGGTGGTGCATTTCTTTTTTCTTCCAAACCCCATCGTGTGGGGTTTCGTTGGATAGCTCTTTCAACAATATTATAAGGTTTCTAAAATCATTTTCGAGTTATGTTCGAGTTGTCTTTATGTTTATATGAATTGTGCCTCTATTGGTATAACATGGTCATTGGTCAGTTAATAGTGACGCTGATACGTAGTACCCATGTGCTAACGGCATTTGTATTTTGCTATTATTTGATCGGAAATAAGTATGTAACTCACCTGGAGTTGTAGATATCCATAGACTTCGGTGCCTACTTTATAGTGGCGGTTCGTAAGCTTGTTGAAATAATTACGTAATATATACAACTCCGAGTTGAATGCATTGGTACACAAATTGTCACTAGGTAGGACTGGATATGGTCGATACATGAAGCGACCGAAGTGCTGTATTTGTCTTTTTAACCGACTTCAAAAAAAGGAGGAGATTCTCATTTCGATTGTTTTTTTATATATATTTGTTACGCGATCACTCTGCCATGTATGAACAGATGTGGAAAATTATTTCTTTGTTTGAAAGCATATGCTTCCAGATTTATCCCATTGTTGTCTTAGTTCACTTCTGATGATGAACACCATGAGGAATGAGAAAACTTCTCAGAAATTCAAGGGAAACATTAGTAATTTTAGTATTTTCGGTAACAAATCAAGCATTTGTATTCAGAAAGCAGCATTTAGTGATCGGGAACTGATGAAGAAGATTACGGATGGTCATCCAAAACTCCTAGTGTTTCATGGCTAGCGCTAAGATATTTCGATCAAGATACTGAAACGACTATAACGAAGCCAATGTAAATGGTCTTGATGTAATGTTACCATCAACTTGATCTGGCAATCGAAGCCGGAAGGTAGGAAAGGAACTCTGTAATAAAACAGTGTAGTTTATCCATGTTTGAGCTTATTGGAATCGTTATGAGATGCACTCTGGTAATGATTCACTAAAAAGTGTGATTTTTTTAATTATTTATTGACGACGTCTATTTGTGGGAGTATACCAATAAAAAAACATTTAAAGGAGATTATAAGTTATGAGACTTCTTTGTTTTGACGCTATAATAAAGTAAATCTCACTATGCAGAAGTATTTTCAATAAGTATTTAGCCTTATTTGAATATGAGGTACGAATCTACACCATACAGCATCAACTCTTAGAAATTTAACTCATTATTTCTGAAGTCTTGTTGCGATGCCAACATTTCATCTAAGCCATTCTTCCCGAAATTAGGAGTTCGTGTATCTCATAGGTTTTTATAGTCATAAAGAGTTCTCCATAGCATTCCTGTTCGTATTTAGAAGAGTCATTTCGGACGTCAGGCTCATTAGTCGAGGTAACTGGTGCAAAAATTTCCCAAAGTCATTTTCCTGTGCAGTTGCTTAGATTTCGCCGAGATTGCCAATTGTATCGATAACGAGGGATTTTATCAATCGGATTGATTCAGAATATGTTGAGTCTTGCGGATCCGGTAATTAATGATACATTGTTGTTGAAGATGAACAAACTTAGTAGTTATAGTTAGCGTAGCTATGGATTCTCTACAAAGCTTTTCTTTTATGAACACGAAGAAACTTAGTATAGCTAGTGTAGCTGTGTAGTGGATTCCCTACAAAGCTTTTCTTTTATGTATAAAGAATGATAGTGATAAGCTACCTACCCGATGATAAACAGATACCGAAACATATAGCCAGAAGAGGCCAAAGTGCGTGATCAAGGCTTTATTGCTGAGTTCGATGTGGTGACAGCTAAAGGCAAATGCAGGTCTTTCGCTCTTAACACAGCGCTTTCTCGAGTGCTCTCCCGGTCAACTCATCATCAGTAACAAAACCTCCACATACTCGCACCTACTATCATCTTTTCAGTTCTTCAGTTGATTTACTATTGATTTGGTTAAGAAATCAATCACATCCTAAACTATCTTTTCCAGTTATTGCGAGTAACAAAAGACCTGCCAAATGCGTGGCGAACTTCACATATTTAGGTTTATTTATTTATTTATGCATCCATGGTTCATCATGGTTTCCGAACCAACTGCAAAATTAAGTTAGTTTTAACAGGAAAAATAAGGAAGTTTCAAAAGAAATCTAATTTATCAAATGCTAATATGTATTTTTTTGGTAAAATATACGTAATAATAAACATTATCACCAAATTTCAAGTTCATAGGTGAATGGGAAAAATTGTTCAGAACAAAATTTTGTGACAGACGACGGACGGACGGACGGATTAATTACTCAATAATTCGGTTACAAATTATAATTTCTAATTTAATTATAGACGTATTCCACACCGATTTTATATAAAGAAAAGAAACATAAAGAAATGAGGAATAAGTAATATAAATAAAGTAATTTTGAAGTAAGGTAATCATCCCAGTGCCTGACACCTTAGTGCCCAATCGATGACACCTGTGAAAGTGGCATGTATCGGGTCAGTGTCGATAACAGGGACGGTTAGCCTTAATAACTAAAGGTATAAACCACAAAGACGAGGACTCAATGTTTTTACCAAGTAATACTGAGTAGATTACATTATATGTTAATAGATTACAATAGAAGCTGAGAAAAGCCAACGGTTCGAACAATCGAACTTCAACTACTTGAACTAAAAGTTACTCCGCTCACTCGTCTTCCACGTTCGTGTATAAACAGTGTCAAGTGTTTCCCTATTTCCCCTTAACATTAGCCGACAATCCGGTACGGAATCTGGTAGTTATTCCGCTGCTTAATAGTTTCTGGAGGTATTTCATTATTGACAGGTTTGTTTTGAAAGGGGTAGGTATGAGATAAAAAAGTGCTACACGTTGAACATACGGATAGCTACTAGTTATTATAGTGTTAAAATACACGACATGCTTAACACGTTCACAGTCCCTATACAAAATGTTTATATTTTCTTGGACGTCCAAGCAACTTCCATTACACGTCCGTGCTCCACGTTTGGGTCACTATGCACGCACTCGGATTATTTCAATATGCAAGGTGATTTTTAAGTCGTGATCTGAAGTGCCAGGGGGTGATGGGGATGATCACACTGAGCAACTTTCATTATGGGGCCAATGACGATATCCAATGCAGTAGGACGTGAATCATATCTTCGACTAGCACTGCAATGATTAGTACACAATAATTCGCATCATGATCGTCAGGCAAAAGAATATAAGAAAATAGAATAATCTAAACAAAAATATAATTATAGTGATTTGAGTGCGTACCTGGTCGGCTATAGTGGAACGGACTTGTGGAGATAGTTCGTCGTGACCCATGTATGGGGCACTGGACTATGAGCGTGTTAAGGTCTGCCTCTCACAAAACAGCTTAGGTGCATACGTATTTTGTGATATAATAATTCTCGTTCAAATTGTAATTTGAATATTTAATCATATAAGTATGTATACTTATATGAAATTTTGCAACAACGGCAACGTCCTTCCCTATGCTTTGGATAAGTAAGATTAAATATTCCAGTGCTCAACACTGACACAATACATGGCACTTGATCCACAGATGTGATCTGTTGGTGATTAAGGTGACGAGAATTAGGGCGTTTACGTTACTGTTGCTCGTACAAAGTTCGTTTATCATCAGTTACTGACAGACGTACATACCTGAAGCCCTATGGAATTAGGGTACTTAATAAAAGTTACTAACACACTGTGAACCCCAAAATTTAATCCAAAATCAAAGTTCCCAAATTAGATTTAGAAACGATGTTGCCTACTCACTTTATTTTCTTACGCCGTTGATATAACCGTGTGTTAGACGGAATGTTTAATTTATTTAGACAGAGTCCCGTTGCGAAAGCCTCGCAGAACCTAATTACGACGGTAATAAATATTCACTAGCGATAAAGTTGGAGAATAATTTATGAACGTATAAGCGTTTAATTTCAACACGATTTAGATTTGGGTGATGAAGACGCTGTTACCTTCGAGTGGTAAAATTCAGTTTTAACTTTTTAATTGGTGGTTTCACAAATGTTAAATGCCTATTATTGGCACATACGCTCTCCATAGTAGTTACTACACTGATCGTGTGATCATATTTAAAAATGCATCTTGAAAGAACTATACGATTGAGCGATTGATAATAGATATGTGCTCGTCCGACATGGCCGCCACAATTGAAGAAGAACCCCTAAAGGGTTCGAAACACGAAGCCTCTAGTTACTTGTAGATAATAAGAGAATTGACCACCAATTACAAGGAATTACAATAAGTACGTACAGTCGCCACCGGGGCGTACAAATATATCAACACTATATTATGAAAAGGCTTTAGAGAGCATGTTCCGATATTTTTGAGGATCCTGAAGAATACATAAATATTTTATGCTATTGTACCAAAATATATCTTTGTTTAAGTTGCTAAAAAAATCTAATGCTTATTTCTGCAAAGGTATTATGAAATTAGACATATTATCTTACTGGAGCATGAAGAGCTAGCCATGATTTCTTCTTCTTTATCTCTAAAGTTTGTTTTCGCACACACTCATACCTAACACTTCTTATTAACCACACTTACGCTTCTTATTAACCACAATAGCGTAGGTATCTTTAAGAAATATTTGAAACATGATCCATTAGCTGTATACTATCCTCAAATTTTATAAAGGGTCGGCAACACGCACGTAACTCCTTTGTAGTTGCGGGCGTATATAGGATGCGGTGTCTGCTTACCATCAGGTGGACCGTACGCTTGTTTGCCACCGGCGTTGTATAAAAAAAATATGTAAAACGTGTATATTTTTCTGTCTATAATAAATAACAGGTTATGTAGGAATATCTAGAACACGACGGAAACAGAAATTGTGCCATGAAAATAATCCGGTGGCATCACGTTCGGGAAATCCCCGCGGTGCTATCCGTAGCAAGCTCTTTATCTAGCGAAAGTGCAACCACATACTAAAAATATACATCAGCGCATTCAAGTTTTGCGCTTTCAAAAACCTAATTTATATAAAACACACATAAAATAATTATATGTGAAACATAACAGGCGAACTCCGCCAGTTTTATAAGAGATTCGAAATTTATTCCTGAAACGTTTCACAAAGTACGCAGTACGACCTAAAATAAATAGAAAGCATTACTCCTAAATGAGTGCTATCAAACTCATAACTGATGCCTCACGGGAACAAATTCTAACAAGTTGAAATTCGCACGCAAACGAACGCAATTTCAAATTCTAAACTTGAAGCAACTCCACCGCGACGAATACGTACAAGGAACTTTTGCAAAACACGTCGCTGATATTAAATACAAGTTAAATAAAGACAGTTTGCCTAAGTACTGTTGCCTTACATGTATCCTATTCGCAACAAGTATAATTCCAGCAAGTTTCAAGCGCATTACTTAAGAAATTTAATTCAATAAATTAGCTTCTAAACAACATGGAAGTTTCGGCTTCAGATTACATATCGGCATTTGGACGTGCAGGGAATTTTTGGTCGTAATTAATTTTCGAGACAACGATTAGATTACGGCTCAATATGAGAGTATGAATTAACAGGTTATTGGACTAAAAACAATCTTGTTTGCAACTTTTAATGCCATGAAGGAAATTTAATTTAAGAAAGTAGGTTCTTGTACAGAATTAAAGTTGGCGCGATGTCTTTTTAAATGATAATGTAGCCTACCAAACAAGTGTTCCATAAATGATCTGCATATAGCTGATTATCTACTGACTATGAGATTATTAATATAAATTCAAATTAGACAAAACTCATTCTTGCTTCAGTTACCAATCCAGCTCTAGGTTTCCTATCGCCAAACCCATATTAAATCATTGTCAAAGTCATCTAATCGATGCGCTTACACAGTCGGACATTACGAATGACTCCGAGATTATCCCTCTCGTGTCAACCGATAACTGGGCGGACCACACATTCATCGCATTCACCTCTAATTAAATCCCTTTATAGTCTGGCCGGTGGTACCATGGACGAAACATTTGACTGACCACCAATGATCCTTATTGCCAGCATGTAAGGTCTTCTAATAGTCAATTTAGGACGTTTCTGTTCGTACATAAGTCAGGTATAGCGAGATAAAGATTAATGCGTTCTTGTTAAATAATTTACGGTGCTGATATCGAACCTGGTATACCATTTGCCTGTCCGGTTGGTCGTTACGTTCAATTTAGCAATTTATTTTTGTAAAGAATTATTGCGATTATGTTGTTTCGAGCAGTACTGCGTGCTATATCCCTATTTAATTTGCACTTCAATGAAGAAGAGCTATCTACCAAACGAGAATATAAATTTAGAATTAGCTAAATAGCGATGCGGTCGATTTTGCACTCGGCCATCCAATCAAAAAACCAGTTTTCTCCAAATTAATCATCATACCATAAGTTGGATTTTTTTAAATCAATTTCAAGCGTACCTAATTGAAAAATAAACCTAATTGCTAACGCGCATCCTCTCCGACGTAGACGGAGAGGTAGGAGACGAGCACGGTTCGGTAATGCAGGTTTATAATCTCCTCCTAGGGCCCGTGGGCTGGAAACTCACCTTACACGCCTGGTGAGAGGGTCTCAGCATTTCTGACCTTCCCCCTTCACTGGAGCGCGTGTCCGAGCGAAAACTGGGCTGCCGGGGTGTCGTGGTAGAATGACGGTTAATGGCAAAGCGGGTAAACGCCGGTATGGTTTTAGGGAGTATGCTCCTGCGTGGGTCTCACATATACCCATCAGGGTTCCCAGGCGGGGAATATGCATAAAGTATTTCCACATCGTGAAAAATAAGGTGACTGACAACTGACATGGAATGACTAATAAAAACACCTCTTCAAGTAGGTACCCTATTTTAAAAAGGCTCTCTCCATTAGCTTATTTTTAACCTGACTGTGGTTTTATAGGCCTGGCCCAATAATGCGATAGGAGTGCGCGGTTGGAAAATAGCCTGGGGAAAACTTCCGACACGACCACGCGTGTAGTTTGGAACACTGGAATACTCTAAGAGTTTGCGCTCCAGTGAGATTGGTTGAGCGGTTTCAACCGAATCTGAGGTGTGAGGGGAATCGAGCTACTGGAAGTTTTGCCACTGGTCCACTAAACCTAGCCTAGCTGAGAAGAGTCCAGCAAGAAACTCAGCTAGGATCGACCTGGGTCGGATCCATTAGCTTAATAAAGTTAAAATAAGTATTGATGTCGTCATTTTGTTAAGGAACTTAGGCGCTCGCAAATACTGATTAACTTGAAATGCAATCAGTGACACTAGAATATTCATTCAAACCCAAATAAACTTCCGATAATATTGCGGTTGTTACAGAAAACTGTAGTAACTTTTAAATCAATGAGACTCAAAACGCTTCCTCGAGATAACTTTCGAACTTCGAATAGGTAAAGTTACGTCAGATTAGTCCTCCACTCCCAATCCGGTCGCAACTCGGATCAAACAATTTCGCCGACTAAGACCAACGTCTTCAATGCTACCGAATGTTCTTATGCCTTTACTTAGCCAACAAAACTTCACAGTAACTGATCTACGCACTTTTGGTTTAACTTTTTTACTTAATACCTAACTACTTTTAGGATTTCAAGACAATTACAGTTTTAGATAGGTATCTATGTAATATCAGCAATGTTATTAAACATGAAATAACTATGAATGAACTAAACTATGCGGAATTTATTCGATAACAGGTTAGAACCTGATATCGAATGAATGTTAATTGAGTGTAAGGTTACTCAATCACATTTAGTAGTTATTTTCTTAAACTACGACAGTGACAAATTAGCATGCGGCCTGCCTGATAGCAAGAGGACACCGTACCCTATTGACAGTTGCGACTGCAGTCAATGAATCATGCAGATTACATAATGTTTATGTTTTCCCTGCGGAAATAACTAAATTTAACGGCTATAACGCCTAATTTGACTCCTAATCCTTATATAATAAAATGATCACCTACCTACATGTCCATTAAGCGACTATAGATCATAGGAAATACGTTTTTAAAATTTATTTACTCATCTGTGTTTGGTCCAATTTACATTCATAAGAGAAGATTATTATATTAAGGGACAGTCACAAGGCGTGCCTAAATCATATTAATAAAATAAAAGTAAATGTCACGTAATTTACCTAAACGAGCTAAGTCAACTTTTTAATGAAGTATATTCTTGCGCAGAAGATATTCATTCAAATTCATAATATTTATAATATTTTTAATGACATTATGGCATCCGGATCACAAAGTCTCCCCTAGCTGTCCTAACAGTAAAGTTTGATCAAGTGGGAAACGTTCAAAGTTTATACTTCCCGCAGGAAGAGAGATTAATATTCATGAGACTTAACTCGAAGAAAACTTATTTCCACGTCAGTATCTGTCCGTCTGTACATTTGTAATGAAACGCCTCCTAACAAGACTGTTTTAATACGTACTTTTAATTTGTACTTTATTAAGTACCTACTGAAGCATCCGTACCGGAGCTGAGGAGCGGTAACGCTTTAACTTTTATCGTGATAAAATGTTTCCGTAATGCAAAATCTATAGAGTTTTTGATGCTTGGGTAAAAAATATTATTCCAATCTGAACTTCAATGAAAAGCATGCTTGGTTCAATTCACTGATAATCTAATAACTTATCAAAAGACCAGTCTTGTATCCTACTACTATAATAAATACGAAAAGTTTAGATTTTTGTTACTCAATCACGCAAAAACGGCTGAAGGTCTTATAAATAACTTGTGTACAACTAGTTTACAACCCGGATTAACATAGGTATAGAATATTTTTTATTCCAAAAATCATCCTTCAAAAGAGAGTGGAAATTTACGTGGACGTAATCGCATGCAGAAACTAGTATGATATGATACTAACTCATGCTTTTACCTAAATCTTCCATGTCAAAGAAATAATAGATGTGAAATAGAATAAATACGAAGCTTTACTGTTCTTAGAAGCAGCGACAGTTCTAACATTATATTAATAAAATTATTAAATTTTTCTCATTATTACCCTAGATGTATAAAAGTATTAACTAAGTGTTTATATGTCTAACTATTAGTTGCAACTTAGATATATTGTACTAGACGGTGAATAGGTACAGTTACACAGTGTTTCGTACTTTAAGCTTAGTTCATCTTAATTTACGCTCACAAGTACGAGTACAACACAAAAATAAACAACGGCAAAAACGATTAGATCAAATAAAACCTTTATCAACTGTACAACAATAAAATATTTCATTAGATCGGACGTGAGTTCCCTCATCTTATCAATGTAGTCCGGTAATCAGTTAAAGAGGGAATCGTAACACCCTCCACCGCCGTCCGACTTTTTTAATTAACAACGGACCTGTTTACTTTTCTCTATTTCGTCGAGGTATTTTCACTCTAGGGATCTCTTTTAATATTATGTAGCTGTTGTGGATGAATCGTGGACGTCGCAAATCGTTTTAATCAAAGAAATAGACAATGAAGTTTTTCAGTAAATTGTTAAAATAGATTCAATTTCATTTCTGTTACCATTTGAGTTCGCTCGATTTTTTACAGTAAGCTCGATAAACGATACAGTTGCCAACAAATATATTTGAGCTCTTTAAGATGTTTAAGAATAGGTATCAGAACATGCAAAGCCTTGACAATCGAGCCGTGTCATCGCATAAAATAACTCTACTGCTGTAACAAAATAAACTGGGTAACACGTTTCTTCCAGTAAACAAGAAAAGTATTGCCATAAAAAATAACGCCATTTTTGTTACAACAAGATATTAGCGAAGTCTTTCACGTCATTAGCGTCGGCCACGAGCTCATGTGGATACTGGCAACTCCAAACTGCGATAAAACGTACTTTGTGAGATATTTTCTCTTACAACTTTTTAATGCTGTGGTTACATAAAGGGCCCTAAGTGAAGATGTTTCTAAGCTCCTTAACGGCTTAATAGAACAAAGTGGTCACGATCCGGATAACCTAATATATATTTATATATACAATCTAGTACAGTAGATTAGGTATAAAATTAGCCTCTGAGATGTTTTTAGTAAATTTTAATAGGTAATTGACGGTACGACGGTGACGGTTAATTATTGAATTATCGTATATAATGTATCTTATACCCTTATACATACTTCTGCATAAGTCGATGCGACTACGTTTTATTGTTACTTTCATTATAACATCTATAAACCAACACATATTCATACATATAATATATAGTTACAGGTAAGGTGAATAACGCAAGACTTGTATTAGGTTGATTTCATTTTTAAAGAAGAATAATCATAACTGGGGCGCTGTTTGAGAGCCAAGATATTTATATCACAATGACAAAAGAAATCGTTTCTTGCCAAAGCAGAAAAGAACGACAAAATAAAAATTTCAAAGTGAAACGGAAAGAAAACGCGACGTAATTGCCTTTATGATGTCCCAAGATGTCGTCCTAGAAGCCAGTAATGAGCACTTTGGAGATCATTTTAGGTCCCGATTTCCTGCATTTTCAAGGCCCTTTAATTTTATAAAATGCTGCCTTTTCATATTTTGAAGTAATAATAAATAGTTAACAATGCATGAATAAAAGTTAGATATCAATATCTTATATTGATCTGATATTCAGATAAGTAAAATGCATATTTTTATGGTTCCGTACCTCATTAGCAAAAAAAAACGTCCGTCGTGATCCTTTATCTAGGGAACCTGTGGAGGTATAGAGTTGAAATTAAAACCATATACTCAGGTCTATAGTACCTTGACGCTGTGAAAAAAACAAACTTATAAGTTAACGTAAAAAAAGATAGGACCGTTTATGTCACAATTACGTTTATTTCGATGCTAAAATAATATATAACAGGACAAAGACTCAAAAACATAGAAAAAAAACAAATCTTAGAAAGAATTTCTTGGATACAGAGACTTTTTATATTTCAAAAAAGCATGACAAAATCACTCTTAAACACTTTTCTTTCAGACCTTTAGCGTTTACTTAACGCGTTGAGTAAGAAAACATTGGAATATGAAGTGGTCTACGATTACAGTTCATTTACTTGAAAGGCTTTTATAGAGACTAGGGTTTGCCGGCGAAATTTATTTTATTATATTGGACGTCAGCAATATATTCTTGACAGATTTTATTAATGTTTTAATTCTATTTTTTTTTCGAATCAATGAAATTGTTGATGAGGCTGAGGAAGTTACCAAAACAATCCACCCCACAAAAATTTGTACGTACTGGTCTTAAATAAAAAGTCATGTATTATATTTATGATGATATACTACGCTCATTTTTTATACACAAAAGCAATTTAGTTAACAAAATAAATCTAAATTCAGGTGCTCAGCTAAATAGCCTATGAAACAATTCCGGTACAGCCTCAAAATACAGGAGGAGGCAGTGATATAATGAACTTTCAACACGCTGCCACTATTTTAATTAATAACACAAGTGACGGCTCTGAGCGAACAAGCGTGAATTAGAGCGTGGCTGGAACTTAACTGCCATTATTCTGCGACTCTGGCACCGAACTCCATAACAAGAATTAGGTAGCGACTTACGGTAAGCACAAGCGGGGTGAAAGTCAATGCAATTTTGATTGAATTAACATAATATTAAGAATACATTATTTTCTTCCAGAACGGTTACGATCCCAGGTAGAGTGGTAGTGTTCAGCTCGTACAGGTAAGAGCTGGACACCAGGCCAGGCCAGGCTGGAACCACAGGGTTCAACATATATCGATGGCAGTGCAGCGCGGTAACTCCGCCGGCATACTGAGCACATTTACATCATATCTAAAATTATTTTAGAAGATAATCGATTTGAATTGAAGTACTTATATTTGAAACTTTTAAATTATACTATTAAATTTTTAACCTTTAATTGACTTTTAACTCTCAATAACATGTAGTTTATATATTATAAGATTTCAAGCTTACATGGTCATTTAAATTAGAATTACGATTTCATACAAAAATACATGGAAATATAAATATATAGAAATATACATGGTTTATATATTGTGTTCAGAACCCCGATTTATATCTTTACTTAGCTTTCTCAGGGGGCTTGCAATGGGCGGCGCACGAAGCTGTAGATACCTAATGCTTGCGCGCCCTGGGGTCGCCCGTCAGTCGATGGCCGTCGCCGCGCGAGCGAGCAATTGCACGTCGTATCAAGTTCCGCCGCAGCCGTTTTCCGGTGATAACGTAATCTTTTGAGCTATTTATTTTATTAAATTTAAAATTTATTGCACAAAATACAGTGTACATGTACGGACTTAATGCCAAAGGCTTAAAACTATATATGCTGGTCAAAACAATTTTCCATATAAGCACAGAATAAGTAATAGTACAAGAACAGAACTTGTACTATTAGTAGAAGTAGCTACGGAACCCTAAAAAGAGTATTCTAATAAAAACGCATGCTTTATGAATTACTCTTACTTACGAATTAAATTTTCAAGAGTTAAAGAGAATTGTGGCGGTGTTGTTTTATTTGTGGCGTAATTCACAATGACACTAACATACATAGGTACATTCATTTGAAGTAACACATAGGTAGGTACGTAATTAATATGGGTTCACTGTACTTGAGCGATCTCTGATGAGCTAGAACATTTTAGCTTGACAGCCCTAGCGCTGCACTTGCGGCGTGTGAACAAGTTATACGATAGACAGAGATGCACAGAGTAGGCACGTTTTTCATGACTTAACGCCGTTTTTGTTGGGAAGTGAAGGTTCTGTACTTGTAATAACTTATTCTGTGCCTTTCTTTTGTCTTTTACTTGAAAGTTTACCCCTTGATAAATTTTATCAAAATTGAAATTCAATGACTGAATTTATGAGGATTTGACGAAACTCCTCAAATATTGTAGCAGACGAATAGCAATAGGAATTCGTATTAAGAGTCCGTTGTTCTTGGAAAGAATCAAGCCCGTATTTAATAGGATCAATTAAAGTCAGTACGGTACGTAGATTATTTTCTTTCAGAGCGGTTACGATCCCAAGTACCGTGGTGGCGATCCCAGGTTCAGCTCGTACCTGTTCCAGCATTTATCGCTGGCAGTGCAGCGCCGTAATGCCACCGGCATACTGAGCAGATTTGCGGCAGATACGACTCGTTCCGCGGATCTTTTGTTTAAGATTAGGTTTAGATTTAGAAGTTTGTAAGCAATTTTGTAATTTTACTGTTATTGAAACAAAGTTTTATGTTTTTTCAACTAACTTTAAAGTGCGTAAAGTGACAGAGCGCTATAAATACAAAACCGATTCCAATTCGACAGACTAAGTCGAGAATAATAGAGGAATTCCGGTTAATACCAAATCGCTGTCATATCTTTACTGTCCCCGCATCCCATAGGCCGATATTAAGGCCGGGCTCGGTTCCAACGTCTTGTATTCGGAGGCTCGCGAGTGCACGCATTTAATTTATATCGCCCTCTAAATAAATGTGGGGACCGTAATGACAACCTGATGTTAAGTGTCCCGTGTGTGCTTAATTGCATATGAAATTGCAATGCATTAAAACAATTATCTCGCGGCATAGTTTAGATGGTACGGGTGACTGTAATTTTCTGGGTTACCGATTTTCGTAGGTTAGGTACTATTGTTATTATACATGCATACTTTCTACATGAATGCATGTATAATCTCACGCCTGTATTTCTTAAAAGCATAGGAAATTTAATGAAGAAGTCTCAGCTTTCATTAGCCAGACTCTAGCAACTATAAGTTAAAAGATGGAGTTTAACGTTAATATTGATATGTGGAATTTAATTACAAATTTCTAAGCAGGGGTCCATATCGACAAACTTTGTCGCCTGTTGGATGTTAATGTCAGAGCGTTTCAAACGCCTAATATCTTTGGCATAATTTATAATGAAGATTGTGTAAGGTTTTATGATATTTCCGGCTATTTGGTAGAAGGCCGGGACATCTTCCAAACAACGGAGTATAAATACCATCAAAATATACCGAAGTTTTACTATACATGGTGCCACAGAAGTCAGGCGTTTGGCGGGTGTTTCAAATAGTTGTTAATCATAGAAGTAGTAAATTGTCAAATTATGTTTATGCTAGAATTGAGCACACAATTTTATGCGAAGTGCCTGTACAATGTTAACGGCTTTGGCAAGCGGCGGCGTCGTTTGTGCCATGAACTTACGCACTGAATAAACAGTTTCGTTCGGCAATCAAAGTCCCACATTCAACGCTTCTTGGCTTGTAAAAACAAAACACGAAGTGTGTAACGGAATAATATAAACGTTATATATTTGTGTGTTCACCAGCTTTATGGTAACAAAATATTGCAATCGCATTTGATTTACGTAAGCGCAGAAAAAAATTTACTCGGTTGGACTTGTAATATTTGTTTTTCAAATGCCCTGTATCGTTGAATTTCTGGAACACTACGATTAACTAGGTGCTTTTAAATATTTTTTTTTAGTTTTTTGAAATATCCTAGATGTTATCTCTGGATTGAGGTATATTTTCATAGCGTATTAATATGAATGATTGATAAACACAAATGCAGGCAGTGCAGGCAGTCCAAAAACACTATACAGTTAGAAGATGATAACAGCCCGCTCTCGCCAATTTTTTCGCGATACAGAATATATATGCATTCATACACGATGAAAACGTCAAGTTAAATAGTTATATAATTAACTCGATTAAGTACCGTTTGTTGAAAATAGCGTGTTAAAATATAGTAAATGGTCAAATATGTACTTAAATATATATACATAATATGTACTCCCATAACACTAAATAACTTAACTCATTTAGACTTTTTGGCGGACTGTATATATTCGTATATGTGTGTATGTATCTATGTATTTTATATTTTTATATTATGTATCTTATCATTAGTTTAGTATTAATAGATTTTTAGTAGGTTCCATGTACTATATCTGCATCATAATGCTAGATTTGATTTCCGCTACGCTAAGGTCGTCTGGAAGAAATCTCTGTTTAGCGATAAGACCGCTTGTTTTTTGCCTCTATTCATTGTAATTATGTACTGTACTGTCCTTTTTTGTTGAGGTTGGGCAATACAGAGTATTTGTATTGTATTGTACTATTTGTGGCTATAACATGGTCTTATCATCTACTAACTAAAAAAAACACTAATGTAGGTTACTTCAAGTGCAACATTGTCTCAAACACAAGTAGCAACATAAACTAGTTCTCATAAAACTAGTGATACCCGGTATTCACAACAGCGACAGGTGTTTTTTATGGCGCTCGGTGATTTAGCGCTTCGAAATTCACCATTAACCCGAGAATAGAAAACAACCAGGAGCAAATATTGCGTTAAAGTAATTTTTACTATCCCAGATATAAGGTATAAATATAATCATCAATTACAGTATCTTCTGCGGTTGGTTGTTGCAATGGCTTATAAATTTAAATTCTTTTTTTCAGGGGCGTTGTATTGACCACATTCTATGCCCGTCAAATATGCATCATAATGGCTACATTTACGCACAGTCGAGAGGTATCAGCAGCTGATACATCCTTTAGTACGATTGTGACATCTCAACTCAATTGCTCAAAGGTTAGCTGGAAGAAATCCCTTACAGGGATAAGCTCGCCTTTGTACATATATGTCAACTGTTCTTGTAATTTATGTTATGTTTTACTCATGTACAATAAAGAATTTTACATACATACATACATCTTATCCTTAGTCGTATTATAGGTATGCGGTAACATTCATCGATGACTTTCGGTGTCGGTGACAAATATTAAGGCCTTATACGCGTTGAAGGTCAGGAGAAAATTATGCCAGTATATCACGCTTTCATGTGTGTTATTATCTAGGCATACATCTCTTTCACACATATTTGTATGCCCATTCTCACCATACCAATGTAACATCAAAACTAGGTTTACATTTGAAATATTGGGTCCGCTATTGCATATTGCGTGTCAGTGCGTAGCTATAGAGAGGCTATTTATTAAGCCGTTAACGTGAAAAATCGCTCCCGGGTGCGCAATGATGGATTAAACTTTTGGCGTTATTCGTATGTTCGCGTTTCGAGTACCTACTTTGGAGTTTGGAGTTGTTGTAGACACTGTACGGGCGTTATTACTCAAACAATCGTAATATAGGATATGTACCCTAGAGCGGTTCAATGTTTGTTGCGAAAGTGAGGCTAACATTATATAACTGATATTACGGACGCAGTGAACATAATTGGAATTACTGGTGGCGTCAATAAACCCCCTCTGAATGCTAACTGGGTATACAGTCGCTGCTACTTAATGATGTATGACTGTCATTATGGAGTCAACACATTACCGGCCGCCGAGACGAAAACACGTTCTCCCATAATTGAATACCCGAAATCATCAGCTAACTAAAAACTACTGCACCGACCGCAGTAACAAGCGACGCAAATACGTGTCCAACACATGTTCGGTATTTGATCTTTTCACACCGATTACTTTTTGCTAGACTCCAAACCGTTTAGATACTAAAAGCATTTGTTAACACCACCGCGGCTTGTCCCTGATGCGAATAAAAAGCTCTAACAGCATTCTAGTGGCTTCGCAGAAACGTCTGGGAATATTTCCTGAGCGTATCCTGCGTCAACGCCACTCCAGACATGCGGGGATCTCTAACGAGTCGGCAACTGAAGGTTTTAAAATGTCGACGAAATATACATAAAAAAATCACAAGATTCGTGTCTGGAGCATGGAGGGAGTTTCGTTAGTCAACTTGGCGTGCCGCAAGAAACCTCAGCCAACAAATAAGGGGAATTTTAATAAAACCTGCTGATGCGAATCGAAACAATCACACTTCGAATTTCATTGTTAAGGCGACAGAGCGATAAACATCTCGAGAACAATAGCCTCCTATACAGGTTGTAAATGAAACACCAGCTGTTTTCAGGGTGGCGGGCTCGTCAATATGAATAAGATTTTGTTCAATACGGAATTTATGAAAAAGTCAAATGCTCTCTGAATTCAACATTCAATTGAGTACGAATGCTGTCAGCTCATTGTTTTTATGATTGAAAAGCCGATACGTACAGCTTTATCAATTTTATCGTCATTTATTTTGCTGTCCTCTTTTTATTAATGACTTTAAGGTGTCTTCTGAGTACTTATACAATATACCTATAGCTAAGTGTTTTTGCATTCAATAGGTACAACAACTTTTTGGGTCATTACGCCGATAAGTAAGTAAGTTGTGTTTTTTTGTGTCAAGATAGTTTTATAACTTCTTTAAAAAAATCTTCGATAACCTGTATAACTATAACATTTTAGCGCATACAATGCCATTTTTTCGAATATTCTCAAAAAATTCCATACGGTATAAATATCTCTCACACAAATCAGGAGTATTTCCTGGAACGGTACATATATTACTCCAACTAGACAAATTCCAAGTGATAGAAAAAACGCCACAAACCTCTTCACCCTTTACACACGTGTTCAAAGCTATAGACAAGCAGATTCCGGTGTCCGGTTCTAAATTAGTTCCAAAAATACACATTTTCGTTGCTCAGCGGCAAAGGGAGTAAAAAGGGCGTCGCGAGACGGCGGCGTCCATAATTGTCTTGTGTTTTGCTCGTTTTGCGCGCGAAGTGTCGGAATGATTGTTGTTTCCCTATAGGCGCTGACCGGAGTCCTCCATCCATTGAGATATATTATGTATCATATTTTGCTTTCTGTATTTATTCGTTTTAGTGTCAGCATAGGGTGCATCTTCCGATACCTTTTTTTGCTTCAGAGCCCAGGTTCTTCTTGTATTCATATGAAGTTAATTATTTATATTTTGTGAACCGAATAGGTAGGTGTCATGATTAGTTTCTTACTAAGATGTTGTCATAGACATGGCTTCAGTTTGATTTTCCTCTTCTGCATCAGAATAAATATTTTACAGAAAGATTTAATTACAACCACTACTCGAAATAGACCTAAAGTAGAGTAAACTGTCAGCCGCCGCTGCCAGCGCGTATTTGTTTATAATTATTGTCTTTTTCGTCATGTCCATGCGTTTTGTCAATTCGCGTTTCATTTAGGTATGCACTTTGGTATAATCTCGTATAAATAATTACATTATTGTATGTATATTCTGTACCTTTCATTGTATATTGTGTGCTGTTCGCGAGAATATCTCTATATACACTGTATATAAACCTAACCCTTAGATGTTGTAATTACATCTTTGGTGAGACGATTAGGCGTTTTCAGAAGGAACTGTATAGTTACTAAATTTTAAACCTCGTCTATAGTTATCCTTTATATGCCATTCCTTCTGCAGATGCAGCACTCTCATACATTGGTAGTCACCGGTGACAAGTGGCCGGCAACATTAACAACTCCGCGCGATCGCCTTCCTTTGAAAGATTCAATGCGCTGAGGAACAAACGAAGGCTGTAATCCACAACTCTTCAACTGACCTCAGGCCAACCAGCGTAAGTCAGACCTCCGGTTAAGCACTGTTATTACAAAAGCCTGCGTCAAGATAAATAGAGGATGAATGTTGAGGAGTTGTGAATAGCATAGGGTGTTCCAGTACACAATGGGACATCGATTATTTTGCCACCAGTAAAAGTACACTTGGGACATAAATATTGCGAAAGAAATCAGTTGGATTGTATTGAACATAAACTTTGTTTTTGGTGCAAACTCGATTTTGTTAAATCCGGTGTACAATATTCAGAAGCACGGTGCAAGAGAGTTGAGCAATAAAAACTAAAATGTTAAAACACTGCATATATTTATTGATCCGTTTTCAATTGCCCTTTGGTATGGTATTACAAAATAAACATTCAAATACCGATTTACTTAGTGCTCTTGTTACAAGGAATTAATACGGCACAGCTAGCGGTCATTAGGGTGGGTTTCCACTGAGGTGGAGTAGAGACGTGCAGAATTGACCAATCGAATTGATAATCTATTAAACCGAAGCAGAGCGGAAGGACTAATTGGATTGATCAAATTCTACACGTCTCTGCTCCACTTCAGTGGAAACGCGGCCTTATGATTATCAATGGCAATGAGATAGCTGCTGCCATTTGGCAGATCCCACGGTGTAGTGGGTCCCAAGATTTACAAAAAAGTACCTGAGCAAATCAATATTGTTGGCACAGAAAGCTCTTTTATACGTAGACTTAGAGCCTACTGCACGGGGAAAGCCTATTATTCTGTGAAAGACTCCCTGGACGAATAAACATACGTTAACTTCACGAAAGTATACCCAAATGGGGTACCCAAGTAACACAGTCATGTTGAATAAAGTTTGAGCAACTGTCTATTCAGCTGTTATTCAAGAAATTTTTAAATGCTTTAGCGTGTATAATAACGATGTAATGTCTGGGTAATAGCTTAGTAATACTGTGGTATGATAGCCACCTTAATACAACTTTTACTAAGCTTAAAGAGGTATTAAAGATCTAAAGATAATATTATTCAGGGTTTGGCTATATTATTAATAGCCTTTACTCATATATTATGGAGATTATTGCTGATAAGAGGTGTAAAAATTTGCGAATTGCTACTACTCAAACTTTATTCAGCATGCTGTGTTACTTGGGCAGGCAGAACAGATAGGATTCAAGAAAATGTAATGGCCTTATTATAATTGTACGTATTCATTAATATGACCCCTTTGTAAAATTGAAGGAAAGAAAAGAAAATGGTTTATTACCGCAAGTCACGTACTTACAAACGAAACTGAATATATTCAAACATAATTGCGCCAAAGGGTCTTCATTCAGCTTGGCGTCACGAAACGAGTCACATGACACGCTCCGTGACGCTGGATTTGATGAAATTGATGTTACCTCTACATTACGTTTTTACTCACTCATTGAATGCAAGGGTACAAACCGAACCCTATTGCTGTCACGTATGCGTCCATCCGTCCGTCCGTCAGTTGTCTGACACAAAATATTGTTTAATTTAATTTTAACTTCCCATAAAATAAAGTAAAAGAAATGTGTTTGTGGACAATCTTACACAAATCAACCTTAGTCCCAAACTAAGCAAGACTTGTACTATGGGTACTAAGCGACGATATACATACTTATATAGATAAATAAATACTTAAATACATAGAAAACATCCAAGACTCAGGAACAAATATTCGTATTCATCACATAAATCAATGCCCTGACCGGGATTCGAACCCGGGACCTCCAGATTCGAAGGCAGGATCACTACCAACTAGGCTAAAGTAGTCGTCGACCTATGATGAACTTGAAATTTGGTTATAATGTTAACGTATATTTTACCAACAAATACTAATGTGCTGATATATTTTATTTTTTAAATTTACTTATTTATCTTACTAAAACCAACTTAATTTTGAGGTTGCTTTGGAACCCTAAATATGCGAAGTCCGACACGCACATGGCTAGTTTTTGAATTTACCTACACAATAAATAATCCTCATGACACATAAAAATAACGTTAAACATAAACTTGAAAATAAATCTAAGATACTTTACAACTTGTGGGAGTTAATGCACTGTTACTTGAATTATGAGTCACTTTTTAACCACAATTATTGTGCGTGAGAATAGATTTTGACTACATATTAATCACATTACGTCAACGATGGGTATAAATATTGAGACCTATCAATCCTATCATCGAACAATAATACATGTACAATGCCATAACCCAAATCTTCTAATACACTTAGTTAAGATTACATCTCGCCAATCTGTCCGAATCAGCAACCGTTTTGGCTAACAGTAAGGTCAGGGTTACCACTTTTATTTGAATACGGGTAAATTAATTTAAGTATGTTATTGAAATAATGCTCTTATTCCACTACATAATGTAATGATGCGTGTATCGGAACGTTACACAAAAACTTTCTGGCCGTTTTCT
Source organism: Epiblema foenella (assembly GCA_963556455.1). Taxonomy (NCBI): domain Eukaryota; kingdom Metazoa; phylum Arthropoda; class Insecta; order Lepidoptera; family Tortricidae; genus Epiblema; species Epiblema foenella. Next base: position 13,276,841 of record OY747107.1, on the reverse strand, counting down.
GATATACGTTCTAAATTTTGAATTTTGAACTACATTTTCCAAATTCCACGGGATACTGCGCAGCCATCTGACAGCTCAGTTCGATCTTGATTTCCGATCGATAAGCAACAATTCAGTTATGCTGATACTTAAAAATTAATATTTTACTTTAACACCATAGTTCAAGTGAATTATTGTAGTGCATGTGATCTATGTAATTCAGTGTTTGAGTTATTTTCTACAGTGCAGCTTCATTATGCTGTTCAAGGCACAATATTGTAAGTTCAATATTTCAGCTGTTTATTTTTTTCGAATTGTTGCGAACTATGTTGAGATTATTGTAGTGATACATTGATATTTTAATAAGTACATTTTAACTATTCTTTACTAGGTTGGTTTTTTTTTAACAAATATAATTTTATAGAGTTTCTGAAACTTTAGGCTTTCTTATTATAAAGTTCTAATAGTAACTGTATAAGGAAATTATTTCTATATTAGTCAATCTAATCAATTTTGATGCTTAGCTTACCTACTGGAACCATATATATGCTTGTTGCAGTTGCCTTATTGTTTATATCGAATAAATACCCTCTTCCCTGGCTTCCCGTGTCTTACTTCCGTTCCTAAACCTGAATACCTACTTTTGAGGAGGGCTTCCTGAGCCCTCACAGATATTCTACTTTAATATTAATGTGATAGCGTTTCTACAACATACACACTGTCTACTATCGCAGTTTGGAAAATCTATCACATTAGCATTAAAATAAACTATCCAATGTAATAAGAACATACGTCAATGTTAAACTAAAAGTAATAGAACTGTACGTAATCATTACGTTTTAATTTCAATGGCGGATGGCTACCTCTACCGGATGACAATTCGATACCACTAATGTATGTTAGACATTTTCGGCTCGAAATTTACCGTACTTAAAATCTGCCGCCCTAGCTCCAATCTACTGATTTTTTCTTTATGAGTGTCTGAAGAGCGTACGGCCAGACACCGAAGCCTATGGACAATTGCGACTCCAGAAAAACCACAAGGTAATCACAATCACGTTGCCGCCCCTTTATTGACTTGAGGATTCGTGGATACAAAAGTGAGTTGAAGCCCTGCGGCTCGCAGTTTCGAGTCAATAAAAGAATATAAGTGTGAATGTGCGCATAAAAAAAAAACAAAAACAAATATAGACTTTAATGAAGGTTAGGCATATAATGTTCATTGAGAGTATTATTAATCTGATAATAATAAAATTATAGCTAATAAATAATTTTGTGCAATTCTTGATTATGTTTGTTTTTTATAATGACATTAAAATATTTGCTAAATATCTTATTTTGATTTTAAACGCCTTAAAAACCATATCAAAAGAGCTCTAAGGTACTTATGGGAGAAATTTAATAGACCAGTGGCAGTGCATAAGAGTTGATGACATCTTAGTAAAAAATAATGATACCGTAATACTGAATAATACCTGAAATTTTAAGAAATATGCCAAATCTCAGCTCTATTATCCCAGTAACAGGTTACAAAGTGGTTTAAAAGTTTTGTAACGGACAATCTTATCTGGTTAATTATATGTACATATATATTTCATTCTAATTGATCCCTTACTCGTAATCTAGCCCTAGTAAAATTAATAAAAACCGGTTTCGTCTTCATACAATTAACCGGTTAAAAATTTCGATTAATTGCGTTTTACGATATTATTGCGTACTTTAAATCATTTATTTAATAGATGAAGGTTAACAAAAACAAATCTGAAAATAAAAATGGAGATATGACAAATACTTTAAGAGATATTTCAAAAATAGTAAATAATAATAATAATAATAATTCTTTATTTCAGGCTTAGCCCATATAACAACACAAAATTACACAAAATTACAAAATTACACTATTTCATTTTAAAATTACATTTCATTTACAAATTACATTTCATCCATTATTACATTAGCTAAAAAATTTCATTAAAAATCATAAATAAATTAAAATGTCGAAAAGAAAATAAGAATAAAACAATTAAAAATTTCAATTACATCATTACATTACAAAAAACATGTCAAACAAAAAATAAAATGCAATTCAATATTATAGCTAATTAATATTGAATTGCATTTTATTTTTTGTTTGACATGTAAAAATCGGTTCCGAGCTCTGACACCTATCTTGTATTGAAAACATAACCCTAACTATGATGTGATGATAGATGAACCTCTTGACATTCAAGACAATACGCACCAAACATCAATACATCGACCGCGATGACCTTACAGAGTTAAGATAGTGGGTAAATCACAACAATTTGACGATCGCCCGTCCTAAATTCCTCAGTCACTCTTTCAATCTCGTATCTCAATCAATCAATTCATTTCAAAAACCATCTTCTCTCCATACGCTAAGGTTCACATTTGAAACTGACGCAAAAATAAGTGAAGTGCATGAACGCAGTCCAAAAATGTCTGTGCCGTTACCTGTCGGCAGCGTATCGACTACCTCATTCCGATTAAGGTTCACTGTATCATAACTTTTTAGGTTTAAGAGCGTGGTTTTTGAGAACCAGTAATAGTTGTTAAATAACAGTATAAGCGCATAACGAGTGTGTTATGGCAATCAATTAACACCAACTTGTTTCACGTTAATACTGCGCTGGTGCTAGTTCCGTAGAAGGCAATCTTAACAAGCTACAATTTAGTGATTTAGAATAGCTTGATTTGTGGTGTCTAGTTTCATTACAATTTATGAGATTAAAGATTATCTCGTAGGCTACACGTATGCGCAATTTGTCTAATGTTTGGTAAGAACTGGTGTATATTGTATAGTTACACAGTTAAACTGGACACGATACAAAAATATCTGTTCATGCCTTTACGTGAATGAGAACTAATGAAGTTCATCATTTTGACGACCGCTTTAGCCTAGTTGGTAGTGACCCTGCCTTCAAAGCTGGAGGTCCCGGGTTCGAATCCCGGTCAGGGCATTTATTTGTGTAATGAACACGAAATTTGTTCCTGAGTCTTGGATGTTTTCTATGTATTTAAGTATCTATTTATCTATATAAGTATTTATATCGTCTTGGTACCCATAGCACAAGCTTTGCTTAGTTTGGGACTAGGTTGATTTGGGTAGATTGTCCGCAAATATTTATTATTTATATTTATTTATTATCATCATCAAGTTATAAAATCCTCTACGGATATTTTTGGCGCATGCATATACCTATTATATATATATATATATATACCTATTTTACTAGTGGACCCAGTTAATTATTAAATTACGATATTACTAAACATAACATTATATGAATTCTAAATGTAAATTTATCTTATAAATATGTAAATTTATTTTAAATTATTTTAACTGAAAACCAGACGGCTTATGCAACTTACGCTACTACCTAAAGCTGCTTTTGCACGCCATACGGTCAAGTTTTGTTTAAATACCCAAACCGTAAACCGTAAATCCTTTCATAGTGGAATGCACTGTATTCAAAAGATAGAAAATGAATACAGGAGGCACTTAACTTCGCAGCTAATTTTGTTGATGCAGTATTTAATACTGCATCAACAATATTAGCAACAAGCTCTTATAGCGCGATACTATGGAGTCAGGTTGCTTGCTGTGTAAAGATACTGGCGTACCGTGTTATTCAAGCCTTCGTTATTCTAATTAGTAAATTTCACTTCAGATTTTACTACGAATATTTCCCGGTAGCGTGAATATAACGCTAAGTGGACTGCGTTGTTTAAATTTGTGAAATTCTGTTTTAATAGCGTAAATTACAACCCATATAGAATATTCATGTCTCTGCTCACATTTGTCCGTCATTTATAAGTGCTTATTTTTTCTAAAACTCATTTTGATCGGATCGATATGTGTGTCCATGGGTATAATGGGGGCTAAAACATTTTAAATATTAGAGGTGACGTCATCTCGCTCTTATTTGGACATTTTGTATCTCCAAATAAGGAGATTAGATTTTCAGGAGATGGCGCTGTGTTAAGAGTGATGGCTCTGCATATAACATGTCTCTCTATCTGTCAACACAACGAATTCCCATGTCAATAAAGAGTCGGCAACACGCTTTTGATTCTTCTGGAATTGCAAGCGTCCAAAGGCTACGGTGTCTGCAGAAGGTGGTGTGCCTATCAAGCAGACCCTAAGTTTGTTTGCCACTCTCCTCATAAAAGTTTTAGTTATCTTTCGATTATATCATACCCGTGGCTATATTCATTAAGGGTTTTTGTTTTTATTTTGGCACTGAATGAATAGGTGGCGTCACTCCTGTCAACTGTCAAATCTGACATGTTCTGAATCGCGCTATAGAAGTTTCTTAAGTCAGTTGCATAAATATAACTCCCCAGTAACTCTCATTGGACTTCGGTCCCTGAGAGATCTCTATTGTCGTTTCTTCCTGTGTCTCCTATCTATCGTACATATGTATATAATATGTAGATACCCTGTCTTGTATATATCCACCCTTGTTCGTATGTTATCCTTTATAGGAGCACATTCTACTTATCCACATTGGTGACCTCCGACAATGGACGGAAGCGCAACTCTGAAGATCCTGACGCCGCCACTCTGCAAGTCCGACTCCCTCCTCTCTCACTCCCTCTCTCTCTCTCTCTCTGAGCGTGTTTGCTACACATGCCTGGTACCTCAACTCCCAGTACCACATAGGTATGTAAACTGTAAAGCGCCTTTTTAACTGATGATTTGTATTATCCGGAATATAATTTAAATGTATCTACCCAAACAGTTAACGAAAATTGTGTCATGTCTAGGAAAGAAGTCTGGTTTTTGTTCCTGATTTTGCCTCTAATAAGTACGTACTTTTATATATTCAATAACTAGAACAAAGCAACACAAACATTGTCACCAAAACAGTCTTGCGAATAAACTGTCGATCCTAATAAAATTTTGATGTAACGTCTGGGAATACGTAAGGTGGAACATAAAATACTACCACCACGGAACTCCACCGAGGACTTATTGACACATGTTATTTTCTCTAATGTGGTCATAAAACGCGAAAATCCTATCTCGCTTGGATGTCCTTTAGCTAAATTATGCCAACCAAGGCAAGAGTTATTCGATGACGTTTGGAGTCAGCGAAACAGTAACTGAGTGTGAAGGAATATTTTATGGGTTGTTAATGCCAAAGCGGCTATTACTGTAACAAATGGTTCCCTTCTTTATTGATTTAAGGTAGACCATACAAAGAAGTAGGTATACCTAACATGTTGGATTACTAAGCTTGGTATACATTGTAACGGAGAATGTTTAATATGTTGGATTACTAAGCTTGGTATACATTATAACTGCGAACGTTTGATATATAATTTCAAAAATGATAACATACTATTTGAAAAACATAATCTGTTACCAATTTATAGAAACAAGGTATTTATCGATGTTTTAAGCAAGGGACTACAAAACGGTGAAAAATACGATAATATTTTCCTAACAACAAAGAATCTTTCCAAAAATTGAACACATTTTAGAAGAATGGAACGCGTTTAGACACTCGACGTTGATCGATCTGAGGCAGGCGTTATCTGGGTGAATTTTCTACATTTTTATGGCCTCTAGTTCGAGGGATCGGGGCTTGAGCGGAAACTAACTATTCAAGAAATTATCAACCCGAATCTTGAAGTTTTATGTCAGCAATATATTACTGTCGTAGCTGACACATGGGCCACATTCTAGATAATACGTTGAGATTTTATAAATATTACCATAATTAACCCTGATACTGATCGGCATCCGTTTATTAATTATTTCATCTTGTAGGTCTCGTGTTGAAATGCAGGGAAATAATTCTCAAAAATATTATCTGTCAAAGTCAAAGTATGGGTTCCTTTTGACTTTGACAGATTTTCATTTGTAAAAACAAACACGAACCTAATATATACACAATATGAATGAAATTTCTCAGCGGCATAATATTTACAGGAACCGCACAGTTAAAATAAACAATATCTTCCCAAACATTGCAAACAAATTACACACCTTTCGAGACTTCATAACTCCACTTAATTGAAGCACAAACATTTACAAATTGGAGAATGCAAAGTATAAATCAATCGTATAAAAACCGGGAACGTCGACCCATAATTCTGTCCACTTACGGTCTGTTGTCGGTTTTATATATAAATGCGTCGTAAGCCAAACTGCCTATTTGTTGGAATCGGAAGGCTCGATATAAATATGGTCTAAATTGCAGCGATATGTTTAATTTTTCAGTGCTAAAGTTAAATCGCCCAGTGAACATTTATCGATGGGCAGCACTGCGCGGGTGCCGCTCGTTAGTGGGTTGTTTTTTTTAATGCGTGCGTTCCACAGTCGCACGTGCTTACCCGGTCTTTTCAACTCGCACTGAAAAATACAACGCTCATTGCAATTGGGGGCTACAATCGACTCTATAAAATGGAATTTTTACTGTTATTCCCTTTGCGCTTTTTGCTATTTACCAGACACCCAGTACAAATAAACACGAAGATACCCAACTTTATCCACATTTATGGTTAGTCAGGCGGTAAATGGACTCAGTATTACGATCAATAGAAGGCTTTTGTGTGTGTCTCGAGGCTGTTATCTGTCTAAAACGTTGCAAACTCAAGAGATAAGTCTTTACTAAACCTCGGTCTATCTGTCCTATAATTTTCTCGTTTCAACCAAAAGCGCTTTATAACAAGACAAAACAGGCAAGCCGTGTATTCGCCCTTGGCCAAATGGTATCTCGTTTGCGGCAACACGATTGCAAATCTTAAATACTTTCAAGCGCATTCAAACGCGTTTGATAGCGAGCGTTAGATGAGCATTAAACACACAGTATAGTACGTGTTGAAAGAAACCAGGGAGAGCCTCGAGGCATCTCAAACTAGCGTGCCTTCTGCGTTCACTACACCACTCATTACCATTTTATCCGTTCGACTTCAAAACACTGTTATTATATCTCGGTAAGGGCGCGCAATGATCGCTCTGGCGTCGAGATGTGATTATTACGTCGACTTTTTTTGTTATATTTTAAGTCCGAATGGTGTTGACCGAATGTTTCGGTGAGAACCCTAGAAGGATTACATCTGTCATTAACCAATACAATTTAGTATATCGACGCTGGAAAGGCAAAATGGGATAACCGACATTTTTGGCGATATTGAGTTATACACACCGTTGAAATCGGCAGAATTTTCTCTATCGAATGGGCTAGGTCACGTATCTATCTGACAACTTTTGTGTCGCTTATCCCATCGGTGATTTAGAGGATCACTCATATATTTTTTTAACTAAACGCCTGCATTTTTGACAAATTTGTGGAAAATGGAGTTTAGATAAAATATTATTCCACACAATGAACCTTAGAGGATTTTACTTATTTGTCAGCACAAATTAAACTTAACATGGATAGTTTTTCTTTATTGCAACTTACCTTTCACTTGTTGGTTATCGTATTTTACCTGACCGTGTTATATTTTTTAATGCCGTTTGATACATTTTACCTATATTTATATACAGAAATTAACATGGTTAGATAAAATTACTTGACTGTCATATCGAAACCGTTGGAGCTTATCCACTTTTACCTAATTTTAAATTTTATCCCTTTGTCGCTTACCCATTTTTATCTGAAATGACTTTGAAATACTATTGTCTTTTATCCCAAATTGCTTGAATAGAATTTTAGTCAATTTGTCGTATAGAATGTACTAAAATACAAATAGTTTCAAACGAAATGGTTGTTAGATATATTTACCTGTTCTTTTTTTGTAATATTACACATTTAGTACTATTTCATTACGTTTATAAAGGCGCTTATGCCCACCTCCAGCATAAAAAAGTGTCGCATAGGCATCTCTTTCTGACAATTCCGACGCGTGTATTGGACCTAAACGACATCTTGCTCAAACAGTGCCTCGCGAGACGTCGCCCGCATGCCACACGGAATGAACGCGTTCGTCCTTTGAGTAGGTACAAGTTCGGAAGGTAAGCAAGTTTTAACATTAATAGTTGCGTGCATTACTGAGTTTTAAAATATTTATGTCATGTATTTGCTATTCATAGTTAATATTAATATTGATTTCAGGTAAAGAGGAAAAGACAAGGATGGAATTTATAGGTTCCATATATTTTTTATATGACATTTTTCTGAGATAGGTACCCACTTTAGGTATACATTTGATTTTATATAAGTTAAGAAATTCATGTGTCTGAAATAACTTTGTAAGACTGTTTTACCACCTAGTACTAAAATAGTGAGTGAAGTTAAGTGAGATTTTGAATTTTGTTGTTATTGTTTATTCATAATAAGATTTTTTATTTGTATAGAAATGCCAAGCATTTTGATCTCAGTTAAGTTCGAAAATTTAAGTTTATTACCTGTTTTAGACTGAAGTACGTCTTCTGTTTTGTTTGGGCATGTTGTTGTAATTGAGTTTCGATCTCAATAAGGTTAGGTAGTTAATACCGTTTGTTACTTATTTGAAATAAAGATAACTGATTTACAAAACAGTGTTTTATATCATTTTGTTGACATCAATAACATTAAATTTGGCTCCTTCAATTTAAATTACTGATATTTAAGGTTTTCTCCTCATGACAATATTAAAATAATTGTAACTTAAGTAATTTATCCCGTGTTATAATTGTTATTCAAAGGCGATTAGACAATTTTTCATGGTTTATTTCATGGGGATTTATACATATATGTTTTTTTACCTGACTATAAAGCAAGTATATTTTGCAGTTAGATATTTTTACCTCCATAAATTGTAGTGTAAAATTTTGGTTGGATCCTTTTACCTGACAAATTTCACGAGAAACCTGTCGGTTAGATAATTTTACCTATATCTTTTCCCGTGATCATTTTGCTTAAGCGACACTAAATCCTGAAATAGTTTATTTATAGGCAAAATAACATACACATCATGTAGAAAACATCAATACGATCATATCGAATGCTTTATTTAAGTATTTGGCCCATTAGACGAATTTTAATGATTTTTTTTCAAAAATCCTCGCAGTTTTTTGGCTCTCCTGTAAAATTCACCTCGTGTCGGTTATCCCATTTTGCCTTTCCAGCGTCGATATGAGAATGACGGATGCTGTTTACTTTTGAGACGAGGGTACAGCTGTCACGCTAAATACATAATAAAGGCTTCCTTTAGAATCTGTTAAGTAGTTGAAGTAGTAATAGTAGGTTTCTGTACACTCGCTGTGTACAAAATAAATAGATTAATGTTTACTAAAATACCAACACCGCCTTTTAAGTTGATTTTAAACTGAACTATAGATGCACTCAAACTACATTTTTACATAGCTAAAACTACCTATTATGCAGATTTAGTTCTGGCAACTAGTCATTTTAATGCCTTAATTCACTTAGAGAATACTTTCAAGAATCTAGTTTGAAAAGATATATTCTAGGAAAATGTCACTAAAGCTCGTTTTCGCATAGCAAAGGCAAATAGTGGTTGTTCATTAAAAAGATATATGCGGTCATTACGCGGACATTTCTACAGCTACAGTATTACACTAATGTCAACCCTCCTATAAAATATTGGTCTACTTTATTGGCAAGCTGCATTGTTCACTTTTTGAACATGTTCATTGTATTTATCCGTTTATTTTATAGAACACTGAGACGAGCTAATTATACTTAAAATATTTATATTTAAAGCACATTTTATTACTATTCAAATAATTTGTCATGTCTCAATAACATGCTGCATTATTTTTTGAATAAAATGTTTAATTGACAATTCCTTAATGGCACCGTCATATTTCATTCAATATTCTTTTAGGTTCTTGTTGACAAACTTTCAATTTACATGCCCCTCATTTTATATCTAATGGTCGCTCTTTCACTACTTCGAGCGACGTAAAAAAATTTTCATTCGTTTATCTTCATTTGCTATTTCAAAGACTCCAGACAAAAGTCACCTAGGGTCAAGGTTCAAGTTAGAGTAACTAAATAGTTCTCTTGGCTGCGAGCCAAAACCTCTGGGCAGCCTCTCAAAAGTCTGGGCAGCCCGCCAGGTAATGAGCGACTTTTGACATTAGAGTTGTCATATATTCCTTATAAATATGGCCTTGTGGCCTATTTGCTGATAATATATATTATTAGGTATATTTTACCAACAAGTACTAATAAACTGATAAATATTTTTTTTTATTTAAAATTTCCTTATTTTGCTATTAAAGCCAACTTAATTTTGCGGTTGGATCGGAACTCTAAATATGTGAAATCCGCAACTTGGCCAGCTTTTTTTTACGACTCTCATATAAAATCTTTACTTGTGGGCCCTTGAGCAGATACGAAATTTCTACGACGAAAATTTTGTAAACTCGTAACTTGTACTTCCGTATGCAATGTAAGTAAACCTTATTCTGTTTAAAATAAGGATGTTTTCCAAAGAAGTAATGGATGTTTCTTCTGCAGGTGTATAACATGGAAAGAACCAAGAGCCACTCGAGATCTTGCGCTGCGTTACTGCAAAGTTATTTTAAAAGGATTTTCCAGATTTGAGGGAATTTTATCTTTGCACTGGTGAATTATGTGAGCTAAATTGATGCAATTTTATGAAAACACGTGTGCACTTTAAATTTGCTGTCACTTGAACTTATTATTATCATGTACGAATAAATAGATACGACCGCCAACGTCTGGCAAATAGCTGTACCACCAGATATGGTCAGCATTTATTTAAGACATTCCCTTTTTTACTTCCGGCAACGCATTACGTGCGTTCACGTCTACACAATTTTTTTCGTAGGGGACGTGGCCAGGCGGCGAATGTTTGCGTGAAATTGGTGATTCTCTGGGTTAATTTGTCTTTGTTATTACTTATTGGCCGAGTGAAACGAAGGTCTCTGCTTCAGCTTTGACGAAAACGCTCGTATGTCCTGATTTCCTGCTGTTCTCCTCTACAGGTCGCATTTCTAAACAGATTCTTATGAAATTTTGTGAGCAGTTTCGATAATTACAACAAATTTAAATCTGTCGTGACACAAACACTTATTTCAAAAGCATATTATAAGATAAACGATTCCATTATGGATAGGGGTGTTTGGCAGTGATAGCGACAAGTAATCTAACACAGAAATATTTTGTCTTAATAATATATATATATATATATTGTAGCATTTTAATTACGTAGTAATATGACACTGATATTTTATTTACATTGTATATTGTTTTAAAAAAATAACACTTCGCAGTTTCTTACGCCGGTTCTTCTCGAGGCCGAGGTTTATTTTATGAACCGGTGGTAGTTTTTTGACATTCATAAGTGCATGTAATATGCCTAAATTGAATAATAAATGATTTTATTTCATTTAATACATACATTTTATTGTGATCGGTTTTTACAAAAGTATGTTTACAAAAGTAATTATTTTATTAATGATTTTGTATGTTTCTGCGAGCGAGTTTAGTTTGTTCTCAACCGGTTCTCGTGTAATTTTTTTTAACAGGTTCGGTAATCATACAGATTTTTTTAATTTTGTTTTTTAGTAATTTTCAAAAACTTTTCTTTTTCAATGGGATGTTCTCCTCTACATGTCGCATTCCTCAACCGATTCTCGTGAAATTTTGTGAGAAGTTTGATAATTATATAAAAATGTAGAAAATTTTCCAAAACATTTTTTTTTTAATTATTTCGTTTGCGGGTAAATTTCGGTTTGTTCTCCCAACAATTTAATTTATAGTTTATTTTTGAGGATTCAGTTTTTGGAAATCCTCAAAAACGAAATAAAAAAACACTGGCAAGGTCTACAGCTCACAGAGCCACTAGTTTTATTAATAACATATTTATTGTAATGGTTGGTATGAAAGGAGTCTTTCCCAGGAGCCAATGTGTCTAGAAACATCAGAAATAAGATTGTCAATACACTTTGTCATGTATCAAATTATTATGTTGATTGTTTTTGCCATATTTTTAACACATTCGATGCTAAGCTGCCAAAATTGTATGGACGTGAACGCACTTAACATGGAAGATATCAAGGTCAAATTTTCAATTATTGGATACAGAGAACAAAATGTGGTCTAGAGGTAAGGGCGCTGGTCCGGCAAACATATTCCGAAACGCTGATACGCGGGTTCTATATCCGTCTTAGGTTGCGTGCGAGATCATGGTTCAGTATTTCTTTATATTTGTTCTCAGTATCAAATAAATGGATTGACAAGTTGACGCTACATATATTTAAGTGGACATAAAGGGTTAGTTCTCATACGAGTCATCATGCCCTCTCGACTTGTTACAATTTGCATAATATATTGTACAAATTCGATGTATTCGAATACACATGACTTTTGCATTTAATTAAGCTTTCAGGAGGAGGTGAAAATCACCTGCACAATATTTTATCATAAGACAATGAGTGATACCCTCACGTTATTATTATACGATTCAAATAAAATAAGGACTTATATTTCTGACATAATCACTCGCCTCACCAGTAAATTTAGCAAGGATATTTTTACGTAAACACCAATTCATTATTTTCACGTATTTATAAAGTTTTTCTAAAAGCTACATAGTTGCGATATATTTCACGAAATAAAAAATCGATAGTACTGAAAACTGTCAGAAACTAGCAACATTCTTTATGAAATTGGCGAGCGATACAAGACAAAATAAATGTTACTTGAATCACATACTACCTATAAATCAACATACTACCTATAAACCTACCATTCGTGAAACTTGGTTTAAAATCGTCACTCCTATCCTGACCGATAAATCCCATATCCAGATCAACGATTCAGGTCACTACCTCCCGTTTCCACCAGATGAAATCCTTCAAAGTATCCATAAGCGTAAAATTCATTTAGATTACGGGCAAGTGTAAGTCTCGCTTGGTTGGTCCCAACCACTTTCAACTACGTGTCCGCCAGACAAACCAGCATATGCTTTTAGCCGTGATAAGAAAATCTGTGTAAAGACTATATGAGGAAAGAATTGTTAAGTGACTGGAGCTGAGACGATAGTGTCTGAAAATTGATGAGATAGGTCAACATAATTTTTGGATAGCCTGATAATTGTATAACCGTAATTAGTACTATTGGGTCCTAATTATGATGGTGATGGTAGTGGTAGTAAGTAAACATTTTAACGGACTTCAACTGTAAAACGTTTAACGTGTATATTATATCTGTGTACTTGCACGTGGGCATCATCGTAATGACATAATGGATGAGTCGATTTTGATTGTTTTTATTTATCTAGTGAGAAAAGTATATTTGAATTGCGGGTTAAAAACGGATTATATTATGGTCAATCAATTATACGCATTTGCAAATACCTAATCATTGATTTACCAAAGATTAGGGTTTGGGTAAACAACTTAGATAATAAAAACTATTTTTATGTAAATACCTGTTGTTATTCAATGTCAAAGAGTGACGTAGGTGCATCGAAATTACACAAGTCGTTATCGCAGAAATTCCACAAGTAATTGTAGCGAGGATATTTGATGCAGCCGCGCCAAATGTAGCCTTGACTTCTGATGGATCTGATGCCACATATTTCATCGAACTCACAGTACTGGCTCGGTAGAATGCGGCTGAAAATAATTGTTAAATATATTGACAAAAAAATACAAGTATGTAAGTGTAAATCCAATTAAAACTAATGTTTTTCTTGTTGTCTGATATGAAGTCATCGTATAAAACAAATCTAGAAGAGAAAATTCAATCGTTACTGAATACTGTAGTTCGCCCGCGACTTATGGCTTTGAAGTACGAACAATGTTTTTTTTTTAATATTTTATAATTGTCATATATCTAAGCGATACTATCATATAAATAACTCAGTAACCGAATAAAAATGTTGAAACCGAACACAAGTTAAACCTATAACATAAAACTACGGCAGCTTCCGGAACATTCTGGAGTTATTGGACAATTAGCGCCATAATAGCTTATATCATTGGGCATGATAGCAAGAGCAAAAATGCTTTTGTCTACTTACTATTTTCCTTCAAGACAATTAATATCGGGCACCTCATCAACAGTCTGGTTCACTTCGCACTGCACGCAAGCCATTTGACTGTAAACAGATTTTCTCAATCTTCCCCCGTGACTCAACTCTTGCACATTATAAAGCCATTCGCTCTTATTAGTGTATGTTTGTGGTAAATCATGCATCGGTATGGTATTGCAAAGATTGCAGGAGCACACGTATGTTGTGTGGTTTTCAAGTGGACTGTAACATCCGCGGTCTACTATGCCAAAAGGGGTTTGCATGGTGTAGCATACATCGCTGTTACGATCGCAGTTAATCAATGGAAGTCTGAAATATGGAAATATACAGGCTAAATATTTTACCTACAGCCAAATCGTAAATCCTCTTTAAAGTGCTCAAAAAGTGTAGGTAAGGACCAGCTTTAAAATATACCGTGGCTGGGCCAGAGATGGCTATAACAGCATCATAAATTGAACCGTTATGGCCATCTTCGCCCATTACAGTAAAGCCGCGCGCCACCGCCGGGGGCTCAACGCGCCCACATGAAACACATGAAAGAGGATTTAATATATGGCTGTAGATAAAGTAGTGTATGAAACTGTACATAATTACGTATTAAAACACTCGTGTGATATTATTATGAAAGTTGCCTTCGACTCGTTTCATAAAACCACACTCATGTGTAAATGGCTCTCATTATGTAGCAGTTACATAAACTACTATAAAAGAATATAAATCCTTCTATCCTAGAGGACCCTTGATTATTACGTAAAAGTTTGCATTCTGTCCGTGGCGGCATATAAAGTAATCATATTTTTCAATTTGAGTCTCAGCGCGTCCTGCTTTTACTCACGATTAACATTAATTTAAGAACGAAACGAACAGATATACAGATTAATTGCGAATTGATACATTATGGTATGGGGATTGGTATAACATTTAAAATGTGACAACACGTATCAGTCCTACCACCATGTAATTAATGTGCAACTTATGTATCTAAGTGAGTAAAAGGTGCTACATACTGTGCTAGAATAACATGTTACTGTCATTAATTACCTATAAAATTACACTAATAAAGAAGTCATAATTATTAGCTACAAGAAAGCGAGTAGGTACCCGCTTAAAAACATAAAGTTTAATTTGCTAGCGTACGTTTTATAGACCTATTTTCTTAGAGTTAAAAGGGTCAAAAATTACTACTCACAGTTTGTTTTCTGGGTTGTTACAATCCTTGTTACTAACATTATCGCATAATATGCAGGATAACTTTCTCGTCTGTTGATCCATAATATCCAACTCCCGTTCATTTTCTGTAGAAATTGGCCCCAGGCTTGACTCGGTATCCAGTATGTCGTCGTCGTCTTCCAGTGTCATAGTTGGTTTAGTGGTTTTCTTCTGATAATGTTTGGTTTTTTTTTGCATAGTCGTTGATTTCGTAGAAGATAATTCTGTACTAACTAACTTGTATTTGTTAGGATCGCTTGCACTAAATTTGTAATTGATTGTAGTAGAACTTACTGTTTTATTATCAAATAGTGCTAGAATTTTATTCTTCTTCGTCGTGGTTTCAAGAAATTTCAGTGCAGTCACAGAACTCGATGAAGGGGATTTAGTGGGAGAAAAGTTGCGTTTAAGATAAGTTGCATTTACTGCTTCAGATTTTTCATGTTCAAATAACTCTTGGACATGGTCAAAAAAATCCGCAACCAAATCATTCTGAGAATCATCTTTTTCTGAATTTGACTGGGTTGTAGTATCGATTTCTCCCTTGTTTCGTGATAAATGAATGCTTTTAGGTGTCTTTGAAACTATTACATTGAAGTTGATGCATATTATTAAAATAATTATATTCAAAATTGTTTGGGAGTTTCTTTTCACCATGATTTTCAGTCTGACAAGAATATTCTGTCACTATTGACTCATAGTCACAGCGTAGTCAAAAGAAATGACATAAAAGAGTTTACACGTTATGCATACATGAGATACAAAGAAGTATTGTGTTTATTTTCAATAAGGTGGTACTTGATTCTATTTGATTAAAAGACATTAGGCCTGTCTTCTTTCCGTATACTAGGAATGCTGTGTCTGAATCCCAATAGTTATTATAGTTACAATTGCTGCCGTTGCAATAATAGAAAAATGAGTTGTATGCTGGTATATTTGCACATCCACGTATTATGACCCCCTTATATTTATCAATGTGAGTAAAACACACTTGTCCTTCCTTGCAAATTGTATACTCGACACTGTAAAAAAATTATATTGTTGCTTAAATAATGCTAGATTGCACCTTTTTTTTCATTACATCGCGTATATTAATTCAAATACTTATATTGTATTTCGGTGGTAAGTACCTCAATCTTCGATTCAAGGAATACAATAATATCACGATCAGCGTCAGTTTGCGCCAAGTGGTCGAAAATCGGCACACTAAATTAGCTGTTCGCTAACCAACATAATGACCCTAAATATTGTGGGTATAGTTATCAAGGTGTAAAAAAATGATTTTCATAACACACACACTGAGAACCATTATGATTTCTTTCACGAGAGGTTTAACGTTAATCGAATCCTCGCAATGTTTCATTTAAAAATATATATTTAACAACTTAATATTCATGTAAAGCCCGACCAGAAATATTTTGACCATTTTCAAGATGGCGCTATTATTCTGACTTATATGGCAACAGGCTAAATTACATTCTGACTTGTTTGTTTGTCAGCTCTGATATTATAATTTTGAAATGTTTTGCAGCGAAATACTTTCATTTCCCGAGCTTTTCTTTCTGCACTTTATTATATAAGTTATTATTAATTAATGTGCCGCTTTTGACTTTGAATCGTTTTGGGCATTTTTTAATTTAAAATTATTAAAATTTATAATTTAATTTTCAACACTACTATTGTTGAAATAAACAGAAACTGTGACACTGACAAGTCTGACAACCTACCGTTAAAATTAGTTCGAATGAAATTCCGTAACATGGCGCATGGTCATATATTTCTGGTCGAGCTTTAAGTACCTACTTATGTCTTGATCACTTACTTAGTGCCATCAAGACAAGTTTGAACATATCCAGTGTCAGACGTGTTGCAATATTTACACGCTGCAGTCATACCTAGAAATTAAAATGTGACATATGACACCTTTCAGTATGTTAAATAATCAACTAAAGAAGTACTCTGCTGCAGTCGACTGCAAAAAAAATGCCCCCCTCCATACGAGTTCAAACTTCTATGCGGGAGGCCAGCTTACAATGCAGCTATCACTCATCACCATCATCATCCTTGGCCTTCTACATCACATATACACGAATAAATATTTAGTTACTATGTAATACTGGAATGAAAGCTAAGTGACAGTGGTAGCCATACCCAAGCTATGTTAAAGCACAACAGTACAGTAAACTGTTATGCTTTAACATAGCTTGTATAAATGCGACATTATAGTTGCTAATACCTGGCAGCCTGGGCATTTGCAGTCTTCTGTTGTCGAATGACCAATCCTTTAGGTTATCATAAACGAAGAATTTTCGCTTATCAGCTGGTTTGTCGTTACACAGTGTACATTTGCAGTAAAATGTGACATTCAGTTTTTTAGGCTCATAACAACCCCTTTTGATGAAAACAGGGTTAAGCTCAATGAAGCACTGTTTTGTTTCGAAACCACACTCCACTGAAGAGATACTGAAAATTAAATATTAATTTTGTACAGTCAAATACGTTTGCAAAGCGACAAAAGTATCTGTACGCTCTTATGCCCTTGTCATTAAAATCATGTTCGCATGACCTATTCACTATATTGCGTACAGATATTTTCCGTGTTGGCTGTATATCACGAATTCATCATCATCAGCCATAGCCTGTCCAATGCTGAACAGCCTTATTCATTCTCCAGTTTAGCCTAGTGGTTAGTGGTCCTACTGCCTTCGAAGCTGACGGTCCATTTTCTGAGTCTTAGATGTTTTGTATTTATATAACTATTAAATATATTATCATCTATTGACCAAAACAAGCCTTATTGAGCTTCCTATGTAGGCATAGGTTCGATATACGTATGTAATATTATCCCCCTGCCATTGAACGAATGAATGAAGTTTATTCACCAAAAACATATGGTACACGTATGGGTGTAGTTTCCCATATATTTGTAGCCATTAAAAAACGTAAACAAATACCTAATTGTACAGTATTTATCTGAGGAGCGTAGGTTAGCCATATTAGTTATAGTTGTGACTCATACGAATGTGAATGTACAATGTGTACATCTCAACACACAACCATGGCTCAGCCGCGTTCGTGAGATAAAAGTATCGCATCTTAGGTTTACTAATTATTAAAAACGCTCTGGGAACCCTGAAGCATTCAAGAATTTATTCCACAAAACATAGCGAGTTGCGCACTAGTTCTACGAGTACATGTTAGGTTAGGCGTGTAAACGAGCGCGAGCTATAAAAGTACAAACCCGATTTAATGTTAAATGCAACTCACCCCGAGCGTTTTTTTTTTAAATTTGATCTAGACACGCAATATTACAAACACGTTAGGTCATTACAATAACAGGGCCAGTTTTGATATACTTGCCGATTTTTATTTTTCGTCTGAATTGGATGAAAATAGGTATGTTGAAAGAGCTCCTAATTCTGTACAAAATACGTATAAAATCATAATATTACCTAAAATTCTTTATCCACTGGGTTACGAAGATCCCATAAAATTTCTTACTCAATAGAAAAAAAATGTGGGACACTATAGGAAACTGTGCAAAAATATTGATCAGAATAAGGAACTCTATCTACCTACTAATATTTACCGTAATCTAAAAATATTAAAAAAACTACAAGCACTTAAAAATTGGTCCGACATTGAAAATAGGACGTAAAGGCACTTACTTTTTCCCTCTATAACAGTTTTCACTATCACTACTTATATTATTTATATCATTAGATCCAAAACAATACAGGCATTCTATGGGAGCAAACTGCTTGTTCCTAGCTTTTCTCTGCAATTTCATTACACTGGAATCATTTATTTTCTTCTCTGTAGCTACTATTTCTTTATACAATTTCAAATTTTCTAATGAACCTTTTCCTAGTCTATTATCATCGAAATCTTCATCGTCCTCAGACTCGTACTCTCCTGTAATTACTGGGTCGTCCACATTTTCGTCAAAATTGTATTCGGACCAAAATGTTTGTGGTCTTGATGCGATATTCCCTTGTTCTCCGTTATTATCAGGGTCTCCCTTGATCCCTCGAAACATTAAAAAGTAAATAAGGCAACTGACAAAATTTTGCATATTCGGGTTCATTATTATTAAAATTCGGCGCACTTATTCGAAAATGTGTAAATTAAGTTATGAAGTGCTTGAAGTTTGAATATGGATTGACGTATGTCAATGGAGAACTTGAAGAAAAGTTACAATGATCTATGCTAAGAATAATAAGGACAAGAAAATTATGCATTTAAAAATGGTCTATGGTTATTATTGTGAAACTATAATAGTTAAATTACCTGAACTCAAATATCACAAAGCGGTTTTAGTGTCTTTTACAGCTATCTATTTTAGATGATGAAAAATTTACGCTATGAATGTTGACTTGCCTGCTTAAAAGTTTACTTAGTATTATTTACCGGCATGTAAATTACATAGTTGCCTATTTTTATTACAGTATCTTTATTCTAGGTACCCCTATATTAAAACAGGATTTTATTCTGACTATTTTCATAAAAGTACGAAATGATATATAATATTACTTGTACACGTTTAAAGGTACACAATTATTCAGATTGTATGAATTTATTCACACGAAAATGATGCTAATATACAAAAGGGAAGGAATAAAATGGCGTTACAAGGAAACACTTTTTGGAAATGAATTAGTCCCAAAATTTCGTGAGGTAAATTATGGGTAAATTACATGATGTATGCTCATGCCCATAAAACAATAAACAGGAGTAGACTGTATTAACTAAATTACCAAAATGTACCTACAGCGTTGGAATAAAATTTGCACAAAAATATTTACAGAGAAAACCGCAGGTAAATTGTTCAAAATCTCTCACATGAATAACTTTTTACAATAAGTTTAAGGGGTAATTTAATCGTATTCACGAAGGTAAGTACCTGTACTATAATGGATAGTTGGAAGAACAACTCAATAAATTAGATCACTGTATTAGACATGGATGACGCAATGCCGATTTACGTTAACAAGTAAACATGTAAACATCTTTTAATTAGTCTCCTATCAAAATAATGTGTGCTAAGCAAATTTTTACCCAGTGTTAACTTGGAGCAGATCGATAGTAGTTCATTAACAAAAACTATACATTTCGTACAAAAATATATCATGCTCGCAAACCCTTGCAATAAACAAGATTAAATTATGCATTCAATAGCTAAAAGGCGTTACAGCGTGTTAAATCAATTTCTCGTCGACACCTTCTGACGGTGTCTAAATCGTAATCATAAACTCTGTATATATATAACTGGTGCAACTCGCCTAGGTATTAAAGAGTATAAAATTGCCGAAGCAGAGCTAAACGAGAGTTGATTACATCTATCCGTACGTTATTGATGAGGAGAGAAAGACGAAGCTCTGAAGTACAGAAGAAGGCAATGGTGCACTAACCATTGCCTTATCAATATCAGTTTATAAGTCGAACATTTTTTTTTTGAAAACTTGTACCTTATTATTTTACAATAGTTCTATTATGAAGTTTAGTAATTCGGATCTGGATGAATCATCCTTCAGACATCTGATCACCCATACTTTTAATGAATTTTATCTACACCCATACAGTAAATCCTCTTTTATGTGCTCAAAAAGTGTAGGTAAGGACCAACTTTACAATATTGCGCCGGTCCGGGGCGGAGATGGCCATAACAGCATCAGAAACGGTATCGTTATGGCCATCTCTGCCCACAACGATACAGGCTCGTGCTCAAAAGACTTCAACGGGCTCACGCTCGACCTCACTACACTTGCAACGCAATGGTTTCTGAACACATGAAAGAGGATTTAATATACGGATGTAGATAAAGTCTAAAAACACTCGTGTGATCCTATTATGAAACTCGCTGACGCTCGTTTCATAAAACCACACTCGTGTTTTCAGACCTCTCATTATGTATCAGTTGCATAAACTACTATTACAATACTGAAACTACCAGCACTGTCAACTGCAACTGGCACTTTTACAAGTCAAAATCTATCTATAAGATATAATCATGACACACGAGTAGACATATTAAATTAATTGTCAATTTAATTCTCAATCATTTTATGGTTCTGTCTTCATACATACATGTTCCTAGTACAGTCAGCGCCAACGACGACATAAGGTATTTTTTCTAAACACGTTCTTATGCCATAGACAACAAAGACTTTTTTTGATTTGGACCAGCTGTTTGACTGTACTTGACTTGATGGTTGGCAGTTATGTTCTTTTATGAACGCAGTATGTATATCGGTCTTTGAGCCGATGGCCGGTACTATAATTCAGACCAATAATGATTCATATAAATTTGCAAAACGAGCGAGAGGTGCAAACTGAGCGAACGAGTGATGCACTTGAATAATGTGCAAGAGGACCGCGGGCGAACTTTAGTACGGTATAAAAATGTTATTTGAATTATATCGATAAAAAATTAATAATATTTAATAAGGATCGGGGATTTTTTATTGTTCCGTACCCAGCAATGGGTGATTTTCGTTGAGACCCATTATTCTTACTATCCGTCTTTTTACGTTTCGCTATCCATCCGTTCGCCTATCAGTGGGCTGTATCTCATGAACCGTGATAGGAAATTCCAATTTTTTACAGATTCCAATACAATAATAAAACGAAATAGGTATTGAAATCAAAAATAAAAACGCCCTATACACAAAAAAAATCGGTAGTATTTGTAAGATGGTGCAGAAACCTTTGCGTTTTTATCTACTATAATTGGCCGATTTTTATTTGTTTTATTTGATTATTTCATTAATTATTTGTTTTTTTTATATGTGGCTGATTGAGTTGTTTTTCTATAATATGCATATCATTTGCTTACATTCAAACCATTTCCATCCATGATCCATGATCGCGTTTATGTTAAACGTAAAGCTTTTGTCATTTACTAGCTAATAAAATATCACATTACCAAGGCCATCGATATAATCGATTACAAAACAAGATCAATCGTATTTATCCCAAAAGATTCTAAAACATAATTGGCAATGTGCTATTTATCGATACGGCTGAATTATAAGCCGTTCCTCCCCTCACTACTAAAGCATGTCATTCAGTTTTTATCACCATGATTAAGTTCGGGTTTATTGAAGAATTACTCGCCATTGCGCGGTAATTGTAGGTAGTTACGAAAAAGCAAAAATAGGCTTAAACACTATCAGCAGGATATCTGTCAAATGGCCTTAGTTACGAGTAATCGGTGGGCGGTCGGTCGTATCACTTAATTTTACGTCGTTTTAGGTAACTTTGGTATAAATGTAGGGGACAATTTTTACTAATCGATAATATTAATATCTACTTGTGTTATATTTAATAAGTATAAATGCTCATTACAATAATATTTTCCCTCACCGGGATTCGAACCCGAGACCTTCAGCTTCGTAGGCAGGGTCTATTAGGCTAAACCGGTCATAAATATGGACGCATGTAATATATTAATTGGGTACTTTTGGTAAATAAAAACTTCAAGTTCACAACTTAACGTTGCTATAAGTAAACCATTTTAATATTACTATTAATCAAAGCGATGTTCAAAAACAAATTTGCCACTAATGAGCCTTATATAAACAATTATAATTTATGTTGGTCACGTTCCTGAACCCCGAGTTTCATGAGCCTGTTTTTACTTTATTAGCATCGCATTTTGAGCCCTTTACAAACTCTAATCTGTATACAGGGTGCGTTCGTCTCATCTTTTCTTAGTTAGTAACTCCGGTCCCTCTTCAACAATTAGGTCGGAGCTAATTTCTTAAGTCAAGTTATTTGTTCCTTTTGAACGATTTATTGCTGCCCGAGGAACAGTGAAACTTTACTGGAATCTGTCTTCGGAGGTACAATTTAATATAAATTGAGAATCTGCAATGTAAGTAAAGTGTTCGAAGCAAATGTTTTGTTAATTAATTAGGTTCACAAAATATTAATTAGTTAACAGGCAAATTTCGTTATGATTCAGGTACGCTGAAAGCTAATTTTTGTGCAGTAAATTTTCTGAAGGTTCTTTTTGAAGGTATTTTGTTCACTGTGACTTCAAGCTCGGGTTATTTTTCCAAGCTGGGGTGCATATCAATTTATTTACATATTTATTTCAACATTAGCACTAACAGTTAAACCTCATATGCTAATTGGTATTACGTGTCATTATTCATTCATTTTATTAATTATTGTTATATCATACATGTATATATTTTAGATAAATTAAAGTAAATTAATAAATTTAAATTACAAACGTAAAAATAAAAGAAATAAATTAGTAAGTACGGTCAAAAAATTTAAATATTAATTAACTTACATTATTACCAGTCTAAGTCAAAGCTGATTTACAAACAAAAATAAATTTAAATTTACAACAAATATGTAAATACAAAAACTACAAGAGATTAAATCACTATTAAAATTACATTACCTACAATCGTAAATTCTTACAAGTCAAACTAATGTAAGTAAACTCAATGGTCATATCAGTATTGAAACAGAGTACGATAAACAATTATACTTGAAGCATGGTTATCGTCGATGGGAGTGCGTCCACGCGGTAAAACAATATGGTTTTAAATAGGATATTTTTCAAAATTTAACCCTTTATGTGCCGTTGGGTGCGCCAAGTAAGGATTTACATAAATCCTCATCCGTAATTTAATGTCGCATAAAATCACTGGTCAGTTCACGAGAGCGTGCATCCCTCCGACGCGTTGCTATGCTATTCACAACATGTCTGTACTCACCACTCTACTCACGCCTAGTATATTTTGACCCCGACACTAGTAACAACTACAGAGAATCTGTGATCAAGACTTATACTGGAGGGGCTCACGCGAGTTGATTGTTTTGTGAATACCAGGTGCCGCGCGCATTTTTTAGGGGCCAGCACGTTTTAAAGTGACTGAATGTCATTAATCAACTTTTTTCGCTTGATAGTGAAATACTGCAGAGCGCATAGCAGTCTACGTGTTTTTGAATAGGAAAGTAATTGGCAAGCTGTTGTGACAGGGCAGCGTGTGCATACATGCCTTTTAGACATATCTAGTCTCATAAAAAAACAGTTCATAACATTTTATATATTGTACCTTTAGATATACCTCCCCACATAATGGGCTAGTTTCCTAAATTTTAAAAAGTGGTTAATTACAATATATACCTTAATGTATATTTTACCCTAAAAAAGTGCTATTTTAAAAAACATTCACATTCAATTTGGATTTCTCTCGAAAATGGTCAAGATTGTCATGACCATGGTCTAAGTAAACCAGGTCTGACAATCCGGATCGTGACACTACCATACGTCACTGTCGACGACACGCTCACACGTCCGCATACACACTACTAACCGGTCGTGTCGCACACTACTAACCGATGTACCATATTGCCATACCTGGTGCAGTATATTATTGTTCCATGGTCACGGTGTCTTGAATAACGTCACGCCGTGCAAAACAAATGATTGTTAGAATTATTTAATTAAAAATGAAACCCTAGTATTATAAATACTGTATAATGCCCCAGTAAAAAAGCACAAGCTTTAAAACGCTTGACAAATTATTTACATGTTGCAATAAATCCACAAATGCGGAAAATGTGGCTAAAACCTGCAAGGATGGATGGTACCTATTCATTGTTAAAGTGTCAACAAATACAAGTATGCATTTCTGAGAAGATCATTTTTATGTAAGTATTTGGCACAACATAATCTATGTAATCTAAATGTAACACAAAACGGATAAATCTTATTCGAGTTGATAAAACAAAGTTGAGGTTAGGTTGATTATGTTCTCACTTATTTGTACTTCCTAGTCTCTAAATAAATGTCATAAAAATAAAAATACATAGGTACAAGACAATAAGTAATGGACTACAGGTCTGTAATTTCTTATAGTATTTTTTTAATACAAATTGACAAGTTTTTGGACCCCAATTTCGCATCCTTTGTGTCACGTTGTGTGACGTTACACAATTTTTTCCCATATAAATTAGCTTTCAATTACTTTCTTTGTTTAATATTTTTGTGAATATTCCTATGCGTTACGTACAAATTTTTTGCAATCCAGCCTTGTATGAGAGCAGAAGTACACTTTTTTTAGAAATTGAGATTTTTTGTAAGTAAATGTGTCCAATAATTCATGTTATAAAACTTTATGAATACTGGAAAACTGTAAGTTGGACAACGTGAAAACAAAAATGAAAAATATGCTACTCTAATACTTTTTTTTTAATTAGGAGGACATTTTATTTTTGGAATGTAAAATTTTTTTGCAATTCACCCTAAACTGAAATGATGTTAAGTTTATAATAAATATTTCGTATTTGTGTATACTACTTATACGTTTTAAAATTGCGGAATTCCTATGAGAAATCCTTGCTGTTTGACGCAAAAAAATCGAACCCAATATATTATTTAGTATAGTAATATTTCGCTAGAATTACAAAAAAGTCAAGAAAAGTTCCGTCAAATAAGAACCCTTTTTACAAAAATAGGATTCACCTTCACTGGCTTTTAGCCGCAGTATTTTTTATTATCTGTAATTTTATATTAACTGAAACACCATGGACAGTAGGTACGAAACCTGCACTTTATGGTTTCGCTTTATGCAAAAAACTCTTTAGATCACTTTTTATTCGTACGTTTTGCATTTTAATCTTATTTTTCAGTAAACGATTTATGAAACGTTTAGTAAACGTTTGAAATATATTGGGTAAAAGTAATTAAATAGGGTTTTATTGTAGATATTATATTTATTTGTCGCAACTATTTATAAGTATTTCGTGATTTTCATTTGTAGTCACATGTTTTACAAATCGGAAATAAAAATGAGTGATATTTAGGAGATTAGGAAATATAATGGCAAAACAATTGTAATTACTTGATTTAACCCTGCCTGACTGGGGCTTTATAGGCCGGGCCCAATAAAACGATAGAAGTGCGCGTTTGGAGAGTAGCCTGAGGAAAATCCAGGGGAAACCACCGACAAGACCACTTGGGCAGTTTAAACACTTGAATAATCCGGCTAGATTGGTTGAACGGCTCCGAATCTGAAGTGTGAGTGGAATCGACCTACTGGGAGTTTTGTCGCTGTTTCACTAAATCTAGCCTAGCTGAGAAGAGTCTAACAAGAAACTAAGATGGGCCTGATCTGGGTTGTCGATCTGACTCTACCCGGTATGCGATGGTACCCGGACTATAGGGACGATATGGCTGTGTCTGTATGTGGGATGCAAGAACAAAAAATTTAATATAATGCAACATATTAAGATTCCTAATCAAAAATTAAATGTAATCAAAATAAAAACGGTGGCGTACCACTGCCGTCCGCTCACCGAACAGGAAAAATATATGACAATCCAGAGAGTAACGAGTTGGTCAATGTCTAATTTTATACATTAGAATACATTCATCATAATTGTACCCTTTTCTATTACTGCTCAGCTCCTGAATAACGTTTTTTGCGAAATATATAATGACGAGCACTTTTATTACCCTGTAAATAATAGTGTACTATTTTCAAAAAGCTTCCTTCACCTCAGCACATTTAGGTATTTGGTTTTCATTATTCTTCCTGCATTTTGACGAAGAACCCCATTTTGTCCGAGGTTAAAATGTAAATCCTCTTTCATGCCGCTAGCTTAGAAATTAAGCCTACTGTAATGAAATAGCCACATTTTTATTCAAAAACTGAATTCTTTTCGAGTTAGTTGCTTCGGTTGTTCCCCTAAAAATGTTAAAAACGTGATTGTATCGCACAATAAAATTGTATATTATACAAGTTCCTTGTCAACGTTTAATGTAATTTATCAACAAATGAAATCGAACAAAATATTTTTTTTAATGCAAGAACATAGCATGTATACACATTTTAAGGTGTAAGATATGGAGGCCCTTATGTTCTACTATTTACGCATCCAAAAATATTTATTAAACATTAAATTACAAAATGATTTTAACGTTTATAAAATTACAGAATGTCAAATTAGACATTGGCTGTTAAATCTCTTTATTTTACGTCTTAAAAATACAAAAGCACAAAACAAATTGTCTGTGCCTTCATACGGTGGCGTAGGTACACTTACCGTCTTGTATTTTTTCTTCCGGCCTGAGCTATTTAACGTGTTCTTTTGTACATAAAGGCATCAGAAGTAATTAAAATCAAATTAAGGGAAAACACAATCATAAAGTAATAAATACCGCCAAACTGTCATAACGAAGCAAATTAATAAAGTCTTACTTGGGCACAGAAACTTGACAAATATTTAGGTACATACTTCCATCACGACGCATTGCGCTTATTCATAATAAATTTCTTATTCATTAGAGCTATAAAAATACTGTTACTAGCTACTACTGCATAGGTAACTATAGTTAATAATTAACCTACAATAGGGCTTGTTCAAAGGTAATTAATTCCGTTTGACCGTAGCGTTACTAACGCTCCACATAAGTCGCGAATTGACGATCATAATTTATGGAAATTAGACAGTACCAGAGCAATATTGTTATATAGCCCCGTTCTATATTAATTATCATGTATAACGTTCATTGTAAGAGAACTTAATTCTGCCAAGAAACGATAAATTCACAAACCTAAGGGATCTGTGTTAAGCGTTTTTAGGGTTCCATACCCAAAGGGTAAAACGGGACCCTGTTACTAAGACTCCGGTGTCCGTCTATCTGTCTGTCTGTCCGTCTGTCACAAGGCTGTATCACATGATACGGTGATAGTTAGACCGTTGAAATTTTCACAGATGATGTGTTTCTGTTGCCGCTATAACAACAGACACTAAAAAACAGAATAAAATAAATATTTAAGGGGGCTCCTACACAACAAACGTGATTTTTTTTGCAGTTTTTATAGATAATGGCACGGAACGCTTTTTGCTCGAGTCCGACTTGCACTTGGCCGGTGGTATTTGTCTGTTCTCCAGGGGTTAACATATCATTTTTTTTATATTAGGAATCAAGCCCGAATGAAAGTCAGTTGTATTAAATAAGGCAAAATTCCCTGTTAAAATAAACGTTCCATTGGTCGACAATGACTGAATAATCGACACTTTCATTGTTATGTGCAATAACAGAAGTGATAAATTAGGTGTTAACTGTTGGGTACTAAGGTGTCATAAATTAGGATATTCTGATTTAAATACTTACTCGTAATAATGAATTTGTTACTGCTTAACCTAGCTAGCAAATCATTTCTTTATTTTCTAATAAAACGCTAGAAAACTCTAGAAAACATCCAGTTGCTATCTCATCCCTCGGGAGGCGTCGAGCGAGCAAAAAACATGGGATGGGAATGTTCCGGTAGTTTCTCTAGGGAAGAAAGATACAGTATTTAAGAGCTCGCTCTAGTTGAGATTGTGCATAAAATAATCGTTACTTTTCTACTTTTATTACTTACACGTACAATCCTCGTCTTGAGTAGTAAAACTAATAATAAATGTTGCAATCATGTATGTAGGCTAACATTATAGGCTGACAATTGAACTTCTAATAGAATATGTGTATTTCTGGTTGTAATAAACATAACAATAATCGATAACCTACCTAAATATATCCAGGAGTAAGCTAGTCATGAATACTAAAAAAAACATTCCGTTATGGGCCGGTAACCGTAAGTTACGTCAGTTAAAATCGGTTTGTATGACAATTGCGACTGCTCTCTGAGATGACAGCTGCCGACGCCATATTGAACTGGTAAAGATCAACTTCAAAAGAATAAAATAAAATAAAATATTGAGAAGTACTAGTGGATCAGACAAGCACGGTTAATGCAAGTATTATGATTTATCTACAGCCTAGTGGCGATGTGACGAAACGATTTGACTCGGTCACACTTCTAGCGCTCGCAAGTGCGGAGGGTTTTGCAAAGTTACAGTGGGCAAGTGTACTTATTTATCTTAATACTGAACATGATTATGGCCTTTATTGCATTCATTTTTTAACGCTGGCAAATACTATATGCTTTCTTACCAACTTGGGGGTAGGCATAATTTTATAAAGATGCACGAAAGATAAATTTCATTAAAATATGCCTAACGATAGCATATAAAATTACATGATTACCCTGCCGTTATCGCAAAATGTCAGATCATGGTAACTCTTTGAACATAAGTTCTAACGGATTTTTATAAAACCGGACAAATATATATCAATCACATTTCTTTAATATCTTCAAAAGCTGATAGTGACTAGGGTGACGGCACCAGTGTTGGACACTTTAAACTGACAAGCACCAGTAATTGACAATTCATTCTGAATTCAAAGAGCATACAGTTTTAAATTAGGTACCTATCGTAATTATACTTTGGATACAACATATGTTCATTTTTAATAGGTTTAATTACAACTAGTACACCACCGACATTCTAATAATTACAAGGGCTATTGGTTCAAATATATACATATGTATACATACTGTACATTGTTGCAACGTGAGATAGTTATAATTGTGTAAGTTGATTATTTAATGAAAATTTAATAAATTTGCTTCTTTGCATACGAAACGTTTGACATGTAACGTACAGATTATTTTAGAAATACAGTTGTGTTATGTGAGACTATTATGTTTTCGTTATAAAAATATTTCTAGAGCAGTAATAAGTAATAAAGTTTTTAAAGCATAACAAGTGAAAGTAGCAATAATGTAAGTTATTAAATACACTGAGTTTGGCTAAGTAAATAAGTATACTTAAAAAATACTATGGAATTAAAAAAAGAACATAGCGAAAAGAGTTCTAAGCATAACTTTTAAGATCCATGACTCACTCCAACATTCAAAAGTTTAAGTCAAATATTTTTGTTAGCTCCCAATAAAAACGCGTGCAATGTTAAAACTTGTATAGCAACCCCTCGTATCTGTAACTAATATCAC
The DNA here is from genome assembly GCA_963556455.1 of Epiblema foenella. Lineage (NCBI taxonomy): Eukaryota > Metazoa > Arthropoda > Insecta > Lepidoptera > Tortricidae > Epiblema > Epiblema foenella. The sequence goes on along the minus strand of OY747107.1, from coordinate 13,246,788 downwards.
CGATTAATTATGTGATTAACCTCTAACGTCACCGAATTCCGAAGCATTACGTCATTCTACACCGGCCATCGGCACCGTCTCATGCCTGACAGGGTTACATTCTGGGCTCCTAGTAGAAAAATGAGGAGTCGGTAAAAGAGAGCATCGTCGGTTACGACGGTTTAGTTAGAGTCTAGTGACTCGGTTCTGTGGTTAATCGTAACCATATGCCAGGGTCCAATGTATGAATGTAATGAAAGATAGTAAGTAGAAATGTTCTATCTTGATTAATGTATAATCTACTACCGCTGGTCATTTAACTTAAGTCGCTAGTATCCAGACATTAAAAAGTATCATTGTTTAAATAAGATACTTCAGTCTACAGGTCCTATTGTACTCACTCCCTTTCAATTTCATTAAAACTACAAACATCAACTCCTACAGCTACTATACCTGGTAATGTCTAATGTAAACAAAGGATTTTACAACATTTTTGGTACTTTTGTTGAGAGATCTGTATAAAGTCAACGCTGTCAACTTAAAAAACAATTGATACCATAGTTTTCAAAAATTATCAAGACAATCCAAATCTAAATCAACACTTAAGAACAAGAAAAAAGTTAAAGTGCAAGAGAACTGTTATTAATAACAGTTCTCTTGCACTTTATTAAAATCATGTCAATAATTTTATTTTCCTGGGCTTAGGTATATCTGGTAATTATTAATCAAATTTGTATTTTAGAGATGGTCATCAGTATAAGCAATATCCCCACGGGTCATCAATCTCGTTAAGATAATATAACACTTGTAAAGGGAGCATTGAATTCGTTCCGTGATATTTTTTACCACAATTGGCTGCCGTAACATGATACCGCCGTGGTCAGTCTCTACAGTCCAGTGCTCGTTTAATGGTTCTCAGGCTTTCTACACACATAAAGATGTGCATCAGAAAGAGACAAAGAAGGGTTCACGTCAAAAATTAGTATTGAAAGATGGCAACTGTTTTGCACACGCCTATAATAATAATTAATTAGGATCTAGAAGCCGGACAGGGAAAATCATATGTTTCAAATTTGGTGCGGCTCAATTGAAAAAACTCCTTCGTAATGCCCTCAATTGTCACTTTGACTTCCTGTGTTACAAAAACTGCAATTAGATCGTACGAAATGTAGTCCTTGTCCTAAGTCTAGTTTGCCTTATTGGTTGAAAGGTAAGATTGCAGTTGCTTTGATAAAATTAGTGCCTACGGCAAATCTTGGGATCGGTGCCAAAACGGACTCCGAGCTTCTTCAGGATACAACTGCTGGGAATAATGTCAGGTAAGTAAAACAAGATCAATGTTAAGATTTCTGCTCAACTTTATCATCACTAGCGAGTCAAGTTATAACATTTTCTGAGAATGATTCTCGTGTACCAACGACCTTTACCTATTTATATCCCAATGGTTTAATGTAGAATACAGAACTACCTAAGTATAGGATCAATTGAAATACACATCTGAAACGTGAAGTCTTGTGTTAATTGAAGAGTGTCTTAAGGCGCTTCTCATCGTTTTGTCAAATAACGAATGTTTTGTTTATAAGTTCCAATACATTACTTTTCCCACTGAAAAATATATAATAATAAGATAATGCCTACTCTCCATACCTAAATATATGGGTTCGTTTTAAATCTGTTACATCTTTTTTTTGCTGAAAAACTGGTAGGAGCTGGATCTCGTCACAATGACAATAAAGCATAAAAATGTAACACATTAATTTATTCGATATTTACAAAAAAAAAAAATTGATTACACGAAATTTTCCTTATACCCCAAAGAAAACGTAGTCCAAGGACAACTCCAGAGCAGATACGTCATGTGCGTTTACGGTTCTTCATTGATTGAAGGATCGCTGTGTTGACAGCAACAGGTCTATCCGTGATACAATAGTATACTGCGCCAGGTATAGCAACCCGGTAAATTGGTTAGCAGTCTGGACACGACCTACGTCATCAATCAGTCTATGGATGGTATGCGGACGAAAGTATGAGTGTGTCGTCGACAGTGACGTCACTGCTGTCACGATCCAGATTGCCAGACCTTGTTTTCTCTCAACCACAGTGAATCCTCGGGAGCTCTGGCGAATTAATCACCACCAGGAACACAACAACATAACTGCAGAACAAGTAGTGATGTTATTATAGCCGCGGTCTTCTGTAAATTGATAATTTCCGAGTAATGTACGAGTGAGTATGAGCGAGATAATATTGCGCATGGCCCTGCGTCAGTACTATTAATTTTAACAGATTACAGTTATATATGAAGTACTATTCATTGGTATTAATTTAATGCTAAACAGTGCAAAATCTAAGAATTCTAGATCTAAAATCATAGTTTGCGTTGCTCCTTAAGGTTTCAAAGTAACCGTTCCAATTGGTTTGTTAGACAGATAATCAAAGACAGCCTTACTAATTGTCTTTGATTGGACCCATGCAATTAACAGCAGCACACTAACCACATGGAATTGCCAATCAGTTAATGACGATATACCTACCCTCACCCTTAGTTATATACAAAGTAATTAGTTATAGGTTGTAATTGAATCATTTGTGGATAGCTTGAACAATATACATTGTCTATTATCTCAAGTGTGCGGCTTAGCTTGATTGTCTGTGACGTCACGGTAGCTCCAGGAGTTGTTGAATTAGTAATTAAACACGATGTTCTATAGAGGTGTGCTAATATTATTCTACGGAAGTGTCCTAATTGTCATTCCACCTAGGTGGTAGGGTGGGTGCTATTAGCGTGACCGGTTTTAGATATAATATAGAATTCGTAACTCTGGTAGCTCTCGTACTTACATATTTGCTAGCAAGAGAAGAATGTTATACATTAGACATAAAAGCGATCGCGAGTAGTAGCTTGATGAAAGATCAAAATACATTGAAATTAGATTTCAATATTTTAATGTCTTTGAACGTTTCTGTAGGTACGAATACTCGCATTATCAAAAAATAAGATCCATGTCTATATTTTCTCTCTTTCTTGCTCTTATACGTACTTACGCCAAAATAAATTATTTCACTATATAGAAACGGAATAGAGCTCATGGACAGTATATGTATTTACGAGTCTGTCCAAGGTTTAGCTACATTACCATTTACCACACAGCCGTCCACTAATTGTACCGCAAACAAAAATTAATTAAAATCCCCTCTATGAAGTTTGCCACAAAGCAATCGTGTTGGTTTACCGAAATCACGTAGCGCATTACCACTGCTGTAACCATAATTTTATTATATGTGATGGTTTACGTGCTAAGCCTTGTCATAATACACAAATGTCAATATGACAGATAAAGACAAACGGTTTGATGATCGTTTATTACTAGGCCTTTAATATCTGATTAAACAACTTTCGGTTTTTCTTACACTTATAAAGGATGGTAAAAAATCTTTGAATGCTGTTAGTTATCCTTGTTTTTAAAATCGTTTTCGGTGTTCCTAAGTACCAAATTATTTTATATTTACTTTCCGATGTACCCTCACTAGTTCAATTCAAATATTCAAAGAATTTATTTGCTCATAATACATGATAATATAAAATATGTTGAAAATAAAGCATGTCTAATGCATCCAGCCTGCATGCAGGCGTGCAAGCATTATTCAGGAGTGGCATAATTAAGCCAAAAATAATAATAATTCAATATATCCCCAAAATTTACAAAACATGGTAGTCAAAATTATAATGTACAAGTTTTGTACCTACTAATAAAATCATTTACTATAGTCACTGTATAAACTGTATACTTTGTGGTGGAGATAATAAATACGTTTACTTTTTATTTTTTTTTATAATAATACACAAAGAACTGTAATAGTAGTAATATAAAAGGTCAATAATAATAATTAATTCAAACAAAATCAATTAAGGTCCAAATATTTTCTTAAAATATAAAAGCGTTAGTCCAGAAGCTAGCCAGTCATTTTGTTCTTAAAACTATAGCCTCGCAGTAATTTTATGTCATCCGTTAGTTTATTGTATATTTCTATGCACATGTTATATATGTTCTCCGCATAGATATTTTTGTGACCTCGTGGCTTGTAGAGCGAATTCATGATTTTTGTCGGGTCAGTCTGTGCATCAATTCTCCTCGCAATTTACATTCCTCTCCTTATTTTGCTGACCACTTCATGAAAATATAAGCTTTTCCAATATAACTAAATACTAAATTAATTTTTGTATTAAGCAGTACCGTTGCTAACGTAAACTACAAATTTAGAAATAAAGGAAAAATTGAAAAAAAATTCTGAACGAATCCTGCTCGGTGCCCGAATTTTTCAATTTTTCCTTTATTTCTAAATTTGTAACTAAATACTAGTGAAATACGTAGCCAATTATTTATTTTCAACGAACGACAGAAGGCTAATACACAAACAGCAGGCGAATCACGTAACTTTATGTACTAACGGTAGATAGATTTTACTGTCAAATTTGAAGTATAAATGTATGAACTGACAGTTGAAATTTGACATTAAAATCTATCTAACGGTAGTACAAAAGTTACGTGATTACCCCGCAGGTTTTGCAGCCACGCTGGAATCGGTGCCAAGCATCTGCTACCATTCGATTGACGCTCGCATCAGTTGCATGCGTTACAGATTAATTAATGAAAAGGACGTACGAATTGATTGGTTTTGCATAATTATTTACAATTGGGGAATTCGAAATTAGTGCTTATAAGGTGGTACATCAATACTCTACATCAACTAACCGTACTAACATACGTCTTACGTATTTTAACCCTTTCAGGCAGTACTACGTAAAAGAATTTGAGAATTAAGTAGGTAATTGTAATTAACACGATTCTATTGGCCGGTTTCAAAAGTGTAAAAGTAGGTTTTTCCCGTTCACGGGACAATGGTATCCCGGACCTTTTGGGAGGCGTGCGTGGAGCCGAAGTACCGACTACCGAGGCACCCAAGTACCAAACGAGTACCACATAGCCAACACGTAGAGGTCCTTTTGACACTTTGATGGAATGCAAGGGATACACCGAGTGGATGCTGTCCCTGCCCGTGTCATGGGACGCTCACAGAGACAGTACCCGCCAGGGTGTACAGGGACTATTTCTGGTTGATGGAGCCTAAATGAACTGGGTTATTGGGTGAAAATGATGAATTAATGGCTGGGCTATTGCGTGAGACAACGGACGCCTTCCTAATAAAACAGTCTCCGATATTTATTTCCGGCAGTCGGTGACTCGCTCTCTGCTAGACGGGCCCCCATAAAATAACGACATTATAAAATGGCCTTAAGGGCAACACCGGTCAGAAGGCTGGGGGTGGAGAGGTGACACTGGACTTTAAACATATAGCCAAGTCGCCACTTAGGTGACCACATCCACCTTCGAGCATCAGCTCTTGCGACTCCACTCAGGACGGCCGGTTAAGGCAAGCCAGAGGCGGGGGGCCTGTCCCACCAACCACACAGGCCACCCCCAGGAGGACTCAGGTACGTAGGGCCGCTACTCCCTAACAGCTCGCCACAAGCCGCCTTACGTTGACTGATTGCACTGGAAAACCAGTGGGCGTAAAAAAGTAGGTTTATTATTATCATTCGCACATTGGGTGAAAATTACTATAGTTTGTCGTTTCTTCTTGGCAGACATAACAAACCAACACAAGGTCTAACGGATCTGTATAAAACCGAGCCTAAAAGTACCACTTACTTGCAGACTAAAGTTCATTTATATGTTTGTTTTCATTTACGAGTGTACTACCGCAAACAGCGAAATGACAAAAAATAATACGTATGTGTTCATTTAGAGTTTAATACCGCCTATAAGAATCTAACCATTTCATTCACACAAAGCCGATTGACATAGTGAAAAATCTAAATAAAACACATTAGAGACTCCTAGCCAAGTCAAAACTCAGAAAAAGCCCTTTATATAACTTGCACTTTAAGTAAAATTCTCTAAACCACGTTTCAGTTTATAATTCAGATCTCTATTGGGTACCTTACGTTTTTTGGAGTGGTTCATATTATATTTTTATTGATATTAGGCTTAGTACTCTCACGGTCAGAACTCACGGGAGTTTTGTATTTAATAAAGGGCTTTGCCTACGGTGGCGTCGTTGATCGGGTTGGCAACTTTCCCTAACAGATGGTCGAGGGTGGCGATGGCTGAGATACGCGTCGTACTCGTGATCGGGTGCTGTTTGTGGAGTCCGGTATGTTCATGCTTGCAAGGACATAGTGACTACTTTAATACTAATGTCTTTTTATAGGGGATTGAAGAGAGACATCATCCTGTTGTTGATTCGTTTTTATTGTCAGTAACTTAGAGACCGTATACATCTCTAACAATTTTAAATTAGTCTTAATTTTGACGCTCAGAGACCATGTATATCTCTGGGATATTTATTTTATTATATTAATTTCATTATACTCTTTGTTTAATCAGACTTGAGACGTTATACATCTCTAACTTTACTGATGTTCTAATATTTGTAATAAGTAACTTTGCCAGTTTATCTTCACTGTATGATATTAATTTTATTATATTTGTAATCTAGAAATTGTTGTTATTTCTTGAAATATAAATTGATATTATGACATGAAAAATGTATTCTTATAGTCGTACTTTCTTAAATTGTGAATTAATATTTTGACATGTAAAAGTGCCTTTGTGAACTATTTGCAGAATAAATGTTCATTTTGATTTTGATAGTTCAAGTATAAAACTCCCGTTTCAATATGACTACTATCAGTTAAAAATATAATATGGACCACACCAAAAAACTTCATCATTAGCACAGGCTAATGATGAAGTTTTATGGAGTGGACCATATTATATTTTTTTTATTGTCAGTCCGCTGCTGGACATAGGCCTCTCCCATGGCACGCCACTGAACTCGGTCTTCGGCTCTTCTCCTCCAATCCCTGCCCATTACCTTACGAATATCATCGAAGACCATACGAAATGAGGTCCTTTGGACAGCAACAACCCATAAACATGGAGATCACAATGCGCAAATGAAGACCATACTATTCATAGAGGGGAACAAAATAATGCAAGCATCCCTCTTGATTTTGAGTGAAAGCCGCTGGACGGAAGAGGAAATAGTGGGCGTCCTGTGCACAAAGCGGCGGATAATTGAGAGTGAGTTGTGAGCAGTTGGACTGAGCTGGAACGAGGTAAGGACTTTGCCGAAGACAGAAAGGCCTGGCGCGAGCTTATGAAGACCCTTTGCACCTCTTGGATGTCCTAGGATAACGACAACAAAATTCCATATAGTTTCTAATTCATCAGCTGATAGCCAGCACCTTAGTATCAATGCCATTATATACGTTTATTGTTAGTTAAAATAAAATTCTCTAATAATATGTACAAATAAGCTTGTACTTCATTGTAAAATTAACTCTACGTGTTTGTTAGAAATTCATGAAACGAAATAATGCAACAACACACTAACAACTTCATTATCAGCCATCACCTTAAAAAGTATTACCTACTACGTAAACATGTTCTCTGAGCATAAATCACAACTGAGCCTTGTTTACGGTGTTATCTGAGCCATAATCGGAGCCTTCATATTCACAAGCAGGCTGCCCGCGTGCTAACAGGCGATTTCATTATAGTGTGGAATATTGCTAGCTTAGAAAAGAAGCATATGAAAACATGGTACAGAAAACTGACTGTCAGTTTAAAAGCTGCACCTGTAATGTATTGCACTCTTAATACAGATCAAGATCGCTAAAGCTCCTGTTAATGCTCTGCGGTGTTGGGATATATCTCTTAAATTCATTGTCCTATGTTCTGCTGTACTAGGTACCAATTCGAACTCCTAATGATGAGCTTACTCTTCATAAAATTTGAACTCGTACTTTTTCTATCCATAAATGTCTATTACCTAACAATTGAAGTTATTAATGGCCAGTTTTTGTTACCAGAAACATTTCTGACCTCATAACTTTTTTTCATACAGGACATATTTCATAAATTTCCTAATGATTATATCATTACTAACAAAGTATCTAAATTGCTCATTATGTTTTCATAATGTTTCCTTCATGAGGTACGATGTCATAATTTTGCTGGTATTGTGTGTTTAATTACTAAGAAAATTTCTAAATTCCTTATTTTGTTTTTTATAAAATTTACTGTACTAAAAAGCAACTAACCAATCACTCATGCATAAAAGAACCTGACACCAGAAGACTACCTTAGCCTTCTGAACCTAACAACATTAATGTCGGTTTTGCTGTGGAAAGTTTCGCTCGCTCGCCCGATGTACAACTTAGATCCATCCTATTCTAACGTATGCCGTATCACCTAGGCTCCCAATAAGGAAAAGTTCACAAGAAAAAATAATGGAAGTCATTAAGGCACTGGTCCCACCTAATAGCATAAAATTGGTGTAAGATTATTAACACAGATTTTAAATGACACCGCTGAAAAATATTTATGAATAAAAAATATGGAAATCAATTGTAGTAGGCATCAAATATAACATTTTGTGCATTGCATTATCATATTACGGCATTTATTTTGGTGAGTTATTCTATAATTCTAGAAGTCAAGGCACTGATTATGTTGTTGCTACTATGGCTTAAAGTAGCTCTGTAAGTTGGTTTGTTCTTGCCGCCTACTGCATGGGCAGATTATCGTAAAAATTAAGTGCTTTACCTGTGCATTCAGTACTAAATATTAACTACGAGTGAAATAGCAAACTATGATTATGGCACCGAATAAAGGTTTGAGAAAAGAAACCACATAGCATTAGGTAAAGGAAAACTATGAAGAAATGGGAATACGAAGAAATGCATCAGTGTTTAATGTTACTACCACTTTTAAAAATCTTACTCGTCATATTAAGTGGCGATGTTCCATTAAAAAAATAATAAAATAGTATATCTAGTCTGTCCCAAGATTATCAGATCTTAATTAAATTGTTTTATGGTATCTAATGCTCTTAATAATCTATTTTCTATTAGTAACTCGAACCCCCTAAATGTTCCTATTTTTTCACATTCATCGTGAATCGACTGCACTCCTGAAAAATTATAGATTTAGAGTATTTTTTGCAGGTAATACAGTGACTTGTGCTGTGCATTTGCTCTCGAAAACCATCTCCAGATGGAATCTGTTCAGAGTCGGTTGCCACAAGTTTGATTTAGTTATTTTGAAATTATTTGCATTTGGTAGGTATCATCTTTTAATTGGTAAAACGATTCAGCGACAAAACACATGTTCAAGTTAGTGCATAATTCGTTGACTCATTTAAGGAAAGCAACACTGCCACTATGAAAGGGCACAAGCGGCCTTATGTTATGTAAACCGACAAGACATGCCTCAATTTGTAAGGGATGACGTTTTTAACGATAAGGGCCGTAGTGAACTTAGTTACTGTTAAGTTAGTTCTTTCTGTGCGCTTCGGTGGTCTGGAAGACATGTTACAACATTAATCCTGAGTTCTGTTAGCGATATGAGAAGGTAAGCTAGCTTAAAGGCCTTCGGTTTGCTTTAGATCTCCGAAGTCGTCTAATAGTCAAATAGCCCAACTCACTGTGTGTAATATGGAAGGTCAGAAGGCAGAGGCTTCCGCAAATAGGTAACGCCTATGTCAATTCCTCCTCCTCCTTTCCTCCTCTTCCGTCTAAGCACCAGAGAATGTTTTTAACCAGTAGCGAGTCCCGCCAGTTAATCAAAGAGCACTAGAACTTACGCCAATTCCTCCTCTTTCGCCAAGGTCACCAGGAAATAATATAATATGGAATTTTTAACCAGCAGTCAGCAACGCCGGGCACAAAAGCTTTTGGCTTGTAACTTAACCCACCAGTCAACAGCAAAATGTTCTATCAACACTCGGAGCTTCTCAACAAAGGCTGTGTTAGAGCATACGCCAAGCGTTAGAATACGCTTTGTCGACTTTACACCGTATTTGCATTGGAGTTGTTTTAGAAGCTTTTGAATTACTACAGTCATTTTGAATGTTACTAGCTTTTGCTGTTATTGTTGCCTAAGAAACGCCTCTCGCTGTGACTATTTTAATGCTATTTGAACGTTCCGTGGGAAATTTGCTGCGAACAGCTGCAGTATTGTTAATAATCTGGAAGAATTTCTGAGGCTTTTGGGTTATTTATCACACAATGGATAATAAAAACTATTAAATACCTTTTTGTTATTCTTAAAGTTAATTTAAAAAAATATTTATTCGGTACTTTACTGATTTAATATGTTTATTCTAAAAAAATTTACGTATACCTAAGGCGTCATTCATTCATTACGTAATGATCCCGAGTCCCGTCTTTGATTTTTCATTTGTGATGTAAGTACGTTTTTATTTGCAAAATTTTCTTCACATTTTTTGAAGCACCTAAATTAGTAGTAAATATTGTACATATTTTGAATATTGCCTGTTACTTTGTCCACGTAAAGATAAATTAATTTTAAGACTCTTTATTTAAGTTAAGTACCTAATATACCTAACTGAAGTTGTCTATTAAAAAATGCATTTTCAACTACTGGCTATGTATAATCCCATTGAGTTTAAACATAAAGCTCATCTGACGGTGTAATGACAGTAGCTACAAAGAAATGTACAATTTAAATTAAAAAAAAAAATGGTTTTAAGGCTCGCCACATACAGATTGAAGTGGGCGACTGAATTTTGCCCGCTGCTGGTTTATACATAAACTAGGGTCCCTGCCACAGACAGGTGGGATGAATTCCGCCGCCATATTCGTCTGAGGCAAGGCGATACAATTTATATAGATCAACTGCGGTGGAAACAGCCCGACGGAATTCGTATGTGTCTCACAATGACTTATTATTGAAAGCTCAAATACTGTTAGATATACGTTTAAGTCAGCACATAGTTTGTATTTCCAAAAACTGTCTCGCCAAAAAATATAATTATAGAACCCGCTCAAAACATTTCACAAGAATCAGTTGAGAAATGCGACCTATAGAGGAGAATAGCCTGATGGGCATTCGCCAACCTCAAACGGAGACACTCGATTACTTTGCTCATTCGGTCACTAATTGTCACCTGTATAATTTGGTCAAAATGAATAATGTAGACGTACCTATTTTATTTTTTGAAGTCTATGCCATCCAAACGAATTATCTAACGTTGAAAAAATGACACCGACGTTTTAGTATTTTTACTTGGAGCAGGCACTAACTGTAAATGCTTTGATATTGTAATGTCAACAGTACTAGATAGCGTTGTGTTAGAAAGATATCAGCGCCATACAAAATAAAATATATATGTAACTGCGGGCTCTGACTTTTTTATTTATGTATCCAAAATATTTAAAGACATACTTTGTCCTAACAGCGAGCGAAAACCTCTATAAATCTGTTCAATCTCACAGTGTAATCTCACTGTTGGTGACAGATAAACCATATAACGCTGCCTGTGCGAACAGTTCATTAGACGACTTAATCTGCTGGCACTGGTAGTTTTTTATGATTTCCTTAGGCGGCTTCCTGATTTGCCCGTGCACAGACGATACGATATGAGAAAACTGTCAGCTGTCATTGTCAACTGTCAGTCGCGTCCGTACCGCTTTTTACTGCGCTCGTGCATTCCCGCCGGCGGGAACGTCCAATGCGCGATCGCGACAACACAGACACATATAGTCCCTATTCGTCACGGTACTGCCGCACACCGGGTAGAGTCAGTCCGACCCAGGTCGGGCCTAGCTGAGTTTCTTGCGGGACTCTTCTCAGCTAGGCTAGTTTTAGTGTACCAGCGACAAAACTCCTAGTAGCTCGATTCCACTCACACCTTAGATTCGGTTGAAACCTCTCAACGACTCTCACTGGAGCACAGAATCTCAGAGTATTCTAGTGTTTAAACCGCCAGCGTGGTTCTGTCGAAGGTTTCCCCTGGATTTTCCCCAGGCCACTCTCCAACCGCGCACTCGCACGATATCGCTTTATTGGGTCCGACCTATAAAGCCACAGTCTGGTTCAATAAAAATACATTTAAATGAGTGCTTCCTCACTGGCGTAGGATTCGTGGAAACGGGGCATACAAAGGCAGTATACTGCTCCGCTAGTACGCACATTTATGTAATACGATAGTATCTCCCGTCAAGTGAGGAAATATCTGCGACAACAAAATACCTAATATCGATCCCACTCGTCATGTAAGGAAGTCGCCTCAGTAGGTTATTTTTCTACTTATTCAGATATTTTTAATTCATTAGCTTTTAGCCACGACTTTGCCTGAAAAAAGTTGTATCTTATTTACAATCAAGATAATAAGGTTAAAATTTTACTATATGTGATGCAATGATAATATTTAGGATTGATCCTTATGTAAGTGTGCGTTACTACATGTGTAAACTAGAAATGAAGATGTTCTTATGATAAAAAAATCCAACCTGTTTTCCTGACAAAATGAGACTAATAAAATAATTGCAATTAGATTTTTCTCTTGGTGATACAACTCAACTAACTTTGAGTTACTGATGTTATAAGACAAAATTTTATAAGAAAATATTTTAAAAACCCGTTTATTTTTAGTATAATGTAAGTATGTAGAAAGTAAAACCCTAAAATGTCAACAAGGGAAGATAATGATAATGTTCATGTTATGAACAACTCACTCAATGTTTAATAACTGTAAAAGGTACGATAGATATAAGTGTTAGGTCGATATGGCGTCAAAATCGATGGTTTTACCCTATCACGTAGGGACCATTACGCTTTCGTCATGAGCCGAGGGCGAGGCATTTTGAAGTTCGCCGGATAAACATGGCGTCGTGAGCGAATGTGGCTGTTAACACGTAACGAGGTGTGGAATATAAGCCCACCAGTCATGATCATGTCTTAGCGAGTTATTCCTCGACCACTGACCCCGTGGCGAAAGCAAAAAGCCTCTAACTAAAACATCTCTTCTTACTAACTTTCAGTTCTAACAGTTTCACGTTAAGGTTCTTTTTGCGAAGCATGTGAATTCAAATTTTGTATTTTTGATTTAAAACACCACGTCGGTGCAGCGATAATTTGTATGCCTCATTGTAGTTGGTATTATTTGTACGTGAGTTACGTACAAGTGTAAAAAGGCTATAAATAAGGAAATTAATGATTACGAATTACAAAGCTGAGAATGGAAAGGAATCAGACATCAGTAATTTGTAAGTTTTTAAGTATTGTGTGTACTACAAAAAAGAATTGCCGACAAGCATATTGTTTATTTTATTTCGATTTTCACAGCGTGAATAATGTGAAGTTATGCGAATCAGTGAAATGCTGATATTCAAGTTATTCTTTTACTTCATACGCACTATTGATGGTGAGAAGGATTTTGCAATACCGTTTATTATTAGCCTCAGGATTACCAGTTTTTTTACCCTATTAGGTTTATGGGTAACACATTATAAAGTCACCAGTAACCATCATCTTCAAGTAAGGTAATCTAATCTAATACCTACATTAAATTACATTACCTTTCTTGACGACATAATTTCAGTATATTGCGTATGAGCGGTACGGTACGCATGCAGTTCTGCAATCGTACCGCCCCACTCCTACGCATTTCGCGTCAATATGGAAGAATTAGGCGGTTGTCACACTGATGCGGTTTCCGGACGGATTCTGCAGTGGGACACCGCTATACACTTGCATAGCACTGTCTCGCTCGCACACCGCACCGTCGTGCGGAAACCGCTGTAGGCCGTAATAAAAACTCGAAAATTTGAACATTATTTTGCAATATAATATCCTATAGTTAGATTCCCTAACCACATTATACTTACCACATTCCCTAACCTATAATATGTATGATATAAACTAATGAATGTGAAATGCAAGACTCAGTTAATTGTATAATCGTATATCAGTTTTATAGCAGACATTAACAACAAGTAATAAATGTACGTGACTTATATCATAGCGACCTTGGTTTTAAAACCCCATTTCAGTATATAGGTTGCTTTTGAAGATATTTGATTACGGATTAACTTCAAACAACATAAATTATACAAGTTCACGTAACGTTTCTGGTTAAATCTTTCCGGGCAACTGACGTAGCGTACGTACGTCTGAATGTTAATTTGCAATGAAAACCGTGAGCTAGAAAAGATACATAAATAAACTCCCGTCCTGTATTCCCCAAAGAGTAGGCAGAGCATTATGAAATGAAATTCCAGTGAAAGTTAAAAAAAAAGAACAAATAAGATGAACCTAAAAAAGATAATAAAAAATAAATATATGTGGACAATATTACACAAATCGAGCAAGTCCCTAACTACATATTATGTAAGCAAAGCTTGTACTATGGCTACAAAGCAACAATAATATACATATATATTTATATAAATAAATATATACCTAAATACATAGAAAACATCCAGGACTCAGGAACAAATATTCTTGGTCATCACACAAATAAATGCCCTGAACTGGATTCGAAACCGGGACCTCCAGCTTCGTGGGTAGGGTCAATACCAACTAAGCTAAAGTGGTTGTCAATCAACTTTTTTTTTAAAATACCACGACGCCGATGAAAAACAGGCATTCAGCCTGTCTGATAGTAAAAAATCGCCGTAATCTACGAGCCCTATGACTGCATGTTATGCCGGAAGAGTGTGCCCACCCTTTATTGATTTGAGGATTCGTTAAGTCGGCACCTGAAAAAAATGTGAGTCCCTCACTCAACGCACACAGTCACAGTCGAACTCATAGTAGCTTTGGTACTTTGTCGTTTTCACCTGTTGGAAATGTTAGTATGACAGGTTAAACATGACGTTAAAGCGAGAAGGTACAAAGGAGTTAAGCCCCTTGTGAGTTCGACTACAGAGCAAGTAGTGATTTTACTATGGCGGTATTCTGTAATTTCCGCAATAGACTACTCTTATTATGAGAGAGATGAAATTCCGCTCCGAGCCCTAACTCTCTAAAATACAGCGGGGTAATCTAGACTGCGGGAAATTAAGACTAATAGAAATATTTTCCGCGTTTAGCATCATTTACTAATGCGATCGTGGTGAAATTGTGAAAGCGCTTTTCCGCTATCCGGGCATAGATAGCACTCTAGTAAATGACGTAAAACACAGAAGATATGTTCGATTTGTTAATTTCCCACAGTCTAAATTACCCCGCTGCACCTAAATTACTACAACGTTATGCGAAGATAACATTGTTTTAAAATTTCTGCATGGTATTAATAACCTGGCTGGTCATCAAAACTGCTAGAAGTGGCACTTGTTATTAAGTTACATGTAGTCAGCCAGGTTTAGGCAGAATATTTTTAAAATTTATTATTGCAGGAAAGAAGATTATCGCTCAAAAACTTTCGAATATTGTAAAAGTTTGCATGCAAACATTTTTTAATTATATGTACTTGCTCACTAGAGCATAATATACCTACTGTTTTAGATATACCTACTATTTAAGAAAACTGTTCCAACTTTATCTTTGTAACCAAACATGAGCTAGGAGATCTGAACAAATTGTTTTGTAATACAGATTGGTATTGTCTCATTTTCCATTGCTCTTGAGTATAGATTTAAGATAAATTTAAATTTTATTCTATTTATAAGATTAATTTTAATTTTATATAAAATTAATTTTAATATAAATTTTATATATATATAGGATGTATATTTTATGATACATCTTTAATTTACTCAACACCTTGTATGAAAGAGCGAATTCCTTCTAACACAAGTTTTTACTTAAAATGAAGATTCGACAGCCTCGTTAACGTAATTTGATAAAAAAAAAGTTACATTTTACATATAACTATTATACTCGACAAACTAAAAGTTTGATGGCAAGACGCGCTCAGTTTCTATAAAGTACTTAATTTGCTAGTGCATTTATTCATAATCCTTCACAAGCCTCTTTTAGGCGAAATGCCATTAAATTTCCATTTTATATACATGCGTGATTTTATGTTATGTTTAACCGGTTTTAATTATAAATGTATCCAGTACAGCACGCTTTGTATCGTAGCTCCAAGTCGTGATTGACACAATGATCGATTTGCTCACAAAACATCACTCCTCGCCGGCTTTTAACCTCGTTTAGTTCCCGACTTAGAACGTTTGTACAATACAATCTATTAGGCTTTGTCGACATTGGTGTTAACTACACCCAGCATGCATTTGACAGTTGTTCGTTGAATTTAAATGAAATTTTCTAAACTTGAAATCACTAGGAAATTATAAAGACCTATGAATATCGAATAGAATTAAATTACATGGTGCCAGCGCCACACAAAATTTAATATTCATCAAGATGTTCGAATGTTTAGATGTTTGTTACTAAATCACGCAAATGGCTGAAAGGATTATGATGAAATTTGGTATACAACGACTTTATAGCCTGGATTAACATATAGGGTACTTTTTATCCCGAAAATGGAGGGAGTGGAAGTTTACGCGGACGAAATCGCGGGCAAAAGCTTGTATAATCTAATAAATATAGTTATCATCATCAGCCAATACTTTCGACTGCTGGGCACAGGCCTCATCTGATAGATGAGAGGGAATGGGCAGTAGTTCCCACGCTAGCCCAGTGTGCATGGGTTGTGGACTTCACATACACCTTAGGTTTTTTTTGTATATGTACGCAGGGTTTCTCTCATCTCACATCTCACTCACTTTACTCATTGTTGCGAGCCGGAATTACGGCGGGATTGAGGCTACCATTGCTTTTTCCATTAGAATAGGCTGTGTACATTGGTAAAGGATTTTGTATCAACACCTTCTTTATCTAGCTTGCAAAATCTCATCACATTTATTTCTTAGTGCAAAAAAGGATCGCTAAGAAACCTGCACACATCTGCTTAAAAAAATTACGGTTTAAGATATATATTAAAAATATATACGTATATTTCTGAACAATCTTACACAAATCGACCTAGTTCGAAAACGAAGCAAAACTTGTACTACCCGTACGGGTATTAAGATACCATATACATATTTATATGAATAAATAGATTCTTAAATACAAAGAAAACATCCAAAACACAGAAATAAATATCTGTGTCCATCACAAATAAATGCTCTGACCGGGATTCGAACCCGGGACCTCCAGCTTCGTAGGTCCACTACCAACTAGGCTAAAGTGGTCGTCAAAAGAAGACGAATATATACTTATTTGTAAAAAAACTTAAAGGTCACATTACAATAGTATGATGACAACCGTATCGGATCGTGATTTGTGTTTTTGTTGACGTTATGAGTACATTGCTTGTATATTGGCATTTCCGTGAATTATTACAGTATATTAACACTGTTAGGTATTGATTTAAGGAATTCACTGCCGGCATCCCATGTTTGCGTTCAAGTCCATACAATTTTGGAACCCTGACAGCGAATGTGTTAACTGACCCATGCATTTTTTTTCTTAATGTTCTTATTTATAATGTTCATAAAACCTATTTTACTTAAAATGCCGTCTGATGACCTATCATTTTGACGTTTTTGAGAAAGGGATAATATATCGTTCAGTTGTAGAGGTTTATTACGTTTTATGAATACTTAGCCTTGCAGTTTAGTTACATATTTTATATTAGGTACTTAGGTATCGGAAGTCTTGAAAATAGCGATCACTACAGCGTCTTTCATCCCAACGTCATAGCTCGCTAACTACAGCTCGTATATTAACTATTCGATAGCTAACGCCGCTCGCCGCATAGGAATAATCTGATTTAAACGGTAGACTTATAGTAGGTACATTTCGTGTCCATCATAATCTGATACGTCAAAGGATGCATTTAATTTATCTTACGCAAACTCATCACCCATTACACCTAGCAATACAGCTTCTCGTGTAAACTTTAACGAAACACTGGAACCAGTTTGATTGCAAGCTTTTATTACTTGTTGCAAGCTACAACATTCTTAAGCAATAATCCTATACAAATTTATTTTTAAACAAAAACCTATCACGGCCTCCGGGATATCAATCTTCAATACATTGCTTCCTAAACTACCTACAGCGCAGTACAAATATTAACCTCCGTTATTTGCCTACTAAAATTAAGAAAGCTTATTTGAAAGTGTAATTTACTAAGTCTCTGTATGAATCTTCACATATCTATGTGTAATATAGTATATAATATTAAAATTATAAATTATGCTGACCGCCTGTTGTTTGCCTCTACTCATTGTAATTTTGTACTGTACTGTGTCCTTTAATGGAGGCGCGCAATATAAGGTGTTTTTAATAAAAAAGTTCTTCAAAATTCTGTAGATCGTTTTGGCGAAAAAAGTAACAAACTTCATAAAATTTTAATAACTTACTGAATTAAAATTTCCTCACTAACTTTCGCATTACAATTAAATACCGTATCATCAGTGTCTATCTAAATAAAATTATATCGGATGAAATGTTCCAGAGAGTCCTTTTTTACAACGTTCATGCACAGTAGGTTAGTGACAGCGAGTGACGTACCAAACGAAACGGGATATATTAGTTTAGAGTAAGGTGCAGCGGGACAATCTAAAACTGCGGGAAATTAAAGCTAATCGAAATATTTTCCGTGTTTTATATCATTTACCAGTGTCATCTTCGTGAAATTGTGAAAGCAATTTTGCGCTATCCGGACATGGATAGCACTCTAGTAAATAATATACGTAAAACATGGAGGATACTTTAGAATAGTTTTAATTTCCCGCAGTATAGATTCCCCCCTGCACCTTATAGATAAGATATATGTAAATAGACGTAGCAGCAGAATACCGACAGAAAGTCAGGGACAGAACTCGTGACATCTGGCTTTGTAGCCAAACAATGTAACCGCCGGACCACTGTCCGTCAATTTATGTACTCAAGGGACTGATTTCGATAAACTTACTGTGGCGGGCCGGATGATAAACGGCCCTTTATGTTTCGCAGGAGGAGCGTTATTTTACTGCTCTATAAATGAAGATAAGATTACCCCAGCCCCATTTACCCGTCGACGTCCGCGCCAGCACTCGTTATGTGTTTATTTTCTGATTGATCACCTGAGTTTAGTACACTTGGATGCTAAATACAGTGCGTAACTAATCTGCTTTATTTACGTTCTGATTTTGATATAGTGAACGCGTTAGCTGGGTGACTGAGGCGTGATAATTTGCGTGAGAGTTAGTGCAACACAGTCACTACATAGTGCACAATTTATGATGCTCAAAGGCGTGGAACACTTTGTGAGACCTAATCGAGATGCCAGGCACGGTATGACAGGATTATATCACTGATAAATATCGTAAAGTATCCTTGGTCCACGACCTATCAAAAATGTTAATGTAAAAATGTACTAGTTTATAATTGTTAATAGTGAGTAAAAGTTTTGAACCGAAGATTGACGGCCAGAAAAGAGGCTGAAGATTTACACCTAAAACGATCAAGGAAGTCGATGTAAAAAATTGTAATAATCAGCCAAATCTCTCAAAAGCAGTGTTATCTTTTGAGCGTGTTCACAACATTATCCACCCTTAATCTAACAAATTGCATGCGTACCCTTTTACCAACATTAACATTTGAATATAAAAACACTCTTTCTAGCAAACAGATTTCAGCAAAGTAAACAAAGTTTAATCCCTCTCAAAAATCCTCAGTAAAAGGATAACGACCTATTTTTTGCCCCTAGATTAAACCACAGAAGTGGTATCCCATAGGATTAACGCATGCTGATGAGACTCTGAGGTCAGGAACAGTTATACGCCGCTCGTGGAACGTATGAACCTCTGTGGGCATAAATCAACTCCGCGTGGTGTGTTTAAACTCAGGTTTAAAACGTAAACGTAGAGCGATTTGCTGAGATCGTATCTGTGTATTAGTTACACTTTCACAATGGGGATGGTGACTCATGTTACAATTTATAATATTATATTGTGGCTATATGGATAGAAAACCATCAAATTATCACAATAACTTAGTAGTAAATTAGACCAACTTTGTTTTTTTGTTTAATTGGCCAAATGAAAATTGAAAGTTACCAACAAAATTTTCATGTTTCAATAAAAAAGAAATTGTATGACAGCTATGCTAATAAACGCAATAGTTCACGACAAAAACGGCAAATTTCCCTTTTTTCCGTACAACGGTAGTACGAGGCGTCACGCCTGCGTGTGAATCAGTATGGAGCGTTTTCAGTGCTCGTTAGCTATGCTGTACTTTGCCTCTCATTTTCATCTTTTCTGTTGCTCTAATTTGTAGTTGGTCCCATACAAACATTTGATGGTCTCTAAAAACCGGTATGCCTATTGGCGTGGGTTCTTTTATAGAATTAGTGAACTTTCGAAATAAGTCTGATCTAGGTAATTGTTCTGTCTTAAGGAATCGGGCATTTATAAATCTTAGGAACAAGAACTCAGTGTTTTGAAACATGTTTATATATAATGAACGGCTTATAGATGGTAGTCCTTGCCGGAGACCGAGTAATTAAATGTCGGGAAAAACAATTAAATCCAACGCTACTTAAAAGTGCATCGTAATGTTCGTCACAAAGTCTAGGATAATCATTTTTATCAATATCGTTCTTTCTCGTAGCTATGAATCTTCAAAATAGAAAAAGAAGAAGAAAATGAGAAGTGTTCTCCTTATATATTATTCATGTCGATAATTTGGTCATCATATTTTATAATACATTATTGCATTAAAGAGCTGTGCAGTTTTTAGGGAACATGGCTCAAAACATATTTTAAGAGTACTTGTATTGTATGGCTGCCCATAACACTCTCCTTTGTATCTACTACATAAAAAAAACCTACATCACTTGAAAAAGTGGATAGGTACTGATATTTGTAGTAGACTGTAGATGGTACGCCTTCGCTTATAACTAAAGGCAAATCATATTTAGCCTCCGGAGCTTGTTATCTACCGTCTTGCGGGAATCCCTCGGCCTTCATTACAGTTTTCGTCTAATATTACATACAGATTATAAACAAGCTCCAATGGTCCATAGTAATGGCCGCTTTTAATGGGAACTCGGAAATGTTAACCCCTGTGCAGTTGTAAAATTAATACTAATTTTATGAGAAAGGTTACGATCTGTTTTGAATGAGCTAAGGACTATGGTCTTGTTTTTACATATTCAGTGACACAAGACGCATTTTATCAGCTGACTATGGCAGTAAAAACGCATAATCGACATACTGCCTGGCATGCCGCAAGCAGTTCTCAAATGCATATAATTTTGATTCATTGTACAATTTATACATTCTGCTAGACACGCGCAACTCACCAAAATTTAATCTGATTTAGTCCCGCTTCCTCGGTAGCTCAACATGTAGTCCTCCTCACCTATGTGCGGAAACCTGCGAAAATCAAGATAAAACTCCTCACTAGCTCGGAAAACTGCACAACAACCGCCGGCAACGCACTTGCGACTCCTCTGGTGCTGCAGGTGTTTATGGGTGACGGTAATTGCTTACCATCAGGCGATCCGTCTGCTCGTTTGCCCCCTATAACATAAAAAACTCTTTTTTATTCTTTAAAAACAGATAGCAAAACTGCGTTTTATCCACAAGAGTGCAAAAAATATTTGAAATCCGAATGTGCTATTTGTAACTTTTTAAAACATAATAACATTTCAAGGCCAGTCCAGATAGTCCAGCAACAATGCTTTAATATTGTCCTGTTGTGTTAAACAAAACTAGTACCTATACCAAATCTCGGGATCAGTTAGTGGACCCCGGGCATCCAACTATATTTAGGATGCAACAACAAGAAGTTATTTCACGCCTCGCTTCGCTCGCGGTTCAACCATAGAATCCAGTCGCTAGCTCGTAGTTCAACCCTAGAATCCATTCGCTAGTTCGTGTTTCAATTCCACACTCGCGGTTAAAATACAACTTTGCACCCTTGTATAAACAAATAACAGGTCTTAACAGATTTTTTTTTTAAGTAAGATTTCCAAGCTATTTTTAATGTACACGACAAATTATTATTTTTTTAAAGTATAACAATGTGTAAAACGTATTCAATAGTATAAATTAACAGCATAGAAAGATTATAACATGTAATTTTATAGTGTTTTAATATTCTTCCAATTAATATTAGCTTCTATATATAATAGTTTTAAGCTTCCAATAAAAATTAGTTTATGGGCATCAATGAACGCAAAACCACCAGAAAACATACACACATTTTGTAATTTTAAATTAAATCACATAGTTAAATTTATAAAGTACTTAAGGTACAAATCCAAAGTGCTATGGGATTATGAGCGGAGTTTCACAAGTTTTGGTATTCCGAGGAGCAAATATGTTGCAAAGAGGAAGTTCGCTAGATTGAGGCGAGTCTCGGTTGATGAGTAAGTACGAAACTGAATACCAGCTTCCTAGTAAGCACATTGGGTGCTTATAGACACGTCCTTGCATACCAATACTGTCTGGGGCGATGATTTGGAAATTATTATTATAGATACAATGTGTGATACAGCTCAGACTAACCATACTCAACATCAGATAATAACACCATTACCTAGTCTACCTACCGAGAAAAGATTTACGTCCAGAGATGTTTATTACTTTAGAGAATTAATTCGTTCTATTATAAAGAGTATATTTTATGAGTATGTGTGTTACCATCTAAAGTAGAATATTGTTCTAAAGTCTATTTATGTATTACTTCATAATTAAACTAGCCCACTCGTCTCGTCCTTTGTAGTCCTTTAATTTCTTACTTATTCGTCATTAAGTCAATTGTTGTGGGCATATCAAACGCAAATGAGTCCTAAAACTTTGCAGACAGCAAAGTTATGATTGAAAGAAAATTGGAACCAAAGTACATATTTTCCGTCACGACAATCTTATATTTCACATATATATTTTAAATTACTTTCTAATGAAAAGTCCATTCCGGCCATCAAATAGTACATCAATTATTAAGTCTATATGGTAATATTTTACAGATATGTAAGAGTAAAACTCTTTTATTAGATTAGTTACATTTTTAGTTACAAGAAGTACCTAATGTGTGCAAGTAATCGTAAAAACCGTCTCGCCAACTGTTTACCAAATCTTTCTTGCTTTTCTTCTTTTTTTTTAATTTTCCTTCCATTATCATTTTAAATTTAGAAACTAAGAGCCTATTGAAGGAGCACCTTCATGTGTCTCACTCTTGAGCATTTTATTTGACTGCCAGATGTATCAACGTTTGCTAAAATTAATATAGAAGTAGTGAAATCGCTGTGCATTGACAGCAAATAAAACCCGATAGCTGACTTATCATAAACTTTTAACCGGCAACCAGACCCGTGTTTTAGTTTTCAAAATAAAAGTTAAACTCCGTTTTAGGAGTTTATCCACGTTATTGCCAGTAATAATGCAACACGATACAGCAGAGGGCAAGAAGCAAGGTGAGCTTGAAATATTGCTCCGTGAGTTACCCGCTGAGAATACTTTACGCTTCCACAAAAATATTCACATATCAACAACACGGGAGCTGGGTTTTGTACTTCCTTTTAAATCCTGCATAGTTTTGAGTTTTGCAACAGTATTATATTTAAATGTTACAAGTGATATAACTTGTGCAAAAATTACGTAATCATAATCGTAAGCAAGGTAAGGGTCAAAAGTATTTACTCGGGTGCTTAATTAATATCTTCACAGCTGCAGCCCTCAGGCCGCATTTGTATTTGGCGACGGTGGGGCGAAATCTATATTGGTAGTTTTTTTTTTAATTTATCAAGAGTCAAGCACTGACACACTTTCTATCAAAATTACCTACAGACATGTTCATTAATATATACGTATTTGTAGCTTATTACAAAGAGTGTAGAAGTGAACATACATGTATTAACTCGACCATACATAAATATCACTAATTTATTTTTCTTCCATATAATCAACTATAAAGCTATTAAATAGAGCTCAAACTCGTTTAATGTATCTTACACTGATAAAATTGTTCATTACATAATGTTTGCTTACACATTACATTGAATTGATGCAGATATTAAGACTTTATTCACATAGCTGCGACTCGGATTTTAAACAAACACTCTGAATATATTTATGTGCGGTTTTCTTCATCACAAAATTAATTTCTGGAGCTGGCGTTTCTTTATACACTCAAATTAGGATCGTACTCATTGAATTTAAGTGGCTTATCTATAAAGTAGTATAAAATAAATAGCTTCTAGCCCACACAGCGCATTTATCGTTCATTAAACATTTTAAAGATTAGGAGGTCATATTTATAACTAATTAAAATCAACTTCCACTTAAATAAACAGCAATCAAATTTATTATTGCTGCCGGTTCTTTTGACGAAATGTAGTGGTGACACCGTATCTTTATTTTATCTTTATCGTTTCAGATTGACTGATGTCCGGTTGATTTAAGGCTGAAGGTAATGTGGAATGCTTGTAAATGACATGTGCTCAAAGGATATGTCTGCCGATGTATATCTCGCTGGTGGGTTGTATAGCGGATAATCAATAGGCATGATGACAAAATATTTTTTGTTCCTGCCATTCGAACCAGTTTTTAGAAACGGTCAAATATGGGACCAACTACAATTAGAGTAACACAAAATACGAAAATGAGAGGCAAGTACAGTATAGCTAACGAGCACTGAAAACGCTCCATACTAAATCACAAGCAGGCGTGAAGTCACGCCTGCGTAGCCTTCCGTGGCCTACCGTTGTACAAAAAGCGGCCAAGTGCGAGTCAGACTCGCGCACGAAGGGTTCCGTGCCATTTTATCTGTGTTTTCAATACTGATCTTAGTACTGATGATGTACTTTTTTGAGATGATGTATTTTTGCCCTTTACGGTAATGTCTACTTAGCTGTGATAGTTTTCCTTTTAAATTCATCGTATATAATAGTACCATGATTTTTTTCTCATGCCTAGTGGCCACCGTTTAGCTGGCAGGGGGGGGGGGACACTTGACCATAGCAAAAATTATCACTTCAAAGCTTAATATTACGCCAACCGATTCTTGAATCAAAAAGTGCTTTTAGAAACCTTATAATATTTTTTAAAGAGCTATCCAACGACGGAGTTTGGAAGAAAAAAAATGCACCACCACTTTACTTATGTAGGGAAGGTACCCTAAAAAAATATTTTTATGATTTTATTCTACCGTTTTGTCGGCGTCATTGATATGTATACTCATGCCAAATTACAGCTTTCTAGTACTAACGGTTACTGAGAAACGCGGGGACGGACGGACGGACATGGCGGAACTATAAGGGTTCCTTGTTTACTACGGAACACTAAAAAAGGAAAATTTGCCGTTTTTATCGTCAAATGCCATGCCATACAATTTATTTTTTATTGAAACAAAAATTCCATTGGTAACTTTCAATTTACAACATAACGACATATTTGCGAATCTTCACATTCCCATATCTTTTTATGATTTTAATTAATTTGTCTAATTTACTATTTATTCTGCTAATTAGATGATTTTCTATCCATATATATAGTCCTGTGTTATAAATTGTAACATGAGTTATCATCCCTATTATAAAGTATTTCACTAGGTCTCCGTTTTCAGATTAAAATGTGATTAGGGGAAGGTAAATGTAAGAGCCACTGTAACCAGGAGAAAAGCACGCACTTTAAATATTTAAGAAAAAATCTTATGCTTGAAATGTCAGTTCATACTTAACCGAAGATTTTCGGTGAAAGAAAACATCATGAGAAATACCGGTTTAATCCGAACGATGTTTAGACTTGGCTAAAATGAATTATCAACGCCAAATCTTGGACTTGAATATAAGAGAGGATGATACTTAAGGACAAAATCTCTATTTTTAGGAAGCCCGAGATAGTCCTGGCAACAATGAGAGAATGTACAAAGCCTTTATTTATCGCAAAGTTTAACGGCCGGAACGCTGTAATGCTTGTATTGATTGGTAACTGTTTAAAACGTTGTAACAGTTTTACGATAGATTTACTTTGACATTGTTTTGAGCCAGCGTGCCAGTTTAATTGCTGTTTTTACTCGTAATAGTCATGTTAAGTCTTTGCACAAAGCGCCATTTTGATGAAAATTGATTCTAGAACTACGTAATAATGTCAGGAGCTATTATTTTGAAACGAATTTTGGTCATAAGGAATTGTGTTTTATAACTCCTGAACAAGAGCCATTTTACAATTGTTAACGTTGTATAGATTTTTATTACTAAGTATTAGTTTTAACTGCCTAGGTTATTTGAAAACGTAATTTACTGAAACAATAGTATTCATCTTAATTCATTGATTCATGGATATTGTTAAAGAAAAAAATATATTTCTTATTGGTAGATTGCAAAAAATTGTTCGTAACCAATTAGGCATATTTTCAAAAATGGAACTAACTGAAAACTAATTTTTATGAAAAAAAAATGTGTAAGGTCACAAAACGTAACACAAATAATGCGAAATTGGGGCCCAAAAAACTTGTCAATTCGTAAAAAAAAATACTGTTAGAAATTCTAGTTAGCATTCAAATATGCCATGCCGTTTACTCATTAATTCCACCACCCAACTAAGTAAAAACAGCAGTAAAAAATAAAAGATTACCTATTTTAGGCATAACACAAAATTGAATAATATTTTCGAAAATATGCTCTCTCACCCTTTATCCTACCACTACACAAAAACTAATAGAGCTATCGACAATTCGCTTGTATTGGGAGTAAAGTGTTCTTGTAGCCAGAGAAAAAAATGCTATGAATACATTTAATGTATCCATAGATATTTATATCTACGTCAAAACGCAAAATATACACAGTTGACTTAATACAAAGGAATTAAATCTTTCCCCGAACACTGAAAAAATATTTTTATGCAATATGTTCGTTTGTTATTTTACTTTGTACTGAAATTTCTTAGCCAGGGCTGTTTTAATCTAAGTTATGATTTTTGAATACCCTCTGTTACACAAAGGATATATATGTATGGGAGCAGAAACACACTTTTTTTGGAAACGAGATTTTTTATATATGTTTCTATTTTTTAGTACAAAACTTTATGAATACTAAAAAATTGTAAGTTGGACAACGTCAAAACATGAACAAAAATATGCTACTGTAATACAATTTTTTGTACAGAGTTTTTAATTAGGAGGATATTTTATTTATTGGAATGTACAACATTTTTTGCAATTTACCCTTATGTATTTTTTTTTCAAACCCAGTCATACGTGATTGGGTTCTAACCACAACCTGCAGATTGAAAATAGCGTGCCTTACCTGTAATCAAAATTATCTACATAATAAGAACACATGGTTCTATGAAAGAATTCCGCAAGTGTTGCGTTGATTTAAAAGCGATTGCGCGATATCACACAGCTGTGAATCTATTACTGGATGGACCCTTTTCAACACCCTAGACTTTATGATTTCCTTGGCTCTGATATGAATCGCCTGAATCGTTTATTTTATTGTTTCAAACCCTAGCAACCTCCCTACGCATTGCACGACTGGAATTTCCGCCTCTCTTGAAGGGAGAATTATAGAATATGTACTTACTACCTTCGTAAAGTATCAACATGTGAATGAAAAATGCACACTTTTACAGCAATTCGCGTTTAGAACTAATGAAGAGGAATATAATTAGATCTTGAAAACATTTATATTTGGAAATTATTAGGTACTTTTGTCTGTTGTTTGGTCTCGAGTGCACCCTTGAATGTACCTATTGGGCTATTTAATTTAGTTTTTGTCATGACGTCAAGCATCCAATATACATATGTATAGTCAGGTTCACTAATATATACACATCTGTGGACCTTATTACAAAGGAATAGATAGCAAAAGTGTACTAATATTAATGAACTCGACTGTACAAGAGGTGTCCTTAGCTTTTGGTCAAATAAAACCGCTTTAAACTACGTAGGTACATCACATGAATGATATCAAGCAAAATTGACCAATGAGATTTAAATTATGGGCAACATGTACAATGCCACAAGTTAATATTTTTCGCTGTTCACTTGAAATTGGTCATTCATGTGCAACGATATTCGATTTTTCTGACAATCAACACAACCACATTTTTAAACCCCATACCTCAAAAATGTAGCAGGACTATAAATCACATTATCGTATACTAAACCCTACTGTAATGTATTAGAATTTATTTTTGGTTGTGTATTAGCTAGTCTGATAGGTCTATGTGAGATGAATTATATATATTTTGATATAGCGGGAGCAACGCTGCAGGCATTCAGATGTTATCGCCGGCCACCGGTAATGAGTCTGGGTGTTAGAGAATGGAAACATAGGGACAAGTTCTTTAAATTTTATTTCTATAAACATTGTATTTGGTTCGATTTTAACGTATCACTTAATTGGATTCACGTTCGCTCTACCAGTATAATGTGTTAAGCTAAAAGTTTTGAATTACATTTATTTATAAAAAAGCAATTAATTCCAATTTGTAATACATTAATTAAGGTATATATAACAAAAATAAACTTTTCAATAAATATATTATGATAACTCGATTCCATTTCTTCAATTACAATTCGAGATAAAGGTAACGATACATTAGCATTCAATTCCATCGCATCGCATCGATTACTCTCCACGTGTCGATCTTGATAAGCTGCTAATTAAAGAATCGGCCAATCGTTCGGAGAAGTAGCTCGAAGATACGCAGCTAACATTGGTTAGTACAAAGAATCCGCAGCTCCTGACAGATGTAAGTTTCGTCCCAGTAAGGCAATATGCACAGTCGCGAACCGGGATTGCGGGATCCCGGTCAGGGCAAATATTTGTGTGATATTTGTTTCTGAGTCTTGGATGTTTTCTATGCATTTAAGTATTTATATCTATTAAATATATCATCGTCTATTACCCATAACACAAGCCTTCTTGAGCTTACTGTGGGGCTAGTTCGATTTGTGTAAGAGTGTCCTCTAATATTTATTTATTTACTTTATTTATTTATTTATGCCATTGTCCGTAATTAAGCCGTATAATGAGTGACATATGTTACCCAATATCGTACGTCAGTCCGGATTTGCATTACACGACAAAGTTGCGAAAATTGTCAAGTGGCTCAACAATTCCTGTTCCCGATGATACTTCGACATTTGAACATTGGTTACTGTGTCCACTACACAATCGGCGTCCATATTCTGTTCAACCGGAATAAAAGCATTCTATATCCTTTCATGCAGGGCTCGGAAACCGGTTTCATCTCCATACAATTAACCAGTTAAAAATTTCGGTTCATTGCGTTTTACGATATTTGTTCGTACTTTAAATTATTTATTTCATAGATGAAGGCTAACTACAACAAATCTTAAAATAAAAATGGTAATATGAGAAGTACTTTACGAGATATTTCTAAAATAGCAAAAACCGGTTCCGAGCCCTGCTTTCATGGGTATCACATTTTTGTCAATGGCACATTCGCATTTATTATTTACTTAAAATTAATAATATGTTTGTACATGTATAAAAAAAATGTAATGAAAACACAGCTCTTCGCTTGGCTATGGGAAGTTAATTGTGAAGCATGGAACAGTTGAAGCTGGACATTCCAGAGATTATCTACCTTAAAGTTTATTTCAAATTTAATATGTGTATATTATTAAACATTATATACTTTATTGCACAGATCTTGGGTTTTAATCATGAATTATTGCACCTTTTATTTGTACTATTTGTTATTAGCTGTTGCAACCCAGCATCTGAGAAAGGTGATACGTCGGACTCGTAATTGAGAATTCGATGCTTGGCCAGAGGAGCAATCAGATCATTCCGATCGAGGTATTATTATCTCTATTGCTTTGTGTATGAAGTAAGTGGTATAGATATGGAATTATCATAGAATCTAAACTAGTTTTTAAGGATCAGCTCACTGTTCAAAACTTTTGACTAGTAGATTCTAATTCGATATTTTGTTAACTATCAAATATTTTCAGCGTCCTTGTGCGAGAAGCAATGCGTATGAAATTAAGGCAATATTTTGTTTTTTAACTAATACAGTTGTATATTTATCGATGATTTCGATGAGTGCAGATTTTTTCTTTCTTATTTAAGGCAATGCATAATGTCACAACCCAGTAATTTTTCAGAAATTTAGGATTCTTTTAATTTAGGACTGAAACCAACTCAATACAACTTAGTACTAATCCGCCGCTCCACTCATTATGTCAGCGTTGACGGGTGAGAACTAACTCAAAATTACTTTGAACTATGCGAAGATTAATTACTTAGCCTAACCACAATAAATTAATATGATTTTAATTTTCCCTGAAAACTACCGTACTGACGACGGCCACGGCAGCTGTTGCTTGACGTCATTATTAAACGGTTTTCATGAGCAGGTGTTGATAATAACGGCGGAGTTAATTAATGAACACTAGCACTAGTTTGTTATGGTAGTTTTGATATGAAGTAACAAATGCTAGGAAAATGGGGATTTTGAGATTAATTACATAAAACGACGGTAGCAACAACAGGTATAGTATACCATACAAAGCCGGCTGCACTTTACAAAACGGGTATGAAAGACGTCTATATTGTTCTTGTATAGTACAATCCACATTGTGTCGATGTGTACTTCCTTTCTGTAGGTGCTGTATAATAGAGGTTGTTACGGTATGGGTCTGGACATTTGGTTCTGGAAGCAAAACGTATACAAACTTGAAATTCAAATTGTTCTAGAATATCCGTCAAAGAGGCATCCCCGGAATAATTAGGTTTTCCAGGAGACTATCTGGACTCAGTCGGGAAACCTCCGACATGACCACGCGGGTGGTTTTCCAATTTATTAAGTCATCCCATAAGTAATTATTCTGAGTCCTATGATCTATGATCAAATTATGATATTATTGGATTTATTATTATATAAATAAGTAGTTTAAAAGGCAATACTTATATGCAGGAACATGCTTCAAGTATATATTGTTTTTAAATTTTTTGTTTTACTTTTGTCTCCCTGTCTCTGTCTGTGTCTTTGTTCATTTCTTTGTACATGCTGTTTCATTTTGAGAATTGTGCTATAAAGATGATTGTAATGTATTATGATAAACCCCCACAAAAGGCAACATTTACTTTTTTGAATAGGTATCTGTAACTCTAGTATAAGTTTGTTCGAAACAAATCACAAACGAACGCGTTTGCGTTTAGTCTCAATTTATATGGCAACGCGAGCAGCGCCTCTGGTGGCTTAGATGTTTACTATTTCTTCCCATAGGAAAAAGTTATACTATAGTGGTACTGAATGGTTCACAACTAGGTTTTTGACTCGTCTACACTCACATAATATCTTTATTCAAAATGTTTTTCAGATATAAAGGTGCCAAGCTTCTCTTAGCACCATTAGCATTGATTCTCTAAAGAGATCTGTTAAAGAAATAAGTCACCAGAAATCATGACCACCTCACACAGAGCCAACCCAACACCTCCGTATAAACAGGGCCCTAACAATGTACTTTAATGATCGTTGGGAATATCAAGATGTATTTAATTGGATTTCGTTACGTTGGGGACTTCGCAGGTGTTGTGCGGCTAGCAAGTATAGATTTTTGATTTATATGAGAAATTGCGAGAAGAGTTTTAGGTTTGAGATTGATTATTCCTGACGATCTTAATATATTAAGTGGGATAATATAATATACTGTTTATAAGTTTCTATACTAGTCCTAGATAGTATCAACTTTTACCTTTTCTATGTAAGTTTAATTTTGTTTTGTAAAACATTCCATTTTATAAAAAAATACGATTTTAAAATAATTCCATTGTTATTTCCGCCTTCTCGACGATACATAGTAGTTGAATGCCATGATGTTTTGTTGATAAAGTCGTGCTGATTGATAATGCTTAAATTGTTACAGTTTCATGCAAATACTTATCTTTAATTTTTAATTAATGCGCCAATAATTTACCGTTAGTAATTTACATCAGATTTAACCATAATACAGCCGAGAATAATTTATAGCTAGCGTACTTTACAACTTTACGTGGTTGTAAAAATGAAAACAAAATCGCATCCACTGCCGTACGCTCGCAAATGCGCGTAAAACACCGCGTGCTTGTCTTGTTGCGTCAATAAATAAAAACGGCCGATGTAGCATATTGCCTTATACGCCCAGCGGGCCCCCTTGTCACTTAGCC
The DNA here is from genome assembly GCA_963556455.1 of Epiblema foenella. NCBI lineage: Eukaryota > Metazoa > Arthropoda > Insecta > Lepidoptera > Tortricidae > Epiblema > Epiblema foenella. The sequence goes on along the minus strand of OY747107.1, from coordinate 13,214,793 downwards.
GGGAACTTAAATCAGCTGCCAATGCGTCGCCATTGCACCTGTGGAAACGTCGATTATGCAAATGTTGGGCTCTTTTAACTAAATACCGCGCTTCGGTGTTGCTAGGATCTTGGGGTCGTAAAAATGGCGTTGTTTTTTTATTCCCTATTTGTTAACGCGTTGATTTGTTTATCCGTTTATCGTTTAATATGTTGTCGTTTATAAATCTTCTTATTGTTTACTATTTTGGAACGCGATACTATTGATGTTATAATGAAATCATATAGGGTCGTTTTCGATCAAAATTGTTATTGTTTTATCAGTTGTCTTTACTATTTTATCAGTTTTGGGAATGTTTGGTTAACCTGTTCTAGCGTGGAATAATCATAGTAGAAATTGAGACTTAAACTTATGAAAAGCAGGTGGGCGGACTTTTTTTAAATATCTAAATTAATATTAATAATAGTATAGGAACATTGGATGACTGGAATGAAAAATAACTGAAAGGTACAATTTTAAGTGAAAATGCTCATAGGTTTGTACCACTGAATCGTAGTGGTTTTAAATATGACTTGGATGTGCGTCAGTTTTGTAAAATAGAAGCTAGCTTTTAACTAACATACGACTACACTGGCATAAATTAATAATCTCTTTTGTGCCGGGTTTAGCTCTAATGAAAGACATCATTAGCATACTAACTACTAATACAAATCAGCTTAAATCCACAATTTAGAAAATTCAAAGTTCTTTTTCTCCCGACAAACTAAACGAGCTCCCACGTAAGCTAAGAAAGGTAAGTACACATTCTGCTGGCCTATAGCATGCGCACAACTCACAGCAATTGAATGGCGAATGGATACAGTCAACCTGAAAGTGGTCTACCACTTATCGACTCTATCATTTACACATTAAGAATCAAAAGTGGTAAATCACTTTGTTGGCTGTTTGTACAGAGGAATGGTTGGCGTCGAGGTCGGTTGATGCTGCCTAATTTACCTTAAAGGGTCCGACATCCGACGTGTGCTGTGAGTTAAACTGTAAGAGAACAAATTTAAAACGGGGTATGTAGATGCTGAGCTACGGCAATTTAATAGATTCTTGCGAAAATCGAAACGGTTATAAACACTGTATACGGGTAAAGATTAATTCATCATAATTCAACAAATGCTATGCGTTCTAGAATTGAACAACTGTAAATGAATATGTTTAATTAAGTCGGACTACTTCAAAAATATATTATTTTACCTCTTGAATGAATAAAAAGAACAAATACAAATTGTCACAATGGCCATTATTATTAGCATGAAGAGAGTTTACATCTCGTTAATGGTCGGAAGACATAAGCGCAACTTACAAGGGGGGCACGTTTTACACAATCAGTATCCCGTTAAGAGAGTGAAGTGCGGGATGAACATTTGTATGGGAGTACTATTTACTAGTTCTATGCCGATGAAGCTATAGACAAAGTTAGTATTTCTCTAAGTCAGCTTAAACTTTAACTGAGCAAAGCAAAATCCTAGTGACTCATTATCGCACCACACTAGCTAAATACCTCTATGTGGCAGTAATGTCATTCTAGATAATAAAGGTCGCAGCTACATACACCCCAGCAACTTACGTCCCTTTATATTAACTGGTTAGTTCATCTTGCTTGATAGAGTAGTACCTACTTACGAATGACTTACATTGCACCGTGCCGAGCTTCAGCCTTGTCCGGGCAGCAGTTTTAACATATATCTGACTAAATAAAGTGCTCTTCATTGTCAAATACTGCGGTAATTAATCATTTTATTTCCTGCGTTATATTGATGACGAATAACATAATGGAAATATCGGTGAACGAGCAACGGTCGGCGCGGTGTACTTGTGAATCAGCCTTTACGCTTCGGATTTGGCTCTCGTACAAAATGCAAACGTAACAGATTAGTTTCGGAATTGCGTTGCGGGCACTCGTATTATTGTTTGGCTTCAACTGAGTACCATTGTCTGGAAAAGTAGCGTAAAAGAATGGTAGTTATAGTTGCATTTATGTACATTAACTTCAATTTTATTGTTGAATTTTTATTTTGAATGATTCGTGTCATGGAAATTAACCAACCTACCTGCCCCCTACCCTCAGGACCGTTTCTCCGATTTCAACTTCTTTAGGATTGAAAGAATAAATTCTAGGTAACTATACCGAACTAACAGCTTTTCAAGTTCATCCTTTGATAATGACACCAAAGTAAATACCTACAACAAAATTACGGATGTTTTCACACACAAATCGTCGACTATCCGTAATATTAATCTCAATTAAGATTAAACAAATTAATCACTTTGTTTCAGAACTGATTCAGTATCTTCGGTAACAAAGCGCGGGACAGCTATTCATCAATCAAGACAAGGATATCTACTTAAAAACGCATTCATCGACTGCCTAAAACAAACTGTCTAACTAAACAGGTGCTTAAACAAAAACATTATTCCCCCGAGCACTTATCTCCATTCTTATGTAATTGTTATTAACGAATATGATAACCTACATCAGTATTAAAATGTCAAGAAATCATTTAAGAACAATTTATATTGCTGTTTAGTGATTTAACTTAGTTAAAACAGACAAAGTTCTTTAACTATACAAATAGGTTGATACGATTTGAAATAGAACCCTTTCGCATTAAACATGGTAAACAAGTGATATCTGATTATGAGCAAGAAATGTCGGGATATGGGGCGGATGTAGAAGTGATGTGGGCATGACACGGTGACGCCATAATAATAGTTCGAAGTCTCGTTATAAAATAAAAACGTTGGAGGTTATGGTTCGCTAGCCGCGGCCCCTACCATGTAGACTACGCCTATTTAAAGATACATACAGTCTGTAATATACAGCGTCTTGGTCTCACGATCAGTTAATCTTGCTTTACGTTACGATGCGTAAACACTAACGAGCAATATACAAACAGCTTGCCACCTAGAATAATGTCCTAAGAAATCACTTAACAGATAACAAAAAAACAGAAACACCAATAAAGGACTCATTATAATTTAAAATTCCAAGTAAAATTAACAAAACTTCGAAATGGATTCATCATGCCAAATTGTACACAAAGGAAATTGCAATAATTTGCGGCATATCTAAAGTCGAACAATTGTAGAAGAAAATTAAACTTGTTAGCACGCTAATCTTAGAGCAGGTAACTTTTTAATTTGCTTAGCGGAATTGTCATATTTCCCTCTGAGAGTCCTCTAATAAAGAAAGCGGACCGGGCGAGGTCAGTCTAGAATTTTTATTAGCACTTTATATTCAAGACAGAGATGGCCACTTCTGCAGTTTTGAGGAGTAAAATTTGTTTACACGAGACTTGGGCACGGACTCGCCTCCAGGGACAGTCTGTTTATTACGACTAACTCAATAACAATGAAATCTTTTGAAGTTGGCGCCGAATTGCGACTAAAACAAAAGCAAAACGCCATTACGACTCCCTTTGCCGAGAATCTCCTAAGGTAATTAACAAATCTCAGATTTAATACAAGTTGGATTAGCTTTCAACGTTTCATATCATAATCTGAAAGCGTTTTATTGTCCCCGAAAGGGAACGGATTCTTCGGCAACAGCAGCAATTAATTACACGTTCTCTTCGTAGTTTGTTTTGCAAAGACAGGTATTAAGAAATTTCCTCTTCACTTCCAAGTACGTGTTTCTGTTTTAGCTTCACACGTAAGGAAACGTGCCAAACTTTTGTTGAATATTTGCTCTAGTTCTTTTGCAAGCAAAGAGTTCCATTCGCACGTTATGATGTGAAAAAAATAGCGGTCATTGTCCAACGGCTGTGTTGTACAGTGCCAGTAATTGTGCCAGTGACAAAATGTGTTATCCCGAAACTCTCGAGAGCTGGTAGCCATAAAAGTCACATGTTCGCCCCGGCTTTATTACCGCTATAACAATTTAAGGAAGCCGAAAGGGTGGCATGGAATTTCGGCGAAAAGTTTTGTTTGTCTCCCAGTCTACTGAATTGTTTTATTTAAACTATGTTTACAATAATAACTCCATGGCACTTGCTTTATTGTAGCTCCATTGAAATATGGGTCGCTTTATGTTTGAACTATTTGTTTAGTTTATGACTCGGATACTAAGGTTTCGCTTTCGTAACCATATTGTATTAGGGGTAATTTGACACAAACAAAACTTTTGCTCTCGGTTACTACTTATAGATATTCGGCAACAGTTTCACTTTTATTGAAGTAGTAGCCAAAATTTCTCAGAAATTTTCTATGATTCATTCTTTTCTTTATGCGTAGTAGTTCGTTTGGTGCCAGACTCGTATGCCTTTACACAATCAAGTACCCGAGCTTCAGAAGTTGCAAGAGCATCGTGTTTCGTTTCGTGACTGACTTTTGCCCTGAATATTTAACTCGGTAAGTCTCTAGGCGCCATCTTTACTGAGTGGCGTATATATATGGAATCGCAAACACGAAATATGACAAAAAAGTCTTACAAAATATTTTGTATGTTCTTTCGTAGCGTTGAGAATCATATGATTTATGTATTTTAATAGTAAAAGCTTTTGGCTTCCCGACATATTAAAATTTCCCATACTAATTGGGAGGCCCGGGAAATGAATGAATATTAGAATAATTAAGAATATTTCATTAAGCATTTAACTACCTAAGACTAATTAGCGGTTATCAAAGACAGTGACTGGCTCCCATAAACAAAACGTATGAGAGCTTAACGACTTTGCCTACAGTAGGATTCAAAAACTGTAGATTGAATTTCTTTGAACTTTAAATTAGTTTATAAAAAAGTTGTGCAGACAATGATCCTATCAAATTATTAATTTTAAATTTACATACAGTGTAAATATTTTATGACTAACAATTTATGAAAATTTAATCAAGAAATGTCTTGTTTTAATATACTATGAGCTTATCTGCCCTCAACAGGGATAAACTCGTAATTGATACAGTTCAAAGAAGAAATGATGTCATTATCTCTGATGCAACCCGAAATTCCATGAACTTTTAACAGAATCACCTTTTATAAAACCCGCTTGACCGGTCGGCGCTTTGAAAGACTTAAAAATGCACTACATTTAATAAAAGCTAATGAAAGGTCCATTTCATAACATTTACTCACCGCCCGGCCGGATCTTAATTTACAAATTACGGTCATATCAGCCTCGGCTATACCTCATTTATCTGAGTGGCTTGTTAGCCAGCATTTAATTCTGGCCTAATAAAGTTTAAATAATACCTCATAAAGTATCTTTATACACTGTTATTTTAAATGTGAAAATTATTATCTCGCAACTCCGCGAAGCTAGCTCTCTAACAATGTTGAGGTATTTTCCACCCAAATTATATGGTCGGTGTTGGCTCGAATAGCCTCAGCCGTCTCGAATACGTACCTACGGCTACGGTACCTATTTATAAAAAAATAACTTGATACACTTCGTGCTCACCCTTGTAAATTAAGGCCGTTGAGCGTAAAGTGGAGGCCAATTAAGGAATTTATAGTCAAAATGCGCTGTAAAACAATAAATCCAATGGCTTTCGACAACATGCCTTATTAATTACGACTTACGGGTTTTTGGGGCAAAGGGGACAAAGGGCAAGCTGTTTCTTAGTGAATAGCTTTATATACCAGTTTTAGTTTGGAACTTGCTTAAAAGAGCCATATACATTGTTGCTTTGTTGGAATAGTTGGAATATCAACATAACTAATTATATAGGTACTAATAAGGTTTTTGAATCAGTGCCATTATTTGTACACATAAAAATATTTGATAATTTGACAACTTACTGGAAAAATTGCGCAACCAAGTCAATCAAAAGAACCAGTTTGCAAGTGTTTTAGTCAGATTAGACTCATACGGTTCCAGGATTTTTTACAAACGCATACAGCATTATTTTACAGGATGGTCTATGCAGTGTGGTATTTGTCTTTATGTATAAAGTAGATATATTTATGCATCCTAACAAAACGTAGTTGGAAATGTGGTTTAGGAAGCTTTTTATATAGTACGATCTGTTGCATAACTGTAAATAAATGCAAGGGAGAGGCCCTGGTAGTAGCCGCCAAAATTAGGATCTACAATAGATTTGCACCTAGAGTTTTAACTGGATCCGACTTGAATGGGATCCTCCGAATCTTCAATAGACGTTGGATCTAGCTTGCAAATTCTATCTGTACCTACCTAAATTAGGACAATAATAAATTACACCGCTACCTACTATTTCAAGTCTGTATCCCGCTTAGATAACTATCTGGTTTAAATCACGCACAATCGGGACTCGAACACGCTGTCCTGATTGTTAAACGAAAGTGGCGGTATACTGTTTACAACGGGGAAAAGACATAAATCTCTCTAATTTATATCCGAAAACATAATAAGAGGAGTGTTATTCACGCAGTATAGCTAGTATGTCCGGCCTTGGTATGGGCCGCAAGTAATTTATAGCACAGACTTCTAGCGTATATAACACTAAATAAAGATCATGAAATAGCTATAAATTGACTTACAAAGAAAGGCGATACTGTTAGGCTAGAGGGGCTTTTAGTGAAACGTCACGTGTGCACGGTGCGCAAGAGTTATAGGTGTTTATGACCAAACACTGACATTATTTATGACCGCAACTCAAAGAAAAAGTATCCTTTATTTTGCATGATTAATATTTTGTTTGTTTGTTACTAAACAACATGTAAGACAATGTAGGTATATGTGGTTATAGTATTAACTTGTACCAAACGAGACTTTGTTTACCTACCTCAAAATAAAAATATGTAGTTGTTTATGACCACCGTTTCGTTACAATTTTTGTATTAAAAGCGCAATAGTGCCAATAAATATATTGTCAGATGCCCAGTAATATCTAATAATGTGTAATGATAAATGATTAAAACAGTAGCGGGGTAATTGTTTCACTTTTCATAAAACATCAGCTATTATCACCTGACAAACGCACGTTAGAAGAGTTAAGCAATCACCCTGGAGGAGCACGTCTATATATAGGTATTCACTTGACTACTACTTTAAATCCTGCATGCATTAATTATCGTTTTCTTTCTTCAATACATTGAATGTAACTCTAATAAGAGTAATAAGGTGCAAAATAACGAGTTGCTTTTACCAAAAATTAACCTTATTCAAGTCTAAATTGGTGCAAGTTACGACGGATGTCAAATTATAACCACCAAAGATTATACAAAACTCCACACCTAATAAGGCTCGTCTGGTATAATGGCCAGCGTTTATCGTGTGGACCGATTTTAATAATTACTTAACACTTCCTGACCGTATGAAAAATCACACCTTTAAGGCTAAGTTAAGGCGCCAGTAACTCCTATGTTGCTCTCTCACTAACCTTAGCTCGATATGTTATGCTCGCTTCCCACGCACAAAACGTTTGCGGAAATCGGTGTGAAAATAAGTTTAAGGTCCATCACGTGGATCAAATTCATAAAATCAAAGAAGTGAACTATGAATACTATATGAATTAATTTTTAAGTCATGGGCCCTTAACCTTTCAAGACCCGGCGGCTACCCAGGGAGCCACTAGTCAAAATGCCAAATTTTGTCAGAAATAATTTTCGTAACCCAACGCCTACCCAGAGAGCCACGGTTATCGATAGGTTAAAATCGGATATGTTCCTCCCGACCTCAAAGTGACATACGCCTTAAGAATCCTTTTCGTTACGTCTTTCCGTCGGAATGACTAAGAGCTAACAAGGTGTCATTATAAGGATGTTGACCTCAATTTATCGATGTTTTTACCGGCTTATTACGTTTGGCAATGCCGGCATCGAAGATTAAGCTTTTTGCCGTTTGTTACTATTGCATTGCAGCTAAATAGAAATTTACAGACTCTAGTGACACAAATGATAGTTTAAATGTTCACGAGGACCTACATAATTTCATTCATTTAATGAAGTTACAATACACTAAAAACCCGTTTATATTAACAACATTTCTTGCATATTACTCCGTACATTCGAAAATAGTTTACGTTTATATTAAATACGAATTAATAGAAATAAATACCTGAAGTGAATACGTGGCTATAGAGCTTAAAGAAATATGTTTGTGGGAAAAGGAAAACCGATAAAAAGCCTTCCTTTGATATAATTTTTATCGATAAAAATTCTTCCGCACTATACTTATCGATATCGAGCTTCCCGCTGTGTTTGGGCAGGTGGCGAAACACACAGACAAAGGCTCGTATCATTATACTGTCTCGTTACCGGCGCTCGCGCATCAAACGAGGCGCGATATAATTCAAAAGGTGTAATTACGTTGTGTACTAATGTGCCCTTGGCGGCCCCATGGTTTTGGTGATCCGTGGTTTGGGAAGTATTGGTCAGTTGTAAAAATACAATTGGTATGAATTGTTACAGAAGTTATTAATACTTTTTTTAAATGTATAACTAGCGCTTGTTTGTGATTTAACATGTCTATAACAATTTGTGTTTACAATGATGTTAGTAACACGTTACAACAAAGTTTCATCAAAATTACGTTTAATTGGAGGCAAAAGAAAAGTATGATTTTTATTTTTGGTAGTCAAGTAATTTATTACATATTATGTTGTATGTTACATATGTAGGTGACAAATATGAGTAATAGTATCAAACATGAGCCCTGCAAGTGCAAGGGCATCGCAATTGTTGTCTTAAGGCTAATTTAAGTAATTAAGAATTAACATAAATGTAACAAATGGAAACATTTTATTCAAATATAAAACAAAGTTAAGTATTTTTTCTATTTTGTAAACGACGTGCTCTGTAGTAATATTTTTGGAGTTTATTGGAGTTTAAATTGGAGATTACTCTTTAAGAATCGATTTTCATATATAAGCCCGGGGTGTGAAAATATGGTGTATAAAATCAAACGTAATCTGCTGTGTTAATTTAAAAAGTCGTATCTCAGAAAATAATAAAACAACGTGTAAATATTTTATAATGTGCTATTTAATTGGTATACAGTTAGTGAAATATTCACTCAGAGTCAAAAAGAATGCAAACCTTGGACGCATTGGTTAGGTATGGAGAATTTAACAAAACTGCGGATTGGTTTGCTAGAGTGAAAATCTAATTGGGATACATGGAGATACTAAGCCGCAAGTGTGCTACGAATACTAAAGGTCCGGCACGCGCTAGAAATAGTGGAAAGCTCGTCCCTGAAATTGCTCCTCATTGAGGTCAATATAGGAAACATCAGCATAATCCAAAAAAAGGAGTAGTGTTTGAGTAAGCGCAATTTTAGTGGCAATGGGCAAGAAACTACGTAGCCTTCTCAGAGAAGCTACTGCCAAAAACATCTTCCTGCTTTTGAGCTCCCAATTATGATAGCCTAGACGAGAATGAAAGGGACGTCGAACGAGTCGAACGAGGGGAGTCGGATTTCGAACTTCAGAATACAGAGTGGAATCGAGCCACTGGGAGTTTTGTCGCTGGTTCACTAAACCTAGCCTAGCTGAGAAGAGTCTAGCAGGAGACTCGGCTAGGCCAAAACGGACTACTTCGTAAAATACTTGTCAGATCAAAAAACTAATTTTCAACTAGTACGAAAATAAAAATATTCTATTGAATAAGTACTGGTTTTTATTTAATCAATAATTTGTGTGTCTCATACTATTTTACCGTTCTACCCTAAGTAGGTTCGTTTATTTAGGATCAATTTTTAATATAACTGAATTAAACTCAATAAAATGTATCTTGACCTATAATATTTTACCCTTTCAACACTTTATTTTGGCCCAATTAGCCAAATTGCCATAAGAGCTTATAATACTTACCTGCAACAGATTTATAACATCCAAATAAGATTTCTTAAGGCTTTAGTACCGCTAAAAATTAAGCATCAATATAGAAATAATTATAATAATCTGTTCCAGTACTGTACAGTCCTAAGTGTATATGACAAGGTGAAATTGGCGGTTATACTAGAGTACAAAGACACAATAGGGACACTGGACAGATATAAGAGGCCACGTAAGCTTCGGAACTTACCTAATGAACCATACTTTACAATTCCAAAGAAAAACAATGAATATGGCAGACGAGTATCCAGTACCTACTTACCTCACATACTAAAGAGCTTCCCTAGACAAGTCGTAGATTGCATAATGGAAAAGCTTAATAGAACTAAAAATATTGTCAAACAAGCACTCATAAATAAAGAAAAAAAATGTAAGCATAGTTATAATATAAATATATATGTATTCACAATATCACATAATGTCAAATAAGTAAACAAATGTTGTATTTAAATTATAGATAGGGAGCCACTCCCAACACCCCATAGTTTAATAAAATTTTAAATGTAAAAGATTATAGACTATGTAGACTGTAATAAATATATTTGTAATTTAATACTGCAATAAACAGATTAAATTTAAAAAAAAATATTTTTTTTTAGCTAATTAATCTGAGACTATACGTAGCTATAAAATGTTAACATTTTACATAAAAGTTACATATTTGATATTAGTATGATAGGCATCAAAAAGTTTGGTTTAGGTTATTTTTATTACATTTATTATAATGTGTATACTAAATTACAATTTCACACCATAAACAGGAATAATTCTAATTCCCGTCCATTAAAATAATACTTACATTTTCACGTATGCTTGCCAATGATTAATAATGATTACTAAAACCATCAAATGACCTAAAAACCTCAACTATCATTCGATAAACTCATCAAAGAAAAACTTAGAGATTATCACATTAGCGGGCCAGTTGATAATTACCATGTACACCAAAATAGAGAATACCAAAATTAAGATAGTCTCTGTGTTGATAGGAATAAGACTCAATTGTATTGGTAGGTGTACGTTGATGGGCGTTCACACATACATCATGTTGTTTAAGACGTTACTCGGAATTAGTGATCAGGGCAAGTTAAACTTAATAGTCTTGAACTGTTAATTTGGTAGATCTGTTATCCGTAATAGATGATCGTGAGAGTGGTCTAGGAGTAAAAACCCAACTGCGGCTTTGTTCGACTGATTTTGAGTATATGTATTTATTTATTTATTTACCGCCATTAATATCTACCGCTACATGTACTTGGGCTCCCAAATCTGCAATGACGGCAGCTGTGTCCCCGTAATAAAAAAGCGAATTGTAATGGCAAAAGATACTATGACCCGCTTAATCAACTTCTGGAAGAAAACAGGAATCGGTATCAAAACCAAGATCAGGTTGATACGAGCCCTGGTATTCCCTTTTTTCTTGTATGGAGTAGAAACGTGGACAATCCTGGCCCGAGAGAGACAGCGGATCGATGCATTCGAGATGTGGTGCTGGAGGCGAATGCTGAGGATACCTAGGACTGCTAAACGCACTAATGCATCGATCATGACCCAACTTCCAATAAAACTTGCTTTTCTACCATATGCTAAGTACACGATGCGCAGTAGCGGTGAAAACTAAGAGAAACTAATTGTCGTTGGGAACACCAAAGGTAAAAGATCGAGCGGTGGTTCACCAACAAGATGAACCGATCAAGTGAAAAACTCATAGTTCTCCAAATTCTACAAGGTTGTAAGAGACGCGCTGGACAAAAACCGGTAGATGCCGATCATCCGCTCCAGGTGCTACCCTGATGCTGACCACGATTCTCAGACATGAGGGACCGACCAGAGAGAGAGAGAGATTTATAAATTTATTAATCAAACAAACAGCATTACTTGCTCTTTAGGTATCCACATACCACATACCACATAGGTGGTTTGGTGGTGAGTTAAGGTCGTCAGAGCTCTAAAGGGTGCGTTATATTGAGAGTGAGGGATCTTTATATTTCTCTAGCTGTCAACACAACGACTCCTCAATTCTAATTTCTAATAAAAAAAATAAATAAAAAAAATACTCCTCAATTCAGTACAGGGCTGATCCTAGGGCCTACCCTTTATTGACATATTGTTGCCGACAACACGTTTGTGATTCTTGTTGAGTCACTATTGTCCATAGGTTACGGTATCTGCTTACCAACAAGCAGACCGTAAGCTTATTTGCCACCGTCGTTGTATAAAAAAAGAGAAAAAGTACTTCATTCCAACAAAGGCCCTGCAAAACGGCCCAGCAAAACTGTTTAGACAGTTTGTCTGCTTTAAAATCGATAATATTTCATGAAATCGATATGTTTTAGCTATTTGACGCAAAATTAATTGTTGCAATAATTGCACAAGTATACAATGTTAAAAAAAACCATTTGAAAATAGGCCAAGTTTCGAAACTCTTTCACCGTAAAAAGTTGTGAGATATTACGTAGACCCAAGTTAGGCATTGTTGTTAATTTTTATTTGCTTACTAGATAAAATTTTGTGACTTAGCAATCACACAAATAGTACTTACATAGTTTAAGGTATGCAAAAATTATTGAATGAGTTAAAGTTGTGTGATTATCAAGTCTCAAAATTTTATTTAGCAAGAAAATAAAGATGTAGGAACTACAAAAGTATAACTTTGTACCGCAATATGTATTTGTATACGATTACAAACTTACTTATGCAATTTGTATATCTCTGAAACGTGACTGAAATTCAAATATTTTAGGTTATTTGGGACTTGATAGCTCTGCTAGAAGTATTAGAATTTATGATGATCGGTCAGTCAGTCTGTCAATGACAAAACTAAGGATCTTTGATGGGCAATAGTTCTTAAACTACAAGTTTAAATTGAATATTATTATAATATATCTAAGTCATATTTTTCCTATATGTTATTGAAAATTTAGGGTTCTAACTTTAGCCATCACAAAATTACGGGATGTTGAAAATGACCTGAATCGCTTCGAGAAAAGAATGGTACGGCCGTGCCTCTTTGTTTTGCTTGACTTGTCGGGGGCACTGCCGTGCACCCAGAGTCCAGATATCCACAGAGATGGAAATAATTAATGAGAGTGAAACGAAACGAAATCTGTATTTAATATTTTACAAATTACTTTTAAAATGATCAGACTCATTAAACAGATTCACGTTCCTTTATGTAACGGTAAAGTTTAAAATTATTAACACTGTACAGTCGGCAAGAAAAGACTGACTGAAAAGAGTGAAAAGGCTCAATTGTTCCAAACGGTCGGTAATCGTAAATTACGTGCTTTAAAATACTGCCGTTTTTTTATATGTTCTATTGAAGTCAGGATGAATGACTATTCTATTTTTAAAATAGAGTATTGTCACCACCACCTTATTGACTTCACCCATTGCAGCACTGTTACCTTTTTAATTTACTCGCAGATTTGTTTAGGCCAGTCAACGAAAAGGTATGGAGGCAAATGCTTGGAACATTATTTTTGGATTAATAACTAAACGGATGGAGCTTAGTCTTCGAATTTCCCCAGTTTAAGCATAGTGTTGATCCAAAGCTATACAAACTGTACAAAAATATTTTTACAGGTTTACAAGGGGGGCCATACTATAGGGAGGTGCAAAAAAAATCATCAAGCCCACTGAGTGTGGTATCGTTGTTTAGAGATCGTTGAGTGCATAAATACCTACTATATTTTGTGTTTTTAAAAAGACATACTGAAAAATAAAGGAAAGAGAAGCCAATTATAATTTCCTAGAACTAACTTTCCCTCTTTAAAATCTCATTATATTAACATCCTTGCGAAAAATGTAAAAAGATAATATTGTCAGTTACTTTTCCGACTGTACATTTGCGCAGAGACAGTGTAGGTTGGCTATTATCATAAATCGTAAAAATGGGCGTGGCTCTTTATATCCGTACAGCTTAAGTTAATGTTGGCCCGATACTGTTAATAAGGCAGTAAGAGTTCATGCGTAATAACTTTGAGCTAAAGGTCAAAGTAAATATGAGAATCCAAGGAAATGTAATAAGTTGGGAGTTTCCGGTGGGTGTACGGTTTGCAGGATCCGTTGATTTAAGGATCCGGGTCCTAAGACTCTCAGGATCTGGATATTTCGGATCTAACGGATCCTTAAAAATTTATCAAAAAGGACAATGGGCAAATTAGTATGGGCGGTGTCCCATTGGTGTATACAGTTGAGACATATATCATTTGAAAGCTCTCAGCAGTAGCTTTAATTTCTTGTACGACGCCGAAGACCGATCGCGTGCAGGGAAGTTGGAATAGCTGATTTTATAACTGTAATGTGGCGATTACTGGAACTAAATATTCTCATACTAATGGAACGTTTGTGCATAGACAGTAGCGCCAATAATTTAATAAATCATTACTAGAGCTTCGAAATGAACGGGAATGAGTTGCTTATATTTTTATTAAACAAATAAATACAAAATAACTGTATTAAATCAATTAATTACATAAAAATACAGTGTCGTTTGATTTTGCTACTGCACGCGAGATGTCGCTAGTAAATAATGATAGCTTCACATGGTCGTTTATACACGCTAACAACATGACAGTTGGCATCTAAGGCCCGCAGTAAATGCCAAGTTTAGAAGTATCTGAGGGACTAAGATGACTGCTTATATGTCGGACCATTCGTCCCTCTCGCACTTACACGTACATGACAGTAAGGGATGAATACTGTATGTCCGACATATAAGCGATTATCTGAGCCCCGGTGGTGCTATGGCACTATTCGAGAATTAGACTGAGAACGCTCAATAATGCCTATTATTATTCCCGAGCCATGAGAACAGTTTTGATAGTATGTAAATAATAAATGCTACGAGTGTCCTAATAAGTCGCCGAATTATCTTAGCGGATTCAGTACTTGTGACTGTACTAATTACAAAGTCGTATCGCTCTCTCTCTCTCTGCCACTAAAATAACATAAGTGTGATAGACTCAAATATAGAAACTTGAATTTTGATTTTGGTGGTTTGGTGGTCTTGATGCAATCAATAAAATAACCGTTAGATATTTGATTATTTATTCATCATAACACAGCTTAGTACAAAAGGCGAACTGTGGGTTAATATAATAATAAGCTAAAAAATCTATATTCGTGCATCTAAGCTAATGAAAATTAAACCGTTTTTCTTTGCTCTTGCGTGTATTATGTTACCATTGCTATGTTACCGTTGCTTTGGTACAAAAATCTGTGTCAGAGAGCGCGGGCTTCTTGCTCCTGAAAGAAAGCTGCATTGGTGATTACCGTCGAGTTTACCTGAAGAGCCAGAACTACTCTGAGTACGCCTGTGCGTAAATGCGGCCTAAGAACGGAGTGAAAAAGCATCTTGGAACTAGTGTTAGCCATTTGATCCGGGGGTGGTTGCAATACTGGAGGCGTAAATTATTCATTATGTTATGGGGTCCAGAAATGGGACAGTCCGGTGCTATGTACGTAATTTCTGGCTAAAGAGGTTCCGATGCTCATAAGCCCTAGGTTGTAGGTGTGTTGCCCTTGACATCTTTTTTAACTCTCGCATTCTTTACTCATGCACTTCTCGCATAAAAATGTCCCAATTAGAGCTAAAAAAGGTCAATCTGAGACTGAACGTCGATGTTCTATATACTTGCTTTGTTATGGCCACGTATACGAGATTCGCATGCGAGTTTAACTACATTGCGCGGTTTGATAAATCGATTGAAGTCATTTTACCCCGATGACTCACCTGCAATATAACCAAACTCGCATGCAAAACTCGTACGTGTGTAAATAAGGTTTTATTCTAGATCATGAGCTTGCCGAGGTTGGCTGTAAGTCCTCGGGCCAGAAGGAAACATCGTCAGTAATTTTCTCTCTGGTGATAACTTGTACGATGGTTAAGAGAGGTCTATTATACTACGTATTTTCCACTAGAGTAATCTAACAAGATATTCGGTTAGCTATCATTCAATAATATTATCAATCGAGAGAAAACGACAAGAAACATTATTTTTTTACGTGTTTGAGTGATTGTGGAGAGAACTCCAGCTGACGTCCATGGGGCTTCAGAATACAAACTCACCACCACTGCCTAGTGACCACCTTATAATTTATCACCCAAGAGGATATTGGTCATGAGATCCTGTTACTATTCGGCAGTTTAATTCGCTGACGGGTAATAACTATAGGGGAGGTCACGATTCAAATGTTGATTTACTCGAGCGTAATTAGGACCTATTGGATTTTGAAAATCGGATAGTAGGAAGAAAATATTTAATAGGTGTACCCCTCCGCCGGCGGGGGGAGCGTCTGCAAAAATAATAAGAAACAAAAACATGAACATACTCCCGGGCATCAGATATTGAAAGTGTATATGCACCCCACACGAGGGCTTATAAATGGAGGAGATTCTCAGAGTGCAAGGTATCCCCCATGTCTTAATCTGACTCGCTCAAGTAAATCCAAAAATCCCCTCTTGGACTCTTCTACCATTATGGCATTTTCTGTCAAAGTAACTTTCTTGCCATCATATTCATATAATTTATATTCGCTCTCTTGTAGTGAAAATGTTGACATGTGACATTTTTGTTATTAATGCGTACACGAATATCTTAACAGACGAAAGCTTTTTATATATATATGCTCCCTGGCAACATGGCCAAATAAGTCAAAAAATGTACTACTGAAAGGGTACAATTAATTCAATCCCTTATTGAAGCTTGAGGGTGCTGGTGAGATGCTCTCCAGAAACCCCAAACTGAAATAATTTTACCCTTACGTCCCAGTACGTCCATGCAATCATGTCTTATGCGAGTGTAGTTTTTGCTCACGTGCCTAGGATACCGCTCAATCCGCTTCAGATCATTCAGAATCGTTTTCTCCGTAGGGCGACTGGTACCAGTCGAACCTCAGTCTGCACCACTACATGGGGATGTATAGTTTCTTTAAGCAGACTGCCAGATGTTATTTTGACAACGCTCCCCATCATAGGAATCCGTTAGTTAGGGAGGCTGTCGACTACGTTTCCATCCCTCCTCCCTCTGTCGTGACTCCTCCGGCCGCACGGTCCGACGTCCTAGGCACAAACTTAAGGACCCGGATGACGTAATCACAGCATCCATCGAAAGATGGATTGTTGCGGTTACATATGCGGGACGCGTATGGTCCCTATTCGTCCCGGTACCGCCGCATACCAAGCTCTCACTCACGAGGCCCGACCTGGGTCGGATTGAATCGTTTCTTGCTGGACTCTTAGTGAACCAGCGACAAAACTCCCAGTTACTCGATTCCACTCACACTTCAGATTTGGTTGAAGCCTCTCATTCAATCTCATTGGAGAGCAAGCTCAAAGTATTCCAGTCGTGTCGGAGGTTCCCCTGGATTTTCCCCAGGCCACTCTCCAACCGCGCATCTGCCGGTATTGAGCTCGCCCTATAAAGCCACAGTCAGGTGAAATAAAAAACAAAAAAGATTCATGTACACAATTACTTAACACCAGAGAGCCTACTCCGAACTTGGTATCGTGCCGTCCCTTTCACTCATCTAGTGTATAACACGAGAGTGAAAGGGACGGCACGATACGAAGTTCGAAGTTCGGAATAAGCCGTCAGAGTTAAAAGACGATGCCGATATCGAACGTTGGCGCAGAGCGTTGTGTCAGGGTTAATATGATGGCCCGCAGGTTCGCTCGCTGTTCTAAAGAAAGTAAAGGTTAGGTACCCTTTTTGAAGCATATTGTACCAACTTTTATACAAGCACCCCTAACTCGATTCTGCACTGCGTCGGGAATGTTCATGGAGGCTCGACTAGGCTGTTTTTATGCAACGATGCGTAAGATAAAACTGTCTATGCCATGATCTATGTTAGTCGGAAAATAAACAATTATTATTAACTATAAATTCAGTACATTTTTTAAAAATAATTCATAAAAAACTGAAAATGCGATTGCCAGGGAGCACGAATTAACTTTTTTATTTAAGAGATTGAATATAAAACCTTACTTGAAAATTATTGACAACGTGCGCAATAATAACATTAATACATTCTTGGCGTTCGATGGGTAAAAAATATGAAGACGCCGTCCATGCCCACCAGGCCACGACCACACAAGACACTTTCAAACTGTTATCGTTAAATAGGTTTAAACTTACCTCTATTTCCGCTTCTTCATGATCGGAAGTGCTTGTAAAGCTGGATTCATAATATTCAGATGTGATGGTTTCTGATGCGCTCTGATGCCGGACGGACAATCACGAGCGTATACAATACATACTGTACATGTCGCATTATATAAATAAAATTATGACGATGTCTAACGATTTATTTAAACTTCATTGCACGAAAAATACAGTGTACAAATGACTACCTTAATGCCAAGTGGCATTCTCTACTAGTAAACCACAGAGACATCTAAAAACGGTGCAGGAAAATGTAGAAACGTTGAAAGTGCAAAACAGACGCCAGTAAAATTAAGATCTAAACGATCTCATGTGCTGCGATGCCTATGACACATTATGACGATTTCTGACGATATTTTGAATCAGTGATACAAGTGGTAGCTTATAAAACATGCACAACACAAAGTTCTCGTTAGACAGATTCCGAGCTCCCAATGATGCTTTGAGTGAGGAACCTGCATTTAAACAGTTTACAATCTGTAATAAAAACAACCTAAATTAAATATTTTTAGATTTTATATGTGTCAGTATAACCATTTTCAACTCATCAATGAATCGGCAACGGGCTGGTGAGTGTCGCCACCATCTATATATAATTATATAGGCTTACCATCAGGCCGTATGATTATTTGCCACTGTTGTGGTATTTAAGAACTGATTTTGAAGAAGATTATATCCAATCTATGGTGTCAGTAAAAATAAATTGATTCGATACATGGTAAAACCCCTTTTTTACATTGCGCGTCAGGGGATAAAAGCAGTGTATGCATCATTTCGTTTTTCACGCGATGGGGCGTCAGAGCCCGTCACATACACAAGAACACACGCCAGTGCACACTCGTCAGATCTGTTGTGTCGCGGCCGCTTCCCTACCCCCCGCACCTCAACTGCTCTGATGCGAATCAGAGTCACTTCTGTCGCGTCACAACGTAACATAGCACATCGTCGGAGAGCATCAGATGCAAGTGAACCAAACCGTACTAGTTAAATGTATGAAACCGACATCATTCTGGCGCTTCAAGACACAACACGTGGCAATAGTATGAATCCGGCGTTGATACGAACACCGTACTGGCTGCGACTCAAATGGTAGGTTAAATTAATGCCCGAGACCGCAAAGCTGTACAGTAGAAAATATCTCGAAGGCCAGTACGGCATCGACCTGCCATTGGGGCAAAAAGCATTTTATGCTCACATTCTTCTACATTTTTTTAATGACAACACTTTTTTAGATTTTTTTTTAACTACAATTATTTTGTAATCATTACTTTATAGTAACGGCATATCGAATCTCTCCAAACCATACAGAGAAACAAGTTAATAGTGAATACCAGAAGTATGTATACTTCTTTTGAGGTATTGGAGATGCCATATTTATAAAATATAGATATTGAATGAATTATATTATATACTAATATTACACTGCCGCTTATTAACAGTGACCATCTGTCGTGAAGTTTAACCATACAGAAATGCATACAGATAGGTTCCAACTGCACGCCGTGATATACTGGTGCAGATAATATTGATGGTATGCAGTCCGAGTACGTTCAAATATTTTATGTTACACACTGCAAACATACATATCATTAACCCTATTGCCCAGAAGGGTAGGTAGAGGCAGTGTTAGAGATCACTGTTTTCCATTTGCTACGATCCTTGACAAACTTATTTCGTGTACTCTCATAACATTTCTCAAACACAAGTCACTTCTACACTGACATACGGGGTAATTTCTGTGGCAATTGCACAGAAACGTTCGGTCTAAAAGTATTTCCGGACTGGCACCTAAAATATATAATAAAATGCCAAGAAACATATTCTAAGTTAGAAGAATTGGTAGAATACAAAAAAGCTTGTTTGCATTCCTAGTGAAAGTAGCCTACCAATACTTGACAGATGAAGAATTTTAATTGTCTAGCACGCCCCATCTTTGAATTTGAGTCCGTGAGTTTGAGATTATTTATTTGTATGCCTTATGCCAAAATATAGTGATACACTAAAATATTTAAAATAGTTGTAAGACTTATGATGAGCTATTGACCTGTGTTTACAAATATAGTTTGTACAGTCGAACAAATAAGGAACTTACCTTTTCACTTTAACGCCATGTTAAACTGTCATACTAACATTTCCAACCGGAGGAGCGCTAGCGGCCCAGCGGCGCCCGTGTGCCGCCTGCGGTATGCCAAGTTAAGCAATTCCGGTCGAAGTCAGTTCTTCCGTGCTTTGGAAGGCACCTAAAGCCGTTGAGCCCGGCTGCTGTCTATGATAGCAGTAGTTAAGCCAAGTTAGAGGCCTTCGGGCGGCTTGTGAACTTCTAACAATCAAGTTGCCCACTCACTTGATAAGCCTAATTCCAATGAGGTCTGGTACCCCTTCGGGTTGGAAGGTCAGATAGCTGTCGTTTCCGTAAAAACTAGTGCCTAAGCCGAACCTAGGGATTAGGTAGCGGACCCCGGGCATCCTTCAGGATGCAACAGTACTGGGATAACGCTAGCAGGATGATGATGACTAACATTTGCAACCGGTGGAAACCACAAACTATCAAAGTGTACAGCTACTTACGAGTTCGACTGTACGAAACTCTCAAGGCGAAATTGCTTCAATACATGCAAAGACGATTTGGAACGCAAGACTATAAGTTAGATTCTTGCTTGCGTTCATGTGACAGAATTTGGCCTGACAGTTTCGACCGCACTATAAATATTCTAACTTGCTTGACGTTTCTTAGGATACTGTTGTTTCTGTCAGATGAGAAAGGATATGCTACATTTTATTACCGATAGATTTTTCCTTCGCAGCTAATTTTCTTTCAACTTCACTTTTCACACTCCACTTTCACTGCCATGCAATGTTGGCATTGGCACCAACGCTCCGCTATGCACAGTCAGACGTGCCTTTTGCTATATTATCTGTCTTACTGTACCAGATTTCCAAACATTCAGTCTCTTTTCAATAAAGCTACTATTTCCAGTTATACGAACTGCATTTTACAATCTTTCTATATCGACCGTAAATGGAAAGTCGGTCATAAACTCGCTTATTTTAAATTCTACGACTTTTCTTTTTGCTTATATTCATAATCATTTAATTAATTCCACTTAAAAACCTCATTAATGTATGTATGTAATAATATGAAAGCAATATGCATGTCACATAAGATAATCATTGTTAATTCTACGTACCGTCAACCAAAACATCTCGCCGTCGACGCTAGTAAGGGAACGTACCCAAAATTCGTGACCCGGGAGGAGAGATGGGGGAGTTCAAAATACTATGCTTTTTCGAGCTACATTCAAATGATGATAAAGCGTTGAACGATTTTTAAACTCGCAGCACCGTTTCCGATGGTACAAAACCTTTTCTTTATACCAAATCCAGTTTTTTTTAACTTCCCCGTCTTCAAAACGATTTAAAGCTATATATTACCGGCGTATACTATGGGTGATCACCGATGGGGGGCGGGAGTCAAAAATTGTAAAGAATGGGACACGTAACATGGGTACGTTCCCTAGTACCAGATCATTAGCATACGGGTAAGGCTCAGCGGAATATTTGGCTCAACTGGCGAAGTACCTTCACCTCTCTGAAGGTTATAACAATAACAACCACAGTCATGAACTTTTGTAGTCGCAAGCGTCTTTTTGCTAGGTTGTCTACTTACCATCACTGTCGGTTAAAAAAAGAGATCCTAAGATCTTATGTACAGCGAGCAGTTTTCCGTGGACAGAATAAAAGCTGCTGTTAATTATAAAATGATATTTCGTAAGTAAGTTTTCTAAGAAAACCCAGTGGTATACGGGATTGATACTCACGGCCTTTCGAGATTGAAGAGGCTCTAATTAGTTTACCGTATACCTATACAGACTACTTATAAATTAAATTCTTGTCAAAAAAATTGGGAACATGTACCCATCTTGTTACAATAGGTATTTCTCCTACACTAAAGGTGGGGATGCCTTATTTGTCCGTCGTAAAACCCATCGAAGAGAGTACCGATAGATGATGGATCATTTGGCATCATAAGTATTTTGGGTTTTAAAAAACGTATTTTGATCCAGACATCCGTTTGTGCTGAGCACTGGCCACTTAAGATCATAAGCAAATACATCCGTAGTTTCTAGTAAAAAAAAACCCTTTTAAGCCGCAATGTGACGAGCGACAACTACGAAATCCTGGACGGTTCTTTTTTCTTCATGCTTATAGTAACCGTCTTTATCATGACTTGATTAGGTACCTGAAAAACCAATAGTAATTAAATATTTAAGTAGTCACTTTCACGCTAGGTAAGTACTGTGTAACAACTTATAGTTGTGTCAACAAAGGGGCTATACAAAATAATCCAAAAATGAAAAAATAAAACGAGACTATGTTAGGTAGGAACTACTGTGTAGGTATGCAGTGTTGGAAGACTGTCTAACAGAGCTTCTTAAGACTGAAGATGCGTTATGTAGTTTGAGGGATTTGTTTTCACTTATATAACAACTTAGGTATAGTAGGGTTAACAGACGGACTATGCGAATACAAGAATGGAAAAATGCGCGGCCCGATTATATTTGGTATACTATGTTAGGCAACCTTCTGGGATGCGTTTTATATGTTACGTCAGAAAAATAATGCCTTAAATTGTAAGTAGTATTTTATAGTCCCAACTCTTCCGACATGAAACTTGCAGTTTAGGTTAGATTCGTTCGTTGTCTAAGTTCTTCAAAGCGGTACTCGGGGCTTCGTCGACTTGCTGACGAAAAGTACAAAACAGTTATAGGTTTACAATCTGACAGTTTATAATCTCGCTAGTTAGATTATAATGTAACGATTATTACTATTGTATGGTAATATATATTAGATAGTGTAGTTTGAAGGCTTGTTTTCATAAGTACGCTACGGTCTCTGCTTAACATTGGGCAGACCGTACGCTTGTCTGGCACCGTCGTGTTATATAAAAAGTATGTGCGAAAATATACCCTATGTTGGGGAAGTAAAGAATACGTACTCAGTAATAAAACTAATAAAGCCTGTTAATAGAACCATGACTGCATCGCTGCAGAGGATTCAGGATCATACTCCTTTAGGGCCGATAACGAGTTTGCAACTACAATGGCATTAATTACAAACCAAACAGAAAAACTAAACACTATCTAAATGGTCATGGAAGTCGAATAAACATTGGTCATTTAAGTTTTAATATATAAACGAGATATAGATGTTTAGTTCATACACATTTACATACACTAAAACAAAACCCTCCTTAATTGCAACAGTCGGGTAAAAATCAATAAAGGGTAGTCAACGCTTGTACTTGCGTGCAGTCGCAAGCGGCTATTATGGTGCGGCTACGGTGTCTGGTTAACATCAAGTGGGCCGTAAGTTTGTTTGCCACCGTTGCCTGGTCAAAATGCTGGACGACCAGTGTGTGAGAGATGCGTATTTCGCCTACTTTCAATCTATTATTATATATGGGGACAGGCCGCAGCCTCATTCCTTTCATCAACAAGAGGAGGGATGTGCCCAGCAGTGGGACATATATTGGCTGATGATGATGATGACGATGATGGTGGTGATGATGATGATGATGATGATATACTTGTTGACTTGCAATAGCGTGATCGTGGACATACGTCATGGTTTCATGAATAAATCAACGGGTAAACGGCCAATCAAAATGCTTCCAAAGTCCCAATGCAGCCGTTGTCATTGTGATATCAATGCAATCATTGTCAATCCACTCGTATTACTTGCTATTTGCTTGATATACGTACCACAAACATTATGACGTGTATCATAGTATTGTGATAATGCCTCAACCAAATTAGCATTCAATAATATTGGTAATTCAAACTTCTTGATAATGCCAGTCGCGCCCTCTAAAATCTTGTGTATTTCCACCATGGCCACTGATTCAGCGATCCGGTTTAAACTGAAAGAACTGGTGTTAAACTAATAAATCTTTATCCCAATGTTTATTACGTATGTAAAGCGATCCTAACCGCGACGCTGGTGGACCTGTGTTCGAATCCCGGTCAGGGCATTTTAGTTCCTGAGTCTTGGATAGTTTCTATGTATGTTAAGGTTTTATCAATCTATGTAGGCAAGCATGTATAACGTCGCCTAGCGCCCATAGTCGTAGTAAAAGCTTTGATTACATGCGGACTAGGTCGATTTTTTAAGATAGTCCACATTGTTACATTTATGCATACAAATGTTTAATGTAAAATGAATACCAATATTGCGATATTTTTGTAATGCATGTTGGCAAAAAGTTACAAATATACTGAGGAGCATATCAAATTAATACTGACGATAATGTGTAATGCCGCTTTCAATAATGATCCAGTACTGTTTTCTGTTGATAAAAATTAACAAAACGGTATCATAAAATGCATAAACAATAAAAGCAGTGTAAATATCCCTTTCAATACTGCATAAAAACTTTTGATAACATACCAGTATCATAAAAAAAACACTGTGTTAAGGCCCTAAAAATATATGTAAGTAAGGCAAAATATATGGAAACATGGCAATCCCAAGTTAAGCACTCTAGAATGATATCTTACTCTTAGTGTTAAAATTAAGTCGCTCTTATTGATACCGTTTTTATAACCTATTTATAAACATCCAGTTAGGTAAAATATCATTGTGTACATCTGTGACTATCAAGACAGACAAACAGACAGAAAAACGGACAGAAGAATCAAAGTGAAGAAAGTTCTTTAGGCACCTTACCTAACAGAGTAGCGCAATGACAAATACATAGACGACCGCTTTAGCCTAGTTGGTAGTGACCCTGCCTTCGAAGCTGGAGGTCCCGGGTTCGAATCCCGGTCGGAGCATGTATTTGTGTGATGAACACGAATATTTGTTCCTGAGTCATGGACGTTGAATACATAGAAATGTATTTAAGTATCTATTTATCTATATAAGTATGTATATCGTCACTTGGTACCCATAGTACAAACTTTGCTTAGTTTGGGACTAGGTTGATTTATGTAAGATTGTCCAAAAATATTTATTATTTATTATTATTTATAGATAGAAAGATTCACAAACCGAGGAAACATGGGTCGGGAAGCAGACAGACGGAGGGAAGGATAGTTAGGCACACCTTTATATAGCCTAACGTATTTCGACTTATACAGGCATAAAGACATGGACAAACTGATGATCGTCAGTCTGGTAACAGTACCTCTGCTCAACGAAAACTATAGCCATAATAACCACCTACAACTGTAGACATGTGATGTGGAATTCAGGAATATACATAACTTCTTAATGTGAACACAGTGCGTCCAAAAAACAATATAGGGTCGGTGGCGTGTTATCACCCCGGCATTAAAAATATTTTATGCATAAGATTTCTTAGTTCCGTATAGGAGAAAATTGTAAAACAGTAAATACCTAAACCGTGAAACAAAAAGTATGTAGTTATTACAACTATGTAGCTCCTACCTTCTCTTAGCCGAGGCTCGCAGACGCAACTAGCTAGATTGCTAAAAAATCATACCATTGCGATACCAACCGCCCACCTTGTTCAATTCAAGGATCTCCGAAATCATCATCCAACATCTTCATCGGCGAAATTAGCATCAATATCAGAGATAGAGACGTTGTCAACTGTCTCACGGCCTGTGTTCAGAAAGTGGAATAAATGGATGAAATTAATTAGTTACAAACGAAGCATACATAAATCTGTACACTTATAGCCTGCCCCAGAAAATTATCTCCGTGTTCATGACCGAATATCATAGTTTATTTTGCAGTATGTATCTATAGATATAAGGTCTATACATTAATCCAAGACTAAGAAGATACCTAGCTTGTTCAAATTCATCATATTGTTCAACTTTTCAACGCCAACGATATATATATCCGTCACGGCGTGCAGTGCGATATCAACCTATATTCGCACATTATAGGGTTCAACTTCGCGTTTGACATTTCCATGTAATGGCGTGTAAGTGACAGCTTCTGTATTTGACAGGACGTTGAAATGGTATAGCTGCAGAACGTACCAAAGAAATAGACAAAGCTACCTATTCATTCATACACACATACCCACATTTAAGATACATACATACACTCGAAAAACGTGACAGGCCTAATACTGCCGCAGTCGGGTAAAAAGTACAGACACAGATCAGAAGTTATGATTTCACCTGTTTCTTATCTTAAAACAAGAAAATGTAGTAGGCAACTCAACTCCGAATTATCTCATTTTTTATTTTACCTACACAAGATATATATATATATAATTTCATTATGCAGGTTAGAACTTTATGGGTAACATTAGCAAGAAATAGTACCTTAATCCTTAGTAAACTGCGGTATCTATTTGTCAGTTGGCCATAATAATATTGTAGATCTTAAGGCTCCGAGATTCCTGTATCTAACTCAAAGTTTATTTTCTGTCAAGGGTTATATTTCTGGCATAGAGATAGGGTACAGCGGACTATCAGTTTATTCATATTTCTTACCATCTTACTCAACTGGGGATTACCTCCTTATTACAGAAGAGCGCAGCCATAATAACACAGTTCCTTTCTAGGTATGAGGTGTCGTGTTCCTGGTGTGAGTAAAGTTAGGCTTGTTCCTCTTCGGCTGAACCTCCGTGGTATCCAGATACTCTATCGCGCTAGTAACATAGAGCTAATGCTATGCGGCAAGCCGAAATGAAAACCTTCCATGTAAGAAGGTACTATTAATTATTAATTATTATGTGGTAAAGCCGCCTGATACCCGAGGATGTGATGTGTTAATATCGACACATATACACAAGAATTCTAATTCTTCTAGACTTGCTATTATCCACAGGCTACGATGTCTACCTAACCATCAGGCAAGCCGTAAGCTTGTTTGACACTGTCGTTGCATATCAGAAATGCAAGCAAAATAAGACAGACATACCATACATACATATCTCATTTTGAAGACGCCCGTCTCATAGACCTTGATGTACGACGTCAAGTAGGAAATATTGATCCCAAGTACAACTAGGTACATCACAGCATCGACCAGATTTACAGGCTGCGGCTTCGCAAACTATATCAGGGCTCACGCAAATAACTAGATTAATAAAAATGTATTATAGATCAATGCAGATTACTTACGAATGTACTGAGAATACGTGGACTTTGTATTTTATCCGTTTATTTTTATCTTATTCACAATTTTCAATCCCTGTAAAAATGCTAATATTTTTTATGATATGACATGTAGATAATTGATTGACACGACCTGTCAGATATTTCTTTAAAAAGTAATCCAACCTCTTAATGCTAGAGATACACCACCGGATTATCTGTTTGTTGTCAACAATATAAATCTAGAAGAAGTATACAACTACAGACATCTGGTGTCAAGTAGAATAAGTTATAACACTCAATTAACGTAGAGTTAACTGAGAGTTAAATCTTAAAACTCAATATAATCCGATCCCTGCACGCGTTACCTCGAAGTTGTATACATCAAAAAATAGCTTGCATTAGAGCCTTTAACGTGATATAAGTCACCAGTGTATACACATAGGCATCTTTGAGTAGTAGCTGATTTTTCGTTCACACATATCTTTCGTTTCTTAATTCTAGTCCATTAAATATTTCAGCGCTGATATCGGTAGGCTTATGTGGCCCAATTATCATTATCTTTCGTATGTGATACCTTATATTTAATTACATCATTTGCATTTTGTATAATAAACGTTTTTATGCGATACATACTTTTGTCAATTACTCGGCCCCTGCACGCTGTCCAACATTGGTGCCATACAATGAAATACTGCCACGATTAAGACCTTTCAAACGAGATATGTCTCAACTGTATACACCGATGGGACATTTTGCCCATTCTCCTTTGATGTTGAACTAAAGAAAGCTTAAATTGTCTTTTTAAATGGTGAATAGAAAAGGAATATTTTTTATTTAAAAAGACAAATATAGAACAAAAAAGTATATTGAAATTATAAACCATACAACCCATACATGTAATATAGCTATTTTCAATCCACTGATTTAAAATAATAGACGACGTTATGTTTACTACTTTCATTGCGATTGCAATATAATTTCATAGCTATACATTACATACTCCGAAATATCCGGACATCCGGATTGCAAACCCTAGATGGTTGGTGTTGATCTAAAAATTTGGACAGCTTGCAGTCAGAAACTGCAAATTATGGAGGTCTATGCTCTGACTTAACATGTTGGTATAACAATAAAAAACCTATTAATTATGTGCTCTCTCTAGTTTTTTGACATCAAATCAAGCCAACTCGTCTATTTCAAAGGCAAAGACAAATCCGTTGACACTCCTTTGTTAGCTTATTCCTCATGCATGAGCAGAACATGTTATTATTATTCATCGTCTTAGTATTTTAGTATTTGTTGCTACAGGTACTGTCTACTAATCAAGAACCAACAAACGTTAATGCTCGAAATTATGCTCGAAACCCATTCAATTAGTGACTTTACTATATCTTCTAGAAGGTTTAGATTGCATTAACAGATTTTGCGTGTTGTCAGAAACCAAAGATATACCTTCTATATATATAATTATAATCAGACGCATTTAATTGGGTAACAATTCAAGCAACTCCTACATTCGATTCAGTGTAAAAAACGAGTAATACTCATTATAAGTAATACGAGTACATAGACAACGAGATAAAACCAGACTGTGGGTGTACCATAAACTAGAACTCGTTACTTAACTATCAAAATGATTAGCAGAAATGTAGGCTGCCAATTTGTAATATATAGCCAAATCATTATTAATTGCTTAAAAACTTAACGGCGTATGTAATAACAACATGTCAATCATGGTTTTAAATCACTATGCTTTATTTTGGTATGATTGCTTCGGATAGTAGATATTAGTCACGATGATTTACTACTGCTTGGTTATTACTGCTTGTTCGGAATAAGGTACCTTATAAAATATGTCATAGTCATTAACCTTGATTCTGGATTTTTAAAGAAATTTATACAATGGGAGTGACAATCAAGCTTACGGCCTATCTAATGGCACAGAATAATTAATAGTACTTACGTGCAGAGGTTTTCTGTCTAACAAAACAGTTTCATATTTGACAGTTTATCATGGCATCCCGCGCACGCGTTCGCCGCACAGCGCGTGCTCTTTCGTACATAGCGCGATAGGGTATTTGGCCACCACGGAGGTAGGCGAGGTAGGCGAAGCGGCGCACGAGGAATTGACCTGCTAAGGGTTAGCAGACACAATAGCCTAAGGGCGATTGATTGCAGGAGTTATTGGCTTGAGGATTTGTATAGATGGGTCACACTTACGTCCGCATACCATCGATAGGCTCATGCTGGCTAATGACGTACGTCGTGTCACCAACACTACTAACCGATGTACCGGATTGCCATACTTGGCGTAGTATATTATTAATAAAACGACTTTTAAATTAAATATAAATAAATATTTGTGGACAATCTAACCACAAATCGACCTACTCCCAAACTAAGCAAAACTTGTACTATGGGTATTAAACGACGATTATACATACATATATAGATAAATAGATACTTTAATATATAGAAAACATCCATGACTCAGGAACAAAAACTCGTGGTCATCACACAAATAATGGCCCTGACGGGGATTCGAGCCGAGGACCTCCGGTTTCGTAGGTAGGCAGGGTACCAACTAGGCTAAAGTGGTCGTCGAGAAAAATCTTTTTTTTACTAATATGTATTTGTTGCTATGAAAATGTTCACATTGGTATAGTTAAACAATGCTCTATAAAATGGCATTTCAAACATTTCTCTTGAGATTATTGATTACCGAACTCAAGTTGATATTACCTACTTGAGTTGGGTACTTCTACAAAGGCGTGGAGGCCTATAATCTAATCAAATAATTCTCATTTAATATTAAATTATTAAATGAGAATTATTTGATTATTTAGAACGCGTTCCTAAGAAAACAAAGCACTACACCATCACAAGCACACCTTTGATTACCCTGAATATCCTAGTCAGGAAGTAAATTTCAAAAACCCCCAAGTGCAGTTCAAGAAACGCAATTTGAAATGCAAAATCACTAGAAAAATCTTGGAACGTAAACGGTTACGAGTGAGAGAGCCACTTTTAAAAACTACGTCCAAGTGCGGTCTTTGAGATTTGCGGACGTGTTATCGTGTTTAGAAAGAACATAGTATGGATAGGGCACTTCTACGGGGAGAAAATTGGACGTTCTTGTATCTCCGTGTTTGTCGCTCGGGTATGGTAAGTGACACAAACATATAAGAAGATGTTTGAACGTTGAATTTCGATTTCTGTTTGCCTTAAAATATTTGACGATTTCCCGTCATGTCAAGAAACATGAAGGTGTAGTCATTCCGATGGCAAGATGGGAACATGTCACATTTGTCATGTCACACAGTCAAATCACGCTCCTGTTAGAGTCACATTAGGGTAAGTGCGGGATATATATATTTTTTATATTTTTATAATGAATTCAAGGCATGATTACATAATTTTTAAGCACGCTGTAGACTTACCAGTGTATGAACCTTTGCATGAATGCAGAAGGATATCTGCGTATCCCTAGATATAATCATATCACATTACTTCATGATACGGCCTGCAAGGTCTGCGGAGACACTGGTGGCATAGTGCTACGCCTCGGAAGAGAGACCTAGCTACGAGTATAACATCAGCCAGGGATTGAAACAGAATTTCGCATAAGAATTATCAATCCACGTTAACATGAACGCGGAGCACAAACGCATAAATAACGTTAACTATCGCGGACGCTCATTGCACGTCGTATCTCTGCACGTGAAACTCATAACATTCATAAAATGATTACGTGAGAAGAACCAACCGAGTCTAACTCTCTGGATATACGGCTTGTTTTCCACCGACAGGACACTGTGCCTATTTTCACTTAGGCACGAGGATGATCGTGACACTGTGTCGAATAGAGCGTGGCTATTGGAATCTTGAGAGCTTATTCTTTGAAAGTTTTACGTTAAAATTTGATCGTTTGAACGGGCATTTTGAGGTAGACATGCCTGAAATTAATCAAACCTTAAATATAGAGGAAACTTTATTTCATGTAATATTTTTATGCAATGAAAAGAATGCAAAAAACAGAAAAGTTGTGAAACGCAATACGTCAAAACGACAAAAAACTATTTTTATGATTCCGCTTGAATAACATAGTTACGACGATAGAGGTGCTGATAGGTAGACAACAAAGTCGTAGGTAGTTTATATTATACGGAAATTATTTGTTATATTGAAGTTTCATGGTTATGGTTCGTTAAATTCCATTCCTCTGTGAGGCAAGGCAAAAAAGTACGATTAGTATATCATCAATATTTAGCTTTATCTTAATATTTTTTTTCCCTTCATGCCTCATAGCTGTGAAACAACCTGTATATTGTCAATGTCCATAGACGCAATGGCTGATAATCTCCACTGACTCACTTCAAGGCCATACGTATGGGAGCAAGAAGTCCATGTTTCGATTTCCCGATTTCACAGAAGCTACTATAAGGCCGGGTTTTATAAAGATCCGTTAGACCAAATTTCAGTAACTTAGTACATTTTTTGACATAACAAACCGACATAAGATCTAACGGATCTTTATAAAATCGAGCCTAAATCTCGATAGATATTCCTAAATGACGGTAAAAGTACTTTCTTAGTTACGGTATGAGAGGTGAGGTGATAAACGAGTTCTATGAAGGTTGAAAGTCTTAAATAATTCTGAAGTAAACACACTGTGTAAATCTTCTAATAGAGCTGTACAGTCCATATGTATACAACATTTTGCCATTCCGTTCCTGAAAGGCGGTTAATATTTATTGCAGCAACATCTCTAGTCGCATTCCCCTTCCTACTATGTACGTCTTGTAAAGCAACACTGTATAAACATCACTTTATGGCGACATTACGAAAATCGCACTGGGACTCTTAACATCTTTATTCAGTTTATTCACACGCCGGCCTACTATAAAAATGGCCCTTATATCGACCTTATCAATTTTATACGTTGGCAACATTGTTTTTCTACGACGTATTGGGATACTTTATCTGTTCCATATCAATAACAATAAAATAAACCCAGGTTTTATCTGAAAGTAAGCGTTCGAATTCTGTTGAGATGGCATTCAATGATAGTATCTTAAATCATTATTGTAAGCTGTATTCAAGTAATAATGATGTCATTATTTGTTATCTGAGGTGTTTGAAACATTTTAAGATCGACCGATTTATTAAGGTGGTACTTTAAGAACTTCAATGTGATTCAGGTTTGCTCTACTCTGATTTTATTATTTTATTTTATTCGCATATTATTTCTCCTCATTTAACCTTGTTACACAATTCAGTTATTTGATATCAACTAATATTTAATTTCGTTTTGCTGTTTCAATGTTATTATTTCTGCTTTAGAGTTTTTATACTTATTAATTTATTCTATATACTATTTCACCATATTAGGGTCTTATCGTCGCGTTTCCTTATTTTATGTAAATATAAATACGAATTTGTTTCTGTGAGGAGTTATTTAAAAGTGTTAATTGTAATTTAACTTATTCTGCGGCCATTAGCATTTTATGCCCGGAACATTAACGGAGCAGTCTCATATAAATTGTCCTTTTATCTACTAGCACGGCACTTATTATTCTTTTAGTAAATTTGTAAGTTAATGGAAAATTGAATGGTTCGATGAAGTTTATTTATTTCTTATGCCTGCGACTTGACAAGTAATAATATGAACGTCAAAAAAGCAATACGATATAAAATTGCTTTATTAAATTAAAGATATTCTAGTTATTAGTGTTATTACGCATAAGATTGTAATATTTTTTTTTACAAATAAAAGAAAGTAATAGTTTACGTTTGCAGCGGTACTGCTTAATACGAAGGAACGGTTGATGAATTTGGAACTGGGTAGCGATTACACCTATAGCTCAGTTGGCTAGAGCTACTGGCCGCGAGTGCCGGGAGGTCGCAGGTTCGAATCCTGCTCGGTGCCTAAATTTTTCCTTCATTCTAAATTTAGATTGTAAAATGTTTGCGTAAATAATAGCTGATATGATGGGTATTCATGTTAAAAGTTGGAAATATTAGAGTTCAGTGAAATGTTATCTGTATTTTTTATTTGCTAAATGTATCCATGCCTGGAATTAAGAACGAATTTGGTAATAAACCACCTTTACAGAAGTAATTATATAACAATCTTTCCTAGTTTTCTTAAAAGTTTATGTTTCACAGAAATTTTATATTAAACACTTTCATATCATAAAACTTAAACCCACGTTCAATACTTAGACCGCTTTGTTCTCGGGCGCATTTAGCGCGCCGTCAACTCTATTAAGCAAAAAATTAAACAAATAAAAAAACAAATAAACAGCCGAGACTGGCGTCCCAGCCATTCAGTCGCGAATAAAAGTGTTTAATTAAACGTTGTTATTGATGGGGTCCACTAGATGGCGTTTAATCAACAGCCTGCACCTCGTACTGAGTTTCATTGAGCTTGTCCCTGATATGCACAATTGCACATAGAAAACACAACTTTACAAAATGCTCATGTATGTGACACAACTATTACTTAACTAACATCGGTGAGTAATAGTAAATGTGACGTAGGTATTTGTTTGTATTGTTTCACTGTATAGAGTAATCTAACCGTCTAAATGTTCGCGACATAAGTTCTCAAGTAACATTAAGTTAAGCCCGACCAGGAATATATGACCGTGCGCCATGTTGCGGCATTTCATTGCAACTAATTTCTGACTGCCAATAATTTTTATGATAGGTTGTCAGACATGTCAGTGTCATAGTTGCGGTTTATTTCAATAGATAATAGTAGTGTTGAAAATTAAATCATGAATAACAAAAAATGCCCAAAACATTATTAATAATGTATAATATTGTAAATTGATGAAAATAACGCTTGGTAAATGCATTTTTTTTAATTATAATTCTTTAAACTGGAAAGAAATTATTGAATTAACAAGATTAACATTGGAAATATTGAAACTTCAAACTTGTAATTATGATGGTAGCTTTCAAGAATATTCATTAATGATCGATTTTTCAATCGCCAGACAAAATTATGCGTCAGTTAATAATAATAATAATAATAATAATTTGCACCAAATAGACAGGACCTGTTGGAGCTACTCAAAACGACAGAAGCTTTCAGTAGCGCCATCAGAATGGAATTTGGTGTAGATAAGTGTGCGGTCATGCATGTACAGCGGGGGAAAGTTGTAAATTCGTCAAATTTACAACTTTCTGAGGCAATGTCCCTCAGATCTCTCTCCGAAGCAGAAACCTATAAATATCTTGGTATGTCACAGTCTTTGGGTATTGAGGGTGAGGGCGTAAAGCGGGCGTTGAAGGAACGCTTCTTCTGTCGCCTGACAAAAGTGCTTAAAAGTCTTTTGTCGGGCGGCGACAAGGTGCGCGCCTTCAACGCCTGGGTGATGCCCTTGCTCACATACTCCTTTGGCATACTAAGATGGACTCAGACTGAGCTGGATGCCCTGGACCGAAGGGTGCGTGTACTGCTCACTGCGCACCGCATGCTACACCCACGCTCGTCTGTTATGAGACTGTACATCCCACGGAAGTGTGGAGGTCGCGGCTTTCTAAATGCCAAAGACTTCCACAACCGTGAGGTGTGCAGTCTCAGGGATTATTTCCTTAACAGCGAGTGTGGGATGCATCGGGACGTAGTAGCAGTAGACGCATCTTTCACCCCGCTTTCCATGGCAAAGGAGAACTGGCGCAGACTTAAAGTATGGAGCACCGAGGAACGCAAGGCGGTATGGAAGAGTAAGGAGCTACACGGGCGGTTCTACAGGGCCCTCACAGGGCTCGACGTAGACCTGCTCGCGTCGGTGAACTGGCTACGTTTCGGGGATCTCTTCGGGGAGACCGAAGGTTTTGTCTGTGCAATTGCGGACGAAGTTATCATGACGAACAACTACCGGAAGTATATCCTGAAGGACGGTACGGTCGACATTTGTCGGGCATGCCGCCGTCCCGGAGAATCACTCAGGCATATCATTTCCGGTTGTGGTCATCTTGCTAACGGCGAGTACTTGCACAGACATAACTTAGTAGCCAGGATCATTCACCAGCAACTTGCTCTTTTATACGGTCTTGTGGACTTCGAAGTGCCGTACTATAAGTATACACCTGCACCAGTTCTCGAAAATGGTCGTGCCACGCTCTATTGGGATCGATCTGTCATCACGGACAGGACTATTGTGGCCAATAAACCTGATATCGTGCTGACAGATCGATCGAAGCGCCAGGCAGTGCTCGTTGACATCACCATCCCCCATGACGAGAACCTCGTGAAGGCCGAGAAGGACAAAGTCAGCAAGTACCTAGACTTGGCACACGAGGTGACCGCCATGTGGGATGTTGATTCAACGATCATTGTCCCGATAGTCGTCTCTGCGAACGGTCTAATAGCGAAGAGTCTCGACCAACACCTCAAGAGACTCTCGCTAGATGGCTGGGTCAAGGGTCAGATACAGAAGGCGATACTCCTGGACACGGCGCGGATAGTCAGGAGGTTCCTCTCTCTGTCGCCCTAACCACCGGTAGCTTAGGCCCTGCCTCGCTGCCGGCGGCACACTAGGTTAGGTTTTTATAATGATTTTATGTTTTGTAAATATTGATTTATATTTTACTTTTTATATAATTATTATAAAAATCTAGCCTAAGTCTTAAAGAAATAAAGAGAATAATAATAATAATAACAAAAAATATATAAAAATAATAATAAAAAATGAAACTATATCGCAGCAAAATATTTAATAATTAACATCAGAGCTTACAGGTAAACAAGTCAAAACATCATTTAGTCTGTTGCCATATAAATCAGAATAATAGCGTCCTCTTAACAATGGTCATATATTTCTGGTCGGACTTTACCTAGGTATATTGATTTAAACTTGCACTATTTAAACTTACATGATTTTCACACATAAGTATTGGGAGTTAATCGCGTACAATACTATTTATTTTTTTATTTATTTTTATTTATTTATTTATTTATTTGAAACCATACAAAAAACGCATATATCTAAAAACATGAGAATATCCGGCAGATCCCGAACTAGGCTGAGCCTGTATCTCGGGACCTAGCAGTACACTATACAAATGAAATAAGCACGTATGCATCAAATGAACGGCAAATAATAAAATTTAGACTAAACTTAATACATAAATTCCTATAAAGACTAATCTACCAAATATTATATATATATATCTGTGCAGGTATGTGTGTGAGTGTGTGTGTGTGTGTGTGTGTGTGTGTGTGTGTGTGTGTGTGTGTGTGTGTGTGTGTGTGTGTGTGTGTGTGTGTATGTGTGTGTGTGTGGGCGTAAATTTAGTACCATTTAAAGAAATGTACTAGTCTGTATTGAGATCAGGGTTGAAGAAGAGCTTCCGTGTCGTTGTACGTCAGTGATGTGAGCCATTTCTTTAGAATGAGTTTTACCCTGCCCACAGTGTGCTCTTGTATATTATGCGATTTACAAATGGTGTTATAAACTCGTAGATGCATGTATGCTGGGGCGCGCTTTGCAAAATGGGATTTAAACGGTGGGAGAGGAACTCTAAAAATTCTTTTACGGAGTAGAAGGGCATGGTTCGGTAGTTTAGCCACATAACTGTGGGCACGCATTGATGCCTTCAGTATGTATAACTGTCTGACTCTCAAAAGGCCTGTTTCTCGATAGAGAGTGTCAGTGGGGAAGCGGAATGGTTTTCTTAGCATAACCTTAATCACGGCACGCTGGGCTCGTTCTACCAAAAGTAAATGACTTTTGGCGGCGCTGCCCCAGACTCCGACACAGTATTGTAAGATTGACTGACACAGCGCCCTGTAGACAAGGTAAAGAACATCCCTCGTAGTACAGTCACGAAGCCGCTTCATAATGTACATGCATTTTCTCACCTTTTTTGATAGGGTGGAAATGTGCTCTCTGAAAGAGAGGTTGTCATCAATGATCAGACCCAGATATTTTACTTGCTTAGCTCTAGCTATAGTGCTGCAGGCGCAGGTGGTACCAATGTTATTCAAATTGCGACAACCAGGTGTATGAAGGATTAGAGCCTTGTCCGAAGATTCAGATGAAGCAGATGTCTTAGAAAAAGCAAGGTAATTAGATTTAGCGACATTTAGAGTGAGAAGGTTGCTTTGTAACCACGACTCAATCTGCGTGAGTCCTCGTTCAGCTAGTGAGTAGACAGCATCCCACGTCTTGTCGTGAAATAGTGCAACGGTATCATCTGCATAACAGATGATTGTTGCGTGATTGGGTCTTAGATTAAGGATGTCATCCATATACACAAGAAAAAGCGTAGGTCCGAGGATACTTCCTTGCGGAACTCCAAAATTTACGGGTAACTGATCACTGCAGTGCTCACCTATTTTTACTGACTGACGTCGGTCGGTTAGATAGCTACGAAACCATTGAAGAGCCAGCCCCC
The DNA here is from genome assembly GCA_963556455.1 of Epiblema foenella. NCBI lineage: Eukaryota > Metazoa > Arthropoda > Insecta > Lepidoptera > Tortricidae > Epiblema > Epiblema foenella. The sequence continues at coordinate 13,177,346 of OY747107.1, read as the reverse complement.
TTACGCCCGAAGATTCAAGTTTTTGGAGAAGGATGTCCACCGACACAGTATCGAATGCTTTTGCGAGATCCAAGAACACTCCGATACATTTATCCCCGCTATCTACGATGTCTGATATTTTGTTGGCCAAATATATGGCCGCGTCTTCAGTGGATTTGCCTTTTCTGAAACCGAACTGACTGTCAGATAGAAGATTGTTTCTTTCCAGGAAGTTCGTTAGCCGAGTGTTCACAATTTTTTCCAAGATTTTAGAGAAGACGCTGAGCAGGGAAATGGGACGGTAGTTATTGGGGTCGTTCTTGGATCCGCATTTATAAATGGGCGATACCTGTGCTAGCTTCCAGCAATCTGGGAAGAGGCCAGTCTCCAAGCTTAAGTTGCAGATATGAGTCAGTGGCTCGATGATGACGTCCTTGACCTCCTTAATAAGAAAAGGCCTAACTCCATCTATCCCAGGAGCACTGTCGTTCCTGAGCCTAGAAACAAATTTATCTACCTCGTAAACATCCGTTGGATAAAGTAAAAGGGAATTTCCGATACGAGATGAAGACGGCACCTGAGCTGTCAAGGAGGAGTGGCTGGCAGAAATTTTGGTAAGGATGTTATTAGCCAAGTTTTGTCCAACCGTTGCGAAATGCTTATTAATTACGTTAAGAGAATCCTTCGGAGAATCAGTCTGTGATACTAGTTCGATGCTAGAGTCAGATTTAGCAGGACGACAACATATGTTTTTAATAGAATTCCATAATTTTTTGGGATTGTCTTTGGCTTCAATCAACTGTTGACTTTGATACTCCATCCTTAGCTTATACAGAAGATTATCGAAAAAGTTCCTATACCTTTTGAATACATTTTGTAACACAGCATCCTTTGGTGCAGCTCTTGCTTGGCTATGGAGCTTATCCCTGTGCCGCATGCATCTCATTAGCCCAGGCGTAATCCAAGGCTTAAGATTGAATTTTGAGCGACTTATTTTGACTCTATGGGTGTTATTTTTTATAGCAGTTGAGACGATATGATTAAACCTAGTGACGGAATCATTCACATCTAAAGACCTGGTCACCCCCGACCAGTCCGCCTCACGTAGCTCGCGGGCGACTGCTGGAAAGTCAGTCTTCAGTATCCAGCGTGAGCGCTGGCTAGCTCCATTCTCTGGCACCGTGATTTCGGCAAGCGCGATATCGTGATCCGTTATAGAGCACTGACAAACTGCGCCAAACGAACGAGATTTGGACCTAACAAAAATATGGTCTAGACATGAGCCTAATCTTGTCGGCTCATTGATTGCCGGCAGAAATTCGTGCATAGTTAATAGGTATAGATAATACTAATAATTTACCTAGGCATACCCCGAGCGGCCATAAAATGCAGATGCGTCTAACGTCACATTTATTATAAAGCAATTTAAGCTTTTGGGTGCAGCTTTTACCTACAAAGTATGCTATCTTTTATGACGGCCGTTAATTAGGTAGCAAAACCGCAGAATAGGACAAAGAATTGGACACGAGCAAAACACAACAACTATTTTCAAACGTTAATTGAACATGTAACGGAGTGATAACTGTACCTTCTTTTTCTTATAAGGCATGGATCTATATAGAAAAATTCTATACAATATCTAGAAAATACGCAAACAACGTTTAAATCGTCGGGGCGCAGCCCAGGTTAAATTAAATGTACAATAAACACCCGTAACAAACTTCGTCTAAAAATCAGCATTGAGTCATCGTTACTTGTGCACAAAATTAATATCCGCAACAACATACTTTGTCAATAATAAGGTACATAGTAGTCGATGTAAAGTAAGGGACAGCTACAATTAAAAATATACTTACCAATCGTCCGTCTGTACTATATATACATCTAGGGCGACTTTACTTTATTTTTAATTCGACTTAATTGTCGAAGTTACGAGCTAGGCCGAGGCTCGCCTAATGCTGCGAACTTTTATTGTACTCGCTAGGACGGAGTCGATCGTAATTGGTGAAAGGACGTGACGTTTAAGAATCGAAACACTTTTTTTTGTTAATTTGTCATCAGCGTGTGCTGCAGAACATAAGTTTCAAACCAACCGCAAAATTAAGTTGGGTTTGATATGAAAAATAAGAAAATTTAAAAGAAAAGAAAATGATTTAGTATCATATTAGTATTTTTTAGTAATGTATACGTAACTAGCAGCCGTCCCCGACTTATTCCGCGTAAATTTTAGATGGTAACAAAAATATAAATTAGGTCTATTTTTTCTGTCAGTTTTCTGATGCTGTTAACATTTTGTGAAAAATTACTTAAAAGAAAAATAAATGTCCGCCATCTTGGATTTGAAAATGCACGTAATTTTCGTAATCGGCACCCCGAAGAACCTCGAAAATGACACCGATATTGATTTTTAAGAAAAATAATTGTCCGCCATTTTGGATTTGAAAATGCGTGTCATTTTCGTAATCGGCACCCAGAGGAAACTCGAAGATGACACCCATATCGATTTTTAAAATCAATATGGGTGTCATCTTCGAGGTTTCTCGGGGTGCCGATTTCGAAAATGACATGCATTTTCAAATCAAAGATGGCGGATATTTATTTATCTTAAAAATTGATATTGGTGTCATCTTCGAGGTTCTTCGGGGTGCCATTTACGAAAATGACATTCTTTTTTAATCCAAGATGGCGGACATTTATTTTTCTTAAAAATCGATATGGGTGTCATATTCGAGGTTCCCCGCGGAGCCGATTACGAAAATGACATCCATACATACCTACATACATATGTATATACAAACATACGGGTCAAACTGAGAACCTCTTTTTTGTAGACGGTTAAAAATTACGTTTAGTACGCGGGCGAAGCTGCGGGAAACAACTTGCAGTATTATACTGTCTGAAGTAAATATAAGTACATTAAATACATATTCGTGCAGTAACACAGCAAAACCATGTCCCGTTTCCTCAAGACAATAGTTTCGCAAGAATGTAATTGAAATGTCAGCCTTAATTTGTATCTAAGTTCGTTCCAAGACTTCAACGTTGACGTCTTGTTATACCAATGAAAACAGTAAGACTCGTTTTCGACTCCATGATATCCACATTTTTCATACAATAACCAAATCAGTCTTTCACACTTACCTATACTTGGATAAGCGCTCAACGAATGGTCAGGGTATTCAATATTCATGAGAGTATGTATACCCTAATGACTCACTTGAAATTTGAATTACTTAAAAGGTAACACTGGTCCAAAATGACTGATTTTATTAAACCAATCGTTGCCATATTTTGAAAAAAAAAAAGTTATGTAACAAAAAACCTCTGAATGTGTATAATCATTATTATCATTTTATAAATGAATCATAATCAGAAAACAAATTAGGCATTTTTTTCGGAAACTATTCCGAAAGCTTGTTTGCCGCCGTAGTTGTATAAGAAAAAACAAGTGCGAGTCGGACGCGCCCATCGAGGATTCCGTAAAAAAATTATAGCTTTAAATAGAGATTATAATTTTTATGATTTAATTACAAATGTATTTCGATTTTTCCCTGTGCTTGTAGTATAAGATGTTATTAATTGCCAAAAAATTGACGGAAAAATATTATTAACCCTACTACCATACTGTTATAATATTCCAATGTGATTCGAGGCGAGCGCCATGTTACGCGAAGTGTTAGCAAGAATGCGTTTTCATTAATTTCAAATTTTCTTACAGAATGACGTCATTTGTTAAACGAACGTTGCGTCGTCGCGACGATACCAACTAGACGTTTTTATTATAATGGATGTGAGGAACATAGCATGTATTTTGCAGTTTTTTTGTACCTTGTCAGTAATTTATGAACTAAGTATATAACAAGGAAAAAACTAAATTGTTTTAATTGGAATGAGCATTTCGCTTAATTGCATCATATTTTATCATAAACAGTATGCTTTTTTAGTTAGAGTACTCGTAATAAATTAAGCTTAATTAAAAATCCGCCTTTGCATTCTCCAATTACGTTCCTTAAGTGTCATTAATTCCTCTCTTATTGTTCTGTTTATTGGATGTGGTCCTGATAATTATAATCTTAAATATTCATTAATTTTATAAAAGTAAATGAATAATACCAATTTCTTGCCATATTAAATTGACTTCAGACATGGAGAACTTTATGTTTAAATCTCATGTTTCTCCCAACACTCCATCTCTATCTTCCAAGTCGATCACAGCTTATCAACAAGCAGGGGTCAAGTAACGTTACCTAAATTATTTACGCAGATATCCAACCTTCGGTTCAAATCCGTCCGACTTAGGGGCCCTATTCACGACCCAATTTGGAAAGTAAGATTATCAGCGGGGGCAAAGGTGACGCATGTCAGGAGGTTCCATCAAAATTGTACTAATAACGAAGTGCTAGTTTAAAATCTAAGGAGTACTTAATTCATAAGCATGGTTTCGTTTCATTCTTGCAAAAAAAAACCTAAATTAAAAAAAATATATTTAGTTTGGCTTTTATCACATTCTAAGCAGTGACTGATTAATAGACAAAGAATAATAATTATATCCTATAATGTTTGTTAATTCCTGAAGCGCTTTTGATATAAATACTTCCGTATTAATAACCAAACAAATACGTAATTAAGCTCCACACACCTTATTACTAAAGAACTTTGAGTATCGTATAAAAAAGCAGTACATTGCTGCGGCAAAGAAAACTCAAAATAATATTGAACTCCTACAGTTCTTCACGTTGCGTTTAGCTTCAATTATTTTTTTGTGTGATCTTAATGCGAGCAACTGAATGTAGCATGGTACCTCAGGCTAAAGGTAGTAAATGCGTACTTGGCGCATATGCATTAAGTGCGTTTTTATTTGGGACGGTATTGCACACATCCTGCGGCAAATTCAGAGGCATAACCAGACCGCGGGTGCGCCCGACTTTAATTACGTAATTAAGTGAACGATTAAATCGATTGTTTAATTTCGTTTGCGGGCGTTATACAGAATGGTGGTTGTTGGGTAACGGGTTGGGATAAAATAAGTTAATTTTTAGGGTTCCGTCGGTACCAAAAAGGTATTTATTTTATTTGTTATGTATTTATTAAAAAATATAACTAAAGCCCTAACTAGTTTCTCTTTTTTAACATCAAAAAACATCTCTTAATTAAGTTTGTAATTTAATTACCTTCGAATGTGTTTTGTTTTGTAAACTCCTGTGAAAATATGCTGAAATATCCTTCTTGCAAAAAAAATTGCAATCGGTTCACGTGATAAACACTTTATTCTTGAAAAACCAAACATACATACTACGTTATTCAGTTGCGCAAATTAGTTACAAAATGCTTATAGATGGCGCTGTATCTACGGCGTTTAATTTCTACATCCTGTTGTTAGTATTTTTCCTGAATTAATGGGGTCGGGGGAGGAACACGATCTGTGCTGGGAACTCTCGGTGTGCGAATTAAATTCGCACACTTACCGGTTATTTTCAGTGCTGCTTAATGTGGGTTTAGTTACATTATACTCCTAGCAACACTTTTATTGACATCACAGTATCAGGTACCTCTAGCTAATTAATCTCCCGGCGAAATAAGTAAACAATGGCATTCTTTTGTAATGAGCCCGGGGATCCCAGGGACCGATAGACGACTTGTAAATCATACATAGGTAGTATCAACATATAAGATGTAATTTTTTTAGTTGCAGATATAGTAAGAAACATTATAGCTTTTACGATGTTTTTTTGTCGAAAACCGAAAAACAAATATGCTATGTAAAAATACCCCGTTAATGTGATTATTAAATGAGAACTCATTGAACAGATTGTAGTACCTCTTTTACGTACCACTTGACTGTAACAGACCGCTTCACGTCGATAAATCAAATCTTGATTGTCAGTGTCGTGTTATTTTCCGTCTGATTGTGTCGTTTGCAAATAAATTTTATTTTGAAATGCCTTACCGCTACACAAACGATGTATTTGATATGGTAACGTTATTTGTTGATATTTTAACATGGTAACGTGTTATCACGATACAAACTACAATGCGGTGAGAGCTGCAAGGCTTTATTTACAACGATACAATATGAATGTGGATACTCGCACTGTCACTGGAGCACTATGAGTGAAATGACAGATAGTGTTAAACGTATTGTCAGCTAAATGCACGTGATCATTATTTTTAGACGAAATTACAATAAATTTCACTGACTACGGGTGGGCTTAAAACCAGCTTAGCGCTGTGCTCACACCGATTTTTCAATGTCTTAATTGTAATACCCATACTTACTATAGATTGAACATTGTAAAATTTTGAGAAATAAACCTTTTTTTTTGTATTTTTTTGGAAATTTTTTGGTCGGTAAATGAAAACAAAAAAATTAAATGAAAAGATTTCTTAATTTTTATTTATAGTTAATTGTTTTAAAGTAAAGTATCAACTGTTAAAATAGCTGCAACGAATAAATTAACACCTTATACGTACGAACTAAGATTAAAACTCATTTGAAAATAAGTATTTTACAGAAATCCTTTTTTAAACGCCTCCTCTAAAAAGAAGTGTACCTAATGTTTTCAGGGGTCTTGTATATAATGTATGTTTATTAGATTCCTTGTCACCCCAGAACTTCTGAACGCCTTAACCGATTTAGATGTGTGAGGTATCGTTGGAAGCCTTACCTCATCTCAAGTAACGTTGGATATACGACGTTGCAATAAAAACAACATGGCAGTCTATGTTTAGAGTTCCACTATGAGTGTTTTGAAAAAAAAATATCGATCTTATTAAGTGGAGTCAAAATCGATCAAAGTGAAGCATCAGAAAAGATGATTTCAAAAATGTATATAATGTATGTATTTAAAACATGATTTTAGGGCATAAGATACTTTAAATTGAAAAATTGTGAAATAAAATAATAACTAAAAAATAAAAGAACATGACTGCACTAGATAAAAGTGTTTTAAAAACTAAAAAGATAAAAACATTTGGTCTAACGGATCTTTATAAAACCGAGCCTAAAATAGATTCCGTAAGTTCTTAGTTTATTCTGTTTTCAGTCGGGGGACTTACTACTTACTATAAACCATACCAAAATATTAGGTCCCCCGACTGGGATCAAAACAGATTTCCGTAAGTTCTTTATTATAATGGTTATTTTAAATTTTTAGTGAGGTAACTTTTGTCAAGTGCGGTGGTGTTTTAATTACTATTTAATTTTTAATTGTGCATAAGAATTTCTCTGAATTATTATTGAAATAAAGTTTCTTTCAAGTAGTGAAGAATAGATAATTTCCAATTTGTAGTAAGTTTATTTGTTCATTGGTAGGTTTGCTGCTTTGTTGAATATATTATAGTCACTTATATCAAGTTTTTGGTGTGTTGACACTTATATTATCACATTGGTATTGTAAATACTGTTTTGTGACAAGAACAGTCAAAAAATAAACTGAGAAGCTAAATAATAATATGGTAACAAAGTAACGTAACCAGAAAGGCAACCAGGAAGTACTTAAAATAGGTTGATATTAGAAAGTGTTATTAACAGTGCTTTATACAACATATATAATGATGCTTTGAAATAACATGCAAATGTCGGTATAATTCACGATCAAGTATTAGTTATGATAGACGCAAACATAAATATGCCGTAGTTTTTAATAAGTCAAGCAAATTTGAATTCTATCCGAATCGACATAAGAGTGTACGGAATAACATCGGATGACTACATTGTTGTTTTATATTGACGAAATGTAATGACTACGTATGCACTTGTTCTCGTGTGGAGTGAAATAATGGTAATAACAGAGCAAGTCAAGTAACCTATGAGTGTATAAAAATGTTCTAGTAATAACTTTCAACTTTGACCTTTAACTAACTCCGTAACATAATATCTATTGCTTACACTTTTGTGAAGTTTTCCTTTGAAAACTTTTATAAGTAAAATAATATAAGTGTTTCTTTTATAAGTAAAATAATATTAGTTTTGTTTGTTGTGTTTTAAAATAATATGGGGTTTTAATTAAGAAAAAAATAACCACCAAATTAAACATTGACAAAAAATATTCACATCGCAAACATTTTTCATGATGCAGTTAAAATACGTAGTAAAACACAACCATATCGCTGTCTCTAATTGTAGATTTTTTTTAGTTTACTTACTTACTCCTTACTTGTCACATATCCTCGTAATCCTAATTCGTATATAAATTATAATTATGTACTCTTAACAACAACAACTCGTGTAAAATATAACAAGCACACATTAATTAACGTCGACACAAGTCAATAGAGCTTAGGGCATATAACTTAATGACCAATAAATATAAATTTCAATTACCCGATTACTAGCGATACATCGTAGTGTAACAATGTATATGAGCCGCCATCTTTACTGTGTAACGTATGTGAGGTTTGCACTACGAGCTAAGAAACTTGAAACAGTTTCATAATTTTACTAATAGAATATAAGTAACTACCGTATCATGCAAACTGTATAATTGTTTATAACAGCTATTGTTACATTAGGAGTTTCAAACAATTCTAGTTGCTCTTATTTTATAAGCAAAACTTAGTGCCATTTTTTTTTTCAACCTGACTGTGGCTTTATACGCCGGGCCAAATAAAGCGATAGGAGTACGCGGTTGGAGAGTAATGCCTGGGGAAAATCCAGGGGAAAACTTCTCCTACACGACCACGCGTGTGGTTTGGAACACTGGAATACTCTAAGAGTTTGCATTCCAGTGAGATTGGTTGAGCGGTTTCAACCGAATCTTAAGTGTGAGTGGAATCGAGCTACTGAGAGTTTTGTCGCTGGTTCACTAAACCTAGCCTAGCTGAGAAGAGTCCAGCGAGAAACTCAGCTAGGCCCGACCTGGGTCGGACTGACTCTAACCGGTGTGCAGTGGTACCGGGACGAATAGGGACTGTATGTGTCAGTGTTGTCGCGATCGCGCGGTGGACATCCCCGCCGGCGGGAATGCCTAAGTGCACGCGTCGTGTCTGAGTTGGACGTCGTAAGCGCAGCGTTCCATCTTTCGACGGAAGCTGTGATTACGTCGACCGGGACCGTGAGTGTGTGCCTAGGATGCCGAACCGTGCGGCCCCTAATCAGTGATCGCCGAGTTACAACAGAGGGAGGAGAGATGGGAACGTAGTCGACAGCCTGCCTAACTAACGGATTCTTATGAGCGTTTTCAAAATAACGTCTGGCAGTTTGCTTAACGAAACCATACATGGTCCTAATCCCCATGTCGTGGTGCAGACTGAGGTTCGACTGGTACCACGGGGCACCAGTCGCCCTACGGAGAAAACGATTCTGAATGACCTGAAGCGGCTTGAGTGATGTCATAGGCACGTGAGCAAAAGCTGCACTTGCATGAGACATGATTGGACGAACACAAGTTTTGTAGAGTGTCAGCTTATTTCTAAGTGACATTTTACTAAACTTGTTAATCATTGGCACAAGCCTTCCTAGCACGAACAACGCACGGTTGCGTACTCTACTTATGTGGCTACGGAAAGTCATTCTTCTGTCGACGGTCACTTCAAGATATTTGACTTCGTTGTCTGAAAATCTCGTATGGTGAGTACGTCTGTACATACATTGTATATCAGCCCGTTATGACAGACCTTGTTGAAGGTTTTCGCCACTTCGGGAAAGATCGCTGATCCCTTGGAATCAGCTGCCAAATTACTTGTGTCTCGCTGGCACTCTGAAAATTAAGAAGAGAAGGGTAGCTCACTTCGCGCCACGGCGTCAGATATGTATTTAATATTTATCTGAAAATACAAAAGCATTTTGTAAAATTTCAAATAAAATTAGCATGGATTCACTAAAACATCTTTTTTTTAAACCTAACTGCGGCTTTATAGGCTGGCCCCAATAAAGCTATAGGAGTACGCGGTTGGAGAGTGGTCTTGGGAAAATCCAGGGAAATCCTCCGACACAACCACGCGGGATCAAAAAGATCGTCAGGGTGTATATGAGTAACCAACAAATAAAATTATTATTGCGATCATGATATTCTATGCAGCTACTTATGCTACTACCACCCACTTGGGGTATACAAGAATGTCGCTTACGTAAGGCGCAGCATTTACGGAATTAGTAACAGAAAACTTTTACTACTTCTGATAATGCTAAGGAAGCTGATTTTTGGTCTGGTTATAACATTGCAAGGCTTGACCTAAAGATTGACAGTATTATTATCAATCCTTATTCACTATACTAAGTTAGCTGCCATGCAATGTACGCCTTACGTAAGCGATATTCTCGTGGAAGGCCTCTCCGAAACGATATAATGTTGTGCGTAAAAATCAGCACTTGCTCTTCTAACTTTTGTAACTCCACGTTCATTGCCTTAATAGACCTATGTAGGCTCCGGCAAACAGGGCCTAAGCCTGGTGCACACGTGTACACCAACATAGGCGGTGTAACGTTGCACAGCGACAATAATTTAACGTCACTGGCACTTGCATTGAAACCACACCACAATTTAAGAGCATGCAATAAGGGAGCCAGCATTGTCTGCTAGTGTCTCGTGTTACCCGCATTCGAGCACTAAGCTTTATGTCTGACTTAATCTAGTTTCCGAGCCTTTAAAGTTGTGTTTGGATTGCAGTGCTGGCTCTCAGCTTCGTAGTTCAACAGATTGATAAGACACGGCGTAGAAGTCACTTTAAACTTTGTACTTTGTCGATTTAAGACAAAAGACGCTCACTCATGGATAGAACCGTCGTATAATCGTACACAATGAAATATTTTACTATTCAAAGTAATACAAAACTCAGACCAAGAAAAAACAGGGCATGAGATAGAAAAATAAAAGCTTATGAATAAACTACTTATTTTTATAAAATATCCTTAGATTTTCTTTCCAGCATTCTACTCCTACGAAGTTAAGCCACAATAAAATAAAACGGAGCTTTCCTAATATAATTCCCACAAATTCGACATTAAGTCAAAACCCTCCGCTTTCTAAATCGTCCGTAATGACCTTATTTAGACGAAACCTCAGACAAGTCCCAGCAAAGCGAAAAACTTTTGCTCTATCTAAGATAGTCATTAGGTTCCTTCGTAATGCCTGCTCGCGAGCGCTCTCCAATCTCTCTATAATGATGTTCCTACACTCGCATATCATATAGTTCAGGTAATGTTCAAATTTATTTAGGGTTCCAACATATATCATAAATGTTGTAACCCAAGTACTTCTTTATGGTAACGCAGCTTAGTCTACTTCTTTCCGAGTCAAGCAAAATAATTTAAAAAACAATAACATTACACTTATTCAGGATTTTGTGTGATTCAATCGTTCGTCTACATTGCCTGTCACCACTATACAACCAATAGCAGGCCAAATATGCCATTTACTGTATAAAGTTACTACTATAAAGAATACCTACATAGCACACATATATTGTTCCTGCATTCGCAATCAATTTGTGCAATGTGTGGGCTTGGCCGAACGATCCACGTAAGAGGATTGCCTCTCCATAAGGATGTAGCAACGAATTCACTGTAATTTCGTTTTTTTTTCTCACAAGCACAAATCTGAATAGATCTCATGGTAACTTTGGGATGCCGCGGTTTATGCCTCACGAGTGTGAGGTGCTTATCCATGATGGTGCAGAAAATTGCTTATTTGAATCCAGTCATCTAGTTCCTGAGAGATATTGAGCGCCATTTTGGATTACGAGTTTTCGCACTTGTAGCTTAGCGCTGGCCTGTAATGATGTTGTAAATACATAGACCATATAACCTGTACTTTTTATGCTATATTATTTATTGCATGTACTTAAAACGTTTTATTAGATTTGACGAAGTACAATACCGATCAGCGTAGAGAAATTATGAAGAAAATATTTGAATCGTTATTAGAGCTTTTAGATTTTTAAGAACTTTGACTAAGTGTACTCTCAGTACAGTTTTTTGGGCTGCCGACAAAATATATTAACATTATGTCTTAAAAGCCCAGGAAAAGCGGTACCTTGATATGTATATCTACAATGATGTAATAATATAATTGGACTAATTTAAATGACACAAGTTCTAATTTACTTTTTTAAAAATATTGTGTTACTTAACCCCGTTTGTACTTAAATCACCTTCGATTAATTATATTTTATTCTAAGTACAAAACTCAATTAACATTTGCTTGTAAATCGCAACCTTAGCGCGCTCGCACGTCAAAGTAAAACTGCATCGCCACAAGCTATGAACCTGTACACTAAATAATAAAGTCCCGCTTCAGACCATAACAGCGAACCGTGATCCTTAAAAACTGCAACAACTGCCGTGTAATACCGCTCCGTTTAATAAAACTCCAGTTTTACAAGTTATAGTTGACAGGTAGTTAAGGCCAAGCGGCGACTGTCGTTCACTTTTCAAAGCCTTCTGACTTAGTTCTTCCTGATAATTTCTGTGCCGGAAATTAAACGTTGCGGCGCAAGGGAAACGGGAAACTTTAAATGAAAAGTGTTAACTTTTCTCCCTGTACAGTCCTTGACGAATTTCTTTATGCCGCGATTATCTTGTAATCTCGCCTTCCACCCTTTTAGGAACTTTAGCAAAGGAACTTAATGGCTTGTCGCTTTAGAAACGTTAATAAAGTAGAAGACTTCATGATTGCCTAATAGTTAATTGAATTTTGACCCTCATCTACCTTAGTACTTCACCTAGTTACTTTCCGCTAACCTAAGTTATATCTCATTGCTGAAAAAAGTACTATTCTACCTAACATCACGTTATCAATTTTAATATGATATTTATCATTTAAATATTGTGCTCATAAATTTATTAATTATTAATCCACAACTATTCAGCATAAATAAAGCTAAATGTTATCAAAATAAATCAACAAACATTTTCAAATAGTATAAATATAAAATTCATATGCAAATTGTATACATATTTGTAATGATCAGTGTCCATTTAACAAGAGTTTGTTTAGTTTACTAAATTAAGTAACGTTTTAAAAGACATTCATGTATTTTAACTATTATTTTGAGACATAGAGTTAATGGGAAAAGAGCCACACTTATTACTTTCACGTAACAACTATTTTTCTAATTTTCAAATAATAATCATTTTAACAGGAATCCTGTGCATTGCATAAACCAGAACCAGAACGAGACATAAACCAGAATAGGTTTGCTACTATTTTGTAAAGCAAAAGCCGCGTTTATACGAGAGTTGAGTAATTGCTACCGTCACAAGTCCGTACAATAAACTTGCCATGGAACACTGCACACAATAAAATCCCGTTTTACGTCTTTGATTGGCTGCGGCTCAGGTTTCCTTATGACCCCAACGCTCATATTATGCTAGGCTTTAACGTCTAGCAACTCGTGCATTTTACACATGCCAGGACCACCCTTTGTGTCGTACGGAGCTTTGTTTATTAAGTGTGTTTAATCATGTCTTATGAACTGGCAAATAAAACACATTTAAATGATTATACGGACTTATTTGCAATTAATTATAAAAAAAATATAGCCATTCAGCAAAGAAATACTACCAGCAACTTAGGGACTATGCCCAGGGGATTACTTTAACTATATAATTTAGTTTTAGTTTAGTTTCGTTTTAGTCATATACACTCAAGAGCAATAATAATGGGCACACTTTCTACAGAAATTCTATACTAAGTGTACCCATGATTTTTGCTCTCGAGTGTCTATTCATATTATTTTCTACATTATTATTACATTTTTATATTATAAAAATCATGTGTGTGCCTGCCTATTTATGAGCAATATAAATTCAAAAGTAAATTCAAAACAACATTCCTAAATAGTCAGATATGCTGAATTTATTTATACTTCATTTTATTAACTGAATGTATATTATGTGTCAAACGCAATTGAATTAGTTGTTGTCGAGTAAGATAATCAAGCCACAAGAACATTAATTTCAAAGTGTTTCATAAAACTGCTGAAACTACTATAATATAATTTCATAGTTATCAATAAATAATTGTGAAAGAAATACAATCATCTTGATCCAAATTATTCTAAATTCGTCTCACTGCGAGCCGTCGAAATCATAACAAATGATCTGAAATATTCAAAGATAATTTTGAATCTTCTTTAGTGATTACGTTATTATCAATTTGGCAAGCTTAATTTAGTTATAATTAGTGCCTATCTTACTTGTGGTGCTTGTGAACTAATTTTATTTGGCTGATATAAATATGGATATAAGAAGTCCGTTCCTGTACTGCAATTTACTTCAATTAGTAAAGTGTAGTGTTATAAATATTTTTTCAGTATTGACCATATAATGTATAGACACCTAACTTAATAATACAAGTTTCTAAAACCTAAACGGAGACGTGCTCTTTCATAATTACCATCACAAAATCGTATACCTAATTTATTGACATATAAACTTGTTTCGAATGTGTCAATTAATTTAAAGTTTTCATCAGCAACAGTCTCTGATTACCATTTCAATTCCGCTGTGCTGCGTAACATTTATCGCGCGCATAAAATACGTAAAAAATATTATACCATAAATTCGGTGGGCATGTACTGCTCCATCGATTCTAAACCCTTCAACGTGTTTGTCGATAAAGCTTACGTCCTCTTCTAACCATAGAAGACATATCATGACAGTAAAGACGAAAATGTTTGTGAGATTGTATTATTCTCGTTACAATTTTTACATATCATAGTTAAAAGGGCGTATGTTTGTTGGAATTGTCTATGACATGCGCTGATTGAATAGTTTGAGTCCGAATTGGTGGGGAATGTTTTGGTCTGACCGTAGCCGGATGACACTGCTGGTCTGTGATTAATTGTAGCTACGATTGAAGCCGTCGAACCCCCCACTGGCAGGCGAAATGGAATATTGTGTGGCGGCAGCCGTACAGCCGAATAAGGCCTTTCAATAACGGAAACTAAGGTACTTTCGGGTATTAAGGCCTAGCTAAGGGAGAATGTAAATAAAATGAAAAATAGCATATTTAATCAACATATTTATATTTTAATCAGTCATTAATTTCAATTAGTATACAACCAACGTGAAAAATGGCATAAATTTCCATAAAGAGACATACAGTGACAGGTTTTTTAAAACCCTACCAATAGGCCTTATTTAAATATGGTAGCATAAAAAGGCCTAAGACCTTAACGTACTTAAATAATTAAAACAAACTTGTTGTCGAGATCAATAATCACTTAATTATAACAAATACGTTTATATTCTTCTATTGATATATAATATTGCTCATTGTATGGCTATTAAGTACAAAAAGACATCAAAATATTCCGCTATCTAAACTAGCAATCTAATTAACATGTATAGAGATAATCAGTCTCAAACTTTAACTAACATAAAAAATAACCAAAAATAGTAATCCTTGCTACAAAACTGAAATAAAAATCGAGTATTTTTAGAATTTGCCCTAAAGGCCTTATTTTACTGTAGGCCATTTTATACTATAGATAGTATAAGAAGGCCTACTACGTTTTCAACATAAAAATAAAATAATTACACGTATAACGTAATATAACATACTTATTTGGTAATTTGAGATCAATGATCAAATAAATGCAACAATACCATCCCATCGCCTAGCACCCATTCGGGCATTCGAAATCATCGATGTCTTCCTTTGACAAACCGACGCACTCCTCGTGATACCATTTACCGCATTTAACGCACATCCTCATGTCAGCCAATTTATCCCTTTGGCATCCATGACAGTACCATGAACCTTGCTGTTGACTTTTGTTTTTGGTGGGGTTTTTCTTCTTTGCGGTTTTGGAGGTGTTTTTCTTCTGAGTTGTTGAGGATTTAACTTGTTTTTTCTTTCCTTTATTATTTGCTGTCGTTTTATTTTCTTTTTCCTTTTTGTCAAAAAGATCTTTTGTGACTGGAGTTCCTCTATAATTGATAGCTTTTTTTCTATTTGTTGGTGTTTTATTTGTGTCTTTGAGCGGCGTAGGCATAAAATCATGAAATGACGATTTTTTCAGCTGAATGAGCGGCACATTGTCTTCGTCGCTACCCGAACTAGAACTGTAAACCGTGCGATAAAAGAGACCAGCCGGCCGGATTGTGGCTGATGATAACGACGTTTCAGATGGTGATATATTACGCGACTTGAAAGTTGTTGGCCTGACCGGGGTACTGTTGATTAATGCTACCAACGCTTCAGATGACGAAATGTTGGGCCTGATGGGCGAGCTGTTGGGTGTTGCTAACAACGCTGCAGATGGCGATCTGTAGGGTCTGATAGGAGAGCTGTTGGGTGTTGCTAATAACGCTTCAGACCGCGATCTGTTGGGTCTGATAGGCGAGCTGTCGGGTGATGCTAACAACGGTCCAGATGGCGATCTGTCGGGCCTGGTTGAAGAGCTGTCGCTTGATGCTGGGGACACTACATCTGTAGACCTATTACGCGCCCCTGAAGTTGGTCTGCCGGAGGTAGACGGTTGAATAATTTCTTCTTCGACTGTATTTGACACATGAGGCACTGGAGCTTCTGATAATATAGACGGAGCAAAAGCTGTTTCTGGAATTGCCCGAGGATTCAAGGGATACAAGCCAGTTGCCCTAAAGCCACCCGTAATATTACTATGAGTCATGCATTTGGACCAGACACGCGACAAAATTATATTAAATCTTGGCTTTGTGACCTTTTTATCAGGATTTTGGTCCAAGAATGACAAAACTTCTTCATCCCAGTGGTGTTCAAATGATCGATAGACAGCTTTATCGAGGGGCTGCAGTTCGTGGGTGGTATTCGACGGTAAACAGTATAGTGCTATGTCGAGTGAATCGGCGACTTCTACGATGGACAGATCTAAATGGCAAGCTGCCCCGTCGAATATCAAAAGGCACTTTCCATTACTTTTGTATCTAGCCAGCAACTTCAAAAATTCTTTAAAAAGTTGATTAGTCATGTAACCCCTTGAAGACTTTTCGACTAATGATCCCGCTGGCAAGTTGTCGTATAATTCTGGCTTCAGCCGCTTTCCTTTAAATATGATCATTGGTGGTATGGCAGTTCCTAACGCATTGACACATCCCGCGATGGTGACACTTTCTGCATGCTCCGAAGATATTAAATGCACTCTTCTAGCCCCTTTCTGAGCTAGAACAGATTGCTGATGGTGAATTGTCAGGCGGCAACCTTTTTCGTCCATGTTGTAAATTCTTTCGGGATGATTTTTCAGATCGAGTTCATCATAGATTTCCCTTATTCTTTCGAAGTGATCATCAACGATAAATTTGTTTAGTTTTTGCGCTCTGGCTGGGTTCATAAATTGAGCTTTTCTTTTTGATATTTCCGGATGTCTTTTCATGAAGGCCTTAAACCAGTCTTTTCCAGCGAGTCGGTTGTTTTCACTGAACGTGTGTTTGATATTATTGGCCTCACAAAATTTGTAGACCAAGCGGCGGAGTATACGTGGAGTGATAGGTAATCCTATTTCAGCATATCTGATTATTCTTTCCACAAGACTTCTTTCTTGATCACCGTCCAGAATAGCTTTTCGTCCTAGCCTTTTTTTCAAAATGCCACTGTTGAGATGATTTCTAATAGTTCTTCTTGGAACCCCATACCTCGTTGCAGCTGCATACGTGCTAAGCGTTCCTCTTTGAACTGCTCGAACTGCAGACACTAGGGCATCTTCTGACCACAATGCTCGTTTGGGAGGCATCGTGATCGAAAACTGAAAATATATCAAGTAGGTAATTAATTGCACACTAAGTTAGTAGTATAACTTAAAATACCGAAATACATTATAAGAACCAAACAAAATTCGCCATATGAAGTAAGAGGAGAATAAGGCCTAAAAAATATCCCAAGTCATAGAGGGCAATAAGGCCTATAGGTAAATTTTGTAGGCCTTATTCACCGCTGACCACGTGTATAAATAAAACGAAATATAAAGTATTTGCATCTAAATATGTTATTGAAACCTGTACCACGTTAGAAGCGTTAATTAGGGAGAACAACTGTGTGCAAATTGATATTATTAATGTAAAATTACAATAAATACTCACGTTTGTTTCGGCCCGATTTTTGTACCACGTGCCGCGCACCCACCTGCTGAAATGTATGACGCAACACTGGCGGCGGGAGGCGGGGCATCGAGCCAGTTCGAACCTGTAGTTCCTTGTTTGTCCGCTTGGCGTCAGGGACGCGTGGCCTTGAGCGCGAGCGCTTGTATTTAATACGATTTTGGTTACTTAGGCCTTATTAGCCGATAGGCTTTATTACCCGCAGGTACCTTAATTTATATACTTATTATACGAGTTGCGTCAGGTATAACATCAATTAGTTAGGTAGATGGCGCAACCGAACAATATTAGAAGTCTAATTGGCAAGCGCCATATGAAACTTCATTTCAATCGGAGTTTGATCTCGTAATAATATGAATTCCAGTATCGAAAAGTAGTTAAAAATTACAGCTTATTCAGGGGGGCGGCGCCTACGCGTAGAATAGGAGGGTTTTTAGTTTTCATTCCCGTTAAGTCAAGATACCGCGCGTAGTGTGAATGGGTGTAATTATATCAATAATTTTATACTAATATAACGATATTCGTGGTTACGCGCAGAAATAACAAAACTTCCTTGGAAATTGAAGGTAAAAGGTTAAAAGTGTTTAAGTGTAGGTATCACTCAATATTGAAACGATTATAAAAATAAACAAACGTTTCGAACATAAGTATAATTAATAATAGAGAGTCTTAGCTCCTCTGATTTCCAGTTACCGACGTAGCCTGTCAACAAGCCAAACAAAAGAACCATAACGATTCGCGCTCTTTTTAATATTAAGAGTTAACATCTCTTTACTGCGCGGGCTCTTCTGTTCTTATCCAATAAAAATATTAAATGCCTCCAAAACATACCGTATCGCTGCCTCTCGTATTGTTTATGATACAGGTGGGTATAAATTAGTTCAGTTTAACAGAACCCGCTCTTCAGGGGTCCTCACAGAACAGGTTCAATCGGTTAATTTGTTTCATGTTTTTTAACCTTTTTATTGTGCACGGAATGAGTCTCAGAGTCCTTGACTCAACGAGGTGTAACTAAATGCTCGAATTTGTAACGAATTTCATTGATCGACCGATCCGTGATCACCTGCCCGTTATCAACTCAATCTATAATCAAGTAATTGATGATTTTTTATGGCCTTAAAACGTTGTTGAGGAATGTGATGATATTGATGACGGCAAATAAATTAATATCGAATTTCGTATTGAAATGGCTATGAATCGCTAATGGAGTAGTAGTCAATATTTTTTACCTACTTATAAGATTTGCCTTGTAGGCTCTAATAGGCACCTGAACCGTAGATTTTGACAAAATTTTAAGCGGAAATTAGAAGTTACCTATAATTAGGTACGCTTAGTTATTTCACTGAACAATAGAATGTAAGTATTAATTTTTAGAACTACTATACAAACTATAGGTACCGCCTTTATAATGTAATGTAAGCATATAAAGTGTATGTCACCAATATAATATAATATGATTATGCTACTGTACAACTTAAACTGACTATACCATTGATTAGAATATCAATTTGCTTAAACCTAATCTAAATAGCTGAAACTGCTTGCTTGTAAAATCATATCATATCTGACCAAAAACTCTACCAATAGACAATCGTAACAGAAACTACTTTTAATTACCTGTAGCCGGTTGCGCAGTTAGATGAGTGACCGTGTTTTGTGTTGAGTTATCAAATAATCGACCTTATTGATGTATGGGCTACTGTCTATGATTTATTGTGGCTTCCGTGTAGAACATGATTCCTCTGCGATGATTTTCAATCACATCCGACGCTTCGTTAACGTGTATCTTAGATCATCGCCGCGGAGTTAGGAAAAAATGATGATTTTGAGTCGGCATTTTGAGCTCAAGTGGGTTTTTGCTTATACTCATGGGGTTATAAACATTATGCTATCTAGATTTGGTTTTAGGTAAAAACTGCTTCATAAATAAAATTAATAATCACCATTTAGATAGTAGTATTCATGACGGGTTATTTACCCTGCAAAAAAAATGATGTCCGACGTCTATTATTGTAAGCTTGTATGATAATATTGGCTTATTCTGCAAGTTTTAATTTTTTTCTATTATGATAATAAGTGACGTGGCAAACACATTTGTAAAAACATCATATTTGTTACATTCGTACTTGAAATAAATATGTACTTTTGAAGGAAGGAAAATAATAAAAGTCAGGTGTCTTATCCATTGTCATCAACATCAGCTCCGCTTGCAAGATCAACAAGTAGTAGTGCCACGGGACACATGTAAATAAATTGTTAGACCATTCCCGTAGCGGGCGAGTCGATCTATCAGTAATTCACGATACATTATCAATCACCAGACTATGATTGATGAAATATGTATTTGTTCGGTAGCCAGATATCGCTTGTTTTTTTACTTAATTAAGACTTCTACATAAGTCAAGAGCCTATATAAATATACTTGTTTCTATACGTACATTTGTCGGTTAGAGATTTTTGATTTTATCTATTTATCTATCGAAACAGGTTTTAAGATCGCGCCAGGGAATGTCGTCCAATCTGTCCAGTTTATATTTGATAATAACAAACTCGGAGTATGCGATGTTATCGCGTTTCCGAATAAAATAAATAAAAGTTACAATTCGTTCGGACAATTTAACTACTACATTTTGTAAGCGGTCAGTCCCCAGGGGCGATGGTTCCACATCCACGTATAATGTGAGCTTTATTTTAAATGGCGATTTTGTTTTAACGTGTGCCAAAATATATACATACATTATTTATTCGTATTCGTGTTGCTTGCTTCGTTTTTTTTTTCAAACTGTTCATTCACAACTAATAATTTTGTTCTAGGTACAATTCAATTGTAATTTCCTTAATGATTGTAGTATGACATATTTCTTGTATTATGCAATCACAAGATCTGAATCACATAATTTAATTCAATATTATTCTAGAAAGGTAGTAAATTAAAAAAAAATATGATAGAACCAATAGGTTTAGGTACTGATAGAAGGAAATTAAAAAAGAAACATAACTGCCTATTTTAACGTGTGTAACATAGATATAATCACAAATGGAATGAACTCGAAGAATATCGCTTTACTCCGAAAAATCCTTAGTGGACAGAAAACAGGCACGGATTAGTTATCACATTCGTATTAACTTTTTTGTCTCATTTTAATGACACGACGGTTTTTCCTTTTGGCCGTCGATAGGAATGACAACCACTCGTCACGGCTTCGCTCTGTCTCGTCTTCTTGGGTTGGACAAAAGACTCGAATAGAATCGAATTGTCAGCCATTGTGATGCTACGAGTACTATTTATATTCTAATTCTCGTGTAACATTCCAATAAGTACATTTGGTTATCAGTTTTGTGAAAATTCCGAATTGTTTTTACGTTAATTCTTTTCACCTACTATAAAATAAAACTTGAATTATAAGGGTCATTGTCAGATTTAGGTTCTCGTCTCTTCGGTGGGCATATCAAAAGTTAAGGACCAAAAGCTTAATTTTGGATTGGTCTAGTAACCCGCACAAACGGTGTTTCCATAACTATAAATCCATGTAACAAAAACATAGCTTACATGTACATAAGCCGTTAACTGTTGACCATCGGTTGGACAACTTTTGTTTTTACAACTGACAATGACCCATAAATAAAATAGCTATCACTACTTAGGTCAAGTTGCTAATTAGACCCCATGATCCTATCCCATCTACTAGATTATAAGTGCTTATTCTGCATACTTTGTATGCATTACGCCTTCAGGTGCGCTCTAATATTGCATTTTTCACCAAGTCGCTTATCGAAGCGCACAGCTGCAGCTATAAGGTGCTTGTTTTCTTTTCAAACCTGGAGTTATGGTAATGGAGTATTTACTACAAGTTCACCAGAGTTTCAAGTAGTCGAACATAAGGCTTGGGCCGATGATAAACAAGTTTAGTAAAATGTCACTTAGAAATAAGGTGATACTCTAAGAAACTTGTGTTCGTCCAATCATGTCTTATGCAAATGTAGCTTTTGTTCACGTGCCTATGACATCGCTCAAGTCGCTTCAAGTCATTCAGAATCGTTTTATCCGTAGGGCGACTGGTGCCCTGTGGTACCAGTCGAACCCCAGTCTGCACCACGACATGGGGATTTTACTCTCCCCGTCATAGGAATCCGTTAGTTAGGAAGGTTGTCGACTACGTTCCCATCCCTCCCCCTCTGTTGTAACTTGACGACCACTGATTAGGGGCCGCACGGTCCGGCGTCCTAGGCACACACTTACAGACCCGGACGACGTAATCACAGCTTCCATCGAAAGATGGAACGCTGCACTTACGGCGTCCAACTCAGACACGACGGGTACACTAGGCATTTCCTCCGGCGGGGACGTTCACCGCGCGATCGCGACAAATCTGACACATATAGTCCCTATTCGTCCCGGTACCGCCGTACACCGAGTAGAGTCAGTCCGACCCAGGTTGGGCCTAGCTGAGTTTCTTGCTGGACTCTTCTCAGCTAGGCTTGGTTTAGTGAACCAGCGACAAAACTTCCAGTAGCTCGATTCCAATCACACACCTCAGATTCGGTTGAAACTGCTCAACCAACCTCACTGGAGCGCAAACTTTTAGAGTATTCCAGTGTTCAAAACCACACGCGTGGTTATTTTGGAAAGGTTTTCCCCTTTTACTCTCCAACCGCTCACTCCTATCGCTTTATTGGGCCCAGCCTATAAAGCCAGTCAGGTTCAAAAAAAAGTTGAACATGCTTTATAATGTTAACTTGCCTGAAAACAATATCTAACTTAAATGAAACTATATAAAACTCGCTCCACAGCTTAGTTTTTAATCGCCACAGTAAAGGGGGGAAATATCAGGCCGAGTAAATCAACACGAGAGCCGGAACAAAGCTCGCAGTTCAAACCAATGTCTATCCCTTGTAGTAGACAAAGGAGCAAAAAGTTTAATACCTCTTGGACTTTATTTGCGGACGCCTGAGTTCTCTAATTACAGACAAGTAGAGTCAGCAAACACGGGTCTAATATAAGCGGTGTATGTGGTTGCAACTCGTAGATATTCGCCCGGGCCTGACCACGGCAAGTTCCTCAAAACTACCTTCCAAGCGAACATCGACGCCCCCGGTGTGTTGCTTGGTGCGATTTCTCATATCACGCGGTTGGGTAAATCTAGCTAGAAACTAGTTGAGTTTGCACTTTGCAGTAATTGCGGTAGTAAATTAAATTTTGTTTTCATACGAGTTTGATATCCAATTTAGCCTTTGAATATTATAGAAATGGCGTGGGACTTGTGGTTAATGCAATGACACTTGCCTTGAAAGTTTTGTTATGTTCACTCTTTGTTTAATACTCTTAATAATTGTATGTTCCTAGCTAGCGCATTTTCTCTTAGTGATTTGATATTTTTTATAACTAGCTTTTGCCGGCGACTTTGTTCGCATACTACTTGTTCATATCGCATTAGAATTTCATTGCTGTTATTTTATTTCAGGAGCTTATCTAGTAATCGCTCTTTTATACAAACTTCCACCCCCTTAAGGGATGATTTCCGGGATAAAAATGTCCTTCTCTGGGACTCAAACTATTTTCATACCTCATCTAAATTAGTTCAGCAGTTTGACATGAACGTTACCCTATCTATAAGGGTATGACATAGTGTCGAAGATGATTCAAAACCTTAACTATGGTCTAATGGTCCTTACCCATAAATGTTAATTCGTAACGGCCCCTGGTAAGTTTCATCATGGCCAGACATCTCTAGACTACATGCACTGTACCATGTCCAAGCTCTATGTTCTTGTGGTTTAATACTAAGTTTCTTCAGTTTACTAACACGCCATTTTGATTACTTTAGCGAAGTTGCTGCTACGCACATGGTCCGCTGAGATTCTGCATACAGCGGTTTAGTTTATGAACTGGACTGCTGGTACTTTGGCACAAATGTTCTCATGTATTAATTATAGACAGTCATCTCGGAGTCCATTTGACTAATTGTATTGAATTTGATGGACTTTTTTTGTTGCGTACCGCTCGATCCCATGCAATTGGTGCGAATCAACGCATCAAGCGACCGCCGTCGATAATTTGCAGATTCCTTATATATCGAGTAATTATGGTAATTTTCTTTTACAAATTTATTTAGAATTTTACAGTCTGTTACACCCGTTGTGATATATGGACAGTTTTTCCGGAAAATAATTAATTATAAACGAAAAAGTTCAAACCCGTCGTCTACCAGTCCCTGAGATCCCAGGGCTCATTACAAGAGAATGCTATTGTTTATTTTTTCGCTGGGAGACACCGGCTTAAGTATTAACTTTAATGAAGAATTCATTGTTCTGACAAAAACCGACGAGCACAGCATATCGATCTAACATTAAAAAAAGAGCGAGCGAGATATAATTGTAACAGATTATTGACTTAATTGTTTTACTAATCAGCCTAATCACGTAACTTTATACGTACTAAATATGTATATCGTTATTACATAAAGTACATGATTACCTTGTGGTAGGGAAACGTAGATAATATTCAGTAATTTATTTAAACACTGTATAACACTTACGTTTTGAACTCTATAGGCTAGCGAATTATTATCATTACTAAAACGATTATTAGAAATGCAGACAAAGCCGTGAAATAGCCGACTCCAAAAGTTCAGTTGCGTGATTCCTTCCTCCTAAGCATAACCACTCTCAGTTAATCCTCTTACGTACATTATCGAAATGTTTTTTTGTAATTTTGTAATGGTAATTCAATCTTTGCCTGACTAAACAGTATTTTATCTTAAAGGATAATCGGTTACAAAAGGTTTCGTCTGCATGATCTGTTTGCCTTTTGTAATCTTAATGAGGAAGTATTTGTTCATAAACACCTAACAATGAAGATTGGCGGTAAAATTTATGTCACCTTATTATGTTTAATCCATATACATGTCAGCACCAAACAACTCATTAAAGGCTCAGTATTTACTTGTAGGTGTCATAATTTGAAAAAATCTAGTGGATTGTTGTAGAGATAATTTTAAGTCATTTAAAATTACCGTGTGTGTTGGTACCATAGTGTCATAATACATATGTCACCGCTAGTCGTTAATGGGATAATTAATCGACTATTAACTTAAGGCTAAATAAATTATATGTGTTCATCACGCAAAAGTGTACCTATTGGTGGCGTTAATAAGGCGCCATTTCCTTACTGACAATTAGAAATCGTCTTTATTGACATCGCCAAAAGGGAGATGTTGCTGGAGTGACGTAGGTATATGCTTATATAAGAAGTTGAGTGAAAATACTACTTCAGCCTAGTGCTTAACTTTAGAAAATATAGCTTTCGCTCTTATCTTGTTGTTAGAGAAATCAAATTTTATCTTACGTGAATTATAAACGTGAACCATTTAATAACATCAAAAGCAATCTACTTAACTCTAATAAAATATAAAAAGTGAACAATCACTTACATAATTTCGTACGACGATTGTTTTACGAGCTGTCTAATTTAAATCTGTTATTTTATTCAAAGCTACTTTTCAAAGAATAAAAAATGCGTTTATTTTTTCTGCGAACAAGGCACGATAAATCGTTAAGTGAGTGAGAGAAATTCGATATATCGCGTTAAACAGGACCTGAGTCCCGCTGTGAGTAGTATAATTTGCCTGTACAGAGGCGGCCATCCCACATATCCTTTATTATCCTCATATCTTACCGATCCATTCTGTTGAAAAGTAAACTTTATATGTTACAGAATAAAATAGATCATAGTTTACCAGTATCTGGTTATAATAAGAGGTTGTGGTAGGAAGTGGCACTGGAACCATGCGGCGCGGGTTAGGGCTAATGCGCACTAAATGAAATTCCATAGGCACCCGTCACCTAGGCGAAGGTAAATTTAAATTAAAAATGCCTTTGAAGTTAACTCGATTGTTAAGAAAAATTAAATTGGAAGTCGATAACGTGTTATTTACTTAAACTAAAGATATTTGTGTTGAGGCTTTGTGCTAGGTGAACTAATTCAGCTTGCCCGTATTGAAAGCTAACAAACAGAATAAAAACAAACATAAAACCAGTACCGACAATATTTGACTACTTTCAACCCTTCGCGAAATTTCAGTTTATCTTGTTAATTTAATAAATTTTACTTTCGGTGAAGGAAAACATTTTTCCCTCTCGGTTGGAAGGTCAGAATGGCGGTCGGTTTCGGAAGAAAGTGGACCTCAATCCAACTGGAGAATCGATAGGTGAATGATCTTTGTGGGGTCCAGTCTGTTCATGTTTGTAAGGACTAGTAACTGTTAGGTGTTCAGTGGAATTGACATGATGATAGACTTCGCTCTGTTCTCTTTTGATTTTATTTTTAGACAGACGCTCAGAGACCTTATACATCTCTCAGGATATTTATTTATTAGATTTTATTATTTTCATGTTGACGCTTAGAGATATATCTCACAAAATTTTATTATGATTAGTGTACCTACCTTATTACCTTTTATCTTGACGCTTAGAGACCTTATACATTTCTAACAAATCTCGATTGTTATTTTTTTCATAGTCTTATTTTTGACATGTATTTAATTAATGATACTTTGATTATTGTGTTATTTTTATTTGATATAGATTGATTTTGACTTGTAAAAGTGCCCTTGAGGTCTATTTGCAGAATATTTTTTTTGATTTTGATTTTGATCTCTTCATTCCTTCTTTCTCATCCCGAATTTGAGAGATGGAGATGTAATAAGCGAGAACATGTCCTCTTATGTACATCTGTCATTTTGAGTACCTATGCATAGAAAATGACATTTAGATCACCCCTCGGAGGATGCTTTGGTATTTCCCGATACCGTTGCATTACTAACTACCTGTCATACTATAAAAACTAGTTCGATCTAGTTCACCAGTGTACCGTGTTCCTAAGGGCCATCGCCGGCGCGTTGAAAGGTACATGCGGCTATTAGTAACGACTTAGATCGAAAGCTAAATAATTGCCCACAACCTGTTCGAGGGATGCTGCTAGAAGCCTTCGCTTCACGGCATTCACGGATCAGGTACAGTCAACCATATTTTTCTTGTAATACGACGGTGACAAAAAAGCTTAAGGCCTGCTGATGGTAAGTAGATAGTAGGCTATGGACGTAATGTGAAGTTGCAGTAGAGGTCCCTCACTTCCATATGTATCAGTGCGCAAGTCTCCCACTATTAACACAACATAACATACCTACAGAGCAAAAAGAAGTACGCCTATGTTATAGTAACTCATGAGTATTTAATGGATGATTTAGCTATTTGTTAACTTCACAAGTTCTAAAAAAGGAGGAGGTTCTCAATTCGACTGTATGCTTTTACGGTTAACCTTCAATAGCACTTACAATCTCACATTAGCATATTAATTTACCTACTCATTATGCTTTCATAGGACAATGTGATATATTTTAGCAGAGCATCTATTTGACAGACCTAAATGTCTTCATATGCGCCAATTATTTTCCAGTCATACATATATAAAGTTACGCATGTAATTACAAATCCTAAAAGTATTTCAGTACATTTATGCAATTTTTTATGCATTATGTATGACAGTATTTTCCAAAGCATACCCACTTGGAATACGAATAATTATGAAGTTTATATAATTTTATTACATATTTATTCATATATATTTAGCAAATATAGCAAAAGTGGATTGAAAAACGTGCCAAAAGGACTTGTTAACCACTGTAGGACGAAGTTCCCACCCACCGTTGACATTTTAGAAAAAGGTACAAAAAAATCAAAAACAGCCTCATAATTGGCACAAAAGATGGCACAATGCAAAAAAGACAACCAAAGAATTATCTTTTTTTAAGATTAATATTTTTATTCGTCATTTTTTCTAAGCAGCTCAGCTCTGAGCCGTTTATTTTTTATACGTTTCGTATCTTTGTCGGGAATTAGTTCAGAGAAATGAGTGGAGGTGACTTTGTGCCAAGAATATATTTTTAGAATTTACCTTTGACGTGATTATAACCTGTTATCGCATATTTATGATGTTTTAAATTCTGTTGATTTGAATACATACATGCATGATTTTCTCCAATTTTAGATCTAATAACTTAAAGGTAGCAGTAGCAGTTTTATTGAAGAATGAGAACCACACTCAATTTTCCTAGGAACCTAAAAATCTCGAGTATAAAAATAACCCGAATATAAATTTGAGTATGTTACACATGTTTATACTGACAAATGTAATTAATGATGACTCTTAAATTCTCAACCACAAATTCCTCTCTCAAATTTTAAATGCTTTCAAATAAATTTTACCTATGATGACTCTATGCCACCTTTGTTTTGCGAGCCAAAAAACTGCCTTTTTTTAATGATGAACAAAGCTCGTAGTGATAATGTTGGCTACCTGAGCGTTGTTGCCTTATAGGCACCGCACGTGAAATATTGCCGCCCAACCCCTGTCACACATACACCTTATAAACGGCCAAAAAACAGAGGATGAGGGAGACAGCAATGAGAATGTCCGTAAATAGAAAAAGGACAGACAGTTTGCACGGCATCAGAAATAAGCATCCTTAATTGCTTTGATTAGATTTCTAAGAGATTAATATACAGATTCACGCATTTTGTCAAGGTTCATATTTTCTGATTTTATACGGTGTGACTTTTATAAAATATGGTGTGGATTCTTTCGATGAATGGAATGTTTACCCTTCTTAGGTTTTGGTCATTGTGTGTATTGAATTATATTCATTCATTGCTGGCTTGGCTGTCAACATAAGACTGATAAAAAAGTTAAGAAGGAAAGGAAATATTTCACGTCGCTTCCTCGCGGAAGTTTACTTTGGCACTTTTTATCAAGTTTCATATTTATAACGAACCGTGGGTGAAGTAAAACCTAAATTTATGAAGGTTGATTTTCTGGATCGTTAATGGAGGGCATATCTATTGATTTGAGTCAGCCGAAATAGGCGGACTTCTTTTTCCTCGCTTAAAATACTCTGAGATATGAATACGAAGGTAATTCGAATGTAAATACTCTAAAACGTGACATAAAGAACGTAACACGTACCAAAAATAAGTGTAATAAACTATTGAGCTGGTGTAATAACAACGTTCAAGGGTGGCAACAGACATTCTGTAAATCTTCGAATTTAAATAGGCTTTTTCCCAATGCCAGGTAAATAAAGGTACATTCAGCAGTTATAGTAAGTACATTACTGCAGAGGCCGCGAAATAGAGGATTGCCTTCCAAGTAGTTAAAAGTGGCCGAGTGTTCCGGCCATCTATAAATACGGGGCCAACAATCCGTGTTCGCGCCGAGACTTGTACACTGCCTTTCACAAAAAATGCAATGAAATTTGAAAAACTCGAAATGAAATATGGCGTCATCTTCTGTTATCGGGGTGCGGCGACAAAAAAAACTTAATTTTTGATTTCGCAAATTCTGTGTAGTCACTTAATTCCGTATTTAGCTTAACCTAAACTTTGATAGGTACCTTTTTCGTGCTATATTATTTTCGATATGTGTTTAATAAAACTATATACTGTATGCAGGACTATATTAAGAGAAAAAACTGTAACAATATTTTTAGTATGACCGGTTGTTTCATATTATATATAGAGAAGTAGGGCACAGCAAAATGTCATCTTCCTCGAATTTGGAGCAGCCCAACAGGGGAAGTACCTCCGCCGTGCAGAAGACCACAGCCATAATAACATTATTTACTATACAAGTATGTAGTGTGTTCCTGGAGGTGAGCAAGGTTGCCAGAGCTCCCGAGGATGCACTGTGTTGAGAGCGAGGGACCTAAATGTGTTCCTTCTGCTGTCAACACAGTGCATCTTCAAATCTTATAAAGGGTCGGCGACGCGCACGTGACTCCTTTGGAGTTGCGGGCGTCTATAGGCTGCGGTGGCCGCTTGGTGGACCGTACGCTTGTTTGCCACCGGTGTTGTATTAATAAAAAAAAATAAACTAAAAAACACTTGTGTGTTACTGTGACTAACAAAACGTCAATATTTCATTGCAGGTTTAAGAAAAATATATTATATATCTTTTGTTTAAATTTAGTATGCCTTAAGTAAAAAACAATTCAATACGTCCTAACGAAATTATTTCATTATTCAATTAAATATATAAAGTATTATTGTATTATAACAATATAACTAACCATTTTTGATAACAGTCAAAGGTGCGTCCGTCTGCTATTTATTTGAAGAAACATTACTCGTTTATTTATCTTATCTTATCTTATATATTTATTACACTCTAGACAAACCGATTTTTATTTTATTAGTTTCTCTCTATTTCAACTTAAATTAATATAATCTTGAAGAAGCTAAAAATGAATGGAGGTAATTTGTCGATATCCCGTTGCAATAAATTAATTGGTAACAGTCTATTAACGTCAAGAGAAATAAAGATACCGACTCATCAATTAATCTAAAACCACTACTTAATTTAAGCGCTGAGTAAGAACGGTTTCTAGAGAGCTCTGGGTACTAAAAATATTCCAATAGGAACATTGTTAGTCCAATAAGATGACCTTCTTTATGCACTGCGTTACAATGATATTCTTTACATCATACATAACGCTAGTAAGTGCCTTAATTATGTCCGACATAAAAACGCGATCGTACTAGGTATGTAGGCTGCAAAATATTCTCAAAATGAGGAATTATTATCAATTACATATGTTCCTAAATCAACGAAAACCTTTCGCATAATGCTATGATGTTTGTATTTAGTTGCAAAAAAATTGTTAGACAGGTTTTCATTTTTGGCCTCCGGAGATACACGACAGGATTACTTTTCAAAAATCAGAAATTAATGTAACAATCATCAATATTGGCTAATATTAATTATGTGCCCAGTCTACATTATTATACAGAATATCAAATATCAAATCATTCAAACCGTTTCCCTGTTAGAAATTGGTTAATAAAATGGAGTAGATTCCACTACCTCGCATTTTTCAACAATCGGTTCGCAATTATCGGATAAAACGATTTACTCGAGCGCAGAACTATTTCACAGGAACGTAATAAGCAAAGAAAAAAAATCGATGCGTGGGAGACGATGCCCCTACGGCGAATATAAGCGAAAACGATTGATCATTATTCACTCCAGAGCTGACAGATTTTGATGTGAAACACTTCGTTGTAATATCTTTAACACGTCTTGGAGGCATCGCGGTCGATTTTAAATTTCGGTACCTAAATGTGCCGCAAATGTGTGTAATGATTTATTAAAAATTGGACGTTATGGTAATAATAAAACAAATTACAGTAATAAAATTAGTTTTTGGTTAAAATCCGATGACTTAAAATTACCGTGAAGTTCCCAACATCTGAAGGATACTAGGTAAATTGTTTTTCTACATAATGATTCACAGAATACAGCAATTGAAATTTACCAAAAAATGGCTGCAGATAAAATGTTACAAAATTGCAAAAAAAATTAAGTCACGTTCACGAAGAGAAATTACTTAAAATGAATGCAAATATACATTATTTTACGTACAAAGAATATAAGCAATTTGAATAAAGATGTACTTCATTGAATTACAGTTAGAAACCTAATTATTGTTTACCTAAAAGGATTTTTAGGTAAACATTCGATGCTAATGTTATAAATGCAAAAGTGTGTCTGTCTTTCTGTCTGTCTGTTACCTCTTCACGCTTAAGCCGCTGGACCGATTTAGATGAAATTTAGTATAGAGATAGTAGCGAGTCTCGGGAAAGGACAAAGGTTGCGCTCTGCCATACAAACTTCCACCCCCTTAAGGGATGATTTCCGGGATAAAAAAACACCTGATTTAAAAAATAGCAATAACATTCTATCGCGATGAACGAGTTCAACGCAGACGAAGCCGCGGGCAAAAACTAGCCCGTCGTCAACCGGTCCCTGTGATCCCAGGGATCATAACAAAAGAATGATATTGTTTATTGTTTTCGCCGGGAGACGATGGAGGCTATAAAAGAAGGTATAAGTACACTGAGCCTATTTGTAAGTATTTTTATTTAAGAATGTATTCAATTATAACCCAATAAAATTGTTATTAAAAAAAGAGTATCAAAAGTAAAAACGTAGATTCAGCCTACCCGACCAAAATTTCGCCTGTCAACCGTGAAGCCGAGCGCTAAGTGACAAAAGAAAAACACGGATACCACAAGGCATCTGTCTCATAGTCAACTTAACTAAAAGGATTAAAATGATATCTTCCGTCGTCTGACAGCCAGTGTGGTCCGCGAAGCGTGAACAGAAAATCTCTTGTCGAGTTCTTTTGAGTTCGAATTTTGTTACCTTAAGCTTCTAATACCTTTATCCCATAGTAGCTTTTAATTTTAGCATTCAAAAAGTATAAAAGGGTTGATTTTTAATCCCGCTTTCCTGTAGGCAAAAGCGTCAGAGCCTTTTGTTACTGTTCGAGGCCCCATTCATCTTGCGGTAAATTCATTTCGATTTCTATAAGAAAATGTATGCGTTTATAATAGAAGTTAAAGTTTTTATACGGTTACTTCTGGCTTATTCAAAATCCTATTAAAAATATTTTCGTTTGGTGCATCAAAGTCATAGGAAGTGGACGATTAATATTAAATGCTTTTAGGAGTTAAAATAAATTGCTTTAAAAAATCGACTAATAGCTCAAAATTAAATCGTATACCTAATAACATTTAGTGTTGATATGTCATATGAGTTGTATTTTTATTTAAAGTAACCGTCTTGTTTATTTTTTTGTCCTCTATGTTTATACCTACCCACCCTTAGTTATATATTATTATTATCAATAGTGACGCTCCAGATTACTAGTTTAAATAATTTTAGTGTAAATTCGTAACTCATATACTTCTAGAGCTAGTCTAATTTCAAGCCTGATATGATTTTTCGAATCCATTCTTATCGTAGCATACATCTAAATATCAATAGCACTAAAGTATTGGATTATTATCCATTTACCTTTTATATGTTTTATACTTTATTTTCTGTAATATATTTTAATATTATATGGCTAAATTCCCTTACCTATTGCATTGGATTAATTTATTTTGTAATGGAATCAAAAATTACTTATATACAATTGAACTATGTTTGGATAAATTTTTTTACCTACTTTGCCGGTCTACTCAACGAGTCGCTTCATAATAATACTTTATTTGGAACTAGCTACCTACATTTTTGGGGTCAATTTACTGCACGATATAATTTGTACGAAGAATACAGGGTTGCTTAAATCATTTTCATGACATGCGATAGTGTCCATTCAAACTTTTAGGTCCGCACATACGTGCGCCCGATGCCTTAAAGCTCCAAGAAAAAATAATTTATTGTAATAAGTCCTCGTGAACATTCGCAACCGCTCGGCTCATCTCGCCCCACGCCCCGCGCCGCTCCCCCCACCAAACGTATACTCAACTGCAATGCCTGTACTCTCATCAGTTTACTCACCGCAGCGTCGAGGCACGGTCGCGCCGCTCGACGCTTCGTACGGACGAGATTTCAGTGAAACACGCTTATCACTAACGCATTTCAATAACAACAACTTGGACTCAAAAAATTACTAACTCGTCAAAAGAACGAAACTTTGTGTGATAGTTTTTGTGAAAATTGTAGACTTTTCGTACATGCGGATTGTTTATGTGATATTTGTTTACGTCTTAAAAGATACATAACCGAACTGTGAATTTATATCATCACATAATGTGTGTTGATCTAACAAGTACTTTTCGTTAAATTGATGCCGAAATAAACTTTATAAATTGATGGATACTACGCATCCGGCAAGGGGACGAAACACACGAACACCGACGGAAAAAACATGACACTCAGCCTACTGTGTCTTGTTTTCTTTCTTCCTTGATATTTGATTTACCCCATAATGGCTCTCCAGAAAAGTTCTTCAAGAAAACAAGTCTTCGGCCAAATTTTATTTTGGTTTGTTGTCGGACTCAACGTCGCTGATCAGAGCTCATTACCACTCAAATATGAGGCTCCAGATGACTGTCAGTGGTGGTTACGAGGCCCAAATAACTCCCACGAAGTTTCCCTCACATGTAAGCTTCGCACAATTAACAGTGAATTTGATACGACAAACTTCAGTGTCATTCCTTCAGAACACACAACGTCACTCAGAATAGAATGCAATGAAGACATGATGTACAAGAGCTCATTAAACGACAGAAGTTTTGCGCATTTAATAAAATTACGTGAACTTGTTTTGGATAACTGTAAAATTGGAAGATGGCCGCCTGGTGTACTTTCCGGGCTGAGAGATCTTCGAAATTTAACGATCCGAACGAAAAATACAGAGTGGGCCGCTATGAGCCTAGAGATAGCGTCAGAGAGCTTTGCGGCTGTTCGGCAGTTAGAAAAGTTGGATCTGAGTTTTAACAACATTTGGTCGTTCCCTGAAAACTTGTTTTGCCCGCTGACGAACTTGGTGTACTTAAACGTTTCGTCAAATCGTTTGCTAGACGTGAGTGATCTGGGATTCCGGGAACAAGCAGTTCATCAGGCTCTCATTAGTGAACAAGACGGACCACCTCCTTCATCATCATCCCTACCCCACGCTTCGTGTTCTTTAGATATTGAAGTTCTAGATGCTTCAAGCAACCGATTTGTACTAATGCCTGAAAATGGCTTTATGTCTTTAAGAAGATTAAAAGAATTGCACATTCATGATAATGACATATCTATGGTATCTGAGAAAGCTCTGTCAGGCTTGAAGCAATTACAAATAATAGATCTTTCTAATAATAAAATTGTTGCTCTACCACAAGACCTATTTAAGGATTGTAAGACAGTAATAAAAGAAATCTACCTCCAAAACAATTCTATCAGTGTGTTATCACCAGATTTGTTTGCCAATTTGGATCAATTGCTGGCATTAGATCTATCAAATAATCATCTCACGAGTATTTGGGTGACAGAGAACACATTTAGAGGTCTTATAAGAATGGTTCTGTTAAATCTTTCTAATAACCGGTTGACCAAACTAGATCCGAAGATATTCAAGGATTTATATACTTTACAAATATTGAATGTGCAACACAACTCACTGGAAAGTATTGCTGCTGATACGTTTGCACCGATGAACAATCTACATACACTAATTTTGTCTTACAATAAAATAACACATATCGATGCCTATGCCTTAAATGGTCTCTACGTATTGTCGTTGCTATCAATCGACAATAATCATCTGGAAGAACTTCACCCCGAAGCATTTAGAAATACGTCCTCCCTGCAAGATTTGAATTTAAATGGAAATAGATTAAAGAAAGTGCCCATAGCTCTAAGGAACATGAGATTACTACGAACATTGGATCTAGGAGAAAATCAGATAACATTGCTTGAAGAACCCGGCTTTGTCGGTTTGCATAACGTATATGGTCTACGACTTATTGGAAATAAAATAGAAAACATAAGCAAGGACGTGTTTTCTGATCTGCCTTCATTACAAATTTTGAATTTGGCTCGCAACAAACTGAAGAAAATCGACATTAATGCTTTTGACACTCTCACTAACTTACAAGCCATTAGGTTGGACGCTAACCAACTCACAGACATCCAGGGTCTATTTGTAAATATTCCCTCTCTGTTGTGGTTAAACGTGTCAGATAACCAAGTAGAATGGTTTGACTACGCTTTTATACCGCCGGGACTTCAGTGGCTTGATCTACATAGCAACAATATCAAAGAATTGGGCAATAACTACCGTCTGGACAAAGAACTGCGTCTGCAAACATTAGACGCGAGTTTCAACAAAATGACAAAAATATCCACCTTTTCGATCCCAAGCAGCGTGGAACTTCTGTTCTTAAATGATAATCAAATTACTCAAGTTGAAGCTCAAACTTTTGTTGGAAAAACCAATTTAACGAGAGTCGATTTGTATGCAAATCAGATAACTAGTATGGATCTCAATGCGCTTCGGCTAACTCCGGTCGATCCAGGACGCCCTCTGCCCGAATTTTATATCGGCGGAAATCCATTTCAATGTGATTGTACAATGGAGTGGTTACAACGAATTAACAAACTAGATCACCTCAGACAGCACCCGAGGGTAATGGACCTAGAAAGCATATATTGCAAATTATTATACAATAGGGAAAGGACTTATATTCCGCTTATCGAGGCAGAATCATCCCAGTTTTTGTGTACATATAAAACTCATTGTTTTACGTTGTGTCATTGTTGTGATTTTGACGCTTGTGATTGTGAAATGACGTGCCCATCGAACTGTACATGCTATCATGATCAACCGTGGTCGGCAAATATTGTGGACTGTTCGGCTGCTGGGTACGCGGAAATACCCAACAGCATACCTATGGACGCTACTGAACTATATCTAGATGGTAATAATTTTGGTGGTTTAACGAGTCACGCTTTTATAGGTCGTAAAAATTTAAAAATATTGTTCGCTAATAACTCTAATATAGACGCTCTGTATAATAATACGTTTAGTGGACTAAAGCGCTTAAGAGTTTTACATCTAGAAAAGAATAACATAAAAGAGTTACTCGGCTTCGAATTGTCGCCCCTGGAGGATTTACGAGAGTTGCATCTACAAGACAATAAAATACACTACATCGATAATCGAACCTTCATAGAGCTGAGGCATTTAGAAGTGCTACGTTTGGAAGGGAACAACATTTACGGCTTTGCAGTGTGGCAATTCACAGTGAACCCATATTTGGTCGAGATAAGCCTGTCTCGCAATCCATGGTCGTGCGATTGTCAGTACTTGCACAAATTCAGAAATTGGTTTAAAAATAACTTTGGAAAAGTTGAAGATGCCAAAAAAATAACATGTGTATTCGATAATGTAACCAACGCAATCGGCCCACTCATGGCTGATTTCAATTCCACTATTTGCACAAGCCACGTCGGCGGAAGCTCCTCAATTATCGAAAATCAAGTTATAAATGACTACCTTCCACTGCTTCTGATATCTCTCTGCATATTTGTAATAAGCTCAGCATTAATATGCGGTGTATTTTACTGGAGGCGAGAGCTTCGCGTATGGATTTACTACCATTGTGGATTAAGAATGTGCTACAAAAGCACAACCTTTGACGATGAGGCGGATAAAGATCGACTGTTTGATGCCTACATTAGCTATAGCGTGAAAGACGAATCATTCGTAGCACAGATGCTCGCGCCAGGTTTGGAATCCACCGACCCAAGTTTTCGGCTTTGCCTGCACTACCGAGATTTTAATGCCTCCGCTTACGTGGCCGATACCATCATCGAAGCCGTAGAATCGTCGAAAAGGACGATAATCGTCCTATCTAAAAATTTCATCAACAACGAATGGTGCCGTTTTGAATTCAAGACGGCGCTCCACGAAGTTTTAAAAGAGAGACGAAGAAGACTGATAATAATATTACTAGGCGAGCTACCGAATAGAGACATTGATCCCGAACTGAGGTTGTGTTTGAAGGCGAACACGTGTATAGAGTGGGGTGATAGGCAGTTTTGGCAAAAGTTAAGGTTCGCGATGCCGGACTTGAGAAAGTGTCAGTATCACCGTTCGACGGTGAATATTTATGCATCGGTATCGCCGGTGGGGGCCGGGCGGGCGCCGGCGCCGCCTCCGCCGCCGCCGCCAGGCAAGCTGCCCCCTCTGCTAGGCGACGGGCTGGCGCTGTCGACCGGCGTGCACGCGCATGACGCGCACGCGCACCGCATGCCGCCGCACGCGCAACTCTGGGCGTAGCGTATGCTTCAACGCAGGTACGAGTAAATCTCCTTCTTGAAACGCTTAAGCGTATTAGTCCAACAAAAGTGATAATTAATTTTAAGTATGTACGTTCCATGATAATATTTATTTTAATCTAAGGTGTATATCATCCATCACAATCCTCATTTAATTGTACAAATAATGTTAGATTATTATAAAGTTGTTAGGGACGGATGATTTCCTACTATCTGCGATAGTTATTTATAGATAGACTACGAGTAGGTACCAGATGTAAATATAATGTAACAAAAATCTTAATCGAATCATCTTCTAAAATTTATTTTTATTGCTTAATTTATTATAATACCTACCAAAGTTTTATGTACAGATGCATTTATAATAATTATTTGTTAATTTTATGATTGTCATAAAAAGACTGTAAATATATTAAAATGTGTAAATAACTGTAAATATCAACAAAAGTATGAGAAAGAAAATACTGAAATAAAAATCATTTCCAAAATTATAATTTTGTTTTGTTTTATTTTATTTTACTTACCTTGACTTTATTTGCATTATGTTTTAACTAAAACAAAAAATAATAGACAGTTAAGAAAATAAATCAGTTAAGTACGAATTTTGAAACCATTTAGATACAACACTAAAAAGTGTATGCCAAAGCATATTCAATTTAAATGCCATAAAGTAACAACGCGAATGAAACTTAGTCTGTTTCAACGTTCGCTTAGTCAATATGCAAACATGTTGGAAATTCGAAGTCACTCCACCAAAGTTAAGTGCAGGTAAAAGGAACTCGATAATGTGGTTACTCTAGAGGAACTGGAAGTGACATAATATAAAACAATTAAGACGTAATTGCATAATGAATTAACAGACACTTTTCGAAACCATGCAGAATTAAATTATGTATATAGCTGCTGGCAACGGGTCATATTTGAGTCGTTACCAAAGTAGACATATACCTAGGTATACTTGCGGTTATTCCATAAATATAACAAATATGAAACAAAATTACAACTGACATAGAAAGTACGTTATCCAATGAGTTAAACTACATCAATATTTATTTGAAAAAAAAAAACTAGAAATATCCAGAATACTAAGTTTAAACGGCCATTTAAAGGAAATGTATGGACATTTAAAGGGTACCTATGGCGTTCAGTGGTTAAATTGTTTACAGTAATTGATAGATGATTAATTGTTTACATGATTAATCGGTAATAAAACAGTTTTTATTAAATAAAAAAAATACGTTTATTTATGAGGACGTATTTTCTGAATCATTATTATGTTTTTTTTTAATGTGGCTTTACTCAGTTTTTTTTATATCTGTTGTATTTACGGAATAATCATTAATCACCTGTAAACACTTAACAATTATATCCTGCATGTACATTTAAATGTAGGTACATAACTACTAATAGCGTCTTGTGTTGCCATCACAGTTATTTGTAAGCCCAAAAGTCATAAATACATATTTGTGGACAAACTTATACAAATCAACCTAGTCTCAAACTAAGCAAAGCTTTTATGCCACATTTATTTTATGGAAATGTTGAACATTAATGCTATTTAAGCTAGCCGTAGGAGTAATTACTATATTAATTGAATGGAATTAAGTAGGCAAATAGTAAGATTAATAAATAATAATTAAGTACGTAAAGCACCACGAAGGTTCGATTGCATAAAACTGGATTAGGGACTCCATCTAGAAAGAATCGGAATCATGGAATATAGTTTGATTTTATTCTAGTAGCATTTAAACTGAATGCAATGGCATAATAACGGCCAATCTACTTCCGTATAACCCAATATCCTTGTAGAGTACAAAGTTCTTAGTACTACTACGTTCAGGCGGAGCAAGTTACCGCGATATACTGCAAAATTGAAATTACAGTCAGGTAATATGGTTGCCCGTGTTTCATAGTAAGTTACCGAGAGTACACAGGCTGCTCGTATTTAACTAGTGTTTAATATATTAATTCCTCAACTCGTAAAATAGAATTAATGGCAATCTGCTAAACTGAAATGAAATTTGGAATATATACAAGGATTTTGGTAACGGTGGCCATTTTATTATTACTTTTCATCGAGGCTGCATAATTGGGATATTGACAACAATAAAAATAAATTAGTCTTACAATACCAATAAACCAAGCTCACGAAAATAGTCTAAAAACTTCAACTTCTAAATGGACGATGTTTGACTATAGAAAAGTCGTGATGTCACTTGCTGCTATTTCCCTACACTTCATACTAACAAAGCATTGTAAATGTTTCATAAAAAGATTTTACTATCAGTCAACATCCCTATAAAGCTTTAATGAGTACTAAATTTAAATTAAACTTATCCAAGTTACGACCTGTATCTGTAGCTGGGTGTCATCAAATACATAACTAGACACAAATTACTCTTATACCTATGACCAACATAATATAGACATTCATTTACCTACTACATAATTGAGTTTCTTTAAAGCCATTAGCTATATTTGAAAATCGATTAGATTTTTTCTCCAGTTTTCGCTCCAAAACTATATTCCAGACGTGTGAAATGCTCATCATAAATACTTTCCTAAATAAATATTATATTTTGCTCTCTCAATTTTTTGTGTAAATCGCATACTCATCTTATTTAAATATTCTTAGTCGAAATACAGTTCCAAGCAGACCACTATAATATTAACTATTACATAATAATATTGATAATGCTCTTGAAAATAGATAAGCGACAACTTACGATAAATCGCAAAACGTTAGACAAAACTACCGTTTACAATTAAAGAAACATTTCCAAACTTTACCAAATGGCCTTTGATTCCGGCAACCGGCATCGTGACAAGCGTGTCATATTACCGCTTTTTGTCTCGCCTGCCAACGCTGCTCGGGCTCATGAAACTGCTATTATCTCAGCGCGGACAAATCAAAACGAAATCAACATCGGTTTCCCTTGTGCCGTTCGCACCCTTATCAACCGACGACGGGTCAGCGCGGGAATAATGGGAAAACTTATTTCCACGAGCTTGGGTCTCGATTTTATCGGATACACCCTGTTTGTTAGTTAGTCTTTACAACTGTAGATTGCTAGAAGTTGCTGAGAATTCAAACTTATTTATGGCACTTCAGACAAAGTGTCTCAAATACAATGTGTCAACTCTTGATATATGAAGTATTTTATTTGCATTCACATGACGTTGAACTTAGTTTGTGATTAATTTCAAGGTTTAGAATACAAATGTAGTTACGAAGAGTTTCAAGCTGTATTCTACTCTTCTCATTAGCGCTTAAATATTAGCTATTCCGTGCCGTTGAATTTCATGATAGTCAATTATGAACTAACACCATAATAAGTTACACGCCTATCAAACTTTTAAATCGTATGTCATAAATCAATAAGGCGTCATCAAAACTACCATCATATATATACGTATGTATGTCTCTCATACCAGGCAAGATCTGTTAAAAATATTGTACAGTGTACACAAATAACTTACTAACATGGATACGCTATAGCT
This sequence comes from Epiblema foenella, assembly GCA_963556455.1. Lineage (NCBI taxonomy): Eukaryota > Metazoa > Arthropoda > Insecta > Lepidoptera > Tortricidae > Epiblema > Epiblema foenella. The sequence continues at coordinate 13,136,175 of OY747107.1, read as the reverse complement.
TTATTAGTCAAATTTTAAATAAAAATACATTATCTACCCATGTATCAAAACCAAATACATAGATAAAAATGCGTATCCTATTATCCCTCATAAAACATATTCACATAATGTTAACACAAAGGCGGGATAATGGAATTAGTTGGTAATTAATTTTGGTACTCCACTGAAGAGGGATGTAGATAACATTGTGCGGAAAATTTTAGTTACGCACGCTTCTACGTTTTGATAGTTATTAGAGAACCGCAATAGGGCTCTGTGTGCTTAAGTTTAAAATTTGGTTATTAAGGGTTGAACGAGTTTGATTGTTATGGGCTATGAGACTCTGTGGTAATCAAAAGAACTATTAAAGCTTTGGATATATGAACATAACTGTAATTACTTTTCGTAAGGAAAGTATCAATGTTTTCGACACTGCTGAAGAAGATCAATATAGGTACTCCGAATAATCAAATAATGCATCCTGTCGTCGGTCGCTTTGATCGATGTAATTCTATTTTAAATGTCGTTAAACTCCAAATAGGTATTCTAAGACATAAGCTTACTTAAACATGGTGGCTTAACAATGAGACATCTGCTGGGAAAGCGCCATATGGCACGACAAAAGGCGCATACGCAATTTAATAGTACTCTAGTCTAAAATGCCACCAGCCTTATAGAAAAACGTATATTGTCATTCGATAATCCTTTACGTACTTTAGAGATGTCACTGCAAGAGATCAGCTTTCGTCTAGGCAACGGCATTGGGTTTGCGTAACTTAATACGAATTGTTAAACTCATCGAACATTCAAAATTACCTCTTAACTGCCTCGGAATAAGAACTACGTGACATTTCATATCGATATGTCGAACACAGACCGCATAACAAGGACAATCGAGGACAAAAGGAGCTCAGATAATATCCCATCCCTTAATCACATGCACCGTTGCACTCGAAACGATGTTTGGTAGTCCAATAGAAAAACATTGGAGCGATTCGTTTGTTCGAAATTCTATTTTAGGTAGCACAAATCTATTTATGCATTAACAACCGGCCGTACAACATTTTTTCTAGTCGAATTTGTTGTCAAAATGCTCGAACTTCGGCATGTCGTTCTAAATTCAAACAGTTTGAAGGAATGTTGCTCAGGGCGCGTTCAGTGTTACAAAAGATTATCGTTAATTTCACGACGAATTTTGTGACTTCTTGTACTTTTTAGGGTCATTAATTCAATCTGAAGTTGGTAAAGAATGTGAGCAAAGTGTGGAGTGTTGGGAATTTTCGGAGCGCAGTAAATAGCTCGGTGGGACCGTCATTACGAAGTCGGGTTCATTCCGGGTTCCCAGCATTAGGGTCGGATGTCACTTTTATAGTCGTCTTAACTATAATAAATATTATTGCTTTTTCGAAGTTTAATATGACATTTTATAAGAAAATGATATAATCAAGTCATATTACTATTATAAATGTTATTAGTGATATTAAAAAGGTAGGAACTGCAAACAAAAATACTGATTTATATTACAGTTAATCCTTACCTCGGATACCTAAAATGTGTAATGTCCTTATCTCTCAAACATACATTTCGATGTAACAAATATTAAGTTTAAACATGATATAGCACTCTCACTCAACTCGTCTCGAAACGTCGGTAACAAAGGCAAATAAATAAATATCGCGATAGACCCATTTAAACAAATCTTTTAAGTATTAAACATGATTTGCATTCATAAATTAAATAAGAACTTAATCGATCTGACCATTAGTATGGGTAGGCACTATTATTCAAAACCTGCTAGCTAAACACGAGTAGCATTCATTTTCCCAGGCCAGCTATGAATAAACTCAGCATATTACCGGAGGGTCCCCAAGGCAGCCATGGTTTAGATAACCCAAAGACAGCGGTTTCCAGCACCGAGTGGCAATAATTGACTATCAAACTTGATATATCGCTTTCTCGGCGGCTTGACGGCGGTAGTTAGATGACTTATAGCTGGCGTCCCCCGGGAATGGTGGCGTTTTGTTAACTTGCGCAAAACGGACTCTGATTTTCTTGTCAGGAACTGATTGCTGGAGCAAGTTTTAAAAAGCTAATGAGTTTGCAAGACTAATTAGCTGAGCAATAGTTTACTTGAAATATGTGCCTGTTGCCTCTGGAGTGAATTATTGTTCCACTAATATAAGTTAAGTATCCCTAACTATATTTCAGTTTTACTCAGAACAATTATTCACTGCTTTAAATGATTTCATTTCGAAGTTTATTTCCATATGAGAATATTATTGAGCATTGTATTTAAAAATGACATCATGATTTATAAACCTAACTTGATATAGTTATATGAAATAAAAGTTACTAATAGATACTTAAATTAAGTTCCAGGCTGTTACTATTATTAAAATCGCAGCATTAGACATTATTTATTGACGAGTCAACACGGTTACATGTGTAACAAAGGCTCAACCCATTGAATATTGAGCACACCGTTATAATTTACAATGAGCCTGTTCTGTTTAAGCTTGGGGGTTATGAAATTTTAATCAAAGTTCTTAGTCCTCAGAGTATTGGCGCGGAGATATGTTTGGATGTTTATGGCGTAGACCTCAAAGTGCGGTAAACCACTTGTTTTCAACAGGCTAAAAGCATGGGAAATGGAGATGGGATATACTTTGCCTTTAGTAAATGTAGTTTGATATGTAGTTTACACACAATAGTTTGGATTTAAAAACAGACTGCAAACACAAGACATACTGAGTCGACTCATGGTAAAGTACTAATATCTCACGAACGCGGGTGAGCCTTGGTTGAGATATATATGCACATTCTCTATGTGTGCGTCAGCATAGAAGCTATGAGTTTACAATATCTGTCACAACTGTAACTACGGCTAACCCGACCTCGTGACAGAAAAGCAATGTAAATGGATAACAGCAAGCGACAACGTATAAATTCACGCTCGAATTCACTAAAGGGGTAGACAGACCACATTAAAATTATTTTTAGTGCCACTTCTAGGAATTGTGGGTTTGAAGATGGAGAATAAATAGTATTAAAGATCACTGCAGGTGTAGGTCGCCAGATCATCACCCACAACACACTTCAACCCTATCCCGTTGTCGCCACTCACTATAAACCCGCGGTAAGAATGGGGGCGGTGCTACTCTAACCCGAAACTACACGAGGTGCGAATTAAAGGTATAGTATTTGTGTCTTTCTCGTGTTCAATTCTTTATCCTATTGCGCGGTTTGCTACCTCATAATTAAATAGTACGTCATAAAAGATAAGAATACTTCGTAAATAAAGCCACTTTACTGGATTATTATCTAGGGCATTTTCCAAAAGTTTGCTTTAATAGAAATGTGACGTTACACGCATGGCCCAATACACCCAGCGGCGGCGTTTAGCTGAATACCTGAGAATGGTTCGAATAGAAGGCACCTGGACCGCCATTTTTATGTTAGTGCAATCGTAATCTTTTGTTTACAGAAATAGTCGATAATCAATTGAAGATTCAAGGCGGTTCTTACGACTTTTTGCAACGTGTTTATTATGTATTGTGACGTTACACGCATGGCCCAATACACCCAGCGGCGTATAGCTTAATACCTGAGAATGGTACGAATAGAAGGCACCTGGACCGCCATTATTCTATTAGTGCAATCGTAATCTTTTGTTTACAGAGATAGAGTCGATAATCAATTGAAGATTCAAGGAGTTTCTTACGACTTTTTGCAACGTGTTCATTATGTATTGTGACGTTACACGCATGGCCCAATACACCCAGCGGCGTTTAGCTGAATACCTGAGAATGGTTCGAATAGAAGGCACCTGAACCGCCATTTTTCTATTAGTGCAATCATACTTTACAACGTGGTCATTAGTGTTTTTTTGCAACCCTAACAATAAGCATTGTTAGTGTTGCCAAAATTTAAAAACAAAGACTATACTGAAAATATCATTTACTCAGATGATCTAGCTCAGGAATTTATACAATTCAATACAAATATTCTTTATTGCTCACCAAAAAGAGTCCAAAAGAGAAAACGAGAATAGATTATAGCATTGCTGTTCGCTTCATGAAACCGAAATCATAAAAGCATAGCTGTCGTACCAACTTTAACCGTCATAGGTTCAATGACGAATTTATCCAGAGAACAAATTTAATTATTTGAAATAAAGAACGTCGCTCATTTTCAGTATGGCGCTGACATCTGCTTGATCATTAGCACAACCAGTGTGTGGAATTAAAAAGTGCCGCGAGCTGACGAGCATTCATTAATTTTCGTTTGTCATACGCTACTAATTTGTAAAATTTACTGCGCCCTACTAATAGCAGTGTTTCCGGTTACATATCACTGAAATATTAAAAATTCATGGAACTTTTTCCTAGTTCGGAACTTGTAAACATATTTATGTGTCAGTTAGCACCAATAATCGACTAAAGCGGCTATCAAAATGTTGTTAAAATCATTTATTAATGTTATTGCTTAAATAGACTCCCGTAAAGCTGCCAGTGTGGTCTGAGAGTAGGTATGTAATTATTAATTAATGAGACATTTTCAGCATGTGTTATAAAAAAGCGGTCGTTGGTTTGAATTTAGACTAATTCGTACCAATGACATTTTAGTAACTTGTGTAGATACGCGGGTAAACGCCAATTTTTTGGGCCAAAGGGTAAATTCGTCTACAATTTAATTGATTCCCTTGTGAAACGAATATTAAAACAAAAATTATCACGTAAATAACAAAAATGTTATTTAGAAACAGTACTTAAAATACTAAACAGTACTTAAATTGATACTAAAACTAACCTAAAATTAAGTTAAATTATGTAATATCCATAAGTGGCATCGTACCAAAGACGGCAGAATTCCCTCGCTGTGTTTACCATTTACCGTTAACTTGTCGGTGAAGGAAAACATCGTAAGCAAATCAGCATATTCCTATATCTGCAGAAAAAATCAAATGCGTCTATATGCAGTTGTCAACCCGCACTTGACCAGCGTGGGGACTAAGTCCCGCTTCCTCTAATCTCAATAAACGAGACTAGTGCTCAACAGTGAGACGTATATAGGCTGATGATTATAATAATGATGATGATTATGGTATACCATATTGTACTAACACCAAAATCCAACCCACCCTGACGAAGTGGAGTAGACAAGCGTAGACAAGTAATATAAATTTTGAGGTGCCTCAGAGACCATCCGAATCACATATACATACCAATTTCCGAATCATACTTTCCACTCACAATTCTTTAACTCCTAAAAATGCTACGGGAAGCAATCAATTACCGCATATAATGCCTTCCGATTTTATGCAGTGTTAACAATATTTACAGCACAGTTTTGGCACCTGGTCATTTGACATGTCAAGAAAGTTCGACGCGACCATAAATACAAAAGCGATATGTATGCTAAGCTGCCCGTGGTCAAATTTAATTATCATGTAGACGATGAATGTCCATGCGTAGACTTGAACGCTCGAGGCGGTGTAATGTACCTCGCATCTAAGTTGGTGTAAAAGTATTTTATACTGGTATCAGAGAGTATCACTCTGCCCTATTTCTCAAAGCATATTAGTCTAATAATATTAGTATTTCGTCTGGTTTTCTACTTTAATTTACGAGACAAGACACTACTATTAACTAATATTATAATTAAGCTAGTATGCTCGTAGTTTGAGAAATGGAGCGATGTTATATTTCAATGTTAAACTAACACTTACAGCTTATTGCAATTTCCATGCATATACTTATTAAACATCGTGGTGGGTCCGTATTCATCCTAAGTTGCGCGATTGCAAAATAAAACCCATAAACATGCTTAACCTCTTAAATTATCGAAGTCTTCGTATACCAAGTTACTCTATAAGTATACTAAGTATTCAAGTATTACTAGGTGCTTTAAACAACTGCCTGTCTAAAGTATTTTTACTCGTTATAATTTGACGCCCAAACCTCCATCGAATTCTCACCACTATTTTTAGAAACGCCTAGAGTAACAAACAAATGGCCTATTCGGGAAAAGGCTATATTTCAGCGGGCAACTTAAACAATAGTTAAAATAATGGTGTCGATGCTCAACAACAATTATTTAGAATCGTTTAAATAAATCAATGCATAAAATAAGAGCCCGTTACCATGTATGATTTATATGGCAGTTCATTCGTTAAATACTAATTTGGTTTCTTTGTACACTTGTAAAGAATGTTAGGAATAAGGATTTGGTTACTTAAAAATTTAAATTTTATTTTCAATCGCTTTTGTTATCTCATGTGCTAAACATTAAGTGGTGTTAAAATTTGTGGATTTTAGTTATCTAATACTAACTTAATTTAAAGTGCGCACCAATAACTTATTTCAAGTGCCGAAAATAATCACAAATTATTAATTACTTCCCAAAATGTTCACCTTTAATTTTGTTTCTAAGGAATTCTAAGTCCCATTAATAAAAAAAGGTTTAACAAACCACGGATATCATTCTGCCTTTAATTCATTTAAGTTTCTAGACGCCAATTAAAATAAAATAATAAACTTTTATTTCAACGCATACAAAAAGAACCGACGACTATTTCATTCGGCTCGAACTTTTTATTCCCAGTAAGGCATGGTAATTAAGTGGGGTCAGCTATGTTCCGGCTGCCATACAAACTTACAATATTTCCAGCTTTTTATAAGCTATCAACTACCTATCTAACGTTATTATAGTCACTTTTTCATATGACCAAATAGAGTAACGTTAAATAGCTAATCTGATAGTATGTAGACCAATGAGATACTTAAACTATTAATATGCAAAAAATGTCAACGTTTATCAGCGCGAGTACGTAAAATATGTAAATTAAATAATAAGAAAGTATGAGGGCTTCATTAGATATGGTGTGGCTTAAATAATACAGCGGTAAATATATGGGGCGCCTAACTAGAATTGATATTGGATTCCTAGCAAAAACATCCTCCACTCCAGGTCTCCAGGAATTTGGTTTAAGTACATATCTACAATTGACTCTAAATATTCGTAGATATAATGCGTAGGTAGTAGTAGTTTAAAAAGATTTTCATAAAAACTTGTATAATACAGCGGCAACAGATTACCTACTCTAGGCTTTAAAGCGTGGCGAGGCCCATCGTTTCTACGTCCAAGCGCAAACCTAACGTAACTGACGTACACAGAAAAGGCCAAGATCAATGATTTAGAATTTACCAACATTTAATCTACTGGAAATGTTTTGTAAATTATATGTTATTGTTTCCAATTTTCCGAGTTGACCGGGAAAAAATATCACTAGTGACATTTGAATGATTAGGTACTTGTAATTAATTAACTTGTCGGCTGATATGAAGGCCATAAGGCCCTGTCGTCTTACCTCTCGCAGAGAATTTCTCTCGCCATACAGAGATAACGCGGCTAGCATATTGGGCAGCATGCCGCAGGCAGAACTACTGAACGGCATATTCTTTTATAATTTTTTTAGCGTTTAATTATGTTTTTTTATTTCGTTTGTTCTTCTTGTTCATTGTACTTACGTTAATTAGTATTTAGGTTCATTATGATATTAAAAACAAGAATTGAGGAATTCATTCCATATAGCTAAAATTAATAAGGGCACGTCAATGTGTGGGAAGGGCTGTGAGTTTCATAGGAAGTCACACGAGTACTTATCAGAAGTACGGCTTTTCCGAAACCATAGGACTTTGTAACATATCAACAATTATTTAAAATATCTTACGATTTGAAATTTGGTGTCCTCTCCGAAACTAAATGAAACCAGTAATAACTTACTAGCTTTTGTCCGCGACTTCCGCCGCGTAAATTTATATATATTTATATATAGTCCGCGTAATAAAAAACATTCTATACGTTATTCTAGGGTATGAAATTAGTGTATACCATGATATCATAATCCGCTCAGCCTTTGACTTGATTTGACTTTTTGGCGTGATTGAGTAACAAATATACAACATGTACCTAAAGTTTCACATTCATAAATATTCTAATATTTATAAACAAGATTATATTGACGTAACAACTGCTGTAATAATAAGTAATCCCAAGATTGTTGCTTCGTCCAGTGCCTTTATATCTCCACGAGATCCTCGGGCCTTCAACCGTATAAGGATTAGGAATTCGTGCGGATTTGCTTAAAGGAGAGATGGGGGAAAATTCAGAATTGTTTCCTCTACCACACACTGAGCAAAGCTTTCTGCAATGAAACATAATATTCGAGAATTTGTAAACGTTTTGATGGAGTCAGTATAAGTTTATACACATTTTGCTACAGTTTTACTTATAGAGATGGATAAGAAAAATTATTTACGTAAAAATTATTCATATATGATGTATATGCTCTATGACATTATATTCACGCATATACCAAGAAACTCAACTCATGAACATAAAACAACTATATATTTACAATACCTACATCCTCGTTTAGAAAATATTACACAGCTCACTCCACACAAACTTATCTTTTCTGAAGTTTAAGCAAATAAGGAAACGAAACACCCGCCGTGCAAGTTTTCTGGTATTGCCGAAAATAAGGACTCAACTAGGAAAAAAAAAGTTTTCATATGAAGGTGCACAATTATATAACAAATTATCGCCTGTTTTAAAAACTGTAGGCTCACTTAAGGTTTTTAAAACTAAAGTAGCGGTACATATTTATGAACAATACCCTCTTTAAGAATTCCTTAAGCGAGAACATACAAAACAATTAACAAATGTCTACTTTTCTTGAAATGTTCTCTTTTGAGAATAAATATCTTTAAACTGAAACTGAAACACAACTTATTCACATTATTCGATGATCCGAATACTAATAATAATATACTTTACTGCCCACTCCAAAGTGCTAAAGTGGAAATATTATAAACAAAATCTTAAGACTCTTAAGGCTACCAGGCGGTCTTATCGCGAAAAAGCGATCTCTTCTAGAATCAGATTTTTTTTTATTAACGGGTTACAGCGTAAACAATTTTCGCCGTTTGTTAAATTTACTGTATCTTCGTACATTGGATAAAAATGAGTTTTCTGATAGCTAGTGGAAAAAAGGTAGGTAAGTAATTTCTTTATGAACTAGAGCTAGCTTTCTAGGTTTATTGCTGTTTCGTCGTAAACCCGTTTCCAGTACTTTTGCTAATATATGATTGAAACGGCTAGTTATAATAAACGCTTTATTATGACTAATGGCTTCAAATACATTACTGACGACCGGTTTAGCTTAGTGGGTAGTGCACCTGCCTGTGAAGCTGACGGTCCTGGGTTCGAATCCCGGTCAGGGCAAATATTTGTGTGATGAGCATGAATATATATTTCTGAGTCTTGGATGTTTTCTATGTATTTAAGTATTTATATCTATTTAATATATCGTCGTCTAGTACCCATAACACAAGCCTTCTTGAGCTTACTGTGGGGCTAGTTCGACTTGTGTAAGATTGTCCTCTAATATTTATTTATTTATTTATTATTATTATAATGTATGCAGCTCGAAACATTAGACTTCCAATTAAGTTACTTTTATAGTCATTAGAAAACTAATAATCTGCAACCGGCGGGATAATCACGTAACTTTTTTACTACCGTTAGGTAGATTTTAATGTCAAATTTTGATTGTCAGCTCATACATTTATACTTCAAAATTGACAGTAAAATCTATCTACCGTTAGTACATAAAGTTACGTGATTCGCCTGCGGGGCATAATTAATAAGATAATCGAAGTCTTTAATTAAAATTGTTCAATCATACGAGTAACAATGCTGAGAGCCTACTCCGAACTTCGTATCGTGCCGTCCCTTTCAATCGTATAGTGTATAACACGAGAGCGAAGGGGACGGCACGATACCAAGTTCGGAGTAGGCCCTCTGCATGTTTATAACTACAGTGGAATCCGGATAAAGCGACAGTCAAGGGACCGGTGATATTACGTCGCACTAACAGAACGTCGCACAAAACGGACTGATTTACTTTGAAAATGTATGGTAGGAAATCTAATTTGTGGTAATTTCAAAGTCGTTATAAGCGGATTCTATATATTCTCACAAATTTTAAGATTACCTAAGGTCAAGAAATATCATTACTACCCTCAAATAACTTGCCTCTATTTTTTTTCCGTTTATTTTGTACAATTATTAGCATTATTTATTGTGCAGAACATAAAAATTAAAAGTTTACCCACGTACCTTTTTCTAAGTTTACTACCTACCACCTACCTACGTTAAAATTGAACCTGGATTTTCCGAATTAAAAAAGTCATAATTAAAGCGAACTTCATCCAAATACAATCACAAAACGTCATCACTGTAAAATTCACAAAAGAATTTCTTAATTTACAACGTCATAAACAATATACAAATAAAGCGTTCTTACTTTCGTTCGTCACAATGACTACCGCCGGTTTTCGGAAGGACCCTCTGTTCAATTCCTTCAAGTTATTTATGACGATGTTGATAGTAAACGAAAGCCGAAATTGAACCAAATTTGCATACAAGGGATGCGTAAAACGAAACGGAGAATTCAGTGAAACCAACTTTGTCTTTACGACTGACGATTCTATTCATAGTAGCAAGCTCTTTGTGAGTTTCGTTACGATTTTCGATTTGGGTCATGACTTAGTTTGAATTGAATGGCAGGACGCTTGAAGGGTAAGAAAAGTCACATTTCTTAATAGGTACCTATACGTATTAGAATGACGGTGAGAGTGGGGTCAGATGAATACGGGGAAAATAGGAAACTTTAAGGGTGTATACGTATTTCTCTTACCGCCACCTGAAATACCGTTTTTACTTTCCGCACCTAACTATTTCTTTCTTTTTTTTTTCTATTTTTTTTAACTATTTTGTTTATGTTTCTTATAAATACCTTACAGAACGTTATCCTGGGAGGTGGTTGCCTGACGTTGTCCATCAGAGTACGAGTAGACCTGAATATTATTTTTCATACTAAAAGTGAAAGTTAGATCTTTTTGCCGTAAGTTTGATACGTTACGTAATCAACTAGTTGTTAGACCTAGTTTTGAATAGATATATCGAAAATTATATTGACTCTAAGCCTTAGTTGGTAGTCTTGCAGATTTCATCCAAAAATAGAGCAAGTTTGCATCCATATAGATACAGTACACAAAATTGATGTTGAATAAAAGTCCTATACCTATAACATACATGATAAAAGGCGTTTTTATACCAACCTACCAGCCAAAACCGATGTGTCGTCCCGACAGAACCACGACACGCCTACCCCACCCGATGCATGAATGCTCTTTTTCACCATGGCCTCACCGCCGTTAGTGTTGACGCCAATATCGGCGTCAGTAATGAAATTGTCGTCGTTGACGACATCAGCATTCGGTGTCAGGCACAAAGTCAAAGTGCTTTGTATTGACAGCGTTTGTATTTACGTGCTAGCTGTGGACATTTATTTTTAGATAATAATTTCTACCTGGGAACATTAAAGCAAGACCGTCAATAAAACCCTTTCAATTCAATAAGCTTAAAAGTAAACATGTTGTTCAAAGTCCCAATTTGTATAATAACTTACTCGTTTACGATTTTGCCCATGAAGAGCAAATTAGTTCCGAAGGATACTTTTACTTTCTCAGCGACAAGGGATCGGCCGTCATAAACGAAAGTTTGGGACTCTTATATTAATATTTATTACAACTTTCTCTGTGTACCTACAGTTTCGATATCGTATTATAAATAGTTTTTATTCCTGTTTTGGCCCATTAAATGTCATAACAAAGGAGTTTTATGAGCACGGCGTGCGATGGCAGACGCCGTCTTTAAGCCTTAACGGGATTATTATTGGCCTTTGAAACTAAGACTTGGCGTCACCCTGGGTGTTTAAAAATAAAACTTTGTGTGACATCATACACTGACACTTTAAGCAACAATGTGTAACTTAGAACTCAGCCGCGCAAGATAGGAACTTCCTTATTGCTTTTTCGAGAAGTCACAGACAGGTACACATCATTCCTATTATTTAGTAGCTAAGTACAATAATAAATAATGTAATAATGTAGGTGTATATTTTATAGACGAAAACAGTCGCAGATGCATAATGCGTGAATGAAAAGATACATAAAGAATTAGGTACTTATGCTAGGCGATTTCCAATGTAAATCAATTATAAACGCTAATTGATCACAAATGCTCATATTTTTGCCATTGAACTTATTAAAGTGGCACTAAAAAGCGATTGAAAACCGAACCTTAAAGATCTCATTTTTATAAACCCCTGATGGGAGAACATTATCCGAAAACGGTTTGAGAGCAAATATTGCGGCAGAATTTCACCATCGCGCATTGGGGCTTTATCTTTATGTAGGTTTTTATGTATTTCGCAAAAAATGTTATCGGCCAGCAGTTAAACAAGGCTTTTAATGATGGCCCTCCGAGCGTTATCGGCAAAAAGTATATAAAGTAATTTTGAAGAATTATTACGAATTTCGGGCTTCCACCGTGCAATAAAGAAATTAAACAACAAAGACCTTTTGCCCTGAAAAATACACTTTTGAATTTTTGTCTGTCTGAGTTTGATTAATTTAGACCCATTGTAACTGTGAACAATTCCGCTACACCGATACTGATGTTAAACTAATTGCAGCAATGTCGAATTTGAAAATATTTTATTGTACATGGGAAAATAAGCCAAATGAGAATTTGAATAACATTCCTCCAAACTAGCATTTCTAAACGAATCGCATTTTCTCTCACTAAAATCGTTGAGCCAATTTGTTTGAATTACTTTTCTATGCTAATCTGGATCGCGTCGCGAATTCTTTTGAAGGAAGAAGTATTGACTCAGAGACTCGTAGGCGTTTAAAATCCTCGAATTGGCTCGCTTAAATGATGCATGTACTGGAAGCCGGAGCTCGTACAGAAAAACAAGATACTGCAACCTATTACAACGCGCTTTACATCGTAAATAATCGTTTTAGCGCGGTAAATAAATAAGTGTATAGACGGTTGGTTCGTGCGAGCGCTCGTATCTGATCTGAGGTCCGGGACGCAGCAAAAGCCGGGAAAGTGCTGTTTAAGAGGCGAGATAGCGAATAACGTAGGAGGAACATAAGTTTTGCGGCGTGTTAAAAGATAATGAGTGCGGATATAGCTTATAAGAAAAGAAGACGTTGCGTACGGTCCTTGTAAGGGGACAATATTTTCTTATCTCGCGTGCTTGCGATCACAATACTGAGTTAAACCCTCTTTGTACATCCTAACGCACCTCGGTTCGTTTTAGGATTCGGAATTTATGTCCTCCTGAGACCAAGTTTAAAACCGAAGATTTAGCGGCTCCGCTTAGAGATACCAGCGCCTATTCAGAGGTCAAACGTAGGGCTAAGTCAATTTTAAAGTCCCTAGTCTTGATTGAGTTTTGAGCATTTTATTCTTTACGTCGAATGAGATGTTGAAGTATCGAGCCCAAGTTAAAGATTTTAACTTTTAAATAAGAGGTAAGCAGATGGGTACAATTTTTTGTTTTGTGCAATAAAGTATAAATAAATAAGCGAATTTATGATATACCTGATTAGGCTTACAACTTTTGCAATCTTGAAATTTTGAGGAAAATAGGTAATTATTAGTCTTCGTGATTAACTTCACCAATTATATTATTTTATGTTTATGTTCCCTTAAATCTTAATTAGCTCTATGATTGCTAACTACTAAAAATAATAGTAGAATGGGACAATTCTTTTCATGCTTAAGTTCATTTGGCAACTGAGTTATATAGGCGTTACTAGGGTGTAGACACAAGTAGGTAACTTGGAATAATATAACAATCTTTATTACACATGAAACAGACGACTGCGTGTTATAAATATTATTTATTATTGCTGCGTTTTCTCGGCTTGTGAAAATATTATTCAAAATAATTGAATATGAAAAATGGAGCGCATTTCATATAAGTGATATACCGACGAAACGGTTCTAAATAGCTATTATCATCGGGTGAATATTGAATACGTATGTGAAAACTGGATCGTTTACTGTATAAAATAAACCTTTATAAACACCGCGTATTATCAACAAAACATACATGCTTCTTGAACAAGTCTCCTGTCGACGGCAGATACAATGTAATTTATATAGGTAGGGTACTAAAATTTGAAGTGTCAAAATCTATAATTTATCAAAACACTAACGAATCTGAACTAAAAACCATTCAATTAGAAACATCATAGTGTTCTCTCAATCGTGATGAACTGACTTGTTCTTAATGAAAGATGGACACCCACCTCAAGTCATGCTTGCACACACTCGGACGTTAAACGATACGAACATATCCCGTAGTTAATGAAGTACCTATTGCGTTGGCGGACGGGTAAATAAACTTAATCATTCCTATGATTGCCCCATCAATAACTACAAGTTGGGTATGGAATAACAATTAGCTCAAACGTATATTGACACCTATTTTGTTAATTGGAATTCGTGCAGAGACCTCATGTTACCACTTACCGTCTAAACGAGCAGTTATTATTTATTATAACCCTATCAACTGTAATGTTCAGGTTATTATGACCCTAACATAAAATACGTATTATATTATAGAATATTTTTACTCACACTACACAATATTTTAGTTATTGTGTAACATTTTGAAGTCTAGACTAACCAAAGGTTACTCACATCAATTCAAATAAATCACATACTTACCTTAAAGGACAATTGAACTTTACTTTTCCAAGAAAAGAAATGTGATTTCTTTTAAAGGAAAATAAACGGGCAAAGGTGTAAGACGAATCACTTAAGCGCAAACAACGGCGAGTACATTTGAAAGCAGTTTGAGCTAGAAAGCGAGATCTTATCGTGCATCTAGCGATTGATAGGAGCAATGCATCACCTGGCTTCCGTTGCAGCAACCATCTTGATTCGGTCCTAATGCACCTACCTCCCACATCCAAGCTCACGTGAGTCATGCTACCATCATTACATGACCCCTCCGTCCGCTTATCAAAGTCAAATACGCCGAGGCGCCAGCCTGCAAGTGTGAGAGGTCTACCTATACTGGTATAGACACATCCTCAGTTGGGCTACTTGACGTTCCATAGATAAGATTGGCCCTCATCCGTTTAACACCTACATCGGCTACCGAATATTGATATTCAAATTTATTACTAGTGTGCGTGTTCGATTTCTATTTTTTTATATCTAATTATGAAACTTTATATCTAATTATGAAACTTTTAGGTAAAAGAGAAAATTGTTAAGGATGAGCGCCAAGTATTTTAATGAGATATTTAGATAGTATTTTTTAATAAAGCCGAATTAGATGATTAGTAAACAGGATCAAAACGACCTATTTTTCGGAAAAGATATGTCGAATTCATTACAACGGTACTTGCTTCTAAAAGCTTGATTTAGATTCAAATGCAGTAAATAACTTATTAAAGTAAAGTTGTAAAGTTGCTGTACCTTAAATTGTGAATGCCCTAAGAAAATTTATGCATATAGATATTCAAAATCCTAACGTAATACTTAAAACTTTGTAACTACAACTAAAATCCTATACAAACAATCCCAAACAGTAAAGAATGTATAACTTATAAATCACAAGAAGACAGCACATATTCGACAAAGATTCCCAGCTATGTAAAAAATAAACAACTTATGAGAGCATTCGATATTTCCTTGGTATGGAGCTCAACAAGATAATAGATAATTTAGATAACAAGAAAAAGCCATTCTGAGGCGTCGCTACCGGGTAAATGGTAAATATTACTCACGCGTTCAACGCAACTCTTTCGCGTAGGAAGCGATTTTGCCTTCCACGTTCATTTATACGAGGTTTTATGTTTTTTCACTACCGCCTGTGTAATATAACCAAAAAGTACCTAGATGTAACACAACATATTGCATAATCACACCTGTTTCCGTGAAGGGTAGGGAGAGATCACGGATTTACGATTGTTAAGATCTTAACGAACCTTTCTTGCTTCGTTCACTGTCATGATATTCTTCGTACAATCTTGACCATTTAGGGCAGGTACTCTTGACCTGAACTTTCTGGGCCCTAGACATAAATAACCAATAACCGTTTACTTAAGGCATAAGTACCTTTCCCAAATTTTGCTATAGCTCTACCATTCCTAGAAGGATAAAAAATAGTGTATTACTCTTTCGTTACAGGGCAATACTACTTGTATTTTATCTTATTGTAAAAACCTACAAAATACATAAGCAAGTACTAGTTGACTTATGGTTATGGATGCTATTATTATTGTTTCAATAATCTTAATTGCTCGTATGTTCATGAAACAAAACTAAATGTCTAAGATTTATGAACACGGTTAAATGCTAGGCTGCGTTCCAAATTGCAATTTTAGTGCATACAGCTGCTCACGGCGTGATCGACAATAGGTACTACCTACTAGATAATATGACTATAATAAACCGTTCACATAATAGATAAACAACAAGAATGAGCTATATTGATATATAAGTTACCTGCTCATAATTACATAAAAAGTATTTTACGCGTTACCAACATTTTAATAAGAACGCAACAGTTATTTAGTGGTCTGATTATTATTACATCATCCATATTGCGGAATTTTGATGAAACTCCTATGTATATTAAGTACACAATATAGTGATTGCATAAATATCACTGAAATTCTAAACCAACCCGAATCTTTGCCGCAAGTCTTTGTTGTGTAATAATTTTAGGTTAGAGGAATGCTAGAGCTGCCATGGTCAGTTTGACAAAAGTTCCTGTAAATATATACCTAACATAAATGAATGGAATTATATTTTTACTAAATAACTGAAATTTCGGGAACGCTCAGAAGCGTTACTTAAAAAATGAAATATTTCTATTGAAAAAGTAACTTGACTAAACTTAACTTTTTTGCCCCAAAAGTATGATCGTTGATCAATCCGATTTCGGGAGAAAAAAACATCACTAATCACTGAATAAAGTGAAGATGCAATCAAAATATTAATTTTAAAAGGTTTTATTGCAAGTAAGTAATCTATTTTTTTCTCAACCATGATGCAGTATAACTGCAACGCCAATAACAACCTCGCCAACTCGACCGATGTTAAACTACGCCATTTGGCAAATAAAACTGGTTCTGTCTAAAATATAGAGAGGCATGTAACTGAATATAAAGTTTTTCCTTTTTGTCAACACAAGTGAGCTATCGGATGCGATCCCGGAATTGGCAAAGAAACGTGATTTTGCATTCGCGTATAATATTTTGTATGCGGAAAGAAGGGATAGGGAAGTTCCGAATAGAATTTGTGGTATGAAATTGTTGTAACTTCACTATTACAAACTGTGTTTATTTGTATATACATGGAATACCTAGTAGGGAAGGGAATCAGGGCAGGCATTACTTTATCCTAATAAAATATTATAAATGTAAAAGTTTGGATGTTTGTTAATGGATTACGCATTTATAACGATTGAACGGATAAAGATCTACTTTTGCGGACAGCCGGACACATAGTCAATAGCCAGGATTAAAATGAAACATTTCCTATCCCGATAGTCATTTCTCAAAAGATCCGTTATAGCCGAGAGACAAAGCAAGCGACTTTCAATCTGGAGGTCATAGGTTCCAATTCCGGCTCGTATCACAGGGTTATGCTAAAAAACGAACTGAACTATCATTTGATATTTAACACCAGCTCTTCACTGAAGGAAAACATCGCGAGGAAACAAGTTTAATCTCAACAAGGTCTAGTTGTTCCTTTAAGTGTAAGTTCAGACGGCAGTCGCTTTGGTCAACTAGTGTCTATGCAAAATCTTGGGACTAGGTACCGAATTGGTTTATTTTTAAGATACAACCGGACAAAACGCTAGTAGTATGATGAATAATTCCTTAAAATTATGAAATCTGGAGTTAAAGTTGACACGGTAGTCGGGAGTTAAAGTAGCTGGCAAAAGCAATAGCTTAAGCTTAGCTTAGCTTATAATAATAATTATAAAGTTAACTATGCGTTGGAGAATATACTGTGGAAGCATTTTAAGTATAATTTTAGCGCCTCCGTTGTATGGGCCCAGCGAATTGGAAAGCATTCATGAATTTATGGCATATTAGTTAACCTATCAAAACTGTAATACCAGACTGAAGTATAGGTACGAGTATATATAGTACTCGCAATATAGGTCAAAGATTCCTCAGTCGCTGGAAACTAGGATCTACAACCAATGTGTTCTCCCAGTAGTGATGACGTACACTTGAAAAACATGGATGCTGACTGCCAGGGAGGTTCACCAGCTTAAAGTAGCACAGCGAGCTATGAAACGCGCAAAGATCGGGATCTCATTGCGAGATAAAGTGCGAAACGAGGTCGTTCGCTGACGCACCAAAGTCACCAGCATTGTAAAGAGGGTGGCAAAATTAAAATGGTAACGGGTCGGTCATATTTGCCGAAGAGATGACGACCGATGTAGCCAATGAGTGCTGCGCTGGAGACTTCAAGCGGCAACCCGTAGTCTGGGAAGGCAGCAAGCCCCGATGATCGGATGACATAAAGATGATGGCGGGACCAACCTGGACCAGAACCGCTACGTCCAGAGTGGAATGGAAATCCATGGAGGAGGTATATTCCCAGCAGTGGACACAAATGTGCTGAAAGAGAAGAAGAGAGAGAAAGAGAGTACTCGCAGCTCAAGTAACCGTTAGAAATTATAAATAACTACGCGCGTCTTTCAGGTGGTAAGAATTGCTGCTGTGATAGTATCTTCCTTGTAAAAACCTTTCTTCTTTGAACTGAACGTGAAGCATCCGAAGGAAGAATAAACAAATTATCTCCATTATCAACTTATGCGTTAAGTCTGTCCCACAAAAGGATCAGCGAAAGGAAGCCACGTACCTTTTGAATATCGATCTCACTCTGAAAACCATATATTTGGTAAAAGGAAAAGGCGCTCATACTAACGAGATTGTAAAAGGTAACTGAATATACCTACCTCCAGAAAACTCTCGCTTGGTCGAGCAACGTGAGAGGCATATTTACATGTTTAGGGTACCGTCGTGAATCCTTAGAGTTTAAGCTTTTTATTTGCAATAACGTCCGGCCTAACGTATGCGGTAAAGTGAAAAAAATCCATAGGAATTTTTAAAGCAGTAAGTGTTATTTGCAGACTCATGAGTGTATGCCATTTAGACTTACAACAGACATGCTGCTAAATTAATTTCTTCCTCTTGCTTGATAGGAAATTTCTGTTTAAAAGTAATTTGGCACTTAATCGTTACTTTATGAGATAAGTATTCACTATTCATTCTATTCAATTACTACTATTTAGCATAGCTGGGCGCCGTTAACCAAATAGTTAACTTCGTTAATCGCTAATCCGTTAAAAAAGTTAACTTCATTAAACGTTAAAGCGTTACATTTTGGGCAATTTAACGGAAATTAACGTTAATCGTTAAATCCTGGTAAAAACAGCATCTGGGTATGCGGGTATGCGCTATTGAAAGTAGGCAGAGAATGAAAAAAAACCTGTCAAGTACAAGTCCGAAACGCGCACCGAGGGTTCCGTACACAGATATGTACCAGTTCCAACCCTATTAATTCAGGAAAATAATCAACAACACGGTATAGAAATTGAACTTTCACTCGCGCATGCGCCTAACGCGCCCCACTTGCGTCGCCTGTCTCGCTCAGCGCCTATAGCTCGCGCCTACGCCGCCCCGATCGAACGCAGATATCAGAAACTGTTTTTCGCGGCGCGGTGTTCCTTTGATAAAATAAGTACTTAGTTAACGGATTAACGGAGCTTTGGACAGTTAGCGGAAGTTAATGAGTCCGTTAACAATTTTGCAGTTAATCCAATACACGGATGGTTAACTTCGTTAATTAACGATTAACGGATTAACGAATTAATGCCCAGCTCTGCTATTTAGTTACTATACTACCTACATAACCGCGTTCAATAAACACAAGCTGAGCCCCGGGATAAAATTATAGCCTATACCCATCTCCCAGTTGCATTTTATATAGGTACTGATGAGTTATTTTATATACATTTTATATATCACAGCATTTAAAGACATATTTACATTCAAACTTACAAAGTGATTAATTATTACCTTTTTATAATATTTTAATCGCACGAATTACAGTGCAATAGGATTACATTTTATATTCAAACTGTCCGCGAGAATATTTAGGACTAAGTACTTATGAATGTAGGTTCATAATAGGTTCAATAGTTTCAGAGTTTAGTTTAATACATAAAACGGATTTTTTTTAATTTAAATATATTATCTTTTACAGAACCCGTAAACAGAACATTCTTTTTTATATTCATTGTAGACCAAACGTACGAGCCCACGACATTTTGTGACATTGGGCTCCATTGCGCTTCAATATACGGTAGGTGGTACCTTTATCAAGAGTCTACTCGTAAACAGATAAGCAAATGAATTGGAAGTGTGTTGTATTCGCTATTTAAAAAAGGTTTCAGTATAACATTCGCTATACATTTCTTGCGTATTGTGAGGACTGATGTGCGAGCTTGAGTGGTTCTTAATAGACATTCATTTCTCATTTATATTTCATGTCGCAAATGTTGCTTGTTACACGTTCTCGTTTTTACGAAAATAGCTGTCAAAAACTCTATTTAGGTAGATTTATGGTGATATTTCATTTTCAATACACCCTTCATATCAACGATTATGTACTATACTTTTAAAGGACTATACCTATAAGTAACGTGATTACATTCTTTAGTATCGCACGTCTGACCTTGGGGACGGCACCGCCATGATACCAGATGTTAAGTTAATATAATTTTAACTTGGAACAAATTAGACCCAATTAAAAAACAATCGACGCAAATGTGGCAGTCCTTTCTAATTAGCTACCGCGATCTCAACTCTAAAAGATATTTTTCAGTCTGAACAAATAAGACGGTCAGATATAATATTAATATATACACACATATATATATGTTAATATATATTTAATATCTCAGCCAAACCTACATCGACCATTACGAGAGTCTACAAACTAACATTATTTAAATGAATTACACGTTTCTAATTAAACACGTCTTAAGACTCCCTCCAAGTAAAATAATTGTGAAATATTTTGGCAATTAGGCCTCCCGTTTTATTAAAGAAGTCCGTCGAGTGAAAAATTAATTAAAATTTAAGCCTTTCGGTGTTCCCTACGCAGCAGTTGCAAAATAAAAGGGCCTTCACATCTCAGCGCGCCGCTGAAGATCAACTGAATTAGATAATTTGAATGGTTTCATGCGGTATGCAGATGAATGGATTAAAATTTCATTATTGTTCAGGCGCCACGCCGCTAGAAAGCCACGGGGTATTATTAGAACGTGCACTAATCCTTAGTTATGAATATTACACACATAGCATACGCGTGTTTGTCCCCTACGGCTGGATGCAGAGACAAATAAATAAAACAATGTGTTTAATTAAGGTGTATTTCATTGCGAGGAATTGCGTAAAAACAAAGGTTGCCTAGTAATGATTTTAATCGGCGCATCACTTGGGTTAAATGTAACGCTCGATCGTTATAGTTTTGGTAATTCCACGATACTCGAACTACAATATATGTAGTATAATTATAAAATGACCGGTTGGGAAACCAAACGACACGCAAATAATTGTTTTCCAAAAGGCATTTTTCATTCCAATGGGCAGATAGCAGAAAGCTATTAAGTAACAGAAGGACATGATCATGTATTTTCAAGTGAACTATTATACTAAGCATGATGTCTATTCGTTGTTCTGGATTCTGTTATACATACCCTAGAGACGTGCCGTTTTGCCGTTAACTGAGAAACGTTTACCCAGCAAAATTGACATTACTAAATCATCCAATAAGTAAACATGGTTCATACTGAGATTTGGGATATCCTGTGGACATAGCCAGAGTTCAGGATCATAAAGCTTTATTTTTTGTTGTACTCATAATCCACATGTACAGCGTTTTCTTAATATGAATATACGTGATAAAACCAAGACTTGCGTGCACAATTGCACATAGGTAGGCGGTAGGCTGTTAACTGCCACATAATATACGACTTTTTTTTCAAGTATATAGAGTATTAATTTATTAGTTGCAGATATTTTAACAGATGATACTTTACTTTAAAACAATTAACTGTAAATAGAATTTAAGAAATCTTTTCATATATTTTTTTTGTTTTCATTTACCGAACAAAAAAATAATTGTAATTTCGTCTAACAATAATCACCATGTGCATTTAACTGACAATACATTTAACAGTATCTGTCATTCATTTCATACATAGTGCTCCAGTGATAGTGAGAGGATCCACATTCACATTGTATCGTCGTTGTAGATAAAGCCTTGCAGCTTTCGCCGCATTGTAGTTTGCATCGTGATAACACGTTACTATTTTAAAACAATCATCGTTTGTGTAGCGGTAAGGCATTTAAAATAAAATTTATTTGCAAACGACACAATCAGACGGAAAATAACATGACATGACAATCAAGTATTTGATTTATCGACGTGAAGTGGCCAGTTACAGTTAAGTGGTACGTAAAAGAGGCACTAGAATCTGTTCAAAGAGTTCTCATTTAATAATCACGTTAACAGGGTGTTTTACGTAGCAAATTTGTTTTTCAGTTTTCTCCAAAAAAACATCGTAAAAGCTATAATGTTTCGTACTTAAATATACTCCAGGCACCGAGTACTATCAACTGTAAAAAAATCTGCAACTAATAAATTAACACCTTATATATTGATCATTACCTATCGAATGAATAAATTCCGTCTCCTAAAAAAAATCAAGTGATGAATGCATATTGCATAACGCTGTTACCCTTTATTTACTATAGTCTTAGCGCTTAACACGGCCTCTTTATCAAGAGAACAATAATTGCATTCAAAATCAAAGATGGATGGTCCGATAACGCGTGGGTATTTTCACTAATTAAGGCCAGACATGCACTGAGCAACAATTAAGAGGACCGATGGTTGATAAGCGCGGTTGATAGCCGTCAGATAGCGCTTAGTGAAGCTGTAGAGTGCTTCACACCTTATTAAGTAAGGTTATCGGCGAATTTCCATGAAGTTTGGCTTCATTGTCAGCACTGGCATTTTGATCAAGTCATTATAGAAAAGGCGTGAGATAATAAAGTTATTTATTTGGTTTATCTCATGTAATATGTGAACCACGATTTTTAAATAGGTATTTTATAAGAAAACTTTACACGTTTTAGTCATTCAGAAGGTCAGATGGCAGTTGCTTCCGTAAAAACTGTTGCCTAGGCCAAATCTTGGGATTAGGTAGTGGACCCCGGGCATCCTCCAGGATGCAAATGTACTGGGATTACGCTAGGAGGATGATGAACATATATATATATTTTGTCAGAAGACTAGCAGCAGGCGTTTTAAATAATAAGTAGATATCTCAATAAATAATCGTATGTAAGTTATCCGTTATTGGCATCAGTTACTAGGTGATTATAACTCACAATACTGTGAATATTATCGTGGTATTGAAAATTGCATGGATTTTGCTCCAGTATTTATGACTACACGAGTGATACGTATTGTGATACGAATGTATCGCTTGCTAATAACCACCGTATAACTGATGCCATTCACTATCTGGAACTATAAAAAACTCATCGATAGTTCAGTTCTTAATCTCGTTTCAAATCCTAATATCTATGGTAAAAACAACTAAGTGCGCCGCGTAACTATGCCAGCCTTTACCATATCGAGTATGATTTCTCAACCTTATTTAGAGAGAGATGCCACTGACGTCACTAGCCTAGCTAGAGTTAGCGGTTATTCGAAAAAAGCAGATCGTATTTACATTTTATTATCAACACACATACGTCTTTTAATGGTGCAGTTGTAAAGCGGTTGTTAAGTACCGGTAACAGTTGGACCAGTTGCAATTAATAGTTGCACTTCTACGATTTGTCCTAAGGCATGCGCGCGCAATTACAGTTGGATGATGTGGAAATGAGCTTCTCCCTCGTTAAAGTAACTATCTTGAACACATACAGTCCTGTACAGGTTCAATCAGTTTTAATATATAAGTGGTTATACACTTGATAGGCGTTTCTCACGGCTGTGGCTATTGTTAGTATGTAATTTTATAAAAAAAATTGGGTTTGCTTGAAGATGTGCGCATATGAATACCAGTATATACCTAATTTGTGTAGAGCAAAACTGTAAAGTGACTCCAAATGACTTTTTTTTATTATTGCTATCGATAGTATAGAAAAGTGAAAAAGTATTCATGTCGATGTTTTTCGATTCTACATGTACATATAAGTATGTAACTTATTCATTTGTATGAGGTGTGCAATAAAGAGTATTTGTATTGTAATGTTCTTGTATTGTAATACAGTGTCTACTTAGAGAAAATTAGTTACAAAATATCGTCACTATAAATACAAGGAAGAAGGCTTTCACATTACATCTACAGGTTTTTATAAAAAATGCATATGATGAAGAAAAACGAAATTGTTAATTAGATTTATTTGCTCCTAAAAGTTTTCAATGCATCGTTTCATGTCGACGCATCTCTACTACGACGCCTTTTATTACAATTGTGATCAACAGTTTAAATTACCTTACAAAACAGATACCAGTAGCATTCAATTTACAAATCATTCAACGGTACACAACCCATCTGGCGAACGACCTCATTAACGTCGCTTTATTAATCCAAACCATGCAACATGATTACCATGTAAGAGCATGTCAGATGACGGAATTTGCCTATTATAATTAATTCAGGTATTGGGAACTCAACATCGAAGGCTAAAACAACTTTTTGTTTACACCCTTTCCATTTTATATAATGTTGAAAGCACTAAATAAGTAATTGCAACCACCCCAGAAATTTGAGATTAAGGAAAGAAAAACGCAAGTAGTTTACGGTTAAGGCTGGTCGCTTAACCCTTTTAAGTTCACTCCTTTTAAAAGGAGGAATAGTTGATTAAAAAACTCGGCGCATTAATGCTCGATTTAACCCTTGCGTTAATCGTAACACAAACAATGGCTGAGCGAAATAATGTTGGATTCCGGTCGACAAATTAGGCGACCTTTTTAGGCGGTCGGCACTCGGTATTTAAAATAACAAAAGGGATTTTTTTCCACCGGCTTTTCCCGTTCCACCGCGGGTGCACGTACTAGAATTTATACCGAGTTGTGTATATCATAAAAGTAAACAGACAGAATGAGCACTCGACTCATAAGCTACGTGTTGTTCAAATATGTATGAAAGAGAATACACAATTGCTTTTTGGGCTGTATCGACATGTTCAACAACGGGTGTTGCACACTTTAACACACTGATGTTGTAGGTTTACTTATCCATCCCGCCTAGCGCAAAAATAAAGGTTTTGGAGTGCCCATACCTTCAGTAGCTTTCAGGATTATTACGAGTACGTTTTAGTGGATGGTGTGGGTATGTGCTTTAAGGGCTACTTAAGCTTTGCTAAAATATTCGTATGCGTGGTCTGATTCTGGCAGAAATAGAGAAAAGAGATTTGTTTTTATTAGTCACAATGCTCGCGTGGATTTGTTAATTATGTTTTGAATTCCTTTTATAACAGACACATTTCAGTTCATGAGCTTCAATGAACGTTTTTTATTGAAACGATTTTTGTAACCCATGCTGTAATTAAAAAATATTGGAAGCAACTTCCTCGCAATATCGCGTTTATCGGCTAAAATACGACGGTCCAAAACCGTTTTTCAGATATTAATTCCTAACAATAATAAAAGTAACTTTCATGGTGGCCCTAAAAAGTAACTGCCGTTTTCCCGCGAAATATACTTTCTATCGACTTAATCTGGTATTCGGTTTGTCTACAACGAGGATCTGGATCGTCGTAACAATAAAGCAATAACACTTAGGTATATTTTTTACTGCCACAAGAATTTACGGGGATATACACATTCGAGAATGCTTATTTGAGTAGGGTAATGGCATTCACGTACGTACTTCGCTTGCCCTTTCAGTACCTAGGCTTATTACAAAATCTGTCTGGATTTACCTGCCAAGAAAAGGATTCAAATGAGATTCTGCCAAAGCAATTTTGTGTTGGGGGTATAGCTATTGCTAACTTTTGAATATTTTATAAAGAAAAACAGCTGGAGTTGAATTTCAAAGAAGGCATGAGGTTTATTTTAGAGATTGCGCTTGTTTTAAGTACGTACAAAGCATTATTGATTTAAACGAACTTTGCTAAAGCTGTGCGAATATTATTATCTTCTATTGTTATTATTTCATTAAAATATCAATTCTTTTCAATCTTCTTACACCAGGTTCTAACGTTGAGCACTAAAATGTTTTACTTTGCATCTGGTGCTAGATTTAGATTGACTTGATTTTAAATAACATATTGTGTTATTATAACATTAACATTTATTAAACTTTAACATTAACAACGCCAATTGCCGCATTAAGTAAACAACAACTGTCAACATCACCATCCCAGATTTGTCATCTCACAATCCACGGCCAGCTTTCATCTAATAAAATCCTAATCGCACCGACCATAAACCATTTCCATCAACAACGCCCTCTCCAAATCAACGAAGGAATTGCTTTAACTTTTTTCCCGACGCAGGCGATTGCGTGAGGTTTTATAATACAAGTTTGATGATTACTTTTTATTTTATTTTGTAGTCGTAACAAGTCGACAACGAGCCGAATCGAGACAATAAAGCATCTTTCAAGGCTGATGAGACGAAAGTAATGATTATTGCTTACGGTTGTTGATCCGGGCTTCTGGTCAGTGTACTCGGAGGTACCTGCTATTACTGGGTAATAGGGTACTCGTACCTCAAGGAATCGTATTTGGCTACATGGTCCATTGTATTTAAATTATTCCGTTTGGATTTAGAATTCGGGGATATATTACACTTCAAAACTAGATAGAGCGATAGTTACATTTTTCATGTAAAATATACATTGATATTAATATTACGTAATAATTCCATATTTTTTTCTTAGCAAACTTCGAAGACAAGGAGGGAACGGTATTTTTTTTACATTTTCCCACATAAATCGAAAATACTCGACGTAAAAAAATGATTCAGAAGGCACTTGTCCCACCGCTGGCGAGTAGCGAGTAATCTCATAGTAATTCCACTCGCTTGAGCGAGAAAACGAGTAGAATTACTATGAAAGTACTCGCTGCTCGCCGGCGGTGGGACAAGTGCTGAATGTGTAACTCAAGCCCTTTGATATGACACTCCACTTGACATATTCACCAGACTGTCAAATTTTGAACCACATTTTTCACAGGAAATGAAAAACTATATATAAAAATCATGTTCTATGTATCTGGGTTACACGTCTTTATAACTGTTCCAAATTTCAAATCGATAGCATTAGTTTTTCTTGAGATAAATAGCGATGTCAGACAGACAGACACAGGGAAACCATAAGCGTTCCTTTTTTACCATTTTGGTACGGAACATATATCACTACACATAGTATAAAATAAAGTCGCTCTCTCTGTCCCTATATCCCTATGTATGCTTAAATCTTTAAAACTACGCAACGGATTTTGATGCGGTTTTTTTAAATAGATAGAGTGATTAAAGAGGAAGGTTTATATGTATAATAACATCTATTAAATAGTGCACCCGTGCGAAGCCGGGGCGGGTCGCTAGTATTATATAAAAATACGTTACTCACAACGAAGAAGTTAAATTTATGAATTTTCCTAAAGCATAAATGAGAAAGTCTTATAGGTATTGAAGAAATAAGAAATAAACCACTACTAGTTTATTTGTTATTTTACACAAACAAGCCTTTCACACATTGCGAAGCGTCAAAGCAAATATAACACTGAAGTAACTTTATCAATTATTAAGTTTTGCGGTATTCCATAGTAAAGAAACATTGAAATACTGGTACGTTACTATGAACTTAAGTTCTGTACATATTTAGCTAGGTATTTGGATACGATATTAAACTATGAATATT
The DNA here is from genome assembly GCA_963556455.1 of Epiblema foenella. Classification (NCBI taxonomy): domain Eukaryota; kingdom Metazoa; phylum Arthropoda; class Insecta; order Lepidoptera; family Tortricidae; genus Epiblema; species Epiblema foenella. The sequence goes on along the minus strand of OY747107.1, from coordinate 13,108,271 downwards.
TTAATATTTATTTAGTGTATACAAAATTATTATACAATACAGTGTTACATATTTAAAACAAAATACAACTATATTATGTCCGGCTCTGACCTGCGGGGTAATCACGTAACTTTTGTACTACCGTTAGGTAGATTTTAATGTCAAATTTTAATTGTCAGCTCATACATTTATACTTCAAAATTGACAGTAAAATCTATCTACCGTTAGTACATAAAGTTACGTGATTCGCCTGCTGGTCCAAATGTGCCGAAAATGCTGGCTGCGTTGCGTTATAAATATACTGACGAGAAAAAATTATGGAAACTCAATACAAAGTGTACCGTTATTTTTGCTCGTGAGTGTAAATATTGCCGTAATAAATGTCAGTGTGACAAAAAAACAACTAAACTATGGCACTTGTTTATAGGAAATCAAAGTCTTTGATATAAGTATAGAACAAGCAAACCGGCCTTTGATTGTATCGATGCGTGTATCGGAACGTCTCTCTTTCCTGGCTTTCTGTCTCTTATATCCGATCCTGAACCCCAACGCTTGAGTAGAGCTCACAGAACCCTCACAGTGCTATATTAAAACTCCTCTCGCCGAATTAAACGAGATTGTTTGAGATATGTCTCGGATTAGATAGCATCGGGTCGCGACTGCTATGCTATTCATAAACTGTCTGGATTCAGCTCTTCTCTCTCTCGTATAACATGACCTCACGATTCGCTATAACTTTGCATAATCGGAGAACTGACTTATAATGGTTCACTTGAGGCGATTTGTCGAGAATCGTTGTGAATACCAGCGGCTGCTACCTGCGCATACGTCGCGATTAGTATCAGGATTGGGAGGCTATAGCGCTTTACACTGTGTTGCTTTAATCGTCAACGTGATAACGTCTGAACGTGTATAAAAAATCATATATGTACTGTCAATTAAAACCGGATTTCACAAAGCAGGGAAGTACCTACTTAATCCGAGGTTAATCATATCCATTTAAATATTGACGATTTTCTCACATTATTTTTAATTAACGGGACGTCTTATCAATGTTACGGATGTGTTTTAACATTCTTGGTTACGAGAAAACACGTTTCGTGAAAATGATCTGAGAGTAATTAAGTACGAATACTTTCCTTCTATCAATGTAAGACAATGACAACCACATCAACACCTTCGATTTAGATTTTAAATGATGCCAAATAATTTGCCCATCCATTTTTAATAACGGTAAGACCTTGACATCGCTACAAGTTGATCCGTTAAACATCAGTGTCCGAACCAATTTGTCACAAACACCATTTTTTTTTATCCATACAGGGCAACGGCCGCGTCAAATGTTACAGATGATTGCATTACATAAGTCATCATCATCATGTCGGTGGATCTGTTGTCGGGGACGAGTCGTTATATCGAGTTAAACTGACTTATGATTGATGTTCCAAGATGTTAGGAAAATTAGAAGTCGGTTAATGACTGTAATGACACTTTAAAGAATAAGGTCCTAAGTTTGTTTGGGTTCATCGACATAACAATACATTTGTCTCCTGAGAGGATGAGGTACCGCTGTTGAAAAGAGGTTTACGGCATTGAATATTTCGGGTCCGAAAATTTGCTACTGAGGTACACCAGAAAGTTCATCTTAAAAAATAAGGGACCTTTAACTAATTATAGAACCCTTAATTTTTTAGAAGAAACTCGAATGTCTTTTTTAGAGCCTGAATAACATTATCTAAAAAATTAGCACTTTAGATATAACAACATTGTTATTGTCTACCTACCTACCTATATTACCATTTTTAGGCTGAGTTACGTTGTGTTTATAGTAATATATATTTTTAAAGTCTTTTAAAACCCACACTTTTTGTCGATAAAATTACAGCTAGTATCATTTTTATTTGTTTGTATTCCTATGAAACAGCCTTTTGATCTGGAATTGTTTTCAAATTAATATTTGAATTTACTAGTTTAGCGTTATAAATTTACTATAGGTACGCCAAGTGCTACACGAACCAATAAGTTAGTAAAAGAAAGTTTTGTTTATTACGGTAATGTTGAACATATTATAGCAGCGGCTTGACTCGTGGTACAAAATTTCTTTCATCAAATAATCTCGCCCCAAGCTACAGCAAAAAGGATTTATAAATTGGGTAAGGCCAGATATTCATGTTAAAATAAAAATGGGTTGGATTTACATATTTTAAGCACCCATAAGAAATTCTCTAATTTGAACCATCTGTATACATTCACAATCATAAATAAGTATACGTTCTTAGAAGTCTGTCACAATGTCTCTTACATTTACATAAGGAGTACACATAAGCAGTGAATGAACATATCTTTGTACAGCGCTTAGCAAAAATTGGCCCATGAATAGTCTACTTTATTAAACTTTTTTTTACACTTTACGTTGTTGCGACCTTATTCATATTAAAGAGATGGGTGTACGTACGTGTACGCCGGCACCACACAGATTACTGCAACCTTTACTTTCTCAGCGGATTCCGACTTTTTTGCATTTTATAGCGTACAATTTTGTGGACTAATGGCGTGATCGCTACAAGCAACATGCCAGGGTTATTTTTAATATTAATATTCAGTGGTTTATTAGCTCAATCGCTGGATTTTGCAATTCGTTATGCAATTTCAATGTTTAAAATTCTGGGATTTAAAAATGATGAAAGATAGCTCTTGCCACGTCGTATTACAATTAATGATGTTGCAATAAGCACAGTCTTAGTTCAACCAGTTAGGGTTCACATTCGAACTAACTTATACGACTAATAGGAACTTGATCATTACGATTTTTCAATATATGCAGAGAATGTTTTGGAGTTTTGTGTATTATTTCATTGCGTAAAGCCAATGCTTCGCATTTACACGTTCGCTTTCTTACATATATTTTTGAAATTTCTTTATATAACGGTAGGTAACAAGAATTTTGATCCTATTTTGAGACAAGCAAAACTATTCGTTGTGTTTGTTCCCACGTTAGTAGTTAGTTTTTTATATATTCACTGAAGTGTCAAGTTATCCTGACGTATTGATTTCTAAACAGAAATCGATATAAACAGTTTCCTTATTCCGTCCAGAAATATATTTTTTAAAGTGTTGTGATCGATGATACAAAGTGACACTTTATGCACCTTTGAATCGATTAATCCATCAAAGGCCGGAACTCTAAAAACTGCACTTTGTGCAATCCAAGAATGTATTCTCAAGTGAGCCTCACAAAAGGAGCACTCGACGTAATTGTGTTAATATAATATCATAAATGACGGACACATCACTAGCGGCTATGAAGCTTATAGCTCGAGTGTCAGAGGCGTCAGTCGCTTATCTGTGGAGAGATCGCAGGACCCTTTTTCGTTCCAGTTGCGTCGCGGAGCGTTGTAAAAATTTTCTATTACACCCGCAAGTCGTAAAAGTGTCACGAGACAATAAGAGATCAATCATTCAGTAGACGAGGTCTCCAGTAGTGATTCAACGTGAAAAATATCAGCGAGCTGACCCACTTCCAGAGATTTGCATTCAGGCGGAATACTCTGGTAATTTATCATCCTTCACGTGCCAGCAAAAAAGTTTGCCAAGTACGTGTGTATTTTGTAACAAATATGGTTTTTGTTCTTAAAGCCGTCTGGCATATTAAGGTTTTTTTAGGCTATATACCTTGCTAGTAATTATTTACTCGTAACACAATTGAAGCTTAGTTATATACATGCAAAAACTTCATCGTTCATTAGCTTCTAGTTTATACTCGTCCATTAAGTATATAAATACGATTTAAAAAAGTATCGATTAAATACAAAATGCATACTTCTTTTTGTAGTACACTGTACTTACCTATACTTCTTACTTTGTTGCGCTCGGTAGATTCAAGGTTACGTCATGCTTTTATTCGTTGAATCTTCCATAAAACGGGATGCAAACGTGAACAGTTCGTGTTTTGTGTCTGTTTTTCCTTTCAACTGTAAACCGTATCACTGCTTTTATTCAGATAACAACGGGTAAGTTTTTCGTTCTATTTACAAGACGTAGACAAGTATTAAGTTATTCAATAATCAGAGCCAAGTATCCGTCTTACAACTTGTAACGTGTCCCAGCATAGGGGTATCCCCATTTTATGCATCTCGTTTTCAAAGCCTAATAAATGATGGACAATTTAAACAAAATTTACAAAATAGATATTGTACTAGTAATGAATGATCCTTCTGTCAATTATCAACATTAGCATTGTTTCGTTATGTACAGATATCCGTCACCGGGAGATGACGAATCAACCGTCAAAATGTTTGACTCTATTGTAATGTTATACTGATACCGATCGACCGACCGATATGATTTTGTGCTCGAAAATCATCATTATATGCATTTCTTCCCAAAACGGATCATTCTTTCAAAAATAAAGTTAGCAAGGGTTCTGAAGGTTATATGTTTTTTAAATATCATATTATTCCCATAGAAATACAATAGGTAGTAATATGTTTACAGGTGGAAACATTAATAAATTTCTTTCGCTGTATTATTTTTACATTTGGAACCTAAATATACATTTTGAGGAAAACCACGGTACTCTTTGTCTTGCAGATATATATATTTTGATATAGAAGTAATAATCGTTAATATACATAATAATACAAAACTATGATTTTTCTGTAATATAATTCACGGAGGGCAAGCTTTAGCAGACGTGTGTTGTTGGCCCATATTATTATAGAAAAAACAATATTATATCACTCCACTTGCGATATTATGTCTCATATGTCATAACATTGGTTTTCTTCGTTATAAATACGAAGCTTACATAACATACGGTTGAAAAAATACTTAAATTATTTATTATTGACTGTGCCGAGATAAAACTAACAAAAAACTTGTACTTTTTTGGAAACACATACAAGGTCAAACTAAAACTAAATTATATTTATTTCCACTCAATTTGTTAAATCAATATACGTAGCCGATCCGGTCATAAATAATTTATGGTCACATACTTAATTTGTTGAAAACGATATGTCCCACGATATAAAACTTATTTAAATTGGAATTTAATAATGAGATTTGCTTATAAACTCCCCAAATGGCTAACATCTTATTATGTAAATTGGTTTCAATGATTCAAGTCTCATGCAATTTTAGTATTCGGTTAGTATCCAATCCCATATGTCATTGTATTGGATTTTGCTGTCAAGCCCATTACGTTTGATTAGCATACTCGAAACGGAGTTTCTTAAAATATTACCCACAAAGGTTATAAGCCAAGCATTCATATTGAAATTTTATTTGCTGTGGATACCTTAAGAATATTTTTAAGTATGTTCATTTCAAACAAATTGTAGATTATCCAGCTTATTCCGTGAATTAAATTGTAAAAGATAATTTGTTACTTTATTTTAAAATTGTATTGATACTACTCTGACTTAGTGACATTATTAATGCAAATAACAGCCGTGTTTAAGTGATTCTGACATTGATATTTGAACTGGCAAACAGGCAACATAGTTAAGATTTAAATATAACGAACACCTCCAATTGCTTTAAAATATAACTCTCGTGTTTCTGGAATATATATATATATATATATTAGCAGAGTTCATTATTTTGTGAGTACTTACAGCAAAACAATTTAGAATGTTGAATTTTTAGACATAATTAAGTTTAGTCTATCATTCATTAAATCTTTATCGATATATCGATCATATATCAAAGTTATATTTTAGAGCAATGGAATATGATAAAAAGAACTTATACATATATTTAGTTTCAACGTGCATATGTGGAATACGTAAGGCCAATATTATGCCGATATTGTAGTAGAATGGTAAGGTAAAAACACATTGAATTAAATGGATTCTAAATAAATAATGTCCCAGGAATAAATCATGATCACGTCAAGTCTGATAAGCTTGAACAATAGAGGGATTCCAAACAAACATTCGACTATAAATAATTCAGTTCAATTCAGTTCATAAAATACGTTTTTATTAATTAATAAAGCAGCCCGCCTTTTGGACCATCGGATAACGTACAAGTAAAAAGTTATTTCGTTAAGTTTGGCATACGTCTCAATTCTTTAAATTCATATTTCTTATTAGCTTATGGTTATTCGAATCGAAATACCATACAAACATTGATAATACTGGGAATTTAATAATTGGTGTATTTATCTTGGGATTTATAGAAAAAAAACGTAGTGGTATGCTTTTGAGAGACTTTGTAGCCCGAGGGCTGGTTTCCAATGGAATGATTTGGTCCTAATTCGATATAATAAGATGAGCTGTCCACGTATATAGAATACATTTGGAAATTGTCTTATTTTTACTGTACATATTAGTATGTTTTAATATCTTTGCCCAATGTCAATATTACATTAAATCGAAAAGTACTAGCGTTTCAAATATGGATATTTTGACTCTTGAGTTCCTTACGATGTAGTTTTTACATATTTGTTAATTATTGTCAGAAAGGGGGAATTATATAAGTAATTTCAATCTAATGATTAATTAACTAGACTTCACTAGCAAATAAATTACTGAGTCTTAGTTCTACTGATTACTTGTGAGATTGGCAGAGTAGTCTATTATGTATTTATGTGCCTGTTAAGCATCAACATGTGACCTAAGAGATTTATATTTAAGCAGCCTGTTTCAGTAATCAGTTGTGATTCTATTCTTGGCTATTTATAGCTTCGTTAAGGTAATGTTAACTATATGCGTGTATGCATCACCTAAAAAAGCCGTTTTTAGTTTGAAAATTGTCGTTTTGGAGTGATGTTTGAAACGATATTTCTTAATGAAAAATCCAAAAAACACATTTTACAATATTAGGTCGCAGTAGTCCTATTATAGGTAGTACACTAAGAAAATGTCAAGATACGTGTAAATTCAAACAAAAATCATGATCGTAACTTGAAAATCAATTGACAATTGCGTGGCAGCTAACTCATTCATAACATTTCTCGATTTAGCTCACAATTACGTCCCTAGTATATTTTGACTACGACGTTCGTAATAAATACGCCTAATCGAAGGTCGCAACTTGTATTGGTTTTCTGAGAGGGTTGCGGTCACCTTTGTGAATAGCCACAAAAAACTGCATAGGTACACGTTCTCCTTCGATGGCCGCTGGGCCGGTACAGAGTCACAATAAGCGAGTCTATGAAAATGTCCAGAAAACGACATGAATAAATTATTTAAATTAAATATGTTTTTATCTTATATGCTACCTTTCATAATTTAATATCATAATATAGAAGTTGTTTTGTCGTAATAATATACCCAAGACCCTTTTTATTAGCTTGAAAATTACTATATGTGTCTATATGTTGTTATATATATTTTTTATATGTTTAGTTGTTATATATTTATTTAGTTTTGGTTTTAGCTATAAGTTTCGTTATTGAAACGTTTTAGTACGCTGTGTAAGTTTTTCTATCTCATTCTCCCACTCTCCACTCAATCCCTCAAAGGTTAGCTGGAAGAGATCCCTCATAGGTATAAGTTCGCCTTTGTACTCTAATCTTGTGTGACATGTATATTGTTTTAACCTGTTATTGTGTACAATAAAGTGCTTACATACATACATACTAAGAGATGCGATGATATTTGAAGATTTTTCAGAAAATTTCCGTGTGTATTTTTTTATTTATTTCAGATTTTTGTATGATACACGTAAAAAGCTTTCTACTTATTCCTGAGAAGAGTATTTATTGGATATTTAAATAATTTTTTCAAACCTATTAATCAAGATTATTCGAAATAGAAACATAAAATTAACAAAGTACCACATTTATTCCATTCAGAATGAAATTATCGTTCAGAAAATGTAATTAATGTTTAGAAATACTAGTAGATTATGAGAAATCACATCTTCAGTTTTAGTAAAATCGTCAAAATAAGTTATACGGAGCCTTAATATCCATCATTTACGTTGCACAAAGATAAGACACATTTTATTTGATACAAACTTTCTGAAATATAAATCAAAGTTGCACATTAGATACAAACTCACTCAACTCACACAGCTCATTTATTTCTCGTTCATATAGTTTACAATTTGATTTTTATTTCTCTTATCACTATCAAATCTAACTGTACCGCACTTTTAACGTCTCGCGCCTTTGTAGCTTAACAAGAGACGTGATAGAAATTCGTAGCACATTGTGAAATTAATTGTTCGCCACTGGTGACCATACAGGGCTCGCTATTCGGGTCGCCTGATGCATGCTCGTGATACTAGTTCCTGCATAAAGAAACTAATCGGTTTCTAAGATTTCGACACCGTCGGCAAACTGTTAACTTTTATGGAGAACAGGTATTTTTTTGTGAAGATAATGTTCATGCTTGCATGGGCCTCTCCTCGATTCGAATCTAAGATGAATTGCGAATTGAGAATTTGGATGTGAATTCCAGTTGGTTTGAAATCGTTCGAAATGTTACGCAATTACTCCGCAAGTCGTCGCGTCCTCTGGCCTGAATCCGGCTGCTGCCGTTGTGGCAAACCACGTTCTAAAAAAACATTCTTAAAAGCAACTAAACGCTATAAAAAAATTACTAATATGAAATGGAGTAAAATAAGAAAGAGAAGAAACAAACAAGGATTTTGCAACATTTAATGAACACGTTCGTTTTATCAAGCTATCTTGCACTCAAACAAGGCTAGAAATCACGTCAACATAATATTCAACTCCCAGAAGGTTCATGTTATTATAAATTCCATAAACTTATAGGACTTTATGGTCGTCAAGCGTTTCACTCGCAGCAATATAATAGCGTCTGGTGAAGATGCTAAAATAACGGTTTCTTCAAGATATCGTGTTTTATGTCCTGGTGTGTGAGAGAGTGGGTTTACTTCATTACTGAGGTTTAGATGCAAATCTGGAGCATCATGTGTTTATTATCACGAAGTAATTTGCAGAGCGTGGGATTCTATCTCGAGATTAAAAAAATATGTTGCCATCTTTTTAAAATTATCAAGGAAAGATTTTACCATCAGTTTAATTAAATCTTTTTAGGTATTTAAAAAAAAAACATTAGATAAACTATGTGAACAGTTTTAAGCGGTATATAAAAGGTATGTAATATATGAGTATCTAATAATATGGTGATATCTAAAATCCAATAATAATAAAACAGCCTGAAGTACTAGCTCCCTTACATCTCGGTGTGCTATATTCTGAACTGTTTTGTATTTTACTGAGGTGTGCAACAAAGAGTATTTGTATTTTATTGTATTGTAAAGCAGACTAATTCTCTGACTTAAAATAAGCACATTGAGACACACTTCATGTTGCTACTTAAACTCCCATTCCTCTAATGCCCCTCGAACTAATTAGGATACAAAAGAAGGAGCGCGCAGCAGCTGATTACAATAATTCACACTTGCCTCCAGCCTGTGTCTCGGCTTCACTATCTGTACCATTGTTTTCTTTGTCAAACGTATCGCCCTAAGCTCTTGGTTTATGATCATCTTCTACACCAGCGGATTTATCTTGATGATCTTTGTTTATTCCATGAGTCAGGTGGTTTATGTTAATTAAACTTTGGAATCGCGCACTTATTTCCACTTAATTGGATGACATCGTGCTTGTATTTATATACCTACACATTAAGTGTTCGTCCTGATTATAAATTATAATGCAGTATTGCTTTAAATCCATTGTGTCCATGTGAAGCTGCTTATTGCAGGTAATTACTAAGGTTAAATTAACTTTGTGCTTCCTATAAGTTAAGTAGTGAACTTTAAACGAAGCGTGTGCTTACGGGTTATATATCGACTTTCTAATTAGGTATCACTGAAATATCTCGCTAAAGCACTTCGTCGAACATGTACATTTCAGTAACACTGCCCAGGAGGATTAAAAGGTATTAAACTGAAAATCACCAGACACGTTTTAACACAAAACATCAAAGTAATGAAAACACAGCCGTATGTACAGTTAACAAATTAATATACAAAACTGAGCCCGTTGAGCTAAAAATACAAGAATCAAAGGGGCTGAGTGAGCAAAACGAAAATCATTCTATTTATGTTAATGTCACGGGCGTGAGGAAGCGTTTAAATCCACTCATTAATTATTGTCAAAGCTAAGACAAAATAGATAATACATTCTCTATTTGTTGCCCTCTCTATACTCCTTAAAGAGCAGGACGAAAGAAATAACAAGGAAATAAGTAGACTCTGAAACTAAATTGATGATAGACTTGCGATGAAAAAACGTGTCCTTAGATTAAGGATGGCCCCTTTAAAGTCGTTCGTTCCCAAATGAGTTTTGGGAAATGACGTAACGTTCCCATAAGTAACAAAGGATGAAGGGACATTAAATAGCGTTTTGTCAAGATTTTATAATTTATTGTCCGTAGCTCATCTTCAGACGCGGCAAGAATTATATTTACGGGTTTTATGACGCCTTAAAAGAATGCGTCTTAATTACATTTATAGAATTTCTTATTATAGAGAGATTTACTGATCGAGCCGTCTCTTGTATGTTCGTAATTGTTTCTATAGTGGCGCGAACACGAGAAATAAGAATATTTCATCAACAGTACACTGTTCAGTTACCGGCCATAGCAAGTCATCGGCAGTAATTATTGTACCTACGAATCAATACACCCAAGTACAATACTCGAACCTTTCTTAACAGAATATCATTTTCTTCGTATCTGCTTTCAAAATTAACAAATTAACTGGCAGGATTGTACTATTGATTTAACGATTTATAATGAATTATGAAATTCTTTTGACATAGACACAATGGTCACTGCAAAAATTGAAAAACATTAAATTACCAGTCATGTTACTTTACCTTTACCTAATGAAAAATATTTATACCAAAACCAGTTTACGAAAATAAGAACAAAACATTTCCAAACTGATTTTTATCGACGTAAACTTAATCAATGCTGGAAGGCGTTTATTTTCTTGTATATTAATAGTAATCAATTAAAACTAATTTATAGATTCTAGTTTATCCGAATTGAGGTCAAAAAGAAGTACCTTTTTGGTTTAACGTCGATTTAAAATATTATTATGTTTTAAACTAGTTTAGTTTATTAGTCTTGACAGCACTGAGATATAGATATAAGTTTCAAAGTGATTTCATATGTCTCTTTAAATTTGGTTTAATTTTGACGAAAATTGAATGTAACATATAAAATCGTTGCTGCACATTTAGCTAAATAATTTTCAAAAAGTCAAAAGTTTATTAGAACTAATAGAACTACATATAGTACAAGTAAATGGAACTACGTATATTGATGGTCAGTGTTTTTAATATAATATACCGTTGCGCACCTTGTACGATTGTTGGTATGTATAAACGTTAAACGAAACTGGCCTCACATTAGTGCAAGATTATCCACTGATTAAGCGTGAAAGGAATGAAACAAAAAATCGAGGCACACTTACTAACCGACTAGCGACTCTGCAAGTTTGCTATAAATCTTCGCCATTCTATACAGTCACAATCTCGCCCGGTCCCTATACGCAAGTGTTATAATTAAGTTAAACATGGACACACTGGCTTCGAGACCTACATATTTTTCTGAATTGCATGTAAATATTTTTTCTGTTTTTGACACTACTACACTGGCAAACAAACAGCTAAAGACACATGTATAATCTTAATCTTCTAAATATATAAAAGAAGAAGTCTTGATCTACCATCAACGCACAGCCGAACCTCCTGGAACTAGAAACTTCAAATTTGGTTCAGAACTTACTTTTATATAAGGGATAAGACAGGATTTTTGGAAATTTCACCCCTAAGGGGATCAAATAGGGTGCAAAGTTTGTTTGGGAAACGTAATTTTTTTGAACTTAGCAATTTGAAAATTCGTATTTAGACTCTCTGTTTAGATATAACAAAACTGGATTCAGCGATTTTCTAAATTGCTCCCCTAAAGGGGTGAAAAGAGGGTACCAAGTTTGTTAAGGGGTAAATCTTTTTTGAAGTGAGAGATTTAAAACTTCGTACATAGACTCTCTGTTTAAATACAACAAAAAATATTTCAGCGTTTTTTGAAATTGCTCATCTAAAGGGGTGAAAAGGGGGTTCCAAGTTTGTACGGGGAGCAAATCTTTTTTGAAGTGAGAGATTTCAAACTTCGTAAATAGACTCTCTGTTTAAGTACGACATAACATACTACAGCGTTTTTTGAAATGGCTCCCCTAAAGGGGTGGAAAGGGGGTTCCAAAAAGTTCGTACGGGGAGCAAATCTTTTTTGAAGTGCGAGATTTCAAACTTCGTATACAGACTCTCTGTTTAAATACAACAAAAAGTGTTTTAGCGTTTTTCTAAATTGTTCCCCTAATGGGGTAAAACGGGGTTCGAAGTTTGTGCGGGGAGCAAATCTTTACTTTTCCTAAAAATCGATACAGGTGTCATCTTCGAGGTTCCTCGGGGTGCCGATTACGAAAATGACCTTCATTTGCAAATCTAAGATGGCGGACAATTATTTTTCTTAAAAATCGATATGGGTGTCATCTTCGAGGTTCATCGGGGTGATGATAACGAAAATGTTATCAACTTTCAAATCCAAGATGGGGACATAAATTTTCTTAAAAATCGATATGGGTGTCATCTTCGAGGTTCCTCGGGGTGATGATTACGAACATGACATCCATTTTCAAATCCAAGATGGGGACATTTATTTTTCTTAAAAATCGATATGGGTCATATCGTCTAGGTTCCTCGGTGTGCCGATTACGAAAATGACATCCATTTTCAAATCCAAGATGGCGGACATTCATTTTTTCTTTTGAGTAATTTTTAACAAAAGATTAATAGCATCATACAACTGACAGAAACAAATAAACCTCATTTATATCTTTGTTACCATCTAAAATCTACGCGGACGAAGTCGCGGGCGGCCGCTAGTTATTTATAAAGTAATCTGGTTTAATATTTTTACTTATATGTACACTACATCAGATTTACCTGTTATATTTACCTTCTCATCATTTATGGGAAATTTTAATATACTGCAAATATGCGTTTAAAATCTCTTCGTACATTCTACTGCAGGCCTGCTTTTTGTTTTATGCACGTGAGTACAGAGCCAACGTGTGATTATGTCATTCGACTAACCGTAAACTCGTGTGTATTGCACCGAATCGTGTCCGCTCACAGATGGTGTTTTAGTACGGCCGGTTAGCGAGGAAAAAATAAAAAGCAAAAACATTACTGATCTAATAATGCAGCTTGTACGGCTCTCGCATCTGCTGTTTTTGTTAACCGAGGAAGTCTGCTAATTAATTTTAGCTACCATTGTTAATTGATTCTTCATACTTATCCAAGAGCGAAAACGAGTCAATTGTGAATACAAAAAATATGAACACAGCCTGCGTAGATCTTATACTTATTAGGTACTTAGTTATTATTTTGTTCGTTCAGATCAATCTCTGAATTCAAAGCAAGAACGAGGTATCGTCTCAAAGTGGTTAGAATACATTGAAGATAGGGCAGAGTATGCTTTAAATAAATTATTTCCTCTCCTCGCTAAGTGGTCAGCGGACGATGAACGAGACATAATAGATGACATATCTCTTTGTACTCTATTGAATGAACATCTCGCCGTCTTATATTATTATTTCCATATAATAAGAAGCTCTCTTTTAGATCCAAATGTTTAAGTCTCATTAGTAATTGGCTCTCTATATCACATTATTCTCTTTAGTAGTTACTTGGAGGCTTTTTTAAACTGATTTTTGAGAAATAAATGATAAGTTCACGGTTCCTGTGATTTTACTCAATTTGTTTCTAATAACAAAGGCAACGAAAACTGCTTGCGCTTGATGACTGCGAAGGAACGCGATCGTCAGTCATCGACAGAAGTGATTTATGAACTCAAATTCTTGAGTCAACCGGCAGAGGACACGTTTCTTTCAATTTTTTGTTCTCAATGCGGCAACTTTGTAAGCATTTAACGCTGATTAAACTGTAAAATTACAGACGCAACGGCCTTTGTGACAGATGCGGCTCGGTATAATAACATTACACACACGTACCGATAGCTTAGGTAGCACTGTCATGCGGCCGGCCTTTTGTAGCAAAGAAATCCACTTACAACACAAAGAGTACAATGGGGATCTTTGGCAAATTGTAAAATATACACCTAATTATTATCATTGAAGTGTGACGAAGCGTGGGGGATTTTCTATCCATGGACGTATTGAAGGCGGTCCTTGAGGCTTATGAAAACACGATACAATACGAAAGGTCGGCCATCGGCCTGTATTATGATAGGTGTAGATATACTTTTTGCCCATTAATGTTATTGTTGGCTTCTTACGCTCTTCTATGAATTCACGCTAGAAGCTAAAGATTAGAGTACCTACCTGTACTTAACAAGGTTATTATACAGTAGTAGTAGAAATCTATTCGTATTTTACAGGGTGCCTAAAAAATGCAGAATATTTATGAAAATCTTGTACGCTCAGATATATCTGCTGCGACTTGCTTATGACCTCGACTGCAGGCTACATACATCAAGTAATAAGTTTGTTGTTATATTACATTTATTTATAAGCAATAATTTCAGTTTCTCAAATATTTATCAAACAAACTCGAAGCTGTAAAGTTAATTATCTAACCAACGGAAGCCTCTGTTCGCACCTTTCCTTTTGGGGGCGTTTCTTTACGTCAAGAAATAAAGGAGTTGATGCTAAGTCTTTTAACAAAATTACAACACACCTATTCTCAGCTAAGTAGTTAATGTTATAACATATTACAGAGCGAGTTCTCGAGATTTTTTCACGCTACTTTGATGGAATTTTATAAATTTCGTTATGAATGGGCTCTCCGCCCCATTCGCGCGGAGGGTCGATTGTTTTGTCAGCGCAACACCTGGATGCAAACAAATGCGCGCGCGCCGGCAACCGTTGCGTTGCTGAATAAAGATGGCGATTGCGCGCGAGAAATGCGCCTGGTTTATAGAAAATTCAATTTCATGGTAACAATTCAGCTGTGAATATAAATACCACATCTACAACGTTCTCGCTCAAGATTTTGATGCATTGACCCACCCTACAACGGTTGCATTTCATCTTTTAGTGGTTCATGGATACAGATTTGATTATTCTATAGTTAATTTGTCGGGCTTAGTTACTCAAAAACATTAACATAAACTTATTTGTTAGTATCAGTCGTATTCTTATACCTACATCAGTCTATGTGGTATGTAAGTACGAGAGCGACAAATGCTATATTCTGATATAAACGCGATCCTGTGAGCTAGGAATGTATAATTACATAGGATGTTGACTCAAAATTTGACTTTTCCAAAAGAAACAAGGCAAAAAATATGCCGAATGGTGAATTGGCCTATTCAAATATCACAAAAAATAAGGAGGCTACCACCATTTTAATGTTGCTGGTTAAAAAGAGGAAGTGCGACAGATCAGTGACGTTAGTGACCACGAGCGACATAGTTAATGACGATCGTTCCAATACAAAGGTGCGTTTTGCGGAAAAGGAACAGAGTATGCCCCCTCTTAAAACTTTTAAGACTTATAATATGTAATTATTTATTCTTTCGAGTTACTTGTTTTACTTATTGATTTTGTTATTTGGTGTCAACGTCCTTATTATTAGTATATGTCTGTATATATATGTTTCATTTATAAGTAAACATCAATAATAATCAGTAAAAAGAGTAAAGCAAAAAAATATTTGAAATATAATAAACGGGTCACTCACGTATATTTAAAAAAGCAACAAGCTGTTTTATCCGCCTAAAACAGAGTACTTTGCTCCAACCCTTACGAAGAAAGTGAAATTATGAACCACCATTGTGCAAGGAGTTCCGTAATTAAATCGTATGCCAGATGCTGTTATTTCCAAAGGTTCAACGATAAGTGGTGTTTTAAAAGCTAAAGAAGCTTGTAAACTTTGCACGTACTTTAGCCTTTTTTAATTGTGCCCTTTTAAGCTGTTTGTTATGAATACTTCAGTTATAAGTTATATTTAAATATTAAAGTGGTTGGTCAAACGACTTCTAAAGACTTTAAACTCAAACTTTCACCTATCCTAACCTAACCTTTTTTATCTTCATTAGTGAAATAAAATTACCAATTCTAATCTTTAAGAAAGATTACCTGTAAAGTAATTTTATTTGAGTGGCGAAACAATGTAACTAGTTGTACGTTAAATTTGCATTTTTATGTGAGTTTCTACTATAAATCGTGGACCCAATTAATTTGGTGTCATTTATACATACGTTATCACAACTTAATTTCTATGTTTCTGTTTACAGCTTGTTTGAGAAGGTTCGGATAGATTCATCACCTCGTTTTAAATAGATCCAATTTATACTTAATTAGATCTAATTTTGACCATTATAAATGATTAGCTACCTATGTAGGAATTCGTTACACGGTGCTTGTGTAAGTTGCTAAATTACATTGAAAAGCTGGTTTGTTGAATCAGTCTTATAACCGAACCTTACTTTATAATATACCTTTAATTTTAAATAAATAAAAAAACTTTAAAAAATATCTAACCTACCCATTGCATTTTTTATAGTACGAATACTTTTGTTTTCCGTTTTAAGGATATGTTTATTATCAATTGTACCAACACCAAGTCGTTTAGGTGTTAACCTTAACTTTTCTCATACCTACTTACACTCTCAGGAGCAATATTGTTTATGTGATAAATACTTTGTTCCGGTTAATTCTAGCATTTTCTGTCTATGGTTTATTGCTATTTAATCCGGAAAAATACGAAATTTATGTAAATAGTAAAAAAAGAATGCACCGTGTTATCGTTCAATTCAAGATTTGATGAGATCATTCAATTGTGTGCATAAAACCAACTGTAAGTAGGTGTTGTAAATAAAACTGTTTCCAGTAAATTTCTAACACATAATGAGAAAAGACTTGGAAGTATTCATAAAATTACCATCAGACGTCACTTGAGGTCGGCTCGTCTGATTTACTAACTATTTATTATAATCGGTCTGATTTACATAATTTTCTTATTAGAAATGAGGTAAATTATTGTCGGTGCTCTGTTTTAGCGGCATCGTAAATTTTGTACCGGTTAGCCGGACGATACGTTTTTAATTAAATCTCGCTTCGTTAGTTTCGTCGGAATGTGTTCGGAAACCTGACGGTTTCATTGCTTGTTTTGGCTGTATGGAACAAAACGACACTCACCTACCCTTAGAAATTATAAAATTCTCTCGTATTTTCCCTCGCTATATTCCATTTCTCTGAAACCTACAAAGTTGTGCAAAACGGGTTAGATTTCTTACTTTTAAATTACTTTTTTATACTGCATAAAAAATAAATTTATTACAGCAGTAGATATTTACTCGTAACGTACGCTCGAAAATATCAGCATGTTTTATCTCATTGTTTGGGGATTGAACGTCAAGAACGTTTAGGGGAATGTCTTTTATATTAAGTATTTAAACTTTTTTTGCAACGATTTCTTGATACACGCTTGTACCCAATAACATGCGAATAAACACCGCATGTAAAGAAAAGCGCCTATGAGACGAGGGCCCCCTAGCGGGCTCCTGGCATTAAAAGTGTCAGGTATGGTATGCGCTACGGTACGCTTAAAAAGTGCTTTGCGAATATTTGTGTTAATCATACCAATAGTTGCTGCGCGACTAGAGGCTGACAACCCCTCAACACAGACATGGTATAAAAAAATACTATATTAACGCGAACGGAATCTCAAACGCAACATGATTATAAATACGAGTATTTATGTTTTCGTAAATCGCATGTTAACGGCGATGAGGATCAATCGTTATATAAAATAAATGCAACCCAATTCCATCTGAATTCTGTCATCTTCGACTCACGTAATTGCTTGTCGGAACTATAATCCAAATTGAATTTGAAATGTCAATTTATTGTTTATAGGTTTCAATTATAAGTTTTGAAATAAACCTTGACATTTATTTACTATACTACAGTGATTTGTTACTATTTTATTGGAATCAAAAGTGATTTGTTACTATTTATTTTGAGTCTTTAATAAATTTTGTAACATGTGTCATGTGCATATTACTGTTAAGGTAAACGTCCCTGTGTTCGACACGGACCCAATACACGACACTTTTAGTCTTATGTCTTAGGTGATTAATGGATGTCATCTATAGGGCGCCAAGGCTTCTTACTTACATTTCGTTCATGCATGTCTAAGAGTGGGTTTGCCCGCTACTTCATTATCGAGAATGATTTTTCGGAATTAAAACTATCCTACTCGTATCTCCTTGTTTCATGTAAATCCGTTCAGCGGTTTAAGCGCGAAAAGGTAACCGACAGACAGATAAACAGAGTTAGTTTAGAATTTAAGCCTTATATAGTGTCTGTTGTAGTTATTTGTTTTTGTTTGTTTTTAATTAACAATATTAAAAACCGATACGTAAGTATATTTTAAGAACTAGGTATGGCGTATTGTCATATAATTTTATAGACTTTCCTAAGTAGGTATACTATATATAAATACAGTGGTACATACTGGTGGTATATAGTGGTATGGTTACTATTTTAAAGTAACCATGACAGATATATAGATAGAATATAAGGCTTAACTCTATAAACTAAAAATAATTAAAACTAAACTAAATCTAAAGAATGGTCCCTGCTGCATTATGCCGAAGATGCTGGCAGCACTTCCTCACTGAATAGCTAAGCTTATTTTTTGTGCGAGGTAGCTACCAACTATTCGGTCACCGGCAGTATCTTTAAGCTTCTTCGAGATCTCTGTGAAGACGCTCAAAGCTTCAGGGCCCCATGGAACATGAGTCTCGACGCCGAAAGGGAAGAAATTTTACCCAGCGCCGAGACTACTATGTACATTTTTTTTATTAGTTGTAAAACAATCTGAAAATATATCGCGATTGTCACGAGATGGCACCTGTGTCTTCCGCACGATACCAATCTGCCTAGCATGAACCTGCACCCCTGTTCCACGAAGACTAGCACGACCTGACCCCGGGCGGCTGTTAGCAACGTTCCAAATATAGAACTAGGTACGCCCCATCACGTACTAACAGTACCTAGCATGTGTGTAAATGTCTAGAATGTATTACACAAGTTTGTATCGAGGCATTTAGGTAAAAGGCAAGTATCAGCAAAGACGTGTTTTGTGTTCATTTCATAATAACCCTTACTAATTTGGCATAAATATCAAAAGTCTATACTTAAAGCGTCGGTAACGCCAATGGTCCAAACTATTCTGCTCAGGATTAATTTATTGCAAAGATTAATTAAATGCAAAGACCAGCGCTGCAGCATTGTAAAATGTCACAGGATTATGCTGAGTGGTGTCCAATTGCGGCCACTATAGCAGCCCTCCTGCTCTTTATAACTTAGTTCACTTCATGTATGTAGGTATTTTTAAGCTAGTTTCTAGGTATTAAGTTTTAAATTGTAATGTGGTGTTATTTTGGTGTGCAATAAATTTGGTTCTATTCTATTCTATTCAAAGATTTTGTCCAGCGGGCTACGTATACGTTATCAAATTAAAAGTTCTAATGGTACTACCTACTCAATTTTATACAATAGTTATGATGGTGAATAATTTCTTTCGAGAGTTTTGGATCAAATAGAAAATTGAGGTTTATTTATCAGGGATTATTCCTAAAAAATATATTTAAGCACTGGCCCAAAACCCTGTCCTTGCCTTTTTTGAGCGTCGAACAAATATCCAAACCTTTTATCCTACTATTATTATAAATGCGAAGGTTTAGATGTTTGGATTAAATGATGAAACTTGGTATAAAGCGTGTTTATAATAAGCCTGGATTAACATCTATCATACTGTTTATTCCGAAGATCATCCCTCGAAGGGATGAAATAGCGAGTGGAAGTTTACGCGGACGAAGTCGCGGGCAGAAACTAGGTTGTTAACATATAAATAGGCGGGGACGTCCACCGCGCCATCGCGACAACACTGACACATATAGTCCCTATTCGTCTCGGTACCGCCGCACACCGGGTAGAGTCAGTCCGACCCAGGTCGGGCCTAGCTGAGTTTCTTGCTGGACTCTTCTCAGCTAGGCTAGGTTTAGTGAACCAGCGACAAAACTCCCAGTAGCTCGATTCCACTCACACCTCAGATTCGGTTGAAACCGCTCAACCAATCTCTTCCAAACCAAACGCGCGGTCGTGCCGGAGGTTTTCCCCTGGATTTTCCCCAGGCTACTCTCTAACCGCGCACTCCTATCGCTTTAATGGGCCAGGCCTATAAAGCCACAGTCAGGTTAAAAAAAAACATATAAATAACAATTTCTTATAAATAAAGAAGTCGGTACACATGAAATACGATTTTAAAATATCGACCATAAAACGTATTCGATATCAGTTGATATTATTCACCTGTTCTAGTTTTATCAACGATCAAAAATAAGGCTTTGCTGGTAAAAGCCTTCCAAGGCAAGAATTTCAAACAAGTCACGTAAGAAAAGTGCTCAGCCATACGAGAAACCACGATACCACCTTATAAATATTTACCTGATTTTTCTGCTTATCCATAACAATGTCCGGTACTGGCCGTCTTCTATCTCATCACAGTACACCGCACTTTTATAAAACTGGCTGCCACATTTTGAGTAAGTAGAGTTTGGCAAGTAAAACATATTGTGTTTCGAAATTGGATGCGAGGAACTGATTTCTTAGTATATTTACGGTATATTAGATTATTCCACTTATTTTATACCGAGACGGTGGCAAACAAGTTGTTATTGTTTACTCGGAAAAGTAATTTTTGTATGTTTAAATTTTTTTTGTTATCTAACTATGCTATCCTATATGAAATGTTTAATAATAAGACTCAAACTCCTCAACGAAGAGAAATCTCTAGGAATACTTATTTTGCTATTAAATCAAAATCATGAATAATCACATAACCTATGTTGGTGTAATCTCAAATAAAGTTGGTAAAATATTGAATCTAAGTACTTACATGGGACAAAAAATTGGACATCTTTGACATCCGAATGTTACAGTTACAGGTCCATTCATCAACCACCTGAATTTTTCTAACCATTTCAAACACAAATTTCTGTCAATATATTATTAATTTATGAGAATAGCTTTTATTGCCAACTGTACTTTTTCTGTGCTCAGTCTTCTACTACTAGTGCTAACACGATGGCTTTGTCATAATATAGACGTTCCTAAGACCACTTTCCGTCTCTCCCGTCTATGTACCAGCGCAATGGTGCTACAAAATTGCATTGTTTCAATGTGTGATCAAAATTTCATCTACAATGAGATGACTAAATTAAGTTTGCAACATTTGATTACAGACACCGGCACAGTATTAACTAATTATCAATTTGTAAAAACTAGAATTACGTGACAAATTAAATCCAAGCAAACATTAAAGGCCTTAGGCTATTCGCAGGCATCTCGGCCACGTGTTGCATAGGAACAACAGAGTATACCCGTGACTATGAAACCTGTAAAATACAAAACTTGCAAACTCTGAACTGTTTACTGAAGGTTATACTAAGTTACATGTAGGTCAGCTTGAAGCCAAGGAAAATGTAGATAGATCAATATCCTCCTAGAGCTTTCCCGTTGTGTCTTAGAGGCACCCGGAGTCCGGTTTGGCATCTAATCCCAATCTAATATAGCGTAAGCACTAGTTTTACGAAAGAGACGGCCATTGTCATTCTGACCCTGATGCAAAATAAAGAAAAAAAAAGCAAAACAATGAAATTTAGGTAGATAAAAATCCTATAACAACTAGCTGTAGTCATTACTCGTATTTCAAATCCATACGTAATATGTGTGTGATAACTGAAGAGGATTAATCGGAAACAAAAAGTTCGTTCGATAACCTCTCCACCATTACATTGTATAGTGATCTTCGGCGACCCTTTCATCTCTGAGCCAGTCGAGTCATTACAGCCTATAAACATAGTGTATAAAACAGATGTGACCTTCTCTTGTATATTTAATGCCTATGGCCTCTGAGAGGCCTGTAAGATTTAGACATTTTTCCATAATTTTAATGCTTAGTTAATTTTAATTGGTATTTATCAATCCCATTGACAATATACATTAACTTGTTTTGTATATCTAAGGAATAACTTTTACTTATCAAAGATAAGCTAACTATGAATTATTAATTAAAATAATAATAAAATGAAAGACCATTGGCTTTGTGTTACTTAGGTACTAAGATGAATTAGTAGAGTAGGTACATATAAGAATAAGTCTTGAATGTTTATTAAAAGTACTCATTAAGACGCTTAGAAAAAGTATGTAGTAAATTATACAGTACCTGTTTAATAAAAAAATACAATTCTGCTCGACTGATTAATATCTATGAATTTCTAAGCTAAATTATTCAACTCTCTTTTATACCACAACCACCAACCAAAGTAAGGCTTGACCCATCACTTTTAAAAGAAAAATGTAGTATCTAATTCGTAACTAAGCTCCAATTTTTACTTTTGCCTTTACCTGCAAGAATGCTGAATATGACCTGTCGTATTTTTGATTGATCTTTGCCCCCACTTATCCCACAAGCACGATCACGCGCACGCGAGTTTCCAAAATTTGTTCCGGCGACGAACATTGTTAGTGTAGGCAGATAATTCCAATAATAAAATAAAAACTCTTGGAATTCTCCTGAACTAACAAATAAAACGTTTATAGAAGATTCTTTGTGCTTATTAATTCATATTATACGGCCTTTTAGACCTCTTGACATGGTGACAAAAGGGAGGTCTCTGAACGACCACAAAAGTCAATGGATCGGAGCGCGCTGAATATAATAAATTACTATGGCTATCCTCAAAGATGCGTACGTACGTATACGTGAGGGTTTTTTGTTCCTTTTTCTCTCGGCCGCGTTTATTTGTGTACTGGGACAATTTATCTTGCTATACGAGCGGAGTATGAATGAGTAAGCTTACAGTTATCGAATGTATGAAATTGTCACTGGCAGGAAAGAAAGACCTTTTAAATATTTTTTTGCGCAACAGCCTCGAAATGAATAGCCGCTCGTCGAAAAGATTAAGCACTCGTCTTATCCTATGCATATTTATAAGTGACAAACTTTTTTCGTAGAAAAACTTGACCACGCAATCAAAAGGACAAAAATTGTAACCGCTGAGCTAAGTTCTTGAAAAAGAGTAAAATTATTATGCAAAATCAAACAAAGTATGCAAATATTATTTGCTAATTGTTTTAAGATATAAAAAAAACATTACACATTATCTTTGTAATAACATTTACTAATTGCTTCATATAGATGGCGGAACGACATCTAGTATCCACTGAAGATTTCTACAATCCCGCAATGAATCCAAATTCATCTAATTTATGTCCGTCACGTACTAAGCTTTCAATATGACGGAAAAGTGCCTTCTTTCATATTCTGTATCTCTTTTGTCTTTCGCATATTCTTAGTAATCCAACGACGAGAACGTATTTGTCATAGACAACGCGTGTAGGCACTCACAAGACATTCAAGCAGGTCTTTGTGTTTGTTTGAGTTCCATTTCCTTATTCAAAATTATGCGGCACATATTTGAAAATGGAATACTGAATACGTTTCTGGAGCGCTCTTTCGTTGCTATATGGAAATGAAAATAATATCTTTAAGCCATTTGCATTTTGGACAATAACGTCCGTCCATTTGTGACATTCAAATTAGAATTTAGGTTTTAGTTTGCTTGTTTTATTAAAAGCTCTTTGTTGTGTGATGTAGCTTTTGAACGCTTTGTTAGCTAAACATTGTAGAGTTTTGACGCATACCAAATATTATTCTATACCTAATTACTATAATTATGACCTTGTAAACTCAAACTAAGGATCAATGTAGTTACTTTAAATATGGTATTAAACAAAATAGCCATATATGACTGTACATAATGGTGTATGAAACTAGATGTTGTTTAGTAAAGTGATACATGATGTTTATTAGTAAAATGATACAGGAAAACTTTGGATCATGATGTTTACGCAGATACGTGGCATAACATTTTTTTCCAGCCATATATTAACGGGATAAATATTTGTCTATCGTTCGTGTTACGCTATGTACCTACGACAAGAGCGTGATCAGTGTAACTTCACGAAAAAAAAATCAAATTCAGGTGGAATGCTCTCATAAAACAGGGTACCATTGCATATTCGTGCTTTCTTTTGAATTGGGTATCCATCTCCTGCATTACCTAGGTATAATGGCTTCCCATCTTTGAGGCATACTTTCGGCGTATCTGCGAAGTAAAGATTTCACGGACTTCAAGTATCGAGATAGGTCAGAAATGCTATTTTTAAATCTTTTATCTTTTATGATTTATTTTCTCATTGCACCCACATTTGCAAGTTTTTGTCTGGCCCTATCGAATCAAAATCAAAATATTTGTTTTGTAAATAGGCTTAACCTAGCTCTTCTAAACGTCATTTTGATACTAATTATACAGATATTTTACATAAATGCGTCTTTATCATCTATAAACTCATTTATAACGTAATGAGATTTTTGTAATAGATGGCGTTTAACGCTGTACTTAAATCTATTCGTTGACAATTTTAGCATATTAAAAGATAAATTATTGTAAATCCATACAGTCCCCCATATACGACATATTTACTTTACGGAGACGATATCCGGAAATGGTTAATTTATTTTTATTTCGGGTGTTATAACTGTGAACGTCACTATTTAATTTATTCATGTCAAAATATGGTATATAAGTCCGCCCTTGGTACTTATATTGTTTGTGCAATAAAGTTGAAATAAATTAATAAATAATAACAATATTTTTCGTCATAATTTGAGCCTTCCATGCAGTTCAGAGCCGACTTCTGTGTTTAGGATCATTATAATTATCTCTCTCAGGATCATCTTTTTTAATATATTAATGCATTTTTATAAATCATCTTCTTACCCGACCCACTTTTGTACTTATATGAGAAATATATAATTACGAACTCAATATTATTTTAATACTGTAGCAAAGAATCGTGGCTTACTTTATTGTTTTCTATCCATATTAGTAGTACCCAATTTAAAATTGCTCAACGTAAACCGTACAAGTACCATTCAGCCAAAGGTACTATCTGAATCGCAGGGAGCTTGACACTATTGTATTAATTGTACCTTGTCGCTTTAACTTCATGTTTGAACTCTCATACAACATTTCAGCCAGCGAACGCGACAAAGTACCAAAGTGTGCAACTACTTATGACTTCGACTGTACCTACTCCGGCTCTAATCTAACTCTGACCCTAATTATTCCCGTAGTTTATCAGAAACGAGCAGTTCAGTGGTCTCTCATACACCATTAACACATAATTTACACTCTGAAAGCAATAAAACTGACCTATTTATTACTCACATACCATCTGATAAGTTTTGAGGTCATTAACTCTGTTTTAGATAAAAAAAATAATGGAGTTCTGGTGACATTTTTATTTTCCTTTGTTTTGTGTAGTTGTTTGTGTTTGTATTTATTTTATTCTGGTGACTAGACTACTTTTGTCAGATTCCCTGTCACTTGAACAAGCCTAATTTCATTACAGTTCAATATAGTTTATTTATTATTGTTTATCAGGTTAAGCAAACATTAACGTCAAGTTGGGTTGGTAACAATTATTAGGTTAACTTATTAAATGTGAGGGGCAAGTATCTTTTATATAAAGATCACTGTAGCGACGGATTTTTTAAATGAAAGTTAACGCGCAAGTTAATCCTTGCCTTATAGGGTTTGTAAAAAAAAAACATTTTTTATCATTATTCGTGCATCTTCCTAAAATAATTTAGATTTTTGTACCAAGCTAGTTATGAATGACGGTTTTTATGTTAAGCATGACATTGCTCTACAGAAGCTACATAAGACCATAAATCAAAATTTCCCACCGATAAGAACTTACCGGAATCAAGCATTCTAGGTGGCATTCGTTTGACATCATAATAAAATGATAAATGGTGTATCTGATTGTTCCTCATTACCATAACATGACAAGTCCATTAAGGCTCGGACACATGTAACACGGGCCAAAGTTGGGTGAAGCATTTTGTTTTTTAAGTATTTAAATATTGCCTAAGAAAATGGTTAAACATGGCTTCTATTCGCAAAATACCATTCGCATTAAGAGATCATCATCTTGCAGAGAAAGAAAAGAACTTGAAGTTATTAACGACGGTACATCTCCCGCCATTTTTCAAAAGGAGTAGAGTAAAATATATGACCAAAAAAATATTGGTATCTATTATTGGTAGGTTTTCATGTTGCGGCTCACTAAAGCAAAGCCAATGAAACGAGATATACTTTACCCTTGTCTGACACGTCCTTATCAGTACTCTTCCCTCTCGTATGGTATTTATCTCGTCTCATTGGCCTTACTTTACTCATATATGTTATTTTGTGCCCGATAATCTCACAATCCAAGAATCTTTGTTAGAATATTTTACTCATCAGGGGCGATACGTGTTATTCACTATCATGTGCAAATTGTTTTGATTTGCTATGGTTTTTCAAAATTTCAGTTTTTGTATAACAGCCTTAACATTCACATATCATCTTTTTTTTTTGAACCTGACTGTGGCTTTATAGGCCGGGCCCAATAAAGCGATAGGAGTGCGCGGTTGGAGAGTAGCCTGGGGAAAATCCAGGGGAAAACCTCCGGCACGACCACGCGTGTGGTTTGAAACACTGGAATACTCTAAGAGTTTGCGCTCCAGTGAGATTGGTTGAGCGGTTTCAACCGAATCTGAGGTGTGAGTGGAATCGAGCTATTGGGAGTTTTGTCGCTGGTTCACTAAACCTAGCCTAGCTGAGAAGAGTCCAGCAAGAAACTCGGCTAGGCCCGAGCTGGGTCTATTTTACAGTACTATATTTTAATAGCCCAATATAGTCTCCCACTGCTGGGAAAAGGCCTCCCCTCTTTTTCACTACTCGTCTCGATCGTGTGCCAGCTCCCCGCCTCAACTGTAACCTACCTATTATAAAGTCCTTATTCAGTCCTTAACATTACATTCACCTACTGTTGTTATAACTGGTGCGTATTTTCATATCGCCACTGGTTTATATTAAGCGTTCAGTAGCCGTAATTGTTGAGTCATTGCTTGTGAATTTGTTATACGTGTTTCGACGAATATCGATAACGAGATAAGCTTTTACAACTGAGGGTCCCTTATTAAGTTACCTTCTTAGACGTTGGCTCATAAAATCTGCTTTTTAGGGTTATTATAACAATATCGTTTAATGAAATCTCGGCGTCATCATTTGTTTTTCCGTTAAAGGGAGTTAATTGAAGATATTCAAAGGTTGTTTCGAGTGCTTGGGCGAAATGGAGCTATCAAAATAAATGAAACTGATCTAGTTTCAAGGTATATTGCACTTTTTAATTTAATTCTTCGGTTAGTTCAGGTTATTTCTTCGATTAATTGTAAAATTTATTGAGTAACCATATGTATTTGTTTTTGTGCTTAAACATAAATTAAATTTTACCAATGTCAATTTAAATTTTTTATGTTATTAATTAATTTGCTATTCTAAGTATCAAATATGAAAGCGATTAGACTACTTTCAAACTTTCAAATTCCTGTAAATATGGTTATCTAAATATAAAAAAGAAGAAGTCCTGATCTACCATCAACGCACAGCCGAAACTACTGGAACTAGAAACTTCAAATTTGGTTCAGAGCTTACTTTTATGACGTATGCAAGGAATAAAACGGGATTTTTTGAAATTCCACCCCTAGGGTGATCAAATAGGGGTGCAAAGTTTGTAAGGGAGAAATTTTTTTTTGAGCTGAAGACATAAAAAATCGTAAAAAGGTTACGTACTTAAATCTAAGGAAAGTTTTTTCAGCGTTTTTTGAAATTGCTCCTCTAAAGGGGTGAAAAGGTGGTTCCAAATTTGTACGGGGAGCAATTTTTTTTGTAGTTAGAGATTTGAAACTTCTTAAATAGATTCTATGCTTAAATACAACAAAACTTATTTCAGCGTTTTTCATAAAAAGGGGTGAAAAAGGGGTTCAAAGTTTGTTTGTTTTGGAGCAAATCTTTCTTGAAGTAGATTTGAAACTTCGTAAATAGACACTCTTTAAGTACCACAAAACATATTTCAGCGTTTTTTGAAATTGCTCCCCTAAGGAGTGAAAAGGGGTTCCAAGTGTGTACGGCGAGCAAATCCTTTTAAAGTGAGA
Source organism: Epiblema foenella (assembly GCA_963556455.1). Classification (NCBI taxonomy): domain Eukaryota; kingdom Metazoa; phylum Arthropoda; class Insecta; order Lepidoptera; family Tortricidae; genus Epiblema; species Epiblema foenella. The sequence goes on along the minus strand of OY747107.1, from coordinate 13,080,148 downwards.
TTTAAAACTCGTATATAGAATCTCTGTTTAAATACAACAAAACGTGTTCCAGCGTTTTTCTAAATTTTTCCCCTAATGGGGTAAAAAGGGGTTCTAAGTTTGTGCGGGGAGCAAATCTTTACTTTTCGTAATAATCGATATAGGTGTATTCTACGAGGTTCCTCGGGGTGCCGATTACGAAAATGACATCCATTTTCAAATCCCAGAGGGGGACATTTATTTTTCTTAAAAATCGATATGGGTGTCATCGTCGAGGTTCCTCGGGGTGCCGATTACGAAAATAATATGCATTGTCAAATCCAAGATGGCGGACATTTATTTTTCTTAAAAATCGGTATGGGTGTCATCTTCGAGGTTCCTCGGGGTGCCGATTACGAAAATGATGTGCATTAACAAATTCAAGATGGCGGACATTTATTTTTCTTAAAAATCGATATGGGGTCATTTTTGTGGTTCCTCGGGGTGCCGATTCCGAACATTACATCCATTTTCAAATCCAATATGGCGGACATTATCTTTTTCTTTCGAGTAATTTTCACAAAAGATGAATAGCATCAGACAACTGACAGAAACAAATAAACCTCATTTATATCTTTGTTACCATCTAAAATCTACGCGGACGAAGTCGCGGGTGGCCGCTAGTTTAAAACTTCAAGGTTATCAGTGGGAATTTCTCTCGTTCGTCTTACATAGCGAGGCGATAAAACAAATTGACGCAAGTTGGAACATACTTTAACCTCACAACTCTTAAAATATCCAAAACATTATTAACAGCAACACAACCGTCTAGCGAGAATGTAAAGCCTCGACATATCTCCAATTACGGTTAATGTAGCAACTTTGTAGCAAACGTAATTTTAAAAAATATCCTCTTTATTACAGACATAATCCATGGAGCGCGAATCTCCCGCCGTATATTAGGCAGCTTGGATCGTAAAGGTCCGCTATGCGAGACCGTATATCTCTGTTACTGAGGAGTTTTTTGCCGTTTGTTTTCACGCAATAACCTCACATTACGCGTTATCTCCGCAGCCGGTTCCGCTCGCGAGGCAACTTCACTCATTTATTGTATTATGAATTTAGTGGGAGGAGCTATCGAACGCGACCGACCTTCCCACTGCGCGAGTCGCAGGAACAAGACGGCGATACCGCGCGTCAGTTTAACAATAAACCACGCGAACGAGTGAGATGGAACCTATTATTTTTTTAAAGTTCACTAGGATAGAAAAATAGGGGCCGATTGCCGACTTCCCTTCATTAATAAGCTATTAGATTACGTGATGTCGCACCAACCGATTGGTGGCCATAGGGAATCCCAATAAGCGTTGCCCCCACTTCCACTCGGATGGCTGTTCGAGATTCAAAAGAAGCCCCGCTTTGAGCTCACGAAACAAAACGGGCGCTCGAAAAAGACCCCGCTCTAATTCTCTTTACGATCTCCGATTTCAATTGCTCCTTCAGAATTTGAATATAGGGAGGGACAAAGTTTTGTCACGTAGGGTCGCGTATAGAAAGGCTGAGTACATACAATGCGGGCTCGGGCCTCATAGGTACCCCATTAACGAGAGTGCCCGAGAGGCGAGGACGGTATCACATCTATGGATCAAATTGACAAAAAGTAAAGAAAAATGGTTCGGCCATAGAAACCAGCTAGTTTTATGAGCTCTGTTATTAAACATTTTAAATAAGTTTCTGTAGCATCTGTTTTTTACTGATCCCATTCAGTCTTTAAAGATCTATGGTCCGATCTTGAACCCTTTGGTAGTAAACTCACACACACATAGAATAGCTGGGTATAATTTTTGTCATCAGTGTATAAGTGTGTTTTTTTGGTTATTTGTGTCCCCTTTGCTGGTACTTTTTGATTCCGATCATTTTTTGTTACCCCATTATTACGAAGCATTGTGCGAAGGTTTAGCTCGGATAAGATCTCTGATATGTCACCAAAGTCCCTACCGTATTTTTTTTCATCAAAAGGAGTAACCTTTTTAGTAAATCACAAAGGTTGTGAGAAAATAATTCCAAGCTATAAATTGTAGACTTTAAATATTATTAAGACTATTTCGGGGTCATTTTATTTTTATAAAAATAAGCGTCTTGTGTGTACTAACGTATGTAAAATAAGAGTAGGTGTCTATATTAGTCGCATTTGCTATATTTTTTGTGTAATATTTATCAAAACCCAAAATAGAATATGTATTGAACCAAAATAAAGGATGTTCTGCAAATTGGTAATTCAGTGAACCAATCATTCGCTCCACATTGCAAAAGTCGAAACGACCATCAATCATTCGAGAAAACGCCACAAATCGATCCAGTCACACGAAAACCATAAAATTGCATATTCAGCACAGAGACAAGATAAATTTGAAGCAAGTAGTGCAGAAACATCGCAGGAACACTGCTGAATCATTTACCTACTGCTTGAAAATATTTCATCGGCTGAATAAAAATGACGCGTGACGTTCAAGACAAAAGAGTACAATGTCTCTGTAATTTTTCCCAGTTGTGGCAAAAAGTGAACAGGAAAATAATAAAAGGACCGGCGTTTTGCGATCAGCGTATTTCTGAAATTTCTTACTTGAAATGTATCTATCAAAAGTCGCTGAGTTTGTCAGCACAATGGTCTGCTAGAAAACATCTACTTGTTCGGTTTTATTCCTGAGATTCGCCATTTGTCGCTGGCTTGTAACGATAACAATCTCATAAGTCGCATTCAATGTCACATTTCATCAATAGTGTCTTATATGCGTCGTGGAGACTTCATGTTATATAATTTTCTTGTCTGTTCAATAGTCGTATTTAAATAACTCCACGTCAGGTATTTAAATAACTCCACAAACAAAGCATAAAAAGGTAAAAGAATATAACGAAAAAGGTTCTGAGCAATTATTTTAATACCCATGCTTTACTAAAAAATGCATCAGAAAAATGTACAGACAGGATTTTATCAAATGACATAACAGAAGTAGAAAAAAATAATAACCTAGCATAAATTGAGCTTTATGATTAAAATGAAAGCTTTTCGCTCTTTCCAATCTTAGAACAAAGCGTTTATACATTTCTTATTGCAAAGGAAATGCAAACACTACTTTTCCTATTAGGTACGTCCACTTTTGTTGCTCCTCTGGGAAAAATGTTGTAATTCGATGTAATTTCCTTTAGAAAGGCTTCTGCTGAGACCCTGCAAGCTTTCGAGAGCTCACGACCATTCTGTATCCTATTACACGTCCGCGAGGACCGGAGTAACTGGTCGATTGTTTGTCGTGTGGTTTGTTTACTCACTCCATTCTACGTTATCCCTCTTCCACTGAGGGACTATCTTCAATCACGGGAGTGTTTGAGAAATTGCTTCGAAATGTTATTAATACAAGACTAAATTGCTAGCGACAAGAAGAAAATGCTTTGAAGAATATAATTTGAATAAATAATTACATTTTAAATAAAATTCGCAAATAGTACATTTTCTCTTATTATTTGTCCGGTTTCGTTATCGTTACTTAAATGGATTAAATGTGTACGTTTTCAAGGCACTTTAAACGCATGTATAATTTTGATCTAAAATTTTTTTTAGGATGGAAATACGGCTATGTAATTTTTTATTTACACTTAACGGTACATTCTTTACCAAATAACCCGTCACTCACTGAATGCCTTTGAGGGGCATAAATCTACAATTGTAGCACTCTTAAATCAGTGCTACATATCTTGAAAAATAAAATCTTTATATTTGAAATCGCTTAATGGATTTAAAATACATTTGACAATTAAATATGTGTATACAGTTTTTATTCTGTATTTATGATATTCCATTACTCAAATTTATTGAAATCAATCTTAAAAGGTTCATAAAATGTTACTTCGAACACATTTCAAATAAAAAGTTTATCTAATGACATTCTAACATCACATTCTTCAATTTAGTGTTAGATGAGATAATTTTATGAAGCATTTTTCTCGTCGTAGTAACGACCTGAGTATGTGACGTTTTATAATTTTCGACTCTAATATAATTTTTAGAATGGTTTACTTACATACTTTGAAGAAAATAAAACATAACATGACTCAAAGCAGATATATTTAATATAGAACGTGATCCAAGGATACAAAGCGATAGTTTCATTCACTCGAATCAGTTTTTGTTATTTTCATGAATTTGTCGTAAGATTGCCGGCAAAATTTAGACAACAGCTGCCTGTTCCTTTGCATTGCATAAAATTAATCCGCGTGGCATTACCGTATTGAATTTCGTTTTCACTCGATTGAAAATATGTTTTTTTTTTGCGTCGCAAACTGTCGCCTAAGCTACGCTCTTCGTTTAGGATCTCAAATTACACGGTAGCTTCTTTGAAGCGCTGTAACCCAAGGAAGCCGCCTATAGGTGCCATTATCATATATTTTTTCTATCGTCTTGAGGTGAACGTTATTTGAAGGCGTTTCTAATGGGAGGGTGAAATTTAAATTTATGTGTAAAGTCAAGAGCTTATTGAGAACACATTGTTACAATAGCTAGTGAGTCTTTACCTACTGTTAGTATTTTAACAGTACTTTATTTAGTTGAAAACTTTGAGTTTGCTGCTATTAACTCGGTACTTTAATTTAACTTCGTGCGTCTACGGAGACGGCGCAAAGTTTCGGTAACGAGATATTTCGAGATAAATTATTTTAAACGAATTTAATAGGAAGTCTGTCATTAATTATGCCGTAACTGATTGACGACTCTATAATTATTGTCATCACAGCCAACATCGTAGGTATAGTAAATTAACAATCTGACAATCCGGATCGTGACACCAGTTACGTCCCACACTTACGTCCGCATACCATTGATAGGCTCATATCGTAGGTCGTGTCACCCACACTACTAACCGATGTACCGGATTGCCATACCTGACCCGGTATATTATTTATAGCATATAAATTAACTATAATTGAATGAAGCTAATTTGAATGTCGTTCTACTTATAGCATTTTGCAATAAGATAAAAATCAAATCAATCGCAAAATAACTTTTAGTTAGGTTCAAATAACAAACTCCCGCGGGAGATGGTGGGTGAGACAACCGATGCATTCAAAAACAATATTTGCGCTGCGATACACAATAAATGATTGTAAATACGGTAAGCAATTATTACACCAGCATATTTGTTTAGGACTGAGAAACTGAAGTGTTTTCGAGCATGCCAAGACATTTTGTTGGTGATATTTCCTCTAAGACGCTATGAGTGCGTACGTTTACAATGCTACTGGTTTATTTGGTTCACGAATAATACCTATTAGAATAGAGAAATTATACAATGGAAAAATTAGTATAACACATTTCACAGTTTCGATTATAATGCGAAGGATGACTGTGATTACAAGACTGCTGTAACAATTAGAACATAAGTTAGAAGCCTTATTTTATCACGGGTAATATACACAGGTTAGGGTGTTATTTTACAGCAGTCGGGTTTTTAAATTGTTCAGTACTCAGAATATTGATAGACTGAAATAGAAGATGAAACTAAAACGTCCCGTTATCCCGTAAACTAAAGTGTCCGTATGCCCGTCGTCTATCGGTCCCTGGGATCCCAGGGCTCATTGCAAAAGAATGCTATTGTTTATATTTTTCGCTGAGAGACGACGGCTTAAAATCATATTTGGCACATTTAGTTACTTACTAACTATAACTTCGTAAATAATTTATAAGTTGATTTGCTCATAATCTGGAAAACACAAATGTAAAACCCTTCTTTATTTAACAATAGAGTCACAGACATTTGACGATAATATCTTGTTTTTATATTATTGTAACATTTAAGAAAAAACCTAAATACAGAAATGAACGCGCTTTGACCGTTAAAAAAGTCTTGCCGTGATTTGTTGCAATTTTCCTACAAACTTCATACAATTATAAAAAGGTTCTCATTTCACTATCAGTAAACATCCCAATCCGGATGCAACGCATAGCAACCATAAGTGTATGCTTACGCCTACCAGTGGACTATGTAAATAATATTCAACTGAGACAATAACGAATCGGAACAATCAGCACGGTAATGTATTTGATTTATTAAGAGCTCTCATGATAATATCATTCAATAGGTTCCCGAATTGATTTTATGATTTATTATGATTGTGTTATTTCGTTGCTACTTCTCAGAAGTATTAAGTTTTATGCTTAGCTCTGCGTCATAGAAGTCAAGTAATAGACAGTTCTAAGTGAGCGATTTATATTCATGTTGCGTCTTATTACTTGATCTATTTAGATAATCCTAAAATTTACTTCAACATTTTAAAGTTAACTTACTGCACAATCCATATACATAGATTTCATGTTTAAGTTGAATTATGGTTTACGTATTATCGCTTCGATAATTTTATCAGAATTTAAACATAAATGTAATTGAGTAGAATATGTAGAGAATGATGTAGGTATACTACACATTATATAAAGTTTCTATTAGTGTTCTAATTCCACACCAACACGATATGCTGTTTCTAATATTCAATTAGAAGAAATCAGAATCACAACAGAAATACTTCTTAATGCAGGCAGAACCAGAACCTGCTACAAATGAGAAGGGAAGAAATGGGAAAATAAGGGAAAAAAATATTAAAACTTTCTTTATTCCATCTCGGAACGCAGCCTCGGTCGGAATCCTTTTCGCTAACTTTCTTTAATATAACTACCTACTCCCGGATCCCGCATTATAAGGAATAAGACGAAAATATAGGGAGATAGTAAGAGTATAAGGACTTTTGGAGGCTTGTGTTACTTTCTAAATTCGCGGATTATTTTTGGAGGTCACATCCTTAGTTTGGCTAGTTTATATTGTTGTGTTCTTATAGTAAATAAGGGGATTTTTAGGTACCTTTTGTTGTTGTTTATCAGTTCTCCGTATAAGACGGTAGAGGAACAGTTGCCTATAGCGTGCATTTAAGATATTAATATTATTGGTGTATGAGGATCATATAGATGTACGTATAAATTTGGACGATAATTTATTGAGCTACTGAAAATCTTTTAGTCCTGAAGTATATTAAAACGCATTTTTACCACCATCAACATCAGTCTATATTATACGTCCCACTACCGGACACAGGCCTCTTCTCTTAGATGAGAGATTTTCATAATAATTAGAAATTCACAATATGTACATAGATTAGTAGTCTATATGTTCCTCCTTCAAAATATAGTTTTACCACCAAAACATGAACCGACAGAGCTCTACTTATCATATAAAATTAACTTCAGTGAATTCATGAAATATGAAATGGCTTTGCTAAGAATTCTCATTACTGCATTCGAATTAATTTTGCATTTTCATTTTAGCTAAATCGGACTCCAGGAAAATCGAGTTTTCGTCTCCACACCCGCATCTGTATGGAATGGCTTGTAGCGTCGAAAAACAGACGCGACAAGAGATTGAAACCACTTTCTGACTCGAAAACATCCCAAGCGACAGCAAAATATGTATGTTTTGTCATTCAAAACCACACCTTGAGTCAACGGAAAAGAGTTGATTGTCGCATGGGGATAAGTTGTTAACGCAAGGACACAAAATGCAATCTAGCATAGTAGTAGGCACCATCCACACGCCAGATGTTGCGGTTTTCAAATTTCGACGTAACTAAAAGCTTTGTTGCGAGTTAAGGTCTCTAATGCAGACAACAGCACTGAACATTAATGACGCGTGCTATCTTCTTTTATTGTTATTATAAGTTGTTATATACCCATGCAGTCAGGAGCCACGTGTATTTCTGAGCCAGTTTGGTATTTAAATAAAGTGAAAAAAATTAGGTAATCCTACATTTCTCGCCTGTATTGTATTACTGATCGATTGATTCGGATTATAACACTAGTATAATTACAAGCATTTGGCTATTATTAAAAATATATCCTTATGATATAAAATGAAAATGCCAAAACTGTAACTACCCAATGAAATTAAAATGCAAGAATAGAAGGTTGGCAAGGAATGTCAACTTTGAAAGTATTACGAAAATTAGAAACCCCTTGACGGAGTACCTAATTAGTTTAAAACAGTTGAAAGTTAATTTTCCCCCTAAAGTCGACAGGTTCCCTCAGGACAGGGTAGCCTAATTATCGTCAATTGTAATATTTACCCCTCACTTGTTTATATTTTGTGATAGTTACTATAAACCTAACTAATGTGCCCTCTTTCTGTTTCTTTTCATGTCCTGCTGGATTTTGTCTGTCATTGAAAATCAGGTTGGTAAAAATATATTTATACTTACTTAACAAACAGATCAAACAAATTCAAATATGTAAGTACCTATATCAATTATAATAGCATACATGTTTAATGGAAAAATACTGTCTTCCATGAAAAATGTTCATCACAAAATATATACCTACTACCTTTTTCCTGCGGCTTCGCCCGCGTAGTAAGAGTACTTAACCGTCTACAAAAAAGGAGGTTCTCAGTCTGACCCGTATATTTTTATGTACATATGTAGGTATGTATGGATGACATTTCCATAATCGGTACCCCGAGGAACCACAAAGATGACACCCATCATATCAATTTTTAAGAAAGTAATTTTCCGCCATCTTGGATTTGAAAATGGATGTCATTTTTGTACTTGGCACCCCAGAGAACATCGAAGATGACACCCATATCGATGTTTAAGAAAACTAAATGTTTGACTTAAAAATGCATGTCATTTTCATAATCGGCACCCCGAGGAACCTCGAAGATGACACCCATATCGATTTTTAAGAAAAATAAATATCCGCCATCTTGGATTTCAAAATGCATGTCATTTTCGTAATCGGCACCTCGAGGAACCACAAAAATGACACCCATATTTATTTTTATGAACAATAAATGTCCGCCATTTTGGATTTGAAAATGCATGTCATTTTCATAATCGGCACCCTGTCGAAGATGACACCCATATTGATTTTTAAGAAAAATAATTGTCCGCTATCTTGAATGGGCAAATGCATGTTGTTTTCGAACTTTGAACCCCTTTTCCACCCCTTTTGGGGAGCAATTTCGAAACACGCTGAAATATGTTATTAATATATTTAAACACCCTCTTAGGGGATGAATTTTGAAAAATCCTTTCTTAGTGCACCCCTAGACCTTATAAAGACCTACGTGCCAAAGGAATCTCTAGAACCGGCGACTTGGGCTGTGCGTTGATATATCAGTCAGTAAATCAGTCAGTCAGTCAATTTCGTCTCATATACACTACAATTTCAAAACCCGTAATATAGTAGAATTTTTATTACAAGCCCCGATTGATTGACATGATTGTATAAAAATTCGACCGGATAATAACACATAATCAGCCTTTTAATCACCGTAATATTCATTACCGGTAACCGAATGGGCGAATTACTCCGATATTCTTATCCCGGCGCGCATTGTCAAGGAACCCGCGTATTGTCAAATGACAAAACCAACAGACCCAGGTACCCAACCCACCAATTACTCCCTATTGTTAAAAACCTATTCTGGAGACATTTTTCGAACATGTCATTCGTATGGCGCAGCTCGTTTCAATTCTGAATCAGAAAACCGTTTGATATTCTGCTTTACTCAAACGGATTAAAGATCTTTACGGAGTTTACAAATAGAATAGGCAGTTGTGGAAGCACACTCAAAAACTTTTGTAAACTGGTCCTCTAGTCTGTCACATATCCTCCCTATTGTGATTTTTACTTCAATAGATTCGAGTCTATTGATTTTTAAGGGAACTTTGGCAAAGAGTTCACCTACACCTGCTTTCGTAAACGTACGCTCACGTAACAATAAAACGGGATTTTCATGAGAATAATTTATTTGTAAGAGATAGCGTAGGTAGACGTAAATGTAAATTAAATGTTAGAGATTACGACTTACTAAGGAGCTCATCATTACGCTACATTTTAATAATTAATGTACGTACTCGTGCTAATGCTAGCCTAAATTAATCGCTTTCAAAATAAGTACGTTAGAAACGTTGACAATTATATATACGGTTTGTGCTTATTGAATGTCCTGTAATTACACGAGGTTTATATCAGTTGTTTCTAATTTAAAGCAGTCTCTCATTGCTTGAATCTAAACCTTCGTGAGTCGTGTGATACGTGAGTTTTGACCGATTAGTAAAATATAGGCTTCCAATATATCTATGTTACAAATCTCACAAGATATTATTTAGATATCTAATTCATTTCATTTACAGCCATTTTCACAATCCATTTAGGTATAAATTCATGTAAAATTAAATCAAATAACGATATTAGTTTGTATTCCCTAACTACAGTAAATAGATTACCTAAATGTTATAAAATGTCTGACGCGGGAATGCGTTTTAACCCTTAAACAGACCAAATTTAAATTAATCCAAATAATTCAAGTATCTTGCTACTGTATGTATAGATGAAAAAAAAATACAAAAAGGTGATCATAAACTGCGGTAATATTTTCCTCAATTTTTTAGATTATTGTCCCCTATAAAGGGTTAGTTAATAGTACACACACTTACAGATCACTATTTAACTTGTATCTTCAAACGTGCAATCTCGAGGAAAATATTCACAAATAAGCTATAATTAAAGCCTGATTAACATCCCTAATCATTTTGGTTGCTGTTGCTTTGCATCAGAGGCCTCTGAATTATACAGTTAACCTTTATTTAATTTATGCTAATTGTAACACAGAAATCTCAGCTTTTATAAAAGTCTACCTAGGCATTTTTTAAATTATACTGCTGGTAAATAATAGATCAAGCTTTTAAGTCACGGGCAAATCTTATATCACCTAAGCGCTCAACCACAATATGCATATGAATTACCACTTTACGGGCCGTCATTTCATCGCTCGTAAAAGGAACAGAGTTTGTAAAAAACATTGTAACAAACTCTAATTTAGAGTCTGTATATTTAATACACATTCTTATACAGATCGATCTAGTATCAAACTAAATATTGCTAGTAGTGGGTAGGTACCTACTAAACGACGTATACTTAAATAGAGAAATACATAAAACACATCTAAAACAAGGAAACTTTGCATTGAAATATTCTGTTCTATAGGCTAAACTGTCCAGGGAGCACGATAGTTTTAATGGTCATGATTTACGGCCCAAATCACCCCATACATCACCTAAACCACGAACATATAACCTATCATGCTAGCTAAACTGTTGGTGAAATAAATACCCATCACTCTTATCTGCCACCCTCTTTAAGACCTTACGAACTTTATTGCGCAAATACAGATAACTCATAAACAACATCACGGACCCGATGGGTGAGTAAATAACCTTGGAATCTCGGCAGGATATCTTTAATTACACAATTTATCTTATTTTCTAAGGCATAAAATCGCCTTTAACTGACCCTCGCTAATATAAGTCATCGCAAATAGAATTCCGAAAAAACTAACATCCATTTAAAGGGAATGTATCGTTTATGACTAAAATGTTATTATGTATTGGAAGTAAAGTTTACCTACTTCTTTCGAAATCCTCTAGAATAAACATAAAATAGAAAGGACCACAAATGTGAACGGTTTTTTTACATCTGACCGGTGTCGTAGTTCCCGATCTTAGTTTTTCAAAAAATATGACCATACCCACTTAACATTACGTTAATATGTTGTGCTATTAAAATCGAACACTTCCAATTATGTTCTTGTAGCCGCCAAAGCCGATAACGGTGGAACTCGACGACTCAAATAAAACTTCGATGTAAAGTTCACTGTAGTATCATTTCTGATTTACAAAACAGCTAGACCAAAAGAGTGGTTGCATGTGAGAACAATCAGCAAGATTTAACAATTTGACTTAACGTATGTTATGATCAGAGCTCGGAATAGGTAGTGCCTATTTACCTAAACTTCGCGGGAGGACGTAACTAAGAGTGGTTACAAGCACCGAAAATAATTATTTATTTTTAATGAATGCGGGATTTCCCGGGATTTACTGTATTATTCTAGAGGCTTAATACATTTCGCTTTACTTGTAAATCTTGTTATATTGCAATTATTTGTTTAATTACCTTGAAATAACAATCAGTCATTAAAAATGTAATATGGATCAAATTGAATCAAAAGGATTCCGAAAGTTGATACTTTTTAGTTGACTTAGACAGAATTATACTCCTTTCTTCCATGAGAGGGGACCTGTGTCTGGCAGTTGGACGTATATAGATTAGTGATGAGACAGAACTATGATATGGCATAGAAGATATCGTACAGATGTATTTTAATTTATTTCTAATATGATGGTATACATGTACTTATATATGTAAAAATATGTAATATAATAAGGCTGTTATCCTTAATACAAATAAAATAAAATAAAATGACTGATTGTTATTTCAAGGTAATTAAACAAATAATATGCAATATAACAAGATTTATAAGTAAAGCGAAATGTATTAAGCCTCTAGAATAATACAGTAAATCCCGGGAAATCCCGCATTCATTAAACAGAAATAATTATTTTTGGTGCTTGTAACCACTCTTAGTTGCGTCTTCCCGCGAAGTTTAGGTAAATAGGCACTACCTATTCCGAGCTCTGGTTATGATGGTAGGGATAAAGAGTATGTAGAGCAATGCTATTATAGGTGGCTTTCAAAAAGCCGCTCTTATACAGGGTGTACAATCCAAATGGGTCAGTATGGAGAAGTCGGAAACTATGAGAGATAGCGAGATCTGTTCTTAGGAACCATGACGTCGATTTTAGATTTAATAATAATTACATTCAAACTTTTTTATTAACTCTCATACATAACCGGGAATCGAACCTGGTTGTAGCGGACACAAGCAGGCGCAGGACAGGTAAGTACTTTGGTAAATAAAACTCCGATATTTAGCGGGTGCTGAGTCGGGCGTGTAGTCTACACTGGTCAAAATCAATGTGTATAATATTTTTACCATAACAGAGTCTTGATGTTTAAAATTTATGACGGGCGATTAGATAGATTTAAATACATCGAAATTTTAGAAGACGTTGTTGAAATCATACGAGGAATGTCACAGGATTTCATAGAAAATATGTATTTTCAACAAGATGGAGCCCCCGCACACAATAGTCGAATTGCCAGAGACTTTCTCAATTATCATTTTCAACATAACTGGATTGGTACAAACGGCCCTATTAAATGGCCCGCAAGATCGCCGGACATCACGCCACTTGACTATTTCTTATGGGGTTATGTCAAAGATGAAATCTACAAATCAAATTACGACACTGTAGAAGATTTAACTACAGCCTTAGAAAACATTTTAACACATATGCACCCCATAAAAATACGAAATGCAATCTTGCGATCGTTACCCAAAAGAATTAATCTTTGCATTCAACAGAATGGCTAACATTTTGAACATTTACTGAAATAAAATAATTATCTTATTGGTGGGTTTTTCTTTCAATTATTTAAACAAGATTGCATTAGTGTTGTGCTTCTTGCGACTTGCAGAATTTCTACACATTGATTTTGACCAGGTTCGATTCCCGGTTATGTATGAGAGTTAATAAAAAAGTTTGAATGTAATTATTATTAAATCTAAAATCGACGTCATGGTTCCTAAGAACAGATCTCGCTATCTCTCATAGTTTCCGACTTCTCCATACTGACCCATTTGGATTGTACACCCTGTATACTATCTGTGCCCGGCGAGCACGTTTTGCTACTGCATACTAAGTTCACTATTATATACAAATAATAAAGGTTACGTTCGCAACAATTCTCTTCAACCTATGTTTGGTCAGTCTAGACAAGCTATTGATACAGTAGAATATCTAGTACAAATCATAGTATTTACTGTCTGGCTTTAAGCACTAAATAAAAGAATTGTGTGTGTACGTAAGACTTGTATTTGTACTTGTACAAGTACAAAGAAAAACGTAAAACCCATTCTTTCTGCCTCCTCCTTTATGCGGTGTCCTTCTCAATGTCTGTGTCGAGGTCCGATCATTTATAAATGTCGTATTTATTCCCATACAATGGCCCGAGCCACCTCAGTTCACATGTCGGACCCCTCACTAATTAAAAAAAGACTGACGAATAAGACCAGCGATTTTTATCGCTCGCCGAATCATACATCCAAAGAAATACGTAGGCGTTCTCTATTTCACTTCCTTTTCTTACGTTCACTATTCAGGGTAAGGTATCTCTTTCCCACTTATCGTTTTTCTTTATTCATTAGATTCCTCCGTAATTGTTTATAATTATAATTCATTTAAATGTGGAAGAAAGCCGTTACTGCTTCTGCATCTTGATACTGTTGTTGGTCTGTGGGAATTTGATACTTTATCTTCGAATGCGGCTAACGATTCGGGATGATAGCTCGGATCATTCGATAATCGTCTCGGATTTGTATGAAGTGAACAGACGTAGAGTCCAGTTTCATTCGAATCATAAATCTAAATCAAGAACGTGACGGCGACAGTGTTTTTATTTGAACATTACTCGTTTCTGGTAGATAACACTTTTTTATGATCTTAATTATTGTTATGGCTGTCTACAAGACTAGCGTTGTGTCAGTACGTTAATTATCATAATTTCCACTTCTAAGAATGCTTTTAAATATTTGTATAAGGCTAATATTATATCAGTTATCAACTTAACGTCACGGCCAGTCCCGTCATATAAATTACAATCGTCTAAATAAATGGAAATATGATGTACAATATATAATATATAAGAAAGATAATTGCGCGTCTACTGTAGCCGAGCTTCAAGACTGCGGGGAAAGATTTTTTTTTTCGGATTTTTTTTCTGTTTTTCCCGTCGGGGTCTGGCGCACGCACCGTGCGATAGACAGTCGTCGCCATCGGCCGTTTAAGGCGCCTAAAAAAAATAATCAATAGAATTATTTTTTAATGAGCCCTGGGATCCCCGGGACCGGTAGACGACGTTAATCTGGTCGGATAATTTCTCGTAGAATTAGTGCTTCGGGCGACAACGTTTTCCACCTCTTAAACCTTTATCAAATGAGACGTTATTTACCTTTATCGATCCCTTACAATCTTAACTAGTTTTATGCGTTTTGTTTTTGGTATTTTTTTCTTGCATCCAAACCAGCAGGAGCTTTTCGAGTCTTAAAAAACTATTTTTTAAGGGTCCATATTTTCAATTGTACACAATTTTTCCAAAAAATTTAATCTTACAAACCTAGTATTTAATAATATCTACAACAATTCTAAAAATCATGCAAATCGGTTCAAGATTAGGGGCTGGAAAATGTTGCCGCTTATTGTATGGAAAAATTCTGCTACACAATCCTCTTAAGGCACGTGACTTTCAATCTAGAGATCACAGGTTTGAATTCCGGCACGTACCGCTGGGTTTATCAAAAAACTTATGTACGAAATATAATTTGCTAGCAGTAGTATTTCCGAAACTGATATAACCCCAACAAGGTCTAATTCCCGCCAGACCAGTTTTTAGTTCCCATGGCACAACCCAAAATACGCTAGGAAGATTATTTTATTTTTATTTTTATAAGTACAACCACGTCATATATATTACATTTCATTTAAAGTTAGTAATTTAGGAGGTATTTATTCTGATATATACAACAATTACGGAAGTACATAACATTGGCTACGCATGTTGCAGTGAGATCAATAAAAGTTATTTAATTTATACAATTAGACAACAACATTTAGGTACAAGATATGACATAAACTCTTAAACTAACATTAACATTAACAGAATAAAAAAAGAAGAAATACTAATTAATATTTTCAGTCACTTGCAGATATTTCAAAGTAATTCACCCAAGCAAAGCACAAGGCTCAATTAATTAACTAGTCTATAGTGAAGTTCAAAAAGTATTTAATTCATTTCAAAGCAGACTTATTGTGTAAAGGTTGCCCTCGTCTAAAGTCGGTTTGTTCAAGTTGAAACAACTAATGGAAAATATCTGTTACGTAAATTTATAAATTAATTAAGACGAAAACATTCTAAACCTTCGGCTTAAAACATTGCATCAGTGAGTAACCGTACCTAATTTATCAAAATCTAAAACCCCTCTTAATGCGGTTTAATCCTCACGAGCACATTTTGTTAAATTAAAAACTGCTCAAAGTCTTTTCATTAGCCTTAAAATGAAACGAAAAGCGTATTGCGGTTGAAAAATATGGTATGGCGGATAGGGTAATTTCTATATGAAATTGCGAAACCTCGGGGAGTAACAGTATCGAAATAGCAGTACTGATTCATTAATATGCATAACGCGCCGATGGATGCTGTAACCGACTATCGCCATAGAGGAGTTTAACGCAAGGAACTTCATAATTAATTCACAATCTTAGACCGAATACGGTTTATTACACCTACATTGCGGCGTCCAAGTGTGTTTGTGATGTTAACTTTGCTCTATTATTGTTATAGTTCTGGAGCTGCAATCTCTAATAAATTATACGTTTATTTATTACAGAGCTACACCAACAATTTACTTCAGCAATAAGCAATGTACTTTGTAATATATACTTATTTCGAATTAGATTTAACGGTAGGTATTACATCACAGGCCAAGGCTCTGGTCTAAAGGTCTGTAGGTACCCTAGATTTCTAAAAAGGAGTCGGTTACTCATTAAATAAATCAAATTAAATCCCTTCGACAACAACAAATACGAGCCCTTTCCAAGACCGGATTTATTTAACGGTAGATACTATAATATTTTCGAAACATAAACTAACCTTTGGCTCTGTTACCAATAATAATTGTAAAGCCGAAATAATAGCTTAGCCAGCAATACAATCAAAATAACTATGCAAAATCCCCGTATTATAACATATGGCGCTATAACGATTTCAAATAGCCTTCGGAGCTTGTTTGTTCTTTCACTAAGCTATAATTACGCGGGTCTTGTTAACTTTTTCGTCTCTGCTCAGGCTTCAAATTAAAAGGGAATCGCCAGTTCACCGTCTGGCCCCGACCGCAACGTACAGTTATTAACGATTCCGGTACAGAAAATGTTTTACTTCCACTGTCTTATTAAACTTGTTTTTGGGACTCTCTGTTTTATCTATGCATCAGAAACCGACGAGTTTAACATGGATACGAATTCAGAGTAATTAAAGGAGCATCATGTGTATCATGACTTTGTACCTTCAAAATAAAGTGATTCATTTTTACAACTGGAACACTTATCCAGAGGGCAGAGAGCATTCGTCATCATTTTTTTACCATTATCATCATTAGCTCATTTTACTCCACTGCGTACGGGATAAATGCTGGACTCAATAGACAGTATTGTGCATACTTACATGTGCACTATGATCTATTTTCTTCTAAGGCCTAATATAGATTTCAATTAGATTTAGATTTATTTATTTCATAATTGAAAAATAGGATATAAATTATCCTAAGTCAATTTATACGAATTTATAATATATTATGATCGACTTTAAATAAGTTATGAAATGTCAAAAATAATTAATTCGATTATACAAAATTTCTCAAAATATTTAAATAATAATCATACTAAAACCAAATTATTTATTAAAATAAAAATACAAGTCACTAACACAATTTCAAATGCTTAAATAATCATTAATAACACAACACATTAAAATTAAAATAAAACGAAACTATATTTAAAAATACAATGGCAATCAAATTTCATTTCCATGAAGTCATTTACAGAATAAAATTTTTCCAATATAAAGATTCTAAGATTTAAATGCTTCGTCAGATGTTCATTTTTTTAATTGGTTACGTCGGTCCAATAACGCGCGGGTTTTTTCCGAAAGTGCCACGCGAAGCGGGACTGTTCTAAGTCTACCTGTGGATCGAATCACTTTTCCCTTTACTTCGACTATAATATTTCACATTTTCTTACAGTAGCAGTTCCGACTCATTTATTTAAGGTCACTTAATGTCATACAAGTACCCGTCGAGTACCATAATAAGATACAATGTTAAATATCTCAAATTAATAATTTGTTGCATGTGTGACAACAAAACAAATATCTATCATCAAACGTTGCTAAAGAAGAAAACTGACAGCGTAGGCGATCGTTTTGACACCCGCTAGTTGATTATGTGACGGGTGAAACTTATGCTAGACTAGCTTTTCCCTGTGACTCCGTCTGCGTGGAACTCGTTTATATCGTTTCTCCATACAAAATTTAAGATCCCTAGGGTAAAAACTGTCCTATATCCTTCCCAGGGTCTTAAACTATCTCAATACCCCATTTCATCACAATCTGTTCAGTGGTTAAGCGTGAAGACGTAACAGATATATACAAGGTTACTTTCGCATTTATAATAATATTAGTATTAGTATGGATAGATCCAACTGAAATTTTAGTATCCAACATCCCACCACGTAGAACCTAGGAATTAATTCTATAGTTTTTTTCAAAAAGCATTAGGAGCAAGGAAGGTCCACGCTATAGCCGCCACTATGTAATTTTATTTTTTCGTTCTGGTTAACCCATATTCGTGTGGCGTCGAGGGCGCGCAATTATGTAATTACGTGTTAGGAGATCTGTTTTTATCACGTCCACCCTTGTCTATTGGACGATAATTGAACTCTTGTTTTGGTCGTAACTTGTAATCAGTCCAATTTACCAAATACTTATGATTGCCGCCATATGCTGATGAAATTTTTAGGCGTCATGTGCCAAAATAATTATGGGACAGATCATAAATATCGGACAGATAATAAAATTAGTTTCGTCACAAATTTTTACCATCACACTTTGTAACACAGCCTAACAACTAGGGTCTCTAGGCCAGTTACGCGGCCTGCGTCGGTTTGCGGCCTTCTGAAGAACGAAGTTTTTTCAATTAAAGATATTTAAATTTTTACATGCCCTTTAGGGCAATTAAAACGCATACGACTAACTATGTCTTTAGACATTTTTAATGGGAATATATTAAAAAAGCAAGAAAATATTCTTTTAGTTCATAACCTCATCCAAGTGGCCGTAAACTGGCGCATCAAATTAACAGGCCGCAAACCCACCTACCGACCCTATATTGATAGGTTTAATGCTTACAAACGGATTCAAAGGGTTATAAGTGGTAACATAGTTATTATTTTTTCTACAAAATAAGCATTAATGCGATCTCTATACATATTTATAATTTAAAATCACTAATGACTAATTGTGTAAGAAATTTTTGAGAAATGAAAATCAATGAGGATTCGTTGTATTGACAGCTAAATACACGTCTCCCACCCTCCCCAGCGTATCCTCAAATACCTACAGAGTAGTTATGCAAGGTAAAAGCAGTGGTAGTATTAGAGCTGTTTTATTTTAGGTTGAGAGACTACCCCAATTGGGGTATAAAAGAACGATATAGTAGTAGGTATATAGTCCGTAGTACAAGTACTAACGGTTACTGAGAAAAGCGGGGGACAGAAGGACGGACATGGCGAAACTATAAGGGTTCCTTGTTTACTACGGAACCATAAAAAGCAAGCTGGGAATCCTTTTTGCAAAAATCACTACATCTGCTGATCGCCAATAAGAAAGACAAAAGAAAAACGTGTTAACTCGCGAACCAAATATCTTCCATCGGACCTAAAAAGTTGTATTTTTCTTCCAAATTCTTGCTAATTCTCAAGACATGAAGTAATTTCGGTGGCCATATGGCATTAGCAATAGGGCAGGTCAATAACATGCTCGGGCTCACCAGTGGAACGTCCCACTTACCCACGATGACCCGATGGCTATGGATTCATATAGAGCTGCTTTCAGAAAACGATATTAATATTTCAGCATGTTACTAGCAGAATATAAAACTTTTTTCACACGACCCTTGTCAAAAATAATAGAGGAGATCAATAATGGCTTCAAAGACGGCGAGGCAAGGCCGCTCCCGCTTCTTATATTCCTCTAACATTAAATGTTAAATAGGCTCAGTACCTTCTATATTGCTTCTATAATATAAAGCTGCAAAATGACACGGTTTATTTTGGATAAATTAAATACAAAAAAGTGCAATTGTTTCTTTAGACAAATTAATTTAGTATTTAACTAGGTATTTATACAATAAGTTTAATTATGTTTGAGCTACTTTACTTTTTACTTTCAGTCTGTGAAGGTCGTGGGTCAATTTTATCTATTATTATAATATTATATTTGATCTGCTCATATATGTACAAAATATCATTTGGTATTCAAAACCAATCTAATCACAACACGCTTTAGTTTTCCCTCTAGGTTGGAAGGTCAGATGGTAGTCGTTTTTGTAAAATAGTGCCTGTGCCAGATCTTGGGATTACATGCCAAAGCGGACCCCGGGCTCCTCTAGGAAACAACCGAGAAAACGCTAGATGTATGATCATCATTTCAGCCGAAAGACGTCCACTGCTGAATATAGGCCTCCCCCAAGGCTCGCCATTTAGACCGGTCCTGTGCCGTTAATTTTTTTGGGCATGTTTTTTATTTTTCCCTTGGGGTGATTTGCCATAGTCGCCACGCTTGGCAAGCGGGTTGGCGACCGCAGTTTGATGGTGGTAATGATCGAAGGATGCTGCTGCCCACCCTCCGATTTTCCCTTATTCGCCTCCTACGAAACCCACGGGAAGAGATGGGGTGGCGCAATTCTTACCCGGCAACCACACGGGTCAGATGTATGATGATGTAGTTTAATTACGTTTTTAACAGTTTACAGATGCTAGCTCTAGTTATTGCGAAGGTAATTTGCTTAATGGGTTTATGATATTATGAATTAAGAAAATGATACCAACCTACATATACAGTCAACCAATTTGATTTTTAGGCCACTACGTCACAGTGAAAATTAATATAAAAGCCGCTTGAGATTTCATATTTATGTTACTGTGACAAGATACGAAGTGGCCCAGAAATCAAATTAGTTGACCGTACATATAGATGCATTGACAGTAGGATTTAAAATCAATGTTTTTTTCTGGTACTTATTACGTAAATCTATCATCAGCTGAGATTGGACAAATTTGCGTCTTTGCTCGCAATAATGTGGACATGACTCCAAAAATAACCAAATTTTAACCAATTAATTATTTTTTGAATAAAATTTGAATTTTCCGGAGATAGTAGTTTATAAGTGCTTATAATTATTAACAAAATGTTATTTAAAGTGGTTATCGTTTTCGTAACTATTTTTATATACTAAAGAAGTTACGATTTTAAATTACACAATTATTTACACTTGAAATAATACCCAATAACTACTACGTGGTAAATATCCTGCTATGATTATCATTTCTGACGAAGAAGTTTTCTAGTGAATTCGAGAGGAGTTTTTTAGCACTTAAGTATATTTTTGACGTAATATGACGTAAAATTAAAAAAAATACTGATTATTTTCTTTATTAAATATATACTTAAACAAACTTTTCAAGGAATAGATATATGTGTAAAGTAAGAAATGAATTAATTGATTAACATTTTGATTAATTTTGGAGTCATGTCATATTGCGAGCAATGACACAAATTTGTCCGATCTCTGATCATCAGAAATGTTATCAAATATCGCATAAGTTGAACTACTTTGTAATTTTTTTTGGAAATCCCCACTTAGTACGTAGGAAACGATGATGATGTGACCGCCACTCTATACATTTCCCCTCCTTGAGGTATGGCCATTATATCAGGTTCAATCAAAAAATCATTTTTTATCATATTTAAACCGGACGTTGCTCGTAATAAAGTACGTTAGGAAATATTCTATCACATGTATTATTGTTATTTACCATTGTTAACGACCAGTGACATGCATTTTATACAGGTTCTCTTTACTTCTGGAACCAAAAATATACAGTAACAATTGGTCATGTATTTACCGCAATAGCAACTATTTAAGATTAATCACTTTCGAACAACAACAATTTGGTAACTGTTCGAAATAATTATGTGCAGCACTTCTTATTGTTATAATAATAAGAAGTACTCCAACTGTATTTGAGATTTTTGAGATACAGATAAGGTGGTTAGTAACAACTGTTACTGCATCTTGTTGATTAGTTGAGACTAAATTTGTTTCAAATTTTCTTCTAATGGGTCTATGTATAAATATATAATGGGTATAAATAGAAATAGTATTCCAATGTATAAAAAAAATATGCATCACGCATTAGAGATCCCTAGCGAGGTTTTTCTGGAAGATGTCGTTGTTTTAACACGTTCATTTGTCAACGCCGTAAGTAATTTTAAAATATATAGATACGATGATATGTTATTGGTGGTTCGATGTATTCGCCGCTCTATTCAAACCTGATACTACCAAAGCCAAACCTCCTGCTACCCAAAGGTTGTCTGGAAGAGATCGCTCTATAGCGATAAGACCGCCTGTTGTTACCTATTAGTTTTTATGGATAATCTTGTAACAATTTATTTTTGTGGTGCAATAAAGAATATATTATTATTATTATTATAGATGCCCCTGAAATGTTATACAATATAAGATTCCGTGTACCTCGTAGATCAGAACGTAGTTGCCGTAGTAAAGTATTGTTCAGCTTTCCAATTGCAGAACGAGACACGCACAAAATTCATACATTTATATTGAAAAATGTATGGATGCAGATTTGTTTGGCAGTTCGTTAACAACATTTAAGAAACAGATATGTGCCTTGTTAAAATAATTTTAAATACATGTATTAGATGCTCTTATGTTAACATTTCAAGATTTTTACATTTAGTTTGTATATTGACTAAAATGTTGCAAAGTATGATATTTGTTAACAGTCGTTAGTGATTTTGTTACATGTAATTAATGAATAGTGTAGGAAACTGTAGATCTTGTTATATTATTATTGTATAGCTTTTAGCTAATTGCCCTGCATATATTTAAGACTGTTTGTTTCTAAATAATTTAAAAAAAATATATTTTTGGAACATTGGATCACTTATAAAAAATTTGTCCGGTTATTGCATTAGAACAATAAAAAAAAACATATCACTATCGTTGATAATTACGAAATTTGCATCATAAAAGGTATTTTTTTTATGATGATATTTAGGATTTTATGACAGAGGATACCAAGGCATATTTGAATATTTTGTTCGGTTATTTCATTTCTTTGTTTTTTTACAACAATAAAAAACAAACATATCACTATCGTTGATAATTACGAAATTTGCATCATAAAAGGTATTTTTTTAATGATGATATTTAGGATTTTATGACAGAGGATACCAAGGCATATTTGAATATTTTGTTCGGTTATTTCATTTCTTTGTTTTTTTTTACTCCACAATAATTTTTGTAATTCTACATTATTTCTTTACACTGGAAGCTCAAACTTCAATATTTTCTTCAGATCTCTGAATGAGCCTTGCCTTAACTTACGGATCCTTATAAAATAAGGCAAACTCAGTTTGTCCCACTCTGCTATCGGACACACTTGCTAAAATAATGATACCCTTACACGTGTAAGAAGGAAAACGTAAAATATGTACGTTGTCCCGTTACACCAAATTCGTGTACCTCAAAATATTCATAGAGCTTTGTCTCTCGAGGACTTTCCTTGATGAAAATATGTAAACAAGAGGCATGTTTATGGAATATACATTTGACTTGTGTAGGTTACGGAATAATGTTATTTATGTGGGCTGTTTAATATTTATTGCGAATAAGCTGGGTTACTATAATGGACTATAATACATAACTAAGACACACACACACACACACACACAACATCAGATAACTAAGTACTTCGTTACTTTTTTATTACATTCTTCTGATTTCTAATCGTTGGAAAAAATAATGTTTGTCCCAAAAAACTCTATTACGTATTAAGTTTCAAGGTATCTAAAGTCTGAAGTCATTATTTAAATTTTAAATTTTTTTATTTAGAACCATACAAAATACGCATAGAAAAAACATGGGATATCCGGCAGATTCCGAACTAGGCTGAGCCTGTATCTCGGGATCTAGCAGTACGCTACACAAATGAGACAATCATGTAGACATGAAATGAAAGGCAAATATTAGAATTTAGACTATTACCACAATAACTCTAAATATGTGACTTAATCAGGACACAAATATTAATATACATATGTATATATATATACCTACTTTTAACAAAACAATTATTGGCTAGATGAGTTTTCATCTAATCGTCAATGTTATATTTAATTCATGATTATCGTAGAAACTCAGGGAAAGATGAAACGGAAAGGTGTTATTTACAATTGCCTTCGAGTTTTACAACAGGTAAAGAAAAGAGTTTATTACTGTAAATATTGTAAAAAGAAATTCGGCTATCGAAATGCCAAACTAAAAAAGAAAATAAAAGAAGGCACTTCTTGAATTGGTCTTGAACTTCCGTCCTTCGCATAACAACTGGGAACAGATACCCCTAGGCCAAGTGGCCACTAACATACTAACATATAGTCTCGAATTTTATGATCATAACCTGTTCTACTGACATCAGACGTAGCGGAGATGTGACATAAATAAATATCTTTGGACAATCTTACACAAATCAACCTAGTCCCAAACTAAGCAAAACTTGTACTATGGGTACCAAGTGACGATATACATACTTATATAGATAAATAGATACTTAAATACATAGAAAACATCCAAGACTCAGGAACAAATATTCGTGTTCATCACACAAATACATGCCCTGACCGGGATTCGAAACCGGAACCTCCAGCTTCGAATCTTTAAGGTTGTCCGAAAAACAATAGAATGTTCTAACGTTAATGACACACTGGTCAAAGTACTTGATTGGTTTACCGTTAACAACCTGTTACTTAATGCTAAGAAAACTAAATGTGTCAGATTTTCTTTGCCTAATGTTAGACCGGTGGAAACTAATATTCTTTTAAATAACGAGTGTTCAGAAATTGTAGATAAAGCAATATTCTTAGGTATAACATTAGACAAAAATCTGCAATGGAGTCCCCATATAGCCATTATGGCACGTAAATTAAGTTCAGCCGCTTATGCTATTAGAAAAATCACACAACTGACCAATGTAGAAACAGCTCGCTTAGTTTATCACAGCTATTTTCATAATGTTATGTCGTATGGTATTCTGGTTTGGGGTAAAGCAGCTGACATACAGACAATTTTTATGTTACAAAAAAGAGCCATTGCTCCATATATAACCTGGGCTCACGTGAAACTCTAAGAGATCTCTTTAAAGAAATTAACATTTTAACGGTAGCGTCCCAATACATCTATGAGAATATTATTTATGTCATAAAGAATCGACAATCATTCTGTAAAAATTCTGATATCCATAATTTTAATACCAGGAATAAAAATAAAATTGCCACTAACAAGTTTCGTGTCCGTCAAGTTTACAAGTTTTTTGTAGGTCAATGTGTCCGTTTTTATAATAAGTTACCCGATGAAATTTTGAATTTACCCTTTCCAGCTCTTAAAAATTACCTAAAAAAAACATTGATGTCAAAAGCCTATTATAGGGTTGAGGACTATCTAACAGACAGGAATGCATGGCCCAAACCAAATACCTAAATAGCGTAAAGAGTCTAATATTTTCATTGTATCTAGTTGACACATTTCTTGCAGGAACGCATATCAAACGATTCGACATGTTTTGTTTTCTTGTGTAACTACACATTGTAAATACCAATTGTTATTTTTTCCTCGTTTTTCTCTCAATTCTCTTTTGTTGTTTACCAAGTAAATGTAAGTACTTAAGTAGGTTAAGTAGTATCATTGTAATAAGCATATTTTGGAGAAAATGACTGACTGTCGAGTTTCTTTCGGCGTTTCTTCTCGGCAGTGGTCTCATGAGAAATGCTAGTAGTTTTTGACTTGTAAAAGTACCTTTGCGGCCTACTTGCAGAATAAAGTTCATTTATTTCAGAAGGCAGGGTCACTACCAACTTGGCTAAAGCGGCCATCAAGCGGTCGTCATGAAATTGAATTCTAATTTATTTGGTAACATTACTATCAGAAATATTTTTGTCTATAATGTAATTTTCAAAAGGGTGTTATGTCACAGTTAAGGTAATATATGAAATGTTTCAGAAATTGCCCATTGCTAGTTACAGCCAACATATTGAACCTAATTCAAAACTGCTGATTTAGAGAAGTTCATATTAAAGTATGGCATACGAGTTATATCCTACTAATATTATAAATACGAAAGTTTAGATGTTTGGATGTTTGTTACTCAATTAGGCAAACACGGCTGAAAGAATGATGATGAAACTTGGTATACTACGAGTTTATAGCCTGGATTAACGTAAAGGATACTTTTTATTCCGATAATCATCTCTGGAAGGGATGAAAAAGGGAGTGGAAGTTTACGCAGACGAAGTCGTGGCCAATAGCTAGTTGTAAATATTTCCCAAGTTTTATAGGTTTCGTGTGCATCCAAATAACAATATGCGAGTCAAATAAATAGATAATATTTTGGAGAATATCTCTGATCAAAACCAACTTTGTCCCAAACAAGTCAATTGTAGGTAGGTACTATTGATACTAGGCGATAGACTTAGTTAACTGAATAAAATACTGAATCAACAACAAATCATCACAATGGAGGCCAACCCCAACCCGGGACCGCCAGCTTCCTAGGCCAAGCCATTATCAGCCAATCTAAACAGCCGAAAGGATTATAACACTATTGAACATCGCAGTAGAGTGGCGTGATCATGTTCTTCGAGACCCAATTCCATCTAGATTGAGCTAGACCTTCCAGATGGCTTCTCGCCAAGCGGTTGCAAAGTACCTTAATGCGCGAATGATTTGGCAACTGTTTCCGTCAGATTGCGAACTACGAACTCTTGCTATTAAATAAGTATATATTTTTTAACGATGATGGTAAACATCTTGCGGGCCTCGTAGCCTAAGCTAAGCATCGTTGCCTGTTGACACCTGCAACTTCATAGGAGTCATATGCCGTCCGTTGCGCCCACACACTCTTGGCGCTAAGGAAAGAGGAAGTCCAGAAACATATTTGACATACCTATATTCATTCAAGATACCTATTTGAAGTTGAACTTCAATTTATTAGTTTCTACAGGTATAGAGAATAAACCGTCTTCACAAGCCAAGCAAAGTTCAATCTTATAGGTATTTATGCCGCTTTATTACACTGACGAATGATATTGTTGGCTGTAATCGAATTGGAATTCAAAGTATTCATCTTACATTGTGAAATAAAATTAAGTAGGTATGATAATAATATTAATAGTATCCTTTATTGCACGACTAATACAGAAGTATACATTATTAAGATTTGGTATAATTTATAATAGTAACAACAAGCGGTCTTATCGCTTTAGCGCGATCCTTTCCAGACACCCTTTGGGTAGCAGGAAAGTTTTTTAAAGAATTATAACCACTCTCAATTTTTTTCAGAATTTTAAACTTCATAGTTAGGAAATTAGAGGGGGAGGGCACACTTTTTATGAGTTTGAATCTACGGATACCCCACACAACTATGTTTAAGTGACTAAGTTTGTTTTCATCTACCGGTTACATGTACGGAGTGTCCGAATATATTATAATATTTTTTTGTTATTTCACAACACTTTTATGTAGCGGTTCATAGAATTCACCTTGCTACCAAACATAATAAAATTGTAGTGCTAGTAGTCTTCGAGTAAATCGGCTGTGACATACTGAAGGATGGACAGATATGACGAAATAGTAAAATAAAGGTTCTTTTTGCCATTTTGGCTACGGAACCCTAATAAAAATGGCATCATGATATGGCTGCATCTCTAGAAATAATCACATTAAAATTAACAAATCAGGCAAGTTCAAAGGTCCGCCCGCTGCCAATAAGTCTACAGGCCATAAGCCCTACATAAATCTCATTCGCCGCCTCCGAGACATAAAACTCGTTTAATTTACCGCCGAAGATAATGATACAATTGCAAATTAACCGCCCGGCCGTACCCGCAGAGCCCACCGTTGTTTATCTTTAATCACCCTTTATTTTTTCCGTTTCACCCCTTTTGAAACACCATCGGGTATAGAGTACCTAAACATGAAGGTATGATTAGGACAATTTTGAAATATTTGTTTTATTTATTTAATGTTTTGGTTATATTTCAAAAATAAACAAGTCACTAACTAAATCACAAGCCTATTTAATCGCATTAAGTGTGGTTTTGCATTAAGCTCTTTTTCTGATATAAGTGTTTTAACATTTAGACTCATGAATGTATATGTAGGAATAAATTAGCTGTGAAAAAAGTTATAAAAACACTGTTGAGACTCAAGACTGAGAAAGAAACAGACAAGATTGACTGATTTGAGATAAACCGTGTTCGATATTTAGAGACTATCGGCAAAATCAATCCCTATTAATTTCTAAAGTAAGGATATAAATGAAATCATATATAAATACTAGTAGGTAGACAATGCGTATAAAGTGAAACACCACTGCTAAAACGCGTATCTGGCGCGTATTTTGTCTACGAAGTTCATTATAAACACTAAATACATTCAATATTTACAATGTAAACATAAACGTCGTCTAATCCCGATCCTATATATAAACTGATGAAATTATTAACCTTCCAAAATTCCAGGCCCTTCTAAATCTGGCCCACGTGGACACTAGCGAAATTATGCAGCGGCACGTAAGATTCTTAACCCTTTCAGTCTAAGTCATGATTTTGCTTATCGCGTATTGTGATCGGGAAATTTAAATGCGATTTTGGCCAAATCGCACAGAGATTCGTTTTGCCTGCTGACGTCTAGCCCCTCAGTAACTCAACTTCCATTGTTTGCGAATAAAAGCCGTTTTGTTTACGATTGCGTCGATAGTACCTTCAAAATGTAGAAACATTTTACAATATTTCACCACAAATATTCCCTCGGTGTTTTACAAATTTTGTGATAAACAA
The DNA here is from genome assembly GCA_963556455.1 of Epiblema foenella. NCBI lineage: Eukaryota > Metazoa > Arthropoda > Insecta > Lepidoptera > Tortricidae > Epiblema > Epiblema foenella. The sequence continues at coordinate 13,051,389 of OY747107.1, read as the reverse complement.
TTGAAAATGTAATTGCAGCGTCGGATATAATTTAATTTTCACTCAAATGAGCCCACATTTGGCCACCCACGATGTGTAATGGGACAAAGATTATTATTATTACTACCAGAATGGACAGACCGTGTTTATTCTGGCACTAATAAAAATAATCTTATTTACTTACTACGCTGCCGCTGGCTCGAAAACCCAAAGCGATTCTCGGCCTCTGACACAATTATAATTAAAAATAAAATTATTAACAAACAAGGATAAAGCTAATCTCTAAGACTGTTTTGTATAAACAGTTCGTTACGGATATACGTTTTTAATGAGAAAGTAGGTACAGTGAGCATCAAACTGACTACGCATATGAAGAGGTCAAACAAAAGCGCTTATTCCCTTGCAATGAAGACTGTTGACGTCTTCAAATGCGTATTTACTTTTGATGCTGAATGTACTTAGAAACAACTTAAGCTCGAGCTATAAAAAAGTATTACCTTCTCTTTTTAATTAACAAATTTTATGGCGGTTAATAAAATATAGGTCAAATGACCGCTTCTAACTGCTGGATGACAAAAGAAAAGCCGTCGTAAAAAGGTATTAGAAATAAAGTGAGTGCAGATACTGAATGCTTGCGGCAATGTGCCAGCTACGTCGGATTTCCTTAATTGAACGCAGTTTGACTAGTATTAGTGACGGCTCAAGACATCGTGCTGGTCATAAGCATCTATGTTACTTACAATTTTTTGCCATTCCTATTGGATTATTAAACGAAAGAGTAAAGCGAGCGAATTTCTCCGATTTTACTGTCTACAATCGAGCGTTTGTACGTTTTGTCGACGATAAGATTAGGTCATGGGCGGTTTAGGTTTCTTGAGACAGAGGCATTTTATTTATCGCAATCCATGCTACCTCAAACATGTATCTTAATTTACAGTTTGCAGAAGTGTTAAGAGTATGTATTTCACTTGTGTCATAACAGTTTCACCTATATTTTAAAAGTAAAACACTTTAATTTTGTTACTCGATTGGTATTTTTAAACTGCAGAACTGTAAAATGGACAAATTAAAGTGGATATTACAACATTTTAAATTGTGACGCCTGTAACGATAGCTGTCATAAAACCAATGTCTAATTACTCCATTGATAAAAGGTGATAATTAAAATATAATATAATACTTTGTGAGTCCCATGTTTTAAGGCTCGGTTGCACCAACATACGATCACAGGCCGGTCATCGTCTAATATGCCGCCGGCAGCTGTCATCCCGTAGAAACTTGTCAAACTTCCCATACATCAGATTTTAACGAACACCGCTTACGATTACAGACGGTTTGGTGCAGCCCACCCAAAATCTAATACCGCTACTGTTCATAGGTGGTCATAGTCTTTGCCCAGCGTATATCCATATCGCACGGTGTAAGTGATTACGCGGTCGGCCTGTATCTCTTTTGTTACTGGCATAATTATGGAGTAATATAACGGCACCGGCGAATTTACATGTTATATTAATTTAAATTAGTGCTCTCGACTCTGCGCTCAGTGAAGCTTGAATTACGAGTCTATTGAATTACAGTAAATAATCGATATATTGTGAATTTTATGGCCCATTGCTATAATTTCACTTTCATTTGTGTTTAAACAATGATAAATCGCATTGGGAAATGAATATAGCTGAATACACTATACAAATATATTCACTATACAAATAATTTGAGGAATCGATATGATATGATGTCATCAATCTTACAAACGGTTAATCTTTTAATACTACATTATACTATACTATATTGAAAGATTAACCATTAGACATTTTTAGTCTAGGACATAGCTTTACTTTCATCTGTCTATCGATTTCCTTAAGCCTCAGAATATAATATTATCGTGATCACATAAATGTCCTTGCCGGGATTCGAACCTAGACCCGGAGCTATGTAATAGGCAGCGTCACTAACAACTGAGTTAAAGAGTCGTCATATGATATTTAGATATTTAAATAACATTACGAGGAGAAACTGATCGTAGCCAGATTGAAGATACATTTAGTTATGTAATAAATTGACCATAGATAGCTAACGTTCTAGAACTGTGCAGCGTTCGTAAAACTAACGAAATCCCAAACTGTACAACAACACACGCCATAAAACATCATCAATGAAAACACGAAAAACATTTCACGGCAATGAACAATGCAACCTGCCCAACATCGCTCCATTAAAATCAAAAAATCGTAAGTCCTTTTGAAATACAATAACAGATACGCTCTTTTTACAAGTACAGCGGAACAGTTGTGTTCGATGTTCAGAGACATCGATAAATGTCGAACGGCGTATAAAAAACGGACATTACGTCACTGACGACCAGCCTCGGGCCCATTGAGGAGCGAAATAAGTCTAAATGATACCATTAGGTCCACCGCAAGGGGAGCAGATGATATGAGGAACGATTTGTGAGGATGTGCCTAATAGATGAGATAAGTAGTTTATTAGTTTAACATGTGGGATACGTGATTACCCTTATGACAAACGCTTGACTACGATGGATGGATAATAACAATAATAAAAATATTGGGTAAATAATGTCGCTTCTCACAGTAACATTAGATGTGGATTCGTTTTCACATTTTAAATTAGGTTGACAGTGACAACACATGTTATGACATAATGTACGAGTAAATTCTTATCTATGTTCTTATATATTTATTTTAAAAATGGTTATCTCAATTTAAATACAGCGAACTTATTAATTTATTTGTTATTTATCAAGTTATTAAATATGATACTTTTAATTATTTACTAATGAAATAAAAGTTTATTAATGCGTTTTCGTATCTCTAGACCACATTTGGAACATATGTCTACAAGTTCAATGTAATTTTCATGAGACCAAATTTGCCACACTGTGCACTAAAGCCAGTATTTCGAAGTAGAGTCGAGATGAAAGTGTTTAGTAGTAATTTTCGCCATATCTGCGGCATATCCTTTTCGTTTGTCATTATTTTCTGATTTTTACACGGTAATACTATTAATGGGACATCGGCGCTACTTTCAAGTAGCTTTTCTTATAAACGGACTTCAACTGGCTATCTATCCTTTTTTTGTGGGAGAGATGACCACAACTAAAATTAAAAAAAAATTGAAAGCACGACCCGTTTGATTTTGAGGATAGAACAATGCGTTACTAATATGCTTAGCAATAAATACAACAATAATCATTATAAATCAAATCTAACTTCACATCCACATGAAACAAGAACTCCTTAGAAAATATTTACACCAGGCAAAACAATTCACAAGCATTTTCCTTACTTTTCGATTTTATTTCACTAAAATTTGCGTCGTACCATAGCTCCCACCTGCGACACGAAGCGAACCGAACAGTAACTAGCAACGTCTAGTCAAATCTATGAAATATTTCGATGGGCCATCTCTACCTTATGGCCTATTACCCCGGAATTACCCAACTAATTATATCTTACTTTATTAATTATATCTTACTTTTCTACTTTGTAAATAGGTACATAATGGACAGGTCCATACTACTTTTACACGTAACCACAATATTACCACGCATAACATTTGGTAAATGCGTAATATCGAGAGTTAATATGACAGCTTTAACGACCAAATTTCGCATTCAATGCTCAAATTGGCACCAATGGATCCATTTATTGAAAATACATTTAATGTATGGAAAGCTTTGAACTTGGAGTTTTTTATCTATTCCTTTAAAGTAATAAAATTAAAATGAAAAATCCACTATGCATTCTATATTTCAATTTATCTTATTGTATAAGTAACACAGTTTTAATTAAACTACCTACGAAACCCTTTAGTAACTACCTAAATACTGCAAACGCCCCCAGATTTAAATAATAGGCAATAACAAACATTCAATCTAAAGAGGAATTACAAATAAGAAGTACTCACAAATTCAAAGTTACACAAATCTATGCGCACTATTCCATCCCAATAGACAGCTGAATGATCAACCATTCCAGATCCGGATTTGACTTGTAAGTCACTTGGAGATCTATTGATTCATATCCGCTTAACCCCATTACGCTTACTCTTCTGAATGTTTTTATTCAATTTTTCGTTATGAAAGTCCTAGAAAAGCAATTTACAAAAAATCGGCCAAGTGCGTGTCGGATACAATGAATCTAAAAAAGTCGTACCTTCATAGGGAACTCACGGCACTTACGACCTTTTGTTTGGGCAAGACAGTTTATAAGCGAAAACTCAAAACCGTAAAACATATAGTGTTCAAACAAAAATCGTTGAAAGAATTTAAATGCACACCACTTCAATTTTTTTAAAAATTTTAAACTTTATAGTTTGGAAATTAGAGGGGGGGGGGGGCACTTTCTATGACTTTGACAGCTAATATCTCACCAACGGTTGACTTAAATGGACAAGTTTTTTAGAAACCTCCATATCATTTTTAAAGGCCTATCCATCGATACCCCACGCGGCTATGTGCGTTGAATTTTTTTTTTCACCCACTGGTTACATGTATGTAGTGCCCCCCCCCCCCCCCTAATTTAATATTTTTTTTGGAATTTTACATCATTTTTATGTAGCGGTTCATAGAATACACCTTCCTTTCCTACCAAATTTCATAATTGTAGTGCTTATAGTTTCCGAGTAAATCGGCTGTGACATACGGACGGACGGACAGACATGACGAATCTATAAGGGTTCCGATTTTGCCATTTTGGTTACAGAACCCTAAAAAGAATGCCTTTAGAGTTAACTGAATTATACGCGCTTTAGAATTTATACGCAAACTCGAAGAAATCATCCTATTTTGAACCCTTTTACTGCGCCTGTTTTTGCCACTGGCTCTTAAAGAACCCGATCTTATTTTGTACTTAGGTATATAAAAGATATTTCAGATATTTTAGCGTAGTTTAAGCGAAATTGGTAGAGATTTCTCACTAATATGCAATCTATAAAGAGTACCTAGCAGCTGATTTATTTAAAGGGGCAGCAGGTTCGTAATTTTTTACTAACCGTTCCATAACTCGTTGGCATCTGTAATAACCATATAGTAAACACGATTATTTCATTGTGCATGTATTACATGTAAAAGAAAGGCCTGTCCCTCTTAGCGCTTCGGCTAAACTCTGCTTTCGCGATACGTGTAGGTGAATTGTCACCCGAACGCGGATGACAGTGACTATAACACTCAAACCAGAGTTATCTGACTAGGAGAAAGAGCACTTATCGTGCTATAAGGTAGAGCGGGATGGGAAAACATCGGCTTTGTCAGAGAGCCTTCTATGTTTTTGTACTTAATTGGGGCCAATGTACCATGTGTAGGATGCTGGTCGACAGGAGGTTAAACACACTTTAATGTTATATAAAATTGTAAATCAAATTAATGCGCCAAAAATAGTTGTATATAAAATAAAATATTACTAAAGTCTGAATGACTGTGTTAAGTATTTAATTAATCAGAATAATTTATTGTTTAGGTATATTAAGTATTTTTTATTTATTACGCACAACACAAAATAAATAAAACAATTTCATGGAAGATATATTATCATAAAAATATTACGTCAATGTGAAAATACGAACTAGTAGCAAATTAAGATTAGCAATGCCAATAATACAAATCTGTTTACCGAAATAACTAGCAAAAGCAGTCGAAATATGAACCAATATTTGCACGCCCTGCGCTCCCATTCCCAACACAAACAGGGTTGTTATGACAAAACGCTTTTTACTGCAAAATAAATAGAGGCCAAAATTAACTAGTATATTTTATCATTATTACAATATATTTAAAGTAAGGTTCGGATCCACTAGTCACGGTTAAGCTTAAGCCGGTTACGTCCCTCCCTATTTTCTGATGGAGATTTATGTCAGGGGATCAAAAGTTTCCAACTCTCACACTATAGCGATACTGTCTTTGTGTGGGTTCATACAGAAGGTCGCTTGCAAATTTGTTTCGGAAATATTTTGCTATTTATGAACAATTCGCTGTCAGTCCTAATAAATAGATAGCCGTCGGAACATATTCCGCTACGGTTCGCGGGCGTTCACGGTTCAGGTAATAAAAATAAATGTAACATATAGTTTCATAACTACCGGCAGTTCACTGTCTCGTTAAAGCTTTAATTTTAGTGACGAGGCATACGGGCCTGAGTTTACGACCTGTGATTTACTACTATATGAAGTGTCACGGGTGACAGTAACAGTGAATTATTCGTGAACCTTATTGAAACGAGATAAGATCTATGAATGATCAGTTAATTGTGATGCTAATATATATAGTACTTTCGCTGCGCTCGGACTTTATTCCTGCATAGATGCGTTCACTGGAAAGCATATACTTAAACGTACATTTTGTTACCAGTCGAATGACATTAAATTTATTCCTAGTTCACTACCATGTATAAAAGGAACAAAAATTGCATAGTGAGAGTCGATTTTTGGGTGAAATTGCGAACCTTCAAAATTACATCTCGTTATTATAGTATATTATGCAAATGGTGTATAAGAAGGGTATAAAAAGGCAAGTGGTGTGGGTTGCGATGTGAGCCTTGGCGAATATCGCAAGTAAAGAAAGCACGGGACTTTTTATACCAGTTATACACCGTTGCATACAATACTTTTTCTACGACTCATTTCAAATAAAAAGTACTTAAGTATTTTTCTGACTTTTCATACGCCATATTTTCCCTTAGTATTTGTCCAACTTACCTACGCAATTTCTTCAGTAATAGTAACTATAACTTCTTCGTGGATTTTTAAAAGAATCAACGTACCTACACATTTTCTTTTAAAACACAAAAATATCGTTTTATTCAAGTAATATAATCATTTATCAGCTTGAATGTTTTCGTTTTCAATTAGGACTTTGGTGGGAAATCAAAAATATGAGACTTTGTTTATGGTTTGTTTGTTTTTTTATTTTGCTAGTATTGACCTAAACTGAATTCAAATCCAGATCGAATCTTAACTGCTTCGTTTTCATAAATATATCCGAAAATAGATAAAACTTGTTAAACAACACAAAAAGATAATAAATGTATGTATTTATAATAGTGAATAATATATTATGCATTAATTAATGCATACAAATTATAGCAAAGTTGCGTTAAGTTGGCAGCACTGATTTTAATCATAAAAGTTTCACTTGAACGCACTAAAGAATGACTACTAAACATAGTATTTGTAATAGTCTGTGGCACCCAACTCTGCTTTAATTTTTCATTAAAGTAGGTTTAAGAGTGTGTGTTTTTGGGCAATAGACTAGATAGATTTTTTACAGGATAAATAAAGTATGTATTTATATTAGAGTTCATGATTGCGTAAGTCGCGAAAAAAAGTACAGGGGTAGAAAAATGTTATTATATTGTCCTTTATAAAAATATTGTTTATTTTTATTAGGTAAAGTTTTTACTTTAGCACTGTCCGCTGTGTCAAAGTTAAAACGCCGGAATAAATGTAATAATATCATGTCTATTTTACGAATAGTGGAAGTTAAGGATATTAACTGACTAAATAAAAAATAGCTAAAATCTTTCGTTTTACACAAATCTTTCCTCTTTATGAAGGTACTGCGTGGATAACATGCCTCTCGACTTACGTGTATTTGACTGAAATGCCGTAAAAGGTCATGTTACTTCCAGTACACATATTTTTTGGACAGATTAGCTTTTTTGCGGGTCGTAAGTTGTATTCATTCCCACATATTTACAGCCGGGGCATTTTATTTATTCTATACGAGTACGTGAGCTGAGCTTGTTTAATGGTAGAGGGTGCAACTTTGATTTCGAATTAAAACGACGCGTTTACCATGGGACGTCGTTTTGATTAATTCTGTTTGACGGATCGTGTTGTGTTGTGATCGAATAAGTAATTATTATAAAATGCAGGCGATTGTATAAAACTTGTAATTTTACGTCTAACTTTCATTCCCTATATTCAATCTAAACTTAGACAGAGACCTAAGCTGGCTAATCTATAGATATATAATATCTCCTGTTTGTATTATCGATAATTTTAATGAGACTTCCGAACGAAAACTTTTGAGTGTTGAGATACTAGATACGATTAATTGTATCTAGGGAGTTGTTGTAAATAATAACAAAACTGGTTTGAAAGTGATCAAAATCTCACAATATGCTAGGAACAATCAAAGGCATAAATATATGAACGTTCCCAAAGTTAAAATAATATCTGTAGGCACGCTCTTAGGCCCTTTTCACTACAGTCATGTTCGCTTCTTTTGTCACTTAAGTGCGTACATACACATATATTTTTGATGTCGACTGTACAAAGAAAAAGCGACGCGTGGTCAGCTCCCGACCACGGTTGTTGTGATACATTCCAATCGTCGGGCAAACCTTGAAAAAGATAAATAAATTAGTATTGTACGCGATTAAGTCCCGTTTTCCAATAATAATGTACAAAGAAAACTGTTTGTTGTTAGAGGTACATTTAACTATTTAGTGACGATTTTTAGACTCGTATCATATAAATAATGAACTCGAAATAGTATAACTGCATACGCTAATGAACCACCCGAAACCGTCCCAAAATTTGACTCTTTAGTTCCACAAAATTAGTTTTTGATGGACAGAACTGTTATTCTTTCGGCTAGTTAGACGTTCACCGAAAATATCACCTGTCAACGGGGTTCAGAAACTTTATACTGAAATGTTGCACAGACGACGTGGGCACAATTTATTATGCTCTGAAATAGAATAATCTGCCTTTAGACCTGGCAGTTGTTTAGAATATCGTTGGGTGTTATTTGGCATGCGGAATATTAATCTGATTCAAACGACCCCGGAGAAACAGATCGGGTCATTTGTTTTCATTATTAGGAGCGTCACGATTATTTTTAAATTCTATTCTCAATGGAGTACGCATTTAAAAATAGCCTTTTCAATTGACAAATACGCTTATTCTAAACAGTTTGTTTTGATTTAGTTTATACACTAAATTAAATAAAGTTAGTTAGAGGAAGAAAAATATTTACATAAGCACATAAACATTGAATATTTAAGTAAGTACCACATTTAAATTAAATGAAATCCTAATAATAAATAATACCAGACATAAAAATACAATAGAGGACGTCAGGACCTTCAGGGGTGCAGACTGCGATAGTGATCACTATCTGCTGGGCGTCAAACTCAAGTTTCGAATTAAAAACATTAAGAGAGCTAATAGCATCACTGGACAGATACAAATTAGTACGGAAACATTCAAGGACGAGAACGTGCAGCAACAATTCAGACTGGAGCTCAGAAACAGGTTTGAAGATCTGGATAACGTAGAAGACGTTGATGTCAGATGGGAAATAACCAGGTATATCATGAGAGAAGTCAGCCTGAAAGTTCTAGGAAGGCGGAAACCTCGTAAACGAAAGAAATGGTGGACTGATGAGTGTGAGGCGGCTGTGAACGAAAGAGGTAAATACAGAATCTTGGCTGAGCAAGACGAGCTATGGGCAGAGAGATACAGGGAAGCTAGGTGTAAATGCTGTAAAGTGTTAAGATAAGCTAAACGGACTCATTTAGAAAACATCGTTAAGGGCATGGAAACCCTGATCAACACAGGAGACACGCGTAAACTCTACCAAGGGTAAAACCTGTGCGTTGAGGGTATCAACCTACGGTAACTAACGGTAACTTGATCTCAGACCCTATCGAGATCAAATCTATGTGGAGGAGCTACTTTTAGGGTCTCTTGAACTGTCCAGTTAATTTGAATCACGTGCCGGAATGTGAACCATCAAATGGCGGGGACGAACCCTTAAGTTTTGAGGAAGTTCCGAAAGCTATTATCCACCTCAAAAATAATAAGGCACCTGGTATTGATGGACTGGCAGGGGAGCTCTGGAAGTACGGCGGTAGAGAAGCCCAATCCCGTTTGTATGAACTGCTACTTTTGGTATGGTGACTGGAACGGCAACCATCTGAGTGGAATGTAGGGGTAATTTGTCCAGTACACAAGAAGGGATGTAAGAAGAAGTGCTCAAATTGCAGAGGAATAGCACTGCTCCCAACTGCATATAAAGTACTTTCCTACGTGTTACTGGCTCGTTTAGAGAAGTATGCCGAGGAGATCCTAGGAGACTACCAGTGTGGATTCCGCCGCAATCGGAGCACTCTAGACCAAATCTTCCTCCTCAAACAACTCATGGAGAAGAAGTGGGAATTTGCACAAGAAATACACTCCCTTTTCGTAGATTTTGCTAAAGCCTATGACAGTATAGACAGACGGTCACTCTTCTCTATACTCAAGAACTTCAGGATACCCGATAAACTCATAAGGATGATTGTGGTAGCTACAGAAGTGAGTAAGATGCGGGGTAAAGTAGGAAGAGAGTTGACAGACGAATTTGATGTCGTCACTGGTCTTAAGCAAGGAGATGCGTTGTCACCCATTCTGTTTAACCTAGTGCTCGAATATGTCATTAGGAAGGTAGAACTACTAGACGGTGGTGTAGTGTTGTGTTATAGCCAGCATAAGATTATTGGGTACGCAGATGACCTTGCATTACTGGGGGAAAACAGTGCGTCTGTCGTAGAGAAGGCAAAGGCTCTGGCGGACGAAACCTTAACGGTCGGTCTCAAGATCAGTAAGGAGAAGACGGAATGTTTGCATATGCGGAGATACAGGAACACTCTGGAACCAAGAGAAAATCTTGATATAAACGGTGTCGTATATAAAGGGGTTGCGAAATTCAAATACCTAGGCTGCGTGATAACTGACACCAACAGCAGGAAGGACGAAATTGAATTTCGCATCCAGAGTGCTCTTAGGTGCGCGGCAGGTCTTCACAGAGTGTTAGTGTCCAAGATCATGCGTCGAAAGACTAAGATTACGATCTATAAGACTGTCATTAGACCGGTCTTAATGCATGGCTGCGCATCATGGACGCTGACACTAAAGGAAGAAAATAAACTACTTATTGCCGAAAGGAAAATATTCCGCAAGATATTAGGTCCAGTGCAGAGAGAACATGGAAACTGGAGGATCCCAAAAACCAGGAACTAGAAGATATGGTGTCTGAGTCCAATATCATGGGAGAAATTAAATCAGCGAGACTCCGTTAGCTTGGATACCTAGAAAGATTGCCAGCAGACAAGGCGGTAAAAAAAGCCTACACGGGACGGCCTAGCGGTCGGCGATCGGTGGGTTGGGCTAAGTACCGCTGGAAGGACGAAGTGGAGAAAGACCTTCGCGCCCTACAAGCAGAAAACTGGGAGGAGATCGCACAGAACAAGGCACGATGGCACCAACTCGTATCGTAGGCTAAGATCCACTTCGGGTCGCTGAGCCAGCGGAGTAAGTAATATATTTGTAATGCTATAAGTTAAACTATTTTAATATTCCTCGAGGTAACTTTTATGGGTTAAATATGATACTACGATCAAAGTACTTCGTATCAAAGCGACAACCTACCTACACCTAAATGCTTTGACAATTTCCCGCCCTGAATTTGCCAGACGCACTACAATGGAAACAAACAGACGTTCCGAGCGTAGCATAACTCACATACATAGCAATTATAGTTTATGGCACAATGAATTTATTAGGTCAGTTAACTTGAATTTGTGGTATTATATGCGCGATGACGTTATTGTCTATATAAAGCTTCTTTTGAACCTTGTGATCTCGATAACAAGGGTTACATGAATTGGCTTGGGTTGGAGCAATGGTATACGGGTAAATTGTGTTGTCTTGTCTTTACCATTAAATTAGCCTCTCGAAGCGTGCACTCGAGGACGTATTAGCGCGGCGTAATACGATTAAATGATGAGTTGATGGATAGTTTGACATATCTGAGCAGATTAATGATGTAAGTATGGAAGGATCAATGTATCAAAATACAAGGCTTATGATAAAATCAATAATGAAGAGATTAACTTAATTTAACTACTGAAGTCAGTGAAAGTATTTATTGTCCATTACGTTAAATTAATACGATTTGTTTTGTTTGTATAAGCGGTTACCAAATTTTACTAGTTTATAAAAAATAAAAGTAAGTTTTAATATAGTTTTTCATTATATACGACTAATACGAATTGCAAATGGCTTTAGCTCAAGTTTCATACTATAATCAATATACGCACCACGCACATGATACAATTTGACAACTTTATAACAACACGAATGCAATCGATTACTTGACTTACTTACCTGAATTGATGCCGATATTAGTTATGATTTACGCTTAAGCATTGATTTATAAAATTCCGATCGACTTTAACTACTTCAGATCATATAAATAATCGGTCCCAGCGCGCACAAGTTATTTACTGAAATCGCGAAGCGTTTGCTTGAAATGACTGGTGACCGAAGAGCTGGCGACTTCCTCGCACAACGTATCAGCATTGCGGTACAGCGAGGAAATGCCGCCAGCATCTTCGGTACAATGCCCCGAGGGCCTGATTTAGATTTAAGTTAGTTGTAATATTATTTAAGTTATTGTTTCTTAACTATTATTACCGCTTGTAAATCAATAAATGTTTTTAACTTTTCAGATCAAATTTTAGTGAGACGCTATATCAAAATCAAATATTTATGCAGTTAGACCTCAAGAGCTCTCAGCAATACAATAGCATCTTGTATACACATATACAATAAGGCGACCACAGATGTGTATAGTGTAGTGTATGTGTTGAGTGATCAGCCCCGGATTACGCTCGGTACACAAAGCCAACGGCCACTACCACTATTATCAGCATTGTAGGCACATTGCGTATTTTGCATATAATTACTAACATTATTTATATGATAGACAAGGAAATTGTGGGATATAAACTTATACTTTTATAAAGCACTAGCTTTTGCCCTGCGACTTTGTCCGCGTAGAACTCGTTCTTCGTGTAAGAATTTAATTGCTATTCTTTTATTTCAGGCGCTTACCTAGTTATCGCTCCTCTATCCAAACTTCCACCCGGGATTATTACCGGGATAAAAAGTATCCTATGTCCTTCCCCGGGACTTAAACTATCTCCATAAGAAATATCATATAAATCGGTTCATCGGTTTAAGTGTGAAGAGGTAGCAGATAAACAGACAAACAGACACACTTTAGCATTTAAAATATTCAGTGTGGATTTCGATCAGGGTCATTTTAGTAATGGTGTTTGTTTCCTGAATGTTGATTAGTACTTCATTCGATGAAAGTAAAAAAGTCCCTTATAGATATTTTTACAATATGTGACCGTTGACTAGCCTTTATTTAATGTATTACTCAAAGAAAATCGAAAAACTTCGATGAAATATATTATTTATTATTAAAGTGTAACATGCCATGTTAAATCGAAATTGACTTCAAACTTTTCTTTATTATGCTGGACCACTAAAAAGGGAATTAGTGGTTCCCTTCAGTTAAAATATTTCAAGCCTTCATTAGAATTTAACGTTTCATAATGAACACCCGTAAGACATATCAAATTGCAATTAAAAACAAGTCTTAATTGACTCACTGTTCTCATCATTAAGTAGGTAGGTATCGCTTATTTTTTTACAACAAAAGGAGTATGTAACGAAAATTACAAAAGACAAAAACCTTGGAAATGATTTCGCTTGTACTAAATTAAAGGATCGTATAATTTTGGTTTGAGTCTTAAGGCATAACAAGAAATATATTTCAGTTTCATTGTTGGTAATGGAACGCCAGACTTAGTCCTTTTAGTAGTCCTAGTCGGTGAAATAGCCTAGATTCTCTATGTAAAAAAAAGCTAAAGCCAAATCTTCTATTTGCAGAAAAGTCGTAGGTACTATACCAACCAGTATCAGTTCTAGCAACCAACTAACTATGAAAGTATTATCATGCGCAAGTTATTCGTCTCAATTGGCAGCTATTTGCATTATTAACCCAGCTTCGTTTACGTCATGCGACTGGGATGCTCCTAATCTTGCCAATTGCCTACATTACAGCTGGTTCGAGGGAGGCGAGGCGTGTAATTAATTAGTACAAAACTATACACAGAAAAATATACTCACGTACTAGGATACATCGAAAAAAATACATTATTTTCATAACGTAAATTACATGGACTATTAAAAATGTTATAATATTAAACTTTTTAAACACCTTCATTTCTGATAAGTTCGGCTTATTGCGTCGTTCAATTAGAAAATAGGATTGCCACTTTTAGTGAAACTATTCAGGATAATTAATATTTTACACTCATATAAAAATTCAATAATTCATCAGTGGAAAAATAAGGTAAACTTCCCAGTGCTCGACACCTGAGTGCCCAATAGATGAAATCTATTAATCACCTCTGTCATCATGACATAAAATTGAAAGTGCCATGTATTGGGTCAGTGTCGAACACAGGGATGTTTACCTTAATCTTTATGATAAACTTATAAAAACAGGTAACAATGTTGGCGGATCAATAATCAAGGACAAGTTGCAGCTAAAAGTAAACGTTGATAATAGATTCTTCAGATTACTTCGCAAATTAAAAAAGAAATCGTGTCTTATTGCAGACTTTTGTGGTTTATAATTTACGAGTACAATGCGAATTAGAAGGTCAATTCTTAGTAAAACTTTGTCTCAACAGTCTTGCCTGGACTTTAAATATCACTTAAAACTAAACACCGAATAGCTTTAGCATTGTGTGATTTATACCAGTTTCATAAAAATATAATTTCGGCCAAAGAATGTATCCTTGAATTTATTGGGAATATAAGGAATAGTTAATTGAATACCGTGTATTAATTAATGTCTGTATTATATACCGTATCCAGAAGAAATCTTTCATTGAGAAAATCTTTTGTTGGAAATTCCTCGGTATGCAGTAGCCGGGTAAATAGAATTGAATCAATTGTTTCTTCTTGGCTATTGTTACATTTGGTATTGTAATCTACTTTTGTGAAATATAATTTTAATTTCATTTTATACTTTATTTATTTTCTTCAACTCACTGGTATAGGTACTGAAAGTTTGCATTTTAATTTTCATTTGCTTATTTCTCTTTTTTTAATTCTGTAATGACATCGTACGACCATGACCCCTTCTATTTGTATTTCAATACCCGTACAATTTTTCATGAAAATATAAATATATGTATCAATCAAATTCCCTTCATGATTTACTTATCTAGATTCATTCAATAATGCCCAAACTTATAATTTTTTTAATTCTTGTTTTTATTCGACGTTATGGTTGAAATTCGTAAACGTTTGTCAATAACTCTATTTCTGGGTGAAATGGAGGATATCCATGTATCTTCTCAATATTTTTGTGTGATAATTCAATCAATAATATTTACCCAAAGCCTAGTGGAGCCGTTAATTCCAGCCCAGCGGTGCGAACCCGACATGCTAGTACTAGTCGATCGCAGATATGAACCAACCGACTGTATTTCGACTGGCTGTTTTTGAAATTGATGTCTCTGATCGGAACCAGACGCATACGTATGTTGTGACGAATATCTAAGGGCTAAAGGTTGTGCGCTGACGTGTAGGTATAAATTCGGTATACACGTTTATATGACTACCTGCAAATACACGGATTAATTCTTCCGTTGAACCTGTAATTATGTTCAACTTTTAATTTTTTGACAAACAGAACTATTTGAAACTACAATTTAAAAAACAGCAAGATTCTAACCGGAACGATTGTCTTGCTCTGACAATTACAATATTTATCAAATATTTATTTTTTAACGTAATGTATAGGACTGTAGGTACAGTCGAGTGCAAAAATATAGGTCTATACAAGCTATAAAAAAATATGACCCATGGATTAAGGTTTCGGTACATATTTATGAGAGGATTCATTCGATATATATTTTACACTTGACTATACTCGTGCTTTTGAAGCATCAATTACAATAAAATATATATTTTAAAGTATACTTAATGACATTAGGATTAGGATTCATTCAATATTTTAGAAATATAAGTAAGTAATCTTCTTTCAAGTTACGGAGAGCCAACTGTTCTTTTGTGTAACAGTTAAAACTGTAATGTATATGTATGTACGCGCGAGTAAAAAAGTTTCGTGCGAAAACTATGAAGTACTTACAACAACAGACAATAAAACTGTTACCATTACGCCGATTGCAGAATATTTGTATTATCTAAATTTCTGTAAGTTTAATAAGAAGTTTATATAAACTGTTATTGAAGCAAGTATAAGTACGTCCACTAATTATGTGGGTCGGTACGAGTATGCTATATGCTTATTCATAATCTATATAGACTTGTTTCACCACTCGCCTCTTGTATATCTTGACCCCGAGACTACGTTGAGACAGGTATGCGTTGGAAGTTGGACAATTTGTTAATTAAGTGTTATGCATAGCATCCCTGGTCAGGTCTATCCCTGTTGTCAATTTTGCTGAGTTTGCTCCGAAATGTAATTCACACCCAATATGAACATGGAATGAGATGTGTTGATTTGAGTTTTCTAGCTGTTAAAATAACGTGTTCGTTGGTTTTAATGGAAACGTTTCTGTACGTTAGTTATCATCCGCATTCTCCTAGTGTTTCCTGGTTGTATTTTAAAGGAGCCCTGGGCTTTGGCACCTTATCTCATGATTTGATCTATAAAATCGGCTACCATCTAATCTACCAACCTAGAGAGAAATCTGGACCTTGTTAGGATTAAATCGGTTTCCTTACAATGTTTTCCTACACCTAAATCTTCTATTTTATAATTACTTCTATACGTAGTTAAGTACTGTATCTATTCTGTGGCCTGGTTCTACCAATTGCTTCATGCTACCCGTTACTAAGCAAACAAACGGGGTAATTCTAACCATCGACTCGGAAACGCATAGATTGTATCGAAAATAATTATCGTAATACACAGCAGTTTGCATGGAATAATACTTAATTTCAATTCCGTGCGCACTAAGTGCATATGTAAACTTGTGTGGAGCGATGCCAATAAAGTTGATATAGATCGTTACGGTTTCAACTATTACTGCATTAGGGTGTTTCGATGACTCCAATGTATCGATTATGCTAATTTTATTATCGAAATTTCGTTCAATGCGCTTACTTTTGCTGCACTCTTTTTTAGCGTCCCCTTGTATGCGTAATGAAGTTACTTTTACGAAGTTCGGATGAAGGGACTTCTAGTTCAGCTTTTTATGGTAAGTGTATTTCCTTAACGATATTTATTATAGGCACGCTGAAAAGACCCGAAGTGGCTGGGGATAACTTGACCGCTGTATTTTGCTGATTACCTATATATGTAACATCTGTTGTTGCTCATATAAGTTGCTTTTATAACAAAACTACTAAACCTATTTTAGTTAAAATGCGTTTAGAATTTTTTTGTCCTTATCACTTTTACATTATGTTCATGAGACAGGGACAAAAAACGTTTTAGTTTTAAGTAATCGAACGAAGGTTATTAGTGGGTATATTTCTAAAAAAACTATGATAAGTAGTTGAATGCGTTCAAGAATTCACTCGACATCAGAATGTATTGCATCTGAAGCCCATATTTTACTTTGTGTAAGTAGTAGTAGTTTATCTTTGGGTCGGGTTGGAAGGTCCGATGGCAGTCGCTTCCGTAAAAACTAGTGCCTACGCCAAATCTTGGGTTTAAGTAGCGGACCCCGCGCATTCTTCAGGATGCAACTGTACTGGGATAACGCTAGGAAGATGATGAGGTAGGTACAAAGGGTACTCGTAAAACGTGTCTTACTTAAGGAAACCAAAACAGGTACCTTTCTAGCTCCTGTCATAATGACAATAAGGCATAAAAGTTAGGTGTTTCTGTTTCCTTTACTATACCTACATGAGTATCTATCTATATACTTAATAAGTGCAGGCTCAGATTGGATCGATTTTATAGATAGTATTTTAAAACCGTATATAATACCAGAATTCGTATCGAACCCCGATATCTAACATGCTGTTTGCCAATAAAATTTGGTAACAGCCCATATATTTTTGATGGGCTACTAACTTACATGTCATTAGTATAGGTTACGGTCATGTAATGGTGTTATTATGATTGATTATACAGTTATTGTATAATATATGATAACCCAATTGATTGTTTCCATTACGTTTGATAAAATTTCTTCTTCTTAGTGGACGACAGTATACATTGAAATCACTCATGTTGGCCGACTTGTAGGAAGTTATTTGTTCAAAAAACCTATTTCACCGTCCAACCCATAAGGTTCAAAATACAATAACATTTTGTAGAAAGTCTAAGCAAGATAAATAGGTAATTTAAATTAAAAACTTGTTTTTTGTGAACTATGTATATTAAAATATGATAGGAACGGATATGTTTAAAAATACAAAATATCCGAAATACGTCTCGAACCGAGATACCTATGGTAAAGAGAATGAGAACGTCGGTATCTGACTTACTCACAAGCTTATTTGCTGTACATTTTACGGCAACGGAAATAACATACACAAATAGCATATTTTTGTAACAAATAAAACCACAAAAACGGAACACGAGTCTAACGTAACTCGGAGAAAGTAGGGAAATTTTGATTTGATGTAGAATTTCCGGGATCGCGAATACTGTAGTAAAATTTACGATCATGTTTACCTCACTGGTGTTTGTTTATCATATAAAACGAAGGGAACACCGCGCTGGCCGGCCGCGCTGGATCCTGTTTAATGATGTACAATGTTTCAGATAGAGAGCGACCGAAAACAAATATGTGTATTCGGTTTCACCTAATTCATTGAAATTGGTTTGATGTCTGTCGCGCGCGCTGTCTGGAACGTTAGCATTGGCGCCCGTGCGCGCGAGTGCGTGCGAGAAATACAAGATCGATCCCAATCAATACGTTTTTCGAATAGGTTCCTTCAACTGTAAAATGAGCTTGCAGGTGGCGGGCGGTGTGCTATAGGAGAAATGGCTATTTTATATCTTGCAATTAATTTACCAGAATAGCTAATAACCAAAGCATTTTTCAGAAGTTATTTAATTGCAAAAATATATAGATCGAGAGTATCCTTAATGGTAAATTAGCGCTGAAATATTTTACTTCTATCTATTACTAGCACACTAACTTTTGCCCGCTACTTCGTCCGCGTACACTTTCATTTCCTATTTCATCGATGATTGTCTCGATAAAAAGTATCCTATAATACAGACTATTAACTCGTTATATACCTAATTTTATCATGATCTGTAAGAAAATATTATACTGTAACGTTAATTACGTTCAATTTAAACCGTGGTATCGATGGTCCATAACAACGCTTAATTTGGCACCAAGCGTAAACAGTTCAATTAAGTTCAGGTGTATTACACAATAGTTCACCCGAGTCTCAGCGATCGAAACTAACATGTTAATAATTGAGATTAATTCTCACCACGCCACGGGTTAACCAACGCAACTTTTAACCGTGGTAGCGTAGACCGCTCCTTAATCTAAGCTCCATTAACAAAAACCATTTATCATAGTCTTAATAACAATTTAACCCCAACTAGATTAATATATCTTCATTTATTCATAGAAACCGTAGAGCAGGCCTTCATGCCATCCATGCAAGTTATCAACTTTTATCATTTAAATTTCATCGAGCACTCTTTCAAAATCGATGCCGCAGCAAATGCTCTCATTGTCCTTGTAGACTCGCATTCATAGAGCACGTCTGTTACAAATGTAGAATCCAGCTTTTGTTGTTTAACCATTGTGTACAATTAAACTTGGAAAGATGTAGTAATCTCGACCATCTCTTTGTGTGTTTTTTAAAAGTGACACATGCGGGGTCATAATAAATAATAAGTACCGCCGGTGCGAACATTTTTGTTCGACAATGAAATTGAATGTCAAGTTTAAGCGTAGGGTTGTGCACAGTTAAAAATTCAATGTCGTGCTTAAATGTAGGGTTGTACGTATCTAAGCGTGTGCGCACACTAAATTCGGGGTGTACCGTAATTTATTACAGTATAATATTTTGTTGCAGTCCACCGTTTATAGCGCAGTTTTATTTATTATGTTTTTTTATTAACGGCGAAAACGAGTCATTATTGCACATTCAGTGATGGGGTTGGCTATTCATTAAATTTGTTTATGTTTCTCACGGACCATGTTTATTACATAATGTGAGTAATTTTTGTGGGAGGTACGTTAATAACATTGTTATACTATTTTGTATTTTACAAACGGTTTGCAATATAAACTACACTAATATTTACGTTCCGGAGGACATGCGTCCGCCATAATATCTAAATGGAAGAAAATCCTTACATAAGTAACGGATACATAACCGTAATGTTTACGGCAAAAACCAATCGAATCGTATTCAAATCCGACCCGACAGTCATCCAATATTCTTACCTACAACGGCACTAAGCAGACCAATTAATCAGACCCAATAATTACATCGGCCGTTCCAATTTCAAGCTAACGCAAACGCAAATACGAACTATAACCAGCAATGTATTACTTTGCGAACCATAATCGAACAGTGATCACAAGCCCCGCTGCTTTAATAAGCCTTAATAACATAACAGTGAATCGACTGTTCAACCTCACGTACCAAATTACCAGTCTTAAATTACCAGTGTGACTGTAAGGGGAAATCGCAATATGTTAATAGAGTAACTCGAAATAGTTTGAATAGTATACCGTCTCCTGGGGCGTCTGAATTATTGGTTTGACCCGAAGCTATTTGGCTAAACGTAACTATATTCGGTAATAAGCTGTGTCGGCTATTGTCGGAAATGTAACAATAGTTGTCGGTTATCGAAAATCAATTGCTGCCCCGCCGCGTTTAAACGAAATTTGGGACATAATTACCTGTTGATGTAGTCGTAACTATGAAATAAAATAGTTTTCTCGTTTCTTGCAGTGTGGTGCCCGGTGTACGGTACCACCACCTTTCTTGCCCTAGGTGTGTCGTAAGAGTCAACTATGTAAACCGGCGGGGTAATCACGTAACTTTTTTTCTACCGTTAGGTAGATTTTAATGTCCAATTCTAATTGTTAGCTCATACATTACATTTATACTTCAAAATAAACAGTAAAATCTATCTACCGTTAGTACATAAGGTTACGTGATTCGCCTGCTGGTTGAAGTTTGTTGTGCGATTGGATAACAACCTGACATTGTCACATTGTCAATATCACATTTTCTCTGTCTTTTATCTACAATCCCTATGAGTAGTAGCAGTGAGATTAAATTGCATGTGCTCTACTTGCCAGTTTTGGTTTAATCTTATGCTTTTTACTGTACTGTATTTCTTTGCCGAAATAAAGTTAGGTACGAATTATATTTCTTAAATTAATTGGCTACTTAAGTTTTTTTACGTTCTAAACAAAAATACATTTAGGCACATGCTGACACTAGATTTTACCCACGACTTCGTCCGCGTGCGCAATATTTGCGTGTAGTTACGATATTATCATAACTCCATACAAACTTTCGTTCCCATTATCCATATAGGGGATGATAGGATAAAACTATACTATGTACTTCCTCGGGATACAAACTTAGGCATAAAGATTTATATCCCAAATTTCATCTAAATCCGTTAAATTGTTTAAAGTTTATAGAGGTAACAGACAGACAAATATTTTCGCATTTATAATATTTTATGGTGAATTTTTGGGACTACTTTCCGGCAACGCACTTGCGACTCCTCTGGTGTTGCAGGTGTTTATGGGCGACGGTAATTGCTTACCATCAGGCGACCCGTCTGCTCGTTTGCCCCCTATAACATAAAAAAAGACTAGAAAATATCAAATTAATATAGCAGATATCATGTCAAGTATGCTGTCGTAGCTGTCACTCCCGTATCGAACTTACAAGTATGTAAGTACGAGTATATGACAAACTTTTCATTATTTTGAAACGTAGTGAAATCAAATATATTTAATGGCATCATTAATTTATATCCTTTTGTCGACCGTCAATAATTCTGGTTTACCGCATTACTGCCCCCGCATCCAAACATCACGCATTTCCCCGCGTGTGTGTCGGCGCAGCGGGTCCCAAACAATAGCACGACATTTGTGTGCGTCCTTCTGGTGGGCCCATACGCATACATGTAAACCTATTTGTGCGATATCTAACCAACACAACGACATGACACGGCATGTGTACGTTACTCTGGTCGGACCCACAGCACGCGGTCACCCCTCGCGTTTCATTAAATACATTTCCGCATATCACACACTATGTCATTTCCTCTCTAGTGTTGTGATGCTATTGTTAATGTAGTCGATGAAAGTAGTTTAAAATCGTGACTGGATATTTTGTCTCTGAAAAAAGTTATATTACCGTGGCGAGTAAAATTGTTATTGTACTCGTAATTAGTAATCAAATCGTGACATCTAATGTGTCATGTTTCATTAGTCTAGTGAGTTGTTCCAAGATAACTTATAATAATTAGGAAGATACGGAACCATTGTTGTATTGTAATTACTCTCTCGAGGAGCTACCTAACTAAGTGTTCATAACTTGCACATTAACGTCTTATTGATATACAGCAGTATTGGCAATATTAGCAATTTATGTACTAAATCAATGGAATATCAGAAAAAAATATAAAACCGACTCCAAACACTAAAAAGCAAAAAAAAACATTTATTCTACAAATAGGCCTCAATACAATAATCAAAGTATCATTAATAAGATGTGAAGTTACATGTCAAAAAAGACTAAAAAACGAGTAACAATCGAGATTTGTTAGAATCTAAAGTAAGAAGTAAGGAAATTATTATTGAATATTTTTATTGTTTTTTTTTGAGTGAGCATGACGATTTCAATAAGGTAAAACATGGCTAAGCTATACTGTTTTATTACGGAGTTCCGTTGCCTATGTTCCGGCTTCAATTACCAGATCAGGTTGATGGTAACATGACATCAGGGCCATTTAAATTGACTTCGTCAAAGTCGCGTTAGAATCATGATGGAAGCATCTTAATGCCTATGCAACACTAGGAGTTTTGGATGACCATCCGTGGTCTTCTTCATCAGTTCCCGTTCACCAAATGCTACTTTCTGAATGAAAATGCTTGATTTATTACCGAAAATACTAAAATCGCTATGTGTTTCCCTTGAATGTTTGAGGAGTTCCCTCGATTCTCCTGGATCCCATCATCAAAACTAGATTCTGGTAATAATGGGATTAACCTTGAAGCATATGCTTTCAAACAACGACTGACGAGAGAAAAATCCAGTCATAAACGACGAAGTTCAAAGGTAACACACATTTAAAAAAAAAACGATAAAATAAGAACATACAACCGAATCTCTCTCCTCCTTTTTTTTAAAGTCGGTTAAATATATGGCTTCCAATGAATTTCTCAACTGGAATTTACAGTTTTCGTAGCAGTTCCATTGATAGTAATCAAACGTTAAATAAATCGGTGAAAATAACGTCATTCCGCAGTAATGACTACTGCTTTCCCTAGAACATATCTTCCGTCGGCGCTCTTATGAAATGCTTACCTTATACGCTTGGGAACTAAGTAACATTTGCAATAACAGAATTAATTTAATACGATTTAAGAAAAGTTAGCTAATATAAAACTTTAAAGCTACTTCATATCAAAATAGTTCTTATACCTTAAGTCTGAAGGCTGTTTTTATCTCGTGGAATGAGGACTGGCATAAATATAATGTATGTTGATAGCACGTGTGATCGTGGAGAGCGAAACCATACGCATCGTGACTGAATGTAGCTCGATTGGCTGTGCCCTACATACTTACTGGACCTCTCGTGATTAGCTCAGTTAGATTCTCTTCGGACTAGTTAATCTTCATGGCTCTAATGACATGTCAGTTTCGTTCGATGGATGTAAATTAAGTTCCTTATCTGACTAAAGAAAGAGTAATTGCTTACAAATGGTATTTTTATATTTTTTTAAATAAAAAAAGCTGAGATTGTATTTTTTTTATTTTATTTGTACATTGCAAGCACAGGTAGTAATAAAACTTAGTCGCACGAAAAGGATAACGTGCTATATCGTAAGCCCTGTGATTGTCTCATGTTTAGCGCGACAAAGACCAAGATAAAGGACGAGACGAACGGATCTAATCTGGTTTTGGAATAGACGCCTCGATAGACTTTACATTTTGAAATGCTACATTGACAAAAATGTAATTTAATTAACTTCCCCAACTCTTTGCTTAACTTTTAAATGGCTTCAAACTAATTCAAAGGCGAGGGTTCTCATTTACAATGAGAAAGCTAACTTCACAGTACAAATCGAAGTTTCATTTCGATTGTTTGTGATTGGTGATTGAAACACAGGTTTAATAAAATATCTCGATTCTCAACGAATTTCAGCAACGTTTATTGTTTACAATTTGAACTGAAATGTATTCAAATTCCAAGATTAATTAGCGACGTTAGTCAAGTCAAGAAAGTTTAAGTATGTTGATACCAGTAGCGAAGCATCCATAGAACTTGATTCCCAAAGGCTTGCCTATTCGAAAACAAACAAGTTTAGTGCGTGTCGGGCCCCGCGCAACGTAGGGTAAAGGGTTCCATAGTAGTTGGCCACCCTTTTCCCTGTATACGGTTATGCGGACTTAAATGTTCGCAAACTTATATTTACTATGTTTTTGATACAACTAATAACATTATTTAAGTAATCAATGGAAATTGTACGAAAGTTTGCTTATCTAATTTATTATTTATTAAGTTAGGTTATTATTCGTTAACTATTACCAATGTCTACTTATTTTTATAAGTTTTCGTATTCAATTTATTATATATACCTACTACTGCCACGATTTTAACATGCCCAGTAGCCCGTTTAGCTGACAAAAATTACCATTTTCAATCTTAATAGCACGTAACGGATCTCTGAATCAAAAGATGGTTTAAGACCTGACTATTCAACGATACCCAAAATAATTGGCCCCACTTTAGGTATAGGGCAGGCACCTACCTACTCTCCAAAAAAATATTATGTTACCGTTTTGTCGGCGCACCTAATTCATATGTATAATCATGCCAAATTACAGCTTTATAATAAGTACTAACGGTTACTGAGCTAAGCTGTGGACGAACGGAACGTGGTGAAACTATAAGGTTCCTTTTTTACTACGGAACCCTAAACATGGCTTTGCTTTTGAGGAAAATGTAAGCCAAATTAGCCCCGTATTTCCTACATACTTAACGCCACGCCTATGTTAGGTATTTGTTTTTGAGATTCCCTCAAGTTACACAAATACACATGCCATGTGACATAAATGTTAATGTCGATTTGCCGATCGTATTAACGAGTAGCTTGGGAATAAAGCTAATTAATCTAAGCGCATGAACTGGGTAGGGTATTTAATATATAGATAGGTAGTTTGTACGCGTAAGTCTAGTTAGTAGTTTTTTTATATTTTATTATGACAAGGCTGTCAAGAAAATGTTGTATTTCATGTCGCAATCGCTATGTGTAATTTGAATGGCCGCGTCACTTATTCGAATTAATGCAACGGGTATCCGATAAATAATTAGTTACGCATGAACCATTATCCTATAACCAATTGAATTTGTTTACTTCCACTTTGGACCTAAAGCGTAGTATTTTTTACTCTAATATTTATGCCAATTTTGATAAAAAGGGAATAAGAACTTAACCTGAAATTAAGCGTCAAAAACTTATAGACTGATAAACTCTATTTCGTTTGGTCAAATTAAAGATAAAACAATAGCAAAGTGCATCTTATACTCGTATTTATTAGAAGTAAGTGATTATAACAACTAGAAAACAAAAACATTATAAAAGAACTTAGATGTTTATTTAATTGTTGGTATTAATAATCATTATTTAATTAAATTGGTGATAAAGTGCAACGTGCGTTTATAGATCAAGCAAAAGAGAAGGATAATGTAATGTCGTATCAGGAGCTCCAAGCGTTGGCAAAGAACCGAATAGAATGGCGATTATTCCACTTACAAGAGCTAGGCTAGGCTCTTAAATATTTGATAACTAAAGTATTTCCATCAACAGCCTACCTACCTATTCATTTATTTTTCTAATAAGCTGCGAATTCATTCTGCAGTGTATATAATTCAAATTCAAATAATAATATACGTATTCTGAAAACTTGGAATAACTAGGTTAACCAAGCTAAAGAGAAATCAATTTGCATCTTCATTAAAACATTGCTGGGCCCTAAACAAACACCTGATATATTCCGCCTATGCATTGTGTAGTAAAAAAGACTAGTTAAAAAATTCAACACCATCTTTAAAATAATCATTAACAAGTTATCGTATCCAAAAAACATTTCATTACGAATTAACAGTTGATTAAACTGCAGTGTGTAAACCTAGGGGAACAAAGTGGAAGAAAACCATCCCACCACGTCCAGGGGTGAATTGACCAGCAGCGGTAATTTTACAATGCGTTTATCTGCTGTAAATTGGCTATCATACAGATTTCGGGAATTGTTTAAACTTTAGTTCCCATGCACAATTGCCGTGGGTCGGAAAGCCATTTCACTCCCCCTGAAAACACCCTTTATTAGGGGTTCGCGTGATTATGAGCCGCAATAATTCAAATCAATACTTTGTGTTTTGTTTCAAACGTATTCAAAACAGTAATGTTTCGGTAGAACCGTTATCGATCGATTAAAAAACTATCAGATATATAATCAGGCAGTAAAAAGCACCTTTTTAGAGCTAATCCTCTAAACCAACACGCAATTTCATTATGTTCTTCAGAACATTTCTAAGATAATCAGACATAAAGCTGGCTGTTAAAATTGCCATTCGATCTTTCATCGCCTTAAGCCTCCGTTTATGAACCATAAAAAATACATTAATAATTAATAAAGTTAATGGAAGCGCAACAATGGAGGATGTAAAAGTTACTTGGGATTTGGATACGAGGTCGTAAACATAGACTTGTTTTATAACGCGTTTATCGCAGCGTATGAATGTGTTTGTCGAATACTAATTAGTATGGGTGGACCACCAAAGACGCGAAGTCTCAATTTCCTGGATTTTATTTGATTTACGGTCATATTTACCCAAGGAAGTTGACAAATTAATATCATAAACGTAATTATTTGAACATGGTAATTTGATTTCGATTAAGGCGTTCATCGAATTGAGAAAATATGACATGTTAATGAGTCATGTTGCAGCATAATTTTATAGTGATTTTAATTACTGTACTTTATATTAAGGCTAAAATATTTAAATTAACTTTTCATTACTTAAGCTTACTATTATGTGTAAGACTAAACAAAACATAGTTAAAAATTGCAAGTGCCTACTTAGTTTGGCAAGTATCTTTCGGTCAGTGTGATAATGTTATAGAACGTGTTTTAGGGAACTAGAAACAGACCGTTAGTTATATCTTTTTTCAACACACTTGCTCGTAATGTGGCTCTTATTACTTCGCTTTTAGGCCCATAATCCAGGATATTTCACACACGCGCTGTAATTTTATTACGGAACTTGTGCTGTAATACTTACATTACGATTAAGATACGTTTGTACCTTGTAGTTCTGCTCAGCTCCTTGTTTCTACTTACACCTTAAGTAGAAACAAGGAGCATTCTTAAATTAACCGGGTTATACAGTTTTTTTTAATTTTGGCCATAGAATTCTTACACCGCTAAAACAATGAAAGGTTTGCTGGTTCTTTCCTAATTATAAATCTAGTAAAATTATCATTTTTAAATAACATATAAAAATATTGAAGTGAATTCATATTTAGTACATACATACTTATTTTTATTATGTAGTGGCTGTCTGGAGATTTTGATATAACCCCGCTTTGCATCTTTGTTAGCGCAAAGACAAAAAAAAAGGTAACCGCGCGCCATTAATTCATTCATTAATATTTATAAACATTGTTGATGAGTGCTTAAACTGCGTAATTGTCTTCAAAAATAGTGAAATCATGGAGAAAACAATTGTGATAATAAACAGTATTGTCGTGCTGACGTCACTGGAAGCACTTGGTGATGGTACAATACATAATCATCATCATCATCATATCAGCCGAAAGACATCCACTGCTGGACATAGGCCTCCCCCAAAGAGTGCCACAATGACCGGTCCTGAGCCACCCGCATCCAGTGGACTCCCGCGGCCTTTACCAGGTCATCAGTCCACCTTGTGGGGGGCCTACCCACGCTGCGCCTTCCGGTTCGTGGTGGCCACTCGAGAACCTTCCGGCCCCAACGGCCATCAGTTCTACGTGCAATGTGCCCCGCCCACTGCCACTTAAGTTTAGGGATTCGAAAGGCTATTTCGGTTACTTTGGTTCTGCTACGGATGGCCTCATTTCTGATGCGATCACGCAGAGAAACTCCCAGCATAGCCCTCTCCATAGCCCTCTGAGTAACTTTGAGCCTTCTTATGAGGCCCATGGTAAAATACATAATCTGTATGTAATAAACCTGTCAACAACCACAAAAAATAATAATAACATTTTTA
The DNA here is from genome assembly GCA_963556455.1 of Epiblema foenella. Lineage (NCBI taxonomy): Eukaryota > Metazoa > Arthropoda > Insecta > Lepidoptera > Tortricidae > Epiblema > Epiblema foenella. The sequence continues at coordinate 13,023,062 of OY747107.1, read as the reverse complement.
TATTATAGAATAGTTTTTTTCCTCACAAATGTGTTGAAAAACATCGTATAACATTCGCGAGGGACTGATTATTATACTCTCGGCCGTAGCCGTAGAGCAGAGCAGAGCAATACCGCCTCTAGTATAATGATCAAAGTACCTCACTTGTATCATATAATGTAATATTTTGCTTTATTAATCTAATACAGTATGTGATCTGTAATGATATTAAACTGTAATCCAACTTAAATTATCTTACCGTCCATAGAGACGCGGTATAAAAAAATGAAAACCGTTAAATATAAGAGAAATTGCCACCGAAATTTATTCAATAATGAGCTGGGGCCTTACCACGTACGTTTCTATATTTACACGCACGAAACAAGTTCCGTACTGTCAATATTGGTCTTGCCATACAAATGAATACGTTGCTGCACAATAGGCCTTCCATTTTGACCGTTGCCTCTATTTGTGTAGACAATTCTCGCTACGCCTCGGATACCACCAAAGTTCTATACAGGTAGTGCGTAACAACTCTTTTACTTGCGTTTAATGAACTGATGCTGTTGTCAAACACAATTGGTGGTTGCGTGTGTAGTAATTTCATAAGTAATTACTGAAGATACTTGTTGTATTTGAATTTTAGTCCCTAGATGCATTTTTCTGCCTGCTCGGATTAAAATCGGAAACTTGGTGGTTGTTAAATTTGTGTGTGCTATTTTCTAAGCGTCGCTCAATGGTTGAGCTATAAAAGAATACCACAATACACCTGTTTCATGTCTCTTGTAAATATTGAACTTTCTAGTACATATGTAGCTTATTTCAATCGAAGTAACATAAAAAATAATGGCAATATTAAATATCGCTTAAAATACCGCCTCTTTAAATAATAAATCACTACCAGACTCTTTTCTAACTCACAAGTCATTTGAACAGAAATAATTACATGTTATAATTAGTACGTTCAAACGTAAAATAAGTTTCATATATTAAGACGTATATAAAGTTAGAAAAGCAATAACGCCAGTCGTAGTTGAAATAAAGTACTAGTTTAATTACGTATGCATGAGGTGCGAAGTAAACTTGTTACAGTAATTAACTACTCGAACAACATTTAACTAAAGGGCTCGACACTGCAACAAACGTAGCAGCTTGTTAGAACGTCACTTAAAAAAAAATAGATCCTAAATCTTGATAAACTCGTAACGTGACATTGAGCAAATATTTAGCTTATAATTTCATAACAAGGTTAGACTCTCCTTTTGACTTTAAGAATTTCGGGGGACTTTTAGTCGATAATTAGATTCACTTGATAATTAGATGAAGAAAAGTTATTCCAGCAAGTCTGTTTCTAGTTACTTACAATTTTGTTGGTAATTAAACACCTATTTTTAATGCATAATTAGTGATCTTTAGAACTCATTACAGCTTTAGCTTTTCTAGACGTCATTAGCAGGATTTACTTCCCTACCCTATATTTGTGCTTCATAAATTCAAATGCTTGTTCCATAGTGAAATCTTACTTTAAAAAACCGGCCATGCGCTTGTCGCAAATTTAGGGTTCCGAACAAGTTTAATATGAAAAATAAGGAAATTTTATTAAAAAACCTGATTTATCAATATACAGGGTATAACAAAACTAGTGAGGATCCGTTTAAGGGCATGTTCGGTATTGTGTTCTGATTAGGAAAAAGTTAAACCAGGATGCCAATATGTTTGCGGACAGTTGGTCGTCACTTAGAATGAAAATAGTTTGTTTCGCAGATAGTCCCACCTTTCTGTAGTGGACATAATATTAAAATTAGTCAATAATAATAATTAGTGATTTGCTTAGTGCCTAAAAAATATGTAAACAATTATCTCGTGGATGCGTTGGGTAACCTTGAGGCCGATTATAATAAATAAATAAATAAAATGGGAAGTTAAAAAATTCTTCGTCACAAAATTTTGTAAAAATATCTGACTGCTAGCTTCTTATTCCTTTGTTTCCAATCTATTTTAGAACAACAAATACAGTTTATGTATTTATATATTCAATGAGCTCTACACAACTATACCCCACTCTATGAGAGCCCCCCTTAAAACATTTATAAATAAGTTTTAACAATTTGTATGGCTTTAGGTCTACAAGATGATTATACTTACTGTGAAAATTTGAAGGACTGTAACCGTTTGGCTGTAAAACCTGTGTGTCAGGTGAAGGACGGACGTACGGACGGATGGACGAACGAGCGTGTAAGTGACAGCAATAGGGTTCTATTTGGACCCTTTGAGTATGGGACCCTAAAAATGATCGTCATGCTTAGGCCGAATTCCCGACGCTTGTTCACAACTCCTGACATGGCTCGTTTTTAACCGACTTCAAATAAAGGAGCAGGTTCTCAATTTGGTTGCATGTTCCTTTTTTTATTAATGTGTGTGTGATCTCAGAACTCCTTTATTTATGAACTGATTTGGAAAATTCTTTCTTTGTTTGAAAGCATGTGATTCAAGGTTGGTCCTATTGTTACCAGAATCCAGTTCTAATGATGGGGTCCATGAAAAATTGGGAGAAGTCCTTAAAAATTCAAGGGAAACATATACCGATTTTAATATTTTCGGTAATGTTACCATTAACCTGATCTGGCAATGGAAGCCGGAAAGTAGGCAACGTAACTCCGTAAAAGACAGTGTAGCTTAGCAGTGTTTGAGGTTATTGCAATATTCATGAGATGCACTCCAGAGTGGATCACTCAATGTATGAATTTTTTTTATTTGCTTCAAGCCTTTTCGGCAATTATGAAAAAGCTGCCGAAAATCTACCCCATATTCGTAATATAAAATATGAAAGAGATACATTATTATTTAGTACTGCCCCAAGCTAACGGCCCCAAGTGAATTATGCCAAATTAAGCTACTTTGTAAAAGTTCGTTAGCTTGGGGCAGTACTAAATATTCCCCACATAGTCACCATGTCACTAGCACCCATTAAAACGCCACGAATGTGGCCCAGGAAAGGACGTGATATATCCATAGTTGATTCTCTTAGCGTAACAATATGAAGTTTTGTGGCCAAACATGCGCTCAAGTAAGTAGGACCCTATCTCATTGCAGTAAGATTGCATATGTTACTGTAAAGTGCCTTCATTAGAAGGTACACAGTTAGGAAATACTAGTTAGATGAATACTCGAATAGAGGTCTGCAAAGCGAAATGCCTGATTCCATCACCATACCTTCCATAGACTAGACCTGCACGATTCCACCTGCAATAATTGACTATTCTAACTCATTTTATCTATTTTGTCAATAATCGCATATGGAATCGCAACCGATTACTAGACAGACACTAAAGAAAAAAAAAATACATGAACATTAGTAAGAAGTACTGAAGAGTTAGAATGTTAGTAAGGCGTTGGTGTCCCGTTGATGCTAAATAAGCACGCAGCGTTAAACGTCACATTGTATGGAAATGCTGTCCATTTCTAGTGATATTACAAAATAATTCTGTACGCAGCACAAGACGTCAACAGGAGACCAAAACTTATTAAACACCAAATCCAATTAAATTTAGAGGATTGTTTACTAAAATGTCTTTTTTGACAGGAGCGCAGGATTAATTCCTTAGTTGCAAGTACCTATACTTAAACGAGAACTGTTACTGTATCAATAAAATTTATCACAAGGTCAGGGGTCCGATTCATGCCATGCTAGAAACGTCATACCTATTTCGAATCTCGAATGGCATCCCTGAAACCTCGACTGGTCAAAGAAAACACTGCATTGCATTAGAATAAAAATAGTACATTTAACAGAAGGATGAATAAAATCTACAAGTAGCAGGAATAATAGAGCCATGCGTCTTCCCCAGCGGCTACAACATGTTCCGTCGGCACAGATTTTATCTATGCATCCCGTTTCTCCGTCTCCGCGGAACGCACAACTTACGCTCTAGGATTAAAAAGATTCTCGCTGTATGAGCATAATAATATTATTCCTTACACTTCTCCAGAGCTCCGAGCGAGGCTATTACTCATCTTTCCCGACTCGAGGGCTCTTTTTTATTGCTAGACGTGAAAAATACCAGAAATTTCATCCGGTCCGTTCAAAGTGGCTGGATTAATTCAGCTGGCACTTATTTCAAATTGGATTTCGTTCGCAGCGACTGTGATGTCTGCAAGGTCTTTATTCCCTTTTAATAGTCTTCGACTCGGTATCCATTTATTTCCCTTATGATAGCATTAATAAGCATCAAACGACAAGGATTGTTAATTTTGGAGATATTGAATTAATCACATAAAATCGTACGTAAAGATTGCGGATGAGAGAGAATAGTTTGAGTACGTATAGTCTAGCTTAATTTGTTAGGTAAATTAACATTGTACGCAACAAGATTGAATTTTTTTATTTAATCAAACAAACGAAATTAAAATACTGTAATAAATATATGCTATTTCAAGGATTAAGTCTATAAAATAATTGATAACTAAACTAAATTTAAATCTACAAGTAGGTACATATTTGGCAACATAATCTTGTTAATCTAATGGCCTACGTTGGTTAACAGTAACTTAGCAAACAATGGGAGCATCAAATGAAAACGAATTCACTTTTATAAAAGAATTGTAAAAACCGGTAAATTAGAATTGCTAAGTAACTTCGCTTTGGAACAATCAAACATGTAGTTAATGTAGTCTTATATTAGTAAATACGAATTGATTAAATACTTTAATAGTTAAGTTTCGATATTGGTTACGTTGGGCAACCACTGGCCGTCTCAACCGAAGGTCTAAAGGATCGGTCATAAGATTAACCCGCCAATTATAGTGTTATCCTACTACATGCCTTGCAACTAACTGACCGTATGAAGTGGTATCACTGGATTAGTCGCAACAACTACATTGTATACGTTACAACTACATTATGTACAGTATATAAGTGTATAGGTACAGCCGAACCATAAGTAGCTGAACACTTGGGTACTTTGTCGTTTTCTTCCATTGGAAATGTTAGTATGACAGTTTAAACATGACGTTAAAGCGACAAGGTACACCGCCTAAGACCGCCTGATATCTACCTATGCGTATATATCTCGTACTATTTACTCCAAAAATATTTTCTAAACCTGCTAGTTAATAAAAAGGTATAAAGACATTTACATAAATCTTCATACAATTATTGGTGGTACCTAAGTTTTCATCGTAAAACAGTTTCATTCGATTTGTTCTGCAAACGCATACAAGTTTTAACTTCTTAGTAAAAACATCGTATAAATTTCACGCGTAACATTTTAAATGATACATAGGAGCCATTTGTAAACCGCTTTTGGTTCATAGTTTACGCAGAAGTATCAATAAATCTTTATGGTAGACATTTTATAACATCCCACCCTAGTATTCAGGCAAGCTCGAGACCTCTTATAAGGTTACTATAAAGTATGTCAAGAGCGCTGACCTATGCTCTCTACAGCCTCTTTAAGACAACAAGCTAGACAAAGGTAAATAATGCATGCTGTTTGCTCAAGTGATCGTAGGTGGCACTGGCATGCGCGAAGACATAAGATTATATACCTTCTGTAAATACTAATAAAAAGGTACTACTCCATTTGGGAGCATTGGAAGCTGTGCAACGAATAACATATTCATCTTATTGTAGTTTCATGCCATGAAATGTATATTTCAAATGTAAAATCTCACGTAGGTAAGTTAGTTACGGCTCCGTTTTAGCAATGTAATGTAAAGTTGTGAAGGATTAATTTATTACAAAATATATTTTTTGACAACTTATGTTCGAATGGAAAACAAGATTATATATAACTATAGGTATATGTGGATTTTAAATCCTTTGTGGTGAAAATTCTAACAGAGCATTTAGCGACTTTCACCAAGGAATAATTTTGGCCGAGGGCTGTAAATTACGGCTATTTCGCGGTCGGTTACCTGACACCAAGAATTTGCGTAACACATCGCAGTTGTAGTGTGTTTATTTGTGAAGTTATTTTTATTATTTAAATTAATAAATAAATATACTCATATGCTGTAGCTTAATGTGTTGTTGGCAATTCTGAATTTTGAAATCGGAATCTAGAACCATAAAATCATACTTAATTAAGCAGTTATGGTCATTTGGACACAATTTCACTTTTTCGCGCCGCTCCGAAAACCAGCGCTTCCTACCGAGGCTGTTCAAGTGTTTCAAAGCAACTTTCCCAAAATGTAAAAGGTCTACAATACTATAAAGACAATAAAGAAATAGTCTGACATATATATCGAACGTAGGAACTAGCCACATTAGAAAACCACGAACGTTTATCATGTTGAACAAAGGATAATAGTCGTTCTGTCAATGCCATAAGGACTTTGACTGCTGCCAGAATGTTAATGGTTTATGCCCGTACCAATTTTCCCAACGCACGCGCAAGAGCGCCCCCCGCCCTGTCAAGACTACTGTCTTGTTAGTTGTATTAGGTATTACTATGATAATATTATGTCGACGTCGTAGCTTAACCATGCCTTTGTTTAGTCCAAGAACATGGTCCAATTGTTACTGGCCATGTAAATGTAGCAGTAGATTACCATTAAGGCGTGAAATCCAATGCAAGGCTGTATTAAGCTACTAAAACTCATTAGCAGATTCTCTAATGTTGTATTATGTAATTAATTTCTTAAAGTAAATATTTAGAAACTTAACGTAGTGTTAAAACTGGCGGAATGTTAACTATTTTAATGCACACCATTTATATTTTAAACGCATGGGTATTTTCCCATAAATTAGAAATTTTAGATTTCTTTTATCTTCACCAGATTGAACAAAACAACTTTTTCCTTCAAAAAGACCTTTTTTTGTTAAAGTTTTTGTGTATACTGTAAGTACATGTATCATGTATACATATATTATAATAATCAGCTGGTAAATAAATAAACCAATTCAATTTGGTACCATCAGTCGCGATCTTTCAATTACAGTACTTATAACAATTTGAGGCTTAGTCAGACTAGCCCAATAACTAATCATGGGATCGACCACAAAATTGAAATAAAAATGTCCGTGAAATAGAACACTTTAATATCAAATAACCTAACTTAAAAATTACGTGATCCAAATAATTATCTTAGTTGTTATTTCGCATATTTAATGGACTGTTTTCCTTACTCGCACTACAAGCCGACGAACCTAAGCTGTAAACGTTAATTGGACATGGAACGAGGTTTAACATGGCTCATTAAATTTTGAACATACCACAGTCTGTACTGGCATTTTGAAATTGTATCTCTTATCAATAGACTGTGCAACTAGGCGAGGCTCGCATGTATTGTGAACAAAAAACAAGACCATATTCGTACATATTTTATTAATTACGTACTTAATTTGATATCACGTCTTTGTCTTTATCATTTTAAATAAAAAACATAGACATGAATGTGGGGACTCTATGACTAACTAGTGAGATGCCTATCGTTTTTTTTTCCGCAAAATCCCATCTAAACCCTATCAGCTGTTTCTTATTTTTTTATAATATTACAAATATTACATGTCCATTTATTATTACATTGAATTGAATTGCATTCGATTATTATTATAGAATAATATGATTATTACTTACAATTAAAGTTATTATATAGTTATTTTAATGTCATAAAATTCTCTTATATTATAAAATACTTGGCCGATTAGCCATTTTTTCAATTTATTTTAAAAAGCATTAGTGCTCTCGATATTTTAATGACATCGGGTAAGGCGTTAAAGATCATATATAATATTCTCAAATTATAGTCATATAATTTCCATATAAACATTCAACAACAAGTTTTTTGCTTCATATCTAGCCTCTCCATAGTTATAATTAAGCACCCTCTTCATTATTATATTTATATACATATTATATTACTGTCAATAAAGATTATTTTCTCTCTATTCCAGTGCATCTTCGGAGCGCACTGCGTATTCCTGGCTGCCGGACACGAGGATCGAGTTCAGCTCGCCATACAGCCGCCGCCGGTCTTCCACCTCCACCGTCTACGAGAGCGACTGATGGCACGACAACTTCGATACGCTCGAAGAGGCCCTGCTTTGATAACGGACACTGGTGACAGTGAACAGTGTAAATATTATCTAGAATCGTGTTACGGTTAATCTACATTAGTTGTTAGAGCCCGCATACCTTATGCGGGGAGCTCATGCTGTCCTTGTTTTTCTTAAAGTGGACAAGATAACACAAGCTCCCGCAAGGGGGGCGCGGACTGTGATGATCGATGTGAAGAAGACGTAGCTAAACCAAAGATTTTTGACTGGTGGCTTCATAATACAATAAGAGGCATCTCAAATATTAGATTAAGCCTTAAATCCAGACATTTAATTTTGTATTCGCTGTGACAAGCTTTAGAGCACCCAAAAACAAAGAATTGCTTAAAACCCGATTTGTAATTCCACTACAGTTAATTTGTAATGTTTCTTTAATAAAAATGTAGGCTTGAAGTCTGATTAAAACCATAATCTTTCATAATATTTCAAAAGAAAATAGTAGGTATATACGACTACGACTACTGGTACGACTTAGTAAGAAGTGATACAAAATTACCTAATTAATACAAAATTTAGTACGTCCGAAACTGTATAGCCAAATTATGTCAAATAAATGAAAGCAGGCACACACTCACGGGCCCGGACGACGGAATCACAATGTCCATCGAAAGATGGAACGCTGCGCTTACGAAGCGTACACTTAGGCATTCCCACCGGCCGGGACGTCCACCGTGCGATCGTGACAACACAGATGCATATAGTCCCTATTCGTTCGGTACCGCCGCAAACCGGGTAGATTCAGTCCGACACAGGTCGGGCCTAGCTGAGTCTCTTGCTGGACGCTTCTCAGCTTGGCTAGATTAAGTGAACCAGCATCTAAACTCCCAGTAGCTCGATTCCACTCACACCTCAGATTCGATTGAAACCGCTCAACCAATCTCACTGGAGCGCATACTCTTTCCAATGTTCAAAACCACCCGCGTGATCGTGTCGTAGGTTTTCCGCTGTATTTTCCCCAGGCTACTCTCCAACCGCGTACTCCTATCGCTTTATTGGGCCCGGCCTATACGGCCACAGTCAGGTAAAAAAAGAACGAAAGCAAGAATCCACCTTATTGTCAGCCTTTAGTCGATTTTTACTTGCATTCATTCGACAGAATTTGCCCATAGAGTTTCATACAAACTATATCTGTTAATTGGTGTTAATTTTAACAAATTCGTACATCGATTTCAAACATGGCAATATACGTACACCTCTCATGATTATACTCGTAATTGATTGTTGGTATTTTTTTACCATTCAAATTGTTGCGGTTTTAATGCGATAAACATACATATTATTTATTTATGAAAATTAAATGTCTTAAGTTGAATCGAACCTACAACATTAAGGTTTTGGATGGCTCCTAATGCACAAACGGTTGTAAATCTCCGATCCGTTCGCATCTTTCTAGGTAAAGAACATACTCATAAATTCTCTAATAATTCTCGCATTTACTTGGAACCGAGAAGAAGCGTGAAACTTCCTCATCGTTGCCTAAAATGAATATTTATGACGGGCAACGTGTAATGCGCCATTTATGGACGAAGTTAGAATGTATTCAGTTTACTTATCGAATGCGGCGGAATCGGGATTTTGGTGTTTATACCAAATTGTACAGTAACTCAAGAAAGTTGTCTGCCACTTTTTACCATGTACAATTAATCTAAACTAATATTATTTACCGAAACAGTTAATAATAAATTAATAAAATATCATAACTATTACACCAAACACATAAATAAATTATACCTACTTAAATATTCTCACACGAACAAACATTCAGTACAATACGGTGCATTTGTTATTGTTAAGTATATTGCGTGGTGCAGACGTGAAAAGGTTTCTTATGAGTCGGCAACGCGCAAGTAACGCCTCCGGTGTTGCAGCATCTATAGGCGACGGTAACCACTTACCATCGTGTGGTCTGTCAGCTTGTTTGCCACCGACGTGATATAAAAAAATAATAATATTTTGTTAGTATTAAGTTAGTTCTTAATTTCTTACCTACGGCAACAGTTGCGATGTCCTTGCAGGGTTCATGTATGATAGTCCTACTTAACGTAACAAAATGTTACCTATGAAAAAACAAGAAAGTTATTAAATTAGGATATCAAGGTCGAAAAATAGTAGACGTCATTCTTGGTTGACTGTACATATCTGCAAACGAATTATGGCGGCACGAATTATCGCTGCCCCTCATAATATAATTACATAGCCACATGAATAAAACTAATAATAATGTGCTCTTCATGCGTTCTATATAACACGGCATTCTATATAAGTAATCAACTGATACAAGGTATTTGGTAGGTTAAGTACTAATACTTTAAAAATTACGCTTTTAACATATTTTTTTTTTCAGCTGATAGTAATAGCTCGGAAGTGGAGTTTGTTATTGTTTTCCCATTTAAGATCAACCAGACACCTAGATATCTCTGTTTTTATTGTACCCATAACGAGATATTGTGTCTGAAGAACCCAATCCTTGAATTGATATTAATCCTACAGTCCATGAAAGCATGGGAAATTTCAACCAAGTCTATAAGGGGAACGCCAGCTCTAATGATAGCACATCACATCACAAAGTCAATAGTTATGTATTACACTACATAATACTACATTTATATTCGTTTACTACTTACTACAACTTAAGTATTTCTATTCTATAATCCTTCGTTATAAGTCTCCCTATTTTTATAAGTGTCGTAAATTTGTAATTAAGTATACTCCTCACTCTTATCTTAATTGACTTGTAATATTCTAAGTATTGGCATAAGAAACGAAAAAATGTAAATCGTAATGTAAGAGATGACACCAGCAATCATTGTTAAGTTTATAGATTTAAATATTGATTAAATAATACATAAATAATATAAGATATTCGCTGTGATTCTTGATTTAAGCTTTATAATTGATGTATTTTTTTCAGTCCTTAGCTGTACAAAGTTATTAATTACTTCTCTATGTACTCGTATCTACGGATGCAGAAATATTTGTTAAGATTTATTTTTTTAATATAGATAGTCCCAGGTTTCGCGACACACGATTTGATATAGTTATAAAAAATTATTAGTAATATAATGTACGGAATATCCCGCGAGTATTATGTGTAAATACTCCATTCTTTAATTATAATTTAAAGAGGATAATTAGACATGTAAAGTTTTCATAAACATAAACCTATGTTACATATTTTTCCATTTTAATGACGACTGTTGCTGACTGTATAATTTTAGTTTTGATAGGAAAGAGAAAGTTTGAAAATGATAACGCTCAAAGAATGAGAACTGCGAAATAATTGAGGATGGCAATAATGATGAATTCGCTGGTGCATTAAGTTTAATTTATTAATTACTAGAAATGTTTGACATTCACAAACTTTTTTATATCACGTTTTGATTTACTTAATTCAGAATGTATGTTATTACAATTTAGTCAATATACATAATTATCTTAATGCCAACATTCCCGGTAAAAAAATTACTGTATCATAAGAAATTATTAAAAATTTCAATTTACGGCATTTTCTTGTAGATATAGGGTTCCAAAGCGAAAATTGTTCCTTTTAATCAGCACTTAATTTTCGCAATAATTCAATCTCTTCTCTTATTTTTTAATATATTTGACCGCGTTCGATTCCCGGCTGCACATGGGGTTTTGGTATTGTGTCCGATTTTCCTGCACTGCCACATTTGGGTTATACCGCATGTATAAAAGTATTGAGACAAATAACACTGAAAATACAATCATTAATTTTGAGATAGCCGCAATTGTCAAGGATCATGGCTAATTAAAAACCTTTCTGCTTGAAGTTCAATATTGTAATGGAAAATAAGATAATTCGAAGTACAAAAGTAAATCAATTGATTTTATTACACGATATTTCTACTTCATATAAATCATAAAACACGTACCTAAGTACTATTATGATATTCCATTGGTTTAAATATGTGTACATAAAGCACCATGTACACTGAAATGTATATTATTATAATAATTTACTACTATGTATTCTGATAACACATTACAAATTGTTAATTTACACATAAACATGTTTTGGTAACAAAATTCTGTATTCATCGATTACACTGTGTATTATTTTTTACCTTACTAAAGAGAAATAACAAATAAAACATAGAGGCGACATAAAATAAACGATGTTTCTTATCAACATCAAAAAAAGGAAGTCCGCAAGAGAAACCCTTGAGCCCACAGCATTATTTAAAATCAAGTTCGCAGATTACCAACTTACGACCCGTAAATAAAAAAAATGGTCAAGTGCAAGTTTGACTGAGGAGTCCGAACACAGAGCGTGTTCAGGAAAAATATATATATTTTTTTTATATTATTAACTTGAGCACCTGAATAACGTAGTAATTCTTTAGCACATAAACCACCGCACAGCATAGCACATAAAATACATGCAAAGGTGATTAAATTACACACTTATTTTTAGTAATTCGACGTATTCCGTGAACAGGTTTATATATTTATTATAATTTGCAATGATTTTGAAAATGCAAATTTTGAAATCAATACTTGCAATTTCATGGTGTAAAAGCCTTTTTCTGATAGCCAATGAACTACTTAGGTATCAATTATTTTAAACTAAACAACATGTCAAGGATTACAAACATTTTAGTATTAATAGGGTTTAAAGTCACAACTTCACAAGTCATTGTTGTGACTTTAAACAAAGCACTCTAACAACTCCATATTGAAATTAGTAAATTGTGTAAAATTATGTTCATTAGCTTCACCTAATATCATCGGTATAAAATAACACGTAAATGCATGACGTTGTCAAATATCGTGTTATTGACACTATCTACTATACGTCCTTATTATACCTTGACTCTGATATTCGTGACAAATATGTGCATATTCGGAGGTCAGCCTTATACTGGTTTTTCTGATACGAATATTCCGTACGTCAGCAGGCATTGTAAATATCTAAATGACTCTGGTCTGGTTCATTGGTTCAACTCCCACCCCCAAATTCATTTGAGGAATGATTTAAGGGATAAAAAGTATCCTACATGTTAATACAGGCTAAAAACTCTATGTATACAAAGTTTCATTATAATCCGTTTAGGCATTTTTGCGTAATTGAGTAACAAACATCCAAAGATCCACACATCCTAACTTTCGTATTTATAATATTAAGTAGGATATTTTGCATGATTTCATTAAAAATTTATAGTTTTCAGATTTTTCCCTGTACTTGCAATATATAACGATATTACTTGCCAAGTTTCATAGTTCTAGGTAACGGGAAGTAGCCTAATTTGATTCCCTTGAGAGTGTCGAAATATACGTTTTTTGCAGCATAAACGACCGTATAATTTTTTTACGTTAACTTAGAAGTTTGATTTTTTTCACAGCTTGCAGGGACTGTAGACCTGAATGTAAGGTTTTAATTTCAACTGGATTCCTCTACGCGTTCCCGAGATAAATGGTCTTGACAGACAGACAGACAGATGGATAACAAAGTGATCCTATAAGGGTTCCGTTTTTTTTCCTTTTGAGGTCCTTAACGTAACTTGTAAATACATACCGAAAATTTACAAAACGCAGAACAGTAGGTAAGTATTGTTCAGTCTTAGTTCTCAAAATCTAAAATTATTCATCTTATGTAAGTACATACAAATAGGTATGCGATATTTCATGATGAAGATTAGTCAAGGTTATTTCATGTCATTACACAATGTTCAAGTACAGTAAGGAAAACTGAATCACATAGGAACCTTTTTAATGGGAATGGGATAAAACAGTAAGCGTTTCTGTTTTATTAATTTCAGATCATCTGTACGAATCGTACCATGATCTCAATTAAAGTGACAAATAGAGTTTATAATAATAATTAGAAATGTAGCATGTAATTACAGTATAATCTTTACTATAAAAAAAGGTTCTACCTATTCAGTCAATAAAACTTCATGCAGCCTAAAAAATATTCCCAAACTAATCAAGTGTGTCATTGCCAACACAGGGCAAGATTAAAGAGATAATTGCCGTGACTTGCGTCAGTTTCCTGCGACGGGCTTATTAAAGTTTCATGTCCCTTGGATGCTCGCTAGGCGTGCTTCCAGCTAAACAATATCGAATAGATAGATAGATGTCCTTTACTCTCTTGATTATTGCCATGTTATGGGCGGAGATCTAAACGGGGACAAGTTGGTAATATACGGAAGTTAGGTATAAAATAAAGTGAGAAATTCCGTACGGCGATCTAAATTATTTTAAACACAGCTTACTAAAACTAGCCTCGTACGTTTTCGTACTTCTGCAGTCCACTAGCGTAATGAAAGAAAGAAAGAAAAATATTTATTTGTTTTTTTATTTACATATATATTTTTGGAGCGCTTGTGGCCAAGCGGCGCCCGCGTATCGCGTGCGGTATGCGAGGTTAAGCAACGTCGGCCTCGGTCAGTTCTTTGATGGGTGACTGCTTTGAGTGGTTATTAACTGAGCGCTCCCATGCTTTGAAAGGCATACGTTAAGCCGTTGATCCTGGCTGCTGTTTATGATAGCAGTCGCTAAGCCAAGTTAGAGGCCTTTGGGCGGCTTGAGAACTTGTAACAGTCAAGTTGCCCACTCACTTGACAAGCCCAATTCCAATAAGGTCTGGTTTCCCCTCGGGTTGCAAGGTCAGATGGCAGTCGCTTCTGTAAAAACTACGTCAAATTTTGGGATTATTTATGGGATAACGCAAGGAGGATGATGATGATGATTTACATATATTTTTTTATTTGTTACGTTGTTAACACATTCGCTGCCACGCTGGCAAAATTGTATGGACGTGAACGCACATATGCGTTGCCGGCGGTAAATGACTTAAACTCTATCAAAGAAATGGGGATTACACAATTACAAAACAGACATCTGGGTCCGTAGTTGTACAATACAATCACATAATTATAAATGATATCCCCTGTGCTAAAGCTGACATAGATGGAATGCCGTCATGAAAATTGGCAAATTTTCGTACCTACTGCAATAGTTTCCACGTTTTATAATATTTAATGGGGTGGTACTGGTACATATAAACACACCTTTTTATTTAATAGCATGTATGTACTCACTAGTGCCTGCCGACGAAGAGTCGGAGAGTTTATGCATTTATGTGACGCGCAGCATGCAAGTTCGGAACAAATCAAACTACGTGTTTTGTGCTGCTGCTTTGAAGCTTCGATTCGGCAACAGGGAGTTATTTATGTAATAAAGAGCAATGGCACTTAAGAAAAAAACGAGAATGTCAAATAAAAATAATGACAATAAAGGCCTAGGTGTATTTTTTATACAATCGATATTATTATAAATTATTCATCTTATTGCAAAAATGCAATAATATTTTTCACGTCTACTATAGGGTCACTTGTTCAACAGTCAGCCATATATGTCGCAAACGTGACGTTACCATTTCGTACAACTATGCGATTTAGATGTCAAAAGAGCCCTGCTTCCCTGTGCCCAGTATGCAGCTTGCGCTGACGTCGGCTGTGTAAAATCGAATTTTGTGTTTATTAATGCCGAAAGTGGGAAAAAAGGCTCGAGTTAATTTATTTTCACTTATTATTGTTTAATATTACAGTAATCTTTTATTAAGGACATGAGGCGGCTGAGTAGACTCACTAAACGTGTTTTATTTAGTATAGGTTTCACATGAGTAGTGCCTCGCATTTAAAAGTGAGGCTAGCGTAACGGCTTTGGAAGGCGAGTATTCTACAATTAACCACAATACTACGCTACACTACACAGTTATGCATGGTTAATCAGAATCTAGTCTGAATGCTGAATTTATAAACATGTTACCCAATTTATTCGTAATTATTGCAGATTTTATTTACGCTACTAGTAACTATATTAGGTAATGAAAAGTCTATTTCATAACATATCGTTTTACTTTATAGAAATAAATAATTTATAGCATTTAGCAATTAATTGT
This sequence comes from Epiblema foenella, assembly GCA_963556455.1. NCBI lineage: Eukaryota > Metazoa > Arthropoda > Insecta > Lepidoptera > Tortricidae > Epiblema > Epiblema foenella. The sequence goes on along the minus strand of OY747107.1, from coordinate 13,007,094 downwards.
GTACCCGATCGTTAACTGTAGAAAAATCCCCGGTTAATAGTGTAGGTCTGTACAATAGTTTGGACACAATTAGCCAAATCACATTTTTAGAGAAAACATCATTAAGTATTGTAAAATCCACTGGGAATTCCTTATATAACCTAGTCGACTAACCTGGCTATTAAACGGTTTAGAAAAACGTGTGCTTTGTATGAATATTTGCGAGGTGTGATTGCTTGAAGTTTATGTGGTTAACTGTTCAACAAGTCACCCTACCTGACGGGCTTGCTTGTTATTTTCAAAAATACTTAAGCTAGTAGGTAACTAGGTTTCAAGAAACATTTCATTATGTAGCTAGTAGGTATAGGTACAGGTTTCACATCCTAACAAATAAAATCATAACGAGCTACTACTAAGAGACGAAATACATTTTGTATGAAGCAAGGACTTCTGTTGAATAAACAAAATAAACACAAAGTAATTATTTATTATTAGAGATCACTCAAAAACTTTTATACTTATGGAATATCTTCAAACAAACAAGAAGCATAAACTCCTGGTTAACGTATTTAAAACGCCATGTTCCATAATAATATAAATTAGTTTTAAGTCCTTTTATGTACACTTGGCAAAAATCGGATGGCAGGATTGCGCTTTACTGCATAAAGCTTTCCAGTCGTAACCGTCACGGTCACGAAGCGTATTGAAAAGTTCCACCTGAGTTTATTTGAGTTATTCGATTACGACGTCGGAAGTCCGTGGAGGTGGCATTAATCTGCCATGCTTCTCCAAAACGTCGAAAGTTCCAATGGTTTTCTACTACATACGACCATTTCTGTCGTAGTGTGACTGCGAAGGATTTTATTTGGACAGCAGCGGCAGCTGGCGCCGAAGTGGTTAAATTTAACCTTTTGTTACTTCTTCGAACTACGATCACGAGTAGGGGAGGTCGATGAGGTAGGTGTTACATCTGATAATTTAATGCTGATTAAGTAAGCAGCAAGCGGTCTTACAGTTAACAAGATCACGATAGATTTATTTGCCGAAACTTAACGAGTATATTTTTCAAGTCGACGTTGCAACTTTAATACTGGTAAATAGGTCGTACACATGGTACACTGTCTGAAAAATGTTCCTCCTAATTACTGACAGTTAAAAATATTGGAAGTTGGAAAAAAATCGACTAAGGAGAAACAGAGAAGATATATTTTAAATCTGTGAATAATCCACCCAAATCAACTTCAACGTTAATAATATTTCAATTATAGCCACGTAAATCAAATGTGAGCAAAAATATTCAGAGAAAACGTATATGTTATTAAATTAATAAAAGCAAAATCATTATTTACCTACAACAAGTCGAAATCTGGGAATAAACTACAATAATATACGTTGTTGTTTTTTTATTTAGCTCTCCAAATTTTTTAGGTAACAAAGATATTGCGATAAGTTATTTTTTCACCGTATGAAAAGCCCACCTACCTAGAATGTCTTATTATTCTTATTAGTTAGAAAACGCTCAAATATCTAGGTCTTTTTAAATCCACACGTATATTGTTATTCTCTTCTTTACTATCTAGTTAAGGACTTACAGGGACATATTGTGGCCTGGTATTTGGATTTTACATGTATTTTTTTGGATTTCTTAAAGAAATATCGTCAAACATCTCTCTAAATTTACAAATTTCAAGCTAAACACTGGTTTTTCCACTTAAATTCTAGTACACCCTAAACTTTACTAAAAGCATCGTATCCTTTATTGGAATAATCAATATTTTTGTCATGATTTGAGTTTAAAAACATATTGTAATATAGGGGCTTCAAATAATATCATGAAATTGTGTGGATACTTATTATTTACGTGTGCCCGACAATAGCATACTTACTAGAATTAGTGTAGGTGTACGTAGGCAATTTGTAATTCACTGGCGATTAGATTAAAGTAGATACATACACATATCTATTAGAGAAGGAGGTTCGTACGTACATTTTTTTAGATAAAATACCATCATTAATTCTGCTATTAACATGTAACTTTCGACGAACCTTTGATAGTGTGTGCCAATGTGCGTCTGTCTGCGCCTTTATAGTTGAAGCAGATTGTAGTGTTATTCAATTATAAAACCTATTGCCAGACTAATAAAAATAGTGGGAATGATAAAAATCTAATCCGTGAATGCTGCATCATTTGAGGCTTTCCATCATAATTCATTAGAATCGTATAGTAAAGTTCCTAACTCGCGCAATATCAAGGCTAGTGTATGAATATTAACACAAACACGTCATATCAGGAGCAACACTGAATATTTGATAGTCCTTATAACTAACTCCTCCAGCTAATTAATGCTATACGACGTGCTTATTAACAAACGCTTCCGCTGCGGTGTCTACTTACTTACACAAACATAATGGACATGTCTGAACATGTCTGACTTTCGAGAACACATATGTGATTAATATCATCGTAATTAACTGGATAATTGGGGCAAAATAACGTTAGCTAATAAGGATATTGTTGCCAAGATTCTTGTTTTGTTGAGCAGCTTTGGAACAACCTAACGGTGATACAACAATATCATCATTGCTAATATTGTTCGAACTGTCATAGCTGGGAAACCAAACAATATTTTAGTCCGGAGTCACATTATCGCATCCTTAACAAATAAATATTCCCTAAGTTTTAAATCTCTACAGTACCGGTCAAAAATGTAAATTCGTCCTGTTATTTTAGTTAATTTTGCCTTTTACTCATATCACATTTAAATCATTCACAGGTTATAGGTAAGATCCTCCACCATGAAATATTGGCATCATGTAAGTATTGTTTTATCGTTTCTCTAAAAGAACATGCAGATGCCGCTGCTTTTTGGAAACTGCTACCTACTTTTTGATCTTTGCGTTGAGCCCTTCTCAAATTTCTAGAGCTGTTTAAGTACGCATACTGACGTTTGCACCGTACGCAAATTACATGTCTTGACTTTTTAGTGTTCATTTTGAGCTACCTGAACTGTCTTATCGTTTCAAAGCATGTACGATTGCAGTTTGAGAAGCAATGTTCTTTGTGCAATTCGTCGTCTAACCTTCATTGGACAGTTCGACACAAGGATGGCACTAATTTAGACGCTTAATTTGCTGGCTTTCCGACACTGTTTTAAGGGTTTTTACTTAAACGGGTCTACTTTAAATTTTCTAATAATGGACACAGTAGAACGTCTAAAATTCGAAACATATACATATTTCAATGTAATTTAATGGAAAAACGAAGTAAGTAATACGATGAACTTAACTTTTCACCAGTAGTGTGTTTATTGTAGTGAAGTCGTGCAGGAAACCTTTCAGCTCATTATCACAGCAAAGACCCGAAAAAATCACAGTAGCCTGTTAGATGTTTGATCGATTGGACCTACCAGCATTACGAACGTTAGAAGCCAATTCTCACGCCTAAATCAACAACTTAAGCATTTTGTACACAAATTCCGACAATAGACTACCATGTGGATCTTCATTTCATAATTCATCGAAGGAAACCAAAAATGAATCTTTAACATCTTCTTTTTGAGTCGATATTTGAGTAAACACCCACGTCCAATATTGAATCCTCTAGCTGGCTTCGTATTGACTTTGCCTTTGTAAACACTAATAGGAAATTCAAAAGTGGGAACTAGTTAAAATGAAACAGTGAATATGTTAATTTCGTTAGTGTACCTAGTAAGCTTGACCGGGTTCCATGAGCGCAGGACTTTACGTTTTTCCTCCACATACCAGTAACTTATCTTTTATGCAGTCTCAATCAGAATGCAGCATAGCGCTAGGAATTGTGCTGCTCTGAAAACAACCCGATTAATATGATGAATTCGACTAAGTAAGTAAGTTTGTAAGTATACATATGTACCTACCTATGGTAAACATTGCGTATTTCTATGAAAATATTTGTATAGCATATGTTAAAGAGATAAATATTTTTTTAAGAATTCTGTATTTAATTTTATTTAGAGTAGCGAACCTTGGATTTGTTAATCATATTTATATGAATACATCCCTATTTGGTTCCTATAGTTACTAAGAACATGTAATCCTCACTTTATTATCTGAAAATAAGGTCTCCATGCCAACGTTTAATATTTTACAGATTTTCATGTTACTAATTGTTAAAGCGGCATCGGGCTTGAATGAAACAACATTTAGTTACGGAGTATCTTTTGTTTAATTTTAAAATAAACATATATATTTATTAAATAATGTGTTAGTAAGTTTAACGATATCGTAGGCACGTTAGTAGGTAAAACGAGAACATGAGTATATATCTTTAATATAAATTATCATTATTTTGGTTGTATCTTCAGTTTCTATTAACTCAAGGTAATTTCCACAACTAATAACAAATCTCATCATTTCAGCAAACCCTGGGGTGTACCTACAGTACAGACTGAATACATATAAAACGATAATTGAAATTGTGTAGGTACAGAAAACCTCTCTGCCTACAGCATCTTGATTAAACATTATCCATTAATGTAGGTAAGTACTAATTTGTATGGAAATTATGAGAAAATATATGAGAGTAAAGCAACAGTATCTTTCATTTATTTAAGTATCAAAGGAAATTCTTGTCACGCTTTATTATTTTAATTCAAATTGCTTTAGCAGTTGCTTAAATCCCAGTGTACAATAGACGATGTAATTCCAGGAATTGAATTAAAAGATAATAATTAAAAAATAAAAACACCACTGCACTGGAAAAAAATTAAGTAACTAAAATGATAAAAATAAGTTTCAAAATTAAGAACTTAAGAAAAATCTATTTTGTTTGAAGCCGGGTACAGTGCAGTCGTGTTTTTAATTATTATTTTATTTAGCAAATTTTGATTTTCATTTTAAATAGTATCTTATGCCGTAAAATCATGTTTATCTACACATATAAAAGAAGAAGTTCTCAGTGACTGACTGATTGACTCATCAACGTACAGCTGTAACTGCTAACGCTAGAGTTGATTTTTGCAGTCGATTACATTTATAACGTAGACTAGGGATTAAAAAGCATTCTTCGAAATTCATCCCCTATGGGATCCCCAAAGGATGAAAGTTTGTATGAGAACACATATTTATTGAAGTGAGAGATTTAAAACTTTGTATATAAACTCTGTTTAAATATATTAATAGCGTATTTGAGCGTTTTCTAAATTGCTGCCCTAAAGGGGTGAAAAGGGGGTTCATAGTTTCTACGGAGGCAAATCTTTTTTGAAATAAGAGATTTGAAAATTCGTAAATAGACCCTCTGTTTAAATACAACTAAACACATTTCAGCGTTTTTCGAAATTGTTCCCCTAAAGGGGTGAAAATGGGGTTCCAAGTTTGTTCAATTTTTTTATGAGATTTGAAACTTATTAAATAGACTCTATTTAAATACAACAAAACGTATTTCAGGGTTTTTCCAAAATTGCTTCCATAAAGGGCTGAAATGAAAAGGGGGTTCCAAGTTTGTGCGGGGAGCAAATCTTTACTTATCCTAAAAATCGATATGGGTGTCATCTTCGAGGTTCCTCGTGGTGCCGATTACGAAAATGACATCGGTTTTAAGTAAGTTAATGAAATAAAAGGCATCAAAATAAATATTGCATTATGCTATAAAATACACAAAGTTATTTACATTGCGCATCATCTATTTTTTTCAAGCAGAATAACATATATAATATATAAATATCCAATCAATCAAGCTAATGAATGACAAATATATGATGATAGGTAGCTACAGATAAAATTCACATTTTTATTCTGAATTTTTCTTAAATACCAATGTTTCCAGGCATCCAATGTTTCAAATTGCGAAATTTTAAATTAGTTTCCATTTTTCAGTAACGAAGCAATTTACGATTGAAACTCAAATGCCTCAACGCGAATTGCGGACTAAAAGTTAGCTCGCTTTTATTAATAGTCGGGTTTTACTCTTTTTCACTGGACAGTGAAGGCAATCATGGCGACTCGAGTATAATCATGTCCCATTTAACTTGCACTTGTCATGTTTAATCAGTGTGAGCTACAATCTGTGGTCCTAGAAGAATAGCGTCTCATGTGTGAATCATAGCCGGTGTCGCATGCGACGATTCTCTGTTAAGAACGGATTTCCAGGCACGTGATGACTTATTGTTACGGCACATAACTGGTGCAAATTCTTAATTGTCTTTTTAAAACATACGTAATTAAAATGCGAATATACTTAACGTAGTTTTTATCACTAATATGTATAATGAAATAACCTAGGGTTTCGTTGTATTATTTCGATTTTAATTTGTGTGTTTTTATACAAATTATTGAAATGTGAATTTTAAAGAGGCCGTCTGTTGCGCACAAATACCATAGTGCAAAAACGGATAGCTTTATTTTAGACCATACAATACAATACAAACATTATTTATTGTTCACCAGAAAACACATTGAAAACAAGATTAAAATTAAGCATGTTGACCATTTTAGTGAATTGAAATCAAGCGTTTTTTTTATTTAGTATTGTACGCGATTAGGTCCCGCCTAATCGCGTACAATACTAATTTATTTATCTTTTTTAAAGTTTGCCCGATGTTTCCAATGTATCACAACATCTGTTCGCGAGCTGACTGCGAATGTGTGAAAATCGTGTAAACAAGTTTAAACCAATATGTTGTGTTTTTTCTTAATTCCTAAATAAAATATACGTAGGGCGTACTGCATTTTTTCATTTTAGGAAAATGGACTGAAACCAGGATAAATGTTTTCGTTACGATGTTAACTACTTATACTGTAGCATTGTTGCAAGTTATACGTATAATCTAAATTTTAATCTAGTAGTTTTTACATTTTTGACTTCCCAGATGAAAACATTTAAGTCTCAGGGAAGCGTACAGCGACATCTACATAGAAGAGTCAGGCTTCTTTAACGGCACCAACGTCCCAAATTACATTGAGAAATCGTTAGTAAAGAAGCCATCCCATACTTAATTAATTTTGTACTAAGCAGTAACGCTGCTAACGTAAACTGCAAATCAATTCATTTAATTTTTTCCTCTAATTTTAATTTTATATTTTACGATAGTACCGTCACTGCTTAACCTGAGTCTTATAGGTAGATATCGCTGTAGGTACGCTTCCCAAATGCTTTATAAGAGAGAACGGTTGAGGAATTTGGGGGCCGAGAGTGGTTGTTTGGCAAGAGGTTAAAGCGGTTGGCCGCGTATGCCAGAAAGTCGTGGGTTCGAATCCTGCTCGGAGCCTAATTTTTTGAATTGTTACTTTAATTTAAAATTTATTTTAGAAGCCTTTAAGAATTTTCCCTATTCTAATATTCTGCCAACTTAAAGCACAGATTTACTTCTATAATAGTATAAGCTAACAGACGAAGCATAAACGTTTAACGAACACTTGATCTTTGCCTTTCACAGCGCCGTTTAGGCAGTTCACAACAAGTAATACTAACAACCTGAGCCACGGATGACTTGAATACATGCCACCGCGGGCGCATTCAGGTGTTAAATAATCACAAGATATATCACTTGAGGTAAGGGCAAGGCGCTGTCAGGTGACAAAACCTTTTTACAGCCTACCACGTCATTACTAGGCCCGACACACTCGCATTTAGCCGCGAAGTAACAACCTTTAAATTATTTAGTTAGGCCTATTTTTAAATTGTTGCCTCGCCGACGGTTAATAAGTATACCTGTTTAGTTTATCATTAATGGATGACTAAGAGCACTGATTATATATTTGTGTCAAATGTAGGATTTAAAAGTTAATTTTCTAGATAGTTCTCCTGTCACATACTTTTCTAATGTATAGCTGATGTATAACCTACCAATAGCGATAATTAGGCTAGATGACATTTTTTTTATGTCATTCGAACCAATTATTAGAGACGAGCAAATGTTTGTACGGGACCAACTACAATTAGAGCAACACAAAAGAAATCAGAGGCAAAGTACAGCATAGCTAACGAGCACTGAAAACGCTTCATACTGATTGACATTTCCGCTCTATGCAATATAGGAAAACTTGCCGTTTTTTCGTGAAATATTGCGTTTATGTACCTACATAGTCGTCATACAATTTCTTTTTTATTGAAATTTCAATTTACATTTGTTAAGTAAAAAAAAACAATAGTATAGGTATATAGCCACACTATGTTATAAATTGTAACATGAGTCATCATCCCTACTGTACACTCAAGCCTATTATGCTGTTAATTTTAGAAGCTACAGAAGCTAAAACATATTTTGATCATAACACTGATAATCATGATGATCATAATTTACTGCTCTGTCGTAATGGCCTCTTTTAAATTAAATTCGATATTTCGACAATTTTCAATATACTACAAAATGGCTGTATTATCACTTTATCTAGTTAGTTTATGTCTAAACATAGTATCGTCCTCTTCCACATAAGTGTCGTTATGCCAACTGATACTGTATGTGACGCCCACTGCTTATTGTATGGTAAATGCTGTGTTCAGCCGTGGCTGTAACTCGATCGGTCCTACATGGTCTGGGACGGGCCTTATTAGACGATGTGTCTCCAAATGCGTGTAAAGTGGTATTAACGATATATGTAATTTTAAGTGACACGTGACACGGTATTATTTAAATAGGAAAGTTGACAACGAATGGTATTCTTTTTGGTTGAAATGTATAGGGGCGAATTATTAACGTATCTTAAGCAATCAAAACCACACTCGCCCTGTATCCTGTCGGAAACCACTCACCCACTGTGTGCCTACTTGTACCTACTACTCGTATCCTCATCGACAAACCAGACCATCAGTAAAGATAGTAGAAAAAACCACACTAACAAGAATAAAATAAATAAATAAATAAATATTAGAGGACAATCTTACACAAATCGAACTAGCCCCACAGTAAGCTCAAGAAGGCTTGTGTTATGGGTACTAGACGACGATATATTTAATAGATATAAATACTTAAATACATAGAAAACATCCAAGACTCAGAAACAAATATTCATGCTCATCACACAAATATTTGCCCTGACCGGGATTCGAACCCAGGACCGTCAGCTTCACAGGCAGGTGCACTACCCACTAGGCTAAACCGGTCGTCGTAGAATGGTTCTTTTGAACGGCGATGCGATAGTTTCGAATTCGTGCGAAGTTTAGAAGTACTACGCTCCACATCTCCCACTTCCAAGTAAGGTAAAGTATGAAACAGAACTCTTCCAGTTTTGGTATACTTCGGTGCTTATACAAGATACATGGTTAATCTCCTCGCTGTTGGCTTGCGGTAAGTAAAGTGATAATACGAAAGTTTTGAACGCACACTCGGTAGTTTTTGAGCTACGGTAGTTTTTCTTCCAGGAACTTTCTACACCTAAGCCACACAGGTAGTAAAATATACTCTATAGTAATAGCATGTACAAGGCGATAAAATCTTACGTAGATTTCAAAAGTAACTCCTAAAACTATTTCTTATATAATTCTAAGCGTAAAGAAAAGGAATAATTATAAGAATAACGTAACGGTTAATATTCTAAGACCTTGAGCCCAGCCTCTATCTATGACAACAGCGGAATTGAAATGAAATGAAATGAAATTATTATTATTCTTCAATTTAGGCACATTATATGCACTTATGCAATTGTTTCTCTACTTTTTTTTAAAGTTCGGAGTGACAGAAAAGCCTTAGTCCGGGGCTGCACTGACTGGGCGGTTAGCGACGCAAAGGCGATTTCAAAACAATTTGTGTCGAAAAATCAACATATCTAAAGTCACAAACCTACCAGGAATCACGACTGTTGGGATCTTATTTAGCTCTTGTTATAATTGTGTCATATCACGATAAGAAGTAAAATAGTTTTCACCTCACTAGCTCGGAAAGCCCGTTTTATTCTTTAAAAACCGATAGCAAAACGGCATTTTATCCACAAGATTGCAAATAATATGTGAAATACGTGTTATTAATTACTTTATTAAACATAATTATGTTACTAATTACCTTACATGTTATTAATAATACAATGTAAAAGCCAATACTGACAGGACAATTTTCGTCCATCGAATCATCAGCTATTGGGTTTGATGACTGTCCCTACATAAGGTTTCCTGCCAATTTGTGTTATTTGTGTACTAATTGAAATAAAGGCTGATTTTACACAATTCAGTTATTTTTCTTATGTAGTATTTTCCTCGCTTTAGTGAGGTGAAAAAAATTGTGATTCTCACGGCTGCAAAGTTATTTTACGTGTGTGTTGCAACACTTGCTACACCCAAGATTCTATTTTTGAACCACTCGTTCCACTCAGGATTCTATTTTCGAACTACTCGCTTCTCTCGTGGTTCACCCATGGAATCCATTCGCAGCTCGTGTTTCAATTCCACACTCGCGGTTAAAATACAACTGGTATAACTAATAATTAATGCAAGTTTAAGTATTAAATGACTGTAATTTTATAATATACTCGTAATCTAACGAATTGAAACGTTTCAGCATCTAACTCGGCAGGGGACGTCCCAACGATATCCCATTTTAATAAATTTGATTGAAAAGGTAGCTTTAGTTTTTCTTATTATCTAAAATTATAAATAAATACTAAATGAAACTAAACTGAACTGAAATCTGAAACTAAATAAGCCTATAAAATATTTAAAAAATTCGCACCCTTGACATTAAGGTATTTTTCGGAATCTATTCCATATTGAAAGAAAGCATGTTATTCATTTATTAACTAGTTTTTGCCCGCGACTTCGTCCACGTAAATTTCTATTCCCTATTTCACCCCTTCGAGGGATGACTTTCGGGATAAAAAGTATCTTATTAATCCAAGCTATATATTCGTCATATAACAAGTTTCATCTCAATCCGTTCAGCCATCTTTACGTGATTGAGTAACAAACATACAAACATCTAAACATCCAAACATCTCAATTTTCTCATTTGTAATATTAGTAGGGTAGCAGGATTAGTAGGATTTAGAATACAAGCAGCACATAAAGATATCCAAAACGACAGTACATGATTTGTTATTTTTATCATATGGAGCCAAATATGTTCCACTGCTGGGCAAAGGCCTCCCCCCTCTTTTTCCACTCCACACGGTCTTGTGCGATTTCTTTTAAAAAGGAATCCAAGTTATCCCGCCACCGCCGGCCAGGTCTACCGCGTCATCGTTTTGAGTCGTGGGTCGTCCACTCTGAGGTCTTCTTGGCAAACAGCTCATTCGACATCCGGTAAACGTGACCAACCCTGTCCCACTTTAACTGGGCCATTTTCCGAGCTACGTTAATTATTTCAGTCTTGGAGCGCAGTGTGGTGTTCCGGATACGATCAACCAATTTTACACTTAATATGCTGCGCTCCATGGCTCAAAATAAACAATAGACCTGGAGGTTTGGATTTTATTGTATTTATTATTTGTATTTCCCATTAGTACGTATAATTCATGAATGCTTATATACTCCCAAGTTGTAAGTAAAAATGATTGCGTAAAAACGTTTACAAATCATTGTTGGACATAATAGTTGCAAAGTTACATCCCCTTATTATTTCGGTAAACTAGTTACTCCAAATAAGCAATCAGTGTAGATTCCTAAGGGTGCGGACATGTAACCAGATTAAGCGATTGTAAAGCTAATCATATATTGATGGTTTATTTTATGTTAGAATTGTGCTCGGATCAGTCGTTTTGTCTCGTTTGCACATCAACACTGTTACCTAGTAACGTGTTTGTTTACACAACCTATGTCACTGTTAGAAATTATCAGCCGCATTCGAGTGATTTAAAAACCCGAGGGTATATGAGACCAGAGTTCAACCAAATATGAACAGGCCTGACGTTACATGGTACCGCCTGTATGTTACCCGCTACCGCCTGTACGCTATCCGCTCCCGTCGATGGACGCCCCAGGTCGCATCAGTCATACGACGTCAACCTCGCACGTCATCTGTCAAAACCCGAGCTCCACTTTAATGGATTATTGAATACGCCCGTTTTCAATCAACACGCGAAGCGATTTTTTGCGGTCAAACGTGTCACGTGCCTTTAGTTTCGTGATTTGTTACTTTCAGACGTGTGGGCGTGTGTTATGACCAATTAATGTCAAAAAACACTTTAAGTAAAGAGAGAGTGGACATTCGTTACTGGCTTTTCTAATTGCTATGTGGGTTTTTTTGATTTATACTATACTTACCTACATAAGAAAGGGCACGTAGTCCCTTAGCTGTAATTTAGCTAGGATATTTAAAAAAAGAATATAAAGCCTCTAGCAGAGTATTAGTTAGGTACAAACGATTTTAGTAGGTTGTAGTAAATATTGAAACGATTTTATGCCCTAAGAAAAATAATGAATAAGTATCGAATGGTTCGGCCTTTTTATGGTATATTTCTGGGAACATCTCCTAATTACTTGTAATTCCATTGTTTTCATGAAATACTCTTATGGATTTTGCGCGTCCTTTCTCTGAATACATAAATTTAAAGTGTGAACTTGCTTCCATTAGATACGTAATTAATTGGGCCAAATTCTAAGTACTGGGGCCTAAGAGAGTGTGGCAAATTTCATAGTTTACAAGTTACTTATGGATTGTTAAAAGTAAATAATATATGCTTCAATTATCTATCTTATTTAGAACTAAATTACCTTTAATTATTTATTTATCCCCTTATTCATAAAACTTAACAAACATCTGTTAACTAAAATGTTTTGTGTCCCTTTCTCACAACCGTATATGTCAAAGTGACAAATAAGGACAAACGAACTATAGCGGCTCGTTAACTTATGTAGGTTTGATAGACGTTTATGAATAACTAGCTTTTCCCGCGTAGTAAGCGTAATTTTTAACCGTCTACAAAAATGGAGATTCTCAGTTGCACCTACGTATGTAGGTATGTACGGATGTCATTTTCGTAATCGGCACCCCGAGAAACTACAAAAATGACACCCATATCAATTTTTAAGAAAAACAAAAGTCCACCATCCGATTTGAAAATGCGTGTCATTTTCGTAATCGACGCCTCAAGGAACCTCGAAAACGACACCCATATCGATTTTTAAGAAAAGTAAAGATTTGCTCCCCGCAAAAACTTGGAACCCCCTTTTCACCCTTTTAAGGGAACAATTTTGAAAAACGCTGAAACATGTATTGTAGTTCCAGTCGTTTCGGTTGTGCGTTGATGGTAGATCAGGACTTCTTCTTTTATATATTTAGATGGGGTTAGCCTTTACCGAAAAATCTCAATATTATGTTGAAGTACCCACCAATTTACTGACGGTACGGAGTATACTTTATTACAGTCAGCGCAGTCAAGATTTTGCCCCTAAATCTTAATTGCTATTTTTTTTATAAAATACTGACCAATGATTGACCCTAGACTTGTCAGACGGTAAGTGACAACATGACCTAAGAGCTCACGGGTTCAATAATTGCCTACTACCCACTTTTGGGTGGAAGCCACCTTGATCGTAATTATCTGGGTAGGTATTCAGACGACGGAAGCGAATTCCATTCTTTAGCAATTTGTATTAAGATAGACGAGGCTACAGGATCTAAAGCTTCGTTATTTGTAAGGTTTCGTTATGTGTTACGAAGTTGGCATCAGACATGAGCATCGTAGCACAGTGAATAACTTAGGTACTCATTCAAGAATAAATAAACCGGCCAAGTGCGTGTCGGATCACGCACAAAACACCTTAGTAGGTGTTTCCACTTTTTTTTTTGAACCTGACTGTGGCTTTATAAGCCGGGCCCAATAAAGCGATAGGACTGCGCGGTTGGAGAGTAGCCTGGGGAAAATCCAGGGGAAAACCTCCGGCATGACCACGCGTGTGGTTTGGATCACTGGAATACTCTAAGAGTTTTCGCTCCAGTGAGATTGGTTGAGCGGTTTCAACCGAATCTGAGGTGTGAGTGGAGGTGTTTCCACACTAGTGTTCACATTTAAAACAGCTATCCAATACATTGAATCTGAAAAGGTCGTATCTTCATAGGTAACTCACGGCACTTACGACCTTCGTATGGGCAAAACAGTTTTTCAGCGAAAACTCAAAAACCGTCAAACCTATCATGTTTATACTAAAAATCCTTGAAAGTATTTTAATCTTCATAATTTGGAGGTTAGAGGGGGGGGGGGGCGGGGACACTTTTGATGATTTTGACAGTTTATTAGCTTTTTTGACAGCTTATTAGCTTAAATGGATTTTTTTCTAAAAACCTCCATATCGTTACGTACCCCACAAGACTATGTGTGATGTTAAATTTTTTTTCATTCACTGGTTATATGTATGGAGTGCCCCTTTAATTTAATATTATTTTGTAATTTCATATAACTTTTATTCGTAGAGTACAGCTTCCTACCAAATTTCATAATTGTAGTGCTTATTATCTCCTAGTAAATCAGTGGCAGACAAGCGGACGGACAGACAGACGTTAAAGGTTCCGTTTTCGCAATTTTGGTTACGGAACCCTAAAAAATGGCACCATTTTTATTTCAAAATATCCAATTTTGAGCTAATTTGCATACTTTTGCTAGTTTTGCTATTGCTACATTGCATACATAGATTATGTAGGTCTATAAAATGTATCAAAAGTTACTGCGTTAAATTGAGGAATGGAGATACTTATTTACTTATTCTAGAGTAGATATAAAAATGGATGGCACTTTTTTTAGTTCCCCAGTTATATCCGAGCAAACAAGGTGCTCATAAATACCTGAACTACTTAATTGCCAAGTCGTCAGATTGCATGTTCAGAAATGTTTGAGTACGATATATTTGATGGCGGCTGTACAGTTTGTATGCTGTATAATTATATATGTATATATAAAGATACATATACCTACTACATAAAAACACATAAATTCCGTCTCAAAGTTTGCGTTAGTGACAAACCACGTTTATATTATAACTCGCGAAAAGCTTTTAAAGTAGGCGCTTAGCTCCCTACACATGTAGTGTGCAAATACTTGAATAATAAACACACTAAATTGTTCAAACACGTCGGCGGAACCCTACGACGGATATCTTGTACTCAAAAAATGTGTTCTCGTATAAACAAAAGTACAGCGAGGGTGTTTTTTTTAAGGTTCCTAGGGGTTTTACGCAAGCAGCGAAATGATGCCGGTAAAAACGTGTACCGTTTTAATTATCTCAGTGGATGAAAAGAGAGTTATATACGCTGGTTATTAAAAAACAACGGGAAAAGGCCCGCATTAAATTGCAAGGAATAAATCTGCTTGTGTAGCTTCCAACCTGTATTGAGTTAGCGAGGGGACTCTAGGCCTTTGCCTCTTGATCATGAGGCTCCTCTCACCAAAAGTAGATCATCTGTCGCCAAAAATAGAACCGAGTATGTGTAGCCTGGACGTATACTCGTAATGAATACAATTCCTATGTTGGCTTTAGTGCATGTAGTATTTTCGTACACATTTAAATTTGTTTTTGTTTATTTCATTTATTTGCATTAGGCAACAAGGCCCATACACACACACAGACTTGATAGACTAACAATCTAGCTTTAAACACAGAAAAAACTTTGTTTTTCCCATTTTAGCTGAACGGCACAATACCACCACGCTGTAAAGTAACTGCCGAACAAACCGCTTTACAGATGGTTCAAACGGCAAAACTACTGAGATTCCAAATCGATAGCAGTCTCACTTGGGAGAACCACATCGACGAAATCTGCTCCAAGTTGAGCCGGGCCTACTTTACGTAACCCTGACATGTAACTTGGTGTTATTAATAAAGTATTTGCATCTGTAATATATATATCAGCATGTATATATATAAATCTACTGCCTAGCTAGCATAGTCGCGTTTAAAAACTCCCTCTCGCACTTACAATTACATACTTGATAATAAAAGGGATGACTGCTATATGTCCGACATTCACCGCTAGGGTCAATTATATTCACTGTGAACAGAATTCACTAGTATATGCAACCTACTTCGTATCTATTTTGCTTAGAGACTAAAGAACTTTAACTGAATCAAAAGAACCCCAAAAATATGCTGTGAATAAACAAAATACCCCAAAGCCCGTGTAGAACATCAAATAGTCTTACATTAACATCCCTTCGTTTGTTTACTTCCATGACGAGCCGAGCCCTAATAAATTTTAATATGCTCTTTTTATCTACTGGCTGGAGGTAAACAGAAGACGGTATCTGGCGCGTATAAAGTAGCTTCATCGATGATATTTTTATGAGCGTTCTAAACAAGTTATTATTTTATGTGTACATTGTTATCAAAATATAGTACACTGACAGGACAAACTAAGTTCTATAGTGATGACTTTCACTATATCAATGCTAATAATGTAAATAAATTAAATTTCAAAAATACAAACTAATGATGTTAAATAACCGCCCTCTTGGTGATTAGGCGGGGAGGAGCGGAGCGGAGAGGTTACACGCAGAGTTAATCTATCAAATTAATCCATGAAGCCGAAGCGGAGAAGAGTGGAGAATAGGATATAATTTAAGCCACCATTTTGGTCAACCACTTGGTCATTTTCCACATCTCCGCTCCGCCTCAGTAGAAAAGCAGCATTATGGGCCATATTCCATTCACGATATTTGAAAGAGGAGATAATATGTCCCCATTTTCATGCATTCAAGCATTGTTTGACGTAATATTGAAACTGAAACTGTGATGATGAAGATCACAGTCGACAAACGTACCTCTACAATAATAAGTATCGTCGGAGTTTATTTATATTTACGTGTAGTTGAAGTATTTTTTCATCGGAAACGGAATCAGTTTGGAAACTCTTGTTCAAAAGGTTTAAAAAACTTTGTTTTTAACTGCACTTCCTGCACAAAATATTTTATTTTAATCATCCATTTTTGTAAGGTGTAAGTGTACAATTCTTATCTGTTTATGAAACTCACAAGTAGTTTTAATTTTATCGATTTCGTGATTTTGGGTTAGCCTCAACGGAATAGTGCTGTAGGCTCTCCGGTGGGTCGTAAAGCGTGCAATGAGTTTTTACACCGATCTTATAAAATTCTCCATGCAAATTAATACAATGTAAACATGACTCACCTTACTATATCACGGCGAAGGTAACGTGGGCCACTCAAAGTTGTCAAACTATGTAATATAATGATAATAAATAATAATATAAATAAATCACTAATTTCAGGCAACAAGGGCCCATAGATAAATACCTTAAAGCGACCGTACATACAAATATATACTTAAAACTAAAACATTGTTTAGGCGACAGAACGGCGTGGCTCCGTTGCGTGTATAAATATAGTATTAGAAAATCCTCTACCAACAGAGTACCTACTTCTTTCGTTCCGTATTGATCTCCAAACCATGGTTATATTTAGATGATGCTTGTACCCGGAACTTACAAAATTAATTTTGCATAATATTGCAAACGTTTTAAAAAAGAATTAAAAAGTCATAAAAAATATTCAGTAACTGTCCGGACCCCGTAAAGCATTCTGTGATGAAAACAGTTCGTTTATTTTGCTTATTATTATTAATTAGCAGCGAGCTTTTACCAGGCTAATTAAAAATACGTTATATTTTGAGCGTAATTTAACCTAAACATGACGTAAATTCTCATCAAGGAATAAAAAACTCCTTTTACATAATTTAGTACAATTTTGTGAGTGAACCATTTAGAGGCTTACACCGCCATATATCCGGTACTTTACTGCATCGATGTGGCCTTTACCGTGCAGGACTTAAAGTGGCGTAAATATACAACAACAAACGTCTCATTGGTAGCATTTAGGGGCAATTCTGGCCAATAAAGCAGGGTGCGTGGGTTGGGTGCCCCGACCATCGACGGCTGACCCCTGACTCACGTGCACCGTCACACTTATCAATTTTAAAATCAAAAAGCTACAAGACGACGAAGGTCAAATTTCGCTGGTCGATACGCAATTGCACCGAGAATCCAGGAAGGTGCGTGGGAGGAATTCTTTTATTAAAATAATTCTAATTCTGCAACAAGTATTGTGTCCATGTAAATTCTTAAAATTATGTGACAATCGCAGTGCAGACGTGACATTTCATGGTCTCAAGTATGGCCCTAATTGTATGTTATCTTTCTTGGATATGGTATTTGCTGATAAGAGTTGTGTTGAGTTTACGTTGCAACATTTTCGCATATATAATGTGCAACAACTGGTATGAAAGCCTCATGTATGCTGTTTCACATAATATGCGATTACTTAACCCGCTTCTAACCATATCCAGCATCTCGTTTAAAAGTCATACTATTCATTACTTTGTGTTTTACCACGCCATCATAATCATGCAGTTATCTTTCTCGCATTTATATAGTCACTTGCGACCCGCTCAGGATTCGCACGGGTAGTCCAGTGTTTTTATGTTGTGATCTATTTACCCACCATACGTATATTTCACGTTTTCTATACAAACTTTCAACCCCCTTTATTACAGCATTAAAGGATGAATATTCAAAAATACTGAAATCACTTTACTTATTATTTTAAATGAGAGTTTACTCGCCAAGCATAAAGTCACTCAATTAAAAAAAAGTTTTCACACCTGCAAAAAGTGAATTTTCTAGAATGCTGTTTTCCTTCGTATACTTCATAGCTATTTCTACAAACGAAGTTTCAAGTTTCTTGTATAAAAAATTGCATCCCATACAAGTTTTCAACCCCCATTCAACACCCTTTCAGGTTTTAAATTTGGAAAAACGCTGAAAATAGTTTTCTTCAATTTGAATTCTTTATTAGGATTTACTCGATCGCGATTTAACCTATTAAATTTTTAAATAAATACTATAAACATCGTCATCGTTTGAAGTCCAGCGCCAACCTTACTCTCACCCTACCATCTAATAAGACGTGAATATACTCTAGATCTTTCACGGTATGCTCTGTGATGTTGTGGAACGTGTTACCCTTGTCAATAATACAGTCCCAGTCTGTCGCGTCACTCAAGAGTAATTTGAAGAAGTTGTGGCTCTCCAATGACTTGTGATTTGATTGAATACTATATTAATTTATGTACAAAGTAATACATTAACGCCGAAAATACATCGATCTTTCAAATCAATATATATTTGTGCCTTTCGCTGTCGAAACCCACGGGCCTTGGAGCTCAAGAGCCCACTTTTTGGACAAATTTCAAAATTACTAGTTGAAGTTTCCGGGGACCGTAGGGCTGGCTCGTCCCTTGCCCAGCGAATTGGCATAGCCATCCAACGGGGGAACGTAGCCAGCCTTATGGGTACCCTCCCCCAGGGTTCCGATCTGGGGGATCTATTTTAGCTATGTTTTATTATAAAATTAAAAGTTAATATTTTGAACTTGTATTACTTGAATACAAATGTGACATCATAATTTATGTATATTATTTTGAAGAAGTATATATTTATAATATGTATTTATTGTATATATAGTTGTTACCTATTTCTTAAGTTTTGGTTTAAACTGTAAATTACCTTATTGAAACGTTTTTGTACACGGTGTGAGTTTGTCTATCTCATTATCTCACTTTCCACTCAATCCCTCAAAGGTTAGCTAGAAGAGATACCTCATAGGAATAAGTTCGCCTTTGTTCTCTAATTTTATATGACATTTAACCCAACCTGTTTTTGTGTATAATAAAGTGCTTACATACATACATACATAAACACTGAATATTAAGCAAAACTTCATTATTTGATTCGTACCCGTCAACTGTGGAGCATAGTCCTTCCGTTTCTTCTCTAAGTATATCTTCTTCAATACTGACCAGTAATTTCGAAAATCGTTCCCTTATCTTTCCACCAACTTGGTCGGGATTTACTTTGACACCAGCCTTATTTGGTGCGCATAATTTTAGTACCTTATATTTTCAAATTAAAAAAAAAACTGACATTGAATTATCATCATGTTTGAACTAAACGAGTTGATTTACAACTCTATCGTAGAGAATAATATAGTCTATTCAGTAAGTGTCGCTAATTGCGTGCGTGCACGCAGGCAGTCTTTGTGCGCGTTCTTTTTCTCCGGTTTCTCGTTTGAAAAAACAATTACCACTTTAAAAACAATCGATTCTAAACTCAAATTGACACAATTGAGAGTTCAAATTGGAATGTTTTTATTTATAGAATGGTGCACTTCGGTTTCGAGGACGGGGGTTAATTTTCGCTCAAATGTCGATATGTCAGCGCTCATGGCGCGTGACGTGCGCTTGAGCTTTTGATGTCGCCGCGGAGAAGCGAATATCTTCTGTTACTTCGTTTCTGACTCGTAGTGATTTTGTCAATTGGCTATTCGCGTTATGAATAGAAGCCTTATTGTAATCAACATTAAAATTCATTTATCAACCAATTCTATCATTTATTGAATACCATTATTAGTACTGGCAAATGGCAACGCAACTATATTGTGTGTATGTATTACGTGATAATTGCCATTACATCATATTTTAACATGAAAGTTATTATTTTATGTGGTATAATTATTTGATTGACGACGCAAATAAATAAAGTTGTAATTAAAGTAACTGAAATTAGCATGCAAAAGTATGAAAGGAAATGCAAAGTATATATCTTTTAAGTCTTTCCATATTTTATAGTTCATGAGCAATTTTGTTAAAAGGACAAATATCACAATGAAACATTGGTACTCTTTCACTAGCTTAACCAGAATTAGACCCTGGTTTACCGGACCAATCTGATTGCTTATCACCATTAAAATTATGATCTTTTCACATTAAAAATAATTTATTTAAAGGAAGATTAAATGAAACATTGTCTAAAATACAATTCTTCGTTGTTACTTTTGCAGGGCAAAAATAAAACAATTTTAAAGACCGTTTGACGGCCCATCGAATAATGATTATTTTGCAGTGATAATGAAAGTCAAATGGTAGCAAAAACCGCATTACTCCGTAAATGCAGCGCGGCATGCGCAGTTACTGAGGAATGCCCGAAACGTAGCCCAGCTGTCGCCGCTGCGAAATGCTATAATTGAGGTGAAAGAAACTGAAATATTGTGTAATTATGTTAGGGCGTTAGCCGCTGACAATTTAACTCGCTGCAAAAACTTATCTGGTGTAAAGATTGACAGCCGCATGGATGTCAATTGGACGTGAGTTTTGGCCGAGCCAGGCCTTTCTGGTCGCCGCCTTCATTGAACTCCAATCGTAATCACCAGTTAAAAGGAATGATACAACCAGTCATGAAAAGGTTTATTACAAATTAACAATTATACGTTACTAGCGACCCGCCCCGGCTTCGCACGGGAAGTCCAGTTTTTTAATGTTTGATCTACTCTCTATAAACGAAATTTCTAGTCCTACTCGTTTTCCTTGCAAACATTCAACCCCACTTGTTAGGAAGGTACCTATTTTGAAAACGCTGAAATTGCTTTCTTTTAACTGAGAGTCTACATGCCAAGTATGAAGTCACACACTTTAAAAAACTCAGGTTGCCCATACAATGTTTCAGCCCCCTTTTCACCCCTTAATAGGGTGTATTTCCAAACACACTGAAGTTAATTTTCTTATAGTGTAATGTTAGGTATAGACCTAGTACTTCAATAGAAAAGAAGTTTCAACTTACTCGTTTAAAGTCTTCTTTCATTTTAATGCTTAGTCTATGGAAGTTTTAAGTTTCTATTTTAAAGAAAAAAAAACTCCGTTCAATATGACCACCCTCTTTTAAACCTTCAGGGTATGAATGTTGATAATTTATAATAAACAAGTATGTACATGAGGCACACAAAAGTAAATAGCAGAGAATAAAGTCAACAGTAAAACAAATTGTTAATGTTCATGCATTAATTAAAGTTTACGGGACATACAACAATGGTGACTTAATGAAACTACAAAAAATAAGTGAAAAATAATTACCCAGTCAGCTTCACACCGTAAAACCTATATTGTTCAAACCAAAAATCGTTGAAAGTATTTACTAATGCACATCACCTCTTTTTTTTTCAGAATTTTAATCTTTATAGTTTGGAAATTAGAGGAGGGAGACACTTTCTATGAATTTGACAGCTAATATCTCACCAACGGTTGACTTAAATGGACAAGTTTTTTAGAAACCTCCAGATCATTTTTAAAGGCCTATCCATCGATATCCCACACGACTATGTGCGTTGACATTTTTTTTTTCATCCACCGGTTACCTACATGTATGGAGTGCCCCCTTATTTTTTATTTTTTTTTGTAATTTCACATCACTTTTATGTAGCGGTTCATAGAATACACCTTCCTACCACATTTCATAATTTTAGTGCTTATATTCTCCGAGTAAATCGGCTGTGACATACGGAAGGACGGACGGACGGACGGACGGACAGACATGACGAATCTATAAGGGTTCCGTTTTCGCCATTTTGGCTACAGAACCCTAAAAAGGACAATGATATATAAGATAGGTATGTATAATTAATAAAATAACCTACGACGCGTTGGCGATTTTTCTATAACAATGGATATTTGGCCTAACAAACTATCACTGTAATATTACATTGCACTTCTGCTTTTTTTCTCTTTACCTATCCCTGTCTCGAATTCAGACTTGATTCTAAATGTGTCCTTTGTGTTAAAATAGATTTGGAAAAAATAACAACCGATGTTTCCTTCATAAAACCGCAAACAGACAAATTCAAGTGACTTTCATTTTATAGTCTTTGGCATTGGCACAAAAAAATTAAATTTAAAATAACCGAACTATAAGCTGACCGACAATAATTGGCCTGCTTTCATACAATTTTTTTAGCCCTTTCCTTTTACCTAGGGAGTAAGACAAGCTGCCCACTGTCAAAATTGTGTAGATACTGACAGACAAGATATTTCCACGAAAACAAATAAAGTAACACATACAATTTTATTCAGAGAACGTGAAGAGAAATTTTTAAATTTTGGCATTACATTGAAATTCTATTTTAAATTGTGCAAATGTTTTTTTGCATGTGTTTATTAGGAAGTGAGTGACAAGATGACGAGCGGTAAAGAGTTATGACTTTCTACAACTTGCGAAAATAAATGTTCAAGTATCTTAATTGAACGCCAGAAAGGTACTTTGTGTTATATTTCGGAAAAAAATAATTGTTTTAGACGGAATAGTAAAATGCTTGAGTAATTGTTGTCTTAAATATTAAAAGCGGTGCTTTTTGGAGGATACAGGCGTTAACGTGACACGATTCGAAGGGCGATATCTCAAAAGGTCTTATAAATGTTAATTGGATTCGGGACATGTGTCTTTTCTTGACATCTCAACTATTCACGACACTCAGTCACCCGCCGCCCACCGGTTCTCTACTGCTACAACCGTCTATTTGGGTAATAAAATTCTTCTAAATCTGATAATAAAATGCTAACGTTATTGACAGTATAACGTTTGATGTTGTGCAGTAAATTCAAAAATGTGAGAGTAAAATTTTCAATTTTGTTGGCTCGTTGCAGAGCCGCACCCATAAGGGTTCCTTTTTTAAGCGGTACGCTACTAATTGGTACGGAAGCTTAAAACTTAAAGAAATATTCCACATATCGACCTGAGTTTATTTCAGCTTCAAACTAACATGTATTACCATTTTACTATCCAATAGAAGCATATAGTTAAAATCAAACAGACAAAAACAAAACGAGGTTTGATAAAAAGTAAAACTTATAGCTAAAATAATGTTTGATCTGAATTATTCAGATGTACTCGATACTGTATTGCATAATAAATAGTATTTTCGATATCGATTCGGATTCCCTAAAGTTCAGAAAAGAGTATATTATAGTAAAAAAACGATTTTAAGGCTGTTAAAGTGGATAGGTACGTAATTTGAAAGTAAAACCATTGTTTCGAAAATTTAGATTGAGCCGTTACGGTAAATAGGTACCTATTCCTCACTTTTTTTTTTCATTTTAGTATAAAAAATTGTTTAGATAGCGTATGTTATGTGAAAATATTTTAGGAATTTTTGTTTTAGGTAGGTAAGTGAATAGCATCGGATCGCTATGAGCAAGTGGCTCGCGCGACTCCAGGAGCCGCGTAATACCTGCCAGCGGTCGGTAGGTGCGATTTTGCCGAATTTTAAACCTGGCTGGAGATAACGGGAGGAACCGTTACCTTCCGGCTGACACAGGTACTCACCGGACATGGGCGTTTCAGCGAGTACCTGAATCGGATCGGCCGCGAGTCGACTGCGCAGTGCCATCACTGTAGGGGTGATCAGGACACTGCCCAACACACCTTACAAGAGCGAGACTCTGGTCAGCATGGTCGGCATGAACTTGTCCCTGTCAACAATAGTAACACGTATATGCTGGCAGCGGACTCGGCATGGAGGGCCATGGTCTCCTTCTGTGAATTAGTTATGACCCAGAAGGAGACCGCTGAACGCGAATGGGAGAGAGCGGATCCCACTCGAAGAAGGCGACGTCGAGTACGAGAACGAAATCGTCCACCATAGGCCACAGACGTCAATCGTGTAGACTCGGACAAGAACAGGTCTACGGTCTCTCCCGCCTGTCGTAAACGGCGACTAAAAAGGCCAACGGGGTTGCGACTGTTGCGAGTGCTCAATGTGGCGGGGACCGCAGTACTTGCATATCAGCCCCCGGGAGATTGGCGTGGATCGCCAAAGCTAATCCAAAGCTGGGAAAGCGCGAGGGAGACTCTAGTGCGTTCAGTATTGAGATCCTAGAGCTCCCCGCATGAGAGCGCAGATATCACCGTGGAGTTTTTAGTGGATAGAAATACCACACAACCCAGCCATCTCCCGATGACTGGGTACCTGGATCGCAGGTTTTCTCCACGAAAAAAAACAGGTAGGTAAGTGAAAACATAATAGATCCCACAAATTTTATTTTTTTATATGTTTAAATGAATGTTCCGATATAATTCCATCAAACCTTCCGATATAATTTCATCAAATATACAGAAGAGTGAATATTGGTAATGTTTCCTAGATAACATACGATAGCCATTAAGGCAGCGTAAAGGTACCTTCGGTGCCCTACTTAGCAGAAGAAGTTGATAATTCCTATAAAATATAAAATTAAACAACAGCAAGATCGAATAGAATGACTTGTAAACTTCAATATAATCGTATAAATGGATTCCAAGTTGCCCGAAGCTTTGTCGCTGGATAGCTCTCGACAAATTAAATTCATTGGCAGTTTTACTTGGCCTTTAGTTACAAAAGGTGGATGACGTCAAACCCTCGACCAGGCTTACCCAGTTTGTTGTGTTGTACCCTGTTATTAATTACCCCTACTATAATTTTGGTTGGAAGATGTTGTTCTATGCAATATATAGATGCCACCATAAAATTGTGAACTTCGACAGTTTATAATCTAACGTAGATAGTTTGTACTTGTGCTTGGCTAAAAAAATGTAACCAATTTTACGAAAATACAGAGGATTAGAGAAGAGAATCATTGCATATATGTTTTATTTTTTTATCAAACCTTATCCTCATCCTTCTAGCGTTATCCCAGTAGGTACAGTTCTTTTATTCTATAATTTTAAAAAATATCTTAAATTTATATCGCACAAACTACATAGAACATACCGTAGTTTTTATATGTAAGTAATATAATGCGAAGCAATCAATCTCTGCTTTTTATAGTTAAGTTCAACATACCTCTGTAGTTTTTTCCATTTTGACGTGCAAACTACAGGGCCATATAAGTCATGATTGTGGTTTCACTTCTTCACGCTGGTACATGCTGGTTGAAAACGAAAACAATGATAGGAATAAAACTTAAATAACAACATTAAAACAATAGGTAATAATAGGTTAAAGACTACATAACAAATGGTCCGTGATCTCGCATGCAGCCTAAAACCGGAATCGAACCCGCGCCTCTGGTTTGTCGGACTTACCCATTCGAGTGGCGAGAGGCTGCGAACCTTTGAAGAAAATACAGAGGGGTGGCTACTAGTAGCGGCTTAGAATGCAAGGCAAAGATTTGCGTTGACGTAGCGGTCTGGGTAGCCTATGGGTATAAGGCCGCTGGTCAGACAAAGCAGAGGCGCGGCGCGAGTAAAATTTCCGTCTTAGGCTGCATGGGATATCACATTGAGAAATTGATCATGGTAACTTCCATCTTAATTGATGACGAATCAAAAATAATAATATAAATAATTTGGTTAATGACTACAATTTAATTAAGTGACTATTAGTAGACTAGTAATTTAATCAACTATGACCATTTCGATACCGAATTAAAAGAGAAAAAAGTAATGGTAAAGACTTTTACTGCAAGGAAGCCGCCTAGCGGGTGTTGTGTAATTTTCTCAGATACCGGGACAGACCAGGGCCCGTATTATAGTTGCGCGATAGCGGTTATAAACGACAAGATAAAGCATCTGTCACTTTCTATAGAGTCGTATCAGAAAGAGCTAAATCACTTTGCTAATAATGCAACTGGCTGTGTATGTGCCTAAACACCTTGCGTCCTTCAAAACAAATGCCATGGTACACGAGTACAATACGCGAAATACCAACAAACTTGTGGGTATAAGCCGCAACTTTAGCATGTCCAAGCTCACACATGTTATGGGTCCCAAGGTCTACAACAAATTACCAAAGGACGTAACCGAAGCCCCAAGTTTGCATAGTTTTAAGCGTCGTTTAAAAAGCTGGCTTATTAAACACCTGTTCTACAAGTACGATGAGTAAGTACATTGTGTACAAATAATTAGTATAATCTAATTATTTAAGACTTTTACGACCTGTGTAATGCCGATTCTCTTCTCTTGTCTCTATTTTTACTGTTTACATCACTATGACATTGATATGAGACTAATTATTTTACCTACAATGGAAATATTAATTGTATTTTTATTTAGATTTTCTTGGTGTGTAAATTGGCTTTACAAAATAAATGACTATGACTATGACCACTGGACCGGCAGTGAAAGTGTTATTTAAATTATGAGAAATGAGAACTATCCGAATCCGAATCGAGTTCGCAAATATCGAGTACCATCCCGAAATGTTAACCGCCGACCGCAAGGGGGTCAATGAAGCCCTTTGATCCGAGCTCTCACCTGTCTCCAAAGCACTCCGGTCTTTCGCAGACTCGACACTTCGCCGCCACTTAACCCGGCCCGCCGCTGGTTGCCCGTGTTTACTTTGTACTGTGTACCATTTACAATGTGTCTTGATTAAAGGTAATTGGTATGGAGTCATTTTATATGAGATTACCTCAACATTTTGTGCCAGGACTTTTCTGTTGTGCTACATTTTCACTTAGTTTTTAGGTAACCCGTACCCTTTTCTCGTATATATAAAACTAGCGGCCGCCCGCGACTTCGTCCGCGTAGATTTTAGATGGCAACAAAGATATAAATGAGGTTTATTTGTTGATGCTATTAATCTTTTGTGAAAAATTACTCAAAAGAAAAATTAATGTCCGCCATCTTGGATTTGAAAATACATGTACTTTACGTAATCCGCATCCCGAGGAACCTCGACGATGACACCCATATCGAATTTAAGAAAAATGAATGTCCGCCATGTTGGATTTGAAATGCATGTCATTTTCGTAATCCGCACCCCGAGGAACCTCGACGATGATACCTATATCGATTTTTAAGAAAAATTAATATTCGCCATCTTGGATTTGAAAATGGATGTCATTTTCGTAATCGGCACCCCGAGAAACCTCGAAGATGACACCCATATCGATTTTTTGAAGATTTGCTCTCCGTACAAACTTGGAACGCCCTTTTCACCCCTTTAGGAGAGCAATATCGAAAAACGCTGAAATATGTTTTGGTGTATTTAAACATATAGTCTATTTACGAAGTTTCAAATCTCTAACTTCAAAAAAGATTTGCTCCCCGTACAAACTTTAAGCCCCCTTTTCACTCCTTTAGGGCATTAATTTAGAAAATCGCTGAATTTAATTTTGTTATATTTAAACAGAGAGGCTATATACAAAATTTCAAGTTTCGATATCCAAAAAAATACGTTTCCCGTACAAACTTTCATCCCTTGTTTTAGGGGATGAATTTCGAAAAATTCTTTCTTATCCCTAGCCTACGTTATAAATGTAACCGACTGTGCAAAAATCAACTATCTGGCATTAATAGTTTCGGCTGTGCGTTGATGAGTTAGTCAGTCAGGACTTCTTCTTTTATACATATTTAATAGGCATAATCGTAAAGTCACAGATGTGTTAGGTATCTCTTATCTAAACCCTTGTCATTAAATGACATAAATGATGCCTGTGACAATAATCAATCATTTATTTAAAAGGAGATCGCTCGTCAAATGTGTTAAGTACCAGTATGCTCCCTATTATTTCAGTTACGGTCTTGTTTTTTTTGTTAGAGTTATTTTCTCAGCTCTCCTTTTGACTAGTAGTCGACAAAAATACTTTTATGAGCCACCCTAAATCAAAACAGTGAATAATGACAACATATGTTAGAAGTGAAGCAGGCTATTTAATAAGAAGCGATAAAAAACAAACTACTGAAATCCCGGGCTAATCCCATATGAAAGAAGCGTCATAATAACAATTTTACGATAATTTATTAATAACGTGCAATCGACATGATCAAGAATACATGAAAAAGGAGGCATTTTTTTCTAAAATATTTTTGTGAATGAACGGCCACCGATAAAAAGGTGTGTTTGTATTTTGTGGGTCCAGTACTGATTTGAATAATAATAGTGTTCGAAATTTATTTGGCCATAAAACCTGCGAGTGTTACATTGGCTTGTGACAAAGGCGGTTTTATCGTTGTCGGTGAGCGGTCATAAATTGTGCTTCGGCTGTCAAAACAGTGCAGAGGGCCCTTGCCGAAGCGCTCGACGTGCGAGATGCTAAGCAACGAAGACTATAAAAAGTATATAAAAGGAAGGAAGAGCCCATACGGTTAACAATATTACCGACGAGCCAAAATAGATTTGAGCATTCACAGACATATTAACTTATACGATTTGACCATTTAACAGCGTATTGTGGTTAGAGGGCGTTGACAATGTCATTCATGCGTGCGAATGTCCGTTGAGAGTTTCCTACTTTCGCATGGATATACCTACTCTTTATAACTAACTTTAGTGGTAGAAGCGCACTTAAGCTAGGAGTTTTGCGCGTCGCAATTTAATAATACCTAACTAGTATTTATTTCTACTAGACTTGAAATTACACACACTTGTAAATGTCAAAGTCAGGTTTATTTCTGGTGTAACAACAATCAAAGGTTTATTATACACAAATACGGTGACCATTCTAATCCGTTGAGATAAAGTCCGGTCCGGCGTCATAGACACACATTTACGGACCCGGACGACGTAATCACAGCGTCCGTCGAAAGATGCGCTTACGGCGTTTAACTCAGAGACGACACGTACGCTTAGGCATTTCCACCGGCGGGGACGTCCACCGCGCGATTTCGACAACACGGACACATTATAGTCCTTATTCGTCCCGGTACCGCCCCATATCGGAGAGTCAGTCCGACCCAGGTTGGGCCTAGCTGAGTTTTTTGCTGGACTCTTCACAGCTAGACTAGGTTTAGTGAACCAGGGACAAAACTCCCAGTAGCTCGATTCCACTCACACCTCAGATTTGGTTGAATCCGCTCAACCAATCTCACTGGAGCGCAAACTCTTAGTGTAACTATTCCAGCGTTTAAATCACCCGCGTGGTCATGTCGGAGATTTCTCCTGGATTTTTTGATTGGCACTCAAATCGCGTTACTGGGCCCGGCCTATAAAGCCACAGTCAGGTTTAAAAAAAGTTAAGATAAAGTTGAGAATGTCAACAATAAATTGAACTTACGATCACCTTGCCTCTATCCTACCAACACATTCCTATTTAACAGATACTTCCAAGGAATTCTTTGAACGTTTAGAAGGTTAATTTACCGATGTAATTCGCCCTCGAGGCATCAAATTTTACAAGCGATCAAGTGCTATCGAAGTCTAATCGTTAAAGTTTTATCGCTCGTTTTTGCATTCATATAGATTTATGGTCAATTGAAAAGCAATAAAAGTACTATTGCGCTACTAGACTTTATTGCCTACTTTCTGGAATGTCCGCGGATATTAAAGTAGCAGCTGGATTTTGCAGATCATTTTTGTATAAATTTAAACCTCAAAAATAGGATGTTTCCGATTTGTCCTCAAAGTTTCATATTGTTGCTCCACGACGATCTATGGAAGTCTTTATGGTAGTTAGTTCCTTAATAACCAACTTACTGCTCATCCTATATTTCAAATAGTATGTTCTGGCACTAGTTACACTATGAAATATAATTATTACTTACATTAATAATTAGACAACTTTATTTCAAATTTATGCGAACGCGCGGTGTGAACAAAAAGGGTTTTTCAAATATAAAACTCTGCGTTGCGTCCAATTTACTAAAGACGGCAAAATGGCCGCATAAACAATTTAATTTCAGAGCAAAAAGGCTCCTAATTTAGTACTTTATGCATATCTTATGCCCCGCCCCTTTGTTTCCCGATAAACACTGCTCGTTCCGGGTTTCCCTATTCCCGCTTTTTTATTGTTACTGCCGCATTTACCTGGGACTGTTCAGTTCCGAACGCACAGTTGGAGAAACGTATTCCATTTTGTGGAAAATCTGTCGCGGCAAGTCGTTAGAGGGTAATGCTTGTAAGAAATTTGTATCTAACTACTTACAATATTGCTTTGGTGATAAAAAACACAAAGTCAAAATAAAATTATTTCATTCATCCTAGCGTTATCCCGATACAGTTGCATCCTGAAGGATGTTCGGGGTCCGCTACCTAATCCCAAGATTTGGCGTAGGCGCTAGTTTTTACGGAAGCGACTGCCATCTGACCTTCCAACCCGAGGGGAAACCAGACCTTATTGGAATTGGGCTTGTCAAGTGAGTGGGAAACTTGACTGTTAGAAGTGCTCAGCCGCCCGAAGGCCTCTAACTTAATAATTTGCTTAACGACTGCTATCATAGACAGCAGCCGGGATCAACGGCTTAACGTGCCCTCCAAAGCACAGGAGCGCTCAGTTAATAATCACTCAAAGCGGTCACCCATCCAATAACTGAACTAGGCCGACGTTGCTTAACCTCGCATACCGCACATACGCGGGCGCTGCTGGGCCATGAGTGCTCCTAAAGTCAAAATAAAATGCAAGTGTGTAAATTATTTTTGTGTTATAAATATTTGAACTATCCTGTGACTTCTCTGTAATCGCATGCGTCCATCGGCAACGGTATATGCTTAACCATCAGATCAGGCTGGCACGTGATTGTTTGCTGCCGTCGTGTCAGTCAACTGTATTAGTATGTTGTGCACTTATATACATGACATATACAATAAACTATTCCATATTGACGTCACTAACAACGCAAGAGAGATTTTTATTTTTAACTCATCTTCACAAAAGTTACATCTAAAAAGCTGTATTTTTGGCCTAAAATTGCCAAAGTTTGGTGCCATATATCTCGAATACAGTGTGTTTGAAAGTAAATATGGTATATTATTTCAGTAAATCTCGTTGTTCTTAATACGATAAGCCATAAAAAAAAACAAGAGAAAACTGAGAGTTACAGATTGAAGCTCATTGGTAGCTAGGATCCCCTTAATAACAACCACCAAGTCCTTCAATAGCAATGAATTACCATCCTTGTTAGTTTTCGGAAACAAATGTACCAATTTGTCACCATCTTAATAACCCGTTGTTACAAAGGCTTCAGACAGCGCTCTAGCCGGCGGCATCCCTCACAATATTGTCTCGAAGACACACCGAAACAAAATTAGCCTTCTCGTAATGAATTCAAATCACGGCTCACCGTAATTCGAGCCTCCTTTTTCACCAGGAGATATTCGCGGTGGAATTCTTAATTTGGTTTTGCGTTATTGTTGTGGTTACTTCCGTTGTTATTTCTTGTTTTATTTTGCACAATTTTGGTTTTAAATTACAGCTGTAAAGAATTTTTATGTGCTGACGATATTAGAAACTTCAGAGAACCATTTAGACCCTCTTTTTTATAAAATTCAATGTATATTAAATACAGTATATCCCTGTCATCATGAGCATAACGATAAGAAAAAAACCGGCCAAGGGCGAGTTGGACTCGCGCACGAAGGGTTCCGTACTAGTATCTATAAAACAGCAAAAATAACTTAACCAAAATTACAGTTAAATCAACCTATCTCAAAAACTATAAGAGATACTTTGATCAAACCAAAAATCGTTGAAAGAGTTAATTAGCATGCATCACCTCTATTTTTTTTAGAATTTTATACCCCGTAGTTATAAAAATAGAGGGGGGGGGACATACTTTTTACGACTTTGAGAGCTGATATCTCAAAAACCGTTCACTTTAAGAAAAATGTTTTTTAGAAAACTTTATATCATTTTAAAAGACCTTTCCATTGATACCCCACACGGGTATGTACATCGAAAAAAAAAATTTCATCCCTCAGTTACATGTATGGGGGGCCCCACCCCCAATTCTTTTTTTTACTATTTAGTGTCATAATTTTGTAGCGGTTCATACAACACATATTCCCATCAAATTTCATCACTGTAGTACTTATAGTTTCCGAGTAAATCGGCTGTGACAGACGGACAGACGGACAGACGGACAGACGGACAGACGGACATGACGAAACTATAAGGGTTCCGTTTTTGCCATTTTGGCTACGGAACCCTAAAAAATTGAAATCGGTCCACGTGATAAAGAAATATCCTTGAAAAACCACCATACAAGTTATTCAGTAGCTCAAATTAGTAACAAATTCGGCGATAGATGACGCTGTACCCACGGTGTTCAATTCATGCAGCATGTTGTTAAGATTTTCCTGAATTAATTGGGTCGGGACGGGTACACCTCTGAGTACGGAATCCTCGGTGGGCAAGTCGGACTCGCACTTGATCGTTTCTTTTCTAATTTCTATCACTTTTAGTATGGAAACGTTACATTTAGATCTACCTAACGTACATTCGAAACTTTACGTATGCTTTTGTTTTTAAGTTCTTATATTATGCCAGGATTTCAAAAGTAGCTGGAATTTGTGTTCTAAACGTTAAAAAATAGTTTATATTGCGATCAAAACTAAAAGCGGTTGAAAATTTAACACCACCACCCATTTATAACACATTTTTGTTCCAAAGTTTTGCGAATACCGCCAACGTTGGTCCGCTATCGCGACCACAACTCAATAAATCATAATCACTTACCGACTATTAAGGAGACTTTCAGCGTTAGTTGCAATCGATAAATTAATAATAAGCTACCGAGTGTAGCGCGATGCATTAATCACGACTCACGAGGCTTCCATTATGAGCGATGTTTGTTTTAGCTAGTGTTGTAAAGACTCGACCAGCGGGCGTTTCGAGAACTGTCAAGTTAGCTATTCTCGTAACAAAAGTCTAATCCTAATAACGTCTAGCCTGGGTTGAAAGACGCTTCCATAAAAACGAGTACCTATGCCTAAATATGCCTGTTCTGGGATTGGGTAAAATGCGAACGTAGATGAACTTTACAATGAAACCAAGATAACAGTAACTCAAGGTTATTATTTATTTATTTAATGTATAACAATTATTTCGAACCGTAAGATCTTCGTGAAGACAAGTACGGTTGCCAGTTTGCACTTTTTGCACCACCCAGGGGTCACGTGTAGGGTAGCGGCGGGTACTCACAATGCAACGGCTTAATGTGCCTTACAAAGCACGGGGGCGCTCAGTTAGTAACCACTCAAAGCGGTTCCCCATCCGAGAGTTGACCCCGATCGACGTTGCTTAACCTCGCGTACCGCACGTGGTACATGTGCGCCGCGGCGCCACGAACTCTCCTGATAACTCAAGGTGTTATAAAGACTCGAGCTCTAGAATCCTCGAAGTCTCCAAGTATTTAAATTAGGGTCACATAAAATTCATCATCCTATTTTCTGCTGTACTACCAATTCGTACTCCTAATGATCACTCTTCATAAAATTCGTACATACTTTTTTGTTCATAAATTTCTATTACTAACAACCGAAATTATAACGGTTAATTTTAATAATTTCACTACCAAGAATATGTCTGAAGTCATAATTTTGTTTTTCATAACATTTTTCTTCATAAAGCACATATTTCATAATTTTGCTAGTAATAAATTCATTACTAAGAAAGTATTAATTCCTAATATTGTTTTTCATAACAGTTTCTCTTATAAAAGACATATTTCATAATTTTGCGAGTAATATTTTCATTACTAAGAAAGTAGGGTCGCTAGGCCAGTTACGCGGCCTGCGTTAGTTTGCGGCCTTCTGAAGAACGAAGTTTTTTCAATTAAAGATATTTTAATTTTTACATGCCCTAAAGAAATAGTGAGTCGTATGCATTTTAATCAGTAGCTATGTAATGGGAATATATTAAAAAAGCAAGAAAAATATCCTTTCAGTTCATGAACTCATCCAAGTGGCCGCAAACTGGCGCATCAAATTAACAGGCCGTAAACCCACCTTAAGTAAGGTGGGTTGGAACCATATAGGTTTAACAGCTTATTATGGAACCTCTTAGCCAATAAAAACGAATGCCAAAAGTAGGCTCAAGTTCTTTCCCACGCTTAATTAAAAGGTTTGCAATAAATTAAGTTAATCTCGTTTTTTTAATAATTCAGAGTGCTATTAATAAATAATTAGAACTCGAGTCTTTTACAACACTAGACTTCTAGCCTGCCTACTGCGGGCCCGAGCGGCGCGCATAGGATGTTGGCTTCCAAACTCGACATTTCAAACATGTTGAAACATAAACTACTGCTTGCAATACAAAGATAACATTAAGAAGCATGCCATTTTAACGATGGATGTTCCTTACATCCATTTAGTGCTACTGCTTTGAGCAACAAACACAATTAATAATAAGATTAAGCTTTGGAATTTACACCATGTATCAACTGCATAAAACCTCAAATTAATGATATCAATTAAGTTTTATCTACGCCACTATTCTTGATGGAATTATTGGAGATTTTTTGTGGCTAAATGAGAATTCTACACACGTGCACACGTGTGTTCCTACGTAATAGAGTTGTTACTCTAGAATATAAATTACGGATGAGTACATGTACACTAAAATGTCGACTTGGTATTAGAAAGTGTGACAATTAATGCCTGTATTTGAAATATAGGTAAATAAACTAACTTTTTCCCGTGACTTCATTGGCGTAGAACTCGTTCATCGTATAGCAATAGAATTTAATTGCTATTATTTTATATTAGACGATTCCCTAGTTATCGCTATCTTCCATACAAACTTCCACCCCTTAAGGGATGATTTCCGGGATAAAACCTATCCTATGTCCTTTCCTGGGAATCAAACTATCTTCATACCAAATTTCATCTCAGTCGGTTCAGTGGTTTAAGAGTAAAGAGGTACCTAACAGACAAACATACACACTTTCGCATTTTTAATATTAGTATCGATTGATATCGCTTGTTTAATAATAATGTATGTTCGGTATATTAGGACTCCAACAAGTATAATATTTTTCCTATTTACCACTCTTCTCAATTGTTGTACCCGTGCTAATAAAATAAAACTCCCCTCGTACAATACCAAAACATCAAAGCGAATCTACAAAACGCCACAAAGTCAAAGTTGATTCCAATATAAGTTTTAGGTATGTATATATGCGAGTTCATGTTATACGTTGAACACTACACACGAGGGATGGGCAGCGCGTGACAAGCATGATAAATGAGGAGTTCGGGATCATGCCTCCAGGGACTCCTTTTGGCTGCGAGGGAAGATTTAGGAAAAAACATAGCAACCTACCAAAAACTTCCAATCAAAAACATATCCTATTTCAACCAGGTAAAGTTCACTTCACTCCCAAGACGCAATTTGTTTCAGCTACGTAAAAATACTTAAGCTACTTCGAATTAATATTGCAAAAAGTAGCTGTAAGGGAGCCAGTGCAAAACTAATTCCAGTTGTCTTGCTTCGAAGTTA
Source organism: Epiblema foenella (assembly GCA_963556455.1). NCBI lineage: Eukaryota > Metazoa > Arthropoda > Insecta > Lepidoptera > Tortricidae > Epiblema > Epiblema foenella. The sequence goes on along the minus strand of OY747107.1, from coordinate 12,971,252 downwards.
AGGTTCTAATTGGCTTGGCGCATGTTGTGGTTGCAGTCGGCGGAAAATGTTAGCCGTGAAAAGCCAGACAGCAAATTTTAATGTGGTTTCAAAACATGAAAGTCACGGGGAGCTGAGTAAGAAGTATGTACGGGCTTTTAAAACAATAATAACTAATGTAGACAAATATGAAAAGGAATGAGAAATATTTTGTTGAATCTTATCCATCATCCTCCATAATCCTCATAGCGTTATCCCAGCACAGTTTCATCCTAAAGGAGGCCAGGCGTAGGCTCCCTAATCCCAAGATTTGGCGTAGGCGCTAGTTTTTACCGAAGCAACTGCCATCTGACCTTCCAACCCAAGGGGAAACTAGACCTTATTGGGATTAGGCTTGTCAAGTGAGTGGGCAGGCCGAAGGTTCATGCTTGCTAGGACATAGTGACTACGTTAATACTAGTGTCTTTTTATAGGGGTTTGACGAGAGACATCATCCTGTTGTGGATTCGTTTTTATTATCAGTGACTTAGAGACCATATACATCTCTGGGATATTATATTAATTTCATTATACTCCTTGTCTAATCTTGAGACCTTTTACATCTCTAACTTTACTGATGTTGTAATATTTGTAATAGATAACTTTGCAAGTTTATCTTCACTGTATGACATTATTTTTTTTATAATTGTAAACTCGAAATTATTATTCCTTCTTGAACTGTAAATTAATATTTTGACATGAAAAATGTAATACTTATTATATACGTAGTCAAAATTTCTTAAATTGTAAATAAATATTTTGACATGTAAAAGTGCCCTTGTGGCCTATTTGCAGAATAAATGTTTGATTTTGATTTTTTGATTTCTGACTTTGCTTGAATCTCATTAAATTTGTATTTTAAAAATACGGACTTAAATTGGTAAATTTAAGTCCATATTTTTTTAGTCTTATTAATTACTTTGAAGTTTCTTTCACAATAAGTGATGATGAGGTCAAGGATATTTCATGCTGACCTAGATAGTGTTTTATTTCATCCATGTCCATCACAAATATAGGTAATTGCTATCACCAACTTATAAGCACACACGTGCTAAGCTACAATTGTATTAACTCTAATAAGCCAGCCAGATTCATTTCCCCATGTACCAAAAGCCGTCTAACAAGCAGTAATTATGTCGTGATTAGCGCTCAATAGAATAATTTAATTGTGTCATTATTTGGGCGTTTGTTCCAAATTGTCTTATTTGGACAAAGATCTTAATGCCGTTTTCGATTATTTGTTACAATTACGGGACATCTACCAACTGACTCAGAAATGCCACCAAAATCTACATCCAATTCGTCAAAAACGAAAGTACGGCGGTTGAAACGCGCGAATAACGACCCAATTACTTAATGGATATCTACACATTTTTCTGTAATTATTTATCATAAAACTTTTAATAAAAAAAAAAACTTACTAAGCCATAAGGTTACTTTATTTTTCTAAACCATGACTCAAGAGAGGTCAGTCACACTTTTGTTGCAGCATATACACAGAGTCAAATCATGTATGGATTTTTAATTTAAGAACTCTGTTCGAATGAATCTGTATTAAAGTCTTCGAGATTGTATATGTTTTATTTATCACTTTGATCTTAAGATACATAGTAAGTACCTAATTTATGCATAATATGAGTATAACAAAGAACATACATGCATGTAAAATAAATTAAAAGGGCTCTCAGTTCGTTGCACTTACCCTAGTGTTGGTTTAGCTGTTTTATGTTTGAACAGAAAGCCATAAACTCGACGCGTTAGAAACACTTGGATACACAATATTGCGACTTGATAGTGACAACTGCGATACGTCGAATTGTCGCGACAAACGTAAATTGTCAAAAGATGACAATACATCTGCCGTGTCAAACATGCACTTTTGGCTTAAAACAAAATTCATTTTGCAAATAAATTTGAATGAATCGTAGGTATCCGAGGTTGAATAACTAGATGTAATTTGCCACTTTAATCGATTTTTTATTCAACCATCGAAAATTTTCTTTGCACTTTGAGTGGATTACCATCTAGTGTCATGTCATAAGCTAATGAGATATAATTATGTATCTTATAAAGCTCATTTTGTCCCATATCAAACGTGATCCATCGGGACACTTATTCGGACACTCTATCACAGGGTTCTGTGCTCTATCACAGGCAGTGCTCTTAACTAATGTAGTTATATTGCATCCTTTATACCGTTCCAGGATAAAATGTAGTATAAGTAAGATTTCAAATTATCTGCGTACCTTCATCGCAATAAATTCAGCGGTTAAAGCGCTGAAGAGGTAACAGACCTTATACAGAGTTACGTTTGCTTTTGTAATATCAAATACCCTTTTAAATATCCCAGTCTCAAAAACGATATTGTATAAAATTGCGGTGTTTTTTTTTGTGGTCCGTTTACTTATTAAAGCAGTAAGCTTGAGGCTCTAATCTTACTTCCCTTTTCGTGTCTGTTTTCCCCTCCGCCCTCTCTTGCAAGGGGTTCCGACGCTCTGGCTAAACTTCCGGTATTACTCCAGCAAAATGCTGTAAGCAATTCATGTAAAAATAATGCAGCCATAATAATATTACCGTTTGCAAATCGTTAGCGTTGTTAATAAATAAGCGGACCTAGCAACTCGATTAGTAAATGTTTATTAGAGTACACAATTAAGTTTCATAAACCCAAACATCGCTTGGGTTTTATTTAACACAAAGCGTATGTTTCAAAGCCGAGTGTATCGTTAAATCGATTTTTTAAACTGAAGATGAAACTGAGAAGATGGTTCGTGTTGTATTCTGGGATTACTTGGAAGCAGAGACTAGGGAAGCAGCTGTTCAGGATGAATTCATTTAGTTGACAAAGTTAACGCTGACAAGCACATAGCGCGTTCCAAACAATTTGTTGGCCAGAGTCCGCATAGGTACACCACAGTTCGGGCATCTAGATCCTAGGTACAGATGACACCTCGTGTTCGATCGGGTCTGGTTCAGGGCACGAAACCACTAAGTCATCTTTACTGCGTGATCTTGATCAATACATTGTTACACGGGATAATCGAACAGCTTAAGTATAAGCACTTCTCTGTAAAGTCTAGTCTCATATCTAATAATAGTACTTGTTGGAATTCCAGGCGCGTTTCTCTTAAGGCTGTGTGTTTTCACTTTTAAATGGTACAGGCGAAGCGGATCGGTGTAGGTTTCTTGGAAATATTATAAGAAGTATAAAAACAGGCATATAATAAATTCTATTTTCATTAAACCTATCAGACGAAATCAACCAATTAATTGTGACATTTTCAAATAAAAGAGTCGACAACTTTTGAATGTGTTAAGAGCGCTATTTCTTACGCTGCAATTAAAAATCGTCCTTATTGACATCGACAAAAAAGGATCTTTTGCTAGAGAATGGTACAATTAAATATATAATTTTGACAGGTGAGCCTAAAGAGTCTAAAAATCACAAAACATTATATTAGGGTTACTACTTATCATATAAAGGCGAGTATGGTGCAGCACAAGCGACGCCAACCCATCGGGTTTAGTCAATTTTCTCAATCAATGACTGCAAAAATAAACAGTAGTCACGTCAACTGATTAGCTTAACAATTTTAATGTTACTCAGCTCCTTTACGCAGTCAAAGAAGGTATTACGAATAATAGACACTGGTCTAATACTTGACACTTTCAATCTTGATCTGAGACATCATCATCACACCATCATCATGTGGTCATCTCTATATCACAGATCAATGGATGTCCGCAATTTGAAGAAATCCAGGGCCAAAAGTTTATTAATTTAATTTTATGATGCTTGATTGCGATACGGCCTTGTGCTGGAATTATTATAAATTAAGATGTTAAACATTGTACATTTAACCTGAAGTCGTTTAGATTTATCGATATGTTTAACACGCTCCGCTTAGGCACACGTCATAGCCTTATAGAAGCTATCACTTGAAAATATAGGCTCTGCAGGCAATGGGCTCAATAGCTGTAGATGAGTGGACGATCGTTATCCGGAGTTTATACGACCGTTTTGGCAGTCGCCGCCTCGCCTGGGCACTCGCGGCATTCTCGCCTTTTCTATTTTACTTTGACAGAAGTGAGACTTGGGAAAGCTGCAATTTTATCTTTAAGGTTATATGGTTATTTATGGGCACGTTCTTTTATAAATGTGCCCTTAGAATAGTGAGCTATTAGAATAGAACTTGAGATCGTAGATTTTAGAATAAGAACATGTTAGAGCGAGCGAGAGAGAGTAGGTACAGACCCCAATTTTTCTAAAAACTCACGTACGGAGTTTACTTTTCTTTTTCTAACTACCTACATATAAGTGTTTTATGACGGATTATGTATTACATCTCGATTTATGTACTTCAATCTTTGCTGTAACTAGAGATGGAAATATTATAAATATATCCACAACTTAAAATCAATATACTCGTACTTAGGTCAAAATCACAAGTCAAAGCAAAAATCACAATCACAAAATAAGTTAATACTTGAATTATCATTTCTAATAATAATTTCCTATTCTGAATCGACATACCATTAAATTTGAGAGCTTATTTTTTCTTAAGAAATATAATCAATCGATACACTATTACAGTAATATAAAGATATTGGATATGTAGTGAGATTAAAGTACAGTGTAAAGTATTTAATTAGTCCACAGTCTACAAAATAAATGAACTTAAAGGAAGTTCCAAGTCGGAACTAACGCACGGGTAAGTTAGTCAACCTACCATTAACGTAAGCTGCCTCTAAACTTACGTTCACGAAGGTCATGTCGTAGCTCTAACATTACATTTCGCTTTCCAATTTATATCAACGTGGTTAACGTGCGCTCTCTCATGAGTCCCGACCTGACGAGTCAGAAGTAACACATCAATTTCAAACTAGAATATGTGCAATTTAAATGTCATCAACCTCCAACCTCGATATCGTGCGGCATCAATCGCTAATTGACTCTGGCCCATTTAAAATGGTCTCCATAAAAATTGCCTAATCTCTCTTAATTGCGACCCAGCCAATGATCTAAGCATCCAATAATCAGAAACGGACTCTTTATAAGAACCCTTTCAGAATGACCCAAAAAAATATCTTTGCATTCAGGGGTGGCGCGTCCGGTGGCCCTGTCCGCGGTTGATTGCGTTCAACCCGTGAATAATACCCACTTTGTACCCAATAAAAGTTTTCTTCCCTACCCTAGATATTGGAAACAATGGCTTTGATTCTCAATTTCCCCGGCGCTCGGCGCGGCTGCGGAAACGGCCCGGATTATAACGTTCTTTTGATTTGAGGCTAAACGTGACGTCGTTCCAAATAAGGTTGTTTTGTGGATTTACGTAAATACAAGTTTTATGTAACTTTTATTGGCCACAAAATACTTGTTGCAAAATATACGTAAGGCGCGAGGTTCTTCTCTTCACATCACAACTTATTTACCTATAAATGCCATATATAGCTACGTATATGGTGGGTATGTGGTACATTTTTTATCACATTTTGAAATCTATGAAATAAATTTCCGCTTTTACCTTAGACAAAAAAAGATGTTTCTATTACCTACTTTTCATAATAAGGCTCTTTAAGCAATAACATATTTGCATTGTCAATAAAATCTTTTAAAATTTGGTCACACATATAAAACTTAATCTACTTTAGACATTTTCCCAAAATCTCAAACAAAGGGGCACGCGTATCAATTTTTTCAGCACAATTGAACAAGCTCCCTAGCTATCTTCAAATGAGACAAAGACAGAATTAATACGAGAAGCATTAAATTGAGATAAGAACTACAGCAGATTGGGTGGAGCCCTTCGGGTGGTATTAGCCGTAAGTCCTGATAAGTGAGGGCCTGTGTTTGCAGGGAGATGCATAGATCAACGGACGGCGAAGACTAGACAGCTCATTTTTAGAAAAAACTGTCATTCTTCAAAAAAAGATCGCAATCCACGGCAACAAGTTCTTGGTAGCCATTTGTGACAACTGACAAGTGTGTGGTCGTTGATTAACTTTTTTTCTAAATTTTCATCCAATGTTTACCCAGAAAGACATAAACTTCGTATGTTTTCTACTTAACATATTCGCTGCAACCTTTCTATTCGCATGTAAAGATAACAGACTATGCCAGTTATTGGTGTCCTCTTGTCCTCTCTGAGACTCTCTTCGCACGGCACTAACCTTGCAGCACCCTCATAATGCCTCACAATCATCTATTTATCCAATCTTCGTAGGGTAGCAGGGTGTCGGTGTCGTTAGTAATTGCAACGCCGGCGGCCAACCGGTTTGTCGTTCGGCAATCAACAGAGGACGTGACGCGAAATCCGATACCGGATAGACCATCGTAATGATCGTCGGCCATCGGGCAATCACGTGGCGATTCCGGCTTGTAATCTATGATAATGGCCTGCGAAATGATACTGGCGTATGGGCTGAAAAGTGTATTTTGTATAATTCAGATTTAGTCCTATCCTCGTAAAGTCGAAACGGTTTGACCTATTGTAATTAATTACTTCCTAATATCCTGAAATAAGGTCACAAATAACAAGTTTTTAAAGTATGAAGTGCCAAAATATAGCTTTAATTTTATTAGAAAGTACAAAAAGGGATGTTTAGCTGCTAGGACTGAAATTGTTAGTCCCTCGTAAGACCCATTCTTACGAAGTTTTATGGTCTATTTATATATAGCGTTTCTATATATAGCGTTTAATTTCGTAAATTCAAGATATTGTCGCGTACATAAAACTCGCGGTATATGACACCCTGGCTCAATGTTTGTAGGCAATGTTTGAGAGCAGCATTGTAAACATATATAGGAGATTCAAATTTTGATAGTCATATTTTAGCTTGATATTCCTATATAATACTCATTTCTGTAATCTTTGTTGAGCGAGCGGAAGTGAATAAGGCAATAAAATAATTTCAATAATCTTCTAGCATGAGCTTAACTTCCGTAATATAAGCATAAAATAAATATTTTCACAGTGTTAAAAACGTTTACACAGGAGATATTCCATGGGCGAGCTCCGCCTCATATTAAGTTGACTTAGTTCAACACTCGAGGGTAGCAGCCGCCTAACAATCAAAATCTTGTTTAATTTCATTAATCTAATAAATTGGATGTTATTCAGGTCAGGCGAAATAAACATGGTACGAAAGATTCGCTGTTTTATTTTTATACTTGGCTGAAATAAGATATCATTAGGATTTATTTTTGCCAGTGAATTGTGGCGAGTAAGTTGACTACAGGTTGATTGCGTAAGGTTTTGTATCTATGTAATAGTCTTTTTTTTATAAGGGTTAATGACAGTTGACAGATAGTGACTAACACTCGTTCGAAATCATCATCATTATCATCACATCAGCCTAAAGACGTCCACTGCTGGACATAGGTCTCCCTCAAAATGGTACCATTTAATAATAAAAAGCCCGATAATGTACGATGTGTCCTCTGATCTGAAACCTTTTTTTTTCATGCATACCAGAAATCATCCTTTGAAAAGATTTTAAGTGCCTAGTGTAGCGTAGAAATTAGGACTTTACGCATATATACCTACATGTAAAATATCTTTAAACCTTCTTAAAAAGATCATAAAATTCATTTTCGTTATTTCATCACCTGGGGGAAGTTGTTCAACTCTTAAATATATTTAAAAGAAAAGTACTGCTTAAGAAACTATAAATAGAAATATGTACATCTTGTATTTAAAGGTCTACTTGTTAAACATTAGGAGGATGAACTAGGCCCTGTCTCCCCTGAGTTGTATAATTATTAAATTCAGCAGAACGGCCTTGTTACCGCCGGAGTACAGGGATTATAAAAACGTGATGTTTTAGGTACCTCACCTTTAAATTATTCAGTTATTATTCATTTTTTCGCTTACTTTTCTCGTCGACGAGAAGTAATTATCATTTTGAGTGGGAAACGAAAATTAGCTGCCATATTATGCCTAACAATAGTTGTTTATAATGGAAAAACTCGGGATGAGCGCCCTTAGGATGGAATATAAAATTATATTAATACTAAATTAGGTTAGGTTACTGTCTGCACAAAATTACTTTATGACCCAAAAGAGGCTACCACATTATATTTGCCGACGTATATTTTGTTATACTGTCAATTTAGGCAATAATAACGCTATGTCTCTCACATTTAAACTACCTACATAATAACACGACACACACACCTACATTACGTACACGTATACGTACGTGTATACGTTTTCAGATAAATCGACTGAAAAGAGTCAATAGCGATGAACGCCTTCCAAGTTCCCAAGCAGCCAGCAGCGCAGCCAATTTTGCAGCAAATATATGGCTACTTTCAACGACTCATACTCATTAAAAATTTATGTGCATATGTTAGTTTTTCCAGTGAAATGTCAGAGCAGTACCTCTTATTAACTAATTTGGACGAGTAATTTTATTACACACGTGTGTAGGCTACAGCTACCGTACCGACCACCCGCAACTACCACATGTTTGTTTATAACAACCGGCAAACATATATAAAGCAGCTGACAGTTGAAAATAGCACAAGTACTACAATATATAAAATGCCTAATAGATATTTTATGGTTTACAAATTTATTCAGGCCATTTTTTTTAGTACATTTCGTGCAGACACATCATCATCTGTAGTAGGTATTTCCCGTAGACAGGTACATTTTAATTGCCGAGCGCCAGGTACATACTTTGGCAGAGATGCCGACGACGCATCTGCAAACAGAGGGGTGATTAGGTACAGTGATGTTTACGAGCGTGCGTTAGGTTGATCTAAATGTTATTTTCAATGTTAATAATGACAGTTACATCTACCTAACGTATGTAAATTTGACACGTTACGTAATCCACTAGCAGGACGCCCATTGGCGTCCATGGTCCTTGGAAAAAGCCAAATTGGACGCCCACCGGCGTCCTTGGGACTTTATTAGGGGCAAAAAACGCCGATAAGCCGACAAAAAGGCATAGTAATAAAAGTACAATTTTTTTTCCAAATCCAGCAATACCTGGCTTATAATATGATCGTTTATTGAGAATGGACCAGAAAAAAATATTCAGGCCACCGCCGTCACGCACGACGGTCGTTCCTATATTTTTTGGGACCCTCCCACACATGCTAACATCATATACTTCATTATAATTCAAAATGTAGAAGAAAAATATTTATAAATATACTTAATTGACTACTGAAATTTTTGTACAATGTTAATTGACATATACGGTATATAGACACTGTTAAAGGAATCCTGCACCCTTTTGCGAAATTAAGCCCGTGAACCAACGGCGGCACCACGTGTCAACAAATCGCGCCGACCACCCGTATCCGCTACATGTTTGTTTACACATGTTCCCCGCGTACAAAAAGACCTAACTGACACAAAAAAGTGGGAAAAAAATGTCTATCTAGCCAGTTAATAAAGATATATATATCCCAGCTGTATCGGTACACCCTAGCCGTACGAATTAAACAAATGGCGCTTAGAACTTTGTATTACGCTCTAGTTTACTTCATGCACCTACCGTTTATAGTGTTACAATTAACGCTTCCAGACTTCCAATCTTCGATGCCGTAACGAGTTCCTTAACAAACAAATGTGCTATTTCTGTCTTTATAAGGAAATCCTCGTCATTAACTCTAGATTGGTCTATGTAAATTTAAACTAGGATGCTGAATGCTTTGGTTTCATAATGTAAAATTGTTTTTAATGGATAAGGTACCTGATTAAAAATGTAGCCAATCGAAATAAACTGATAAGTACTTCATTATTTCATTTATATGATTTTATAGTGAAATAAATATAGCTAAATATCAACACTGTAAGTACATAGAACACGACACGACCCCTCACAGTTGGTAGAAGCACATAGAGGTCCCTACATATAATCAGAAACCGAATTTTCCATGGTATTTTTGAGCTGTCATTACTTGGGTATCTTTAATAAATCTAATATTTTAGTATATTTAAATCAATATGATGAAGTCGACAAATGAGAAGTCACTATGACAGCTCGAAAAAGCCACCAAAATTCCCGCATCTGCATATAATATATTACAAGTCCCCAGTTCTCTAGATATGATGCTGTTATTTAATACCTGTGGGATTGGTGCTTTTTGATGGTTGTGTAAGATGTACCTTTTTATAGCATATTAAATTTATAAAAACGTTTCTTCAAATTTTTACTAGGTCAGGTGTCTCTAAATATCTATTCTAGTTCAATTTTTCGGAAGACGTTATTATAATACTTGCCGTAATACGTACTACTATGTTAAAAAATTAACGGTCTTGTACAACATAATACCCAGCAAGCTGTAGTTTTGGGAGACAGTGAAGAGTGGCGAAATTAAGCTATAACTTCCTTCTATTGCCCTATGGTTGCTAATGGCTACCGGTTTAAATCCCCTCAGGGCTATCTAAGAAACAACTTTACAAAGTTTTACCCTTTGATCATAAATGAAGGTATACCCTGTATACTTGCTCCTTAGAAATGAGATTGATTTAAGTAATCACTGTGATAATTCATATTAATATGCATTTATAGGAGTAATGACAATGAATTTAACAGCCATAACATTTTGCGAGTACCTACGTTTGCAATCACTTCACCCTCAGTCAATAAACCGTGTAACATCTCTAGGCAGCAACGTGATAAATCAATTACATTTATCAAGGAAACCCTCTCTGTAACAGGTTTAACAATGGAGCCTGTAATTTTGTTCAAATAAAATTAGGTGTATGTATTGTTTGCCGCGCCCGCATTAGCTACACAACCAAATTTTCCGGTCTGCGAAGCACTGTGTGATCTGTTCAATAAAATCGCAAAACTATTTTCTCATTTTCAAATAAAGTTAGCAATGAAAATTCGATTTTTAAAAAGTTAAGTAAATAACAATATCGAGGACCAAATCGAATTGTTTGAGCTAGGCTGCTGATTGTATTAGAATTCCAATTTAGATTAGAAATGGTATGAATCAAGAAAAAAGTTTGAATCCAATCTTGTACAGACGCAAGCCCACTACTAGTTTTTAGGCAACACACACACAGGTTGCGGTTTGTGTCCGTGATGAACAGAAGTCGTCTTTCAGCCAATTCTCATGAATATTCAACCATTTCTAGAAGTAAGTTTTCTAGAAATTTGTAGATAGTCATATATATTTATAGGGATAATTATCGTAACGCTAAAGAACCATTTAAAATATAGTCGTATTATGTCCTAACTATGTATACTTTTTCTTAAAACGACTAATAATGTCGTCAGTTCATCATGCTTTCAGGTGTAGTGAAAAAATCTTCAGGGTAATTGAAATTCAATTGAAATTCAGTATCACGTTAATAACGTAAAACTTTAACAGAGAAAATATTTCCTAACTTCATCAGTTTATTTTTTATTTTCTTGCGCTATTTTATTAATCATTTTGCTATGCGTAGTGACAAAGGAATTTTGCGCCATCTAATCTAATAATTTTTAATTATCATAACGTTGAAATTTACTTATAATTAATTGTCAGTACGTTTGTAGCGCAGCACGCAATCGAATCATTTATAGGTAAATTTGATTTTCGGATTGGTACAAATGTGCTACACTTTGTAGAATTAAATTGAATTATCTGTCTAATTAACTCCCGGTTTCCGGGATGCTTTTAATTTCTTATAATTAACCTTAATGTCTCAATTAATTATAACGTCAAAGTAAAATATCCAAATTTGAAGGTTATTTAGACTCGTAGTCTTACTAATATTATAAATGTGAAACTTTGGATGTTAACATATTTTTACTGAACAAAAAATATTGAATGGATGTAATGAAAATTTGCGTAGGTAATGTTTATACCCTGGACTAAAACATTAGATACTTTTACTGATATATAAATTTATAGGAAGTTCAAGTGGACGAAGTCACAGAAAAATTTTAGTAAAGGATAAAAATTAAGACATGTATTTCAGTTTCCTTAACCGTACGTAATATTTTCGCATTCATGAAGCATAATAATTATTTTATTCACAATTGCCAAGCCAATTAATCAATAATAGGCATTATCATGATTTGATACCAAATATATCAATTAGCGATATTAATGTACCTATATTAAATTGACCAGTACTTTTTATCTAACGAACACGGGTGAGCCATGGTTGCGTGTTGATATATATACACAATTTCACATTGTCTATAGATGCGTCGGCGTAGGAACTATGAGTTTAGATTGTCTATGTGTTCGTATTTGTCACAACTACGACTATGGCTAACCCGCGCTCGTGAAATAAAATTACTGTATCTTAATTGATAAATAGGTACCATTACTAAGTGAAACAAAAGAGTCAAACCGAATTTAATTTAATTTGATTCGTTAAATAATATCTGAAAGTCACAGAAAGTTATCAAAGTATTTGAGTAACAAAGTTTGTTATCTAAGTACAACAGCACTTCTGAACCCTCTGTATTAGAAAATTTATTTGCGAGCTATACAATAATTTAATCTGGAAATAAGACACTCCATACACTGAGTTACACATAATAATACGTACGTTAACTTTTCAATATGTCTTCACTTTATTATATATCTTTATCATTTACGACGCACCTAATACAGTAGAAGTACGGCTAATTTATTCGGAATAACTTACCTACTCACCTTGAAGGAGATACTTTCTACTAACGTATGTACGAGTCCATTATCATCATCGTCGGCCTATATGACAATCATTTTAGCCTAGTTGGTAGCGACCCTGGAGGTCCCGGGTTCACCCGGTCAGGGCATTTATTCATGACATGAGCACAAGTTTACTACCTATGTATATATTTAAGTCTAAGTATCTATTTATCGGTATAGGTATAAGTATGTATATCGTCGCCTAGTGCCCCAGGGTTGAGCTAGGTCGACTTGTGTAAGATTGTCCACAAAGTATGTAATCGATGGTTAAGTACACATACAATAATCAAAATAAAATTATTTCAATGTAGTGTCAGCAATAAGACTCGAAGTGAAAATCATAATAATACAGATTTTTTAGAGATATATATTATATAAGGCCTCTAAGCGTCAAAATAAAAAAATAAGGTACACTAATCAAAATAAAATCCTGTGAGATGTATCTCCAAACGTAAAATTTATTTATTATTTATATACGAGTACGAGTGACAAAAGTACTGTACCATGATATACGCCTACATTTCCGTACCAACTTTTTTTTCAGTGGTGTAGTCAGCGTCATATGGTATGTAGCAGCGAAAGTGGCCAAGTAGTCGGTACACCATACAAAATTTATGGTGTACCCAATTATTTGGCCACTTTGGCTGCTACATACTATATGACGTTGACTGTACACATACATAACATATATATAAAACTCACGCCTGTATTCGAAAAAGGGGTAGGCAGAGCACTTGACATTAAAGATGGAGAAAATGTGACGTTCAGTGTTATGGTACTGAAAATGTAACTTTAATTACATGTACATGGTATGTAGAGATATTCCCAGCTTAAAAATGTCGTGTGAGATTCTAAACGTAGCTTTAGGGTCTCAAGTTTGTATAATATTCTGAAATAAATCTTTTACCAGCTTACGCAAATGCAAAATAGTATTAACTTCGTATAATTTCCACTTTCTTATCTGCACAAACAGCGCAGTCGGCGCTGGCAACAGTCCGGAGGAAATTCTACGTAAAGATACCTCCACACTGGCTTAAGGGGATTCTTCGATTATGTCAACCATGCCCCCCTGAAAGAGACATACGTTCATGTCTTTTGAGTGGCTGTCTGAGACAAATGTAGATAAATATCTAATTGTGTGAATTTTTATTAAATATCCTCTTGTCAGAGTTCAGATGAGGTAAAATACCATCATCTTAACTTAATTGTGTGTTTAATAATGGGTTGTTTTAATAGGCTGAGTAAAAAAAGGATAATAAAGGTTCGACTTTGGTTTTTTTCTACGGAGATTTAAAAACAATCATATTTCGGATATTGTCAGAAACACAATTATATATTAGTCAAGATTCATATATCTGAAAATCAATCCTTAGCTTTTGTTCTTCTGGACAGAACAGCGTTTCAAAGAACGAGATATTTTTGCTTACATGGCCTTAAGATCACCGATCCATTGGATAGCTTTATTGAACATCAAAAAAGATCTTAATTATTGAGACGTTTAGAAGATTCTTCGAGGAATATGGCGAGCTATGGAAACTACTGCATACATTCATATATTCATATACGACCGCTTTAGCCTAGTTGGTAGTGACCCTGCCTTCGAAGCTGGAGGTCCCGGGTTCGAATCCCGGTCAGGGCATGTATTTGTGTGTTGAACACGAATATTTGTTCCTGAGTTTTGGATGTTTTCTATGTATTTAAGTATCTATTTATCTATATAAGTACGTATATCGTCTCTTGGTACCCATAGTACAAGCTTTGCTTAGTTTGGGACTAGGTTGATTTGTGTAAGATTGTCCAAAAATATTTATTTATATAACGCCATTGTTCCCGAAATGGAAAATTAGCTTGGAGCAGCTCTTTAAACTTGGAAAAGACTAGTGATGTCGTGTAAATGTAGTCTTTTATGTATTTAAATAGGTCCCTATATATCCATGAAATATATCGTCTTCTAGTACCCCTAATAAAAAAATTATTGACTTACTATGAAGCTAGTTCGACTTGTGTATGATGTTATCTTATCTTATCTAGACCAGGGCGCTTGCGTATCAACTCAATGGGATCTTTTGTGCAATTGCCCCCTCCATTATCCCTCCAACGTTTCATATTTTTATTGGTTTAGTTTTGCCACCACCTTTAAAAGAATACCGGAAAATATGTAGGCTCTTATCGTAATATAATTTCATTTCACAAGCTTGAGAATAATTCTTAATATACGGAAAGTATAAAAGAGAATATTCTTGGAATCAATTACAATAAAACATGATTAAGTAAAAAAAGAAATTGATGAGTCCATTTCTTTTTTTTAGGCAGCATTGGAGCTTTCCACCGGTATGTCTGTCGCGCGCCTAACCTAACTACAAACCGACTGGTCGTCTCCATTGTTTGCTCAAGGAACCTTTTTGTCAAGATTTCCCATGGGCAAGCGCCACGGACGTTTCCCGTCACTCTTGTTTTCAACGGGGACACGAATACGCAAACAGATTTGTATAAAAGAATATTCTTAAAGGAAATATTTATTATACTCTTGGCGTTCGTCATGTTCGAGGCAGTGGCGTTTCATTTTTGTAACCAAATAACCTTTCCTTTTTGACTATAAGTATCTGTTTATTGCAATGCAAGTTCTATCTTATTATCAAAACCACGAAGTCACGAGGAGTTTGTGAGGTATGAATGTTCATTGGAGAATACCTACGTCTATACATACCACTTACAGTCAATAAATCGAGTATAAAATTCTATTGTGTTCGTTAAAGATTCTCTAAATATGTACCTTAAATATTACACCTCATGTTTGAGATTTGTCAAAACTATTTTATTAACATGACATGTATGATGAACCACTTTAAAATTAAATAAAACATAAATGTAATAACTTAATGAAGTTTCGTCGTCAAAAATATCTTCCTGCAAACTACAAAACTGTACAAGTGTACAATCTGACTAAGGATCAAATCGGCAATACGCAGTTACTGTCAGAGCTAGCCGTAAATGCAGCTATGCACGAATATAGGAATTCAATAAGGGTGTGAAATCCGATTCAATTTTAAGGTATCAGAATTTATACGTATTCCTTGCAACTATGTAGGTATATAGGAAACAAAGATTTATTGGATGCACAAACAAGGCAGACAAAATTGAAAATGTGTATTATTATAACGTAGATAGGCTTTGACTTATATCATAGAAGTTTTGTGTAGCAAGAGTTCAAAAAAGAGTAAAATCAACTATTTTAAAATAACCGTTCCTCTACTAAAAGATGTTGTTCCAATGTGTTAGTTTATCTGCATGTTCAAGGAAACAATTACAATATTTTCAAACTATTCAAGCTAAACGCAACAAAATAAAGCATGCTTACTAGCAATGAAACTATCAATTAATATCTTATTGGAGGCACACCGGTGAATGAGCGGTGACTATAAAGCATTCCCGACTTCTCACAAATTCCCGTGCGCGTCTTCGTACCACGCAATTGGCTGGAAACAATTAGCGCATTTCCTCGATGATGTGAACACAGAATTGGAAACAAATGAAGCGGTATTTTAAATTAACATAACAACAGTAGGGTATTGATAGCCCAAAACAAAAGATACAGTAAAGGTAGTTAATCAGCAGAAACGCAAGGAGTTAATTGGTCGTTTAATTACAACAGTGTAGAGATAAAAACTCTCCATTAGCAGAAGTCTTGGGTAATTTGGGTTATTTCTTCCCATTCCATCACAAAAGAACCCAACTCTTGCTACACACGCCGCCGCCTAGTTATTCGTTATTCTGGAACGACGGTTTCACGCTTGATAGTTATCTGCCTATAGTACTATAAAGTAATATTAAAAGGCACATCTTGCAGCTCTTTGTCTCACGAAGGTTAGAATAATTGCTTTTCGATACTCTAGCGACTAAGTCTACCGTTCCTTACCAGCCGCCTAGCATTAACGCGCTTACCCGCGATAGTTTTTGCGATCGGCTAGTTTCTTAAGGATTCTTAAGCTTCATTAGCTTGCCTTAACTACGTGATAACGAACAATCGTCTGTGAACATTAGTGACAAAGCTGCAGGAATTCTTACTAGTTAATTATTATGTAAGCATATTGCTTCTTTCATTATAAAGGCTGTTTTGAAAATGCGTGAAGCTATTCATCGCATGTTTTAAACATAACAACAAAAAAGTGTCTTTCAATGTGCCCCTTGTCGTGCAGTTTTATGTTTTCATCATGAAAAAGACGATTCCTTTGTGAAGCTATGTAATCAGAACAGTATAATAAATGCCATTGCAATAATTTTACATGGAAATGATGGAAGCCATAAAAATACTTGACACAGAACATCTGGTAACGAGGAAGCTCGAAATATAGTAGAGAATTTCTGGGATCGGTTCATATCTCAGTGTGATCAAAGTTCGGACCAATGTCCACACGATAAAAGGCAGATCCCGTAAAACGTTGGCGGGGAAACGATCGCCATAACGCGAAACTGCGGAGCCGTAGCGCCGTCCATCGAAAACACATTTGCAGAGGCTGAGCTAAGCGCGTCTTTACCTGCACCATATTAATGCGCATATTATTAGTATTTCTCTTTGTATGGACATACGCATAATTTTAGTTCAGTATTCGGGCGCCTGACGCGCTGCGCTGCAAAATCAAAGACACATGGACGATTAACGTCGACGACGTTACACAGCGCACTGCATTGGATCAATTTCTTACACTGCTTTTATACTTATGTGTGTATGGTTAGCCTATAAATTCATAATTTGTCTTCGTTTTCAGTCTGACATTTTCAACAAAATAATGAGTATCTAATGAAAAATTTGCATTTACCTGACTTCGTAAATCACAGTAATTTTTTTTTATTAATGGCTTTTGAAATGTAAGTTAAAATAACATATAAAAGAAGTCCTGACTGACTGACGGACTCATCAACGCACAGCCGAAACTGCTAATGTTAGAGAATTAGTTTTTGCACAGTCGATTATATTTATAGCGTAGGTTAGAAATAAGAAAGAATTTTTCGAAATTCATTCCCTAAGGAGGTAAAACAAGGGATGAAAGTTTGTATGAAAACACATATTCATTGAAGTGAGAAATTTTAAACTTTGTACATAGACTCTCTGTTTAAATATATTATTGGCGTATTTCACCGTTTTTTAAATTGCTCCCTAAAGGGGTGAAAAGGAGGTTCGAAGTTTTTACGGGGAGCAAATCTTTTTTGACGTGAGAGATTTGAAACTTCGTATTTAAATACCACAAAACATATCTCAGCGTTATTTGAAATTGCGCCTCTAAAGGTGTGAAAAGAGGTTCCGAGTTTCTACTGGGAGCAAATCTTTTTTGAAGTGAGAGATTTAAAACTTCATATATACTCTCTATTTAAATACAACAAAACGTATTCCAGCGCTTTTCGAAATTGCTCTCCTAAAGGAGTGAAAAGGGGGTTCCAAATTTGTACGGGGAGCAAATCTTTTTCGAAGTGAGAGATTTAAAACTTCGTATATAGACTCTCTGTTTGAATACAACAAAACGCATTGGAACGTTTTTCGAAATTGCTCCCCTAAAAGGGTGAAAAAGTTTTTGCGGGGGGCAAATCTTTTCTTAAATACCGATATGGCTATCATCTTCGAGGTTCCTCTGGGTGCCGATTACGAAAATGACATGCATTTGCAAATGCAAGATGGCAGACAATTTATTTCTTAAGAATCGATAAGGGTGTCATCTTTGTAGTTCCTCGAGGTACCGATTACGAAAATGACAGCCATTTTGAAATCGAAGATGGCGGACATTTATTTTTATTAAAAATCGATATGGGTATCATTTTTATGGTTCCTCAGGATGACGATTACGAAAATGACATCCATTTTCAAATCCAAGATGACGGATATTTATTTTTCTTAAAAATCGATGAACTGAAATGACACCCATACATACCTACATACGTATATGGGTCAAACTGAGAACCTATTTTTTGTAGACGGTTAAAAATTACTCTTAGTACGCGGGCGAAGCCGCGGGATTTAGGTAGTATACAAATAAAAAGTTAACATTTTTTTCATGTCGAACGTCACCGATATACATACATAGTGTCTTTCTACAACCTGAGATCTTTATTGATTCTCGAGTTATTTGTTGGTACCTAATTACCAGAACTCTCAAACTCTATAAGATAAGGTTTGTTTTGCCTATAGATAGCAATGGACTCAATCTGCTTCTTAATTAAAGAACGAGATTCTTTGTTCCATTTTGGATTGGTACAAAACAGATCTGCATTTATATCGCGAATGGTGGATCTTTTTATCAGTAGACAAAACCTCTAGAGTTCAAACAATACGAGCGCAGGCACTCGCTGGCTCTTTATTGCGATTTGTTTAAACAGGGAGCAATTAAAGAACTAGGAATGAATGAATGACTAGTGCTCTTTTTATTGGATGAATTATAAGGTTTGGATGTAATTTCAGCGATTTATACCTTGTTGTGCGGTGCGGCCTTAGTTACCAAACAAACATAAATTAAACATGACTTCGAAATTGACATGACTAATGATGTCAATGTTTTAGTCATTACTCGTTGGTCCCTTTTGTCAACGTGCCGATGCACAATAAAAAGGTTCAGATAAAGAGTATGAACTGATGAGTTCCTGATAGTTTTTATATGTTTTAAATAGATATTTGTTCTAGAGCTTGTCTCCGGATACATCGCAAGGGCGCTGGGCACCAGGCCAAAACCACGTCTAGAACGTTATAGGTAATTTAAACTTTTAGCAGTATAACTAGGCAACAGAAGGGTTCAGCACTTATAGGTATGTAAATCCGACTCTGTCTGTTCCTCTCTCATGTCTCAGTAATTTCATTGGGAATTTATTAGCTATACCCATATTTATAAGCCCGGTCAAGGATAGACCTACTGTCTACGATCTCCTCTGCCTATCGTAAAAAGTGACTAAAAGGGCATCATCGCAGTTGCGAGTGCTCTTTGTGGCAAGGGCTCTTCCTACCTCGCCACAGCACTTTACTAGGACCCCACCCAGAGAAGTCTGCAATGACGTCCTAGAACAAACCAGCAGATACAAGGTGCGAGAGAGACCTGAGATGTTAGAGTAATCCGAATTACATAGCGCTGACGGCATATATTTAGTGGGTAAAAATACTACATATATAATCCAGACTTCCCCCAAGACCAGGTTACCTGGCTGATGTATTCCACGAAAAAAAGGCAGGTATTTATAAATGAAACCTGATCGATGACTTTTGTTTTACACTTGTATATGTAGAGAATAGAAAATGAAACCAGCACTCAAAATACGTTTACAAAAGTCAGTCTGCAATTTTAAAGTTTGCAGTTTTAAATCGCCGACCGCTAAGTTTCAGACCAGAGCCTTAATAACTTACCTAGTTTATTTTTGTGCAGTCCGCTTAATGGCAGAGAGCTGCGCTAGCCGCTTGTTAAATAAAGGAATAGTTAATAAAGACGCTTAATAAGTGGAGATAATGGGTACGAAATGGTAGACGTTCCTTTCACATGGAATGAGGATCGATAAATAAACATCAGTTAATCAATATTTAATTAAGAATGGGGTAAAAAAATGTTTTTATATAATAATAAGATTTGTGGGACAATCTCCATACGCAAATCGCGTATGAGACTGGAGTAAGCTTGATAAGGCTTTTTGTGTCATGGGTTATAATTTAAATACTTATAGTAGATAAATACAATATATCATTCAAATAACTTATTTCAATAAAAGAAAAACTACTTAAAAAAATGTTCGTGTTCATCACATAAACGTTTGTACTTAAAGGCAGACTAATTTGTAATGACTGGGAGACTATCAGGATTTTTGTTTTAATAAACAAAAAAATGTATTATAACAATGTACCTAAACGCAATATTTCACGACCAAAACAGTAAATTACTCGTTTTTCCCTACAATGGTAGTATATGACGTCACATACTATGCCCTAGTGTGGGAGTTTTGAGGTAGTTTTGACCGCTCGGATTGTATGCTGTACTTTGAAATCCATTCTTGTCTGTTGTGTTGTTCTAATTGTACTTGTTCCATATACATATTTGTTTTTAGGCATTCCCGTCGGCGGGGACGTCCACCGCGCGATCACGGCAACACTGACACATATAGTCTCTATTCGTCCCGGTACCGCCGCACACCGGGAAGAGTCACTCCGACCCAGGTCGGGCCTAGCTGAGTTCTTTGCTGGACTCTTCTCAGCTAGGCTAGGTTTAGTGAACCAGCGACAAAACTCCCAGTGGCTCGATTCCACTCACACCTCAGATTCGGTTGAAACCGCTCAACCAATCTCACTGGAGCGCAAACTCCTAGAGTATTCCAGTGTTCCAAACCACACGCGTGGTCGTGTCGGAGGTTTTCTCCTGGATTTTCCCCAGGCTACTCTCCAACCGCGCACTCCTATCGCTTTATTGAGCCCGGCCTATAAAGCCACAGTCAGGTTAAAAAAAACACATTTGTTTCTCTCTAAAAACTGGTTCCAATGGCATCATGAAAAAAAAATGCATATTCTTTATGAGTTGTGACTGTGAGTTTCTATGTATTCCGCCTATATACAAAAGCTAGATGTAAGCTGAAATATACCGGATGGTCGGTTAGGTTAAAGTTGTACGAACGTTTTAATAACTCATAGTGATACTCATAATTTAGCACCTAGATAAAGACATTCAACATCGTTTAGATAAAGACATTCAACATATTCGGCACCACCTTTTCCTGTCTTCGGTTTTGTACACCATAATCATATTGTTTAAGTATCACGCAACATTTATTTGTAGAAAACCTTTGGGTGGTCACTGGTTCATGTTTATAATCACTTGTACATTCAACAGTAGATGTAATATATAATAGCTTGGTGTAGGCATGTGAGTCAAGTGCTCAAAATAATCTAGAAAAATTTAGATAATTTTGAGGTTAGTAACGCGTAGCCATTACTGCTGCTATTTTTACAGTCGAGTTAGCAAATATGTGCACAGACAATCGAGTTAGCAAATATACTCATAACTAACTACTAATACTAATAACTGTATTGTGAAGGGCATGGTTGGTCAGATACTTTTGAAATTTTAGGAAAGTACATATATAAACTGGACTGTACCAACGACGACGGAAGTTAACCAACCAGCGTTGAACTATAATGACGATTCTCATGCGATGTTAACAATAAGATAAGTACAACTTTTTAATATCCTCAATAGGGAGGAAAATGAATTCACTAGTCATTTTGACGTAAAATATTGTAAATCAAAAGATTTACAATATTTTGTGTGAAAAAAAAGTCTTACTGTATGATTCAGAAAACATCGTGAAAAAAACGGTCTAATCCAACAAGGTCTAGGTTACCCTCTGGGTTGGAAGGTCAGATGGGAGTCGCTATCGTAAAACTAGTTCCTACGTCAAATTTTGGGATTAGGTGTAAAAGTGAACCCCGGGCTCCCAAGGACACAGGCGGGAAAACCCTAGAAGGATGATAATGGTTTACTATATAATCTGGACTGTAATAAAAATAATGTTGTATTTAATAAAATTACATGGAGCGCTCGTGGGCTAGCGGCGCCCGCGTAACGCGTGCAGTATGCGCGGTTAAACAACGTGAGCCGAGATCAGTTCTTGAATGGGTGACCGCTTTGAGTTGTTACTAACTGAGCGCTCCCGTGCTTTCGAAGGCAAGCTACGCCGTTGATCCCAGCTGCTGTCTATGATAGCAGTCGTTAAGCCAAGTTAGAGGCCATCGGGCGGCTTGAGAACTTCTAACAGTCAAGTTGTCCACTCACTTGACAGCCTAATCCCAAAAAGGTCTAGTTTCCCCTCAGGTTGGAAGGTCAGATGGCAGTCGCTTCTGTAAACACTAGTACCTGCGCCAAATCTTGGGATTAGGTAGCGGACCCCGGGCATCCTGCAGGATGCAACCTGTATTGGGATATTGCTAGGAGGATGATTAAATTATAAATTTCAATTTGAAACAAATACTCCAACATCAGCTCGCCTAACTAACATACGTTGCCTATGATGTTGCGAAAAACATATACATACATATATAGACTGATAAACACGCTACCCTCCTTTGCTTACTTTGATTCACAATATATCATTTCAATAACACTTAAGAAATTTGGCAGTAACTTTTAGCAGTTAGATAGGTATATATGGGGTCAACTACTTATAAAATATTTATCGTATCATGGTGACGTCTCCTGAGTCACATTGCCAATTTTATGGCGTTAAAATCACCTAATTATTAATTTACGGAGCAATTTGTTTTAACTAAATGTAATTTAAATTTAATTACTAACTTGTATTGTGCTTTGAATTATAAATCATGACGTGCAACGGTATATTTATATAAGAAAACAAATAATAAAAAATAAAAATCCGACTCCAAAAACACATTAAAACGTTAAAAATAATTGCAACTTCTATTAAGTCACTATGAGACTTACGCTTCTAGGGAACAGTGGAATCGGTACTTATATTTAATTGTTTATTTATTTATTTCACACTTTTTAGTGAATCGTTACCAGAGTACATCACATGACAATTCCAATAAGCTCAAACACGGCTAAGCTACATTGTTTTATTACGGAGTTCCGTTACCACCTTCCGGCTTCGATTAGTTAGATAGTAACATTACATCAGGACCATTTAAATTGGCTTCGTCATAGTCACTTAAAATATCTTGATCGAAATATCTTAGCGCTAACCATGAAACACTTAGAGTTTTGGATGACCATCTGTGATTAATCCTTCATCAGTTCCCATTCACCAAATATTACTTTCTAAATACAAATGCTCGATTTGTTACCGAAAATACTAAATTCGTTGTATGTGATGAGGAGTTCCCTCAATTATTCATGGTTCCCATCACCAGAGGTGAACTTTGCTAACAACGGGGCAAATCTGGAAGCATATGCTTTCAAACAATGCTTCAATAAATAGTTCCAAATCTGTTCATTAAAGACGGAGTAATCGCGTAACAAACATACAAAAAAACATACAGTCGAATTTAGAAGGTGCTTGTTTTTTGAAGTCGGTTAAAAATGACGCCATGTTAAAAAATTATCCATTGACAAGAATTTATCATAAAATATGTCTCGCGATAAGTAGTCTCCTTGTCCCCGCCATATTTTTCAAAAATCAACATCAAAAAATGACAATGTGCTGTAATAATTGGCATACACCTACAAACAATTAATTGTGGAATATTATTGTTGCTGCAAAACGTAAACTATCCACGTTTGGTGTCGATCACAAACTGCCACCAGATTTACGAGTACCCTGTCAAGAAAAATAAAAGTTATTTGTTCAGTGAAAGTAACTGGACACACGTACTTTCTTCCCTCAGTTTATTACATGTTTATTACCTTTTATTAACGATTAAGTTGGGGATAACAATTAACTACAATATTATTTACATAATATTGAGAACAATTAATAAATACAATTAGAATAACTACTTTGACCACTAAGTGTTGAGCTAAATTGCATATTACCAAGTAAAATAGCCGAAAGCAATTTTTCACAAGACTATATGATATTATTTTCACATGATAAATCAGTACTCGTAGATATATTCTATTCCCCGGATTAAAACACGATAATTTAATTACCGTACATCAACCCCCAAAGGAATTAAAGTTGGTATGGGAGCTTACGCGCACGAAGTCACAGGCAAATATATGTCCATGTATTTTTAAACAGCGTAGCTTTAGTACATTGTCAGCCACGCGGGTGCAATAGATAGAGATCGCACCGGTACGTGCAGCGACTACACGGAATGGCCTGCGCCGTAACTTTTGCGCTGGCGCAGACTTACGCACAAATCTTGACAGGGCTCGACAACCATTTCTAATTGTAGACAACGACAAAAACTAGCTAGTAAAATAACTCAGTTAGCATGACTTAGCCCCATTTTCTTTTATGCGTACTAACAAGTGACAATCGCAATTTTTAACATTCCGTACCCAAAGGGTAAAACGGGACCCTATTATTAAGACTTTGCTATCCGTCAGTCCGTCCGTCTGTCACCAGGCTGTATGTCATAAACCGTGACAGTTATATAGTTGAAATTTTTACAGAAGATGTACGGAACCCTTCGTGCGCGAGTTCGACTTCCACTTGACCGGTTTTTTACCGTTTCACCACCCTTTACATTTCAAATAGTATTATTATAAGCGCTGCTCATTTATATGAAATTGAAAAAATAACAATTTAACTATGCAATTAAACTGAAATTCGCAAACCTATAACTGTATCAGTTTTTATGTAAATTAAGTTAATTTTATGTAACTAGGTATCATTTTTACTTGTAAACCTCATAAATTTCTAATCAACTGTTATACATTTAGCAACTGCACACTCATTCTTTATAGCCATATTAACAATTTATAAAACTAAAATTTTTAAGTTTTTTATCAATAATGCTGGTCAATAATGATGGTAAAAGGGTTGTTCCGAATAAGATTTTAAATAAATCACAAATTACATTTGAAAGGTTTGCGACCAACGGCTTTGCGCTTTGCAACAAACGCTCCAAGCGCAAGTATTTGCGGTGGTCGATAATTAACTACCTATTACTCTTATTGAATAATCCCAATAATCCCAACGCTATTTTATCTAACTCGACCGCTCGATAAAATCCGGCAGGATGTTACAAGCTGCAGGTACAATTACCGTCAGCATCCGTATATACAATACATAAGAGCAACATGTTGATAAGCTGACTTAAACTCTGAACAACACTTTCGACTTGCCTTTAGAGGTATTATCTGGGGGCACGGTAGTCGGCGGGGCGAGTCAAGCGAAGCGCAAGGGCACTAGCACTATCTATTTCACGAAGCGCTTCGTCTTTTTTTTGAACCCTCATAACTTGTGTATAGTTTAGTTTGATTTGTGTAATTTACTGTAATAAATAAAATAAAGTGGTATTATTTGTTTATTTATTTTATGTTAAAAATAACGCGCAGATTAATTCGTTTTAATTAAAACAAATTATTCTACGCGTTTCTTCTATTGAGTGTAAGACAAATTTCACACAAAAAAATCGATTAAAAATATATCTGGTGAAATGGGTCACTTTCAATCCTTGGTTAACAATCTACTATTCAAATAACACTAAAGTAATTGATAGTTATTGAAGGAGATTGTTTTTATCACGAATTTACGAGACAATCTTATGCTTGATGGTAAGCCAGACACCGTAGCGTTTTTTTCTTTTTTCCCGTGGATAAAACCTGCGAGATACAACTTTCGAAAGTCTAGATCATATGGTACTTTTATCCACTAAAAACTCTTTGGATCTGCGACTCGTTGGACTGATAATCTTAAGAGGATTGCTGGCAGTTGAACGGGGAAAGCCCAGAATCGAAAAGAATGTCATGATGAAAAATTATGGAGGTTCATCGGTGGGCAGACTGTAACTGATGATGAAAAATCCACGTCGGCCGCCATCCTATGTGATTTGGAGGATCCAGATTGAATGCAACTAGAGCACTCCTCGCACAATACCCCGACCTTTCTAAACAAGACCCCGCCCCCGCCTCAAAGAGCTCTGGCGATTCCGATGAACCCCTTTAGTCTCCTTTTATGACAGGCCAGCGAGAACGTAGAAGACACCGTGGCGTACTCTAGAGGACATTTTTATGATAATTACTTTTTAAATTCAACCAATTAATAAAATGTCGACACTTTGACAATGGCTTTTTTTCACAAGCGCTCAGACAAATTTGCCTCAACTAATTGGGTCTCCTCATTACAGTTCTTCAAAAATATTGATTGTATCGGAAATAATATTACAGTACTAATGGATTTTAGACTCTCTTCCACATATTCTAGAGCTATTATAATTTGGCAAGATGTAAACAGGGGGCTCATATTGAAGCCGCAAAGAAGGGCCTCATAAGCTCTAATTAAAAGAACATCGCGATTACTCTATATATATTAGTTACAATCAAAGAACAATAGAATAATAGAGTAGATTGTCACGTTTATAGTTTTATTATAGATGAGAATGAGAAATAACTATTATGAATTAAGCACATGCTTTGCCATGTTTTCAGTTCATCTAAAATTTTGATCCTTCAATTTTTACTGAGATTAAAAGTAATATTTAAATAATTATCACAATTAATTCGCAACATGATTGGCAGTTGCATAATGAAACGAAAAAGCGATCGCCTAAGGACAAACCGCGGCTACATGTATTGCTTACCACCAACCTGTTCGCTTGGCTAGGTCTTAAACGTTTACTCCAGTAGTCCCATTCAAGAACAGGTATATGGCCACCCCCGCCTTTCGTAAAAAATGACTTAAGGATTTTTTTATGCCTCGTCTGTTCTTTATATCTGGAGCCAACAGCACTCCAGTCCAGCAACGATCCCAAGACGTAACCTAGAATTTGCTTGAAATTGCGACATGCGAGGTTGATTTCAGTGCGTTCATTTTGTGATTCATGAATCCTTTGCATATGGAAGCATGGGCGTATTTACCCTAGGGCCAAGGGGGCCATGGCCCGGGGCGGCAGGCACCGAGGGGCGGCTTTATGTTTACACCAGTACAGTTACAGTCGAAGATGATCCAGCTTTTTGCCAAATTACGGAAGAGTTAATCGATTATTTCTCAAAAAACAGCTTTAAACAAAATATTGAAAACGAGGGTTTTTCTAAATCTAAGCGATGCGCCGATGATCGGAATCGATATTTAAGTAAAGATGTGTTTAAAACCAATCTAATAAACGGGGAATGGGTTTCGAGAAGTTTTTGATTTACTCGAAATCACTTGGGTCTGTATTTTGCGGCCCATGCCGCATTTATGACAGCAGAAAAAGCCCGCTTGCTTCCCAACAAGGATTCAGTGACTGGAAACACGCAAACGAAAGAATTCATACACATGAAACTAGTTTAGGGCACAAAAATTGCGTTTTAAAATTGAAACAACAAGAAGACGCCAGAATTGATTCTAAATTGTATGAGCAGTTAGAGGATGAAAAAAAATACTGGCGCAATGTGTTGCTTAGAGTAGTCGTCGCAGTAAAATCTCTAGCTACGCGTGGACTTGCATTCCGTGGAAAAACAGATAAATTTGGATCTACAAATAACGGAAATTTTATGATGCTTTTAGAAGCAATTGCTGAATTTGATCCGTTTCTGGCAAAACATATACAAAATTTGGGCAATCCTGGCAAAGGAAATACATCGTATTTGTCTTTTGCAACATATGAAAAAATTATTAAAATAATGGGAGCTAAAGTCACAACAACAATAATCGAAGAGCTGCAAAGGGCAAAGTATTTTTCCTTCAGTGTAGATTCAACCCCCGTTAACACGCATGTAGATCAGCTTTCATTAATTTGTAATTAAAATTAATTTGTTAAAGGCAATGGAGATCCAGTTGAACGATTTTTATGTTTTTTACCTAACACTGGTCACAAAGGAGGGGATATGTTACTAAGCGTAACGGAGATTTTCAAAACTTTGAATATTGACATTAATAATTGCAGAGGTCAATCCTATGACAATGTCATACAGTCAACATGTCTGGCCAGTATAATGGTCTCCAGGCCAAAATTAAAGAACAATGTCAATATGCGACGTACGTTGCTGGCTGAGATACGCGTCATACTCGTGATCGGGTGCTGTTTGTGGAGTCCGGTCTGTTCATGCTTGCCAGGACATAGTGACTACGTTAATACTAGTGTCTTTTTATAGGGGATTGACGAGAGACATCATCCTGTTGTGGATTCGTTTTATTATCAGTGACTTAGAGACCATATACATCTCTAACAATATTAAATTAATTTTAATTTTGACGCTCAGAGACCATGTACATCTCTGGGATATTATATTAATTTCATTATACTCCTTGTTTAATCTTGAGACCTTATACATCTCTAACTTTACTGATGTTGTAATATTTGTAATAGATAACTTTGCGAGTTTATCTTCACTGTATGACATTAATTTTGTTATAATTGTAAACTTGAAATTATTATTCCTTCTTGAACTGTAAATTAATTTTTTGACATGAAAAATGTATTACTTATTATAGTCAGACTTTCTGAAATTATAAATTAATATTTTGACATGTAAAAGTGCCCTTGTGGCCTATTTGCAGAATAAATGTTTGTATTTTGTATTTTGCGCGGCACATTCGCTAAACCTCGTCGGCACATCGGTAGCTGAATGTTGCTTAGAAGCTACAAAGTTTTTCGGGTTGCTGCAGAATCTATATGTATTTTTTACAGCGTCAACGGAACGCGCAAAATTACTACACGACTTCCTGACGGCACCCGAAAATGTAACTTTGAAAAGCTTATCCCAGACGAGATGGTCAGCCAGGACCGATGCTTGTTCCAGTCTTAACAAAGACTGGAATCAAGTCATAGCGGCACTTGAAGCTATAAAAGGTGACTCTGGGCACCAAACTGCTTTGGTCAGAAACGAAGCTTCAGAGTTGATTAAACAGTTGATTTCCCTCGAAACGGCCATCTTGTCAGAATTTTGGGGAGCTATATTGAAACAGTTTAATATAGCTTCCAAAATTCTGCAAGGGGTTGACTCGGACCTAGAGGTCTTCTCTAACCTTTACGATTCGTTGATTCATTTCGTTCAAAATAAAAGACAATGTTTTGATGACTTCGAAGAGGCGGGAAAAAATAAAGCCCCGAAGACTACAAGCACAACCAAAAACGAGTTGTAAAAAGAAAGAAACGGGATGATGAGAGTCGCGAAGGAGAAGTGTTGCTACAGGGACGTGACCACTTTCGCGTAAATACCTTTTTCCCAATTTGTGACCAGTTATTGGGCGAGTTAAGGAGGCGCAAAATTAAACGTCATATGATACGGTAACCGGCAAGTTTACCTTCTTAGGTAAATTAAATATAATGTCTGAAGCAGAAGTTAGAAGGCATGCCGTAAATCTTCAAAATGTATACCCGTTAGATCTCGCGTCAGACCTACCAGACGAATGTGTTTTATTGAAACACTTCTTGGCGGCATATGAAAATAAAATGAGTCTAAGGCAACTTAGCTTGTTTATAAAAAATAAAGATTTGCAAGAAGCTTTCCCATACATAGATATTGCTTTACGCATTTTTCTGTGTACCGCAGTAACGAATTGTAGTGCGGAACGTTCGTTTTCTGTACTGAAGAGAATAAAAAATTATCTACGTTCCATTATAAGCGAAGAACGCTTAAACAACTTAGCTATTCTGAATATAGAAGCTCAATTAACAAACGTCGTAAGTTATGACAGCGTCATTGACGATTTTGTCAACCAATTTGTGCATAAAAAATGTATTTAAATATTAACTACTGAATAAATGGTACATTTTTAGGATTTCTTATTTTCATTTATTATTTCACACCATAGAAGTAAGCATTACAAGTTTTTTTCTAATATTAAATACTTTTACGTCACTTTATGGGGCGGCAAAACTGACTGGCCCGGGGCGCCAAATCTTTAAATACGCCTCTGTATGGAAGCGTCATCTCACGATAAGTGACGGGTTCGTAGGTTTTCCCCGCGAATGGAAAAAAGGTCTTGAATGCTTCATAGGCTTGACCACCCCAGTTCTCACTATTAGATAAACGTATTTTCCCTCATGAAGTTTCAAGCGTCCATAGGCTATGGTGACTACATACCACCAGGCGCTACTTAACTTGGTATAACAAATATTTTGTGTGTAACTTAAATTCACTTATTCTTTATCATAATACTCCATCCCTTCTTTTGTTCCTGTTCACAGCGGCACACTGATCACAGCCATATTAATGGTCTCGTCTATAGTCTGATGTAATTATTATATTAATGTTCTCAGATCCAAGATAAAATGTTATTATTCCAGTGTGCAAATCGTAATAAGATTATGGTGGAAGTATTTCTCTTAATTGCAATGTACGCATTGTTTTTTGATTCATGCGCAGACGGCGTGAGATGATCTAGTGCCTACGCAAGCTCCATTACTACCGGCGAGGCCGAGTACCAGATGTAGTCATACTTCAGCAATTTACAAGTGAAAAGCGAGCGGCGGATCAAAATAAGAGATTTCAAAAATTACATAATATCTCACTGTTACACAAGTTTAAAGTTTTCTAACAAAACTCCTATTTAGGTACATAAATTTACAAGTTGTTTGTATGAGTGATAGAATCAAAATAGAAGTTTGCATGCCTTCATGGGCATTGTGGCCTAAATAATTATAACTCGTGTGTACCAAAACTATAATAAGACAGTAAATATCCATATTAAATAAGAAAAACTACCATTTGTTTTCTGTGACACATCACATTAACGAAATGTTAAGAAAAGAAAAATGTGGAAAAGAGGCCACATACTATGGCATCTATTCCCCTGGACTTTAGCGGGACGAAAAAGTACGTGTTATGCAGAATAGAATTGGTATTCCGTGGCAGTGCTGTCCTAATTTCAGTAAAATGCAAATGAACCTACAATAAAACTTTTCTTGTAATATATCCCAAACTAAAAGAGCTTGAATGCTTCTGAATTATTGACATCGTTGAGGCGACTCGTTGGGTACCTGCCCGTAGCGTGTACTGTACACAGGAGGTTGATTTTTATTGGTCGCTTCGAATCCCAATCGCATGAAATATTGAATGCTTGCACTTTTACGTGCTCCAAGCTTACTTATTATGATACTTACAAACGCGACACTCATTGAAATATGATTAGGATGTGAAAGTTAATAACCGAATTCCCAGATTTCCCGTAGGAACAATCTGATTTATATTAACTAAGGTTTTCTGTAAACAACTTGATGAACAGTAAGGACTTGCTATATTTTACAAATCTATAGTAGTAAAATGTTTCGCAACATGTTATTAATTCGGTAACGATAAAATAGTTGCGAAGTGAGCTCGCAAAATTGTGTATTCACCCGAGGCTGTGTTAGTTCTAAATCACTTACATTCTTAACTACCTACCTTTATTGTTCGATAAATATACCTACTAATAATTGTTTAGTAGTTACTGCGGACAGAACTGCGGGCGGTGAAACTGTCGTTTTTGCAATTTACGGAAAAAATAATACTCAGTCTTAATCTTTATCTCTGACTTTGAGTATATTTATATTTTTCAAGAAGCTCTTACAATACAATACCGATATTCTTTATTGGTCACCAGAAAATACATTGAAAACAAGATTAAAATCAAACATGTTGATGGTAGACAACAGGCGGTCTTAACGCTAAAAAGCGATCTCTTCCAGACAACCTTTGGGTGGTGAAGATACAACAGAAACATTTGACATGAGTAGGTATGGTAGCTCTTACTCTTTATAGCTCCAGCAATATTCAGACGATTGTTTACCTATTCTGCCGTCGGTCCTTTAGATATACCTAGAACGACCGGTTTGACGACCGGTTTAGCCTAGTGGGTAGTGCACCTGCCTGTGAAGCTGACGGTCCTGGGTTCGAATCCCGGTCAGGGCAAATATTTGTGTGATGAGCATGAATATTTGTTTCTGAGTCTTGGATGTTTTCTATGTATTTAAGTATTTATATCTATTAAATATATCGTCGTCTAGTACCCATACCACAAGCCTTCTTGAGCTTACTGTGGGGCTAGTTCGATTTGTGTAAGATTGTCCTCTAATATTTATTTATTATTTATTAATAGACCCCTATTCAATAAATCTTGATATATATCGTTAATGTCTCTGTAACGAAGATATTTTGACCAAACTATTTTAAAAGCTTCGAACAGAATAATCTAGTATTTCAACGGTCTAATTAGGTCAATTAGCAGGTGAGATGTAGCTCACTCATAAAAAAATCACACGAAGTCCATTAGCTTTCGACAAGGACCGTTATGATTTTAATAATTACCCATCAACGGGCTACGATGAAGATTGCCGTTGGTTAAATATTGAAAGGCCAGTAAAGATATTTCCGCCCGGCATTCCCTATCCCGTAATTACTCGGAATTGGTAACAAACTTTGATTAATCAAAACTTTACGGAAATAACTACAGAAACGATCTACGAAAATGCAATAAGTTGAGTTAGAGTTTCGAAATATGCTGGCATAATTTTGGAGTCAGTGACGCTTTAGCTAGCTTTACGCAGGTAAAAAAAATACTGTGGAAAGCTGCCGTGTATAAATTGCAATAAGGACATACCTATACATATTTCAAGGTGCATAAAAAATTTAATTTCCATACGTTACACACTAGCATATACTCCAAGCCGTCAGTCGTCACGTTTCTCAGTCATGGGGATACAAACAAAAAGAAGAAACTTAATTGCACGTACTTACCTACCAAAATAATTCTAGTAAAGAAGGAAAAAATGACAATGGAAAGAGTAGTAGGAAAACACCCATAAAAGCAGGAACTTAAGCACGATTCGACTTTCAAAATGGAAAATATAGAAGTCTTATGCCTAAAAAAATATAGTTTATCGTTTTGTACTCCAAATAAGTCACTCGAAGTCTAGGTTTAGTGAGTTCATAACATAAGTAAGTATACTTGAGAATATCTATTGTAAACCGCAGAATGATGGTATAATAGTAGGTATGAAAGGTCATCAATTTCACTAATGATCCAATATCACTTCAAGTCGCGGTCAAAGGCTAGCTCAATATTAAGCCCTAACTAAAGAGAGTATTCGCATGAGGGTCAAAGAAAATTTGTAATCCATCAATCGACCGTCGATCAACCATTCATTAGCCCGGCTATTTAAGCAAGCTTTTAGATGATGAGTTGCAATTTTTTACCGAAATTGGCTCTTAAAATATCTCAGCTATTTATAAAGAACGGTTCTCTTATTTAAGTAACAAATTCACAGGATTTTTTATGATCCTCAGCGCAGGAATAAATACGCCACGCCTTTATCGCACGAAACGATTTTTTTTCTTACGAGTAGTAGGCGTCGTGTAAAGATAATGTAATGTGATAATTCATTAAAAGTAATGTAATACATATTTTGGTACTCAAATATAAAAGAACCGTTTCCTTTAAATTTCTGGGAAGGAAAGTCAAGGAAGTATCTCATTTTCTCTCGTTTCGTATACTGAGTAATAGTAAACATATACTAGCTTGTTACGAAAATATCTAAATAGCATGCGAGTATAAAACAAAGTTTAACTGTAACAATTTCAAAAACTGAATTGCTGTACAACAAAAAAGTAACAATTAAAATGCTCATACACCAAAGAGATGTTTTAATATTAGTTGAAGGTAAAACCAATACAAAGCGCACTTACACGATTTCGCCGACGGGTATGTTTCGTGATTCGCTCCATAATAAGGTGCTTACAACTCTGTTATTATACTGTCTGAGGCCTGGAAATAAAAAGTGGAGCCATTAGCAAGTGATACCTCTGCGCGAGATAAACGGTTTGATAATTACGTACCTACATAGGTAGGTTGATATTTGTGTAGCGATTATAAACCCAATCTGACGGTATAATTGTTCTTTCCTAATCCACCTAATTACAGCAAGTCTGTTTGAAAATAATACTCTAAATAAGAAACTCATTCTATAAGTACGGGGAACAAAATTACAGGCCACGTCTCCGTTCCATTTTTCTCTTTCATGAAAATCCCAAAACTGTTCGCCCTGTTGGGTATATGCAAAGCTTTTTTAATAAGAGTTTGGGCCCGTTTTATATCGTTCCTTCGTCTCGCGGAAATGTCAGCAATCTGTGGCAAAATCCTACTTTATTGTTATTGTACCGCATTTTATTCGAAGCTCAACCGAAGAGATAAACCTGGGAATCGGTTGAGAGTAAATAAAGTCACTGGCTGGGACACACCCAAAGCTTCTGTAGACGGGTGGATCGCTGAGATAACAATTATTGGGATTTTATAGTACGCTTGCCAATCGACCAATGAAATAGAGGCGGGTTAGTGGAAATAAAATGCAGACTAACTCGCGCAGAACAAAAGTGTTGCCATACAATGTTGGTATACCGAAAAATTTAACTAGCCCCGTTTCTGCTTCGGATTCTTTGGAACCGCGTTTATCGCCACGTAATTATTCACCATTTAATATAAAAGTAAACTTGGTCCTCGAATAAAAACATTTCAAATATATCTTCATTAAGGCTAAACCATCTCGGCATCACTAACCTTCGATCTTTCATACAGAATTAAATTAACCTTTTTTTTCTCATCTAATGAAAACACGGGCGGACGTTGGAATAAGTCGTCTCCAAAACATCTTCGAGAAACTTCAAAGATGCTAAGTAACATTTTAAATTGTTGAGCGAACAAATTTAGAGTAAACGAACTCGCAATTATGGTAACCTTACAAGATATTGAAAATTTAACTTTACTGCTATTATATATTTAACCTTTAGAGCGCTCTGTCAAATACAAATACAGACGCTGTCACTCACACACCATGACATGAGAATGTCTAACGCGAAGTTGAACCCTTTTAGATATGCATGTAGGTTGATATCGCATTGAACGCCTAGACGAATATATGCTGTTGGCGTATAAAAGTCTTAATTTATATGGTTTTTTTTATAATTTTCATAAAAATAATATAATTTCGGGCGTTTGTGTTACTTAATATTTATTTATAGTTATTACTTATTATGTCACTTCAACCTGTCGGACCACGCACAATTAAGGATTCTGCACGGTAGCCCACATTTGAAACCTCTATCCTATACTGTAAATGAATAAATGTCATTACTTTAAAGAAACTAATAAATAATAAAAAGGACCTATTCAAAGAATTTAATTATAGAGTGAAGTCAACAATCCTAGCTGACGTAATTATGTCGTAGCTATATAAGGGTACTTTTTCATTGAACAAATAATATACCATATACACTGAGCCATGTAATGCTTATTAAAGTTATATTTTACGCTAAATAAAAAACGGGTCGGCAGTAAAATGTACGACTAGATGGCACGGCTTTGCATTTTTCCCAAAAGGAATCCTAGTCGTAACTGCGCTAAGTATAAAATATAATAAAAATACATCTGGAAGAAGAGCATTTTATTCGCTTTTCTCCAACTCTCCAGGCATGAAGAAGAGCCGATGCTCACTGCAAGTTTTTCCCTAACGTAAGTGGCTACGGATCTAAATTTTATAAACTTCTAGAAATGATTCTAAATTAGCATTTTTGAATTAAGTCTGTTATATTTCTATAAGTTATATTTTATAATATTTGCACCATCAAATTGTAGATGTAGGGCATGCTTTTCAATTATGGAGGAAAAAATCAATGCAGGACTTAGGAACTTTATGGTATGCAACATATATGTATATAATTTAAGCAACACAACTTTGCTGGCAAAAGCTACTTAATGGAGAGGATGGGGAACGATAATACTGCCGATGAATACGTACGTAGACCGGCCGATCGACCGAGTGAGTCTGCCACCCCAGCCCAAGCCCTCAAAAGTGAAGCCCAATCTACCCATATAGCGTGCTTTGTGGATCGCAGAATAGGGACGAAAGCCAAGCATTTGTACCCATGTGCAAAAATTTGATTCATAATTTATACCACCTCTTCCAGCGCACCTATAGCTCTCTCCGGAGGGATTTGCAGCCCTCACATAGCACGAAAGATTTTCATATTCAATTACAAATAGACAAGTACGTCTCGAGTATTGCCTTTGACGTCTTTACGGTTTAAGGGAATATTAGGCCCCCTCGACTCAAGGGCTGGGGCCAAGCGAGGTGCAATAACGGCTACTTACTTTCACAACCTCGTAATGTAATGTATTTTGTATCGGCAATTGAAACCTTGTTTTGTGACAAATAAAGTCTACGTTTAAAAATATTGAAGAAATAAGTATGCGAAGCTAAAAATATATTATAGATATTTTACGTACCCTCGACAAGAGTCTTTGCAATTAGCCGTTCGTTTGATTTCGATTAGCAACGCTTTTTCGAAAAGTGGATTTGCTGTCCTTTTACTAAATATAATGAATTTATTAGTTCTTTCAGAGTTTTTTTTAAGTCTCTTTGATGGTAATACATTTGAAAGCGTAAGTATTCATGGTGACACGTTAATTTAGATATTTATGATATCAACTTTGTAGCGATTGACTTATATTATAATTTAGTGTGAATAGTCGAGTGCAAAGGTGTGTAGATATTGAATTAATTATATTATAGAATGTACCGAAACCTTCATTTGCTGATAAAAGAGCTTTAGTAAATTGTGTGAACTCATATCTTTAGTAAATTCTTTGGGCTCATATATTTAGTAAATTGTGGGGGTTCATATTTTTACACTTGTCTATACAATTTATTTTATAATAGTAGATTGTACACAAATGGGATAAAACACTTTTATGTGTCACGGGCACGATATTGAATCCTAAACGGAACGAAGGACTCCAGATTTTACTCCCGAGCGTAGCGATGGTGTTATGACTTAGACCGTAAATATATAAAATCAAGATGGCAGCCACTTTTTAAACACAAATTCATTTCATGTGACCTCTCAGATGCTCAGATGTCGATTTTGAACGTAATCGGACAGTAAACAGACAAAATCTAAATGGCCATTGTTTCAAAATCTGACGTCAGGTTTGTTCTAACTGGCCTCTCAGACGCCAAGATATCAATTTTAAACATAATCGGATAAGGTCGTTGCCGTCTTTTGTTTTTGGGGCGCGCCGTCGCACTGTGCTCCCATGCTGACGGTTGGACATGCGTTTTGACGCTTAGTATTTTTTTGTACTACAATATTATCAAACCTTTACCACAAAAAAAGAAACTTTAGTTAGAACTCAGATGTCCAACCGTTAGTATCGGACCACAGTGCGTCGTGCGGACTTCACGAAATTAGACTTTAAAGACGTAATAATAAGAACTATGAGAAGTGAAATCACTTTATTACCCCGCGGGTTATAACGAAGTTCAGTACAACTTTACACCCCAGCTAAAGCCAAGGGCTATAATGATTTGCTTTCGGTAAGGTTTACATGATATATTATAATCGGACATTATCAAGCAGTTAGTATAAAAAAATATTTAATGTACCTTTTGTGTTCGCATGTTGTCGCCTTAAGCCGTGGTCTCCCGGCGAAAAAAATAAACAATGGCATTCTTTTGTAATGAGCCCGGGGATCCCCGGGGCCGGTAGACGACGGGTTAACCTATATCTCATTCCTTATATCGACGTTCAACCGATCAAAATGGTAGAATTCAAAACAAAAAGGTATTTACGCTTATGATAACGAATGCCACCATATTATAACCACCATATTATAGCAACATCAATAAATAACCCGCCTTGTACGTCTGATGGCGCATGGATGAAGATCAAACAAATATTCTATGCAAAGGGGACAGGCTGACGAAACGACGTCTCACTATGTGCATATAGAAAGGGGATGTAAACAGTAAACTCATCAAAACAGTAAGGCATTGTCCTAATACGAAACGAACATCTGATCACACGTCTGTGTAAGTGACGATCGCACGATCCATAAGGCTCTTATTCGTAAACAACTGTTCATGACTGTTTAAAACCCGAATCTTATAATATATTAATTATTAATTTATAATGCTACGAAATAACAAATTTGTTTAAAATTGAATCATAGGCTATTTTGAAATCGCCGTAAAAGTAAGTTCAGTTCAGTGCCACAATGTATCCAATAGCTAATAAGTAATAAGTTTCTCTATCAATAATGTTATTTTTGGTACAAGCTTTTATTCATCAACTACTCGTTCAGACGGGTTTATCTTGTGTAGGAAGGAGTTACTATGGCCACCTGTGGTCTCCACCACAATCGGTTGAGGATAACTGCTTTAGAATTCAGTTGCAAAATTTGACCCAAACATACATGTTCCGGTCAAATTTTGCAAGTTAAGTAATAGATTGTAAAAAGTGGAAAGAATCATCACATGTACCAAGTTTCTCTTGTAATATTGGAATATCCAGAGAAATACGATTCCCGGGCTCGGGATCCCACCGGCCGGGACGGCTTGGTAAGATATAAACGTCAAAAACAATTTCTTTAAATGGTATTTTGTCCACATTTGTAAATAACTTCATCATTATCATCCTACTAGTGACTTTAATACCACTTGCGCTGAAAAGACGATGGCAAGACGCCGACATTCAAGTGAGAGAAGTCGCGTTGTCGCTGCGTCATGGCACAGCTCCGCCGACGTTGCGCTGACGTTGCGCGAACGTTGCGTCATCGCTGCGCGGGCGCTTGCAGGACGCCGACGGTCAAAAGAGTAAGAGTATTCTCTCTTAATTTCGTTTCGGTATTTTGAGGCTCTCGTACTGCTAAATATCGATATACTGGCGACAAGGTAGGTAAAGGCAGAATACAAGCTCTTTTCCCTCGCGTGGCAATGTTTCATATAATTAGCTTAAGCGGTTTAGCGAGGGGACGATGCTATTTGAATAGAATTTTAGAATTACCTAATGAATGTTTAGTTTGAACGAATTTCGTATATTTGAATTTAGATTGCAAAGGGTACAATACCTCTTTGATGCTGTACGTTTTAACATGTGTCCAAATAACCGGGCATTGATTGTGTTAATCGGCGAATTTTAAGCGATGCTCGTTCTTGTGATAACTCTTCATCTAACCCCTTTTTTTAATTTTATATTAATTTAGTATTGCTTTCTCAAGTTCATTAAATAGTCGTTACTTCATATAATAAGATCCGACGTAATGTATGTGTGCGACCACGTGACTGACCAACTTCGAAATTACTGAGTTTATTTTAACGCAGTTTTCGCCAGAGCCCCATACACACTTATACCCCATACATACTTAACACACAACACACACAAGAACGACATGCAAGTTTAACTACATTGCGGGTTATTGAGATACTAGTTTACAAAACACACACATTTACGTAACATTTTATTTGCGTTGATCGTTTTGATATAAAACCGAAGTTATCTATTTATCTAAGCGGGGCCAGACGCTATACTATCACCATTCTCGCTTAGGGACTTGCCTTTATATATTTCACTCCTGTTCTCATAATTATTGTTTTGTTGTTATGTTATACTAATAACAATAAACAATTTTACATATAAATATACTATGTGCATAAACGACAAAATTTTTAGTACCTAACAGCCAATCAAATAT
The DNA here is from genome assembly GCA_963556455.1 of Epiblema foenella. Classification (NCBI taxonomy): domain Eukaryota; kingdom Metazoa; phylum Arthropoda; class Insecta; order Lepidoptera; family Tortricidae; genus Epiblema; species Epiblema foenella. The sequence goes on along the minus strand of OY747107.1, from coordinate 12,931,525 downwards.
ATCTAAAAATTTAATCAAGCGCAAACGAGCGCGTAGTAGTCGTTTTGTATCTCCTATCCATTTTTAACAATCGAACAGACCTGATTAAACTTTGCATTGTCAATAGATACTGAATTGGACAAATATTAAGTACGTATGAATTATTAATTAATAAAATACGAGTACCTACACCAACAAGCCAGTGTCATTGTTCCCAATTATAACTTCGTTGGCAGTCTTTTTACCTGTACTACAATCCTTTTAATCCACTCCGACACACGGAATTGAAACAAGATTACTTCAACAATACTGCTTAAAACATTTTTTGCATCTGTCAACTAACTGTCATATTAACAAAACCGATTTGTCTGAAGGCAAAGCAGCTGAATTATTAAATTAAGACACGACACACGAAGAAAGGCATTGCGATAAAGGGTTCCATTTTGTGTCGGCATTTTTTTTGCCCATGCCATTGTTACTATAACTTGAACCGTATTCAAAATGTTAAAGCAATCAGATTCTGTGCGGAACAGTTAAGTCAAAAATACAAAGCGGTGCTGTCAGTTATTGTAACATTCTAAATCTGAAACGGAAGGGTTGACAAAAGTTTTTTTCGCTCGGTTCGTTATGTGGGTTATTATTATGCGAAACTCGTGGCTATGAAATTGAAACAATACAAAAACATATTTCCTTGTTAATAAACCGCAAATACTTCTTAAAGTTCACAATAAAAAACAAACAAACAAAGGGGCGATTGTTGAAAACATGAAATGTAATAATGAATAACGTTAATCAACTCAGTCAGAAATAAACAAAAAACGCCTGTATAAGAACTCATTGGGTATCTGCGCGCATTTAGTTTGCTATGAATTTAATTGCAGGCGCCTGTAGTACTTTGTATTTGACGTAAAATAAATGTTTTATTTTCTTAATCACAATATCTACGAGTATGTCTAAAAAAGGCTGAAATCACAAAGCACGATGTTGCTCTGGTTTTTTCGTATGTTGTATGGATCAGTTGTGGTAGTGTTTTGCTCGTGAGCTCTCTTCTGCGCGAAAGCATTGTATTGTCCAATGTGTAACAAAGAACGCCCCAATTTTGTACTGAAATTTAAATTTCCGAATCAAAATCAGCCCGTAACTAAGTGAATTATGGAAAACGATAGATTCTCGCAATCTGTTTACGTTATTCATAGGCCGCAATATTCGCACGCCACGAAACGGCCGTGAATAGTTAATGCTGGTTCTAAAATCCGAGCGGGCGCAGCATTAACCTGCGTCACGGGGCTTAGTGCGAGCACGTGTCGGGCGACCAGCTGTTTACGGCCCGCCAGGAATTTATGACTGAATACTCTAATGACGCTTCAATTTTTAATAGGTACCTCGCTACTAAAAATACGATATTAAAATACATTTTTTTAAGCGTTACTACTTGTAAATCGAAAATCGATAGTATACAGCTACTTAATTAGTGTGTTATAATAAAATCATAGAGTAATACCAATCCAAGTTACTTAAATAGAAAAAAAGGCAGACAGAGTGAAGCCATACGGGTTCCTTTTTTTACATTTTTGTTTATTAAATATTCAATCGACTTAAATAAATGTTTTACTTACCTAATAAATCTTTAGTAAGTAATCATGAAAACATCAAATTTTGTATAATTTGACGAAAAAACATCGAAGAAATTTGCGCGATTGAATTTTACTCTGCCTGCTATGGACCTAATTAATATACTCAAGATCATTAAATTATGGCCCGCGATTGGCTTCACTTTAAAATATACCATTCATTTCTGAAGAAGTAAATAAATGCGAGTCCGACGCAGAACAGTGCTTTATTTGGAATAATCAATACAGTGTACTTACTCAACTGTATTAGTGACGTTTTATTTCTTATTTCCGTACGTCAATGCGAATTTCTAGCGGCGAGGTGGTGATGATGAATTGTGCTCGATACCATCCCTATTACCTAGCCGCGATTATAATAGTATCATGACAGTTTTTTCATATACTTACGTCGAAGTGTATATGAAATAACAGCTATTCCGAGTGTAAAGTAATTCCGGTCTTGACTGATCTATTGCATACCTACACCGCTCGACCACCAACCATTGCATCGTCATCGTCACCCACCGCCTCGTCGTCAGTGACATAGGCTCTAAAGATTACAGTTCGAGCAAACGGGAATAGGATCTCATAGCAACCCTTTGTGGAAGTACTAAACTACGAAAATATAATAGTAATAATCAATAAATTAACCTAGGTGCGCGGAAAAATAAAGTTTATCGTTTAATATAATTCTGTAGAGACTCGTTTTAGGAGCTTATCCTTAAAGACTCGAGACTTTTGGCCACAATACATCTCAACTCGAGCTTCTCTGCGATCCGACGGAGGATAATACGGGGATTTTTACTAAAACCTCTCTAAGCCAACACTAAAATGTTCAAAATTCAAATTAAATTTACAAAAGAGAAGAGATTAGGATGTATGGTGAACTATTTTAACACAGCGACGGAATTGTTGTTACGTTCTTTGTTGTAAAACTTGATGGAATTACTAATGAAACTTCAGACATCTACATAACATACATATCTAGTATATGTGTTTAATTTTAGAATTATAGGAACGACACAAATTGGGCTTAAATATTTTGATATGTAATATCTTTCAATATGATTTACGAGAACTTTATTTATTGCATGAAAAGAATAAAAAAATACTGCGGCTTATATGATGATAATGATTTATCATTATCATCATATAAGCCGCAGATTCGTTCATACAAATAATGAAAGCGTCGAGTATTTTTTTATTCATTTCATGCAATAAATAAAGTTCTGACCATCAGGTACCTACTAAAGATTAGGTAGTCAGCCTTGTCGATCAAACAGGAATAAGAAACAAAAACTAATTGGGCGTAAGTAGGGCATTGTTTCTGTATGACCCAATTAGCGTGTACAGACCTTCAGTGTATTGTTATTAAGGGCGACCAACTCCTGCCCACATGCGAAGAACTCAATCTGTTCGGAAATCCAATCCGGGTTAATTAACCGCAGAATCAACGATACAACTAGATACTTTTGTTTAAGTTTCTAGAGCACTGATCTCTGGGGTACAGTCAGGTTCAGTAATATATACCTACGCATTTGTGTACCTTATTGCAAAGGAATAGAGTGCAAGAGTTTACATATATATTAATTAACTCGACTGTACGTTTTAATTGTGTCGATTGAGCGAGGTACGGTAGGAGAATGTTTTAGAACGCTTTGAGAGCGATTTTAAAGGGATTTATAATAGTAACATTTTTTATGCCTACCGTTTACTTACTCACTCTATTAATTTGCTAATTAAGCTTAAGTCGATTGGGAACAAGTGAGTCAAATAATTTTTATCACACCTACCCGAAAAGGGTTCTTTATTTACAAACATTATGAAAAACGTTTAGTATTTATTTGAATTTGAGACACAGATATAGATTTGAGTAGATTAAATTTCATTTATTACGCAATACAAGACTTCATTATAAATTACATTTAAGTCAGTTAAAAAAAAATCCTATTGTGGTCGTCAATACATAATATAATATAAGTAATGGGTACAGCGCCATCTAGATCGACGAATAACTTAGTATGTACCTATGGTGGTTTTTCAAGGATAATTCTTTATCAATTATCACGTGTACCGATTTCAATTATTTTTTCTTTATTTGAAAGAAAGTACTTAGCATAATCGCATAGGAATTTATTTTATTACGGAACAAAAATACATGCCTAGGTGATTAAATTACAAATTCAGTACATACAGAATTTTTTTTTTACAAAAAAAATAAAGAAAAACTAGATAGAACTATGGTTATATTTTTACTGTATACTGTATGTAGTAATACAGGTACACTGATATTAATTTTATGTAATAATTCCATACTTTGGAGGGATGGAGGGGAACGTTATTTTTACATTCTCCCTCTTAAATAAAAAATGACTGGACGTAAAAAAAATTGATTCACTGACATTTTTCACAGAAAATTTAAAAAATATATACATATTTTAAAAATCATGTTCATGCATCATGGTTACGCTTGTTTATGACTTTTCCAAATTTGAAATCAAATGCATAAGGCATAAGTAGTTCTTGAGATAATTAGCGATGTGACGGACAGACAGACAGACAAAGTGAAACCATTAGGGTTCCTTTTTTACCATTTCGGTATGGAATCCTAAAAACTTACTTTGCGCACTATTTTTACATGCAGTATACCTGCATGTAAGGTACTGGTTGTTTAAGATTACGATACTTACTTACACATAAGAGTAGACTTACCTATCGGGCAACGGCGTAACATAGGTCCTAGTGATGGGGTACTTCGGATGCTTAGCGATAAGAGTAGGGTTTTTTGTGAATAATATGTGCACTTACAAGGTAGGTCCTGGACTGATTCGATTCTTCTTGCACAGTTAATATTAATACTTACTTGTACTTACCTACTTTCTATGATGGTGTCAATATTATAATAAAATATATATAAACACGATATAGTAATGATATGACATGTCTTTATTAATAAAGCATTCGTGAAGATATTAACTTCGTAGGCACTTAATAACTTTACAATATTACTACTTTTTTTACAATAATTGAAATGCAAACTATAAATAAAGGAATAAATAATTCGCGCACACTGGCATCGCACGATTAATTATTATTGGGCATATTTCTTGAAATATTTCTTCTTGATGGGATATTTTTCATATTTCACAACATCCTGCTTTAAATTTTTCTCGCGGTAAGCCGTCAACCAATCTTGCACTAAATCCAAACTCCTGGCTTCAACTACAGGCGTAGGTGTTCGTGTTCTGGATAGTAACCCTTGTATTGCTTGGAGAAGAAACGATAGTAGAGACATGGATACAACGATGTTAATAGGGTCGAATCCAATCGAATGGTGGTGATACGTTGGTGCACCATAATTGGCGCTCCCGGTGTGACCGTGTCCGCCCCCCGAGCCGCTGTTACCATAGCCAGTGGTCGTATAATGAGTATTAAAACTCCTTGCAATCGCCTCTACAGCGTCCAACTGTTTAACACGCTTCAATGGCAGACTCTTCTCAATAGTTGATTCCACTTGGTTTGCGTTGTTTGTGTTCTTACTCACTGTATTTCTCAAGTCATCCTTTGAACTCTGTTTCATGCTTTGTATAGTTTGCAACATTCTCTGAGCATTTGTCTGGATTCTCTTGAAAAGCGTCAGAATCTTCGAACTTTGCTCCTTAATCACGTTCGTCAAGAATTCTTTGAAGTTCTGCGCGTTGGAATCTTGTTTATTTTGTTGAGTTTGCGTATCAGTCTTGACCGTGGTAACAAGTAAAATGATCAGGAATACCATGATGGATATAAGCGACATTGCCGCAAACACTGTTTTATTGAAGATTATCTTATAAGACATTCAAATTCGCTTCGCAGCTAAATTGAAAATGGGAGATAATCTTTACATTGCCACTTTATATTGTGTGCATACTGAGGTCTACTGCGTGTGTTAATGGCATGTCACGGGCGCTAGTACCCACTTATAGGATTGCCTTGACACTTGACCCAGCTGATCATAAGGCATCTCGCATTGTGGAGCATTTCTTTTCGATTCATTGTAGCTACTTAATAGTAGCTAAGTTTAACAATAAAGAAAGTTTTTTTGCTTTGCACCGGAAGAGAAAGCTTATTGCATATGCTGACTTACTAAAATTTACTTACAAAAAAAGGAGTATGGCTTTAATAATAATTTCTTTTAGGCTACTATTTTTTTACTACGTACTTACCTGCATACGTATAACCATGGTAGATGTCACTACCGATTTTACAACACAGATATGGGTGTAGAGTGTAGACCGAATGTTTGGATAGTTAATTCGTTTACATTTTAATTGATTCCCTTGTTATACGAAAATTTCGCTTATTCGTCGAACATACTTGAAATATATTCTGTATACGAAACCGGGTAATACGAGTATACCTTCGTTCTTTGCATATTACCACTTACATTGCCAGTTATGTACAAAACCAAGGAGGTTCTAGGAGTAAGCAATACTTACATAAAAATCTGCCTGCTTTGAGCTGATATTAATATACGATACGATCTCTGGTTCTCATCTAATAGACACCTATTGCCAAAACCTGATACTAAGTGCGGTACTTAAGAGGATCGTGCATCACAATTTTTCCATACTTATAAAAATAAAAAGCGGCAACGTTGTAAACCCCCTTATTTATTTTTGGAAATGTTATAGATATCTTTAAATACTATGTTTATTTATACGTCATATTTCCTACAAGCGAAAACTTCCTCCTGGTGATTTGCTATTATTTCCGATCAAGCCCAATACTGTCTCATTTGATAAAGGTTTAAGGGGTGAAAAACGTTGCCGTTCGAAGCACTAATTCTTGGAGAATTTAGGCGCCAAAGCGAAGACTCTCTATCGCACGATGCGGGTGCAAGACTGTTGTAGTATAACGCTGGCCATCTTGATGAAGACATTACATTTCGAATTTGGTATTGTCTAGTGAGTGATGTCTGTCAATGATTTTTGTAAAATGCTTATGTCATACAATGTTTATTAAAATAATACATTATCAGCTTACATGATATTTACATTAATCCCACTGTGCCCGTGCTGCTCATAATTCTAAAAGGTTACGGGCCCAGCACGCTTCCACTACGCCATTTTGCTCATAAGTCTTATAAAGACCACGACGGGTGAAATAGAAAGAAATATTCCGAAAGCCTGTTCTCGCCCCGCATGATAGGTTCACGATAGTCTTACTTGTAATTATGTAAGGAATGCTAACCGGTTAACCGGTTAACCGGCTAATATTCCCGCCGGTAAATAACCGGTAATGTTAAACCAAAACCGGGAATTTACCGGAACATGGATTATGAAATAAAAATTGCACAATCTATTCAATTAATACATTTCTAGGTTTCCGTAAGTCCGTACGTAATGTAATGTACCTACCTACCAAAACCCTTATACTCATAGTTACGTTGTTTGCCCTACACATACTATCCTGTTATCGGACCTGTAATCCATATTTTTATACTACATTTTCCTATTTTGTTGTTTAATAGTATTATTAAATCTTCGGTAGCTAGCTAATCCCTAGTCCCATTCCATTTCTTGTCGCCACTTTGCTACCCCTCGTTATTTAGTGCACAATGTCCTTTGTTTAGTCTGTAACTTGCTAATCGCAAAAACACTTGTTATCGGTTGAGCGGTTGAGTTTACTCCAGTCTCCCCTTTTTTGAGCCAGTCCCATTCACGGATCTGTGTGCTAACCTTGGCCACCACTCTGTGATCGCTATTGACCACCTGCTGTCGTCTTGTCTTGCCAAGTGTCTCGCCTATCTCCACTTAAGTTGGGCTATCCTTATATCAACGACATCAACGTCCGAAACCTTGATCCAGCGCCTAATTTCCGCATTCGGCATGTGATCGAGGAGATTGCAGATAGCTAATATGGGGCGCTCCATGGCTCTGTGTGCTACTTATATTTGGTGCATATTTACCTTTGTGAGCGCCCATGTTTCCGATCCGTATGTTAGGACAGGCAAGATACATTGGTCAAAGAAACCTTGGTTATAAAGTATTGGGGAAGCTTTGCCCTAAAAACCAGATCTAGTTTATTAAAAGTAATCCACCCGAGCTGGATACGCCTTTTTGCCTTATTTTGCTTAACCTGCTAAACCAAAGGATAAAATGTCCAAGGTAAACGTAGTCCTGTACTATCTCCACAGTGTCTGTGTCAACATGAATAATATGGCACATTCACTTGGAAGTTCGTCATGATTTTAGTTTTGGACATGTTCACATCAAGGCCACTATCAACGATGCTGCGTAAAGATTTTGTAGCAAGCTTTGAATATCTGCGACGTTCTCAGCAAAGATGACTATATCAAAACGCAGAGGAGACATCCAAGAACTATTCGCGTTGACTCCTTTTCCATCCCATTCAAGCATCTTTACACATCTTCAAGGAGATTAATAAATAGCTTCGGTAAGATGGTATCCACCCCTGGCGTACGCCTCGGCTAAGAGGTACGGGGCTAGTTAGAGCTGACCTGTACAGCTCCAGGAGTATTTTCACATAGAGTAAGTTTCCGGAGTATCCATTGTCGACCCCGCAACGACGTTCGTAGTGAGTCGAACATGGCCCAGTGTTTTTGTTTGACACTGTCGAAAGCCTTTTAATAATCGACGAAGGGGAAACATAAGCGCTGGCTATATACTCTCTACTTTTCTCCATCAGATGCATAATGGTGTGGATGTGGTCGGTTGTGAAATAAACGCTCCGAAAACCAGCTTATTCTACAGGTATTCGTCGAAGAGGCGTGTCAACCTAATAGCAGTGTACTTTACCAGTCTGTAAACTTGGGTGGTACAGTAAGCTGATAGGGATTATGAAGTTTAGTTATATCTGCCTAAAACTAAGTAATAAATACAGTAAATACACAATAAATTATGCAAAAGTATCGAAATTTCATTAAATTAACCCAAAACTGGTAATTTACCGGTTGACCGGTTACCGCATCCCTGAGTCGGTTATTTACCGGTAATGAAAACCGCCCGGTTATTGCATTCTCTATATTATGTTAAACTACTTACATAATTAACATAATAACAGACGTATCCCGTCTGATCCAAACGATAGAACGTATGTTTAAATTCCAATAACCGATACGTAACTTAGATTTCAGTGAAATTATCGGTTATTGGAATTTAAACATACGTTCTGTCGTTTGGATATTTAAGCAAACAACAGAAATGAGAATATAACTTAGCTTTAGTACATTTATGAGTAAGAGAAGCGTACGAGTTCGCCTGCTAAAATTCATATAAGAAAGATACAAACTAAGTTAGAATACAACGCCATCTTTGTGAACCAAACTAAACAATCCAGTGACGATAGCTGCCGCGAGAGTTGCGTCTGCGTACATACTCACGGGCTTTGCGGACTTGACGAATATCAGGCGCCCTCTGCAACTTTTCACTAATTTATAAATTTGAAAACCACGCCATCTCTGTGAATAAAACTTTACTGTTCAATGGCAGTGAGCATCACAGTACAAGGTGCGTACGCATGTTTGACGCTACTACAAAGCGCCATCTTTAATTTTCACCGAATACTAATCCGTCACCCTCACAACGATCATGCACTAAGCTTTCAAAAGCTCTTGCCAGCGTATATTCGTAATGCTGCACAAGTTATCGCTACATTATGAGCATCGTGTGCGCAGGTACATTAGTTTTATTATAAGTGGCGCTGAAATCATAACACAACTTTCAAATAAAACCATGTTTAAATAAATTTTATATAAGGAATGTCCGCATACAATGACATACTCACTCATAAAAAGTATAATAAGGCGCCATCTATGAGTACGGCCTAACTCTAATTCGGCGCTCCCATAACGACCGTATGCCGAGCTTTTAAAAGCTTAGCGCGCTGGCGTGTAGTTTCGTAAAGCTTCAAGAGATGGCGCTACGTCCTAAGTGACGCATGCGCAGGTGCACGAATCTCATCCTAGATGGTGCTTGACAATCTGAGTGTCGTACGTCGCTAAGGAAATTTCAGACCGTCATCTAATAAAATAAATAGTTACGTATTATGTAATAAACAGGAATAAATAAGTATCTGCAATTTACCTTACATTTTTGTTCAGATTAATAATATTTATTTAAGTTGTCGTAGAATAATTTTATGAATACATATATATATATATATACATAGGTACCTACTATTTTGATATTAGATAGCAGTGAGGATAAAATTTCAATGAATAATTAAATCGGTTTTCGTTTAAAATCGTTCTCACCTCAACATTACCTTATCATAGAACTCATTACTCACAATCAAAGTCAAACAAAAAATCCTGCATAATTTACACCGACAAACAAAGTGGAAGGGCCGGTAGAACAAAGTGGTAAGTAGAATTTATAAATGGCGGTGGATCCTATATTAATTCCTCGTTTGTCGGAGTCGCCGCGTATTTTTTTTCTGGAGGTAGCACCGTAGGGTTAATTGTAACCGAGTGGCGATTGGTCTGGAAATACATGGAGTAGTTCGTATCTTAGTAGATATTATACGCCAGAGCCCAGTCTACCAATTACTTACTGCATTCACAAAAATTAATATCGTACATATGGATACTTTTACTTATCCTGGTTCACACTCATACTCGTTACGGGGAAAATGTAGAGTACCTAAGTGAGACAATGATTTGTGCACTATGGCACTAATTTTTTTTTTCATAAATTATAAATTCATAATCCTATTCACTTTCGTAACGTTTGATAAATAAGTTTGCTAAGTTAAGTTTCTCTTTATTTTCCATTAATGGCAATATTTACCCACGACTCATTCGGTAATTTAGCATGCTGCAGACACGACCAGCCCAGTTCAACTTGACCGCCATCCAAGCTTCATCAATTATTTACTTTTCTGTAACTGATGGACTATTCACCCAATAAGTAATACAGTTTGAGCAGAACATCAGAACAGTTAAATATTTTAACGCTCGAAGTACGTTGGGAGATGCGAGATCGTTTATTAGCAGAGTATATATCGGAGAATATGTACCTGGTCTTACCCTACTCTGCAAGATTGAATTGAATGCAGATGAGTAGGACCTTTGAGCCTTAGCTCGCCACAAAGGCTTATTTTACTAAATATGGAGTTAGAGGGTTTCGTACCTTATACTAATATCATCTAATTATATCACACACTATCTGTAATAAACGTACAGTAGTTTCCAATCAAAATGATAAAGGCAGTTCTGTTTTATATATATATATATATATATATATACGTCTAGTTTTACAAAAGGAGCGACTCTACGAGTTCCTATTCCCGCATGCCGCTAACAATGTGAAAAAATGCTAAGTATAAAAATACTTCATTATACTAAGTTTTATCTTCCGTGTTAATCAATGGGCGTTGGCTAGTAAAATCTGATTGGGACGTTTCTACAATGTAGTATGTTAACTCTCAACGCGGTAAAAGATATCTTATTACTCACATAGTAAGATACTAAATGAATTGGCGAAAATGTATGGAAGTTCCTTTTGCTAAGCGACGTTCTAAGCAAACTAGAGTTTTATAATACAGACAGTAGATTTATTGGTACATCCTAACCCAATTAATTTAGAATTAAGATGTTGGAATATTGAGTACCTTCGCTGAGGGAGTTTCATTTTAATTTCCGCTTTATTTGATGATAAAAATGAACCAGCGAAGTGAAACAAATATGGACGGATTATTTAGCGTCCTTTTTTAATTACGATGTTATATTATGATACATTGCATGATTTTAATGGAACGCGTAACAAAGTTATAATTTAGGGAACGATCTCTCGTAATGGGCGATAAATATTAGTAACAAAAAGCGGTTTTCAAAGCATAACTAGGTCCGAGATAAGATCGCGCCGGATCGCGTGAGCTGTATTCAATTTGCCGGCAGCGTAGTTGTTGAAAAATAATTAAAAATGCAATTAAAAACCACCATAAATCCGTCAGTCGCCCCGCCTAGCGCGTAAACAAACTCAAATTAATGCCCAACTATAAATAAATATAAAGTTATATTGTTTAAGTGTAAACGTATATTGGCGCTCCCGGATTTAATGGTTTTGTTGTGACGAAGCCTCATAACACTATTTACACTGTAGGGTCGGTACGACTCCAACTAGAGTCGTAATTAATAGCTTGTTGCCTTCTAAGTAATTTATAGAAAACACTCAATAAATTCCAAAGACTTTTATAATCTGAAAAAGAACCATTAGACATGCGTTAAAGTCTAGGTAAAGAAAGCAATGGGTTTAAGACAACACATATAAATATTGTAAATTTCGATTGCAATGATGAAATTTATTGCTTTAAAAAACTTAAAACAAAATTAATACTTACCCTTCTACCTGTTCAAGGAATCGTCCACATTTCTCTGTTTTTATCGAGTCGGTATAAACGTTACAGGTGCATCGCTTAGGGCAGGTGTGTTTGTTTAAGATCATCTAAATTGTCCAATTAACATTGACTGAGGCGTTTCAAACCCCTTCAAGTATTTGGAAAGGAAAATATCTGATATTGAAACTACAATTATTTGTAAGGTTTTATTGATGAAAAATATAAAAAAATACAGTTATGACACGAAACACGCAAAACTTAAAATCTACTTGTTCATTTTTCTTAAACACTAATGTTTAGTTAATTTCACGGACAGTTTGGTTGTCATAGCTAGTGAATTAACCTCAATATCGTAGCTACATAATAATTACCATGCTTATTCAAACAACGAATCATGTTTTTTTAGATCGACATCGATATGTTGATATATCAATTCATTTACTACAACATTCATAATAGAATATTACTTAACATCATAACAATAATTTTCATTTTGATGCTTTATGTTGCAAAAATGTTTTTTTTATAGGAAATACCTTGTCCCTGTAACTGGCAATCAACAATTCAATGCACATAAGTAAAAGTTAGTCAGTGTGAGTGACCAAGAAAATCCATGAAACTTATATAAATTATTTTGTTTCTTCTAACATTGATAATCGTGATTCATCAACAATGTTGTTTGTTCAGCCTTTAGCATTGCTACTATTTCACTATTATTGCTTTTAATGTATATAAAAATATTAAATGATTCTATAATATGTGTACTGTTAAGGCATTCTGGGCAGGTTACTATTACAAATCATAATTGTTGGTACAATTTTAAATTATTGTTTTCTTATTCTAAGTATTATCAGTACTCTACTATTTTCAAAGACCTATTTTATAAAAAGGCAGGGGCCTATTTTCTTTACTAGTATTATAATCTACTTTATGGGAACACAAATTACGGTTGGATTACACTGAACCAAATACATCAAAACTGCCTTAACTATAATTTACGGCATGAGATAATATCTAATACTTATAAATAAAACGTTTTGAAAACAGTCATGTCAATAACATCTAAATCAAGGAGAATATTTCGCTAAAAATTCACTCATTTTTATTCAACCGCACGTAACTATTACTGTTCATAGACTATCAGAAGTTTTTTTTTAGTTGACACATTATAATATGTATGTATGATGCATTAACTGAGTATAAATAAAACTTCTGACGCCTTTGCAGTCATAATTAAATGCAACTAAATTTACTTACCTTCTAAAATTAATTCTAAACTTGAATTTTCTATTCATAACGGTGATACAAACATATTAAAAGGAACAGTAAAATTGAACAAAAATAACCTAATCTGAAAACTGAATTTATCGATGCCTGCCATTTCAGCGTTGACTCGAATAACATTTTCATTATGCCGTTGTCGTCCAGCGAGAAAAATAGTAGTTTATGCAATCGTTATATAATGTATGCTTTTTTAGTCGAGAACCGTAATGAGAGTAAGAGTACTATAATGGCGACAAGTGATTAGCCAATTTCATAAGAGTACAGTAAAAGGCGACACGTGATTGGTCTATTTCATAAGAGTTCACTTGAAGGGAACCAATAGAGAAATGTATGTGATTTTAGTTTCGTCTACGATATCTTAATTTAAACATTGAAATCGACGAGTAGAAAAAGCATTATTTTTTAATATGTCCTGGGATCCCAGGGACTGGTAGACGACGGGTGGAATAACGGTTACTCTCAGGTGACAATATAAAATTATCATTATATTTCGAAATTCTTATTTACAGGTATCTCAATCAGGATCTGTGGTCTCATGAGGCCGGTCTTTAAAACAAAATCTAGTACAGCAAAACGTTTTCGCGACAAAACGACAACATACATAGATTACATAGTATATGTACGTACATAGTACGTTCATAAAAGTCCACACCTATTTAGCTAAATTGTTCTTAAAATTCGTTTGTCGTTTCTGTCACTTTAGAATTTGCATTTATTAGAAAAAAACAATACACATTTTAGGTAACGGAGCTTCGAAAATTTTAAAAATACGAGTAAGGGCATTAAATTCTTCGACGTAGCCGGCTAGAAGCACATCAACATAATATTCATTATATATTTACCGTATGGCAATTATTATAACCGTGAAAATATCGAGAAGCCAGTACGGTATCATAATGGATGAAATGTTCTTAATGTAATTTTAAAATGTAATAGTGTAATTTTGTGTTGTTATATGGGCTAAGCCTGAAATAAATAATAATTATTATTATAATCATCAGCAACGCAGCGACTTTATCGTCTTTCGGGTCTGGGACGTTATGTCCTAAACTTAATAAACATGTTGGTTGATTCCACTACCGAGTTACACTCTGACTCGTGTTCAACTCACGGCAGTTTCAGGAGTGGTTGGCGGCGGCGGTGGCGGCGGCGACGCTGGCGTTGGTGATGGGTGGCTGCGGGAGCAGCAGGTCGGCGAGCCGGCCCGCCTCGCGCAGCCCGGAGAGGAACGCGCCGTGAACCGTCGCGGGGTAGTTGCGCATCGTGTGCTCGCCTGGTTGAACAGATAAGGCTTTGTTATTTTTTACTTCATGTTAGTGCTCAGGCTTTCCTGTAGGTAACACAACTGACAATATAATAGTCAATAGAACGATAGGCTAGTTTTTTTGTTCATAAAGCCGTCTTGTTTGGAGAACTCTTAACGTCGTGTATACATATGTAAAAGTTAACGTATGTAAACTCATAGACAGTTAGTTTTTATGTCATTATACATGTGTATATATTATATACTCAGACAATAACCTTAAATAAATCAAATAAATACACAAAAAAAGTGAAAAATGGCTTCATTACTTTAATAAAAGGTTGGTATTGCAGTTATCAATAGTTTTGTAATTTGAGTTCAAAACATTCATAATAATTTATAAGGCCTCTAGAAATTGGTAAGTAACTAAGTATACAGAATGCCGTTTGGAATTAAGCCCGTTGTTTGTACATTTCTGTGTTTTTGCAATAAAATTTAAACAACTAAATAAATATACATTATATACTTATACGACACTGAAAAATATATTGTAAATGTTTCGTAAGTTACAATTATTGTTCCTTCCTTACACATTTAAGCAATTTATTTGCAAATAAACATTTTATACCACAATTTGGTTTTTTCGTCATACAACATACCGGCAAAGAAGAGCCTATTCTCTCCCGGAGAAGCCCCAGGCACGGGCGCTGCCAGCAAATCATAGTCAGTGCCCGAGGAGCCAACCGCCACAAAGCTGTACGAACCTCTCGCATACGGGTCGGCGCGCCATCTGAAACAAACGCGTGCTTTGATCGCAATCAACCATAGCCAAAGACAGCTTTTTGAGTTCAAATTAACACAACAAACGAGTTGAACGATTGTTCTAGCTCGGCTCTGTTGTCAGTGATTGTTAACGGTCTTGAATAATTGTCAAACATGAGTGGACGATTTGAAACAGTTTGAGATGGATGAAAAACCTGTCGTTGAGTACACGTATTGATTGAGGAGAACTTTTTTATGCATTGAACTATGTATAGGTGAAAATAGTTAAAAAAAAACTAAGTAACATGCCTACCCGCGACGCCTTTTAATATTGGCAACTTTTTTGACTTTTAATCATGTAGGTTGTAATCTAGTAATCAGTAAATGTAATCTAATATTTAAAAAGGCTTGATATAAGCATCAATAAAAGTAGATTATATATGGAACGGCCACTTTTATTTTACCTATGTTTTGTCGACCTACAAGCTGAAAACGATGATATGAAAGACGCATGGAACCGGTCTGCTCGTTGTGAATCTGTGCTAAACTTCCATGCTACAATACCTTGTCACTACACACTCCTTAGGCTGCGGTACAGCCGCGTGGCCAAAGATACTCTTCAGCACGGCAATGCACCGGCCGACGATGACGTCATCAGTCACATTTTCCATGACTGCGGCCGCCTCGCCCGCCACCAAAGCTAACAGCACCGGGGCGCTGTACAAATTCCAGAAGAGAAACAGTTCCCCTGTAAAAAAAGATTTCAATAGGTAAGACTGAATAAAGCTAGTTTACAAGGGGAAGGGGGGAGGGTTCCTTAAGAGTATCCTAATGTTTAAACCGCGTGGTCGTGTCGGAGGTGTCTCCTATTTTTTTCCCAGGCTACTCTCCAACCGCTCACTCCTATCGCTTTATTGGGCCTGGCCTATAAAACCCACAATCAGGTCCAAAAAAAGGGGAGGGTTCCGCGTCGCCTGCACTTCGAAACGACACTGAAAAGATCTCGCGACAAGTGATTCCATACCAAACATAACTAATTGAAGTTGGTGTTACTTGGTGAAATTCTATGGTAAGTTACTTAGTCCAACATTCTTTGCTATTCTGTAATACCCAGTGGCGTGCAGTCCAAAAAGACAAAAAGACATTGCCTACCCTGTCATTGTGACAGTCATATATTTATCTGGGTATTATAATCAATAAGTTTAATAAGCAATCCACAATGGATAAATCACAAAACCATAAATTAACGTTAACGCCATCTATCGACTCCTCAAAATAAAATTAGTTTCGATTATCCCAATTCCAACGGGATGCGACGGCAATGGAACCAATACAGTATCACGCTGCACTAGCGCCGCGGCCGACTGCGGTGAAGGCACAAACTATTCCTGCCTAGATTTATCTATGTGTGCGTGTGTAGCGACGCAGATACACTGTAGTGTGCACCCCTATAACACGAGGCATTCAACAATAAAACTCACGCACACAAACGCACAGGGTAGGCAGTGTCTAATCCCGAGCGCCTACGAAGCTTTACGAACTACCTACTACTCCGAGCCGAGCGAGTTAATTACACGGCTATTTAAAATAGTTACATTGCTCAAATAATTTGTGCATAAAACGATAATTACGGTAACCATTTCTTTTTTTCCGGATATATTTGAATGACAAAATTTATTTATTTTTTCTTCTTGGTCGCCATTGTTTGTTGTGTTGAGTATTAGTGTTCGGTTCGAGGTGTGAAGTGATAGATTTTAGTTAGAAAAATGGATAATTTTCACTGTGAAAGTGGCTGTAGTGGTGTGTGCATGCTAAAAAGATAATGCGTTTGCAAAACTTTCTTTCGTAGAAAAAAAAACAGGTTATAGAGAAAGGCCGGAGTACACCGGAATTGGAATTAATACAAATTAAAGGAAAAGTGACACGCACTTAAATTTAATAACAAACAATACGATACCTATGCGTGGCTAACAGGTTGTGTAAATAACAAATATAACAATCGCCTGTTTTGTTCCCGTGTGTGTTATTTACTAATAAAAAGCGCCACTTTGAATATCCACAAATTGATAATGTCTATAAAATCAATCGATATATGGATATTGGAGGTGGAAAATCTCACCCATCGATGATGTAGCAATGCAACAATGTTGGTTAGTCAATACTCAATAGCTTTAAAATATTTGCCTACCCTGTCAAAAAACTCTGCACGCCACTGGTAATACCTAAAACTGTAAGTCTATTAGCGATATAGAAGTAGGTATAATCTTATCGCTAATTGACTTGCGCGTTTTTTAGTGGAATAGCAAAATAATTTGGTGCAATTAAATTATTTTATTATTCCACATGCGCTGCCAACACATACTGTAAGACATTTTTCCTGTGATCAATATCTGGCTCCAATAATTAAGTAAATATAGGTATACTATCCAAAATTAACGAACCAAATAAATTAAAGCCCGGGTCCTGAGAAGGCATTTATAATCCTTGCAAAAACCACGGAGGGTTATTTGTTTTTAATAACCATTCCAATTATGTAGCACCCAGGCCTGCCCCAATTTACTTAATTTTCACAATATTCTTTTCGTTAACAAATTTTGTTAATACTCAAATAGCAAACAAAGCATTATACGTTCTCTGAGCCTCCCGAGTATGGCCGGACACATTTATTAAACATCAATAATTACTTTACATTAATTTTATTAGATGTAACGCTACTTTTTACCGTCAAGACAAAATATTCTTAACGAGCGTCTGTAGGTGTAGGCGAGCAAGGTCAATGGGATAAAACAATTAAGTATGCAAAATAGTAGGTACATTTTGTACAATTGTGGCTAAAGTTAAAAAGTTGCGTCGTTTTCTCACATAACTCTTAACGCGACACAAGCGATAACACTATATCAGATATCCAACATCCTTAAACACAGCCAAGCCCGAAAATGTTAAATTAGCTACTATTAAAAAAAGTCCGTTTACATTGTTCGGGCATTCCCAGCCCAGGCGTAGGGGCCTTAATGAAGTTAGCAGAGCACACAACAATGACGGTAAGGAGGTGAACTAAACCAGAACGTAAAAAAGCCTGTCTTGACTCTTGAAGTGATTTATCGTGAGTCGCCCTTGGGGTTCCCGCAGGTAGCGTTAATTATTCAGCTTTTAATTCTTACCACGGGCCCTTCTGTTTCTTAGTTCTACACTATTTACACGGTGAAATGATTTACGCGTCGAGCTCTATGAGGGTGTAAGTAGGGTTAATTTGCGGAGATTCCGCAGGCGCTCCATTAATATTGATGAGTCGCTTGTTTGTCGCGAGCATGCACTTCGGAGAGCTGCAGTTTGGCGGATCACGGTGAGTGCATGCGTTGATGAATGCGCATACAATTTATCTGAAATATCAATCTGCGGCTTGCCTATCGCAATCAATAATCATTCGCATCGCAAGATTTTGAACATGTTTCACAATAATTCTACTAAAGTGAATGCACTCATCATTTACCTCTGCTTGCAGTCGTCGTGCCAACATGGCCAAAAAGGTTCGCGCTAGGATCCCAAAATGTTCTTTCAAAGCATAGCACTACTTTGTTCAAGTTTCCGTAACCCAGACGTTTTATGGCAGCCACCTAAAATCACAAAACATACAGTTCATGGATTTTGCTTTTTCATGGAATGTGGTTAAAGTTAATTGGACTCAACTTGGTTACCTTCTGGTTAAAACAAAAGTTTCTTCAAAGGTGTTTTGTTTTGTTAACAACGTCCAATTAAGTATCACATAAGTACCTTAATATCTAAGCTCACCTTCCAATCAGGTAATGGAGGATCAAAATTAACGAAATTCTGTTGGCTTTGCCCACTGTTCGCAACGGCTACTTTCAATACTCCGAGAGGCAAAGTGCAGAGGACCACATCACCTGGAAAAAAGATTAGTAGGTAGTAAAAAGGAAACGGGTGGGTTCACTCATTCATTATTGAGTGCTGCATTTCTCACGGAATAGTTCTTTGCTTATATCCAGACGCGTCCTGTCCGTTTCAGTTTCGATCGGGTTCGTATTAAATTTAATTAAATTATAGAAAACGTATAAGCATTTAACTAAATTACAGTTAGGCCTCGTTCCCGATAAGTTAGGAATATGTCACCAATAGTGATAATAACTATGCGAGTTAAAATTTACATTTGACGACCGGTTTAGCCTAGTGGGTAGTGCACCTGCCTGCGAAGCTGACGGTCCTGGGTTCGAATCCCGGTCAGGGCAAATATTTGTGTGATGAGCATGAAAATTTGTTTCTGAGTCTTGGATGTTTTCTATGTATTTAAGTATTTATATCTATTAAATATATCGTCGTCTAGTACCCATAACACAAGCCTTCTTGAGCTTACTGTGGGGCTAGTTCGATTTGTGTAAGATTGTCCTCTAATATTTATTTATTTTATTTATTTATTTACATTTATGAAGTGAAATTATAAATATTATTGACAACCACTTTAGACTAGTTGGTAGTGACCCTGCCTACGAAGTGTAGGTCCCGTTTTTGAATCCCGGTCAGGGCATTTATTTGTGTGATGAACACGAATATTTGTTCCTGAGTCTTGGATGTTTTGTATATATTTAAGTATTTATTTATCTATATAAGTTTGTATATCATCGCTTAAATTACTACCCCTAGTACAAGGTTTGCTTTGTTTGTTACTAGGTCGATTTGTTTAAGATTGTCCACTAATATTTATATTTATTCAAGCAAGATTCCGTAAACATAACCAACTATTTTGACGGCACATCGTAAATCAAAATATGAAAAAGAACCCTTCGTTGATATAAATACGTATCTTGACTACGATGCAATCTGCGTGAGTAAAGCCGAGTTTACCAAGGGTAGGAAATGTTGACAAGATTCGACATCATCTATTTTGACAGCGTAATAAAATCACGGCAACCTTTGAACAAGTGGCGCTACAGGCTTCAGAGTAATCAGTGTGAAAGCCCCAGTATGACCTGCAAACAGCTCCCGCTCCACTCTCCACATACTAAATTAAGAGCTCTTTGTTTGTGGAAACCTTAGTAGCTTAGGGACCTTAAACCTTAGTGGTTAAACTTATTTTGTACTTTGTCTTTGGGCAGAGCTTTACACACATGACAGTACAAAACGGTTATTATAACTCTTACTTTGGTTTTAGTCTAACGGACTGTAAAATTACATTACACACGACTTAAAATGTAGTGACATTTTGTTCGTGAAAGAATCCTATTAAAAGTAAGCATTCAAATAAATTCCTAATACCAATCTCTCTCCTGAAAATTGGTCACATGATTCTTTTCAACCACACGTGCTAAAATAGAGGCGAGTACCGCCTCACAAACATCTAACTGGCTTTCACAATAGACTCCGCCCGTATGCAAATGCGTCGGAAGAGCCTCCGGCTAGGGAGTGGGGTCGATCGGGCGCGCTGGGTCAACACGGGGCCGACCGTATTTTTGCGCGTCGTCAAAGTGAAATTAACGCGTTAGAATTGCAAATCATTCCGCGACAAAGAAATGACAAGGAGCCGACGGCACTGTAGATTTTTCTCATAACGCCCATTATCGTGACAACGTGCTCTTGCTTTGTTTTTCTGTTCAATATTGAGGGCCCCGGAGTTTGATTTTTTCGCGCCTGGTGTGACGCAAATGTAAACAGTAATACGGCAAGTGCCGGAAGGTAATGTCAATATCGAATTCCTTTCCATTAGCTATTCACTTCCACAAAACAAATTTAGATTTTGAGTATAACAATTTATGAATAGCAAATCCGTAAAACAGTCCGTAGGTACATCAAAAAGTGGAATTCAATAACGTATTTCAAGCGTGTCTCGGGGCTTTATGAGATTCGGAGTTCATAAACAGATTTATTATTGGCTCGGCATCGGCACCTATTTCAATAAAAGTGATAGAGTTGGATTGGATTTTGTATTTGACCGCGGAAAGTTTCAAACGAGTTTCGTAACTAGCTTAATACCCTTAAAGACTTGCGGTTGGCTCTGGTTGCGGGGGTTGACCGCCTTCACGGTGATCCCGGGGCCACCGTATTGGATGTCGGTGACGGCGGTGCCGAGCCTGATGTCCAGACCTTCGGAGAGCGCCACCGGGACACAAGAGTAGCCGTTGCGTACTGAAACAATACAAAAGCATTGTATTATTATTTGCCAGTTCATTTATTAAGGAATACCCAGATAAAGTGGATGCTAGGAAAAGAACGCGTCAGCTGCAGGCTGCGTCGAAACTCCTTATAAACCAGCGGTTCCTAAAGTACCTGGACCAAAAAAAACAAGTACAGGACCCACCTGTTGGTTTATTGCCATGAAGAAAGGGGCATAATTGGAGTATCTATGTGACTGAAGAGGGACTGTCATAATTTTACAAGACCATCCATTGAGTATTCGCACTCCGTAGCTTACTAGTGCGGACCACGACTCATTAGCGAGTAGAAAATCAACTAGAGCAGGCAGCTCAGTAGTTTGGACGAAAGAATAAATAGGCTTAACTTTTAAGAAATACTGTCTTCAGCCGTAAATAGATCTACTTATAGTAATTGATAAGAGTCCATGCAAAATGGGACCGCAACGCAGTTTTCAATTAGGTTGATAGCACCGCGCCGGCGTGCCTCTATTGTGCCTTAATAACTTTAAGTGGATATCTTACTCTAATTAAATTCATATGAGTACAGATGAAAGAAAAAATATTATGTTGGCGTGTTTTTTTATCTTATATTCTATAATTCAGTAGAAGTCAGGTTATGATGTTATTTATAGGTAGGTATTCAATATTATATTAATTAATAAATGTAACGTGATTGTATTTTGAAACCCGGAGTTTTCGCATTACTTTACTTTATTAGATTTGATTTCTTCAAAGAGTATTTTAATAGTATTTTATGCAATAGTTGTATAGGGTTCAAAAAGGGTGAGTGGCGTGTGTAACAATTTGAGGCGAAGCCGAAAAGTGTTAATAAAGACGCTATGAGCCTTTTTTGACCTACTTATATAACGTTGCATACATTACTTTGTCTACGACTAGGGATTAAATAATAAAACACAAAATAGTAAAATAATAAGTAACTGATTGTGCCGCCGCCGTTATTTCTTCTGGTGTCGAAAGAAAGTGTCGTCGTCATGCATTAATATTTTCCACTCCAAACTCTAATGAGAATGCTAAATATGCCACAACTATTCCAAGAATGCTAAACAAACACAGCAATACAGCATAAGAAAGAGCGGTAAGTTGGATCACTATCACAAATCACAAATGACAGTCCACAGAACGTAATCATAGACACGGTAATTTTTTTTCAACTGTCATTTACTGACTTGCGTTTTTCCTTATGTTGGCAGTAATTATTTTAGTTTTGTTATTGTTTCAAACCGTATGAATTCAGTTGCTTGTTAAGTTGGCAGTTTTGATTTTCTGTTGTAAATTTAGTGTTGTTTTTTTTATTTGTTGGGTTCACAGGGCACCTCTGTTAGTAGTTGCATTATATCACATAATAACCTTAGGGTCTTTATGAAAAATAGACTGGATAAACTTTTTTGAAATTGCATAAGACATGCCTTTATATACGTTTGCGGGACCATATAATTGACAGATAAAAGTACCAGAGTAGAAAATACTAGTTTATGCAACTGATACATAATGAGATCACTGATACATAATGAGAATTTTAGAAAACCTAATTATGTACAGTTGCATACACTACTTTATCTACGTTCATATCATAATTCTACTTTCGTAAAAGCAAAAAACCAATAATGACAACACTAATGGCGGCATTTCCAACCTCCGTCAACAAGACTTTTTTTTAATCATAGACAAACGAATGAAGTCCCTATTCTCATGTCACTCGAGATCAAATGTCGTACGGTTTATATTAAAAAACATACGACGTTTCGTAACGATAACTATTTTAATATCTATGGACACTAGAATAGAGACCCACTTGAGTTTTGACAGCTGCTCCAAATTTAAACTCATAACCTTACAAAAATCTGTACTGTAATAACATGTAATACGGTACAAATTTTACCTACTACCACAGATAAGAAAGTTCTCATAGTAAAATTGGTTGTCGTAATGCTGGTCATTTCCTACGGTTTCTGAACGCGTTTTAGAGCACTAATGATATGTGCGTAGATAAAAGATATTAAGCTACAAAAAATCAAATTATCGGACTTACAAAAACTCCTAATTTAAATCTGTCGACTAATCTCTACCCAACTCATTCATTCAGCCATATTACGAGTACTCCTTCATTCGTAACGTAACAAAGTAACGCAGTAATGTAATGTTACTGTCACAGCCGTAACGAAGTCAGACCCTCTTAATTTAACTATAGTATATAGAGCTAATTCAGTTATATTGTTACAATAGGTTGCTTAGTTAGTCTTAGACACAATGCAAAGAAAATAAACAGTACTTTTAGTTTCTGTTCCCTATGAATAATTGGTAATGCACAGGAAAGGGTGGTTGAAATGCTCATGGGCTTATTCACGTACGAATATTCTTCATAAAATGCGTAGCATGTGCCTTAATAGTGCTGTAAT
The DNA here is from genome assembly GCA_963556455.1 of Epiblema foenella. Taxonomy (NCBI): domain Eukaryota; kingdom Metazoa; phylum Arthropoda; class Insecta; order Lepidoptera; family Tortricidae; genus Epiblema; species Epiblema foenella. The sequence goes on along the minus strand of OY747107.1, from coordinate 12,907,749 downwards.
GGATCATCGGTTCAGGTTAGGGACAACCTACCTAAACTGACGATGCAGCGGAGCCACACCGTTGTCGCCAAAATGAAGTGAGTTATTTCAGTGTCTTAGTATCGTTCTATTTTTTTTATTCATATGTTAAGTCTTTACGGTGAAAGTAATGCTTATGCCTAATTTTGGGATAAGTTTATTTATTTATTTATTTGCAGAACAAACAGAGATGGATGTACATAAAGATTTACGACTATATAACTACAACTAAACATGCATCTTCCTCCTCACTAGTTCCCACTGATACATACAAAATTAGGTGTTGCCAGGTTTTAATAACGGTATAACTAAAAACAAGAAGAGGAGAGAAAGAGATAACATAGCATTATTAATAGTGCCAACTGCGCTTAGTTTGGGATTAGGTCGATCCGTGCAGGATCATCCACAACTATTTATTTATCTATTTCCTTATATTATTCATTCAGAAAAAGCACAGAAAGAACATGTTTTTTAAATTGGCTATTCGACGTATTGAATATAACGACTGAGACAAGCTAGTTATTGTACGCCTTACCAGGGATCGTTACCGGTTTTAAATAAGGTATAACCGGTTATAATTGCAATTCGCTATTTATATCGCTAAGGGTCTGATTAACGGTATAATCAAAACCGGTATTCAAATATATTAGCGGTTTCGCCAATTGACCTCTATTTGACACTTTACCCATAAAAACCATTACCGGTAATAGCTGTCAATAGAGATAGAGGTATACTCGATTATTTGTTTCAGAAAACTGGCGTCAATACGTCAAAATAGGTTTTCAATATGACTTGTCCTATTAAGAACAATGAGGTTTACCGAAATAGTATACAATATTTACTTCAAAACTCACTGTCTTCGAAATATACGACATAAAATTTTGGCAATTTTAGGCCCAAAAAACCAGTTTTTCGAACGTAACTTTTGCGAAGGTGAGTTCTTGAATTTTTAGAGACGTCAATAAGGAACAGTTACCTGTACATTTCAGATATGTAAGTGCATAAACAACATACTAATATCGAAATTAGAGGTTTTTGGATCATGTTTGAATAAACCATAAAAAAAAATCTTGCCAATTTAGATAAAGGATTGAAGAACCAATAACTGTTTGTGCCATAAATATATCTATTACGGAGCAACATCAACTCAAAATCGATAATAGCGCATGGAGCCCCTTAAACCCAGTTTTGTTATAAAGCATTGTAGCCGATATCATTCGTTTCCCCGTATGTAGAGGAAATTACGTAGCGCTACTAAAAGTTTGGCAGCGAAAATGTTAACGAACAGTTACAAAGAAAAAATTTTTAATGCGTAGATCTGTGTATCAATCGTACATTTAGGTATATGAAGTTAAAATACTGATAAATCTGCTAAACTGTGGCCCTTGGCTCTATACGGGTATTTTATCGTGGCTTAGTTTCGGACTGTTTGCGCTTCCAGCCAGTTGTGGCGACAAGGTGACTTTGCTGTCGTTAAATGGTACATTGTTGTGGGTGCAACCCACCGGACAGGACGATAGGAAATGTGCCCAGGAAAGCTTTCGTGAACAATACCATCTAAATTTTGTGACGCAATACAGTTAAAAAATAAAATAATATACTCGTGAGTTTATAAAACCTGTGTTTTAAGTAAAAAACCATCTCGTAAAATAAAGAGCTCTGATTTTTAACACAAACCAACCACCAAAGAATTCGATGTTTATCGTACATTTCAGCTACAGAGCTCTCAAAGCTAAATATGGAAATAGCGATTTTTTTTCGATTTCGCGATTGATCCCATAGTAGAAGTTGTTCAGTATAATCAAGATTTATATCTTCAAATTTTTTACAGTGACAAATAATCCACCCATAGGGCCGCAAACTGAAAAAGCACTTGAATATTGAAGAAAACGATAGTGCGAACGGAATTTGTTTTCGGTACACGGTAGATCCCCAGAATGCAATTACATATTTATAGATTTTGACAGTGATAAAAAATCCATGCTATAAATATTACAAAAAACCCTAATGTCAAATAATTAAATTATGAGATGACAACTCATTGTCAATTGTCACATATATGTCAAGTAGTTGTAAGAATTTTGTGGCGTAACGTAAGGCCTATCAAATTTCCCGCCACGACGCAGAAAGTTTGTCATGTGCACGAACACACTTGGAGAAATGTAGGGTAAACATACATTTACTTAGTTTAGTGGATAATTAGTACTCACATTATCATTATATTTAATTAACTAAGCATCGATGTAATTAAATGAGACCTCACCCATTCGAATCTGTTTACGGTCGTTATTAATATTTTTAAAGTCCTGATCAGAATCACCGTGTATATCTAGTACACTTTCGTCACAGTCGTCTAAACAATAAATCCGATAATGTAATATTAATTACATGATGAACAACTTGTACGTTTCAATATTCTAAGCAAGTAACAATGATTGAATATTCAATCATAATTAAGAAAATGAAGCTGACACTGACCTGCGAATCCGGCAAGCAAAAAATACCTTTATGTTTACTTATTATTCGACACAATAACTCCACTCTAATGCCGTATGTTACTCTGTTTAAATAATGCAGTGCAATGAAGGAACAATCCAACTAGTCGACAATTAAGCTTATTCTCGGTCGTTGGGTAGCATTCGATCCGATCCGTTTGGCTAATGACGGCATATACTCCGCGTCCGTTGTGATCTTGACATGTTTTTGGGTGCAATCACTTAGTCTCAGTATACTACTAATTAAATCTCTAATTCCTCTCTATGCAAAATCAATAACACGCAAATAAGCCAGACAACATTAGCATACGCTTAAAATTATGTCGTAAGACCGAGAGAGGAAATTGGCGTTTAAGAAATGAACGAGGTATTCCTGCATTTGTACTTGTTAATATATGTGAACATAAATTATGAAGGAAGTATAATAATAATTCCTTTTTTGCACGAATACCTACTTACTTTTTTTACGTGCACCTACCTACCTCGCACGAGCTGCACGATTAGGAGAAGCCTCATAGAATTATAATTAAGTTTACATTTACACCCAGGAACAACCTTAGAAGCATATAAATTATTTTCGCATTTGCAAACGTCAGAGTAGAATAACTGTTTAATAACAAATGGTGTATCCGAACCATTCATTATAGACAGTTTCAAAATAGTACACTCACTTAAAAATGAATTAAACATAATTAGCAACTAAACACAATTAAGAACAATTATTTTTCTTCAACTATGACATCCTGCATGTTATTAGACATTTTGGTTCTATGATCATTCCAATTTGCCATATATGATATGTATTATTATTGGAAAACGTGACTTAATCGCGTACAATACTAATTTATTTACCGCTTTCAAGGTCTGCCCTACGTTTCGAATGTATCACAACATCCGTGGTCGCGAGCTGAATGGTATGACCGGGTATCAACATCTTCTAGCGGTACGAGTTTTTAGAACTACCCGCACGTGGTCTTTATTAAACACTTTTACACTAGGGTTGTCACTCGCCCGACACAACACTACCAATAAAAAAAGTAAATAAATCAGTATTGCACGCGATTAAGACCCGTTTTTCAATAATAATGTGTGAAAATCGTGTAATTTTAAATCAATGTATAATATTTCGTTGACTAGTGGTACAAAAATTCGGAGCGCATTGAATAATACTTATGTCCCTCGTGAACAAAAGTTAAAGCATAGCAATTTACTCAAAGTACTCGGCCAATTTAAAACGTTAATTCAATATCGTTTTTATTGTAGCACTAACTACCCACAAACTATAAAGCTGTGCGTAAACTCGATACTAAAACAATATGACTTCCTGAGTCCCACCGCAGCGTAGTGAAAGACTAAATGCACAAACAACCTCACAATTACGTCGGACGAATTCCAGCCAGCCTAATACAGCAGACGGGTGCATTGTAAAAGAAAATACATTTGTGTTACGTCTTTCTTTGCAAAGAGGGCGGCTTTGGTGAAGTGCACGACCGTTCGAGAGCGGACCAATCGACATACAAGTCGAATTAACAAGACGTCGTTTACCGAAAGACCTGCCAATTTACCATCCACCTGCGGAGCAACAATGTACCTACTACCGTTACGAATTGCTGCAAATGTTACGCAAAATATGGAAATCTGAGACAATGTAAGTATTCACAATCTGAGAGAAAATTGTTAAATAAAAACCAAGTGCGGGTAGTTAGAAAAACCCGTACGGCTAGATGTTGATACCCGCTCACGCGAGTCAGCTCGCGACCACGGATGTTGTGATACATTCGAAACGTCGGGAAAAGCTTGAAAAGGGTAATTAAATTAGTATTGTGGGCGATTAAGTCCCGTTTTCCAATAATAGAGCCCTCTTTATGATTGTCACATTTGAGTTACATTAAAATAGCATCTTCTTGCAAGGATTGCGCCAAAATGTAATGGTTGCCAAAGAGGAATGTTCCGGCTATTATCGTTACAGCATTTAAGAGTTGAAGCATTTAAGATTGCTTTACACAATACCAACCTCGTGATTTGCATAAGCCTGTGTGATGCGAATTGGGAATAAAGTTAAACTTAGGCCATTACTTTTGTAGATAAGCCTGTTTATGCTGAAGCAGTGTGCTCAAATTAACGACCGTCGAATTTAATTCAGGAATCGGCCATTATCACAACACGGGGGCGAAATATTCGGCAATTCGTTCCCCAAAGAACATTAACTTAAGCGTAATTTAAATAATTTTACGTGGCGGTGAGCACAAACAGCTGTAATTAAAGGTATATTTTGCGAATGTACTAATAATAAATTACGAAGGGGCCACGCTTAGTGGACAAGATTAATGTAGCGAAAAAACATCGGAGCGATAGATGTTGCATGCCTAAAGAGTCCTCGTCTCAACGTTTCACTATTAAATTGTCCCACACTGGTCGATATAACATTTTGATTGTTCAGAGCTTTAAAAACCGTACTGTAAACTGTAAAAAGATCGCTTTGCAGCGGCTGTTCGCCCACAAGCAAACTTGATGTAATGGTATGGATGGAAAAAATATTAAATAAGTATATTAAATATTCGTATTTCACACAGCACGAAATTTAAAACTGCGAATTACGAAACAAAAGCCGTGAACGTGTTAATAATTTTAAATGGATGAACTGAAACAATACACTCGGACGCGCCTCCGTGATGAGAAATTAACAATTGAATTGACAAACATAACAATTGGATTCGAGCCTCCATTCGATTGCTAATTACTCAAACAGCCTCTGAAAAACTATGGCGAATTTAAAATTTAATAATTAATTATTGGGGGATGCCATTGTATAGGGAGTATTTCAATAAGAAAAATGAATCAATTAATGAATAAATGTATATTACCGTTAGTGTAACTTATCATAATAAGTAGGTACTAATGCGGTAAATTATTTTGTATATTATGTTAATAAAACTCCTTTATTCCATATAATACCTGTATTATGATTTATCTCAATAGTATTTTTGTACAATCAGTATGCTTATTGTGCATTATATTAATTTAGAATACTATAACAACTATTTTAACAATCGATAATTGCTTTAAGAAGCCTGCCTAACTTTTTAATTTTCCCTCTGCCAAGGCCGACCGCGGAAAAGGCGGCAAACAGATTAGTGACCCATATCGGCCACCCCGCTCCGAGGCGCCACTGTCTACGTGTCTACGACATCGGTATCGCCAAGGCTTCTGGCGATATGGATGCTTGAATCCCTTAATTTGATCGTATACTGGGTAATACATAAAATAATAAACAACCTTGACTGTGACTCTAACAATTAAAAGTTACATTTTATCAGTATCGAGATCCACCATTGATGAAAACTTCTATTACTAACCGACAAACCAGTCTGTCCACCTGGTTGGACGGTTAGTATTTTTTTTTAACCAACCAACCAACCTAGTTGGTTAGTTAGTGATATGAAATCTACTGAACTTTCACCAGATCATCGTCTATGATCATACTACTATGACACCAAACTTGACATATATTATGGTAAACAAACAGTTATTTTATAGTATAATTTGATGATTAATGTGGGTTTATGGGTTAGATCGTGGCAATAATCTTTAGACTTCATTGTGTCTGTCGCTAGCCACCCAACTATAGTTCTTAGTCGATTGGCATAAGGTAAAGTTGGTATAGGTATTTTAAACTAAAGGTATTTGTAAAACCAACGATGTATAACTTAGTGAAATCGGTGTTTTTTACGACTCTGTTCGTTTCCATGACAAATTCATCATAATTTTATATTCCACATTATAAAAGAACAGCACGTTTTTTTATACCAACTTTATTTTAAGTGACTCGTTAGCCTGCATAAGTACTTTAGGTACAGAGGAAAAAATCGTAACAAAAATTAATTTTAGGCTAAACCGATAATACATATCATCACAGCAGTATTATGCACGGTAAGAGAGAAGTGAAATGACTTGATCCTAAAAACGTTAGCTTTAAAAAAAGATTTTTTTTAAAGCTTACGACGCCATAAAAATCGTTTTTTTTTTGTTAAAATTCAACATAATGTCAACTGATCAATTAAACATATAGTTGATATAATCAATTAAATAATTATGACCCATCTGGTTTTGTGGGAAGCTTAAGACGAATTTATTAAGCTGTCAATTAATATCTTGATACACTTGATTATAAAATGTAATGTGTTAATTAGCGCTCTATAATGGTCACAGAATAAAATGCCATGTTCCACTGTCATTTTACGTTGAGTTGGGCTCGTGCCAAAGATTAGGGTTAGGAGCGATCGCAAGCAGGCAAAAAGATAAAAAATACCCGCACACATCCGTCAAACTCTACTAAGAATTACTCACATTTCAAGGTTTATTCAAGCATGACATCTTGCTAATCGAAGTTTTTGTAATTTTATAATTTCAATATTCTGAACTCTATATTGTATAATAACAGAAATTAGAAAACAATATATGGCTGCGGTCTATTATTGAGACATACATTATCGTGATAATAATAGACCGTAAAACGATACATTTACATGCAACATTGATACCGCATTATTTTCATACAACATTGCTGTTGCCGCGAATGTTATAATGGCGTTTTGTCTCATTATTTACTTAAAAACGTTTCTCCCGCAGCTGTCATGCAATCTCCGTCTTTACTCGCATGTTTTCGCATAATATGTACGTTTCGTTATGGGTTACATTATATGCGTTAAAACTGCACTTCATTTGTTTAAAAAAACCCTTCCCAAAAAGACACGGTTTTGTTATACACAATTTAGGCTAATCGACTTGTGTTTGATGAGGGTCTATGAGGTCGCGTGAGATCCGTGCACGGAAGGGCACTACAACTTGGCCCATTATTCGGACAGACGCGCTCCGACGCCTCGCCTTTTAGCCCTTTGACGTGGAAAGGCCCCATTAGCATTGAGCGGCTTGTTGATCTCGCCTGTTAATTACTGCCCTCCACTTTAACTAGCAGTCTGTCTACTTAAGCTTGACAATCCGTAACACGATGATGATCCCGCTCATAAAACAACATAATTCATTTCCAATAAAACAAACAATAAAAATACAGACACGTTGGGTTTAATCAGCATCAACAAAGAATCCGCGGCGAAAGATATTCAAATGAAGAACGAGCTTGATTCACGACAGGGATGAAGCTTGGAATCAAGGCAGCGGAATCGCCGAATAAAACTGTTGATTACGTACCGCGCAAAGTTACGCTCCGCCGATTGGAATTTTATTTACTCGGTCGTACGAAAAACAAATATGATGGCTTTTAATTTATGAGATACGCCCGATGGACCTCTGACGGTTCGGTACGAGGCTGCCGGTTGCCAAGTGTTTCAAGTGTATTTTTTACGTATTATTATTGCAACTTAGTTGCGTTGTGACGACGATTTGCGGCCCGATGGAGATAGCCTATCTGTCATATCGTGGGTACCGTTTGACAGGTTTATTGCGATCGTTTGTAACGTAACTGATATACAATACAATTAGTATAATAACGATTATAATATTGGTGTACGTATTAATAATATACAAAATTTTTACAGACTTTTACTGTCGTCGGGTGTGCTTGCTAACAAACTATGGATGTAACGTCCGAAATAAATATTATTTTTATTATCTTTATTTATTTTCCTTCTTAGGCTAGGCTTTTGTAAAAGCCAAGCCTAAGAAGGAAAATAAATATCTTTGTAAAAAGTAAAATATAAAAATACACTTACATAACATAAAAATATTATAACCTCCTAACCTAGGGTGCCGCCGGCAGCGAGGCGGGGCCTAAGCTACCGGTGGTTAGGGCGACAGAGAGAGGAACCTCCTGACATTCCGCTCCGTGTTCAGGAGTACCGCCTTTTGTATCTGACACTTGACCCAGCCATCTAGCGAGTCTCTTGAGGTATTTATTGGTCGAGACTCTTCGCTATAAGACCGTTCGAGAAACGACTATCGGGACAATGATCGTTGAATCAACATTTCACATAGCGGTCACCGCGTGTGTCAAGTCTAGGTAATTGCTGACTATGTTCTTCTCGGCCTTCACCAGGTTCTCGTCATGCGGGATAGTGCTGTCAACAAGCACTGCCTGGCGTTTCGATCGATCTGTCAGCGCGATATCAGGTTTATAATATTATTATTATTATTAATTTCAAACCACACAGCAAGCCACGCACGCGATAAATTTTACAAATAAGAAGTTTTTTTATATTTGATTTTTTATACCTTTGTAATCCACTAGAACATAAAACACTTTAAAGATAGATCACATCCCTAGTTAGCGAGCAGCAGTGAAGCGAAGGTAAGTAAGCGTGTTGTTCTTTTAGGTAATTTGTTCACGGTCGTACCGTAAATGGTCGTTTAAAAGTAGATCACTCATGCGCGGCTGCCCACTACACATCGTCGATTTTATCCGTCTTGACACTTAAGATATCTGAATAAACGTATCGCGGACACGTATCTCGGTGCCATTTATCGTATAATGGTACGTACCGACGCATAAACTTAATTGGCTAGCTTAGCGATAAAAAAATACTATTACTCCTCGTACGATTCCACTGAGACAGGCATTAACTTTTAAGGTTTTTAAAGCTAATGAAGACTGAGTCAGTTACTAATTAAATTCATAGTTAAGTACCCATGAAGGAAAGCACTAATAGTTAACACGCATATCGGAAGCAGAATCTCATCGCTACACAAATTAACGCTGCATCGTCGACATTGTTTACTTAATCAGTTTATACTCCACTTGACGTTCAACTAATTATGTTATTAACTCAAATAGGGCGAGGAATCTCCTACATTATGCTACACATATGCAGACACAGACTAGATACCTACACACATTCGACGGGTAAATAAATTATTCTAACTCGGATAAAGATGGGCAAAATGCTTTAATCTGCAAAATTAGTTGGGCAAATCAACTTTTTCAGCCTTACAGCGTACAGTAACATCGATATTGTTAATCTAAACTACTAAGCTAAGCTAAACTGACACTTTTTAGAGCCTTCTGCACCACCTTCTATACAGCTAGTCTATGGACACAGTATACGCAAAAACAGTACAACGCCCTTCGTGTACAATATAACAATGCCTTCAGGGTGTTGATGGGGCTACCCCGTTTCTGTAGCGCTTCAGGGATGTTCGCGGAGGCCAGGGTAGATTGCTTCTATGCCACAATGAGGAAACGATGCACATCCCTGGTGCGCAGGGTTCGGTCTAGCTCCAATAGCATCCTGGGGGCATTCGCGGAGAGATTTGATTTCCATTACCTGAATCATTGTTATATGATTCATGTAGTGGCAAACAAACCCCCCGTGTGGTTGCCGGGTAAGAATTGCGCCACCCCATCTCTTTCCGTGGGTTTCGTAGGAGGCGAATAAGGGAAAATCGGAGGGTGGGCAGCAGCATCCTTCGATCATTACCACCATCAAACTGCGGTCGCCAACCCGCTTGCCAAGCGTGGCGACTATGGCAAATCCCCCCCAAATTGGGAGAGGCCTATGTTCAGCAGTGGACGTCTTTCGGCTGAAATGATGATGATGATGAGTGGCAAACAAATCCTAGTACGTAGCTTCCGCGTGTGAGGGTAAATTGCTGCACACCTATATCATTTGGTTTGGCCCTCAACTGTAATCTTTATTTTAGTTTGAAATATTAATTTTAGTTTTGATTATTTTATTTTTAATTTTAATGTTAATTTAATTGTATCGATAATATGATCCCAGTTGGTCGAATAAATGAATTTTATTATTATTATTAAACAAAGTCACTTAAAATATAGCTAAGGAATCGCAAATCACAATATAGGTATTTACTATTGGCGTAGTTTTATTGTCATCAATGCTCGACAGAAGGATACGAACGGTATAAAAAGATACCGAAATCAGATCGGGCGTATGGACGTCTCCATCGTGTTTAAAGTCGCCGACGTCAAGGACAAAAAGGAGGTTTTGCCTTGTAAATCAGCACGTCAGGCGAGCGACGGCCGCCGGCGGGCGCGCAGGCAAATCGGAGATCTCGCACACCATCAGGGCTGTGACAATAAGGGAGGTTACGAATGATAGGATAGTGAAATATCTTCATTTATAAATATGTATAAGCTACACGTAACAAGTACCTTTAATTAAATTAATCCCAACTACTTGAATATAAAAAAAAACATACAGCCCGATTCACCTTAATCAATAAAATCCATTCAGTAGTTTAGATGATTCGAAGAAATAAACACATACGTGCTCCGTGCTGAATAATATAATAATATAATATGGGTATGTTTTATGAAAACCAACATGGCTTTTGGCTTTTGTTAAGAATTTTCTCTAATTAAGTACTTAGTTGGGAGAAAATTCCGCAAGATCTTCTCCTTAATTTTATGATTTTTCTTTCATCTATTCTCTATAAACGCCTCATCATCATCATCTTGGCATGCCGTTGCCAATTTCTCAAGCTAAATATGAAGATAACAGCTTTTCTAGCACAACAACACTTTGACATAATAATGGCAGTTGGCCGGAAGTAATGGTGATCATGCTACTTTTAGCATGATCACCATGACACCTCTGCCTCTGCATGGGCCTCTGCCTAGCAGTGGAACACCCATATAGGCTAGAGCAAAAGAAAAACAACCTTGTTATATAGGTTTATTTTTTCTTCAGCAATATGCATAAGTGCATCTAGGGTCTACCACAAAATTGGTTATATTGTTGAAAATGGAAAAAGAATACCTAACGCCCGATCCTCTCGTCGGAGCCGTTATTATATCTACCAAATTAATATCGAACAATTCTGCCACTCGCACGTTATTAAATTCAAGAGCAGAAGCATATTATGTAGAATCTTGGCAAATATTTGCTGCATCAAAGAAGGGAACTTGCGTACTAAAGCAAACTGGGCGCGATTATTACTCTCATTTCATAAACATTCCCCATACACGAAATTATTATACACACCTACAATACATAATTATAATCGCGTTTTATTTCCAGAGGGGTAGAGTCTGTGGCCTTATGGGTTTCCATCATACAACTACTTCACTTTTGGAAACACCGCACCATCTTTTAGTACGATTAGTAGGATGCATAACATATACGTTTTTCCCGGTAGTTTAGGTGAAATGACTAACAGCATACTGAAAGATGGTGGTAGTTTCCGAAAATCAATTTAGCAGGCAGAGATATATAGTGCTCCACTTGCTACGGCCTTGAGAAGCCTCTCGGGATTCATTCACTTTCCTAAAAATAGAGGCTTTTTGAGGTGAGTACTTTGTTAAGAATTTTCTTTAATTAGGTAGGAGAAAATTCCGTTAGATCTTCTCCTTAATTTTATGATTTTTCTTTCATCTATCCTCTACAAACTCCTCTATCCTCATCATCATCACCTTGGCATGCCGTTGCCAATTTCTTACGCTAAATGGAAACATAACGTGCCTACATATTTTTGGCCGAATATAGCCCATATACTATTTCATACGTAACGATTATACATGTATGTAGATTAGTCCATGTTTGTTTTGGATTGAGTGTTTATGATTGTAACAGTTTTGATTATTTAGGGTAGGTAGCTGTTTAAAAGCGTTGTGTTCGTTTGGGCACACTAATAACATGAGATTATCCTTTACAACAACCTGGCAAATATTGTCCACGAACATAACTAAATTAAGACAATGAGATGTGTTGTGAGGACTATCAAAGTTTACCGAAGGACCCAGCGAAATAATATCCGGCGATATAATAGAAGCAAATGTGATTTCTCAGTCCTAAACTAATAAATAAACAATATACGTACATATTCTAACTTCCACCACCGATTCTACCACATCTTCTTAAATATCCTGTCACACTGTAAATTTGATATTGGCGATGCGATTTATAATCGTACAGTGGAACTATTAATTGGTGTTTAAAACGCGTTTTCCGAAGAAGGATTAACATCGACTGAAAAGCTTATTTCAATTGTCAACTGTCAAGTCACCGACTGATATATCAGATGTCAAGAGACGTGGATATCGCGGAACAGAAGGAGAGAGAAATCGGAAGCCATCCTCGGCCTCAGGACCTAGGATAAGCAATTAACACACCGGGCTGGATGGAAGGGTGAATCATCGTCAAAAGTTGATTATATTTAAAAGAAAAATGAAGAATATGCTGTGATATGAGGTGTCGTGGTGTAAAAGCGGACCCCGAGCTCATATTGAATCATCGCTAGGAGGATAAGGATTCTGTGATACCACTTTCATTTCCACACTTCGGTATCAAATACCCACACGAGAAGTACTTCAATCTGTTAGCTGACAGGTACATGGAGTAAATATACGTATTGCTATGTCATACTAACACTATGCAGTTGTTGTTTCTTTATGTATAGCATCAACAAGTGACTATATATTTAGGGCGATACAGAAGCACAGCAATTGAATTGCAACCCAGGTGCAAAATGGCGGTTCTGATGCAGTTGAGGTAGCTGGATCAAGAGTACTGCGCAGTTGGTCTGCAGATTTCACACAGTTGACGTAACATCATTAGACCTGCCATTTTACAGCTGGATCAACTCAAAATATATTAAACGTAAACATATAAAATTTGGTACATCTATTAAGATAGTTAAGGCTAACTAGATCCCCACATTTCACGAACATAGCTCAACCGGTTATTAAGATACAAACATCTAAAAATCCTCGGGGTTTCTCTGCGTGATAGAATTAGGAATGAAGCTATCCGTAGTAGAACTGGGGTCACCGATATAGCCTTCAAAATTGCGAGACTTAAGTGGCAGTGGGCAGGGCACATTGCTCGCAGAACTGACGGTCGATGGGGCCAGAAACTGCTTGAGTGGCGTCCACGCACCGGAAGACGAGCTGTCGGTAGGCCTCCGACAAGGTGGAGTGATGACCTGGTGAAGATCGCGGGAATCCGGTGGAAACGAACGGCACAGGACCGGTCTAAATGGCGAGCCTTGGGGGAGGCCTATGTTCAGCAGTGGACGTCTTTCGGCTGAAATGATGATGATGATGATGATCTAAAAATCTGATTTATTCCACTGACCCATAGATACAGGAATGACCTAATATCAAAAATCTGATCCACTTCCAGGATACCTAGCAAGTTGAAATTTGGCATGCAGTTGGGTAATTGTGTAGTTATGAACTTAAGACAAAGAAACAGTGTTTTTTTATGATTTGTAACATTTTACAAAAACAGTTTTTTATTTATACAATTAGCGCCTAACGCGAATTTCTAATAGCAAAAATGAATTTTAGTTTCGAAATCTAGACCTAGCACAATATCGTTTTAACAGTCCTAATGTTATTTGAACCATATAGTATCGTATACAGTCAGAGCTAAATTTCAGAGCTAAATTTCAGAACAAAAAGTAATGATATCCCATCAAATACATAAATGTGATATGAAAGCCAAGTTCAATATTAATAATATACGTCGTTATTGACTTCGCAGACAAAAGAATTGATGTCTAAATAGGTGCCAAGTTCTGTGTAGAAAATCCTGAAATTTATTTCACTTGGGATGTAATTCAAGGTCAGGATTTGACTGTGCAAAACGGCTTACTTTAATCAAAAAGTGCAGGATTTTTTCATAACTCCTATGACTATAAAGTTGAATCCTCAGAATCAACAAATGTAAAGCAGTTCCAGTATTTTCAGTTTCCCAAAAGTGATTGTAAGAAGACATCCGACAATATCGAATATATTATAATCGAATTTGTAACAAGATTGAATGAAGAAGTGACCTTAATCGATACATATAAATTTTCAGGATGTATAAAAATAATACTTTGATCTTTTCAGAGCGCAGCACAAAAAACATTCAATACATGAACAAAACACAAACGCGCTATATCTCTACGCCTTAGAACTCAAGGCGGGCTTATAAACGAGCGCCTTTTGAAGTATTTTCCATTACATTAGGTAAGGCGCTAATCTCGCTTTTTTTTACGTTCGGCGATGTTCCATCGGCGTAAGCAAATATTAGCAGAGAGCATTGAGGAAGTGAGGACCGTTTGTGAATTTGATTACGAGGATTTCAGGTAGGTACTCCATGACATAAACACTTGCTGGGACGCAATTTAAATTGGAAGACGGCTTCGTAAATTTTAATATGGATGCTCTTTCGTAATGTCAACTTCCTGGTTTTAAAAATATTTGCCATAATCCTTACATGATTCCTACATAAAAGAAACAGATCGATTACCTTCGAAGTTGAAGGTGTATATTATATAGAGCTTTAAAGACAAGGGAGGAATAGTGCAGTGGGTTGTCTCATTTGTAAAGTCAACCAATTTGATTTCTGGGCCACTTCGTAACTTGTCACAGAGGAAATCAATATGAAATCCGCTAGAGATCTCATATTAATGCCACTGTGATAAGGTAAGAAGTGGACCAGAAATCAAATTGGTTGACCATAAATATACATCTTAAGGCCGTGTAACGAGGAATATATTGAAACGCTATTCTTCCCAGACGAAAAAAAGGCTTGATTTTCAGATAAATGACTCTTGACTATATGACTATGTTTCTGACTGTGACATGTTTTGGCTATTACATGCTTGCTTAAAATTTTCTCGATAGAAAAAAAATCCAAAGTTGAGTCTTTGATTTCCTTTTTTCACTCAGCCTACTAAAATAACGCATTATTAAATGACATAATTAAATTAAAATAATAGTATTTTACCTCATCTAAACTCTGTCAAGAGAACATTTAATAAAACTGCACACAGACAGACATTTATCGAGATTTGTCTAAAAAAAGCCATTTCCGAAGAGTGTTACATCCCGTTTTGTCGTGCGCAAAAGATATAAGCGTATCTCTTTCACGAGAGGCGTGACTGACCGAATTGAGACATCCCCTTAAAGCCATAACTGATGTATCAGATTGTATGGCCTATAAAATAACGGCGTTGAAGTATAATGTGCGCTCAAAACTAACTCATTTTGGTTCGCAAACATATAAACTCGGTCCATACGTGTCAGTAGCCCGTGCAGCATTGGGGAATAGTCCACCGTATTGTGTAAATCTGCCAGCTAAGCCCGCGGAAGTGTCGCGGTTTATAACTCGTAAATCAGGAGGCTTATCGGAGCCGGCGGTCGCCGCCGTCCGCGAAATATGCAACGTGGACGCGAATATTACAGTGTTAGAAGCGACGTTAGAATCTAGGTCGAATTTACTATTTGTGAAAGAGGATATTTACTTCTTACACTAATGTAATCTATACCAATAATATTAGCTTCATCAAATTATGGAGTCAGTTTCATATTAATTTGAAAGTAGGATCCTACGATGGTATTAAAACAAAAGTGCCTGCCTGACAGGCCTTAAACAGGCCATAAAATAGTAGGAGATTTGAAGATAGGAAATCCAATTTTAGGAAACTGGTAAGCATGTAAAGCAATGAAAAATAAAATGACCTACAGAAAATATACTGTGTCGAAATATCACAGTCCAATATTCCCAAAGTGGCCACATATTCCACTATTTCCAATCAAGTTACTAAATTTTGATGTAAAGATTTCAGTAGTCTAACAAACATGTATTAAATTTTCTCTTGAAAACAAAACACTTAAAAGCTCTAAAAAGTCCCCAAAGAGTAATGTTCTGGTGACGGCAGCACGACAAATTGTGAGGCTATTGTGAATATGTGTGCTAGTGCAATTTCATGATTCCGTTTTATCATGCAGATTAGTGGGTCGAATCTCTACGCTTTCTATGTGAAAATTAGCCACGCTCTTTACAAAATCAAGATATATACCCCTATAATAGCACTGAAAAGGTTTAAAAATTACATAAACCCTAGATTGAAAACTATGCCGGACTAAAATCAAAAAACTATCAGGTAATCCAAAAATAGAATAGTTTCTGTGTCAGATGCCGCATATACTAAATAAAAAACTTTAAACAAAATTCCGTTTTGCATATCCACCGGTATTATACATTCTGCCATAAACCTTTCCCAATGCAATATTTCCCACCGAATAGCGCAAATCAAACAATAGGATGTCAAAACTACAATATGGAAAGTGGGCGTCATATTTACGATTGACCATTAGTCAAACAATATCTGAGTAACATCCGTATGCTGCCGCCGCAATGTAAACCAACTGACAAATAAAAATACGTGAGCAAAAGCTCAGCCTATCCTTAACTAAGCACTAAAAAAAGAGTGAGAAAGATAGCACTCTCTAATCGTACAATTTGATTCACAAAAAACCTCGAATGTGAACGTTGGATAGAGTGAATGGCATTATTGGACATTCAGCCGCGCGTAAAATCTATTGCACTGAAAATATCTGGTCGGGAGACTAGAACGTTCAATTACTGACCGTGTTCAAAAAGACAAATCTTTGTTTTATGCATGAGTGAGGCGGTAAAGGGTAGTGAATTGATGCCCGTAGCAACTAAGTTACTAGTTGAGTAGGATTAAGGATATCCGCCAAGAAATGTATATTGTGACGAGATATTAATATCATGAATATTAAAGTTATAGCTCGGCCTCTTTATACATAATTTATTTTTACAAACAATAGTCCGAAACGACTTTTTCACTGAGATTCAGAAAGGGTTGTGAACTATTTACAATATTCCTGGTAAGTAGTTCTTACATATTTCTAAATCTGCAACAAATTGTGTCTACAAGTAAAGATATACCTAAAGCGATAATCGTAAAAAAAAAACAAATGCTTGTACCCATGCGTACGAGATTGACAGACGTCCAGACCCCGATTAGATATGCCACGCTATCCGCGGGTCGGTCATCCCGTGGTTTTGTATGTAAATGCATACGTCACACGGACGTCCCATGCCAGACGGTTTTTGCATGCAACTGACGCCTCAAAAACTGAAATAGGCACAGGATAAATGACTACTTTTTTCTGCACAATTTCCCTTTCTGCGTAAGCATCTATTTACATTTATAAAGTATTTGATAATTATTTCTTTGATTCTTTTTTCATGCCTATCACACTGATTTGTTTCATAATCATTGTTCCAATTGACAAAATCTATCCACAATATCTTTAAATTTTTTTCACCTCAGCAGCTCGAACAAGCCTATTTTGTTGCGAGAAATCAGTGAGCAAAATGAGTTTTTGCTCACTCCGTGAGACAAAGTAGCTTTTTAAGTTTGTACGGCACGAACTGCCATTTTAACAGTTCGGGGTCTATTACAAATTGGACTTCATTCGCTCTGTCCCTTTCAGTTCATTACGAAAAAAGAGATTGCCAAGAAATAGGTCGATTCATTGTTCAACATCGCTTCCACATACAATTTTTTTTAGTAGACCTCCAAAACGCGCTAAGTATGAAGACATTCGAAAACTCATAAATTATCATGAAAAAATGAAAATGCTTTATTAGTGAAAAAAAAGAAAGGTTAACAAATACAAAGTTGGACTCTCCTTTTAAGTAATACATACAATTGTGTCAGGAGACTCCGCTCTTCCATAAATCACGTAAGGGTGCAACTAATACTACAAAAATTACTATTTTTACAGTAGGTATCATAATACTAATGTCGCTTAATCTAAAATTAAATTAATTAGTGTGTTGTGCGTGCGTGCGTGCGTGCGTGCGTGCGTGCGTGCGTGCGTGCGTGCATGCGTGCATGCGTGCGTGCCTGCGTGATCATAACTAGAAAATATTAGTGATCAGTGATGACAACTGCATTTAAACAGTGCGTCTAGTTTTTAGTGTTCACGCGAGCTGGTGCGCTGACATGCTGAGATGTGCCCATGTCTGTCGCGTCTAATCTCGCGTCGTGCGCCTGAAAGTTGTGTTGGAGAGAAAATAAAACAGTGTGTTGATGAATGCTGAATTAAGTTTTCTTCCTGATTAATTACCAGACGCGTATGTAAAAGCCCATGATATTATTAAACTTTAATATGTTCTCACTGCTGAGGTGAAAAGTTGTATGTGTCACACACGAGCAAAGTTATTTGCATCTCGTGCTATTGATTCCCTTCCTACGCTCAAGATTCTAACTTTGAGTTACTCGCTACGCTCGTGATTCAATTTTAGCATCTTTCGCTTGTTCGGGAATCAAAATCAGCACTCGCAGCAAAAAACAACTTTGCTCTCTTGTTGCACAAATAACTATTTTTGAACTTTATGAATGGTGTTAGAATTAACGTAATTTAATGCAGATAATAGTGGTTCTATTTTTTTGCAGCATCATAACAGGTTAGCTCTTAATTTTGCTTCTAATATTCAAACACACGTATTCATAACAATCAATACAAAAATCACAACCTCATAACTAATCGTATATAGGATATTTCAAGATAATGAAAATAAAACAATTACATCCGGATTGTAGCTCCAGTGATATATAGTTGACAACTCAAATCTTGAACAAAATTTATCGTTTCAGTACAAGGTACAACTAGAGTTGCTATTGGCAATTAATTATCAGTTAAGACGGACTTGGTGCGACACGTTCTCTGAAAGGGCATTAGGCGTGTGTAGTATTGAGACCAGTTTCTCCGTATACGGTATAGCAATTACACCTAGGTGAAGACCGGAGCCTTAGGCGTCTTCGCAGATTGATATCTCCCAGGACAAAAGAAGCGCTCAGAGAATAATAAGGCTTCAGTGCAAGTGAAATGATCTGCTTCGCGAGACGGCCGCTTTAAAGTAGCATTTGCTAAAAGCCTCTCTATGTAGCTGAAAAGTAGTGCATTTATTACTTTTTTTTCTTAAGACATAGCATAGTGTAGTTATGCTGCACGACTATCTATTTAGTTCTAATAGATTTTAGTACATCACGTTTATGTTATGGTTAAGAAATGATTTCTTCTGATGGGATGGCTCCTAATACTTTGGACATTTATATCGATTAGGCACTTTAATTTAGCGTAAACAGGAAAAAACAGCAGAGACGACACTACAGCAATCAAAAACAAGATGTGGCGTACCTTTCTTTCAGTATTTCACCACTACTTTATTACCAATGTGTAAATTTCAAGGAAAACGATGGTACAGTGGAAAAACTCGAGCTATTTTGCGGATACCGTACGACTCGTTCAAAGTATATATATATACCGTAAATATACCGCTACCGTAATATACCGCTGGCGGAAGTATCTGTCGGTTAATACGGATTCTTATTTGGTAAGACATGCTCCCAACAAAATATTAATATAGCAAGTTATATGAATTTTCAGAAACGTTAGATAACAAGCATAGAATGGACGTATATATTACTTACTAAACTAGTGGCTCTGTGAGCTGTAGACCTCGTGAGTGATTTTTTTATCATTTCCAAAATCTGACATTATAAAAAAGATCAATTATGAATATCGAACCTGCTAACATAATTTCACAAATTGTTTAAAAAAAATTGTTTTTGGAAATTTCCGAAAACCGTCTCGACAAAAAAAAAACTATATAATTACCGGACCTGCAGGCGAATCACGTAACTCTATGTACTAACGGTAGATAGATTTTACTGTCAATTTTGAAGTATAAATGTATGAGCTGACAATTAAAATTTGACATTAAAATCTATCTAACGGTAGTACAAAAGTTACGTGATTACCCCGCTGCTCACAAAATTTCACGAGAATCGTTTGCGAAATGCGACCTGTAGAGGAGAACAAACCGTTGATTAAATATATATTTTTTTAATTTGCAAAAACTTATTCGACAAAAAAAACTGTATTTTTATCCAACCTGCTCACAAAATTTCACGAGAATCGGTTGAGAAATGCGATCTATAGAGGAGAACAAGCCGAAATTCGCCCGCAAAAACTTACAAAATTATTGATAAAAAAAATATTTTTGGAAATTTCTAAAAACCGTCTCGACAAAAAATTCTAGATAACTAGCGAACCTGGTCACAAAATTTCACGAGAATCGGTTGAGAATTGCGACCTGTAGACGAGAACAAACGGAAATCCGGAAATCCGAACATACGAAAGCATTTTTGTACGAAAGCTGAAGCAGAGGCCTTCGTTTCACTCGGTCAATTATGTTAAGGAGCTATCATGTACATGTTTCTAGGGCAATATAGTAGATATTGCCCTAGAAACATATACATGACGTATAACTTGTGTGATAGACAAGTCATCACACAAGTTTTACGTTTATAGAAGACTGAGGGGCAAACACGTATTGGTATAAGATTATGTTAGCTAAATATTCCTTCTTTGTTTGACCAACATTATTGGCGCAACATCTATGCAGTACAGCATCATTTGAGAAATAATGCAAAGTAGCTCCGTTGCTCTCCGAGTCCATCCAGTGCAGGACCTTCGTAATATACTCAAGCACGTTTCGATGCAAATACGAGCATTTATGCGAGTAGCCTACAATGGTCATTACCACGTTTCAATTCGCTCAGAATTGCTTCGCACTAAACAGTTGAATAGCGTAAAATGAAACCTGCGAACGGACGGAGCGAGCAAGCCTCTACCCATATGTTGCACACGAGGAATATTCATGGCTCGCCCAGTAAATGGAGTAGCACAGCCAATTCAATAACACGCAACTAACGCCACGCCGGGAAAAGGCTATAAAGAAATCGGTAAGCGGACATTCAATCGCGAAATATGTACTAACCAATAAGTTGAAATGCAAAATGGTATGATATTTTAAACGCGCGGCAGACAGCTCGCAGCGGATGCCAACGCAGTTGCTAGTTCCCAGAGGCATTAAGTTATTAGCTAAGTACTTTGTCCCGATACACGGTCAGACAGGGCACTGAACATTTTACTCTGCAATTTGAATTCAATGGACGGAATTAGGGAACGTGTGTGCAACGCGTTCATCTAGAGACGACTGAGTGAAGTATCCATATTAAATTAAATGTGGATTGCTCCCATGTTAACTATTAAAAATAGAAAAAAGATCGCATTTTAGTTGACAGAGAAACCACATCTAAAATCGATTTGAGATTAATCGTCAGCTATTAATGAGATACGGATTTCTTTGTGTGATAAAAAGGTACTCCCACTACGAGAATACCTTAGTTATAGTAAGTGTACTGTACTTACTATAACTAAGCCATTCGATTATGGATGGGGGAGATTCCGTTGTGAACAGTTGTTGGTGTATTGGTACTGTACAAGATATTTGAGCTGAACTTACTACTGCAATTATGAACAGTGTTGTCTTGTACAGTTAAGTATTGTAGATAGATTCTTAACTTAACTAACGTTTTTTTAATCGCATCATGTAGCTCCTAAAACGGTTGTCGTGTCGCGGACGGACGTAAATCCGCGAGGAGTTGATTAGCTTAATTGACGCCATTAATCGGAGCAATCGGGACGATGGGCGTATCGTGTTTAATTAACTAACGAACGCACGGACATTTGATTATCTTAATGTAGATGCGACGCTGCGGCCGATCGGTGCGAAGCGCCGGGTGTCACCGATTCACTGATGGGATTTTGTTTTGCAACTGACAATGTCATCCAATTGGCCCAGCTATACTGTATTTATTATACCAGTATAATGTAAACATAAAAATAACTCGAACATTACTCAAAAACTTCTTGATGGATTTAGACGCGGTTTTCACCGACATTGATTCTTCGGAATGGTTTTGGTATATAATTTATGTATATTTCTCAAATGCATTATATTGTAATCCTTGCAAAGTGCGGGGCGGGCGAAAAAAATAGGGAAAGATAGTGCCATAAAAATACACACGGATAGTACAGACGGATATTCACTCTCAAACTGATATCCCAATGAGTGATAGTTATTCAAAACATTAGGATCAATGTATTTTTTTGCAGTCTAGCGGTCCCTGGGATCCCCGGGCTCATTACAAAAGAATGCTATTGTTTATTCTTTTCGCCGGGAGACGACGGCTTAATCTGAAGTTGTCCCTTTAAGGTACATTAATGTAATTTGTTTACATAAATTGTACTGATATATAATGAGTAAATAGCAAGATTCATACTCAAATACAATTACAATACAAATACTCTTTATTGCACCAGGCATAAACAACAGGCGGTATTACGGCTAAAGAGCGATCTCTTCAAATCAACCTTTGGATACAAATGTGTGTGTCCACTTACAACTGCGGAAGCATGTTATCATCTGTACTCCAGTCATTGCAAATGCATTTGGTTCCATTTGCTACAATCTTCAAGGCCACGGGTGATGTACCGAGTTGATAAGTGTAGATAGCCTTGGGTCTAGTTTGTAATTAATTATAATAAATACGTCACGTAATCGCGTCCAGTCCAGAAGTCGGACGGACGTCGGTCGGGTAGTCGACGCAAATTAGCGAGTGCGCGCCGCGATAGTGCTGTTTGTATAAACAGATGTGCCGCAAGGCATATACTTTTGCTTGTTTTGAAAGACACATATCTGCAAAAGTGATTTACAGCACACTATATGTAGTGCGTTGTAAATCACTTGTTATTTTTTATATGGTCGTTAGTTGTAGAAAACTATATTATAATACCAGTATACAATTTGCTTGTAACTAACATAAATAAACAGGCTTTATTTAATATGTATATTATAAAGGCTTGACACCTTTGCGACATCTAATAGGAAACATGCTGTTACCTATACTGCAAAAGGGCGATGGCGTTCTTTTTATCAACCTATGAAACTCAATGATTAGAAAGTTTACATTTTATATATAAGGGACATTCTAAATACCAGCATATAGGTACTTCCACCAAGGACCAATTACCCGCCTTCAATGGACGGAGACACCGTAATTTCATAAAAACAACTGCTATAGAATAATATCAGACTACTGTCGGCAGACACAAAAGAAGCCAAATAATGAGATAACATATACATACTAAATACATATTGGGATAATCTTAAGGTGATGTCACGATAGGCTTTTTTTACTAATAGCAAAAAATATATATAGTTTAAAAAACAAATTTGCATTATCATCGGCCGTTGACCCGTGTGCAAATTTTCAAGTTAATTCTGACTTTTGGAAAATGGTGAAAATGAAGTTGAAAGATTCCGTTACATAGATATATACATACATAGGTACAGGTCAAGATAATAAAAGCGTGTTAAAAACATTCTCTTATAACTTGAACCGCCCGTGCCTCGTGGCTGCGCATCTCTTGTTCTAATTACGAGCACCCGCCCCATGAAGCTTGAAAACCTACCATAAACTCCTCCAGGTACTAATTTTGTTCACGGAGCGAGAAGCAGCGGAAAAATTATCCCTTTTCTCCCTTTCACTCTACGGGAAATTATCGCTGCAACGCTAACCTGTCCCAGATAGCTGTATAATTGCCCTTTCACCCCTTTTCTTCGCTCATTTATATTCAGGGTAGCATCTTTAAGTGGTTTATACAAATCGTGCTACACGATTATGCTCCCTCTAAATGCAAAGAAATAACATAAACACTTGGGAATTTAAAGTTGTATAAATATTAAAGAAATTAAATTATACTGACAAAAACGAAATAAAATGCACTACAAGCAGATCACGTTGGTTAGCAATAGACAGAAGCCAATAGTTAGTTGTTTGAACGTATTATGCTAGTTTCCCCGTAGCGTTCCTCCACTATCACTTCCTACTATTATCGGTTCGCAACGCGGCAAAGGCTGGCCCTTAACTAATGTCTCCTTTTGTAACTGTGGGGCCGGTTTAATCAGTTGTTTATATTATTGCCCGCGACCGGCCGATTTAATCGGTACTTTACCGTTTCTCATTGTATGTCGCTAGTATAGCGTTTTCAACAGAAGCGAGATAGAAAATTTATAGGGGAACCCGGCCGTCTGCGCGCGATATTTGTTTAGGATTAAGAGATTCGGCTGTGCGTAGAGTTAAACGATAAACAAAAGCTATGCCGCCGCAAACTGCTGTTTGTTTAATTGTACATGCATGATAACGCGTAGACGACCCGGCTTCCGAAGTTTTGAAGTTTCACGAAGGATTAATGTGGCGTCCGCTAACTACATATGAGGTAGTTAAGTGGAATATAGGAGCTTATGTGCGGGAGAAAAGTGTGGGGAACTTTAGGGTTAATTAATTTGTTTCGTGGTTAACTAGCGGAATTATAGGATTAGTTTTAGTTAAAAACTAGATAAATAAGCGGTTGGAAATGGGTAGCATTATTCGCAAAATTAAACAAAAATTATCAAACCACGAAATTATTTTTTTGCCCTTGCTATGTGCTAACATTTCATAACTATTCTACACAACAGAATGAATTAAAAAGATACATACTACATCTACCAATTATGTACCTACAGTTCTTTCGTGATACGTTCCTTGTTTTCCAACAAATAAAAGAAATAAGAAGTATTAGCCGCCTTTTAGGCAGTTTTAAACAGTCAAAGCACACGACAATTGGCTTTGAAACGCTCCACTAAATAACAAAGAGACCGCGAGTGAACACGTAGGAAGCATACGTACTCAGCTAAACAAATAATACTCGGTAGCAATGATAAGACAACAAGCCTGGAAGCATTGTTTTTGTTAGCGCGCACCGTGCAGGGACATGTTAAATCAATTAGCGTGGACAGATAACATAGCTGTTTTACATTGAGCTTTTAATGGTGGCAATCCAATTTTACTTTTATTATTTTGTCAGCAGGGTATGGGTTCTATACCGGATGTTTCAATAACACTAGAGTATACTTACTGGAGGCAGTGGCCACTTTGCCAGCCGTCTGAATGTTACGCACTTAAGACTAAGCTAATAACTAGGCAGTTATAAATAGGTAGTAGGTATGTGAAGTTTTCGTACTAAATTATTTGGGTGTTGCGAAAATTCAGTTTATTATGTACATAAACATATGTATATTCTAATATATTTGCCAAACTGTATGACAGTTTGTTGGCAGAAAATACGTATCTGTCCTTAATTATATTATTTAAGGTAAACGCGAATTACTTCGGTATATACAGTGGATATCTTCGTTAATTTTTGTTTTCGGCGTAAAAATAACAAAACTATACATAATTATTAATTTTAAAAATATGAATATCATATTTCATTATATATGCTATCAAAATAAACACTCTTTCAATAGTAGGTTTTTAAATTGTATCCTTGCCATACCTTTGAACCTCAGTAACCCGCAATCAGCTGTGTGAGTCGCACTTGCTTATTATGTGCTGAGGTGATAATGGTAAGTCTATTCAGATAAAACCTATTTCAGAGTTAGTTTATGATACATAATCATCAGTTTGGCGTATATTTCAACTTATTTGTACTTGTAAATTTGGAAGAAATCGCACTATTCTGACTCACGAAGAAATAAACAATTTGTTTTGATCTTGTGGATAACTTCGGTGCACTACCGAAGTAATCGTTTTGGGATCATATTCTTTGTTTCATAATGGCGATTAGATATTACTATATATTACGGTTATTGTATGTTTTATAGTAAATATACATATTAAAGTTAACTTTTATATAATTTCGGTATACTGTTTTCTTGATAGATTTCTAGTTATAATCGTTTATATTGTTGCTAATTTTGCCTATTTTTAAGTAAACGTTCAAACGAAGTGGTTATTTAGATTTGTTTTTTTTACGAATTGCGAAATTTAATTCGTATTTTGATATTTTGTCCAAAATACTATGTTTATGTATCTATTATTCTAATTATTGAAAGTCAAAAAATATGTCGGGGATATCAAATTATCAGTATCACGAATTTATAATAACCGTTTTAGTGAATTGTTTACTTCTGCGGGAGTGACATAACGATATCAATTGAACTGATTGGTAACGACCAGATCGATCGTTTATTAAAAGAAAAATCATCGTCTTTTAATAAACTATTATAATATGAATATACAAGGTGTCCCAAAACAACTGCAAGTAAACTGCGCAGTCGGTGAACAGCTGTGATGCCGTCGCGACAACTGCATCAGAACTGCACTAGAACTGCCATTATTGCATTAGGACTATTCCTTAATGTAATAATCTCGTCAATCATTAATACAGAGTGTAACAAAGGTATTGATGATCCGTTTAAGGCTATAATCCATGTAAAAAAATAAATTTTTCTCACTAGTTTTTGACTTCTACGATAGGTACTGAATACGCCCTTAAACGGATCACTTCTATCTTCGTTACACCCTGTATTTTGACCGGATATCACTTATCAGTATTATTTTTGTAGGCTTTACTTAAAAAACTAATTATTATGTAATCATTTTGAAGAAGAAGTTGATTTCTTAAGTTTTAATGGGAATTGTTTCTTAAAATATTACCCTAGTCACGGTTAAAGTTTTTTTTTCATAAAAATATATTATATTTTTTTTTTTATTAACTAGATCCTTAATCCCACCTTTAATCGCTAACTATCTCAAATCTTGATATATACGTTATATATGGCATTTAATTTACTTTCAAAATATATCCCGAAACAAGACACACATTCTCACGAATTCAAAAGCAGAGCCTGATTTGTATCACGAAGTATTAAGAAAAACAGAGGTTTCGTAATTATTTTTTTCTTAAATGAAAACTTTATAAAATTACAAAATTTGATGTTTATAAGTATTATCCAGAGAACGTATCTTTACGGCAAAAAAATTTTTGGACTTGATATGGCATTTATTTTAGGCAGAAAAAAATCTTGAAGTTGAAGAAGGCTTAACCTCCCCAAGATACCCACGTTTACCTTAGGTAATAAATATTCTTTAGCTACCAAACACCGAAAATACGAAAAAAATCAAATTAGAACACAAAACTGTATAATGACTTAGGTATTAGAAACATAAATTTGATAAGAATCGTAACATCCTAACACATTAACAATTGTGTGAAATAGTTATTCGCAAAAGCGCAAAGATTCTTTATCTGGAGAATCAGCGGCGACAATATTGTCCGACGCGCCGGATCGAATCCCGTCCCGCCGTCCGCCGGACATCCTGAACGTCTGCCAGGATTATCAACATGGTTACACGGACACTGTTTTTCCCTCATTGTTTGTTTTTACCATCGGGGAAATGTAACGTTTGTTAGCTAGAGCTTTATTTCGAGTTGGACGTTCTCTGAGCTTTAGTAGTGGAAGCGATGTGCTGTTTATTTCTCATGGCAAGTTAATACTACGTAGTAAAACTTCCTCGACTTTATGTGACCACTACGACTGTATGTAAAATATGTAATAAATTAAGATTAACTTACTGGCAAAATGATACGAAACTCGCAGTAAGTATTTTTATACATCGAGGTCTGAGGCGCCATTCGAGTTGTTTTATTGACAGCTCGTAACATGGTGACCATATTAGCATTATCAATTAGAAGAATCGCCAAAATGTAATTATAAACATCTTCATAAAAATATCGGGATTGAATACCTAAATACCCAAATAAATCTTTCATATCAATAACGATACAACAACTAAGTGAGATCTTAAAAATATTCTTGTTGTAACGCGACGAATTCCGTAGCTTCCTATATTATTATATCTTCCATCATAATCTGGTGATCTGTTTAGAGGCATAAGAAACAGCCCACTTAATATCGTTTGGTGACATGATCTGTTGGTATTACAGTTTCGCACAAACGAGCGCAAAACACGGCGGCGCGTCAGCTTGTAGGCGTCCGGGCAAAAACCGCCGCCGCTCACGACGTCGAATCTCGAAACATGCTCTCTTTATATTCAGCTAAAGTCCACTTTTTCATACTTTGCGATAAATGTCGCCGGAACGCTGGAAAAACTGAAGCAAGCACGGCGCTTCGTTTAGTTCCAAGAGGGAGGTATATTATTAAATTGGGCTATAAAATTTGCCATCTATCGATGCCGTATGTACCTAAAATAAGAGGGGTTCTTGTAGCATGACCAAGTCACCTGTTCCTTCCTTTTCACACTTTGGTAATTTGCTTTTTGCGTCTCACCTGGCGAGTCGGGACGGGATAAGTGCACGCTCGTTGTTGCGATTTGCAAACAATGGCTTGTTGGCCGCCTTGTTGCTGTCCCTTCACATCTTACGCGCCGAAGATATGGCGTCAAATTAAACACCGTTCTTATATTATTATGCTACCATTAAATCGTTAATAAAACCAGCATAATTATAATGGAATTAATATGGCCCTTTTTAAGTGGCCCGCAATGTGAAATGGAATTTGTTCTATTTATGTGCTTCAACCCTCGATCATTCTCCGCCATTTGCGTCTTATATCGATTAAGTAAACTGCAATTATAACAAAAATAATTAATTTAGTTTGCAATTCATTTTAATACATTTTTCGCTGTTTTTCCGCTGCCCAAAGGTCGCCTGGAAGAGATCGCTCTTTAGCGATAAAACCGCCTGTTGTTTACCTCGTTTTAAATCAGTATTAGTTTTATTAATTGAGGTGTGCAATAAAGAGTATTTGTATTGTATTATTTTAACCGTGTTTTATTAAGTAATTATATTATAATAATCAACATTATGTCGCCCTTCCCACAGTTTCGGGTACTAACAGTTGATCAATCAACGATCAATAAAAACGCGTAAGCAGTTAGTTAACCGTAGGATCGTAAAGTAAGAATGTAACAGTTGAATTAACAAACAACTAGGTAACTTGAGTAATCATCAGATGGTGCAAGATATTGATTCTGGTAAACAAACAATCTATGTTTGGTGAGTACCGGAGCCGCATGCCGATGTTCTTACCAGCTTCGCCATTATTAATGCCACACCGTCGTTTAAGGCGCAGACCCGAGTACGCATTGTTGAATTCTGTACAACGTCTCCTATTGTGGCGTGAACAATAATTTGCAACCGAACCCACCTTAAGTGCAGGTTCAAAGAAGTGGCGGGAGCGATAGCCGCATTCTAATTGGAATTGCGGGCACAATTCATAAATGCGTTTTTGGCGTCTTGGAATGTACATACATATGTCAATTGCCTTGCCTGGATAATGCATTTCCGAATGCCCTGAAAATTAATCGGGGTTGGAATGAAATTGAAATCGTAGTATCCATCCAAGAAAACACGCACAACAATTTCCCATGATTTTCAACGTGATACGTCATTAGTTACTTCTGCCTTTGCCCAACAGAAGGACACCCATATAGAATAAGAAATGACTGTCGATCGGTCACTGTTTGCTATCTCTGGTCTTAAGGTCAAAGCCAGATTACAAGATCAGCCATGTCAAGACCAGCCATAACACAATGTCGAACTGCACCAAGTACACCACCAGCCGAAACGTAGTAATTTACGGACATTTACTTTCTGTCATCCAAACGTTTCACCCGCGCCCTCTCGCACCGTGTTTTCCCACCAAGACGCGAAAGGATCAAATAACGGAGGTATTAGCGGCAAACGAAGCATTAGACATTCACGTGTAATCCTTTCCTCTAAGCTGGATTACTGGTTCTGCTCGTCTGTACAAAACCCTTTAGTTTACCTGATGTTGTGCTGTAGTTTGATACATTTACAAACAGCTAAAGTATTAACAGTGTCAGTACGTACTATTTTCCTTCACATTTAATGAAGTAAATAGTATTATTGAACTTGTGCTAAGAAACATATTGATAAAGAAAACTAAACATTCATTCTCATGATTGAAATTAAATCTAACAAATTAATTAAATAGGTCAATTCTAGGGGCGAGATTTTACAACTAGCTGTCAAGACTGTGAGGTGTTAAATGCTTACGTGAATACAAAGCTTCGCTCTGGAGGATATCCCGCCTAAGTGTCAACCCATTAAACTTCGATATTCCCGATAACACGAAAATGTTAGCTACATTTTACTATTCAACGAGTACATAACTAACTACAGGCGTATTCGAGGAAACTATCAAACATATTCTTATTACGTCCAGCAAAACTTGTCAGCAGGTGTTGATAGAAATTGATATTTAGCGATGTGAGAGACACACGGAATCGCTGCATCAGCGTTCTTGTTTTACCTTTTTGATGCGAAACCCTAAAAATATTGAAAATGTGCTCAGTATTTAATGACATTCAGTTTTGCATACGTTGACTTTAATTACTTAAACTAATGACTTCGCAATACCGTCACTTTAATTTAGTTCCCGCTGTGCTACACATGTGCTGGAAGAGTTTCGTTATTTTATAAATCAATATTTTTTTAATTCGAGCGTAGGTACGACGCACGGCAGAATGATCACTTCAATTAGAGGTTCCTTTTTGAGATACTTCAGTTTATGGCTGCTCAATGTATGTAAATTGTGGTCGCAATAATTAGGGTCTGGTTATTAATTTTTAATCATTTGAAAGCATTAGGTAGTTATATACCTCTTGCGTTGGTTGTTGCGTTGGTGCCAATACAATGGGGATATACACACAATATGTTTGTTTGATCGTGGTTTGATCCCACTTTTTTTATTTTTTTTTAGGTTATTTAGAAAACAAACAGCCATGTACAAAAGAATTCATATAAAACTGGACGCAGATTAGGCCTAAAGTTTCTAATATTACTACGTAACAATTATTGACTAAATAAGTTACAGGTGCCGTTATAATTACCTATTTAGTTGTGTACTCATGCAAAGTAGTTTAACTAAAGTAAAAGAGATTATTAAAAACAATGTTTTCCCTCACTTTTTCTAGTAATTCGTTAGTCTATATGATTACTAATAACTTTAAATAAAAATAAAACATCAAGATATAATCTTCTCTTTTCAAATGAAGGGAGACTATGACTGGTTGCCAACGAAAGATAGTCACGGTTATATCATTAGTGCATTTATTTATTTATCGTATGACAATTATTTCTAACCGTGAGATCTTCGAGAAGACAGTACGGTTGCCAGTTTTTTGTTGCACTTTTAGCACCACCCAGGAGTCACATGTATTAGTGCAAATAGCTCTATGTGCTTATTGCATACCTGGGTTCCCAGGGATCATAACAAATGAATACTATTGTTTATTTTTTTCGCCGGGAGACGAGGGCTTAGCGCGTAAATTAACTAATAAAATTAAGTTGAAATCCTTACATAAATAATTTAAAAACATTTATGAACAAGTACTACGGCCTGCTTTCATAAAAATTAGCCAAGCTACCTTTTTGAACAGTGTTCTCACAGTAGCAATCATAATGGTTCTAGATGAAAAATCTATTCCACGTCACAAACATGTCTTCGATTTTGGCGCTGTATGCACTACTCAGATAACGTTCGAACAACGTGAGCCGCGAGAATGTATAATGAAGGCATTAAGTTCACTTTCGGTAATTTGCAACTTTAAGTTCCCTTACGATGCTTGGATCGCGGTATCGGCGCGGTAGCCCCGCGATCTAATCCAGGGCACGATCAGCGTCGCTCATTAACAAGATTTATGTTCGAAAGAGAGACGTACCGGCGACGTTGTGTGCCCCGATGCGTTATTTACGAGGGCCAGATTGGCCAGATAGAGCCACGACGCCATGGCCCGTGCCTTACTGGGGACTGATAATAACGTTTTCAAAAATAGCGATAATTTCTTCGTGGGAGATGCGAGAGTAACAGTTCGTATTCCTTACTATATTTGCATGTCTTAAGTTAATTTAGGCCCTGGTCTTGATGTCCTACGATGCCGGCTGTACGATGGAAAACAGCTATTGTTACATTTCTTTAGAACGATATGTGTAACCTTTACCAATTGCTCATTAGCTCAAATTCATGTCAAATCAGAAAATGTCTCCCACCAATACTCTTAAGGTTTACTATAACTTTAGCATCAACTTAAGGCTACTTGAAGCAGGAGAAGCATTAAAGAGAGTAGGTACAGACCATGTCTGACCACTTACTTAGATTTAAGCTTCTACAGTCAAAACTACATGAAACGGATTACCAGTGAGTCGATCGTTCGCATTTTTTTAACCAAGCCAGTGTAAACCGAAGTGTTTCAAACAATAATTTCAACCTAAACCAACATTTCAGTAGCAGGTTTTACAATTTTAAGCCCAAAACAATGAGGATTTATTTTATCTTGCATTAAGGTTCCAGCAAAATAAATTTACTACATTGCATCTAGAGAAATTGGTTTATGCTTTTATTATTAAATAAATGCTGAGAATAAATAAACGCGGGTCAGTATCTAGTTCTATGTAGGGGCAGGGTAATCTGAACTCGAGATAAATTCTAGAGCGTAAGAATGCTCGCATATCGCGCACAGTTCGTGCGGACGTACCAAAGGGTGTATCTTTTGCTCGTAACCTTAGATTAATAATTTGATTCGAAAGACTGGCACACTGGTACTGGTACAGTCGGATTGGCAGTAGCAAAGGTTACCTCTCTCTCTTCCGCCGTTCCCACATTCCTGAGTACCGTGGTCACTCTTGGCTTCGTCTCCATCGGTTTCGATCCAAGGTAGCCTGAGGGCTGGCCAAGTGGTGAGCCACTTGGAGAAATTATTGTGATTGTGGCTTCTTTGACCTGGTCTGTCCAGCTAGTTGACAAAGGTTATACACGCATTTATATAAGTATAGTACGTAAATTAATGTCCACAGCAACTATCACAAAAATTGTACATATCCACTATCCAGCCAGAACAATATCGATATCAACTGTTTATATATCGACAAGAATTGTTCTTTTGTGGGTGATTGAAATATTAAACCTCTGTTTAGTTTACGATGATAATTTCTAAGTAAAAACTACAGTTTTATATGTAAGTAATTGGGATCACCCATTTAACGAATGAGTAACAAGGCGTTAATAAAAAAGTCCCATCTCACTTCTGAGCCATGTTTACAAGCTGTTTTCAAGAGTCATCACGAACCGTCTCGCGCGCAGGTTTGACGACTTCCAGCCTCCCGAACAAGCCGGATTCCGAAAAGGCTACAGTACCGTAGACCACATACATGCCTTGCGGCAGGTTATACAGAAGACCGAAGAATATAAGTTGCCACTTTGTTTAGCATTTGTGGACTACGAGAAAGCCTTCGATTCGATCGAGACTTGGGCTGTACTGCAGTCTCTCCAGAGGTGCCAAGTTGACTACCGGTATATCGAAGTCCTAAAGTGCCTGTACGAAAACGCCACCATGTCCGTCCGACTACAGGACCAGGAAACAAAGCCTGTTCCACTGCAGCGGGGAGTCAGACAAGGAGATGTGATCTCTCCGAAGCTCTTCACCGCTGCACTGGAGGATGCTTTCAAATTTCTGGACTGGGAAGGACGAGGCATCAACGTAAATGGCGAGTACATCACTCACCTTCGATTTGCTGACGACATTGTAGTCATGGCTGAGACCATGGAGGACCTCAGTACAATGCTCGTTGATCTCAGCAGAGTTTCCGATCGAGTTGGTCTGAAAATGAACATGGACAAGACGAAGGTCATGTCTAATGCCCATGTCGTACCAACTCCCGTAATAATCGGCGGCTCGGCGCTCGAAGTTGTTGACGAGTACGTATACCTGGGACAAACAGTCCAGTTAGGTAGGTCCAACTTCGAGAAAGAGATCACTCGTCGAATCCGACTCGGCTGGGCAGCGTTCGGGAAGCTTCGCAGTGTATTCTCGTCCAGTTTACCGCAGTGCCTCAAGTCAAAAGTCTTTGACCAGTGTGTGTTGCCAGTGATGACATATGGATCCGAGACATGGGCGCTAACGATGGGCCTCATAAGAAAGCTCAAGGTCACCCAAAGAGCAATGGAAAGAGCTATGCTCGGGGTTTCTCTGCGTGATAGAATTAGGAATGAAGCTATCCGTAGCAGAACTGGGGTCACCGACATAGCCTTCAAAATTGCGAGACTTAAGTGGCAGTGGGCAGGGCACATTGCTCGCAGGACTGACGGTCGATGGGGCCAGAAACTGCTTGAGTGGCGTCCACGCACCGGAAGACGAGCTGTCGGTAGGCCTCCGACAAGGTGGAGTGATGACCTGGTGAAGGTCGCGGGAATCCGGTGGAAACAAACGGCACAGGACCGGTCTAAATGGCGAGCCTTGGGGGAGGCCTATGTTCAGCAGTGGACGTCTTTCGGCTGAAATGATGATGATGATGATGAATAAAAAAGTGTTAATAGGTATTCATAATACCGTCAGAAAAGTGGAGGAGTCTTGTTGGAACTTTAAAATCTATTTTCATATATTGGCGGAGATATGACACTTCTACCTATTGAATCTTTGAGGTTTTCAGCAGTTACCCGATACGATAATAATGAATAGAAAATAGTACGGAGGTTCTGGTAAAGTTGGGATAGGACTGGATGCACGGCGCTCTTTATCGCGGGACATAATTCGGCGAACATCACGCGCAGCCTTAGACACTATCGCTACTCGATTTTCCTCAGAGTTCATAGCACGAAGCAGCTCACACTGTAGTAAGAGTGGTAAAGGAACCATATTTCGTATAAAAACTGGTATTAAAGAGCGACATTATTCTGCATGGTAATGCGGTAGGCAAAGCTAACATGTTTAATATAAATAAACTCTTTGAAAAATATCATTAAACACGACAACGCTCAATGCAAGATTCAAGATTCGCTAATATTTACTACTAGCTTTTGATGATTTTCGGTATAAAAAGTAGCGTATGTCCTTTCCCGGGGCTCCAACTATCTCCATACCAAATTTAATCTAAATCAGATCAGCGGTTTTACCCTTTTCCAAGCCGCACCAATCTAGCAGACTTTACAAAAAAATAATTTATTCACCTTTCAACTTACAACATGAAGGTAACATATGATATCACCAAATCGTTGTAAAATATTAGTCATACAATAATAATTATAAAGTTTGCTTAAAAAATATACCAGTACTTATACAGGTACTAGCTCCATCATACTTAAAACAGATTTAGGGGTAAAAATTATCAAAATCAAAAATTTAAATTTTATTAAATACATTTCAAATTATGATTAAAGATTAATATAACATTTCAAGTAAGTTCATATCAAATTTGTAAAAGTAAAATATTTAAAAATAAAAAATTGTAAACTAATAATAAAATCTGGTTATAAAATTGTACTTTTCCTTGCATTTTTCTCGATCACCTTCTTGCATCCCGTCATCAAACATTCTATCCCAGTCGTAAATATATCACAGTGCGGAGCTGCTTCGAGTGCCGTTTTGAGGTGCCGGAGCGCTTGCGCGGCCGGGCCGGGGCCTGCACGCCCCGCGCGCCCGCGCCGTGCGCGCCGGTGTCGTCGCCAGCACTGGTCGCGTGCGCGGTGCGCGCCCGTAGGTATGCGCATATTTGTAAATTAGGGACTACTCATTAAATATATATTAAAAAGTAACAGATAGACAGACACATCTTCGCATTATAAATCAAATTAATCGTATGCATATAGTAACTCCCTTCAATAATAGGGTAAAACGTGAGTCATGTTACAATTTAGTACTAATGTAACTATATGGATAGAAAACTATCAAGTTATCATAATAAATATTAAATTAGACAAATAGATTAAATTCAAAAAAGGATATGGGACTACAAAAAAGATACATAAATATGTTGTTTTTTTGTTTATTGGCCAAATGTAAATTAAATTTTACGAATAGAATTCTGTTTCAATAAAAAATAATATACGGCAACTATGTACATAAACTCAATATTTCACGACAAAAACGACGTATTTTCCTTTTTTACATACAATGCTAGTACGACTCTACGCAGGCGTGACGTCACACCTCGCTGTCAATCAGTTCCATGTTTTCAGTGTTCGTTTGCTATGCTGTACTTTGCCTCTCATTTTCGTCTTTTGTGTTGCTCTAATAGGGATGTAAACTCAAAATTTGACTACTCCACAAGACAACTTCAAAAGAAACAAGGTAAAAATATATGCTAAATGGTGAAAATCCTATTAAATTATCTCATAGCTCTCTCTCAAATCACTAGCCACAACCGTTTCAATGTTGCTGGTTAGAGAGAGAAAGCGCGACAGATCAGTGAAGTCATTGACCACGAGCGCCATAGTAAATGACGATCGTTCCAATACAAAGGTGCGTTTTGCGGCAAAGGGACAGAGTATGCCCCCTCTTAAAACTTCGAAGAATTATAATTATGTCATTATTTATTCTTTTGTGTTACTTTTTTGCCATTTGATTAAGAATTTGATCCTTTTTCGAGAAAATTCGAACTTATTGATTTCTTATTTGGTGTCCCATACAAATATTAGATCGTCTCTAAAAACTGGTTCGAATGGCATTTGAATGGCTTTTTTGTGTCATCACTAGATATTACTAGACTACTATTGTGATGTACATTGTTGACACAGCTATAGAGTAAATAAGCAAAAAAAACTCAGGGGAAAAACGGTGTCGGTTTACTATCTAAATGTTATCTGGTCCACAAATGTAACACTTATGGCGCGTTCAGGTTAAGGTTAGAATGGTCCTTTAGTGCAGAAATTACACGCAAATTTAAACAAAATCATTTATGTTTTGTTACAAATTACTAAAGATTAATGGGCGTTTTTACTTCTACCATTACTTTAACCATTCACAAAATTTTGAAAAAAAAAATGCTTTTATAAATTCCAAATTGTAAGAAAATAAGTATAAGGGTACTACTTAGATTTTCTGCGAGTGTAGCAAACAGTAAATTCACTTTACGGATACTTCTCATTTTTTAAACTTAGTCAGTTACAAAAACTATAAAAATAAAATCATTTAAATATTTTTCACTCAGGGCTTATGTATATAATTATCGCATGACAATTTGGTTTCACTCTTTGCTCGGCCGAGTAATAAAATTCACTTAACTGGATCGCAGTTAAAGACAGGTTTTATAAGAGAATAGAGGTAGAACTACCACAATAATAATAATACTTTTCGAATAAAAACCCAGATCTTGATTAGCAGGACCCAAGGGTAATAATTTTCATTTAATTAAAAATATACAACAACCAGCCATAGTTATTTTTATGAAAATAACGTCAGAACATGAAATAAAGGAGACCTCTGCTCGGCTTCTTTATGGAACAATTAATAAAAAAATTACGTCAGTTTCAATTGAGGGTCACATCATGATACAATAAATTCAAGCAAAATGACAGGTTGCAAATATTTGCTACTTCATTTTTTTGTTTTTATTGAAGTAATATTTTTATTGAGCTGGTACGAGTAGTAGATTCATTTACCGTCAACCTAGGGGTAAGTGCTTTAAGACTTAATACTATTGTAAAGTTTTTAAGGCTTTAAGAGCTCTTTCACTTATCTGAAACACTTCTAGTATTTCGGACAGCACATATATGACTTTTGGGAAAATTACATCGTGCTTCAACTGCCGTCAGCGAGTTCCTCATTTCTAGCCTGAATAATCTTTACTTGGTACAAATCAGTACAAGAGGTTATCCAAGATCACTTGAATTGTGAAATGAACTGCTAACAATTTATAACATACTAGCGGCCGCCCGCGACTTCGTCCGCGTAGATTTTAGATGGTAACAAAAATATAAATGAGGTTTATTTGTTTCTGTCAGTTGTCTGATGCTATTAATCTTTAGTGAAAAATTACTCAACAGAAAAAATTAATGTCCGCCATCTTGGATTTAAAAATGGAGCACCTCGAGGAACCTCGACGATATGACACCCATATCGATTTTTAAGAAAAATAAATACCCCCATCTTGGATGTGAAAACGGATGTCATTTTCATAATCATCACCCCGAGGAACCTCGAAAATGACACCCATATCGATTTTTAAGAAAAATAATTGTCCGCCATCTTGGATTTGAAAATGCATGTCATTTTCGTAATCGGCACCTCGAGGAACCTCGAATATGACACCTATATCGATTTTTACGAAAAGTAAAGATTTGCGCCCCGCACAAACTTGGAACCCAGTTTTACCCCATTAGGGGAACAATTTAGAAAAACGCTGAAACACTTTTTGTTGTATTTAAATAGAGAGTCTGTATACAAAGTTTAAATCTCGCACTTCAAAAAAAATTTGCTCCCCGTACGAACTTCTTGGAACCCCCTTTTCACCCCTTAACCCTTAAATGCATGGTGTAGGATGCATCCTACATAACCAAAACATGGTTAGTGTTTGAAATCTAGATATGTATGTATTATGTTCTTGTATGATTTTGCAAGAAAAACTAACGCATTTTCACATTTATTAACGATTTGTTGGCAAAACTGAATATAAAAAAAGTTATAAATGTTTTTAACCCAAATGGCGGCAATTAAGAAAAAGTTGAATATTGAACGTTTTCTTCGACTGTGTTTAGTGGTTTTTAACTAAGTAAGTAATTATTTTCTATTACAATTCTGTAACTCATTTCATAACGATTTTACTTTTACAAACTTTAATTAAGGTCTCAGCCAAAAAGTAAAGAATATTTACATATTTGATCTTGTAGGATCTAGCCTACATTATGCACTCCCGGCACTTTGCAATTATTATCGGCACTATCGAATTTATTCTGGTTGACAAATTTAACTCGTACATTATTTTGATATTTTTATTAGGTTATTTTATTTCATATTTGTTATTACTTAGATAAACAACTAAAGTAAGGAATTATTTCTTTCAAAAGCTTTTAAAAAACGCGAAACCTGGTTTTGGTTGCATGGGAGTGCATCATTTAAGGAAAACGACGTGTTATTATATTAATTACGTATATTACAAGCACATATTTTCGTAAATGTTTAATTCGTACCTACAAACATTGCGGATTTCAGATCTGTCATAGACCGTGTATAGGGCTATTTGATTTTGCGGGGAGTGCATAATGTAGGATGTATCCACATTTTGGACAGTAGTACAAAATTCACCCAAAATATGTCTTTAGATTTTTTTTCGTATTTTTCTCGTGTTTTTTACGCCATTAGGTATCCACATTTTATTTTGAATTGAATTAAATAAATTATGCATTTAAGGGTTAAAATGAGCAATTTTAAAAATTACTTTTTGTTGTATTTAAACAGAAAGTCTATACGCGAAGTTTTAAATCTCTCACTTACGTTTTGTTGTATTTAAACAGAGAGTTTATTTACGAAGTTTGAAATATCTCACTTCAAAAAAGAATTGCTCCCAGTACAAACTTGGAACCCCCTTTTCACCCCTTTAGAGGAGCAATTTCAAAAAACACTGAAATATATTTTGTTGTATTTAAACAGAGTCTATATAAGAAGTTTGAAATATCTCATTTCAAAAAAGATTTGCTCCTTTACAAACTTGGAACCCCCTTTTCACCCCTTTAGGAGAGCAATTATGAAAAACGCTGAAATAAGTTTTGTTGCATTCAAACATAGAGTCTATTTACGAAGTTTCAAATCCCTAACTTCAAAAAAGATTTGCTCCCCGAACAAAGTTGGAACCCCCTTTTCACCCCTTTAGAGGAGCAATTCCAAAAAAAGCTGAAATACGTTTTGTTGTATTTAAACAGAGAGTCTATATACGAAGTTTTAAATCTCTAACTTCAAAAAAGATTTGCTCCCCGTACAAAGTTGTAACCCCCTTTTCACCCCTTTAGAGGAACAATTTCAAAAAACGGTGAAATAAGTTTTGTTGTATTTAAACATAGAGTCTATTTACGAAGTTTCAAATCTCTAAATTCAAAAAAGATTTGCTCCCCGTACAAACTTTGAAGCCCCTTTTCACCCTTTTAGGGGACGAATTTAGAAAATCGCTGAATTCAGTTTTGTTATATTTAAACAGAGTCTAAATACGAAATTTCAAGTTTCTTGGTCCAAAAAAATTACGTTTCCCATACAAACTTGCATCCCTTGTTTTACCCCCTTAGGGGTGGAATTTCCAAAAATCCCGTCTTATCCCTTGCATACGTCATAAAAGTAAGCTCTGGACCAAATTTGAAGTTTCTAGTTTCAGTAGTTTCGGCTGTGCGTTGACGGTAGATCAGGATTTCTTCTTTATATACGTAATATTTAGATTTAGATAAGGAGTGTACTCCGGGGTTCTTGGAGAAGGGCTTAAAAAGGTACCTACTTCCATTGTCAACGGCGCCAAAGTTATACTGGTATTACCAACGTCGTTGAAATGAACCACATTAAGCTTAAGTACAACATCTTGATTTGGGTATCAACGTCGTGATAATACAAAATTGAGAACAGTAAAATTACATATAATACCAGCTTAAGCATGATGATCACCGTAAAACGACGAAATATATTGAGAAACCATTCATAAAAAGTTCGTTTAATGGGCTCACGTTTAGAAACGGAAGCAACCCTTCATTGGCATTACATCCAATCGATTCCCTGTATTGGGCTCCCGTTCCGTCAGAAAGCAAAACCCGCTCTGTTCCGGACCTTCTTTTGTTCTATTGTGGCCCGCCTTTTGTTCTACCGTCGCGGATAAATTATTTTCTACGATCCTTCTTAGCTCCTATCTCGTTCCATTTCTTCCGTATTAGTTCCACTCGATGCGCAACGATTACAGCCTTTATGTTTGGATGACGCGAAAATCATCCTGTCTGCCCTACAATTTTACGCTTCAGTATTCCATCTTAAAAAGATAAATTAGAAATACCGAAACGAGGGCTCGAGTAAACGCTACTCAATTGTGGAAAAATTCAGTTACTTATTATCAAATATCTGCATTTTACAGTACAGTGTTCACTGTTCAGCGATCAAAAAAGACACTTTAAAAATTTTAGAGGATATAAATCAACCAACTTAATATTTTGCAATAAAAAGCCTAAATTTTTTAAACGTTATTACATTTTTAAATGTTTAACATAACTCTTATTATGAGTCGTGCATATGGATGGAGGTCAATAAAAATTTAAAGGGCGACGTTCATTAACGCGTATCATAAAAACTACATAAATATGAGTGATTAAAGCTGGGATCTTAGCGGGGGTTCCGAGAGCTCTGTTGAGAAATTACATATTACGGAGAGGTGGAAAGTATAACAGGATAAGATCACATGAATTTCTCCTTTGAATTGAAATGAATAAAATAACCGCTAAGCCGTTACAGCATTTAATGGTTTGCCTTACGAAATGAATTGAACGGACAGGGTTTGTTTGTTTTAACTATATGCCATAAATGTGAAATAAATTTAACGATTAAAATTACCAAGTAAGGACAGAACGCGTTATCGGTCGACAATTAGGGTTGGCGCCATCACAAAATATATCTCAAGCAATCCAATAATGAGTATGATAAAAGGTGTCGACAGCAACACGATCAATCCGTGCCACAGAATCGATAGTGCCTTGTCGCCGACTGCCCTTGATTGATAGAACCAACCTGTAGACCACTTACAATCCACTATGAGTAAATTAAGACACTCCCGCCGCCTTAATGGAAGACGATATCCATCAAACGACACAAAATTAAGATGGTACCTTTATTAGGTAGATTACAATGTCATCTAAATGACAAATGTCTCACGATTTCAACTTAATTGAGTCGTTCGTTTTTCTAAATATTATAAAT
Source organism: Epiblema foenella (assembly GCA_963556455.1). Taxonomy (NCBI): domain Eukaryota; kingdom Metazoa; phylum Arthropoda; class Insecta; order Lepidoptera; family Tortricidae; genus Epiblema; species Epiblema foenella. The sequence goes on along the minus strand of OY747107.1, from coordinate 12,866,017 downwards.
ATCTTGAAATAATAATACGAAATAACATCTTCAGTGTTTTATCAGTATGTATAGTGTGTATTTTCAGTGTGTTATTTAATTGAACGTGCACTCAACGCTTTTATTGTGAAATTAGAATCAAAACGGTCGAGTTCCTAATTCGTGTCACTATCCGTAAAGAGTAACAAATGAGTAAGGGAAGTTTCTCGAATGAATAGCGAACTGTCACGGCAGCCGCAGATAATGAAGCAGCGGCAATGTCGCGGCTCGAGGTGCCGCTACAATGATCGTCGAGTCGAGAGCCCTACAGCGGCACTGGCTTTACGGCTTGGATTCGACACGAGTCATAGGCGATAACTAGACGACTATATTTGTTTTCGTAATATTATATTTTAAAGTGTAAGTAAGTATAAGTAAGCATCTGACAACGACATGCAGTAAGCAACTAATGACAGGAGAGGAGACGCACTCAAAGCAATAGTTTACGATCAGTGACAAGATAAGGTAGAACGAACCTTTTACAACTTGTACTTTACAAATTTAGCTGGAATTTCTAAGACATCGCTTTCGCTTCTCTTTTATTAAATTCGTAACGAATGTAATGATAGAAAATTAAACAACTGGATGTAGTTAACATAAAAATAAGACCAACGAATACGAATCAACATAATATATCTCCAAGAACCTCGACGCCATTGCCGTAAGGAAAAAAGCAGTAACTCTAAACAATGAACACGTGTACTTTTTACTAGGTACCCATTTTCCCGAAGGGCGGCACTAAAGTTAACTTTCTGCTTGTAACTTAAGCCAAACCCCAACTGTTGCGCCCGCCAGGTGAGAACGACTCCCCATTTGTAAGGAAAAACAAATTGCCACGCTCATTACGACATTTGGAAAAGTTCGCCGCGATTTCACAGTTCATTCAATTTTGATGGCGTTATTACTTCTTCCATAGGTAGGTACCTGGGGTAGGGAGGTGTTGGAAGCGAAATATCATTGTCTTTTAGTACTTCGATTACTGTATTATTACGAAGCTCGCACGAACATAAATTATCTAATAAGACAAATCAATGAAAAAACGTTATCACAAGGCTATGCTCGTATTAAAAACAAAAAAATATATTTTAAAAGGTAAAAAGTAAATAAATGAGGAATCGAATGTAAGACTGAAAAAACAATAGAATTACTTGTACCAAAGACCAATAATTAATTGCTTATAAACAAAAAAATAAATGTTTTAAGATGTATGACAATGAATATTCAAACGAACTCGGCAAGACAAATTTGAACTACATTATGAGTACAAGCATACGTCCAAAATCTCCTGTAAACTTTTCTTCTATTATGTGAGCATAATAATTGCAAAAACGAGTCCTTCCTCGTTCAAGCCCCCTAATTTACCAACTGCTGTCTACTGCATTCATATTTTCATTCATGTCCGCACAGTGACTAACGCACAAGATGAATGTTTTACCGTTTACGAGTACCTTCTCTCAGTGACAATAGTAAAACGATACTAAACCGTAATTATAGTATCGACTAAAATAAATAATTCAGTGACACAATTGTGAAACTACAATCGCCACTTAATAGCCGGTCGATTAGTGTTCAAATTTATGAGACCGTTAAAATTCAGGGAGGCGAAGTATTAGATATGTAGTCGCTGTAGTGACAGGAAGCCAGTCCGGAGTGATTTCACACTCGGTCGAGTTTCAATTTGCCGCGGCTGCTGCGCCTGTTTATCGAGGGCCGCGGACTCCTCCCCGTTGTGGACTCACGCTCCAAGAGAATTTTAAAAAATGCTCAAAGACTTAATTATTTCAGTTTTGAATTACGTCAAAGATGCGTCGGCTAATTGAATAGAGTATCTGCCTAATCATGCAAACTTTCTTCAGTCCTACTAATCCTACTACATAATATTATAAATGCGAACTTAGATGTTTGTTACTCAATCACGCAAAAACGGCTAAACGGATTATGATACGGATTTTATAGCGCGGATATATACGTATAGAACACGTTTTATCCCAAAATCATCCCTCGAAGGGATGAAATAGGGAGTGGAAGTTTACGCGGCAGAAGTCACAGGCAAAAGCTAGTGTTACTATAATCGAAGTTTTACAGTGTTCATTTTATAGTATAGGTACCAATATCTTTTTAGCTCCTGAAAAAAATTTTGTTACTATAAATTCCTTGTTCTGTAAGATATATTAATTCATCAAACCATGTAAACGGTTTTTTAACTAGTAATACTCAATTGAATCGGAAAGTGGATAAATTTGCCAGGGGAAATAAATTGTGTTAAGAAAAAAAGTAAGTACCACTTGACTTGAACCAACACCAGATCAACAAAAATACACAGATCAACATATATAGTATAACACTGCACTAAAAATGGTCAGAATACAATTCACCAACAATTTACCAAGCAGTAAATATTAAATTGGGAAACAAGACCGACGCGGCCAGACGCCGCCTTATAATCTCGACCGAATAAAACCGCGGTTAAGAACGGTGAATCATCAGTTATTTTTACAAGCAGGGATCCCTTATCTCACTTACTGTACAATAGAACATTTTTCATCAACCATGTAACTAGGTATACATAGATATCGCGCATAATCCAACGCAGTGCGCCGAATAGAAAAAAATCGTCGAAGTATTGTTTCAATTAAGTATTTCAATAAAAGTTATCAATAAACAAATCAAACGTCAGAGCGTCGACCGCGTCAGGCATTCAAATATTTCTCGAGCAAACGCCGAGAGGATTATCACGATGATAAACAAGATACACAGCCGGGACAAGGGAGCCAATCACCATACATCACCGGCTAACGTCCAAATAAAAACAGGTGAAACAAAAAGGTAACAGCTTTGAACAGTGCCAACGGAAAACAAATTGTAACAAGGGAGAGATCATATCGCGCTAGGCGTCTTCAAAGAGGTGAAAACTAATTAAGATCGGGCGCTTTTCTATGGCGATAACTTGCCATGGAGCGACGGACGTGTTTGTGTATTGGCAATCAAAACAATTAACTTTTTGCTTCGTTCACTATCTATCTAGACAAACGGCTATAACTCATATTTTTACGAGGTCGCTCACCTTCCCATAGGATTTTTGGCGATACATGCCTGATTCATTCGGGTGTTAAAACCTAAGCCAATATTTACAAGTTCAATAACATCGCCTAGGAACTTTGATCCAATAGGCTTATTAATTGAATCTTATACGTATTATTTTCACAAAGAGATTCTAGAGGTACGAGTATAAATGCAATAGCAATTTTAAAGCATTCCAAAACAAAAAAAGTTGTTGCCTGTGAAATAACTGGTGAAAAAATAGCATAAAACTTTCTAACGAAATAAAAATAAGGCTGCTAACTAAACGCCGCGTGGCGATCGAAGCGTGAAATAAATAAAATGGAAGCGCCTCGCAAACTAAAAAAGGGAGTTTAAAATTGTGGCGTTAATTTTCCAGCGAGATTTCCCAGCAGTCTCGGGGCAGCGGAGACGGCGCCGCGTGCGCCGGACATGTGAATTAAAACGTTAACAATGCCGCGAGCCGCGCCTTAATGAACCCGTGGCCCGGGGACGCAGGCTAGACGGTGAACCGAGCCGGCACCCAACACAAACAATGAGTATTTCAATATTGCTTAGTCATACCTCCGACTTTCAGCTAAATATTAAGGACAAAAAAGTAATGGATTTATATGCATTTTTTAATAGACGTTTGCTCGATTTTAAAACAGTCGACCGCAGTCGACCTTTATCCCTCTAAGTCACCAGAGTCAAAAGTACATTACATGAAACCCCTCAAAGTTATTAGACCGTGCATAGTTGGAAAATACATTGCCAATCCAAACGTGCTGAACGTATTAAGTTAACGCTGCGCTGGCAGCATTTCGCAAGTTAAATCCAACGTATGACAATATAAATAAAACGAAATTGTACACGTTTTGTCCGTTGAGCTCATTATATTATATTTTAAAATTAAGCGAATCAACAACATGAAATAACACTGCAATTAATAATAGTTAAAGCAAAACATAAATAAATTCAGTATCTTTTTAAACAGCGCCTAACACAAAGACACTTGCAACAAAGAAGCGTCTATACATGTGGCAATGACGAGGCGTTTATTAACCAACAAAGTTAGAGACGTTTATCGGTGGGAACTGTCACTTGGTCCGACAATTTGTCCCTTGAATATTCAGCATTATGGTCGGATAATTACCTTAGTAAATAACGAGCATAGCCCCCATACCATAAAAGAACAAAATTTCCGCTGCGAGAAGGAAAAAGCGTTATTGAAAAAGAGGCGAGCTGATATATAAATAAAATACGGGTTTACCTATCGACGGCTTGTTATCGCATGCCTCCATCGTGGCCATTACTGCAAAGTATCGGGTATTCGAGAGGCCGTGGGCACAGTTTGCTTTGCAACGCGCCGGTGCGCCGCTAGCTTGTTATAATAATGTGAACTTCGGGAATTGCGACGTCTTTGGAGAGCCGTTTAGTTGAATCAATGTTTGAATAATTGAAATTTTTGTGTAATCGATAAAAATGAGGTCGGATTTAGCAATCAAACTTTATGACCTATTTAAGTGCATCCAGTGGTTTTAAATCCCTAAAAAGTGGAGCGGTAGCTATTCAGATAAGGCTCCAGGATGAGATTGAGGCTTCAAACGTGCATAAATTAGATAAGAAACGTTTATGGAGCCCTAAAAAGTATAAATCAGAATCAGAATCAGAATCAAAATCTTTATTTGTGAAACATAGGTGGTACAGAGTTTGGTCTTACATAAATACATGGATCTCTATGTTTTGCCGGTTGGCATACAAATATTCAAGGTCAAACAATAACGTCTGTCTTTGAAAAGTAACAAAATAATTATTAAAACACGAGTGCAATGTCAAACGAATTATAAACAAAATAGAAAATAATCATAAAACATAACTATATAATGTACTTTAAAATGACAATTATATTAAAAAATAAATAAAATAGAATTACAGATCCGTGTCATTAATAAAATCTTGAGTAGAATAGTAACATTTTTCAATTAATAGCGTCGTCAACTTTTTCTTAAAAGGTTCTATTTCCAGTTGTTTAATGTCTGCTGGTATTTTGTTATAGATTTGCGGTGCCATTCCTAATAGACTTTTGCGCACTAATGCAGTTTTACACTCTTTACTACGGAACTTGTTTTTATACTGTGGACGAGTGGGTAGCTTACGTGTATCTGTAATTTTATTAAATAAACCTGGATTACATTTTACAAAGATTGCAACTTCCAAAATATATAAACAGGGCAGGGTAACAATTTTTTGGGACTTGAAATAAGTAGAGCAGCTGACAGTTATTTTTAAGCCGTACATGGCTCTTATGCACCATTTTTGTGCCTTGAAAGCTAATTCTTTGTCCACGGAATTACCCCAAAAGACAATACCATAGCGCAGTGTTGAGGCAACAAGGCCGTGGTAGGCAACAATCAGAGTGCGGTTGTCCACTGTTTTTGAGAGTTTGCGGAGTGCGAATGCTGATTTGCTCAGTTTGTTACATATTTCCTTAATATGGTATTTCCATTATGGACACAGACAAAGAATATTCCTTAAGTCCTACAAAAAAATCTAAAAACACCTGGCTGCTCAATAACTCAATCATTAATTGACATGTGTCAATAAATTTCTAGAGTCAATTTTAAATTAAATAATTTAAAACCTGTTTGAAAACTATTCGAGACTGCTGTAACTATTTAAAATTCCGGACCATAAACAATCGTAACTGTTTAACACCTACCCCACTACTGCACGTCATTCCTTGTCCACTAGCAGAAAGAATTTCTTTTACATACATAATAATTGCGAGTTGTCTCGAGGCGTCACGATCCTGATGCATAATGACAAACTGCACAGTGACGTGAAAATTGCCCTACGCGCTGCTAAAGTGTACTTATACCTCGCAGCCGGCACATGGAAGACTCAGTATTTTGATGAACAGCCTAGGCTCCCTGAAGATCCTTTTTTTATTAGGAATCGGTAGCCAAGATGGCAAAAACGAACCGTTATAGTTTTGTCATGTTCATCTGTCTGTATCTCTGTCCACCCCACATGCCACAGGCATTTTGCTCAGAGACTGTGTATATAAATTAAATTTAGAATATAGGTGCATTTTGTCCACCCTCTACATACATAGCTGTGTAGTCAGTTACTATAGGGGACCTAGGTAATTCATCATCATCCTCCTAGCATTATCCCAGTACAGTTTTATCCTGAAAGATCCTGGGTCCGCTACCTAATCCCAAGATTTGGCGTAGGCACTAGTTTTTACGAAAGCGACTACCATCTGACCTTCCAACCCGAGGAGAAACTAGACCTTATTGAGATTAGGCTTGTCAAGTGAGTGGGCATCTTGACTGTTAGAAGTTCTCAAGCCACCCAAAGGCTTAACTTGGCTTAACGACATTGACAGCAGCCGGGATCAACGGCTTAACGAGCCTTCCAAAGCACGGGAGCGCTCAGTTAGTAACCACTCAAAGCGGTCACCCATCCAAGAACTAACCCCGGTGCGGCACGCGGGCGCCGCTGGGCCACGAGCGTTCCCGTATATGTACCTAGTTTATCATAAACGCACACCATGTGTTATAATCTCTGAGCTCTACGTTACCTACACAATTCTCAAGGAATTCATACATTGTCAGTTGGTTTTCAATAACCCGTTTACTAAAATAAAATTACATATGAATTATTACATTATCATACATACTCGTATATTTAGATGCGCTTGTCACTAGTCATTTTACGGTCCAAATCTGCTATTTGCATAAGTTTCCATTAATCCGTTATCTGATGAAGATTCAGATAATTGATCATGATGAAGTTAGCACTTAAATATTAAACACGTCCGTAATATTTAACACTTAGGTGCTATTTTTTCTAACTTTGTTAATGATTAAAATATTAATTGATCGTTTCATTTGTGGATTGATTGAAATTAATCTAATTTATTTGTTTGCCAGTCAATAATTTCACGTAAAACCATTTTTATGTCATTACTACGACATTTCAACGTTCACCGCAAATACCTTGCTTGACATAGGTACTTATTTCGCACCAATTGTCAATTTCACTCACGCAACTTTAATCTTTATGCGGAGGACTTAATACCTCTAATGTCTTGTACCGTTTTACTGTACTGCTTGTGGATATAAAAATATTCGCTGCGTTACAGGGAGTACTCGCTCATACTCACACGGATCAATTTCAAAGTGCACATAGATCATTATGATAAAGTACCCATCGAGGACTTCAGAGGCTTATTGTTGTATTCTAATAAACCCGAAACATGTCCTATATTACCTGAAATGACAACAATTTCGACAGTAAATAAAAATAACGGTAATAAATAATAACAGCACACTTCAGTAGAAACGGGCAATGACACTTGAGTGGTTCAAAGAGGTTCGTCCGTATGAACTTTTAGACTTGTTGGCAAGCTGGCGAATCCCAGCAATTTCCCGTATATTTTGACACGGCCTCACGCAAACGTGCGATTAAGTCGCATTAAAGTTAACGGAAATCCAAATACAGAAATTCGGATCAAGGAAATTACGTAAACAATCTTAGTTAATAGGAGATTTTTCTGTTCACTTTTTGTACTTTATTCAGCTTTGATCAGATGTCAGCTGAAAATTATTTTATTGAATTATTAAAAGAAGAAACTTATAAGTATGTAGTTGTTATCCGAAATGCAACTGTAGTGTTCATTGCAATGGCCACAGACAAGGCAACTTTTCTATAAATCCACGTCGTCCACCACAATCCGTCAGCAACATAACATAAAAAAGAAACTACAGGCTCCCTGTTTCAAATACCCACATCATAATACGTAATGACACGTCCTTAACAACGTTATCTGCCAACGGAACGAGTTTAAGACAGGCGAAGTCCACAGCTCATAAGAAGGTTCGATTCCCTTTAAGCATTACGAATAAACTGGCCACCGCTATTTGCTCAATGGCAATATTTATTTTTTATTCTGCACATATATCCGTACCGTTTTAACACGACTATCATATATGCACTGCAAAGTTTTGCTTAATTTTTGGCTTAACTAGCTAGAATTAAGTAAAATAGGGTCAATCACGTCCCATAATTTATTGTAAAAGTGAATCCGTATATTACTAATTGCTTCCGACCCAGCCTGATGTTGTTTTCCTGTCTACTTAATTTAATGTACGGGAATAGTTGTCAGTTTCAACCAATTGCATTATTCACTTTGCAGTTCCGAAATATCATGTATATTCGATCAATGTGTTTTTGTGGCAGCGGAGAGCGAAGTATCTGGAACCAAGAGGAGCCCAGGCAATGCTGCCATCAGCATCTCGCAAAGCCCACGTAATCGTATGCGCGACGCGTCGCTCACGCTACCAGATAACTGGCGGCTAATTCGCTATGTGGTAATCATGATTGACCATCATAAGACCATTAATAGTCCGTCATCGTAGATTTATAACTAACATATACTGTTTATGTCTATTTTAATTGTGTAGGGAGGACTATTGTGCACTTGTAGGCTACATGTTTGGACTACCAGTGGAATGTTCTACAAATTGCATGAAATGGAAGTTTGGATCTTTGCGTATTTTTGTCCGTGTAACCATTTGTTTCACTGAAAAAGGACTACAACTGCCACTTAAAGATAATAAAAAAAGAATCCCTCCTCGCTCTTGAAACCTTAAAACGATCAGGCATAATACAATTTGCTTATACTGAAACCCTCGTTGACTAATTTCGCGAAAATAAAATTTGCACATGAAAGCTGCAACACAAGAGGTGGAATAAAATTCGTAAGTGTCAAGGCAGTTAAATCACGGGCACATAACGAGATCGGGCTTTGTGAAAGCACTCAGAATCTGCGGGCGTGACGGAGGCGTGTAAATTTAAAAGAGCTTCGGTTAATGTACGTTAAGATAAGACAGTGCAATTGTAAGGCAAAACGGGCATTAGTTGATAATTATTTTAAGCATCAAGATTATTGCTGGCTAGTCACATTTGTCGAATAACACATGGTCGTCTATTAAAGGTTTTCTTTAAACATTATTTTTAGAAAGAAGTGTTAACTAAACTTTTATTACTTATTAGGAATACTACCTGAAACCTATATATAATATTTCTTTCATCAGGATAAGGGCGTAACTATGACTATCAAGCGAGTTCAACGCCTTTCCTATAATCACTATACGCACCGCATGTGACCGACTCTGAAAGCTGCAATTTTGCTGTCAATCTTACACAAACACTCGTGATCGTTCCTGGCTTGTATGTATAAAATACCCTTATTTGACGGATTGCTGCGGTTTATACTTTATTATTTGCCATTCATAGACGTTATAATTTATTTTAATATCTTCACGTATTGTAGAAAATCCTGAATGTGAAAATTACAGGATATGGTTGAAGTGGGATTCCCGCTAGTGTCGTTGCGACTGATATGTAACTTAATAGTTAAGGCAAGGCCCCCAAGTGCAAATGACCCCCTCTAACACGCGTGAGTTTTCAATTTACCATCCCGCTCTCTACTACAAAAATCTATCCGGTTATTTCATTAGAACAATAAAAAGCCTTTTTATAAAAAAAGAACATATCTGTCGTTGATAATTACGAAATATGCAATTTGATTTTTTGTCAGAATAACCAAGACAGTTTTCAATATTTTGCTATTTCATTTCTTTGTTTTTTTTTCAGTTCACAGCAATTTTTGTGTCATGTAATTAATTCTACATTATAATTTAACATTGGAGGCTCAAACTTCAGTATTTTCGTCTGATCGCTGAATGGGCCTTGCCTTAACGTTGATAATTGACAGTACCTATAAATGTTTCGAACGCTATAACGTCATTCAATCATGGTAAACTTCATAAGATTTAAAGCAAATCAATTCACTGACCGTGTACGGTAAACACAATGGCAGTAGTATAATCTACAGCAAGAACTACATCCATATATAGTGCGTCAAGTGTTGGAATAGCAATCGAATTGAAACCCGCAAAAGCCCGAGGGCGGCAGGTAGACGTGACTTCAGAATGCACTGCCACTGCACCCGCGATGCGCCGCCGATAATTTAATTGGGTACCTGACATTTAATCAATACGCTTGATTAAATTAATTGAACGTTCCCAACAGATGCACTTTTATGGAGTATCGTTACTTTGGCGGTGAGCATCTTGGCCTTTTTCAGGGTACCGCGTCGCGTCGATTGAGTCCGATACTGAATATCATGATTGGCGTTCTAGATTCACAACGACAAAGTACAACAAATTAATGTCACGCGTAAGGTCTTTCTTTATTGTTACGCGTCACGCCATACCTAAAATTTACATGTGATTGCATGATCATATGGCATACTTAGGATAATTATAGCCGAAATTACTCTTGCAACGGTATACTACTGATTTCGGTGAACAAAAAATTCAATGTACCTAAACAATAAACATACATTACGGTATCGCGGAGAGTGGAACGATTAGTGTCACTCAAATTACTGGTAATGATATCTGTGTGTTCATACGTCGGTACAAAATTACAACAGTTGTTATTTTTACTTGATCAACGTTGTGTAGAAACATGCGTAGTGATTTCACTAGCCACAAAGACGCCTTGACAGTGGCTTGCGAAACTGATACAATGCTTTTTTTAACCTGATTGTGGCTTAATAGGCCGAGCCCAATAAAGCGATAGGAGTGCGCGGTTGGAGAAGTAGCCTGGGGAAAATCCAGGGGAAACCTCCAACATGACCACGCGTGTGGTTTGGAACACTGGAATACTTTAAAAGTTTGCAGTGAGATTGGTTGAGCGGTTTCAACCGAATCTGAGTGGAATCGAGCTACTGGGAGTTTTGTCGCTGGTTCACTAAACCTAGCCTAGCTGAGAAGAGTCCAGCAAGAAACTCAGCTAGGCCCGACCTGGGTCGGACTGACTCTACCCGGTGTGCGGCGGAACCGGGACGAATAGGGACTATATGCGTCAGTGTTGTAGCGATCGCGCGGTGGACGTCCCCGCCGGCGGGAATGCCTAAGTGCGTCGTGTCTAAGTTGGACGTCGTAAGCGGACGCTGTGATTGCGTCGTCCGGGGTCGTGAGTGTGTGCCTAGGACGCCGGACCGTGCGGCCCCTAATTAGTGATCGCCGAGTTCGATACAATACAGACAATCATTGACTATGAAGGTTATGTATTTCAATGAGGTATTCCGAATTATTTCTGAAAGTTCAAAAAAAAACTATCATGTTCCTAATAAATAACGTTTTTTGATATGTTCAATCAGACAGGTAGGAAAGTACATTTAAAATTCAATATAGCAATTCGACGTGCAGTTTTACTTATGGTTACATAAATACCATACTTATGTTAAAATCACCAATACGTAGTTACAAACACGTAATTTCCTCATGATTAGTAACCTAACATAGCATGACGAAATTTCCCTGTGGTGCATAGCAACTTTATTTTGGGTTGTAAAGTTGTTGCAAAAGTACTAAAGTAATAGAATATGAAGTGTAGTACTGTCGAAACTCCTTTATGTGCTGGACCATAAACGAAACAACAGTAAATAAAAAATGCAGGTAAGTTCTTGAAACACAAATACAAGGAAATATTCAAAAGGCGGAATAGGCAATAACATAAAATCAATAATAAAACAAATACACAGACACGTGTTTTACAAGTTTTTATTTAACTTGCACTGATCGTATGTATGTAAGTATATAGGTGTATGTAAAATTTCTTCAAAATTTGTAAACCTTTTTTCAGCCACTACCGGTATTCGATTGAGCTGAAATCATGATGAAATTTGGCATACTTATGTACTTGTAAGTTCGGTGATAATGCAATGATATGGTACCACCGAGCTGATGTGATAATGGAAAAAGAAGGTGGCTATAGCTACTCTTGAACGAGTCAGACACAATTCATACACTTAGTCTCGAAGGATCTTTGAAGAAAGGACCATTGATTCCATCAGACATGGGAACTGTAACATGCTCAAAAGGCCGAAGGCACTTGAGCACATGTACCTACATATATATTGCTATTTCATCCTGCACTGGCTAATCATAAATAGTGCCATTGTAGCTGTAAAACCTGGAGCCAGTTTATTATTAATATACAAATGTTAATATTGTCACATAAGTTCATAAATACCTATCTGTAATACTCTGTGCAATATTTGAAGTTGTAATAGTAATGGCGGACATATAGTCAAAGACCGGAGGCACTAACTGATTTATGTCTGTTACGAGCCCTATTATTTTGCAATCAGCGGATCTTAACACCGCACTAACGGGTCCCGATAACACAATGAGTAATCGAAGTAAAATTTAGTACAGTGATATAAACTAGTATAAATTAAAAGCCCGCCTCGGGTGTTCTCTAGTATCCAACATCCGTCATGTTGCACTCTCACGACGGTGTAATAATATGACTTTTTTTTTAATACAACGCCGGTGGCAAACATGCTTTCGGTCCACCTGATGGTAAGTATCCACCGCAGCCCACAGACGCCCGCGACACCAAAGGAGCACGTACGCGTTGCCGACCCGACCGACGACCGACGTTATAAAATTTGAGGATGCACTGTGTTGACAGCAGAAGGGACAAATTTAGGTACTTCGCTCTCAACACAGTGCATCCTCGGGAGCTCTGGAAACCTTGCTCACCTCCAGGAACACAACACTACATATTTGTATAGTAGATAATGTTATTTTGGCTGTGGTCTTCTGCAAGACGGAGGTACTTCCCCAGGTGCCCTACATCTGTGGTACACTATTTAAAAAAAACGCATTTGCTGCATATTTCTAACTGGATAGATTATAGTTACTTACCTAATTATTTCGGAAACCATTAAAGTCCTAACATAGGCTCTACAAATACATAACATAATAATAAGGCGTAGGGATGTGAATGTGACGACCCTATCGCCCACTGGTTTTCCAGTGCAGTGCAGCTTGTGGCGGGTTATTAGGGAGTAGCGATGAGTGCTCCTGGGGACGTCCTGTGGTTAGGCTGAGCCGATCGGGTGGTTGGTTGAATAGCCCCCATACCTCTGGCTTGCCTTAACCGGCCGTCCAGAGTGCAGTTGCAAGAGCTGTAGTTCGAGGTTGGATGTGGTCACCCTGATGGCGAGTTAGCTATATGTTTAAAGTCTAGTGCCACCGCTCCGCTGTTGTCCTTAAGGCCATTTTCTTTCCTTGACTGTGTAGTTCACGACCCTCAGCCATAAGGATGCGACCCATACATGAGGCCGTCACTTTGCGCAATACTGCTCTCCAGGCCTGCCATCCGGATAGATGTCAACGAAATAGCGTCGGCTAGATCACTACTACACAAGTACACACGATCATATACCTTCATAAATACAACCTAAAATCTACTGCGGTTAAAGGTAGTGAATAAAACTATACAGAACTTGTACGTAAAATAGTGAATACATAACTTACTCGTAAGTACATGTATAAGTTCTGTTGAAAAGAGTCCTTGAAACTTGCAGGTCACAGAAAATTCGAACGCCATGGAACAAATCAAACAACAACATTAAGCTTGTACAAGATATTTTATTTTTACGAAAGCTAATTCGATGGTAATAAATAATGCCAGAATCGGAACAAAGTACGGATTCAGTGACAAAAAGTAATACAAAGGCGAAGCATGCGATACCTTTTCTTAGAATACGAGGAAAGAATTCAATTTTAAAAGTGACTGAGTTGCGAAAAAATCAACCAAATAAAATAGAACAAAAGACAAGAGATTAGAGCAGAAGAACCGGCAAACGGTTAGTTTGCGCTTGATCATGTGAACATTTCGCGGCTTTTTGGCATTTCCATGTCTCGTTTGCACCTTGATAACAATATTCAGCATAAATAAATGTACCTTATACCTACTGTTAAAAAACAGTATGTACTTTCAAATTCTGTATATGGAATAAATTGCCTAAAGTGATATGATATTGATACCTATAACTAGAGCGTCAAATTGAAGTCCACGACAACAAACAATTCCGTGGCTAAAAACAGAAACGAATAGCAAATTTCAAAACTCCATTAAAGCGGTGTCCAAGTTCCTATTCGGGCCAAACGCAGAATATTCGTATTTTATTCATCTTTACTATATGGCGTGCCTCACGATTGCTATTCGACAAAACTTTGTTAAGCAAAAATAAGCAACACAAACAAGTGTACCTGTCACTCGGCCCTTGTTCTTGTTTCTAAAATTTGTATAAAATATTCCAAAGCGGTCGCGACGCGCCGACTACTATTCTGTGGCAAAAATAAAATAAACTAAAATAAAACAAAAACTAAGAAGACAACACATATATACATTTTAATCTAAGACAAGATACACAAACAGTTTATTATCGAGAGTTACGAAGCTAGCTTTTTATTTTAAGTATTTGAGATTTGTATGTCAAACTAAATGTAATTACTTGACTTGAAATTATGCTTTGATCTAGTTTATCCCTTACCTTTGAGACGATCCCTCCTAAATAATTAGCTCCCGATTACCGAGAACGGGTTTGATAAATACCACCGTAACCCAGATTCTTTACATTTTGAGACACATCGAGATTCCTCGAAGTCGGTTCAACAATACGTGTCAGTCATTCCATTAATGTCTCGATTTCCTAAAACGCCGCATCTTGGCTCCTTTGACGAAATTTTTGACGCTTCAGCGTCTGAGTTGATTTCTCACGTAGATTTGTTTATTTTATAATTCAACCGTGGGAAGGACGGTTGATAGATTTGGCGTAATAAAAAATAGACTAGAAAAATTATTCAGCCAAGTATATAATTAAGTTTCTTGTGATTAGTTAATGGTTCATTGAGTGTGACTGAATGTGCGAAATAAAAAGCGGTTTATCTATCGGCTCGCGGTGCGGTGGCGACGCGAGCGGCGTTGGTGTCCGGCGTCACAATAGCACAATTAAAATGCCAACAAGTCCGGTTGCCAGCCCAATCCAATTACAGTGGACAACGATTCCAACGAGTAATTGGGACTGAAGCTAACCCGTCCTGAACGTAGGTACATGGCGCAGAATAAAGTATAGGTTGAAGCTTCGCTGATACGCGCAGTATCCATCAATGTTTCCAGAGTATTTATTGAGATGTATCACAGTGACATAAAATGCAACCACGTAAATAATTACCAATTAAATAGAAACATTATCTCCTTTGCTAGTCTTCAACTAGAACACCCTTTAAACAAAACGCGATTTCAAGAAGCATCCCACACCAGATGTTTGCCATCACTCAAACGGGTGGAGAAAAAAAAAATTAACTGAAAACCAGAGATCGGACAAATTGGCGTCATTGCTCGCAATAATGTGGACATGACTCCAAAATTAATCAAAACGTTAAGCAATTAATATAGTTTAAACGTGCTTATTATTATTAGCAAAATGTTATTTAAAGTGGTTATCGTTTTCGTAAATATTTTTATATAATAAAGAAGTTACGATTTTAAATTACAAGATTATTTACACTATAAATTATACCAAACAACTACTACATGGGATATCCTGCTATGATTATTATTTCTGACGAAGAAGTTTTCTAGTGGATTGCTAGCGGAGTTTTACAACACTAAGTATATTTTTTATGTTAAAAAGAAATAGACTGACTGCAGAAAATTTGGAAAAAATACTGATTATTTTCTTTAATAAATATATACTTTAACAAACTTTTGTATTTATTTACTAGGAATCAAATTATATATCAAGTAAGAAATTAATTAATTGATTACAATTTTGATTAATTTTGGAGTCATGTCCACATTATTGCGAGCAATGAGGCAAATTTGTCCGATCTCTGCTGAAAACAAACAGCTGGTAGCATACTGAGTAAAAGCCTTACCTAAATGGTTTTCAGCAAACGGAACGAACTAGAAAACGTCAGCAAGACAAGATGCAAACAAACCCTCGTGTAAGGTGTACAACGTTTAGCAAAATAATTAGAAATGAAGAAAAATTACATACAAATGCATACATAACATATAAAACCTATGCGGTACATAATTTAAAATTTCGGTCAAAAATGCAGGAACATAAGCTATGAAAATCAAGAAGAAAGTAAGACAACTGACTTGCCTTTTGGTGAATTGAAAGGCAGATATAATTTGCGCTGGTAATTCAATATCAAATTGGTGTTAATGTCAAGTTTGCGTTCGCCCGCTGCGAACTGGAAGCGGCCTTTGTGCCGCATTTTCCAGGGAGAGAATTCGATTATCACAGAGAAAAAACTTCCTGCACTACAACCAGACTACAAAGTGACCTAATCTCGAAATCTGAACACTCCTAAAAGTTCAAACTTCTGCTCTGTAAAATAACAAAGAGAGCAGCCGCTTCGAGTCAGTTGTAAATTCCTCTGTTACGGTTCTAACAAGCTTTTTACATTAATTGTACCGTAATATCGTTTTCGAAAACTTATCATTTCTAAATGTACGATTTATGTAACAATAAATCGTGTAGTATCTTTTGCTGATACTTTCGTTATCTTAAGATTACTACAAGAGTCTGCTGTGCAACATTGTAACATCTCACCGGAGAAGACCAAAGCCGTTGTAACCGAACATTCAAATTTAATTAATGCTATGCTATAATTAAATTATCACGATCAAAAGACATTTACATAGACATGCACATAGTAATAATAATGACATTATTGAGATATATACAAATGCACCAGAGGAATATATGAAGTATGTCAGATTATTTACCTATTTAATGTGTAGGTTACACGATGTAGCCTTCTGCAGGGCTAGGCAAAAATGTGCATTTGCCTACTTTTATTTTTCTGTGTTTTAAAATCAGAATCACAGGCGTTTTATTAATGTGATGTCTCTAGCATTTTTACACAAAATTTAGTTGAATATTTTTTGAAACATATTAAGTGTAAAAATTGTGTGTAAATAAAGTCTGAGAACAGACACCTATTTCTAAAAAAAAAATATGTTAAAAAAAACAACTAGCTGCATAAAAAGTTAGAAATCAGCTGAAATATTTCAATTTATTGTAACGTTTATTCCAATTACCTATAGTCTAAAATAATAAAATATTATACTGATTGATTTGATTGACAAATAGGTGGTTTTGTTTTTTAGTGAAACACTAATCTTGAAAAACTGGTGGCGGTACATTTTTCCCTTGCATTCGTTTTTAGAAACATTGGTGTGTACACTATGAGAAACTTTGTGATAAAACGTGCTTGTAAAATTGCTACAACTTAATACAGGGTTAGAAAATTTGTGTTTTGACAAGGATTTTTTGTAGGTAAAATACATTGTAACTGCATGTCAGGATTTACTAAAGATACAATACAAAGATATATATGGATTTGTGAAATCCAGTCACGATCACGGATTTTAACTGCAGATATTCCCTTTTCACACAAATGAAACTCGAGACAGCAATATGCAGGACACCAGACGACGGAAAGCTGTTCAGTAAGCGCCGAATAAACGGCATATAAATCTGGCACAGAATACAGAGAATACGATGAGATAAAAATGGAGATTTGAAATATATACGAGACATGCGTGGCATGGGAGGCGTCGGTTTAAATGTATCCGCGCATTGTTGAATTCGCGCGGGCAGTGCGTAACATAAATATTGGTCGCAGTGGGCACGCTCCCGAATGCAATGGATGGTAAATAAATCCGTGAGCATCTTTCCGGGCAAGCGGCGGTAGGCCCCCGGCGGGCGCCGCGCATTAAATCGCACCGAAAAAGAACGAGCCGATATGGCAGCCGTATCGATCGGTGCTAAGTTACGATCGTCGCCGACACGGACCCGCTAAGTGGCCTATCGTGTTTTCAAATTTTAAAAACCGGAACACTCGATTTAGAGAAAAATATAGATTTTACAAACAAAACCTTTTCCCATTAATCAGGATTAAAGAGGTCACAAGGGTTTTCGTTTAATACCGTGACGTTGAGAAGTTCGGACGGCGCTTATCAGGCGGGCTCCAGCCGTCCCTGCCATGTTTTGTTATTGCTAAAGAAATAATGTAATACACATTTATTTTCGCTTTAGAATAGTCTCCTGTTTTATTGTAGTTGACTGTAGATAACTGTTAAGTATTTCTTTCACTAAAATCCTTCACACGAATTATAAACTGTTCCATTCCTCAATATGCAAGTTACTGAACTATAGATGGAAAATGTGTGTCAGCGTATTTACTCATAGTTCGCAATATTCATACAGTATAGTTCATCATGCTTACCTTGCAGTCCAACTGAACCAGAAGTTCGTTAATCCAACGGACGCACCATACAAAGGAAACTGCGGCCAGCCTGAAAATTAAGTTGGCTCGCTCGCTTTGCATTAAACCAGATCTCTGGACTTCAGTTAGAGCTATGCGGGATATTGGCGAATTAGCGATAGCGATGCAATGTTGTTCCATAGTTACTTTTATAGTAGATGTTTGCTGCTTTGAATGGTCTTTTTGTAAAATGGGAACCTCCCGCTATTCGTTACTATTGGAACTAGATGCTTGAGGATCAAGATAAGCATAGATTTTATGATATAGCAGTAATGGCCCAAGTATAAAACATTTATCTATACAACATTAAAAATAAAATAAAGTTATTTTAATTAACTATTAAATTCTGTTACTGTAACAAAGCTGAACATTACAAAAATTAAGTACACGTGTCAAGCAGGTTAATAGCTAAAAATTCTCGTACAATGCTTTCGAATAATTATGATCAATCCTTTAATCGAGTGCATATAAATCGAGCCAACGGAGAACATGTAAGTACTCGCAAACGTGAAGATGATTAAAATTTAAAAGTAGTCGGGATTACGTCGCGCCCATAAAATTCTAAAACCAATTATCGCCAATAACTCCGCTTAACCCTTCGTCGTATCATCGAGAAGGCGATCTCCAGCAGTAAATTCACAAGTCTCGATGACGGCACAGGCCGCGGGCGCGTCGTGACCCGACTCGGTGCCTCACTTCTTATTATTTACGATTTTTATTATGCCGTAAAAATGCGCGAATTCTTACAGCCGGGGCACGCCTTGGTCGCGCGTGTAGCGTACTGTTCCCAACTCGTCCTATAACTCTCGTCTAAATTATTATCAGTGCCAACTTTTTTAGGATTAATACAATGGCTAGTTCGGATTATGACAAAATTTATAAGCAAAATTAAAGACATTTGATATAACTACAAATAAAAATATTTGTGTTTATATCAATTTTACAGATCCCTTTTAAAATGTAATATTATCCATTTTGTTTTCATCAACAATTGTAAATTTCAAACGTCTTGTTTTTTGTATATCAAAGGTAAGTCAAATACTTAATGTTCATCAGCATGACATAAATTAGTCATTACTTACCACTGTGTCATTACATAATATTATGATGTTTTCGATAGCATAATATTATGAGCATTTGAGGCCTTCGATTTTTAAATGCTTAGTAGATTCATTATTGATTTCCTGTATGTATCATTGTATGTACCTACTACATTGAACGTTTCTTAACTTTTATATAGTTAAAGTACCTATAGGCTTGGTTGGCATTCATCAATTTCTATAGTATATAAATTGGTCAATGCCAATCAAATTTATGAATAAGCTACTTACCTTACCCCCTTATTCATAATTGCCCTGAAACCTTCAACTCCTAGTAGCTCGATCCCACTCACACCTCAGATTCGGTTGAGACCGCTCAACCAATTTTACTGGAGCGCAAACTCTTAGAGTATTTCACTATCGCTTTATTGGGCCCGGCTTATAAAACCACAGTCAGGTTCAAAAAAAAAAGAAACCTACTTTTTTTTAAATAAAAATAGTTTGGCTGTATCAGTCACTTATGTTTGTGAGGAAGGAACAAAACACCTTTTAGTAAACAAAGGTTTGTCAAGTTTTATGAATAAAGGGGTTTAGCTTTACCCCGTCGTAATAGGAAGAGCTCAATTGAAGCAGAGCTCAGCGCGGGCCCGGTAAGCGAGACGAGTCGGGGACTCGACGCGGCGCGGATGCACGCGTCGATAGCCACTTCGTGAGTTGCAAGATACTGCATAAATCTGCACTCTTAAAGATATTTAAATAACAATACTTTAACTAAGTACGTATTTAAAATTACAAAATATAAAAAGGCAAAAGGATCCTTCTCTGGATCCAGACATTAACAGGAACTTTCCGTTATTTTTAATAAATTTAATATTAATTCCTTGTAGCAATTGTGACTAGAGTAGACACTGCAGTCTCAAATTAGATTATTTCGTAATGCAACTAGGAACTGCACTGACATTCTCTAAGACTGTCTATTCCCAACCAGCAAAAACTAGTTGTATAAGGGTCCATAGAACGTTTCGTAAACTCCATTTGGTGTCAGCAATTGGTTGTATAAAAGGCCATAGAACGTTTACATACCCCCGAAGTGGAGCATTTATATTTCCATTTAATGATATACTCGTAGTAGAACTATAGTAGTCACTAGTGGAGCGAATTGGATGTATAAAAGGCATCGTGACGCTACTACGAGCCCCAATGCAAAATAGCTCGTCTAGTCGCAATTCTGCATGCGTATTTTTTTTCAAAAACTAGTATTTCTACCCGAATCGACTTTGATGATTAATGGAATACACTAGACGCAATGTCACTAAAGCTGGCTTAGTTTTGAGTTGTACAAAGTGTACATCTCGTTATTTATTTTAAAATAATTTAATTATAAATATTACATCTCACACGCAAATAATTACGTCTGCTTCATATTTAAGGCAAAATAGGTCGTCTATTTAAAATAAAACCTGTTTACCAGGGTTCGTAATATAAAATATTATTTTCAAATTGAATACGGAATATTCTCTGTCATGTAAAATGACAAACCACTATATAAAAGGGCAAATTCAGCCTAATTTTTTATTACTCCAAATCGTTTTTCTATCGAGATGGCACGAGGTAAGCCAGTGACTGAAGAAGTGCGGAAAATTATAATCTCCAGTAACAATAAAGGCAAATCTACGTACCAAATTGCCAAGGACCTTTCTATGCCAAGGTCTACAATCCAAACTATCATCGAGCATCATCGAAAACACGACAAAATTTCTTGTTTAAAGAAATCCGGCCGCCCACGAATTACTACTAAAGCAGAAAACAGGATTCTGAGGAAGATCATCAAGAAAAATCGTCGTGCAAGAGCTGGAGAACTTACGGTACTATGGCGTGACGCAATTAAAAAAAACATTTCAGTGGATACTTGCAAGAGAGTGATGAAGAGGATGGGCTACGGTTTTTACACTGCTAAAGAGAAACCGTTACTTACACAACGGCAGAAAACTAACAGGTTGAAATTCGCCAAAAAGTACAGAAATTGGACCGTCGATCAGTGGCGTAAAATTATATGGAGTGACGAATCTAAATTTGAAGTCACAGTAGGCGATGAACGAAGTAAAGTCATTCGCGAAAAAGGAGAGGCATTTCAAAAAGATTGTCTTAAGCGTAAGGTAAAGTTTCCAGCTTCCTTAATGATTTGGGGCTGCATGTCGGCACAGGGTGTCGGCTGTCTGCAATTTATAGATGGAACCGTCAATGCCGAAAAATACAAAAGCATCTTACAAGAGAGTTTGCTGCCGTCTATACGTAAGTTAAAGTATAAAAATGCGTATACTTTTCAACAAGATGGTGCCTCATGCCATACCGCTAAAGCAACGATGGCGTGGCTGAAAAAGAAAAAAATACCTACCATGTCGTGGCCATCCAGCAGCCCGGACTTGTCTCCCATAGAAACGTTGTGGTGGAAAATGAAGAAGAAGTTGCGAAAGGACCCGTCCAGATCAAAAGCTGATCTTAAAGAGAAACTTACCTGTGTTTGGAATGAAACAACCCCGGAAGAGTGTCGACAGCTGGTAGATACAATGCCGCTCAGAATTAAAGCCGTTTTAGATGCAAAAGGAGACGCCACCAAGTGGTAGACGTTCTAATCTGCGTCGGTAACACTAAAGACGAACTTTTTTGCATTTTAGTACAATTGGTGAAACAATGTTTTTTTTATTACCAAGGAAAGTTCGTTTTTTTTTTCATTGAATAAATAAAATACGATTTATAACTTATACTGTTTTTATATTGCTAATTCTTCCAAACACCTTCGTCCCCCAGAATTTTTAGGTTAACGTTAGTTTAGTACATTTTTTTCCTACCAGACGTACTCATTTGCATTGGGGCTCGTATAGTACTTTTTGTACTGTATCGGCCACCGTGATGCTACTGTAGTAGCCTTCATGTTACCTTTAGAATTCATTTCGCGTAGTACAGTTTCCATGAGTGCAGCAATCGTAGTTTATGGTTTTATGTTTGTCTAAAGACTCATAATAAAATAGACACACAGTATTGTTGGGGTGAGTAAGAATTTATTTACTTTATTTCTTCGTTGAGTTATTCTTCTCATAATTAGTCGCATATCTATGCGATCGCAATTTTACTGTTAGACTAGTATTAGGTTTATGGTGTAATATCAATGCGCCTTAGTATTATTCAGTGTTTAGTTAATTATTTTAACAAATTAATATTGAAATGTACCATTGTTATTGTCCATTAACCAAGAAGTAACTCCGACGCTCTTATAGGCTAATTATAGTACCCGTGATAAGATTTTCGACGCCATTATGGTTCAAATTTCCTTCCATAACGTTAAATGGTCACTCCATGAGACAGTGGTAATGAATCGGAAGACTATGTACTACTTATGCGATAAGTTGACAGTTTTGTATATTAAATTGTGACAGTCCGGCTTAGTTCAGAGCCTAAGATGGGATCTTGAGGTATGGGGGCCTGAACGTGGGCACCACGGTTGTCTCTAATATTTATTTTTGAAGGGAGCCTTTGGACAAGTGATCACCAACGGGAAAATTTAGACTGAGGAGAGCGGTAGAATAAAACAATCTTATGAGGTGAAGGTTTTGCTATTAAGGTTTAATCGGCAAAGTGACAAGTTTAAGTACACAATATTTCATATATTTTAGATTGTTTATTTTTACTAAACCAGGCGTCCCCAGTAGTAACACTATCGAGTCTATACTAAGGAAACACTTAATAAGATTAGTTGGTAACCATTGACCATTAAATAAAAAAAAAATGAAATTAAACAGTTACGGGTGTAGGTGTGTGCGTATGACCAGCCGTAGACACGGAATTTTAGTCTTACCTTATGGCAATTCTTACATTCATCTAATAATAGTCGAAATCAACCTTCCTCCAATCTCGATCTATATGAGAAAGTACGCACAGGACTCCTCACACGGCTACACTGCTACGCGGGAGTCACCACACGGCTCCAGGGATATCTGGCCCCATCCAAGAAGCCCTGAAATTCCCCAATTTACAGGCTTATTTCACTCGCTAACATTTAATCTATGACTTAACCCACCTACACTTTTATTTTGTTTTCTACTCACCAGCACGGGCGAAAAATAACGGGTTTGTCACGTCCGAAGCGCCACCAGGGCGTTATCACATACTTCACTGCAACAAACACGAAAAACTATCAGTATGTCGATTTGACAACATGAAATACATCGCGCATGAGGAAAGCGCCATCATGGCACCAATACATACCGTATGAGTTTTATAAACGATTTGGTGGAGGCTTTTTCGTCGGCGTCTCCAGCAGACGGATCCAGGGCTCCGAAGGCGTCTTCAATCCAACCACACAAACTTTTGCATCAAAGGTTCCGTCCGGGGAAAAGAAAAAAAAACGCAGCTCCTGTCGAAACGGCGACAGTAAGGCACCCGGCCTCCACTACTTTTCGGTGTTTCGGCAGCTCGATGCTAACCGCTACATCATTTTCTAGTTTTTTCACCTCTCTTCGACGCTGACCGGAAACCCTGAATGCCCCTCCGCGTAATCTTTTTTTTTTCACCTCGAAAACCAAAGACTTGCGTCAAACGCATTCAGCCACCCGTCGGGAAAAATGTGAATTTCATAATTACCAATTTTGATATTATGGCTGAATGTGAATTTCATAATTACCAATTTTGATATTATGAACCTAAACATGGCCTCCCGGCTCCTGGTTGCGTTCGGAAAGTGGTAAGTCGCATTTCTAAACGAAGCTAAGGTACAGACAAAAGGTACAGAGTAAAAAAAAACGTTGTTACAAAATATATGAAATCCATTTTTAAAGTTAACATTACTATTTGTTATATAGAATATCACGTATCATTAAAATGGCTTCATATTGCTGAATAAACGAGATAGCGATGCCATTTAATAACGTAATTATCATTTAAAGGCAGCAACTACTTAAATAACACGTAAAGGTACCTTTACGCGTCATTTTTATGTTATAAAGGATACAGAAACTCTTTCAACACTATATGGCATTATAAAGGAACAATTACAACCCTTTCACAACGATTTTACTGTATAAAGGAATTTCTGTAACAGCTACTTCGATCAGATTATATAAGAGTTTAGGAGACTGTTAAAGCACTGTTAAGCGATATAAACGCAAATACTATAAACAAAATCGCTCTATACTAGTGTCGTTGTGACCACTATAGTACCTAAGTACTATAAGGGAGACGTATCATGCGAAAAACATTTTACTAATATTTTGATTTTAATTTAAATATATCGGCAAATTCAGGCATATTTAGGATTAATACAAATGTAAAAGCAGTGACGAGTACAGGTTTTTTTTCATATCTTATTAATTTATTCATAAGACGACGAATACTGAATGACACATAACCAGAGCTCGGAATAGGTAGTGCCTATTTACCTAAACTTCGGGGGAGGACGTAACTAAGAGTGGTTACAAGCACCAAAAAGAATTATTTCTTTTTAATGAATGCGGGATTTCTCGGGATTTAGTGTATTATTCTGGAGGCTTAATACATTTCGCGTTACTTATAAATCTTGTTATATTGCATATTATTTGTTTAATTACCTTGAAATAACATCAAGGATTCCGAAATTTGATACTTTTTAGTTGACAGACACGATTATACTCCTGTTAGACAAAATTATACTCCTTTCTTCCATGAGAGGGCACCTGTGTCCAGCATTAGGGCGTATATAGATTGGTGATGAGACAGAACTATGATATGGCATAGAAGATATCGTACAGATGTATTCTAATTTATTTCTAATATGATGGTATACATGTACTTATATATTAAATAAAACAATTTTTCAA
The DNA here is from genome assembly GCA_963556455.1 of Epiblema foenella. Lineage (NCBI taxonomy): Eukaryota > Metazoa > Arthropoda > Insecta > Lepidoptera > Tortricidae > Epiblema > Epiblema foenella. The sequence continues at coordinate 12,840,841 of OY747107.1, read as the reverse complement.
GTGATTATATCGCGTATAATGAATTTAAAATACATTCCGTGACCACGAGTGCTGTAAAGGACTCGAAACGTCGGAATGAATGTCAGAATTTTTTATACGATATCATAGTTCTGTCTCATCATCAATCTATATACGCCCTAATGCTGGACACAGGTCACCTCTCATGGAAAAAAGGAGTATAATTCTGTCTAAGTCAAATTCGGAATCCTTTTGATTCAATTTGATCCATATTATATTTTTAATGACTGATTGTTATTTCAAGGTAATTAAACAAATAATATGCAATATAACAAGATTTATAAGTAAAGAGAAATGTATTAAGCCTCTAGAATAATACAGTAAATCCCGGGAAACCCCACATTCAATAAAAAGAAGTAATTATTTTTGGTGGTTGTAACCACTCTTAGTTACGTCCTCCCGCGAAGTTTAGGTAAATAGGCACTACCTATTCCGAGCTCTGCACATAACAAATAATTATTTATCACTGAGAAATACTTACAAAAGTTAGTTCTCTACTAATAAAATTAAGAGATAATTATTGAATATTCTTCCAACATAAATAAAACTGTGTGCTGTATGGAAAACTCTGTCATATACACTGTGTAAACGATAGTATACCAAACCTAAGTCGTAGTAGGACTCAAAGTTGATGTAAGGCGTCTATCTAAGGTAATAAAACAAATTCCCTTTTGTTACAAAGAGGGAAAATATGTTAAAGTGACCACACAGAAACTCATAGTTGATAGAATATATCGCTCGCTAGTAGTTTTTGACTTGTAAAAGTGCCATTGCGGCCTACTTGCAGAATAAAATTCATTATTTGTGTACAAAACAGAATGAAATACATAATGTATAAATCCAAAGTAAATCAACTCTAAAGACTAAGTCACATAGAAATAATATCAGATAAGATACAGATAGACAGATACAGAAACTGGATTGCTTTGTATATATAACCTCAGTCTGCACCATGACATGGGGATTAGCACCATTTATGGTTTCTTCAAGCAGAGCGCCAGACGTTATTTTGACAACGCTCCCCATCATATGAATCCGTTACGTAGGAAGACTGTCGACTACGTTTCCCCCCTGTGTCGTAACTCGGCGATCACTGATTAGGGGCGGTCCGGCATCTTAGGACACTCACGGACCCGCACGACGTAAGCATAGCGTCCATCGAAAGATTCAACACAGCCATGACGAGTACACTTAGGCATTCCCGTTGGCGGGGACGTCCACCGCGCGATCGCCACAACACAGACACATAGTCCATATTCTTCCCGGTACCGCCGCATACCAGGTCAGTCCGATTTTCACCAAGCTATTCTAAAACCGCGCACTCCTATCGCTTTAGCATTACTGCCTGCAATAATACTACTGGGTATTCACAACGGTAACCTTATTAGAAAATAGCATAGCTAATGATAATGAATTATGTTTATTTAAAACATCATGTTGATTGACCACACAAAACATGACACAGATTTAAATCATAATACACATCTAGACTAAAACATAGAAGAATGTGGAATCCTTTATTTATAAATTGAATGAATTTACATTCGGAAAATACAACTTCTAAAGGGAATTGAATTTTCGTTAACTCTATAAATAAGGTTGAGGCAAGCCAAACCGATGAAGCTGTAAAATCTAAACCTCTCATAAAAATCTCTGGCAACAAGGTGCTCGCCGATAAAGGTTTTCTCACCGAGGCGGTCAAACGGCGAGACCTTTCCCTCGCTCGTCAATACGGCACGGAACGGCGAATAGAGGGCGTTACGATAGTTTGAATAGAGTACGCCGCTTGTTTACAATAGCTTCGGGTATTTCGTGAGCCGCTCCCCATTTAGATGGGTAGCGTGTAGATACCACGTACGGTTGTGGCGGCCATGCTTACTACCAGCCTTCAGAGACCTTTCTTCTCACCCAACGCTCTCACTTGCGAGTATTTGATATGAGGAAATGCCTAGAGATCTTTTTAGATTGGACAGTTATTGCCGCCCCTGTTATGGAACTTTATGGAATGAAGTGCGTTTTATACGGGCTTTGATGTTCGGTTTCGCGCTCTTAGCATGTAGTGGCTCCCGAAGGGCGAGCAATAACAACATCGAGGGAAGTGCTCGCGGTCGTAACGTAAAGTTAACGGACCACGTTCGCTAACAGGTATAATCTTTTAATCATATTATACCGTAGTTGTAAAATCTAAAAGAATTTAATCTTGAAATTGAACAAAATTTACAAAGGAAAATGAACCCTCGACCATAAAGAGTTACAATTAACAATCACTTAAAATGTTTGCGTTACCATAAAATTAAACTAAGTGTTTATTTAAATCCATCAGCATACATTCCACAACTGAATCGCTTTCTTCACGAACCCTAACAAGCAGCAACCAGAAATACCAAGGGGAATTAATAAGCTTCCTTTCTTAAAACAAAAGCATTTTAATTATTGACAAATCTTCAACTTTACGGTCGAGTCCTAAAGTTAAAATCTCATGCAATCCAGGCATAAATTTGGAGGGGTGTAAACCGAGTTCCATTATGTTTTATGACTGAATTACTTTTAATCTGCCTCGGATGAAAAATGCCTTACAAATCACGGGTAAATAAATCTCATGAGATGACCTATAAAACTCAGAGGGATGATCTCGTTAAATTGCTTGTGGGTAGTTGGACCAAACGCGAGGGGAGGTAGGGGTGAGGTAGGCACGACGAATGCAGTAGATGTCGCATCTAATTAACTCATCTCATCTCGCTCACAAAATTTTATGCACATCTTTGAACGCTTATTTCCTCGATTTACTCGCTCTTGAATAAGCGCGATTTAGTGTACACCTATCTAAATAAATGATACAAACAACACCGCAACAGAGGTACGAACTAGTATAAGGTGTAGTGAATTTTTAGGGTTCCGGAGTCAAAATAGCGAAAAGAAAACCCTTATAGTTTTGTCATGTCCGTCTGTTTATCTGTCCGTATGTTAAATGGTATTGGGTGTATTAAAATATCATTTGAAATGTAGGTGTATTATACATATAAGCTACTACACATAGTTTTGTAGACAAATTAACAAACATATTTTAGGGGGGCACTCGGTACATGTAGCTGAAGAAAAAAAAGTTTTACGTAGGTTCACATGTGGCACATCATTCGAAACGTCATTGGAAATTAATGTTAGGTTTTTCATAAGAATTTCTCCAAAAGTCACAATAATTGTGTCTCAACCCGTCCCAAAAATTATTTCAAACATTGATTTCACAAAAAGTATATTTAAAAAATCATGGACATTGTGCTTATTAAATACTTTCACCGAAAAATGTTTTGAACAAGATAGTACTGATATTTTTTAATTATCTCTGAAATACTACTGAAGGTTAGATGGAAGAAATCCCTCATAGGGATAAGTTCGCCTTTGTACTCTAATCTTATGTAACATGTATATTGTTTTAACCTGTTATTATGTACAATAAAAGGCTTACAACAACAACATCAACCACTACCTTGCCCAAACAAAAGGATGTACCTAAATGCCCTGAGTTTCCTATGAGATTAAAACTTTTTTAATACATAGTTTAGGATAGTGGTTTTAAATGTACTAATTTAGTAGACAGTACGGAACTCTTCATTGTCTCTTCAGATGTCAGTTTTTAGTATCCATTCGGTTATTCACCGGTTTTATTGGCAAGATTAGCTCATCAAAAACAGCTAAACTATTTTTAAAAATACGATACGATAATATGGGTCACAATGTAAAAAGTGTTATTTATACATGTTAATATGTACTTCCGTATCTGCAAGTAATTCCAGTGCATGAAAATTGCTCAATTGATTCCCGTGTCGTGACCACCACTAATTACGCCTTGCACTTTGTTTCCAATTGACATTTAATTCTTAATTATTGCAGTAACTATTTGGAGAACGTTTTTAAAGGCGAGAATCAATGTAATAAAACACCTGCTTTCATTTCGATCAATCGCGTACGGTACGGTTTCAGAGGAATTTCCTCCCACAGACGCTCCGGTTGTGGAATGAGCTCCCTGCCAAGGTTTTCCCGCGAGGGAGTACAGTACGGGGTTTTTCAAGAAAGGAGTATATAAATTTTTAAAGGGTCGGCAACGCGCATGTGACACACCAGGAGTTGCAAGTGTCCATAGGCTACGGTGACCGCTTACCATCAGGCGGACCGTACGCTTGTTTGCCACCGACGTAGTATAAAAAAATGGTTTACAAAATATTTATCAAAATTTCGATACAGTGAGTATCGTGGACATTTGAAGTGAGTGTGTACGTATGTTAATGACACATGGCATGGCGACTACTTATACGGTCGCTTTTGTGAAATATATGTATAACTTTTAAATATGGCTTTGCCAGAAGATTGGCGATGTCACGTCCTGTTAAAATACAGTGTTGAATTGCACCTAGGTATTAGTATAAGCAAGCGTCATGCTACTACATTCTATTATCAAATTAACACAGTGATATCGGCGCTACGATCAAGTCTAACCACAGAATGTTTGCCGCTAGCTACCAATTAAATAAAAAGCTGCTATTTTTTATTACTGTAGGGAATGAGAACACTTGTTCCACGAGGTATACATGATAGCTGCCGTGGAGTTTCAAGCATTTAAAAATAGGAAACTTAGTAAGATATTGCCCAACTTAAAATTAACCCTCATTGACCTACCAACTTCGCTATTATTTGATATCTTCTCTTATCTTCCTTAAAGAGCAAGTGCAGGCAACTCCTGCACCTAAGCATTTAGTAGCCACTATTTTAGTCGTCCACTACTATGGTTAAGAGAGATATGTCGTCGAAGTAAGCTGCGATGATCGTAAATAACCTATAGAGACTATACGCAAAGTATAAGTAGCTACACCACAACAAGCTGATACAAGAAGCTGGAATAGTTTATACTCTTGTATAGTCGATCTATATTCCACGTAGCCGAAGTTTAATTTGTTCACGACCTCAATACAGGAGCACGTAAGTTCAGTTATTTTACCAAATAGATTTATTTTATTGCCATTCCCTTTTCCAAGATCTCTGAAAATAACTGTACAGATACAATACCAGAAATATACGATCAAAGTGTTATTTCCATTATCTAACTCATAAAATAATTTTGAAAGCAAACAATTACCAACAATGGTATTATCCAGGATCTTGAGTAAGTTTCTACAATTGAAACTGGAACAGTTATCGGGAGACTATTTGGTCCGAGTTCATAACTAACGGAGAGCCGTTACAGAGACGGGCCGGGAAGAGCTGCATTCTCGGAGAGCCGAGTTCGCACCTGGAGGTTTAATCAGCTAGCAAGGAATTCACGTTTTCCATTGAAATAACTAGGTATTGTCATCAGTAATGAAGGCACCAGTTACAGGTATTAATAGCGCCAATGGTCTACTTATTTTAATGACCTTATAATTTTATTTCAATGATCTTTATGACTATTAATTTTATTATCGGTAAGGCACGCAACTTTCAATCTTTAGGTGGATTCGACCGGGAACGTACCACGGGATTTTAAAAAAACTTACAAGTCAATTTTACCAGAAAATATAAACAAGAATACTTAACAAAAATAACTTAAATAATATTAACACTGCCTTAAATGTAAAACAGGCCCTAGAGGCATTACACATGCAATGATATTCAATATTCAAAAGTAACTTTTCGGTAAAGGAACATGAACTTTATGGAACTTTGAAACCATTATGTTGTTTTAATCGTTTAAAACTTTAACTCGCCATAATACAAGCGCAACCATACTAACGCCATCCTTTCCGGCTCGGCAACGCTACGGCATTTTAATAAGAGGCAAACCTATAAATCGAAACTGAAAACTATGCATAATTGGAAGTCAGATTTGGACTGGTTCAACTGATATTTCAGTAGTGATGTACTAGAAAGTATTCCAAACTTAATAAGAACAGCTTGTTTGGGGGTACTCGAAGGTCTGACTTCCACTGGTTCGCCTGAAATGTTATGGAGCGTCGTGAATACTAGTCAAGGGCTAGCTAACTGACTGCTGACCAGCGTAAGTCTGAAATCCGATGACGAGAGTTTGTTACGAATGACAGGGTCAAGATGTACTAGGGATGAGTGCTAAGGATGAGTCGATTCAGGTTGTAAATAATATCCCAGCCCAGGGAGGGGCACAGCACGAGCGCGCCACCTCGTAAATCTGACGAGCCGGAGGCTTCGCCCAGCCTCCGTGCGCTTCGTGGTGCGGAGCTACTTAGTGACTAGAGACGGAGCCCAATAAATATCCCACGGTGAAAGTTATTACACGAACAAGTGTTCAATGCGGTAAAGTGGTCCTGTTATTTAATTGAGTTAATAAAGTAGGTAAGTTAAGATAGAAACAACTTTAGTTACCTATAGTATTTTATCGGTTCACGCCATCGAAAAGTGACATGGTAAAGGAGCGCTATTTTGAATTTCAAAATGTCAGACGTCTCCAGCATGTCATAGGGATACAGGTATAGGTATATATATAAAGTTTATCTCACTCAAAATAAGAGACCGCTTTCAATTGTAGGTATTTCACTCCGTGAAAACAAGTTATAAAATTGATATTTTGTCTACGATGACGATGACATTTATGCAAACGCAGCTAAGAAAATACCAAGACGGCAATTCAATTAAAACAATACAAATTATCGACACAATCGCCATTTAGATCAAAGGATTGTGCCACAGTCGTGTTTACGGCAGAGACCGTACAAAGCAGATTTATAGAGCCTCGTGTCACCTGCCAGCCGCAACACTAGCCGCTCCGTGAACCATGAAATTGAACACAACAAGATTCCATCTCTAACTTGTTATAAACAGGGTTGAGAATGCTTTGTCAATATTGGAGTCGGGTGCCAAGTGGACGGCCAGGGACAACCGATACGGCGGCCACCGTGACAGCGGTATTGTTCCAGCACGATACAACACCGCAGCTAATTTATACAGATAGCGGCATCTTGTCCACGTCTATCTTGGCTGAACTTAACAAAGTAAGCAGAATAGATATAAACCGGAATCATCCAGACAATCCGGACAAATTACTCAACATAACAACAACTACATACCCCACAAAATCAAATTGCACTCACTTGAAAGCGACCATCAACTTCAAAAAGTTTCAACTCTGTCCATAAATCTTTTTGTCTCGTACATCAGACCAAAGCTGAGGTTTTTGGGGCATAAACTCACTGAACTTGAGTTCATCTGTCAATTGTATACCCCAACTTTTATACATGCATATGTTCTCCCTTAAACCATTTTCTTAAGAAACTATTAGGGCTGTCTCTCTTCCACAACGACAACCAAACCAAAAGACAACAATAAGCAAAAGAGTTGATCGACACAAATAGACAATACCTGCTGTTATATTTTTCCAGTATCGTAAATTATGATTCTCTTTCAAAAGAATAAAATAGGTAACTTTAATTAAAATTTAACGCTACAGAAAATTACAGTTATGTAAACATGCAAGTCTAAAATCAAATTTCCTATACATAAAAAAACCTGTCTCATACAGAATGTCATTTTATTAGTGCGACGTCGCATGTTATGAGGACATCAAAAGAGGTGTTGTCGCGTGTTACGTGTGATGAATAGATATCACGACATCACAAGAGCGACGATATATAGGTATTATGTAAACAGATTCGCCAAGTTATGATTTGATCAAAGCAGCACCGCTGAAATAAGATAGCTTTTAAAAGCATACCGGCGATTTCTGCTCTGGTTTTTAGCCAACGCTTTAAAATCGGAATCAAATACTTTCATTTTAAACACTGACTCAATCAAAACAATGCATTAGAATAAGCGAGTCTTATAAATTATAATCTTGACTATTCAGGCAAAGGCTATATCCGCCACGTATGCATCGGCCGCATTCTGAGGTCAAACAGACAGATCAATAGGAAAACTGAACTTGCAAATCTAAACTGGCCATTGCAACGGCCCGTCAAAGGAGCAAGTTAGTGTTAATTCGGGTATTCGCCGATTTCCGACTGAGTCTAAACAGACTCTACCTATCAATATTTATCAGAGCGCCTCTCAGAGGACTCAATTTCACCGTCGCAGTTGAGAAACACATCCCAACTAACTCGGATTAGGCATGTTTATTCCGGGGTATGGATGCTAAAATTCACAATAGGAATATGCACACAAAGTCTAACAACGTAAAGTTTTTTAGAGAGCGTTCAGCTAAAATGGGAAAGTGCGGTTACATTTCAGATTTGGTACGTTAAACTTTACACGAATGATGCTAAATTGGGCTTGGTTAGTTTGTTCTTTGCCAAGTTTTTTCCTGTCCAGCCGAGGGCGTCGGGAATGGTCGTACACCTGGTAATTGTGTTAAAACTTCATCAGGAAGTGGAAATTTTGTGAAAACCTACTCCTGTACGTTTAATTTGTTTTGAAATTGCAGAGAACTGTAGATGCCAAAACAAAGAGCCTTTTGGTGCTATTCCGAGATCTTATTATGTGAATAAAAATTATACTTTTCACTTAAAACCAAGTTTGTAACTTGTTAAGATGCATAAAAACATCATTATCATCTTACACTTAGTTACCAATATTGATGAAATCGTTATATACAAGGTTCGTGCATTTATAGCAGATATATCGAAATACATTAACACATAAAAACAAAATACATTATACTTCCAACATTATTTTATTCAAGCCTGATACGAAAGATTGCCATCTCAAAAATTGACATAAAAACCTAGTAACCGAGTAACAATTAAATTAAAAAGTGCAACACGAGGCAAGCGACAGCTAACACGTCCGTGATACGGTTCCAATTAACAATAAAACGTAATAAATAATGCATACCTACTTTAGTCCACCGGGGTACATTATTTTTATTCAATAAGAAGAACACTGGCAGGTACCGCGACTGCATACAAATGTGAACGAAACACGTGACTTCGTTGCGCAGAGTTTTGGGACCGCATGGCGCCGAAACAGAACGAAATAACGATGGTGAAGAACGCTCTACATTTTGTCCCAAGAAATTCACGGGAACTTATCGTGAAACAAGGTCTAGAGCGGCAAACAAGTGCGCATGCCATCGTGCATTCATCTGCTTCTTTGTACCATCGAAGTTCTCGCGAGATTGTATATATACATTTATATAAATTAGTTTGGGTACGCGAGTCGCAATTCATAAGTATTCGAAAGATTCGTATTTTTATTTTCGACTGTACTATTTCATAAACCTTAAGCTTGCCAGCAGTTCTTAGATCTAGCTAAAGGCTAGTCTAGTCTATCTACTTTATGATTAATCTCGCTAAAATGCTAAAACGTAAATACATATAAAACATAAACGACGTTTTTGCTATCAAAAGTAATTTTATCTGCATAGGCTACATTGCTGTTGCCACCCATGTGCCATGAGATAAAGGAATTATGTAGAACTTTGGAAATTCTACCTACTTTTCTTATTTTTTATTCATGTCCAGTCGACGATAAAGAGACGTGTAACTTTTGGACCTTATTACAATGCAATAAGGTATACATCACCTTGACTGACCAAACAATGTACATAAATAAATAAAACAAAAACGTTTCTTGAGTACATACATGCGCAATACTGTTTGTATTATTAGGTAAATAAATCATAACGGTCGAAATAAATCTATATTTAAACGCCTAAACAAGAATATAGTGGCATCGTCAGAATACCATTAATTTTACTAATATTAAAATACAAAAAAAGCTGTCAGACGCTAATAACAATCGTTCATGAATTATAGATGAAGCGTTAAACGCGTCGGCTCATTACAAGGCGTTATGAAATCGAGCCGACATCCATTACGAGTTACCACCGAATATCGGAGCCGTCTGCGCATCTCGCGTACGCAACACAATAATTAATGAGGCGAATTGCAGCACAGTTTACTTATAGGCTCATAACTGGCATTCCAAATTCAATTAAGGACGAACGCATTACGACAAACACTATATAATTTTTTTAAGTATATGTACTTAATTCAACATGTCCAAGGACGTATATGACTCGATGGTCCACTGATAATTGGCAGAGCTAGAAAGAAAATTAGTGCCATCCCAAATTTTTCCCCAGCGACTGTTATATAACTCACAAACTGTGCGCATTCCGTCAGCAAAATATATAAAATACGTTTTTTTATTTAATTATGCCTAACTTTAGCCCTTTAAAAATGATCCAAAACTCGAAGTTCTTACGCCGACTTTGCTCCGAATATTTTATTATTTCCCATCGGCCTATCAAGTTCGTATTGCAACGATATTGCTTTGGGGTAATATAAGCATTGCCCCAAAGCAATATAATAATAATGAAAAATTTAAAACTAGCTCCAGCCGTTTGGCTGTAAAATCCACGTGTCAGGCGACAGACAGATACGTGATATTTTTTTTGTCGAGACGGTTTTTGGAAATTTCCAAAAACAATTTTTTTATCATTGATTTTGTAAGTTTCTGCGGGCGAATTTCGGTTTGTTCTCCTTTACAGGTCGCATTTCTCAACGCATTCTCGTGTAATTTTGTGAGCAGATTGGATAAATATACAGTGTTTTTGGTCGAATATTTCTTAGTAAATTAAAAAAAATATTTTTTGTTCATCGGTTTGTTCTCCTCTACAGGTCGCATTTCGTGAACGATTCTCGTGAAATTTTGTGAACAGGTCCGGTAATTATATAGTTTTTGTCGAGTCAGTTTTTAGAAATTGTCAAAACAATTTTTATTTCAAAGATTTTGTAAGTTTCTGCGTCCGAATTTCGGTTTGTTGTCCTCTACAGGTCGCATTTTTCAACCGCTTCTCGTGAAATTTTGTTAGCAGGTTCGATATTCATAATTGATCGTTTTTATAATGTCAGGTTTTGGAAATGATAAAAAAACTCACTCACGAGGACTACAGCTCTCAGAGCCACTAATAATATTATGGATAACTATCGATGTTAACTGGGTTACAAAGTTTCGTGGCACTTCATCTACATGTGATATGGCTTCATAACCGGGGACCGAAACTATGAAGCTCCGCACTTGCATCATATCTCATCTATGTTCGAAAAATTTCGTGCTTGCTGCGTTCGCATTTTCGTCTACATGTGTTCTGTCTTTATAACCGGGGACCGAAACGTATGAAGTATTTTCCGCACTTGCATCATAATTTCGCGCTAGCTGTTCGCGCGCTTTCATCTACATGTTTATGACCCCCCCCATCCTTAGTTTCTATATCTACGTGCTTGAACATGTCTGTCTGATCGTCTGTGTGACACCTCCATTTGGTTTTCTTTTACAAAAACGTGGGTCTTTTTTCAGATATATTATGATAATGAGTGCGATCGGATGTAAGCTCAAGCTACCGTAGCTCGTGACAAGTCCGCCGGCACACAAACGGAAGTTGTTATTACTAAAATGTATGCAAATCGCTCGCTCAGTGGGAATACTCGTATCCCTTAACAGTAGTGTAGAATTTTTCCTTCTTGCCGCTGGACTCGTCATTTGCATCTTAATATTCGAACGTTTCGGGATTTAACACGTCGAATTCAAATGAACTTTTTTAGCATAGCCTCGAGGCTTACGAGTTGAATTAAAAGTAATTTCACACACCAAGAACCCAGCAGTATACACTATGCACGTAGCTCAGTTATTATTTTAAACATGTAAGGCTAATCGAAATACATTAGTTTATATATACTTCGAAACACATTCTTTTCTTCGTTTATTTAAAATTAATATACCTTATGTGACATGTATATTGTTTTAACCTGTTATTGTGTACAATAAAGTGCTTACATACATATTAATATACAACAAAGTCAAAGTGGTTTATTTGTAAAAATAGGTAACTTTTGTGACATAAACGAAATATGAAAACTTTATGTTTCGCCGGTAGGCATAAAAAATGAATTCTTAAAATTAGATTTCTATACAAATACCAATAGCAAATAAACGTGCATAAAATTATAAAGAAATTAAAAATAAATAAATCAATCATTAACATTATCAAACAGACACATAAATTCAAATTCCAAATTGGGCATATTACTACGTCAAATGGCTTTAGTGTCAACAAATGAAAATTTTTATACAATCATTCATACAGTAATAATACATACATACATTTAACATAGATTATCAAAAAAGAAGTCAGCCAAAAAATAATAACATTTGGTAATTAAAAATTTAGTTACGTAATTTTTAAAATGTAATGTTTTCATTCTTAGAGCTAGAGGTATTTTGTTGAAAATCTTGCTCGCTAAACAGAATTCGATTTTTCGCGTTAGTGCAGTGCGAGAAAATACTACATAAAAATCATACGCGCGGTAACTATTTCTATTGAAAACCTGTGACACTTGTCTAAACAGTTTGGGATTTGTTTTTACAAATACAGCATTTTTTTTAATATGGGACAGAACTGTGCACCTTTTTGTGCTTTAAATATGATTTCTCGATTAGTTGAATGAGACCATATCGCAGGGTTGACCCAACGTAGCCATGGTAACTGCCATGACTGCCTCAATGCTTACTCGTTTAGATTATTTTATAAAGCGCGTATGTATATTTATTGAGTTTTTTACTGATTTCCTCTGTTTGTGGTTTCCAAGATAGCTTGTCATCTACAATTATTCCTAAAAATATAATTACAGCATAATATTATTGGCAGCATAGGTGTGAATTGTAGGAAGTGCAATATTTAGTTTTATTGACATTTAGGTACCATTAGATTATTAACATTAAGCCATTATATTATAGTTTTTATAGTATCGTTAATACCATTTTCATAATTATTAACATCTTTACATTCATTAATACTGTACTGTCATCTGCAAATAACACCATGGGGTACTTGTCATGCTTAGGGATATCGCTGATGTAGAGTAGAAATAACAATGGGTCTAAAACGCCACCTTGAGGCACACCGTACCTCAGCATACGCACATACGATTTGTAAGACTTTTTCTCTTTTGTATTCAAAGAAATTTGTGTTGATTCAGTTGTCTGTTCCCTTCCACTCAGATAAGACTTCAAGAGATGCAAAACATTTCCGCGTATACCATACGAACTTAATATGAATACGAGTAGGTCTTTAATTAAAAATCCTATCTGAATCCTATATGAATAGATTTTTAATAATAAAAATATTATACCAGTGGAATTTTCGCGACGTTACACTAAACATGTTTGGATAATTGAGTTCTAACACATCTAACCAGAGTTTATGGACGTCACGCTACTTAGTAATATTTGGTAAGTCATAGTATGTATAATTTATGATATAAATTGGAAACCATATGAATTAAATAGTTTAGTCGTACCCATTTAATCGAAGTTAAAGTCGCATTAACTTTCCGTTTTCGGTAAAGCAGACAAATAACGTTAAGACGACAAATATAAATTTCGTGGGAAGCTTCCTAACTTCACGAACAACCAATGGAAAAAATCAAATGATCTTTAGGCAGTCTGATGAAGGCATACATTTGAATGTAGAATTATAGTAGCGTGTGTTCGATAATAAAGTTATTGAAAGTGGTAATAAGATTAACGGCTCGTTCGGCGCGAGTAAATCACGATGCATTACGTCGCCGACGACAGGAGGTTCGTATCGCATTACAGTGGATTAATTGTGGCTCAGCCGCATTGCCGCCGCGACAACTGGGGCGGGGCCTGCGTCGGCGCATACCGCGCTAACGCGCTCAAATTAAACGTATTCCAACATTTAAACTCTCAACACGATTCCAAAAAGTGGACAGATAGGTTTTTGGGTTTAATTTTGCTCAAAAGCCTGTGGTTAAAGAGAATAATCGATAAGGTGCTTGAATTACAACCACGGTTGTTGGCCTTTGAGTTGAGTAAATGGTATGCGTGATTATCGGTAACTGTAACGAGCACACGATCGCACAAATTCATTTTCGTGTCGGTCACTGGCCCTGTCTCTTTTTGCAAAAATTAATTTCTCGTAAAATCGCTTTAGTGATCTATCTTTTTCCGAGAAAAATAATATACACTGCGGAGCACTTGATGATAATTTCTTTTGTACGTAAACGCTTAATCTGCTCGCCGGGGCAGGTCTGCCTATCTCGGCTCAAATCGACGCACTTGGCTGCGCCCTTGAAGGAAGTGGGTAATGTGCAAACAAATTAATAAGTTTCCTTGTAAGGAAAAGAGCAAGTATCAGGAAGCTATCATCGTCCCGTCATGTATGAAAGACTAGTTTTTTTACGTTCAATGTGTTACTTCATTAATAACAGTGTTATATACGGTCTCGAATGATCCATATTTGTCGGGGTTTGTTTTAGTACCTTATTTTACTACAGATATTATTATAAAGTGTTGTTCTCGAATTCTCTTTCTCTTTTTGAATTTCTTTTCATTACAAATGAGTTATGTTTCTCAAATTTAATTCTGTTTATTTATCCTACGATATTACATTATGTTTTAGGTTGCCCACAATATAATTGAAAATAACTACAACTTTTTTTGTGAAGTATAAACTAAATCGGTGATTTAAATTAATGCAAAAAGGTACACTTAGTATCAACATACAGTAGAATAGGCTGCGCGAATAAGGGTAACATTCCCGTCAAGTTTACGGTGCTGGTTTCCCGGGTAACGAACGATGCGCGCTGGAATGAGACGACAAAAAGTGTTCGATCGGCTATTCTTAGCTCCTCGACACGCCGCTCGCTCGATTAGCCAGCTACCGGCGCTATTTCCTCCCGCTGTTCAGCCCAGCCACAGAGGACTTGAATGCATTCGGGGCTGGAAAAATAATTGCCTTGCTGTTTAAGTAAATAGAATTCTTCGCCATTCGACGGAGAATTTTAATGCCACAAATACGACTTAGGCTATAATCCTCGCTAATTAGTTAAAAATATAAGTACGTACGTACCGATTAATTTGAACAAACGGTCCACCCGATAAATTCCCGCAACATTATCGGGTTAACAAGTCTCGGAGCCCCGTAGATATCAGTGTGAGCGGTGGATGAGCTTGATTTATGTGCGCCAACAACATTAAATTACATCTAGATCGAACATCGCTATAAATTACTGGTCGCATTGTAAATCTGCCGCGTGTATCGATGGTCAAATCATGTAGCGAAATTATATCACTCGTATCATATCTAACGAACGGGACCAGACGCTACGGCCGGCCTGTCCGACCCTCACATTCTAAATTATGCCACCCAAACTAGGTTTACGGATAATATCCCTTTTCATAATAAGCCGTAACTACCTATTTTAAAATTATAGTTTGCACAATAACAGAGTTTGTTCTGAAAAATGCATAACTGAAGAAAAAATATGGGTTTGATATTCCCTATTTTTGGACACCACAAATGTTGTGGCCGAAAGGCAATATTTCGAAAATCCCTGTATTTGAATCTAAGCCTGGGCGGGTTAGGTAGGCTAGAATGGCTAAGATACATAAGCTGACAAGTTTGTATTTTAATCCCAAAGGATGATATATCTGGCATAGTCATCGTATTATATAGCCATTCTCATATTATGTTGTTGAACAATAGATCCTGCCTCTACATACAAATACAAAAATATTCGACATCAGGATTTTCTACTATAGTAACTTAAGTGAAAATTGGTATACTATTACTGAAATTAAATTGTTTTAATAATTACAGAATTGTCAAGTGAATAATAAATACAGTAATTAATTAAATTAATTAAAGCTCATAGGTATCAACCTCAAACCCACGAAACTTTAATTTCGCATATTATTTGTTTTTTCCGTATTTACGGTTACGCTCATTCTAAAAACTACATGGTAAATATAATGTACAGGATAAATTAAAAAGCTACGTAATATTGTTGATATTATTGCATAGTATAAACTGAAATTACGCGTAGTGAGCTATTGCAGCTGTCACTAATATTACTAAAATTATAATTTTATCTTGGAATTATTGCTCGAAAATTTTCCCCATAAATTACAGAGTCAGGAACTTCGGAAATTAATTGCATAGAAATAAAAAGATCGGTGCTCAATCAACCAACAGGAACTGCTTTTTTTGTTACACGATTTTTCCTGTTTGTGAATCGATTCACTGATTGATTTTATGAAATAGACATACGAACGTTCCGTTCCATATAGGCAAGTACATTACGTCAAACTTATTAAAATTAAGTACATGCATACAGGACAGAAATCTTTTATGAGCCCCGGAGATGAACCTCAAATCCTTTATATGACTTTTTTAATTAAAAGTATCGGTTCAGATGTTCATAATAGGTCCGACAATCGAATATCTTAAAAAACAGAAATCGTTTTATCACGTAAATTGACAGTGTACATTTTAAAGAATTAATAAATTAACTTTATTCTGCAAGTAGGCCGCAATGGCGCTTTTACAAGCCAAAAACTACTAGCGTTTCATAAAATACCACTGCCGAGAAGAAACACCGAAAGAAACTCGATTAATATTCTTATAGAACCTTGTTCCGATGATAACCGAATAACGCTGTATGATGCATTTTATTTTTTGAATTTTTTATACTGTTCAGTTAGAGGAATTGTCCCTGTTAAAAACTCAAAAAATCATAAATTGTTATTTGAAAATATAGAAATGCTTTTTTTTTTTAATAAAATGTTTCCTTTGAGTAAAATCACAACTTTTTAAGAACTAAATTGATGATATTTTTTAATTTACTTTTCGTTGTGACAATTCGATGGTTTACTAGCAATAAAGCCTACTACTACACTATGCTATAAATTGTACTCGAGCAATATACCTATTCAAAATTAAAATTCATGGGTGGTCAATTTTTCAGTGAACGACTGTACTCTGTGCGTATCGATGAACCGTTAAAAATAAATTATAAAATAACAAGCGAGCAATAAACGATCCGTTCGCAGGTCGGAGATGCGTGCAGATAAATCACTGAGCTGCGGTCAAGTCAACCGAGACATACATATCATCACAATTTACACCACCTTACCCAAAGGGGATAAGGTCCAATTTTCCCTAACAACAGCGTCAGGTGAATCTGCCGCACCACAAATTTCTATGGGCAATCAAAAACACTCGTTTGTATTTGGAATAAAATTGAAATTCCTTTAACAAGAATATCAAGTGAATCTGCCTGCTGGGAAATTAACTAGTGGAGTGAGTGCTACGAATAAGATACGTGATGACCTATAGTCAAGTACCGATAAATTTCCCCATAATTTTTATCCGTGGTAAGTAGAACTTAATTTAACATCCTCATTAAAAATCCGGTAAGCTATATACAGGATCTTGCTAGTTACGACCTAAATTTATACCTTCACATGCTACTGATTTACAATAACTACTTACTTAGTAAGTATTTTTACGTCCTTTTTATAATACTATGTAGTTGGACATTTGGCTGCGCCCGCGACAAAGAACGTAGTTACAGCCTCGAGATAAGATATAGCCTATGTCTATGCCGAAGGTCCAGCCAGTCAGTCAGGAATGATATACGTACTTGGTAAAAGTATGATATCGGATGAGTGGTTCCGGAGATTTCCCATTACATACAAACTCGCAAACTTACATTCACATCCTTTACCTCTCTATTATTAAGTATTAATTATTAAGGATGTGAATGTAAGTTTTCGTGTTGTGTTGTGTGTTTCTTATAATATTATAAGAAAATATATATTTCTAGACAAGTCATGTTTTCAGTGCTGCAAACTATGTAAACAGGCTGTCACTTCTACTGTGATTTCAACCCATAATATGTAACAGTGACGTAGATGTATGTACAGTCAAGGGCAGCAATATGTATACATTTTTTCACCTTATTCCATTGAATTAAGGTCCAAAGATGTATACATATGCCCTTGACTGTACTAACGAAATAAACTTTATTTTGCTTTTACACAAGTAGGTACGTCCCAAATATCGATGACATCGTTTACTAAGGAATTCGATGGAATCTTGGTGGCTTTATATATGCTTGGTCATAGTTACGAAATGTACACCAAATCGTAATTTACAAACTAAGCTTACTTAAATACAAAGAAGACATCCAAGACTCAGGAACAAGCATTTATTTATGTACATCACACAAATAAATGCACTAATCGGGATTCGGACCCCGGACCTCCAGCTTCGTAGGCAGGGTCACTGCCAACTAGGCTACAGCGGTCGTCAATTTATACTTAACTGATCGCATTTTAATTAAGTACTTACGCAAATAAAATAAAAAGTTGTTCTTAATACGTTATTGAAACAGATTAGGCAATATTTGCGTATACAAAACGACGTTTTTGTTAATAATACAGCAAATCCCGATCGTGAACACTTGAGAAAAAAAGGTGTTAAGTTTTATAGTGGTTTCTACACCTACCAATTAGCAGTTAGTCGATATCTCCATCAGAACCGTTACATCCGAACACCAAATACTGCAGGTAATAGGATGTGGGAGATATTGTAATCGTAATGATCGTATTTTATTTTAAATAAGTGGTTACGGCAAAGCATAAGTAAATCCATTACCAAAGCTGCAGTTATTTAAAAGATGCCTTAAGGAAAAGGGTTGAGTGAAGTCTCGTCATACAAACTTTGTGCGACTTTACTTCGTTTTTGCTCTAGAAATGTAATTTCTGGTCACTCTACTTGTTACCTAAGTGCACATAAAGAAATTTAGTAGGATTTTTTTGGGGTTCGTTACCTCAAAAGGAAAAAAAAAGGAAACTGTATAGGATCACTTTGTGGTCCATCTGTCTGTCTGTCTGTCTGTCAAGACCTTATATTTGAGTTGAAATTAAAGCCATTATACTCAGATCTACAATCCCTTGAAGCTGTGAAATAAACAAACTTCCAAGTTAGCGTAAAAAAGATACGGCCGTTTATGCCGCAAGAAACATATTTCGACACCCTCAAGGGAATCAAAATTTATAGGGTACGTTCCGTTAACCTAGAACTATGGAATTTGGTAAGTAATATGGCCTTATACACACAGGACAGGTAAAGGGAAAATCTGAATCTATACATTTGTAGTAAAATCATAAAAATATAGTCTTTATAAAGTACGTAATCAATCATCATCATCAAGATTTAAGAGCTACGCTTTTTTCGGTGGAGTAACGCCGCTCTTGTCTGCTCATTTAGTTCAGTGAAATTAGCTGAAAATTTGGCAAAATTAATGGAGAACTTTTATCTATCAGGATATGGAGGTTATAGGACAAAGTTCAATTTTATCTACT
The DNA here is from genome assembly GCA_963556455.1 of Epiblema foenella. Taxonomy (NCBI): domain Eukaryota; kingdom Metazoa; phylum Arthropoda; class Insecta; order Lepidoptera; family Tortricidae; genus Epiblema; species Epiblema foenella. The sequence continues at coordinate 12,821,653 of OY747107.1, read as the reverse complement.
CTCCCCCCCCCCTCCGGGGCGAGCGTCACCCCCCCCCCACCCGTGAAAGTGTCCCGGAGCGCGGTATTTTCCATTTTAAAAGAAAACCGTACACGATACATAAAAAGTGTACAGGAACGAAATAATCCTTGATAAATTAGCTATAAACCTCTACTACATACAAAAGCGATATCACTCATAGTTTCAGCGCAATCTCCCACCAAATACGAACGTTTTCAAAAAATTATCGATATTTTTTGCTGTAAGTTTAGTTTTCTCAAAAACTTCACACATTACCGCCAAAATATGTATGACTAAAGTAAAGAATAGAATATGCTCTTTATAAAAAGGTATAATTCATTTCTAAGCACTTTCATTTACCGTTGCTGTGCTATTTTTTAAATTTAATTCATTCGGCCATACAGCGAAATATAAATATTCATACTAGTTCAACGGTGGTACTAAAATACCATATTCTTCTTATATGTTTTCCTGTAATCTGTAGATATAGGACTATTTTCTGTATTTTTTATATATTTTTATGGCCAGTACTTTAGGAGATAAGAGGGGGGCGGAGAAATGGTCAATTTTCGCCTATTTTCTTAAATAACTTCAAAAATGTTTATTTTCAAATTATGATAAAAATATATTTGATATCCTTATAATGAACCCTTTCATTTGATATGTCACACAATATAGTTCGCAATATATATATATTTTTTATATTATTTACACCCCACAAGTACCTCCCATGTTTAAAAATTTATTTATTTACGTAACACATCCGTATTCGGAACACCGATTTACATATGTGTGCCAAATTTCAACTCAATCAGTCCAGTGGTTTTGGAGAAAATTGACTGTGATAAACGGACGGATACACACAGTCGAATTAGTCGAGTCCGTTTATTACAGTCAATTTTCTCCAAAACTACTGGACTGATTGAGTTGATATTTGGCAAACATATGTAAATCGGTGTCCCAAATACGGATGTGTTACGTAAATAAATAATTTTTTAAACATGGGAGGTACCTGTGGGATGTAAATAATATAAAAAAAATATATACATTGCGAACTATATTGTGTGACATATCAAATGAAAGGGTTCATTATAAGGATATCAAATATATTTTTTTCATAATTTTAAAATAAACATTTTTGAAGTTATTTAAGAAAATAGGCGAAAATTGACCATTTCTCCGCCCCCCTCTTATCTCCTAAAGTACTGGCCATAAAAATATATAAAAAATACAGAAAATAGTCCTATATCTACAGATTACAGGAAAACATATAAGAAGAATATGGTATTTTAGTACCACCGTTGAACTAGTATGAATATTTATATTTCGCTGTATGGCCGAATGAATTAAATTTAAAAAAGAAGCACAGCAACGGTAAATGAAAGTGCTTAGAAATGAATTATACCTTTTTATAAAGAGCATATTCTATTCTTTACTTTAGTCATACATATTTTGGCGGTAATGTGTGAAGTTTTTGAGAAAACTAAACTTACAGCAAAAAATATCGATAATTTTTTGAAAACGTTCGTATTTGGTGGCAGATTGCGCTGAAACTATGAGTGATATCGCTTTTGTATGTAGTAGAGGTTTATAGCTAATTTATCAAGGATTATTTCGTTCCTGTACACTTTTTATGTATCGTGTACGGTTTTCTTTTAAAATGGAAAATACCGCGCTCCGGGACACTTTCACGGGTGGGGGGGGTGACGCTCGCCCCGGAGGGGGGGGGAGAGTAGATAAAATTGAACTTTGTCCTATAACCTACATATCCTGATAGATAAAAGTTCTCCATTAATTTTGCCAAATTTTCCATACATTTGAATCTAATTTTCTTGAGCTAATTGCCAGTCTCTTGACTTCCCCATACGACTCGGCAGCAACTTTCTCCCTCACTTGGTCCAAATAAGTAAGTCTAGGTTGGTCCTGCTAAGATGTTTAAGAAGAAGCTGTCGTGCCGTATCAGGTGTCCCATCATCATGCCTCTTCTATTTATAATTGTTCTTTAAAGACACCTTTTCTCTCCTACTTCTCTTTTTCTCTTCGTTCATCTTTATTTTCATCCAGCGGATCCTTTCCATCCTATCCCAACACCACATTTCGAAGGCCTCCAATCTTTCTCTGTCTCTTTACGTCAGCGTCCACGTCTCACTCCCATACAACGCAATGCTCCAGATGTAAGTTTTGATTAGACGCTTTTTAGCCATTTTCGATATACGCTTATAGCAGGTTCTTCTTATTATTGAATGTTTTTCTTGCCATAGCAATGCTCTGTATGATGTCAGCAGTGCACCTGGAGTAATTGGTAATGATAGGAAGTATCATTACCAATTAAATATATATTATATTATATTCAGGATTTAAATTTCTTGACCTGCTCTATTGCCGTACCTTTAATTATGATTGGGTTATTATTTACTGTCGTGCGTTTAGAAATGGTGATGATTTTGGTTTTATTGACGTTTATTTTGAGTCCGATGCGATCGAAAACTTCATCCATTGTTAATGTTAATTACCGTAACTGAATACTATTTTCGGCAAATCCTGCGAAGTCGCCTGCAAAAATATGAGAGGTGAGAGTGGACCAAAGCCAGACAGGACTTCTTGTTTAATTCTGGCCTTCAATTTCTGTTCTCCGACTTTTATGATGGTCTGGCAGTTCTTATACAGTTCGTATATTATTCTTCGGTTCCTGTAATCGACCCCGACTTCACGCAAGATACACATCATTAATTTTCAGTCCACTTTCTCGAAATCAATACCTACATATATTTGTACGGAACCCTCGGTGGGTGAATCCAACTGGCACTTACCGTACAAAATACGGTTTTTCTTAAGCCTACGCGGTAAGTAGTTCCAGAGGTAATACCCTTTACAGTATAAACCAACAAGGCCTCACAAAGCTCAGAAACTACCTATTTGTAATATTATTGTTAGTACAGAGATAAAAGTTACGTACATATAACCAAAACAAATTCCGGATACCTTAATATAAAAAAGCTGCTCATATATACGGATTTGAATAGCAAACTCTTACGCTAAATAAAAAGACGTTTATACCTGCTGTACGTACTTACGTACTGTAGTGAAACTAAAAATTTGGATACCTACTGTTTGTTTTAAAACGGAGTTCGTAGTTAACAATGTGTGTTTAAAAACATAAATACTTGAGAGACTTAAATTATTGCTCGTTCACTAAGGAAGTACATTTACTCGTAAAAGTATCCCATCACCTATTACATGATAATAAATTACGTAGGTACCTAACCTACGTAATTTCGGACCTAACATATTATTGCCAAATTCTTGAGCCATATTTCAAAAGTGTAAAACACATTAATCCCAAAAAAAGGTTCAAAACTGCAGGTGCCGACGTAGTGCTATGACAGTTACAATTATTATCAAATTATCGTCACTGCCAACCGACACTTAAGTAAATGATAGGTTGCAAGCTTTACGCCGACTTGGAAAAATATCGACGTTGTTTTACAAGCGAATAGTGTAAATACTATGTACTGAAACCAGTATTAATAATCCAGTCTGGCAAATAATTTAGTACCAGTCATGTAAATTATATACGGTAGTTATTAAATCGTGGCTTGTTTTACTAAAGAACATTTTACTACAGTCGGTAGGTACTCGTACTCAGCAGAACAAGCATGTCGTTAAGTTTACATAAAATAATATACAAAATGTGTTATTTAGTTTAATTACAACCTGCTAAAAATGTAATCCAACTCTTGAATAGATTAGTTATATTTATTATCGGGTCACCGTTGGCAGTGTTGGGTAAACACGCGTTACTGCTATGTCGTGACGATGATTTATAATCTACGTACGTATACATATAAAAGAAGAAGTCCTTACTGACTGACTGACTCATCAACGCACAGCCGAAACTGCTAACACTAGAGAGTTGATCTTTGCACAGTCAATTAAATTTATAAAGTAGGCTAGGGTTAAGAAAGCATTTTTCGAAATTCATCCCCTAAGGGGTTAACAAAGATGAAAGTTTGTATGAAAACACGTATTTATTGGAGTGAGAGATTTGAAACTTTGTACACAGACTCTCTGTTTAAATATCTTTATGGTGTATTTCAGCGTTTTTCTAAATTGCTCCCCTAAAGGGGTGAAAAGGGGTTCAAAGTTTGTACGGGGAGCAAATCTTTTTTGAAGTGAGAGATTTGAAACTTCGTAAATACATTTTCTGTTTAAATACAACAAAACTTATTTCAGCGTTTTTCGAAGCAAAGGGGGTTCCAAAGGAGAATGGGCAAAATGTCCCATCGGTGTATACAGTTGAGACATATCTCGTTTGAAAGGTCTTAATCGTGGCAGTATTTCATTGTATGGCACCAATGTTGGACAGCGTGCAGGGGCCGAATAATTGACAAAAGTATGTATCGCATAAAAACGTTTATTATACAAAATGCAAATGATATAATTAAATATAAGGTATCTCATACGAAAGATAATGATAATTGGGCCACGTAAGGCTGCCGATATCAGCGCTGAAATATTTACAGGACTAGAATTAAGAAACGAAAGATATGTGTGAACGAAAAATCAGCTACTACTCAAAGATGCCTACGTGTATACACTGGTGACTTATATCACGTTAAAGGCTCTAATGTAAGCAATTTTTTGATATATACAACTTCGAGGTAACGCGTGCAGGGATCGGATTATATTGAGTTTTAAGATTTAACTTTCAGTTAACTCTACGTTAATTGAGTGTTATAACTTATTCTACTTGACACCAGATGTCTGTAGTTGTATACTTCTTCTAGATTTATATTATTGACAACAAACAGATAATCCGGTGGTGTATCTCTAGCATTAAGAGGTTCGATTACTTTTTAAGGAAGAGGTTGTATTACTTTTTAAAGAAATATCTGACAGGTCGTGTCAATCAATTATCTACATGTCATATCATAAAAAATATTAGCATTTTTACAGGGATTGAAAATTGTGAATAAGATAAAAATAAACGGATAAAATACAAAGTCCACGTACGTACGTCCAAACGTATTCTCAGTACATTCGTAAGTAATCTGCATTGATCTATAATACATTTTTATTAATCTAGTTATTTGCGGGCGTGAGCCCTGATATAGTTTGCGAAGCCGAAGTCTGTAAATCTGGTCGATGATGTGATGTACCTAGTTGTACTTGGGGTCAATATTTCCTACTTGACGTCGTACATCAAGGTCTATGAGACGGGCGTCTTCAAAATGAGATATGTATGTATGGTATGTCTGTCTTATTTTGCTTGCATTTCTGATATGCAACGACAATGGCAAACAAGCTTACGGCTTGCCTGATGGTTAGGTAGACATCGTAGCCTGTGGATAATAGCGACTCTAGAAGAATTAGAATTCCTGTGTATATGTGTCGATATTAACACAGCACATCCTCGGGTATCAGGCGGCTTTACCACATAATAATTAATAGTACCTTCTTACATGGAAGGTTTTCATTTCGGCTTGCCGCATATAGCATATACTTAGCTCTACGTTACTAGCGCGATAGGGTATCTGGATACCACGGAGGTTCAGCCGAAGCGGAACAAGCCTAACTTTACTCACACCAGGAACACCACACCTCATACCTAGAAAGGAACTGTGTTATTATGGCTGCGCTCTTCTGTAATAAGGAGGTAATCCCCAGTTGAGTAAGATGGTAAGAAATATGAATAAGCCCGCTGTACCCTACCTCTATGCCAGAAATATAACCCTTGACAGAAAATAATCTTTGAGTTAGATACAGGAATCTCGGAGCCTTAAGATGTTATTATGGCCAACTGACAAATAGATACCGCAGTTTACTAAGGATTAAGGTACTATTTCTTGCTAATGTTACCCATAAAGTTCTAACCTGCATAATGAAATTATATATATATCTTGTGTAGGTAAAATAAAAAATGAGATAATTCGGAGTTGAGTTGCCTACTACATTTTCTTGTTTTAAGATAAGAAACAGGTGAAATCATAACATCTGATCTGTGTCTGTACTTTTTACCCGACTGCGGCAGTAGGCCTGTCACGTTTTTCGAGTGTATGTATGTCTCTTAAATGTGGGTATGTGTGTATGAATGTCTTTGGTACGTTCTGCAGCTTCACCATTTCAACGTCCTGTCAAATACAAAAGCTGTCACTTACACGCCATTACATGGAAATGTCAAACTGCGAGGAAATGCGAATATAGGTTGATATCGCACTGCACGCCGTGACGGATATATATATCGTTGGCGTTGAAAAGTTGAACAATATGATGAATTTGAACAAGCTAGGTATCTTCTTAGTCTTGGATTAATGTATGGACCTTCTATCTACAGATACATATTGCAAAATAAACTATGATTATGCGGTCATGATCACGGAGATAATTGTCTGGGGCAGGTTATAAGTGTACAGATTAATGTATGCTTCGTTTGTAACTAATTAATTTCATCCATTTATTCCACTGTCTGAACACAGGCCGTGAGACAGTTGACAACGTCTATCTCTGATATTGATGCTAATTTCGCCGATGAAGATGTTGGATGATGATTTCGGAGATCCTTGAATTGAACAAGGTGGGCGGTTGGTATCGCAATGGTATGCTTTTTTAGCAATCTAGCTAGTTGCGTCTGCGAGCCTCGGCTAAGAGAAGGAGAAGAAATACTTTTTGTTTCACGGTTTAGGTATTTACTGTTTTACAATTTTCTCCTATACAGAACTAAGAAATCTTATTCATAAAATATATTTAATGCCGGGTTGATAACACGCCACCGACTCTATATTGTTTTTTGGATGCACTGTGTTCGCATTAAGAAGTTATGTATATTCCTGAATTCCACATCACATGTCTACAGTTGTTGGTGGTTATTATGGCTATAGTTCTCGTTGAGCGGAAGTACTGTTACCAGACTGACGATCATCAGTCTGTCCATGTCTCCATGCCTATATAAGTCGCAATACGTTAGGATATATAAAGGTGTGTCTAACTATCCTTCCCTCCGTCTGTCTGCTTCCCGACCCATGTTTCCTCGGTTTGTGAATCTTTGTATCTATAAATAATAATAATTACTTTTGACAATCTTACACAAATCAACCTAGTCCCAAACTAAGAAAAACTTGTACTATGGGTACCAAGTGACGATATACATACTTATGTAGATAAATAGATACTTAAATACATTTCTATGTATTCAACGTCCATGACTCAGGAACAAATATTCGTGTTCATCACACAATTACATGCACCGACCGGGATTCGAACCCGGGACCTCCAGCTTCGAAGGCAGGGTCACTACCAACTAGGCTAAAGCGATCGTCTATGTATTTGTCATTGCGTTACTCTGTTAGTTAAGGTGCCTAAAGAACTTTCTTCACTTTGATTCTTCTGTCCGTTTATCTGTCTGTTTGTGTGTCTTGATAGTCACAGATGTACACATTGATATTTTACCTAACTGGATGTTTATAAATAGGTTATAAAAACGGTATCAATAAGAGCGACTTAATTTTAACACTAATGTGTTAAGAGTAAGATATTATCATTCTAGAGTGCTTAACTTGGGATTGCCATGTTACCGGTCATATTAATTTTATATGTGGTAAATACGTAAAGTTCATAGGATTGCGTAAATAGATATACTAATCCCTTATCCCATTGCGCTAACCCTCTGGTTAGCGCAAAGCAATAGTATTTGGCCTTCATGGGTCTCTACCCATGAAGGCCAAATACTATGGTTCTTACTTACATATATTTTTAGGGCCTTAACACAGTGTTTTTTTTTATGATACTGGTATGTTATCAAAAGTTTTTATGCAGTATTGAAAGGGATATTTACACTGCTTTTATTGTTTATGCATTATATGATACCGTTTTGTTAATTATTATCGACAGAAAACAGTACTGGATCATTATTGAAAGCGGCATTACACATTATCGTCAGTATTAATTTGGTTTGCTCCTCAGTATATTTGTAACTTTTTGCCAACATGCATTACAAAAATATCGCAATATTGGTATTCATTTTACATTAAACATTTGTATGCATAAGTAAATGTAATAATGTGGACTATCTTAAAAAATCGACCTAGTCCCCATGTAATCAAAGCTTTTACTACGACTATGGGCACTAGGCGACGTTATACATGCTTGCCTACATAAATTGCTAAAACCTTAACATACATAGAAACTATCCAAGACTCAGGAACTAAAATGCCCTGACCGGGATTCGAACACAGATCCACCAGCGTCGCGGTTGGGATCGCTTTACATACGTAATAAACATTGGGATAAAGATTTATTAGTTTAGCACCAGTTCTTTCAGTTTAAACCGGATCGCTGAACCAGTGACGATGGTGGAAATACACAAGCTTTTAGAGGGCGCGACTGGCATTATGAAGAAGTTTGAATTAACAATATTATGAATGCTGATTTGGTTGAGGCATTATCACAATACTACGATACACGTCATAATGTTTGTGGTACGTATATCAAGCAAATAGCAAGTAACACGAGTGGATTGACAATGATTGCATTGATATCACAATGACAACGGCTGCATTGGGACTTTGGAAGCCTTTGGATTGGCCGTTTACACGTTGATTTATTCATGAAACCATGACGTATGGCCACGATCACGCTATTGCAAGTCAGCAAGTATATCATCATCATCATCATCATCGTCATCATCATCAGCAGCAGCAGCAGCCAATATATGTCCCACTGCTGGGCACATCCCTCCCCTTGTTGATGAAAGGAACGAGGCAGTGGGGACTACTCTCTCATTTTCAGTGGAGACTTATTTACATACACCTTTGAATTTTATGGCAGATCTAATATGCAGGTATCCTGACAATGTTTTCCTTTGCCGAATAGCTAACGGTAATTATTTATCATTATTATTATTTATTTACTTATTAATCATTAAGTGCAAAAAGGAATTATATAATATATCGCTCCACAAAACTATTTAGGTTTGACTGTGGAGTCGAATGTCAGTCTCAAGTCTCAAAAATACATAATACTTAGTTATTAGGTAATAAGGTATAATATGGCAATAGCCATATTAATAGAGGGTGAACCGGGTGAGTTATAGTGGTTTTATAGGGCACCAAAAATCTACTACTATACGAGATACTGTTGCAATTAAGGAGGGTTTTGTTTTAGTGTATGTAGATATGTATGAACTAAACATCTATATCTCGTTTATATATTAAAACTTAAATAGCCGTGTATGTTGTCGATCTCGAATATTATTGACCAATGTTTGACCAATGGTTAGTTGCAAACTCGTCACCGGCCCTAAAGGAGTATGATCCTGAATCCTCTGCTGCGATCCAGTCATGGTTCTATTAACAGGATTTATTAGTTTTATTACTGAGTACGTATTCTTTACTTCCCCAACATAGGGTATATTTTCCCACATACTTTTTATATAACACGACGATGTCAGACAAGCGTACGGTCTGCCCAATGTTAAGCAGAGACTGTAGCGTACTGATGAAAACAAGCCCTCAAACTACGCAATCTAATGTATATTACCATACAATAGTAATAATCGTTACATTATAATCTAACTAGTGAGATTGTAAACTGTCAGATTGTAAACCGATAACTGTTTTGTACTTTCCATCAGCAAGTCGACGAAGCCCCGAGTACCGCTCTGAAGAACTTAGACAACGAACGAATCTAACCTAAACTGCAAGTTTCATGTCGGAAGAGTTGGAACTATAAAATACTATTTACAATTTAAGGCATTATTTTTCTGACGGTGACATATACAACGCATCCCAGAAGGTCGTCTAACATAGTATACCAAATATAATCGAGCCGCGCATTTTTCCATTCTTGTATTCGTGTAGTCCGTCTGTTAACCCTACTATACCTACGTTGTTATATAAGTGAAAACAAATCCCTCAAACTACATAACGCGTCTCCAGCCTTTAGAAGCTCTGTTAGACATTCTTTCAACACTGCATACCTACACAGTAGTTCCTACCTAACATAGTCTCGTTTTTTTTTTCATTTTTGGATTATTTTGTACAGCCCCTTTGTTGACACAACTGTACGTTGTTACACAGTACTTACCTAGCGTGAAAGTGACTACTTAAATTTTTAATTACCATTGGTTTTTCAGGTATCTAATCAAGTCATGATAAGGATGGTTACTATAAGCAAGAAGAAAAAAGAACCGTCCAGGTGTGTGTTGCGCCCGGGCCACATAGGATTTCGGAGTTGCGGCTCGTCACATTGCGGCTTAAAAGGGTTTTTTTTACTACAAACTACGGATGCATTTGCTTATGATCTTAAGTGGCCGGTGCTTAGCACAAACGGATGTCTGGATCGAAACACGTTTTTTAAAACCCACTATACTTATGATGACAAATGATCCATCATCTATCGGTACTCCCTTCGATGGGTTTTACGACGGACAAATAAGGCATCCCCACCTTTAGTGTAGGAGAAGTATCGTAACAAGATGGGTACATGTTCCCCATTTTTTTTGACAAGAATTTAATGTATAGTCTGTATAGGTATACGGTAAACTAAATAGAGCCTCTTCTATCTCGAAAGGCCGTGAGTATCAAACCCGTATACCACTGGGTTTTCTTAGAAAGCTTACTTACGAAATATCATTTTATAATTAACTGTCCACGGAAAACTGCTCGCTGTTCATAAAATCTAAGGTTCTCAAATGTTAATAAATGTTAATCAAATGTTAGTCATCATCATCCTGCTAGCGTTATCCCAGTACTGTTGCATCCTGAAGGATGCCCGGGGTCCGCTACACAATCCCTAGATTTGGCGTAGGCACTAGTTTTTACGGAAACGACTGCTATCTGACCTTCCAACCCGAAGGGGTACCAGACCTCATTGGAATTAGGCTTATCAAGTGAGTGGGCAACTTGATTGTTAGAAGTTCTCAAGCCGCCCGAAGGCCTCTAACTTGGCTTAACTACTGCTATCATAGACAGCAGCCGGGATCAACGGCTTTACGTGCCTTCCAAAGCACGGAAGAACTGACTTCGACTGGAATTGCTTAACCTGGCATACCGCAGGCGGCACACGGGCGCCGCTGGGCCGCTAGCGCTCCTCCGGTTGGAAATGTTAGTATGACAGTTTAACATGGCGTTAAAGTGAGAAGGCAAGTTCCTTATTTGTTCGACTGTACAAACTATATTTGTAAACACAGGTCAATAGCTCATCATAAGTCTTACAACTATTTTAAATATTTTAGTGTATCACTATATTTTGGCATAAGGCATACAAATAAATAATTTCAAATTCACGGACTCAAAGTCAAAGATGGGGCGTGATAGACAATTAAAATTCTTCATCTGTCAAGTGTTGGTAGGCTACTTTCACTAGGAATGCAAATAAGCTTTTTTGAATTCTACCAATTCTTCTAACTTAGAATATGTTTCTTGGCATTTTATTATATATTTTAGGTGCCAGTCCGGAAATACTTTTAGACTGAACGTTTTTGTGCAATTGCCCCAGAAATGACCCCGTATCTCAGTGAAGAAGTGACTTGTATTTGAGAAATATTATGAGAGTACACGAAATAAGTTTGTCAAGGATCGTAGCAAATGGAAAACAGTGATCTCTAACACTGCCTCTACCTACCTTCTGGGCAATAGGGTTAATGGGTTAATGAATGTATGTGTGCAGTGTGTAACATAAAATATTTGAACGTATTCGTTGACTGCATACCATCAATATATCCGCACCAGTATATCACGGCGTGCAGTTGGATATCAACCTATCTGTATGCATTTCTGTAGGGTTAAACTTCACGACAGATAGTCGCTGTTAGTAAGCGGCAGTGTACTATTCGTATACCATAATTCATTCAAATTCAATATCTATATATTATAAATATGGCATCTCGAATACCTCCAAAGAAGTATACATACTTCTGGTATTCACTATTAACTTGTTTCTCTGTATGGTTCGGAGGGATTCGATATGCCGTTACTATAAAGTTATGATTACAAAATATAGTGAAAAAAAAAATCTAAAAAAGTGTTGTCATTAAAAAAATGTAGAATAATGTGAGCATGAAATGCTTTTTGCCCCAATTACGGCAAATCGATGCCGTACTGGCCTTCGAGATATTTTCTACTGTACAGCTTTGCGGTCTTAGGCACTAATTTTTGCACTAGTTCACTGACGGCCAATCTGCTTATGGTGATTTTTGTAATAACAGTATTTTAGACGACCGCCATTTAAAGGAGGTTGTCAGAATTGAGCTCACTTATGACCGCCCTCGTGTACGCCGAGCTGGTCGTTGTAAACAAACTGGGCAGTCCTCTTATCCCGTAATCTGCATCTGAGATTGTTTCTTATTCAATGTTATTACAATGGTAATCTGGCCCCTATTTCACCAAGTTGACATATGTATGTATTTGACATATGTAGGCTGACCAATCGAAAATTGTCATGATTGTGAAAACTGTTTCACCAACTACATTTGTAATGTTTTTTGACAGTTGTCGCGCCTGTCAGCTTTGGTGAAATAGGGGCCTGATGGAGTCAAACGAATTTCGAAGTAATTTTTTAACTCTTTGACCACCGAATGTCAAAAGTGTCAATAAATCAATAACATGTCATTTATTTCGTCTCATATATCAGACGACGGCGTTTAAAGGGTTAATTACTGCATCCAAACATATAAGCACATCATAAACACTTTTTCACACCTACTTTTCTTTCCTTTTTCTTTTGTAGATTATTTTATTTTAGCACCTCTGAGCCGCGAACCTACCATTTGAATCGCAGCCAGTACGTTGTTCGCATCAAAGCCGGATTCATACTATTGCCACGTGTTGTGTCTTGAAGCGCCAGAATGATGTCGGTTTCATACATTTAACTAGTACGGTTTGATCTGATGCTCTCCGACGATGTGCTATGTTACGTTGTGACGCGACAGAAGTGACTCTGATTCGCATCAGAGCAGTTGAGGTGCGGGGGGTAGGGAAGCGGCCGCGACACAACAGATCTGACGAGTGTGCACGGGCGTGTGTTCTTGTGTATGTGACGGGCTCTAACGCCGCATCGCGTGAAAAACGAAATGATGCATACACTGCTTTTAGCCCCTGACGCGCAATGCAAAAAACGGGTTTTACCATGTATAGAATCAATTTATTTTTACTGACACCATAGATTGGATAAAATCTTCTTCAAAATCAATTCTTATATACCACAACAGCGGCAAATAATCATACGGCCTGATGGTAAGCCTATATAATTATATATAGATGTTGGCGACTCCAGTACATTCACCAGCCCGTTGCCGATTCACTGATGAGTTGAAAATGGTTATACTGACACATATAAAATCTAAAAATATTTAATTTAGGTTGTTTTTATTAAAGATTGTAAACTGTTTAAATGCAGGTTCCTCACTCAAAGCATCATTGGGAGCTCGGAATCTGTCTAACGAGAACTTTGTGTTGTGCATGTTTTATAAGCTACGAGTGTATCACTGATGAAAATATCGTCAGAAATCGTCATAATGTGTCATAGGCATTGCAGTACATGAGATCGTTTAGATCTTAATTTTACTGGCGTCTGTCTTGCACTTTTAACGTTTCTACATTTTCCTGCACCGTTTTTAGATGTCTCTGTGGTTTACTAGTAGAGAATGCCACTTGGCATTAAGGTAGTCATTTGTACACTGTATTTTTCGTGCAATGAAGTTTAAATAAATAAATCGTTAGACATTGTCATAATTTTATTTATATAATGCGACATGTACAGTACGTATACGCTCGTGATTATAACCGTCAGACATCAGAGCGCATCAGAAATTATCACATCTGAATATTATGAATCCGGCTTTACAAGCACTTCCGATCATGAAGAAGCGGAAATAGAGGTAAGTTTAAACCCATTTAACGATAACAGTTTGAAAGTGTCTTGTGTGGTCGTGGCCTGGTGGGCATGGACGGCGTCTTCATATTTTTTACCCATCGAACGCCAAGAATGTATTAATGTTATTATTGCGCACGTTGTCAATTATTTTCAAGTAAGGTTTTATATTCAATCTCTTAAATAAAAAAAAGTTAATTCATGCTCCCTGGCAATCGCATTTTCAGTTTCTTATGAATTATTTTTAAAAAATGTACTGAATTTGTAGTTAATAATAATATTAATAATTAATTAATAATAATATTAATATTAATAATAATTGTTTATTTTCCGACCAACATGGATCATGGCGTTAGTATACAGTTTTATCTTACGCATCGTTGCATAAAAATAGCCTAGTCGAGCCTCCGTGAACATTCCCGACGCAGTGCAGAATCGAGGTAGCCCCATCAGCATCCTGAACGCGTTATTATATTGAACACGCAAAAGGCTGTATTGTCTCTGCGTATAATTCACCTACAGGGTGCTTGTATAAAAGTTGGTACTATATGCTTCAAAAAGGGTACCTAACCTTTACTTTCTTTGGAACAGCGAGCGAACCTGCGGGCCATCATATTAGCCCTGACACAACGCTCTGCGCCAACGTTCGATATCGGCATCGTCTTTTAACTCTGACGGCCTATTCCGAACTTCGAAATCCGAACTTCGTATCGTGCCGTCCCTTTCACTCTCGTGTTATACAATATATGAGTGAAAGGGACGGCACGATACGAAGTTCGGAGTAGGCTCTCTGGTGTTAAGTATTGAATCTGTTTTTTATTTCACCTGATTGTGGCTTTATAGGACGAGGTCAATACCGGCAGATGCGCGGTTGGAGAGTGGCCTGGGGAAAATCCAGGGGAACCTCCGACACGACTGGAATACTTTGAGTTTGCTCTCCAATGAGATTGAATGAGAGGCTTCAACCAAATCTGAAGTGTGAGTGGAATCGAGTAAATGGGAGTTTTGTCGCTGGTTCACTAAGAGTCCAGCAAGAAACGATTCAATCCGACCCAGGTCGGGCCTAGTGAGTGAGCGCTTGGTATGCGGCGGTACCGGCACGAATAGGGACCATACGCGTCCCGCATATGTAACCGCAACGACCCATCTTTCGATGGATGCTGTCATCCGGGTCCTTAAGTTTGTGCCTAGGACGTCGGACCGTGCGGCTGGAGGAGTCACGACAGAAGGGATGGGAACGTAGTCGACAGCCTCCCTAACTAACGGATTCCTATGATGAGGAGCGTTGTCAAAATAACATCTGGCAGTCTGCTTAAAGAAACTATACATCACCATGTAGTGGTGCAGACTGAGGTTCGACTGGTACCAGTCGCCCTACGGAGAAAACGATTCTGAATGAAGCGGATTGACCGGTGTCCTAGGGACGTGAGTAAAAACTACACTTGCATAAGACATGATTGCATGGACGTACTGGGACGTAAGGGACAATTATTTCAGTTTGGGGTTTCTGGAGAGCATCTCACCAGCACCCTCAAGCTTCAATAAGGGATTGAATTAATTGTACCCTTTCAGTAGTACATTTTTTGACTTATTTGGCCATGTTGTCAGGGAGCATATATATATAAAAAACTTTCATATGTTAAGATATTCGTGTTCGCATTAATAACAAAAATGTCACATGTCAACATTTTGACTACAAGAGAGTGATTATAAATTATATGAATATGATGGCAAGAAAGTTACTTTGACAGAAAATGCCATAATGGTAGAAGAGTCTAAGAGGGGATTTTTGGATTTACTTGAGCGAGTCAGATTAAGACATGGAGGATACCTTGCACTCTGAAAACCTCCTCCATTTATAAGCCCTCATGTGGGGCATATACACTTTCAATATCTGATGCCCGGGAGTATGTTCGTGTTGTTGTTTCTTTTTATTTTTGCAGACGCTCCCCCCGCCGGCGGAGGGGTACACCTGTTAAATATTTTCTTCCTATTATCCAATTTTCAAAATCCAATAGGTCCTAATTACGCTCGAGTAAATCAACATTTGAATCGTGACCTCCCCTATAGTTATCACCCATCAGCGAATTAAACTGCCGGATAGCAACAGGATCTCATGACCAATATCCTCTTGGGCGATAAATTATAAGTAGGTCACTAGGCAGTGGTGGTGAGTTTGTATTCTGAAGCCCCATGGACGTCAGCTGGAGTTCACTCCACAATCACTCAAACACTTAAAATAATAATGTTTTTTGTCGTTTTCTCTCGATTGATAATATTATTGAATGTTAGCTAACCGAATATCTTGTTAGATTACAAGCTCATGATCTAGAATAAAACCTTATTTACACACGTACAAGTTTTGCATGCGAGTTTGGTTATATTGCAGGTGAGTCATCGGGGTAAAATGACTTCAATCGATTTATCAAACCGCGCAATGTAGTTAAACTCGCATGCGAATCTCGTATACGTGACCATAATAAAGCAAGTATATAGAACATCGACGTTCAGTCTCAGATTGACCTTTTTCAGCTCTAATTGGGACATTTTTATGCGAGAAGTGCATGAGTAAAGAATGCGAGAGTTAAAAAAGATGTCAAGGGAACACACCTACAACCTAGGGCTTATGAGCATCGGAACCTCTTTAGCTAGAAATTACGTATATAGCACCGGACTGTCCCATTTCTGGACACCACAACATAATGAATAATTTACGCCTCCAGTATTGCAACCACCCCCGGATCAAATGGGCTAAAACTAGTTCAAAGATGCTTTTTCACTCCGTTCTTAGGCCGCATTTACGCACAGGCGTACTCAGAGCAGTTCTGGCTCTTCAGGTAAATTCGACGGTAATCACCAATGCAGCTTTCTTTCAGGAGCAAGAAGTCCGCGCTCTCTGCCACAGATTTTTGTAACAAAGCAACGGTAACATAGCAATGGTAACATAATACACGCAAGAGCAAAGAAAAAGTTTCATTTTCATTAGCTTAGATGCACGAATATAGATTTTTTAGCTTATTATTTTATTAACCCACAGTTCGCCTTTTGTACTAAGCTGTGTTATGATGAATAAATAATCAAATATCTAACGGTTATTTTATTGATTGCATCAAGACCACCAAACCACCAAAATCAAAATTCAAGTTTCAATATTTGAGTCTCTATCACACTTATGTTATTTTAGCGGCAGAGAGAGAGAGAGAGCGATACGACTTTGTAATTAGTACAGTCGCAAGTACTGAATCCGCTAAGATAATTCGGCGGCTTATTAGAACACTCGTAGCATTTATTATTTACATACTATCAAAACTGTTCTCATGGCTCGGGAATAATAATAGGCATTATTGAGCGCTCTTAGTCGAATTCCCGAATAGTGGCATAGCACCAGCGGGGCTCATATAATCGCTTATATGTCGGACATACAGCATTCATCCCTTACTGTCATGTACGAAAGTGCGAGAGGGACGAATGGTCCGTCATATAAGCGGTCATCTTAGTCCTTCAGATACAGAAACTTGGCATTTACTGCGGGCCTTAGATGCCAACTGTCATATTGTTAGCGTGTATAAACGACCATGTGAAGCTATCATTATTTACTAGCGACATCTCGCGTGCAGTAGCAGAATCAAACGACACTATATTTTTATGTAATTAATTGATTTAATACAGTTATTTTATATTTATTTGTTTAATAAAAATATAAGCAACTCATTCCCGTTCATTTCGAAGCTCTAGTAATGATTTATTAAATTATTGGCGCTACTGTCTATGCACAAACGTCCCATTAGTATGAGAATATTTAGTTCCAGTAATCGCCACATTACAGTTATAAAATGAGCTATTCCAACTTCCCTGCACGCGATCGGTCTTCGGCGTCATACAAGAAATTAAAGCTGCTGCTGAGAGCTTTCAAATGATATATGTCTCAACTGTATACACCAATGGGACACCGCCCATACTAATTTGCCCATTGTCCTTTGTGCAGGAAGCAAGCTTTACTTACTACTATCTCAAAAACCGATATGGGTGTCATCTTCGGGATTTCTCGGGGTGCAGAATACGAAAATTATATGCATTTTCAATTCCAAGTTGGCGGACATTTATTTTTCTTAAAACTAGATATGGGTGTCATCTTTGTGGTTCCTTGGTGAGCCGATTACGAAAGTGACATTAATTTTTCTTAAAAATCAATATGGGTGTGATTTTTGTGGTTCCTCGGGGTGCCGATTACGAAAATGACATTTATTTTCAAATCCAAGATAGCAGATATATTTATTTTTCTTAAAAATCGATATGGGTGTCATCTTTGTGGTTCCTCGGGGTGCCGATTACGAAAATGACATGCATTTTCAAATCCAAGATGGCGGACATTAATTTTTTTTTAAATCGATATGGTTGTAATATTTGTGGTTCCCCCTGGTGCCGATTACGAAAATGACATGCATTTTTTAATCTAAGATAGCTGACATTTATTTTTCTCAAAAATCGAGATGGGTGTCATCTTTGTGGCTCCTCGGGGTGCCGATTACGAAAATGACATTAATTTTTCCTAAAAATCGATATGGTTGTCATCTTTGTGGTTCCTCGGGGTGCCGATTACGAAAATGACAGGCATTTTTTAATCTAAGATGGCGGACATTTATTTTTCTTAAAAATCGATATGGGTGTCATCTTTGTAGTTCATCGGGGTGCCGATTACGAAAATGACATGCATTTTTAAATCTACGATGGCGGACGTTTATTTTTCTTAAAAATCAATATGGGTGTCATCTTTGTGGTTCCTCGGGGTGCCGATTACGAAAATGACATGTATTTACAAATCCAAGATGGCGGATATATTTATTTTTCTTAAAAATCGATATGGGTGTCATCTTTGTGGTTCCTCGGGGAGCTGATTACGAAAATGACATGCATTTTCAAATCCAAGATGGCGGACATTCATTTTTCTTAAAAATCGATATGGGTGTCATCTTTGTGGTTCCTCGGGGTGCCGATTACGAAAATGACATCCACTCAACTCAAACTCAAAATATTCTTTATTCAAATAGGCCTAGCAACAAGCACTTTTGAATCGTCAGTTATATATTACATAAATTGAATCTAATTATTCAGAGCAATTTATTGATGCATATGAAATTTAAAAAAATACATGAATTACTGTAATGTATGTCAAAAGAGAGTATAATAAATTCACAAAAAGATCGTCAATATGTAAAATAAAAACATAAAAAATTGTATAATCTAGACAGTTTCTAGAATAAAATCTGAATGTCAAGAGGAAAATTTAACGTCAACAACTAATGTCATAGTTATGAAAATAGTCATTAAGATGTAATGTCATAATTATTAAAATATAATTAGTATTTCAACCACAATTATACCCACGGTGTTTTATCATTCATGTAGTCTTTTGTGCTATAATATGCTTTCGATATGAGTTTACGCTTTACATAAGTCTTGAATTTATTAATAGATAAATTAGTCACGTTTGTAGGTAGTTTATTATAAAACTTTACACAATTACACATGAATGATTTTCTTATTTCCACTTTCAAATACAAGATGGTGAACATTTATTTTTTCTTTTGAGTAACTTCACAAAATATTAACAGTATCAGATAACTGACAGAAAAAATAGACCACAATTTATCTTTGTTACCATCTAAAATCTACGCGGACGAAGTCGCGGGCGGCCGCTAGTTTTGATCATGTATTTATAATAGCTAACTGGTACGTAGTATAACTCATACAAAATTATCGCTAACATTTAAACTCAGTTTAAAATAACATAATAATAATGTCTATTAGGTTGTATTATAGGTACAAAAAACTTCAAATGCTAGTCTCGTTACCTAGGAACTTACTCGAAGAAGTCAACAATCAAAATCATTATTCCTTCTTCCAATCAAAACCATTAAAGAAACGAATCAAGTCCGAGAGAAATGACTTCCGAATGTAAATAATTGGCTCAACAGGTGAGGTATAAATCTCGCGCAAGCGAAGCCGTGATTACGAAGGCCATATATCAAGTGTTAGTGAGTCGCCACACGCGATTCTTGCGCCTAGCTATCAGTTCATCAAATACAAATCGATATTAAAAGATTATAAGAGATATGAATTGAATTGTCTAGTAGCTGAGTAGCTTTTGCTAGAAAATGAAGTGTGCGTCTATCTTTTCATCCTTGTAAGATATGAATACTTATCAGACGTCAGTATATTTCAAGCGGAACTTCAGCCATGTCATGAAATCTTATAGGTATACATACATGCGACTATAATTCACAAAATTACTGTTTTTTATCACGCTTTAAAGATTACATTTTAATTCAAGTCTCCAAATTTATCAATGAATTCGAGAATCATGTGCCTGAAACTTGGCCGGCCGTCGTTCAAATCTAAAATGTATAAAACTTATGGAGAAAACATCAATATGATATACGAATTATTCACTCCTTCAGGATACTATGATAACACTAAGATCTCGATACTCGACCACACGGCTAGCCCGACTCAGGTCTGTACTGACTGACACGTCAATTAAATACCACTTGGTTGAAAGTTACAAAGAAATTTATTTCCCGCCCCTCCTTTTATCTTGTATCTTGCTGAATTGTTCTTTTCGTGACAATCGCGGAACGGCGTGTTTACACTCGACTCACGAGTGAATTATGTGTGTGATGTTGTGCCCTAAAAGGAATCACATTATGAATGTTGACAGTGTAGAGGTGTCAAGAAAAATATGTCACCAGCCGATTAAAAAAGCCGGAAATTAAAAATATCTTAAAACTGGTCAAGATCGACGTAATACATGTTATTTTATTACTCTCTCATAAATAATTACGCGAAAGTGATATATTTGGTGTCTGTAACCTCCCGAGTAGACGAGACGTTTCATTCATATGAGATCATCTTTCACTATAATAAGCAACTAGCTAATTTCAGAATTACTTTTAAAGGAGACGCGAATGTATGCACAACGTACAATTTATTGGCATTCAAGATGGAAATTGTATTTTCTGAAGAGGATACAATAAATATCCGAGAGGTCGCGTTAACGAGCCGACGCCAGACGCACGGAACAATAAAGTACGACTTCGACTAAACATGCATACATGCGAAAGTGTATAAAATCCAATTTGGCAATCAGCGAAGGTCTTCTACATCATTCGGACAGGCCGAGTTTTATCTTTTAAAAGGGGAACATGTTGATAATACGGTCGGGCCGCGTTAAATTCGCAATCACTTGTAAAATAAAGCGCGAGGGTGTTATTTCGTGATACCTGCCCGAGCATTGATCGTCTCACAAACCTTCCCGCATATTTAAGCCCACGCCTATCTCCCTAGATCTCGCAAAAAGCCGCTCCGTACCGAGAGCAAGCCGTGGTACGGTAATGATTGGCCGCATATCGAACCTCGGAATCCCTTATAAAATTACCGCCGCCTCATAATACGTATTTTCGGCAAGATTTCTGATTCGCCTCTTATCATCTCATTTCAATCTTTCGCGTGTTATGACTCGCTTGCTTCAGGTATGCTTTAGGACTTGTGTGAGTGATTGAACTGGTTGTTTTATGTTATTGAATTCATTTTTCATTCTTAACAAAAACCGTTTTTCATATATAGATGACTTTCTTTTTAATAAGCATTGGGTGATTATGATTCTCAAGTCGTTCGTTTACCTCTAAGCTTGTTAATAATGCTCTATCGTAATCTCACCGTTAACAAGTTCCTGTGCTATGAAAATCTGATTTAACTACGCAACGTGTAATTGAAAACCACAGATTATTTATTCTTATTCGTAGGTAACTACGCCCGATAGTTATTGCCGAAGAACAAACGCCTACAGGTGCGTTCATTAACCCGTAAGAAGTTTAGGATTAAATATAATAATCGCGGAAAAGTTTAACTGCTCGTAATAACGGTACTCGCGCTAAACGAGCCTAGTGAGAATCGTTTTAATGTAATCACGTTAAATTTGAACAATATTCAGCAAGTTGAGCGGAGTAGACGTTTCCGCGAACTACCGTCTTAACGGTTAACGCGGCAATCAGCGCGGCCGCAGCCCCGCTCAGATTGAAATGTAATTTTATGATGAAAATAACACTCCAACCCGCGGCGGTGTCCGCTATCCAACTTAAACGTTCGCCATTTTGCATTCAACTGTGATAACGATAAGTAGTTCCAATTTAAAGTTAAACCATGTTAACATATAAACTTATCTACTACACTTCTAATATGATAGGTATTTTGTTTCAAGTATTCTATAAAAATATTTTCTTTTTTGCATTTTCATACGCAATCTCTAAAGAATTAAACATTATTACAAGGGCTCCAATTTAGAATGCGGCTACCGACGTATTGAGTTTTTATAGAAACGTACCTATTAAAATGAGGTAGGCGCTCTCGTTCATACAATTATGCAAGCAAAGGTGTGCGGAACCAGTAAGACTCTAATCTAATCACCTTGTCTCAGTAGAACGTTCCGGATAAGACACTCTGATATCTAATTTACTACCTATATAATATACCAGTGGTTCTGTGAGCTGATCTCGCGAGCTTTTTTACACACACATATATACATAAACTCACGCCTGTATTCTCAAAAGGGGTAGGCAGAGCACCATGAAATTCAATTCCAGTACAATATTTAGCAATTGTAGGTTTAAAAATGGAGATGAGAGAATACATTTCTCAACCGAATTCGCGTGAATTTTTGTGAGCAGGTTTGAAAATTATATAGAATTATTTTTTCGGGTCAGATTTTCAAAAATATAAAAACACCGTGCCGTGTGTTGCCGGGTTAGAATAACACTTCCCCCTTTCTTCCCATGGGTATCGTAAGAGTCGACTACGGCTAGCAACTATATTCGCGATATCACATTTTCTCCATTTTTCTCCATTTTTAAACATACAATTGCTAACTATTGCACTAGAATTGAATTTCATGGTGCTCCTGTAGAGAGGAACAAACCGAAATCCGCCCGCAGACGCAAACGTAATCATTGAAAAAAATTGAATTTAATAATTTCCTAAAACTGACTTGACTAAAATAAATTTATATAATTATCGAACCTGCTCATAAAATTTCACGAGAATTATTTTAGAAATGCGACCTGTAGATGAGAACAACCGGAGATCTGGAAATCCGGACGTCTGGACATACGAAAGCACTTTTATCGAAGCTTAAGCTTCGATGCTTCGTTTTACTCGGTCAATAACATATTATTTGTACACATTACTTTCATTCAACTATTTTTTTTTAATTACAGAATATCTACATCTAGTGACCATTGTTCTGACAATCTGTTTACATACAAATTGTACATGAATCTATTATAAATTATAAACAGATTTTAGCATCTTCCAAATGCCTACTCATAAACTTGCATATGTGTTTTTTCAGCTACTCCATATACCTAAATAATATACATGCCACAATATAGGACAGTAAAAGAGAAGCAACACATCAATAGTATACGGAACACCAATTTCGCAACTTTAAATTGTCACGTTCATGACTCGTAGCATGACTTTCAGCAGAGTTGAATTAAAATCATTTCTAGTACATGGCAGTTAAATACAGCTAGCTCATTATCCGCGACTAGAAAATCACGAGTCTGTATGGAGTAGCGCAATTGCAATAGTGGCAGGACACGCGATACTTGTTGTTTGGTATTTATTTTAATACGTATCAGTTAAAAGTAAACAAGGAAAAAGTTCTAAATTTTTTTAAAGGAAGCAAAAAAAGGTCAGTAAATCATTTCTCAAACGTGTAGCTACGAACAGAGCAGATATTGAAATACTGTAAACCAGTAATATATCAAGTATTCAAATCTATGACCCACATTCAGACTTGACAATGTTAAAATAAAGACATATCATAAATAGCTCACCACGCGCCAACGGACAATTCTTGCTTCAGCATTTCTTACCTGAAAATAAACAGACATTTCAATGGAAGGAGTTGTCACAAATAGGTTACTATGTAGGTATGTACAAGTTTATTGGTATAGTTACCTCGCGTAGGTGTCACTAGTCGGAGCCTGCAAGGAAACGGCCTGCTTTTTGCACTCAGTGCTACAGTAATTTATTTCCTTAAGAAGAACTAATACCTAGTACCTAAATATCCTAGATTTAAAATATGATATATATTTGCGTTTGCTTTTATGTCCTGCTGTTGCTTGTACTTTACCTCTAGCTTTAACTATTTTCACACTACTGTACTCGTAGGTCTAATATATTCTGCGTAAAGTTGCTACACATAGTAATTAAGTTTAGTTAAGTTTGCTACACCCGAACAGGGTCCATAAGTTTAAGAATCTTATTAATTTTAACATCTGTATTGGAACCATGATGATTATTATTATTATGAATATTATTATACGTTTCCTAAAGTCATTTATGTCGAAAGCTACTAAGAAGTAGGTACGAAATAAACATCTTCAAAGTGTAAGTGCGCCTTGTATCATGCTTGAATTTTACACAGGTATTGATTGCATAGGTACCATGTCGTGAAGAATATAGACTTATAGAGTTCACATTACAGAGCCGCCTTTCAGAGCAGAAGTACAGTATGGTAGTGCGGTATGCTTCTAAATTGAAGAATTCGTATTCGCCAAAACTTGATGGAACTTATATCCACTACGTATACTTATATACGATCTAAATGACGATACGGTATTTTGCCTACACACGATGAAATTGTTTTTTGAATGATTTGGATCGTATTTCACCATACATAATAATTTATGGCTAAATGCAAAAAAAAAAAATTTTCAAATCATTGAAAAACAATTTCACCGCAATATCTGAGGTCAATTGGCAGTCTATTATTATTAAGTAGGAAAGCAGTTAGGTACAACAATCCGATAACATGATTGGCACCATCGACAAGTTCAAGTGTTCATATATGTGACTATGCATCGTGGGAAACATTTTACATAGAGCTGTCCATCCATTGACCCTCTAACGGTACTAAGCGACCGACCGATTGCGCCTTCGATTGGCTATAGGTGTACCTATAGTGGAAAACAAACTGGTTTTTAACGCTATCTAAAGAATAAAAATTGGATAAATGCGAGTCTGAACCGCAAATGCGGTTCGTGCGATACAGCTCGCTAACAGACGCACGGACAGCAAAGGCATAGGGGTTCCGTTGGCACCTTTTAAGAGTACGGAAAACTAGAAAAAGATAAATAAATTCAGGATAGTTAAAACTTTTTATTTATTGTACATAAAAATTGTACTAAACTGTGTAACTGTGTAATTGTACTGTAAACTTTTTCATAGATATTATAATCTAACTTTTTTTGCACACCACTTTTCACATTTATAATACATATAATAGAAGTCTCAGCAAGTCAGCAGCATAATCTCACTTCGTGTGTCCGCAGGTCAAGTAAGTAAATAAATATTAGGGGGGCAATCTTACAGCATTCTAACTAGTCCTAGTATGCTGAATGGGGCTTGTGTTATTGATACGATACGACGATAAATTCAATAGATATAAATACTTAAATACATAGTACCTAAACATCGAAGATTCGACTCGTAAAACGAAGAATAGAAGAAGAAAGATAAAAATTTGGCACTTCCCGTGTTAGTTTTTCAAACAAAATTCTACCCTTTCCGAGCATGTTTGAGAAAAATAGTGTTTGGTTTTTGATGTTTCCCTCTACATATACCATTTCGTTTCCTAGCCTATATATAAATTGCTGTGTACACGTATATATAATTCTGTATAAAAGATAAGATAAGAGATAATTTATTTGTCAAACATGAGTAATTTTACATAATGGTCAAAGGTTTATAATAATGTCCGTCATGTTTTGCCTTTCGGCGTACAAATTCAAATTAACAATATTAACAATAATAGAATAGTAATTATTAAGAAATCAAATTAAATTAAATAAATAACTCTAGTTATATAAAATAAATAAAGTTAGTCATGAACTTGAAACTTCGCAGTCGCATCACCCATTTATCTAAAGTAAGGGCAGTTTATAAGTTGATTAAGCGCGTTCGTCCAATGAACCAATGTTTGTCGGCACTAAGATACATAGGAACGTCTCGTTTGGCGCTGTCTGTCTCTGGATTTATGAGATCGTAATGCTTACCCGTTACAATACTGACTGGGAGGCTTTTAGTTAGAGCCCTCTAGTTATATAACATTATTGCTGGATTATATCTTGTCGCAAGGATATTAAATAATAGAGAATCATGTATGGTTTACACATTAGGACATTAGTTTTTCCTAAAGCATAAACGTTTGAAGACCCTACTTTAAATTAGTTAAAGGGCTCCTAGATTCCAGTGATCTTCCATCCGTAACTCTCCGTCTTCTCGCCTTTTTATGGCTTATCGTATTAACAACAACAAGGTTTACTGAAATAGTATACCATATTTACTTTAAAACTCACTCACCGTCTTCGAGATATATGGCATCAAACTTTGGCAATTTTAGGCCAAAATAACAGTTTTTGGACGTAACTTTTGTGAAGATGAGTTAAAAATAAAAATGTCTCTTTCATTGTTAGAGACGTCAATAAGGAACAGGTACATGTACATTACATATATATAAGTGCATAAACAACATACTAATATCGAAAAAGAAATTTTTTGACCATGTTTGAAAACATCATAAGAAAAAAATTAGTCAGTTTTTTCAAAGTATGTCTCTTGCAAATCTAAATAAAGAATTGAAGAACCGATAACCGTTTGTGCCATAAATCTATAGTTTTGAGGGAGCTATATCAACTTAAAACGCGTCAAAAATCGATGAATAGCGCTTGGAGCCCCTTAAGGTACAGCGTGGAAACCTAGACTGCAAGAAATCTAAACTAATCGAAAACATTTTCCATGTTTTACATCATTTACCTACTAGAGTGCTATCAAATGCAAAGATGGCACTTTAGTAAATGATGTGGAACACGGAAAATATATCGATTACCCAGTTTAAATTTCCTGAAGTCTAGATTGCCCCGCTGACCTTACTGGTTTTACGAAAGCGACTATCATCTGACCTTCCAATCCAGAGGAATATCCAGACCTCAAAACGTTGTGTGCAGATGAAGTGGAGTGTCCACTTCATCTGCATAATTAGAACAAAAATTGGTTGAACGGTTTACTTGTACTGTGTGTTCATCCGTCCAATTTTCATATTATCGCTTTTTGACTTCTACAGAGTATTATGGTTAATGAATGATAGTGCTTAATTCATTTTAAATTAGGTCCGTAAATTATTAACTCGGTACTTAATAAAGGTCACACATTCTTCTAACAATATAAGACGGCCATGTGTCACCTTATAAAAATCCAAACAATTACGTTGTGGTTTGTACAGTTATCTTATTAGATAAAAATTCCTGTAAGATTAAATCTTACGGATCAACCAGCAGTGTCAAGCATCAAGTTGTCAACGAGAGCCGCAGTCCCCAGTTCAGTGTTCATCGCAGTCGAGATGAAGAGTACAATGATGGGCCCGATGGGCGTCGATCGATTATGTTTCTGATAAGGGGGAGATTCGATCGATGAATCGAATTTCGTGTCCAGGCTCCTGTGCAGAGGCTGTGATCCTGTAAGTTCACTAGAAGCGGCAATCAAATTTACATTTCCAGATTAAAATAATTTTACCAGATTCTGTGTCGTAGTGAAACGTCAAATCTGTGTGAAGTCAGAGGTTTAGAAATATAAACAAAATAAAAATAAAATCTTCTTATCGCGAACCTCATACTTGAGTCATGATTCGACACGGATAAAACATTTGATTTGAGTAATTGAAGGTGCTGAGTAAGGAGCAATGGAACATTTTCTTTGAATAGCTAATATATTCATCCTAAAAGTAGGTTTGGTGAATACGAAGATGATTTAGTACTAAACTGAATACCTAAATAAAAATACTAAATGGAATGGAGAGCAAAGGCTTATTGGATGCTATTTTCTGATAAGAAAAAACGATCTTGTAAGAAATGAAAACAAGTCACATCTAGCAACTTCAGATTTAATTCCACGTAAATGCGCCTGTCTCGGTTCATACCGGGAATGCGGTTTGCGATGCGATATTAAAACGCGGCGGCCGATGAAAAAGACTCACTCAAGACGCACTGATGCGGACGCGCCCAGAAAAAGGTTTTAAGGGGAAATATGCAACTAAACAAATAAAAACCAAATCAAAATTTGTGCACGAGAAAAATAAATATCGCGCAAATGTTACGAAAACTTACATTATACCTAATATTATTCTGTAAAGTGTAAAATACATTACGTAATAAAGTACATTGTCCACGTATAAGAAGCAGACAAACACAGAAGTTTTGGTCCTTCCAACATCAATTTGATAGATAGAAATGTTAAAGTAAATACATAAACTACAAGTAGATAAGTACCTACTTTTTTTCGAAAGATATACTGGTATTTTAGTGGGTGTACATCACTGATTTACTTACCTATAATAAACATTTTTATTACGGCGCTGGTTCCAGGGTATCTTTGTAAATGCAGTACCTATTTCTATCAAATATTCTCACAAAGTACACAAGTTCATGTTTAAATCAACATTTTATTTATCCTCAAAAGAAGAAAACAGTTACCTATCATACTCGATTTATATAGACTATTCACTGTTACACCTTACACTGCTTGTACTGTATACATATGTACGCATAGTCGTATAAGTATTATAAGTAAACACAATTTATCAACGTTACTCTTTATCCTATAGGTAGTAGGCGCGTGTGATGCATAGCGTTATTTCAAATGTCACTTTTTAGCTATGTCAAGTTAAGACGAGATTGATATATTCCACGATCAAGATCAATATTGAGTCGCCAACTGAATATTTTTAGTGAAACCATTCAGTATGAAGAGAAACGAACCGAAACGCATGTAAGTAACTCGTCGATAGTAGTTAAGTTACACAGTGGCGTCGCAAACAGAACGCACAGATGATGATATCATTCCCGGCCGTATCGTGCGATCCGATCATCGATATCGCGGCCGTTCGTCGTCGAAATGTGGACACGCGATCTTAATGTACGACTCATATAAAAATGCTGCACCTATACGATATGCCTTATACTCGTATACGCCATGTAGATAAGACACTCTGATAACTAAGATAGACGTGCATATTTAAGCGTGTAACTTAAAGATCCGTCAAAGAGGTCAACGATTTTTCTCTTTCTTTTGTCAATGCCGAACATGATCATTTTATCTGAGAGTCAACTGATAATAACTTAGGTTAGGTACCTACTGAATAATTTATTTAAGTTTAATCTAAGTCGCAAGCAGATATAATTTCGCATCATAACGAGATAAAAATCATTTTAATAAATATCGAAAGCGAAATGACAAACTTT
The DNA here is from genome assembly GCA_963556455.1 of Epiblema foenella. NCBI lineage: Eukaryota > Metazoa > Arthropoda > Insecta > Lepidoptera > Tortricidae > Epiblema > Epiblema foenella. The sequence continues at coordinate 12,792,431 of OY747107.1, read as the reverse complement.
AATAATATGCAATAGGCATGGTATAATCAGCATCTTCTTATTCATGTTCTGTTATATTAATGTAGATATTTACATGCTTCTTTGAATTTATTCTTATTACACGACAAGGCTATATAGCTTTATGAATTAGCTTATCTCGAAGGGGGAAGTTAATAATAGTTGGTTTGCACGAATGTGAGGAGCAAAAAAGAACTTACAAAGGGACACGCAATAAGGTTGGGCGTCGCCATAAGTAATGGCCAGAAACCCGCGCAGCCATCGATTGCTAGCGTTATCTCAATAAAGAGCAACAGAGTGCGTTCATTAGCTCTCTGACACGGAGTAATCATAAATTGTGGAACCCCGCCGCGACCCGCACGGCTACCCTTCGCACCCCTGGTACTCGTACCTGCGTTTCCACCACCACTGCTGCCCGTATTCGACTTTTTGCCATTGTTTTTGGTAGGATTCCCATAAAGCGTAACGTCTGATCTCTGATACGTACGCAGGTGTTAGCTTTCACGCCTTCCAACTTCATTATACACATTTTTAACAATACATTCCAATTCGCGCTCACGATAAGAACGCAGCTGCGACAATTAGCCCGAAAGTTTGTTGATTCTTTATCATGAAGCCACCGTCATTTCCGGTAATATGAGACTCAATAGGCCTAAAACAATAACAATATATTTAACTTTCAAATACGTTTCGCTTCCGTATCCAGTTCAACAGTTTACCTGTTTTAATTGTGTTCTTAGCGTATAAAATTACTCCGTCGTCAAGAGACAAAATTCCATTCAGTTGAGGTTTACTTTTGTAATGTTGGATATTTTGTACATCAAACCCCAGTATAAATTGTTAGCGAATGCATTCTACGTTGAAAACATATCTAGAATATTGTGGTTACTTACTGAACTGGAAAACAAAGATAACATGGTAAATGTTAAAGTTTGTTCATTTCTGATAAGCCAAAACCCCAAAGGCGAAGAACAAAATAGCTAATTAGGTACAATAAGATCGATTAGTTTTTATCGACAATATAAAACGTCGCGTAGAAACTAGCAAACGTAGGAAGTCATTAAACCAAACGGCACGGCACTTAGAACAACTCTTAAAGCCGTCTGGCCGAGCATAAAGATCGATATCTCAGTGGCCCGATGCCAAAATCTTTTTAATATCCCTGGGACGCATGTGAGTGGACACCGTTGATACAACAACTTACTTTGAGCTGAACTGCTCTTCCGGAAAATAATCAAGCATAAACGTCTAATGCTGTATACAATTTCTCTGAACGATTGGTTGATTTTGCAATCTCCAATAAAATATGCCAATTAGTTACTCCAAATATTGACCGCTCGTGAACTCACTAGCCGTAAGTCTGCTGTGATCTTTTTTGTTTGCCATTAAGACAGGTGCCATATCACCAGCCTTAAAAACAAGTCGAATTATAGTACATTTATTGATTCCATAATACAGTGCAGTGTGAATGGCAATATAGTCGAAAACTTATCTCCCTTGCTGGCACTACTACTTGGTAGTTATGATACTGTCATGACAAAATTTATATTTGGAGGCACTTAATATGGTTTAATATTTTCACGAACGCTCACTCATATATATGGTGCGATGGGAAAGGGTATATTATAAGTTGGCATACCGGCACTAGGTGGCACCACTAAATATCTGCTATTGTCAGATTTCTAATTAATTGTATGATATTCTCCCTTGTCGGTACTACCTACATATATTCTCATCATGTTTCGAGTCAACGTTATTACTTAAGAATCTACTTAATTCCCGGAAAAGCAGATGGCTATTCGCAGTATTTTACCTATCAGGTTGGCCCAAGTTTAATCTTATTATCTGGCACAATGGGATATAATGTTAGGGACATAGTTCCTGCACACTTTTGAACTTGCTGCCGAATTCCAGGACCGAGCCCGAGTTTGGAGGGTTTTCGTGGTCGCGTGGAACTTTTAACGAGAGACGGAGTTGGGTAACAAAGAACATCTAGTACTTCGCTGCATATCCTGTTGGTCATTGAAAGGCGATCAACAATGAAAATTATGCCTACAACGAATACTCGTAGTGATCTGTATTTAACAACAAATTCATACATTTTCGATTATTACCTGTTTTATCATCTTGAGTCTCATTTCTGTAAATGCAGTATTCTAAGCCACATAATAGAAAATAAATATTATAAAAATTTATTGTTATATTACACAAAAATATTATAAAATCCTGATGACATTGATGAATCTCATGGTTAGGTTTGTATAATATAAGTATGCACTACTATAGTTTTTGTTTGGCCCAATTGTTGACTGGTAGAGAATGCCTTAAGGCTCATGGTTAGGTTTGTATAACCCTTAATAAGGCCCCAGTTATACAGATATCCTACGTAAAAGTTTAATATATTCTCATGTTTGTAAAGCCCTGGGGAATACATTTAGAGCAAAATGAAACTAAATAATTAAAAAAAACATGTGGTCATTATATGCACTCTGCCTGTTAGAAGCACGTGAATTTCAGGAAAATGACAGATAACAGTACTAAAAACTTGATTCGCTTGACAGGCATAGTGCATTTATTGACCACATACTTTGATTCATTAATTACACTACAATTGAATAATAACCGAAAAAGTAAGAAAGCGTGATATATCAGCTGTATAATACTGTTAACATTAAATAAAAAAGGTGACGGTCTTTACCGTAATTGTTTAATTACCAAGTGGTTTCTAAATCGCCTCTGCCTTATTAAGGGTTAATCTAAGTATGCACTACTATAGTTTGTGTATGACCCAATGGTTGACTGGTAGAGAATGCGTTAAGGCATTGAGTCCGCCAATTGTACATTATTTTTATGTGTGCAATAAAGTTTCAATAAATAATACTCGTATTATTGTGAGATTTACAAAATTTGTGTCACTATGGCGAAATAATATTTTATCGCGATAAACAGATGTGTATAAGAATGCAGAAACATTTTTCTGCCTTACCAAATGATTCTCACTTGACTATGACTATTTCTGTTAAAAATAAATCCAAGGAAGAAAAATAGAAACGGATGGTTACTTTTTACAAATTAGGAATTTATAGCCAATAATATACCATATAAAAAACCAATATAACTCAAAACGTGTTAAAAAAATGATCTACAATAACTCTAGATGGCGAAATCTGGCCCAATCTAGTATAAAATAACATTAGCTCGCTAAATCAAATGCGTCTATAATAAGCGTGAATGAAGGCGTCAAGTTTCACACCACACGCGGCTTCGCGTTCGGCACTTGAGACGCGTTGAAACGAACACCTATTATCATAAAACAAACAAAGACACGAACAAAAAATCAACAAATATAAGCTTTAATGATTTGGTAGTTCTTGGGATGAATACCAACGAACCGAGAGAGGAAACAGCAATAAAATTAGTTTTATTGGTGGTCCATTCATTGCTGTAACGACAAGGATGCTTTTGTTATTACGCTAAACGCATGGTAATAGTCCAAATAAGCACAGTGTTGAACAAAATTGGTCGGTTTAGGTTTTTAACTCATTATTTCATGCTTTTTTCAACACGTTATATATATGCATTTAAAGAGTCGGTTAATTGTTAATTACAACAACGAACATTGATTTCTTAATGAGAGATAATTTTGAAATGGAATACACAGTTTGTTACGGATTTAAAAAAAAACATTCAAGCGAATTGACGTTGTCACAGACGATACATTTTACGAAGTTTTGTATTTTGATTGTTTCTTCTTAATTGCTGATTACGAAGACCCAAAGACGCGAAGTGATTGTTATACCTTCATATGCCCTCTGAAGTTGTCTGTCGTAACTCGGCGATCACTGATTAGGGGCCGTACGAAATCGAAAGATGGGACGCTGCGCTTACGACGTTCAACTCAGACACGACGCACTTAGGCATTCCCGCCGGCGGGGACATCCACCACGCGATCGCGACAATACTGATACATATAGTCCCTATGTGTCCCGGTAACGCCGCACACCGGGTAGAGTCACTTCGACCCAGGTCTGAGTTTCTTGCTGGACTCTTCTCAGCTAGGCTAGGTTTATCGCTATATTGGGCCACGCCTGTAAAACCACAGTCAGGTAAAAAAAAAACCCTCCGAAGTCTGAAAATGTTTCGCGAGTAGTTTAAGGCGCACAATAACTTACGCGGATTACAAAGAATACAACAGACATCAGCATAATTTAGTTCCAAAGAGAAACCCGTAAACGAAATATTAATATTATTCTCTAAAAACTATATTAAATTCTCTTTTAAACAATTTCGGTGTCGTCGATGTATTCAAAGCACACTTAGCGCAATACCACCAGCATAGAAATGGGTGATCATTGGCCGGAGAGGGCTACTGTACGGGAAGACGCTTGTGTAATACTCTCACGGACACCACTGGGGGGTAGAGAAACCACGCTGGAAATGTTTGCTCGCTTGAATCAGATATCGGATAAAGATAAACATAAAAACAAGCATTGTTAGAAAAACGGAACTATGTAGATAGACTTCAATTTATAACACTTTTTGCTCACAATGTTTACGGAAGATATATATCGCTTCTCTAGATAAGAATGCTACGACTGAAAAAGGCGAACGTGTATTTTATGGTTTTTTTTTTAAAGAATGACGAATATATGACGTTATAATGCTATTTCTCACCCCTGATAAAGAAACAAATAAAACGGTTTAAAAAATACGATACTGACAAAGACAGGAAGCATTTTCGTAAAAAAACTACAATCGCATCCGTCCCAAATTGTGTTATAACAGAGCCGTCGACGTCCATAATGATGAAAAATGTCTATCGCTTCATTTACTTACAAAGGTCCGGTGGACAATGCCGACAAATATTTTACTGTGACGTTTATAGTAGCACCGAAATGTTATTAAACAAACAATTCGCTCAATCGGCGACATGTCTTCGGTTAGAGGCTTGTATAATTGATTCTTTCCGGGGCGGACCTGGCCGGCCTATTGTCGCGTTGTGGACAACTACGCAGTGCCTCGAACAAATAAAATTCTCGTGCCGCCAAAGAGGACTCTGCGAAATTCCTCTCATTTCCGTCTCTAAACGAAACCTCGCACGACAATGCTTGTCACTGCCACTCTTCAAAATAATAAATTGTCTGTCATAATAACGTGTCAACAAGACGACATTCTAATGAGATCAAATACATACAAAAGATATAATATACACAGCTAAACTAGTTACTGAGCTAGGTAATTAGAACTAGAAGAGGTATTCGTCTCGACTTTCGAAATTAAATACGTATTTGATAAATAGCGGTATAATTGTGACGAAAGCAAAAGTTGCAAAAAATGCAAGGATCTAGGACAAAGATGTGAAATAAATGGGTTCGATTAACGTCGCTGAGCTTCTGCTAACCTGATAATAACCAGGCTTGACACAGCGCAGATGGGCTAACGAATAAAACCAAGCTCCCCATAATATGGCAAAATCGTTTACGAATGGTGTCATTAGAGTACCCGGGTCCGTCGCACGCGGCTCACTTTACTAATACCGACCTAAACGCTAGCAGGCCAACTCATTTCGACTCCCGTCATTATAAAATATTTAGCGATGTACCTAATTTCGTAAATGATACGGGGTTATTTTAATAGAATGCCCGTAATAACTAGGCACCCGGACGCAATACGCCCCAAAGTTTCAGATAATGACCGGTTCTGACGGACCCACGCGAGATTAATATATCCGAGGGATTCAAATAACAAAAGTAACAACAAAAAACTAAAACGGCCGATAAATGTTTGTCTACCTGGTTCCGTATTCACGGTCCGCGGGGCCTGTAGCAATCGAACCAGCGATAACATCCTCTCCAAATATAATAAATCTGGCCGATAAAATTCTTTACTTTACAAAGAGCTCCGACTAATTGTTTCTGGAAACCTGTTATTAGATCAAACTTGGCCATAGTTCATGGTCCTGCCCTAGAAACAAATAATGGATTAGTTAATCAAAATATTAAATGACTACGCCCCGATATCATAAAAGTTAGATTTATAATAAAGGATTATATTTTCAAAAAAATTAAGCCACTAACTAGGTCTTTAAATTTCGGACCTTTCACTTTATTTTCTTATAAAAAGTAGGTTGGATTATATAATGTTATACAAACTTCATTGTCGGCTAAAGGCCTGCAATAAAGCAACCATAAAATACGCGAACACCCAACGCGAAAAGGGATTTAAAAAGGGGTGGCGGGTGGTAAAAAATATTTAAAACTCAACAAAACAATGAACGCAACCCATTTCGTAACAAAATAAATGAAAGATTCCAAATAGCACCCGACTTTGCTCTTTGGCTTACGCCGCACAAATAAGTTAAATAATAATGGCTTCACTTTCTTCCCCCTTTGTCAGTTATTTTTTTACCTAGGTACCTCTACTACTGGAAACCATAATCTTCAACCGTTCTTTTAAACCAGTAGGACAAAACAGTTAACGAAGTACCTGAAGAAAAAATGATTTGGGCAAATTGCACTTGTTACCTGTAGTAAGTCATTTCGAATATTTAACAGATTTAACTATAAAATGGTATTTTGTTACTTATGAAGCATGCGCGTTTGTTCTCGTGTTTGAGAATTGCTTTAACCGAAATGAAATATGTATTATGAAACTGTGTCGAAAAAAGCTCGCAAGTTTTAAAACAAAAAAGAGTAATTTCCTTATCTATTATGTCAACAATGAGAAAGCTGTTAAGCAATTAAGACAGACAGACGACGCACTCGCCCCATTGGCACAAAAAAGGCCACACGTGACCCGAGGAATATGACACTAATGCTTCATCCATGTTTTAGGGTGACATCGCTCATCAGAAATCGCAGGTTGAAAGAAAGAAACGGACATCATTAGTACCTAATATCGAATTCCATTGTATGACATTGAGTTTAATGCAATTAAGAGTATAACGCTATGGATGACATACAGTTATAATATGACATAATTATAGCAATACATTTTAACAACCGTATTAAAAAAATGTCTTACATGAGATACTCGGTCCTTGAGAAACTAATAATCATAATGTGATTAATTTATCTAATAATAATTAGGTACGCTAACATTTCTACACATTCCTTTGAAGTTAAATTTATCATTGTTGTTTCAACGCAACATTAGACGGGCCTGAGATGAGAAAAACAAACACAATTATAGGCGGCGGAGAGTGAAAGGACACCAGTTTTTGTAAAGACAATAGAAAAATGATACTTTGCAGTTGTACAAATTCTTTTAGACGACGTTTTGAAATGTCAAATGAGTAAAGTATTGCTCTATTTTAGTCAGAATAAGAATGCGTCATTTTAGTCGGAATTTTTGAACCAAAAGATGACAATGACCGAGTTCGGCGAGATTGGTGAAGCATGTAACACAATTTCTCAAACGCTACTTATAATGAGTCGCGTAAACAAACTGACCGCAAGTTATTTGTTACCTGAGATCTAGTCATGCTGCGAACTGAACCTAAATATTATGATCGTATCGAAACCGCAAAATACTTTGCTACCTCCATTAAAAGTGATAGTTACAAATCGGTTTTCTGCGGGTCAGTGATAGTAAAACAGATTGAGGTGCATTATTTTTTTTTCATTGGATATGTCACGGTTGTTAATTCATTTAAACCGACACTTGCCGACATTCCAATATATTAGGCGCTAACTTTAAACAATAAGTTATATTTGCTAATAAGTAAAATTATAATTATGTTATTTTCCAACGCCGAAATATTATATAAAATAAATATTAATTTTAGAAACATATTAAATGAACAAAATAAACACCATTGCGGTAGTAACGTTAACCTGTAAATCCAAAGAAATCAACTCTAAACGATGACGTCATGTCATCCATTTGGCCTTTCAAGTGTGAGGTCCCGTGGGGAGGGCGGTATGTAACAATTTGTTACCAAAACACAGCGACGTAAAACAGCCACCCACGTCTATCCATCATTAATTACTCGAGACACTTCAGTTGCCCCCCCACGTATAAATTGTAAAAAAATGGCACTTGGGAACAATTTTGGTAGAACTCTACACGTGCTCTTCACAAGTTTCTACGAATTTTGCGTACGAGTTGGATGACGCCAAAATTGTTGCTAAGTTGCATTTTTTTATACAACGTCGGTGGCAAACAAGCTTACGGTCCACCTGATGGTAAGCGACCACCGCAGCCTATAGACGCCCGCAACTCCAAAGGTGTCACGTACGCGTTGCCGACCCTTTATAAAATTTGAGGATGCATTGTGTTGACAACAGAAGGGACAAATTTAGGTCCCTCGCTCCCAACACAGAAATAACAGTAATTATATAAAAAGTGAAACTTTAAACTGCATACTTATGCAACTTTTTTTGATATAACATCTTAGTTAGGCAAAACAACAAAAACTACGGAGATCCCATTTAATAAACTGCGAACATTTTTTCAAAATCAATTGCGTCGTTCAAAAGCTAAATCGTTGAAGGGGTCAGACAACGCAGCGAGTTTTGCATTGGTCGACTCGCCGCTGTGTCCTAACAAAACAACACCAGGCCGGACCAGCATTGTCAGCTGTGACTATTAGAACGTATTGCCGTACGTGCCGGGGGATGATTTTCCCTAGCTCCTTTATTACCTTTAGTTTCGTGCTACTTTTGTTTGCGCTACACGTAGTCGCACTGACTACAGTCTGAATGCCAAATTGCCACTTTAATGAACGTATATGGACAAAAACTAGAGTAATACGCTCGACAAGCGTTTAAATAGCAACAATTAACAGGCTATTCGTTATAATAGTTTATTGTTTAATTGATCTTGTACTATTATGGGATTAAAAAAGTCCCTCTGTAACTGCTCTGGGAATTATATAAATCATTACTATGTCTTCTATAAAATTCTTGGCATTCCTCGACAATTGCGGGACATGTCCAAGACCAACAGATGGGAAATTAGTCATCAGACCATAAATAATATGAACTAGAACCATTTAAGGAATGCATGAATAGATTGCAGCAATTTCGGAAACAATGCATTTTAGTTTATCTTTGGGGACAGCGTGTGGTGCCATTTGCTCCCTTTTTTATAACATATTTTTCACAATCTCACTTTGAGTCATCTGGACGACAGTTAGACCATTATCTGCGTATCTATTAGAAACAATAAAATGCTTTTAAAATCCCTTTACGATGTTTTTGTGCCCATTAAAACCACCATTGGCCAGATTTTACCAGTTTGGTGAAGATCTATTTTTGATTAAAAAGAACATGTAGTAAATAAAGCATTTTTCTCTCATGGCCTAGTAGACAATGTATCAACTTCATACACGCGAGCAAGTTAGATATCCTATTTTTATACGAAAAACAACGATAAAATATCCCTTTTCAGTTATTGTGCATCTGCCTTAAAATACATTGGCAAATCATTTTAACGGATCGGCTACAAAAGAACCCGACAAAGGCCTGAGCAGCCACGTAATATAAATTAGATTCGCATTAATGAAACATGGACGGACGATCGACTAATCTAACAACCTCCCGAAAGAGAACAGCTACACAAAAAGGACCTCAAAAACGTGGTAAAATAGTTCTAGAGTTAACGGCAATTACACGGAATGAACGCTATCAAAGTCGAAAATAGCGTGAAATAAAAGCAGTCACGTAGCGTGCCGTCCCGCGGGATGTCTCAAACTTCGGGCTCCATGCACCTGTATTATAAACGCATCCCACACCTTTGTTCCGACACAATGGCCTGCAAATTGCAACTCGAATTTCTTGTTTATCGAAGAATAGATAACATATGCAGGTAAACATTTTTTTGTATGAGAGCGCTCTTAAACAGAAAAGTTATGATAATTTTTTTTACGATTCATTAATGTCTTTACCCACTAAGTTGTCGATTTAAAAAAATATATAATGGAAGAACAGTCTAGGCGGGATTATAAATGTCATTACATAAACATCATTCAATTTAATTGTCATTATTTAAACAGTATGGATATTATTGTTATACATATGTATTACTAAACAATTCAAATTAAAAAGCGTCCGTTAAATCGAGGCTTTTAAGACCAGCAGTATTAAACTAAAGGAATAAATTAAGGCACACTTCTGCAAGTTAACTGCATCACTATTCAATAGCAATATAAATGTCCTGTTGTCTTAATTGCATTCCTAAATTGTTTCTACAATGAAAACAAAATGTATGCATTAGTCATAGTGCGATTCTAACTTTATGATTAAATAACATAATTCTGATGATCTGCGATCTGTTACCATTTGTCATTTGACGGCCGACATTTGTATAGAACAAAAAATACTTATCACCCGTTAGCTCTGGTCGATTTTGCAAAAACTAATGTGTAACATGCCTCGACAACTTCTGGGCACAGCAAAAAAAAAAGGAAAGAGCCAAACGACCATCTCCTGGTATATTTTCCGTTCTGCTTTTATAAATTATACATTTTATGGGCACAACAATCGCTGATCTGTAATTATAATAAGGCTCACGAGTCACGTTCGACGGACGACGCTTTAGATGAGCCATAAGAACCGCAACAAACACATTGTCCGATAAGTTTTCTAACGCGAAAGGGTACTGTATACAGCGAAGCCGCTATACACATTCATTCACATTTTTTGGCCACTTTCTAACTTGTAGGTATATTTTGCTCATTATATCTGTCGAATAATTTGAACGAGATATTGTTTCGGTAGTTCGACTTGTGGTATCTACCTACATTCCCTGGTTTGATCTATTCACAGTAAACCTATGGCGATTCTGTATGTAGCACAAAGTCGTGTCGATACAGTTCCAATCCGGAACAAGCACCACCAAGGTGCTAGTTTTGAATGCCGCTGTTGCCTTATAACGGATCCTGAGTATGATTGCGTGAATATTGCACTATTAGCGTTTCAAGATTAGCGTAATGCACGGACGCCACACGTACATTACGAGCAGGGGCCATAACAATTAGGTTGTTAGGAGAAACGAGTCCATACTTTCACCTAGTTTGTTTTTAAGCGCATTCAATAGATAAATAACGACTGTAATCTAGTTTTTAGAACATATGATATTATATTGAGGACGGATTACTTGAAGTATTAAGTACAAGTACACTATGCCACTCATGTTAGCAATAAGACGAAGTTGAGCCTATTTTTCGATCGCAGTTGAGTAGTTTCAAATGCTCTGAATACAGCGTGCACTGATTCACAGCTAAGCTCCTCTCGTGATGTCTCGACCAAGATTGACGAACGCAAGATAGTTGGATGGTGCTTGTTGACAATAAGACAAAAGTACCATTAAAACATATTTTCACAGCAGTTATAGACTTCAAAAACAAAACTTGCCGATTAGTAATTGTAATACATGATTACAGTATAATTGTACATCAATGCCTATAGGGATTCTACCAGTCAACAGGGTCAAAGGTACTCATTATATTTATTGTAAACTGAAAAAACTTGCCATAATTGAGTTGTTAAAAAGATACACATGACCTAAGCTAACCCTAAGTTACGTGACTATAGACCGTGCGAGCACACAAAAAACCGTGGCGAATCAACCACAATACTAGCCAACGGTCGGCGGCTACGCACACGGCGGTTTGGGCGTATAAGATGCTCCCGAAACATTTTGAGCCTTATTACACTTGCGTTTTTCGAATAACGAGATTCTGGTATGCAACCACGATGTTTTTTTTTATATAGGGCCTGTTTCGCGAGTTTGCTGCGGGCCCGCGGTGCATTGCTGCTTAGCGCCAAAATGTAACGTTCCCAAAGGTTAAAAAAATATCTGAGCAATATTCTGTAAGACATGTTCACATTTTTTGATCACTTTGTCCAAGCGGTGTGAAAACGTTGCCACGCCATATCTGTCTCCAGACGCAAATTTAATTCAAAATCAAAACAATTATTCTGCAAATAGGCCTCAAGGGCACTTTTACAACTCAAAATCTATCTATATCTAATAAAAATAATACAATAATCAAAGTGTCATTAATTAAATGTAGTGTTACATGTCAGAAATAAGACTAAGAAATTAATAACAATCGAGATTTGTTAGAGATGTATAAGGTCTCTAAGCGTCAAGACAAAAGGTAATAAGGTAGGTACACTAATCATAATAAAATATTTTGAGATATACATATCTCTAAGCGTCAACATGAAAATAATAATATCCAATAAATGAATATCCTCAGAGATGTATAAGGTATCCAAGCGTCAGTCTAAAAAAAATCAAATGGGAACAGAGTGAAGTCTCTCATCATGTCAATTACACTGAACACTAGTAAGAGAAATTAGAACTGATTGATATTTCTAGAAATCACTTTCTAGATCAGAACATTTTCATATGCTGTCAAGCCTTCAATCAGAGCAAGATCGAATCAAATAGAGTGTAAAAACTTTTCTATAGCAAAAGTTTATGCTGTAATTTATTTATTAGATAAGTACTTATATTAAATTTCATCCCTTCCATTAAATGAAATAAGAATCTTGAATTAATGATCAAGACTTTATTTAAGACTAAGTAGTTAGTTTTTATTTGAAATAATGTAAAAACAATCAATTTATCAATAGTAATATCAGATCGGTATTTAAACTACCCGAGGCGCTAACTCTCACACACACACGAGCTGCATGGGCGTGTTATACCTACGATATGTGATTTGAAACAATTTTCAACTCGGCCGTCTCTAGAAAATTACTAACGCATTCAACAATCATCGGCTATCTCCTATCGTGCGTTGGCGTTGCTCATTTATTTGTTGCGGTTAGGATGGTCTTCGGCATATGCTGTCATTATCTACATACATATCAGCCTATTGCATATATCTAATTGTTTTATAGCAGTCGCCAAAATTATGCTGATGTGTTAAAGTATTCAATCAACACTAAAATAATTGACAAATATGGGGTTTTTTTTGAGAGACACCTAAATAAGCATACTTTAAACAGTTGACAACGCAATATCTTAGTGTTTTGAAACACTGCTCTTTTGAAAACAAGATAATTTGGGAATAAAAATGTGTTGTGAAAGTGATCTTTATTGGCATTTCATGATTAAGAAACCTCATTCTCCTCATTGTTAATCACGATTACAAGGTAAAATAGTCCCAACTCGTACAAATGCCGTAAATTACAGTTACAAAGACAACGGGAGCGTAGCGTTATCTGGAATTCGTGTGATACGACCACGCAACGCTAAATAAACGCCCCGTGAAGTCATAAAACTGAGCCACAATAATTTCAAAGGACGCCTATAAATTCTTTATTTTATGATGCAGGGCATATATTTAATTCTAAAAGCGTTTTAGTATTTCCTTTTAAGTCAAATAAATAAAGAATTTATAGTGGAATTACGCATGCCCCGCAATCAGTATAAAAGCGTCTGGACGGCGTGGTTTCATGAAATATTAAAACTCGTCTCGTTAAACGCGATCATACCGGACATTGATGTAAATGATGCCATTAATTAAATTACAGACTATTAAAATAGTCAAATAAAACGGTCAACTTTATTTGCTTCAATAAATGCTTCCAGAAAAGAATCTTCCAACCTGGAGTCATCCAATTGTAAGCAAACCGCCTCCTTTGAAAAGTTGACAACACAATATCTTAGTCTTTTGAAAGACTACCAACGTTTTATTCAACAGTAGACACAATCTGAATAAAGCCCATACTTCCTACTATAGCAAACACGTCATAATAGGATGCCGACGACTTACAATGCGATGTAGATTTGTTTGTGAGGTACCCAGAAATTCTTTCCGGGCGATATAACATGCACGCCTTGCTCTTATTGAACAACTAATTGTTGGCCGCGGTCAAAAAAAAATTGGTCGTGTTTACTTCCCTCGGAATATGCGTTGAATGGATAATACGAAGATTGAATGTAATGCTATGAAAAACGAGTAGTTTAGATACTTTTACATGAATATTTATCTTATTAATCAAACATGTTATTGTTCTAATTATTTCACATACTATAAACCTTTATATTCGTTCATGTTCAAACTTATTTACACTTAATAAATCAAAGTTTAGACAGCAAACAACATACAATTGCAAAGGTGCAATAGCAATTTATGCGTAAGTGTTAATGTCGTGGTGACTGCCTACTAAGATTTGTAGCGCGGGTCAGCAGGCATAACCCTCAAGAAAGTTATAAACATCAACAAGTTATATATTAAGATGTAGGTATACCACCGTAACTATCAAAACAGATTGGTCGACGAGCGTCTATCATAGCGGTACCTATATATTACAATGCTTATATTAATAAAGTACACAAAGACCGGCGGAGGAGGCATCAGAGCAAACAGCCCTTGCGGACCACGGGCTGAACGATGCCGGGCACAATAGCAGCAGGCCCTACACGTCAATGCTCGTCATATAGAGCAGAAACACAAACATTCAAAAAATCATCATGCCCCCAAAGGAAAAAAAAGATGTTCTACAATTATAGACCCTGGAAGCACAATGGTAAGTTTTACAAAGATAAACATTGCCCGCTCCGTGAGTTACGAGAATAAGGAATGATGCTGATGCCCTATGAAAACACTTCTACGAGTCGATCATCTATATTCAAGCCGGTTATTCGATGACTAGATATTTGGTACTTTAGGTGGATACACAAGGTAGCCTTGTCATTTCGGTTCAAGTCATAAGTTCCAACAAAAGTCTACCAACAGAATGTAATTGTTAAAAAATAATGTGAACCACTATACTACTTTTACTGGAACGTATTAATTATACACTGCTACAAACTGATTTGGGAGTTACGTGAATTGTAAGCTTCGGTATGTTTAGTAGGAAGAAAACTGCCAATACACTAGCATAATAGATCCGTTGTTGGCTCAGGTGCAAAAATTCCATTATGCGCACTATCATCACAAAGTCAACATTTGCAAAAAAGATGTATGTCATAGATCAAATTTCTTAGGGAATAAGGCGTTATGCAACAAGATGTTTACATAGGATAGTATAAATAAATGTAAAATGAATGTGTATGATAAATGATCGAATAAGTCATCGGCTTCAAAAATATCCAAGTCTTAGGATCTTCTAAATCCATAAAACTGTAATTTCCCCAAAAAAACATAGTGAAACGTAAAGGAATCAATGGTTCGTTCACAGTTCAGGCCAGTTATGTCCTGTAATTTAATGAAATGAAATGAAATGAAATTAATGAAATGAAATGAAAATAATTTATTCCAGAACAAGTCCATAGATAAATAGCATTATAAAATTAAAATTAAAAAAGACATTGAATTGAATTAAATTAAATTGAATAGCTAAAATTAAAATTACAATAAATTAACATGAACCTCTCTAAATCGCGGGTTACTCCGAGCCCCGACGACAGGCCTATGGTACTCCCTCCAACGCTCGTGTAGCGGGCTGGCGTCCCACTCTCTTACCGCCGCGAGCATAGTGTTGGAGGAATTTAAGCAGGTCGCCACTGCCGCAACCAAAAACTGCAGCATCAATATCGCCCGTATTAAGTTAGGGGCGACAGGTAGGATGATTAGCGACCAGCTTATTTGGTGTGCTGGTCAGCGACCACTTGAACGAGTTGATATGGAGTGAAATAATACTTTTTTGTTTGTTAATGGGTCCCCATTCAATAACAACCAAATAAAACACTGTTGTTTTAGGGTCTGTAAAAGTATTTATATCTTTAATAAAATTAATTAAAAAAACCTCGTCCTTAAGGTGAAGGCAAACTGACGCTCTGGTCGCCCAACTAGCTTAGCGACCCTACTTACTTTTAACATCAAGCTGTACATAGGGACGAGTACTTACGCTTTACTAAACATCCTTATCTTCCTGACACAATTTGAAGTACATTTGCCCTATTTTTCTTGTAATCATTTACGCGTATTGTTATATCGTTACCAAGAAACGGACATTTAATGACCTATTTTAATGAGTATACAGCTAGTTGCGTTTTGTGGAATATGATGTGGATGTATCGTGCAAATTCAATGTGTAACTTAACTGGTGCCAACATCATCATTTGCCTGCCATTGTTTTGGTTGTATTCCTTTGTTTAATACGCGCTCAGACAAGCAGTCTTCCCATTCAAACAACCTTACTATATTCTCAACATAAAGTATGTTTATTATTGGTTTTTCAAAGTCAATAAAAGTAAATATAGGTCCTCCTTTTAATAGCATTTTCATTCACTATTATTCTGAGCTAGTGATGGTAGCTGAACAAGATATCGAAATGTGTCGTTAAAACGACATTTTATATATCTGGTCGTAAAGTTTATACAGTCAGTGTCAATACGTCCATCACTCACTGGATTGTCAAATTTAACATTCAAAAATTCCACCGTGACCAGCCCACTGCATGTCGAATGCCCACGGCACGGCGCGCTACAAGTGGAAATAGTCCACGATTTAATACTTTTGTTTTACTGTCCGTGAAACACGTCCTGGAGCTCTTTTGGTAAGGAAAGTTTAAAATACAACTTTTACAAATCTATGGAACAGAAATAATAAAAGGGACGGGCTTCAGAAGGTGGGATCAGTTGTTTATAGAAATTCAGTTTGAGTAATTAAGAAATTAGATGATGGAGACTATAGCAGGTGGAATACCGAACCTGAATATAAGAGTACAGTGGATCAACGAGCAATATTACAGCCAAGAACCATTACGAGTAACAAGAAAAAAAAAAATTATTACCTGAGATAAATAAATTTAACTATACTTATTTCAAAAACAGATGGAAATAAGAAGTATGTACAATGATTAACCTAACCTAACGAGGTAAAGTGTATGGCTTATTAACTAGTACGTTTGTGAGACAGTGCTATGTAGTCTGCATCATGGTGGGATCGAGTGTGAAATAAACACATCCCTTATTAAACGTGAAATATGAGCATTGCTAAAATTTTGTATAGACACATAACCTTAGACATGACCGAATTCAGTACAAAAATGTATGATTTATACCACAAGTTGATAAAATGTTAGCAATGCTCACATTTAACGTTTAATAAGGGATGTGTTTATTTCACACTCGATCCCACCATGATGCAGACTACATAGCACTGTCTCACAAACGTACTAGTTAATAAGCCATACACTTTACCTCGTTAGGTGTAATGTACGCGTCGGTTTCACGGCATTCTTACAAGAATCTCGCGGGAATGTGAGCGGCTTTTAGTAAGATAACGAGTGCTTAGGCGATAGAGTTCTTACGCGTATTCAAGCACGTCGGCACGACCGGCCAGTCACTGGCAGGTGCTTTCAGTCACGTTGAGACGCGGTGAATTAACAGAACGGTTCTGATGCGGCGACAAAACTATGTATTACAATTACCGTAAAAAATGTTTCCATTGTGAGACTCAAAATCAGAAGTTTTATTTTTAAACTCGACAATAGAACTAATCAATTAGGAAGAATTGTACCTAACAGTAGCGGTTGAATCGCGGGGATTAGCAGCATAAAATACAGTTCCGACGAAGATCAAGTTGGGTCTCTAAAAAGTCAAGACATGCCAGATTTTATCACTTTCAGTGCATTACGCCAATGCCGAATAGGATTGAAGACCTTAAGGCGAGGCCATTCCATTACAAATGTCCCGCTCTAACACGCGTGAGTTTGCTTAACCATCCCGCTGTCTACGGAAACTCTGCGCGTAGTTTCGTAAATATTTAGTACACTTATTTATTAATTTTTGGAATACTGGATCACTTATGTAAAATTTATCCGGTTATTGTGTTAGAACAATAAAAAAGCTATGCTTTTTGTAAAAAAAAACATATAATTGTCTTTGACAACTAAGAAATCGGCCATACTTATATTATATGTAAGTTTATTTTTACTATGATATTTAGGATATTTCGACAGTTTTTTTAATATTTTGTTCAGTTATTGTATTTCTTTGTTTCTTTTTCAGTCTACAGTAATATTGTGTAGTGCAATTTTACATTATTTCTACACTTAAGCTCAAGCTTAACTTTTCCGTCAGATTTCTGAATTGACCTTGCCTTAAAGAATCATGTTTAATCGCACCCCTGTTGTTTTATCGTTAAGCATTCAATGTAACAAAAACCGTTTTTAATGTTAGCAAAATCTAACGAGTTAGATAGCTTAAATCTCTGTTAAAACTTAAGTATTTAGGGGTAACGTTTTAAGCTTTAAATATTCAGAATCACTTAATAGGGCTCTCTAAATTCACAAAACTACTAAAATGGGGTTTCAATCCTTAAAAAGTTTAACAAAGCATTAGCAACTGATTACCTACTATTTAAATATTCTTATTAAAATTCTCTAATGCAGCCTAATCGGCTTAGTGGAAGATAATAGCTTTGACAAACAAAGGAGACAATACTCCATAATCGTTTGGACGGGCGGTTATGGTCCCGGGAGTCGGTGGCGCTGGAAGCAAAATGCAAACTTGCTAATTACCGGTAACTCGAGCCGGGCTGGTTGAGTTAAGAATCGTGTTTCACATCAATAGTACGACACAATGAGATGATGAACAGTTAGACAAGTGAAGTAGACGACTTTGTTTGATGTTGAATGACAATGGGGGGCAAGTGCAGGTCCGCCGTCGACACAATGTATCCCAAATTCGTCAAACATCTTTGGTTGAACTTCCTTTATTTTTGTTGCTCGCTATTCCGAATCTATGTACTTTAGCGTTTGCATTCTCCAATTTATATGTAAGTATGGCAATATTCATAAAGGTGATAGTACTATTGAACTGTGATGGCATATTACGAACGACAACCTACTTTATGATATGATATTCAAAATAGGACAATAAGTAAGAGAAATTTGTCCTTTACATCGAATTCTTCAAACATTATGAAGAAATACATAATTCAGGAAAGCGACTGTTGAATAGAATGAGTTAAATAGTACAAGTTTCATAATAAAGATATTGAATAAAGTCAATGTTTAATAAAATTAATTCAATGCCGCAGTTCTCACGATAACCCTTGGATAAAGCCAGGCTCCGAATAAAACCAATGTCTCCGATCAGATTTAAGATACAGTTCGACGACCCGTTAGTAGTGATCAGGGGATAATTCGATCGTTACTAGCACCATGTGTTATAAATGGACGTAAAAGTGTGCGTATAGAAATGAAACAATTTATAATCTGATGTTGTTATTTAAATATTAACACTTTGGTTGATCTACGACGTATCGAATGCAGACGTCATCGATATAAATATGAACGTGTGAATTTCGCTACTTCGGTTATAGACTGAGGCGTGTGGCAGTGGGCCGTGCGCTTGCCACGACTCGGTAGTCGCCAGCACTCGCTCTATTAATCATACAGTTGACGCCTACGGGGCGTGGCCAAAACTTATTAATTCGTGTAGAATTATATACTTAATCTATGCTACGGTCAGCGGGCTACTCAACCTCGATTAATTTGTTAACTTTAACTATCTACTTTAATGTCAATTCTATTAAGGAATACAGTTTGGTGAAATCGGTACTCAGAAGTGATCAATTTATCTACATATTTGAATAAACTTTATTTCACAATACAATATAAGTAGGTACTTTTTTTTGAACCTGACTGTTGCTTTATAGGCCGGCCCAATAAAGTGATAGGGGTACGCGGTTAGAGAGTAGCCTCGGGAAAATCCAGGGGAAAACCTCCGACCCGACTACGCGTGTGGTTTAGAAGTCTGGAATACTTTAAGAGTTTGCGTTCCAGTGAGATTGGTTGAGCGGTTTCAACAGAATCTGAGGTGTGAGTGGAATCTAGCTACTCGGGAGTTTTATCGCTGGTTCACTAAACCTAGCCTAGCTAAGAAGAGTCCAGAAAGAAACTCAGCTGGCCCAATATGGGTCGGAATGACTCTACCCGGTGTGCGGCCGGTGTCAGTGTTGTCTCGATCGCGCGGTGGATGTCCCCGGGAATGCCTAAGTGTACGCGTCGTGTCGATTTGACGAGCGTTCCATATTTCGATGAACGCTGTGATCACGTCGTCCGGGTCCGTGAGTGTGTGCCTAGGATGTCGGACCGTGCGGCCTCTAATCAGTGATCCTCGAGTTGCGACAGAGGGGGGAGGGATGGGAACATAGTCGACAGCCTTCCTAGCTAACGGATGGATGATGGGAAGTATTGTCAAAATAACGTCTGGCAGTCTGCTTAAAGAAACCATACATGGTGCTAATCCCCATGTCGTGGTGCAGACTGAGGTTCGACTGGTACCACGGAGCACCAGTCGCCCTACGGAGAAAACGATTCTGAATGACCTGAAGCGGCTACAGCGATGTCATAGGCACGTGAGCAAAAGCTACACTTGCATAAGACATGATTGAACGAACACAAGTTTTGTAGAGTGTCAGCTTATTTCTAAGTGACATTTTACTAAACTTGTTAATCATCGGCCCAAGCCTTCCTAGCACGAACAACGCACGGTTGCGTACCCTACTGATGTGGCTACGGAAAGTCAGTTTTCTGTCGAAGGTCACTCCAAGATATTTGACTTCGTTGGCCCAGGGGATGGACCGGTCAAACATCTGGATCGGAGCTTTTCCGTGCTAACGCGGTCAGACGGGTGGAAGACTATCGCAGTGCTTTTTCCGGATTGACTTCGACACGCCAAAGATTAAACAATATAAGTACAGATTTAAATATGTACATCAACCAAAACAGTGCAAGTACAAAACGATAGTCTTAGCTTACATAACTATATTCAAACGGAGGTTTACCAAGAAAATGGTTGCAAGATCTTTGTCGACCTTATCACACATCGGCATCTTTAACATTCTTGAGTTTATTATTAACTATGTAGAACAGAAATTTAAATAAACGATGATAACGAAATCCACGATAAACTATCAACTAAATCAGTTCTATCGACTTTTAAGACATTAGGTACTACGTAGCAAAAGTAAACAAATTTAAAGACGAAGATACAAAAAACTTAAAGTGCTATTAAAAGTTTAATTTCTTTAAGTTCTAAATTAATAGGTTCCTATGTAAGATTGGGAACCATGCTGAAGTCAGACCTTCTAATTAGCGTATACATTTTGAAATTAGGTTTCATGTTTTATGGTTTCCGTTTAAGTACTCTTATACCTAGTTATATTTTTAAATATTACTTTGTTTTTATTTTAAATTTCTTCCTGTTATATAAATACTTAATTATGTTTTGATCGCTAGTTAGTACAACGAGTTCAAGCTTTGCTTAGATCGAACCGCACGGTATTTTGGGCGGCAGCCACTTTTCTGGTCGGTGACCCGCCCTGGGAACTGCAGGCGGAGGTCTTGGCCGAGGTATATCGATACCGTGCGGAACTGAGGGCCAGGGGAAAATTCCCTAACCAACGGGAGGTAGAAGGATTTCGGGACGCAGCCATGGCCGCCCTTCTCCCGAGATGGAGGGTAGATCTACAGTTGTCTACGGCTGGCAGACTAACTGTAGAGGCAATTTTGCCTAACTTCCAAAGTTGGATCGACCGCATACACGGGTAACTTGACTTCTACCTGGTGCAGGTCCTTACAGGACACGGGTGCTTTGGGGAGTACCTGCACCGAGTTGCCGGTGGAAGCCGGTGAAAGAAGGTGGAGGAAAGCCCCCGCTGCCATGGGTATGGCGGACCAGCAGGCAATTTGCGCCACACACTCGAGGTGTGCCCTGCGTGGGGGGCACAGCGGCATGATTTGGCCGCTACATTGGGCGGGGACCTCTCGTTGCCGACTATTGTATCGAAAATGCTCGATAGCGAGCGGTCATGGGAAACAATGTCCTCCTGCAAGTCCGTAATGGCTCAAAAGGTGGCCGCGGAAAGAGTGCGGGAGAACGACCCATCCGCTCGCCATATTTTAATTTATAGAACCAATTTTATTCTGATGTTTTTGTTTATAATTTTATCGTTTTTTTTTTCTTTTATTCTTGCACTGTAAATTAGCTAGCTTTAAGCCACATTATAAATATTGCGATGCCCTTACAGGGCTCATGTTTGAGACCTATTATAACAATTATCATCTATGTACTTACTGTAACAACATGAAAGCAATAAAATACTTGAAATATCCGCAGAAGATTTTAAACGAGGTAGGGCACAGCAAAAAGCTGGGGAAGTACCTCCACCTTGCAGAAGACCACAGCCATAATAACATTATCTACTATACAAGTATGTAGTGTTGTGTTCCTGGAGGTGAGCAAGGTGGCCAGAGCTGAGGTGTTGAGAGCGAGGGACCTAAATTTGTCCCTTCTGCTGTCAATACAGTGAATTCTCAAATTTCATAAAGGGTCGGCACCGCGTACGTGACTCCTTTGGAGTTGCGGGCGTCTATAGGCTGCGGTGGCCGCTTACCATCAGGTGGACCTTAAGCTTGTTTACCACCGGCGTTGTAAAAAAAAAAAGCAGGACGGGATTTGCTCCCCCGCCGTAGTGGACCGGGTGGTAGGGTCGGGGGACCAGTCCACGGAACTGAAGCGCCCCGAAATTGTCCCGGGGCGCTCTCCCTGATTAGACCCGCATAAATCGTGCGTGTCGCGAGGGTCAAAGTGAATTGCGTCAAGCGAACCTTTGGCCCTCCCTGGAAGCGATGTCGTCGGACAATCGTTGGGGGTTTAGTGGGTAGTCTGGGCTTTCTGCCCAGGAGTCCCACACACCCGCCCGGTCCCCCTTCGTCTGGGCGGACGGTGCACAAGAGCATTCCCCCAATGCAAAAAAAAGAAAAAGGTCGATGTGTAAGATTGCCCCTTAAAATTAATTTATTTACTTATTTGCCATCCTAAATCCGCCCCAATATTGCTATAGAATAGTATAATATAGTATTGGGCCGAAAGGTTTAAGGTTTAAGAAGAACTCCAGATGATTTAAGCGCAGCACTTGCTAGCCGGTAGCCGCGCCGCTCCCGCGCACGCCTGAGTTAATTATATCTAGTCGTAAAGCCGTTTAGCAAGTGTACTATTTATTGGCTGCTAACGAAGGCTAATAGTACGGTGCGGCGGTGTGAAACTTAATACATTTTTTTAAGTATTGTTATGTTTTACAGGAAGAGGCATTGTGCTATAAATAAACTCACGCCTCCAACAGTAACTTTAATTAGAGAATATGAGTAAGGTGTAAATAATTCGTTTAAAGCGAATGAGCTTATTTACTATCTCAGTGAGAAATAAGGATTTATTCCTGTAATTTCCAAAAGATATTATTTACAGACTTCAATTACAACCAAGAATGCTAAGTACCATAACTACTATTAATTAAAATATGTTAAAACGTATGATGTTAGAACTCGCATCATCAGATAGGCGGACATAAACAAAGTTTTTACAAGCTACCCAATTGGTTTATACAATTTGCAAACGGTCTATAGAATAAATGCAATTAACTTGTTACGGTAAAACAACGAATATTCGTGTTGATGAAGCATCCGCGCATCAAGCACATAAATGACAACTTAAACGATGGTCACAGTATCTCCGATTCATCATCCTTATTAACACTGTTCGTAAACCGCGAATACTACATCATCTTCAACGAAATATTTATTTACCTTGATTCGTAGTGTAGCCGGCAACAGTTCATTGGTACAAACTCGCGCTGTCTGAAGAAAGATACGATCGAATCGATCACAGTCACATGCCTAAAATAAAACTCCATCAAGCGGTGAGGCAGACGGACCCATCGCGTACACGCGTATGGAGATGAGCGGAGTCAGCCAACACCCTCGCGGCACCCCGCCGAGGCTGCTATATCTGGCGATAAACAATCAAATATGGAATCCACTCACGAGCATAAACTACCTCCGCAAGCAAGTGATAAGGAAAATATTGCGTACAATATTGTAGTAAAGTAATATCCCCAGCGGCAATGTATCGATGTACGATAACGATAACAGCGCAACAACGCACTACCTTTATTCAAAAATCTAAGACATTGTTTCGAATATCGCGCCGAGAAGCGACAGTGTTCCAAGCAGATTAGACTTGGAGCTCGTTCCTTTGGGTATAAATTATTTATGTAAATTTCTTCGACCGCTCGAAATTGTATTTCAGCATCGATGTGATTAATGTTGTCGGATTTTTCACTTGGCCTCTCTCTAACGAAACGATCAAACAAACGACGCGATCGGTACTCACTCGGCTGTACGCCTACAGGGAATTCATTAGGTACGTAACAATCTTTTTCGGAAGCGGATAAAGCCGTGATTTCACAATCAACTTCGTGTTATATACTGAACTTTTTTCCTCGATCCTGATTAAAAAATTGCATGCTGCTGAATTGTTGTTTATACGCCCGTCTAGTAAAAAAACTTGCCATTGACAATCTTCTTTATTTAGATACTATCATCTTAGCGTAATGTTAGAAATTTGTACTGAAATAAATAACTATAATGGGATACTACATAATTACTACATCCTATTCTTTTTAAATGCAGGAAACATCCAGATAATGAGTACAATTAATCGACACGAGCGACGTCATACCAAAAAAAACTATCAGATATTAAATAAAGATTCCACACTGACGAGCCCTATTATGAACAAATTTATAGTGGAATGGAGGCCAGCACTCGAGTGATATTTCCGACAGGGGTGCATGCGTTTAATGAAATCAAAAGGATTAAGAGCATCTGCTTGGTTGTTATTCAAATCGATTGAGAGCTCGTTTATCATTTTAAATAAGCTACTGCTTAGATAAATGCGGAGTGTGGTTGGGTATCACAAAAGAAGCGGGGCTCGGTAGCCCAATTAACTAACCAGTTATTAATGAAAAGGATTAAAATTAAGCGTCTATTGCGTAAAATATGTCTACCACTTCCAATGTAAAGAAATGTTTCCATGAAATTCGTACGCAACCTAGGGACTAAAGACTTCGGTAGACGTAGTAAACTAAACACTTTAAATTTAAGTAAACATAAATGTCAACACAATTTATATTCCCCCTCCGTACTGAAACTCGGAATGATTACAAAGCATTCAAGTAAATGAATATCGAATGCGAACAGCTTCCAGTACAATGCGGCCGCGCTGGCTTCGCGTGATGCCGCCTCGTGTTTTCCCAGAGCAAACAATCAAACGACCAAGAGGATAGAACAAATTACTAAAGCATTGTCGAGGTGCTTAGAAAATTGGGGAACAATTGCCTCACCGAGTTAAATCTCTGATAAAATAATTGTTGTCTTTTGAGAAGTCTCTCCGGCACTGAGGGGATGAATAAATCTCTCCTAATTGGAACGCGCCGCGCCGTGCGACAACATAATGTGGAGGCTTTGTTGCTGCGTGCATTCTTCTCCGCGAGTGAATACAACGAATCAACCAAACTGATGACGATGGGAACTTTTGACAATCCATCCTGACATAATCAATGTGGCTCTACATAACAGGTTTTTCTTACCAAAATGGCCTAGAGTTGTGTTCATTTCAGCTACGTAATCTGAAAACTTACAAGCACGGCTTATTGAAGAACAATGGCCAGGTCATATAAAAAATATTCTTAGTTGAATTTTCTGTAGTCGCAAGAGAATAACCCATGCATTAGTTTCGGGACCACTCACTTGTAAAACTGCTTATTTTATTGCCTCAATACTGCTATGGAAATACGAAGTTCGTCGTAGTTGGCTGGGTGAAGCGACTGACTACCTACTACATACAGTCGATTTGTTAGATGGGTTCCGCGAACGGGTTTTTCCAGTGCAGTGTTTTTCCGATTCGCGTTTTCCGCAATTGATAATTTTTCTCATCCCTTTATAACTCATAGCTCATTCAGAGATTTTTTTTTCTTGTAGAGCACATAATACGTCACGTTTTTGTAGTTTATTATTTAAAAAAAAGGTCATTTCTCTTTTAATTACTATCAAATCAAACTCAACTTCGCGAGAGACCCTAGTCGGCCCTCACACCCAATGAGCGAATTAATTACTTGGTTGTGGTTGCTCGCATGGTGTTTTACGTATTAAGACAGATGCTGTAATGTATGGCTAGCAAAAAGTATGCCGAGGTTTATTTTCTCGATGATTAGTGTAAGCGGCATACTCTGGCTTGTATCGACCAAATACTACACATGGCTTGTTAGATCGAAACATTCGTTACAGTTGGGACGGTGACGCATACATTAAAGGGTTGTGAGATCGATCGGCCGATAAGATCTGAATGTTAGAGAAATACAAACTAGTTGAATTTTAAATGCCCAACCTAAAAAGAGGACACCGTTGTAAAACACAAGATGGGCTATTGTTACATATTTTATTGTCGAGGGAGAAAGTTAGTTTAGTTGAATTCATCTATTTTACATCTACAGCATATATCAATGGACTATAGTAGTGAACGGTTTACTTAAATAAAAATAAACCATCGAAACTTTACTCTAGCTACTTAAATAGTTAATGAGAAACTTGTGCAATTAATCGAGCGGATCTAATTAGAAAGAGGGACGGAGAGTGGAATTCACCTAAGTGTCAATGTCTGTCTAAGTCGGTTGAGCACCGGCGGACGATGGATAGCGGTGGCGGTAAAAAGGCCTTGCGGAGGTTGGCAAACGAAGTGTGCGACGCATGCCACCAGCAAATCGTTCGGCAAACATTTGCCAAGTGTGCGTGAAATTGTCTGTGCTGGAACAGAACTGGACGTTGCTGCTTGCATACATTAAGGTGCTGTGTATGGTTATCAATTACGGAAGAGGTTACTCTCTAGGATAGTCAATTTATAAAGTTGTCTAGCAGAAAATGGAAGACTTTGTAAATCTTTCTTTTGTTTTGTTTCAGTTTATGAATGTAATCATATGTTTCTCTAGGAATATATGATCACATGTTGTATACTTTTCTTATCTAGTTTAAATCGAAAGGGCCGTAGTACCTACAATGAAAAATAATTTTATAAATATTGTAATTTTGATTCCTGCATTTCACGGACCATAAAAAGCCCCATAACCAGCAGGGGTGAAGCGAACGTTTCGACATTCTGTTATTATTCAATAACCGAACCATTTAAAGGGACGAGTCGTATTACATAACCTTTTGTTATATTGAAATTGACTGAAACTCGGAGCGATTGAGCGTAAACAAAGAAAGTAAAATAATTTCACGTAAATAAACATCAATTCAAAATAAATGGTAAGTAGGTACTTACATAAACTTTAACTATGATTAAACAAAATCACTTTAAATTATTGACATTAACTGAAAAAGTTGGAGGCATGTAAACTTAAATGGAGCAATTTAATAAAACGATATCAATCTGTTTGAACTCGTTATTATGCAATCAAAAACGGCTTTGATATTAATCACTCAACCGTCATGATAGAAATACAAACAACATTTTAAACATCATAATTTGCCTGAAGGGTAAACACGAGAAGACTGATTAAAATCGAAGAATACAAAGCAGTTACGAGCCGAAACAACAGACTTAATGACAAGCGATGTAGTCTAAATTGAATTAATTGTAACTCTGAAGAGCGGATAAGTAGACGGTACATGGCGTGAGCGATACACGCGGACTTGGCGCTCGTGTGAGAACTATGTCGGATGCAGGTAAGTACAAACACTTAACCACTGACTTAATATTATACTTAAGTAACTTAACTTTTCTAGGACCCGGTGGGAATCACTTTTGTTATTGAAACCCATACTTGAATTAAATTTCCGAAGTATTTCTGAAGTACTTCAGTACATAGAACCCAAAGCTTCGATTTCAAGTGGTACCTAAACAGTAAAAAAGGTCGGCAGATCTCTCAAAAGGTATTTCGCAGCCAATGCCGATCGTTTGTAGAAAATTGCGAAGGTTTCTTTTCAATCCTTTGTCGCAGCCATTTGATTAAAGTAAAGGAGCCGCAATCACATGCGAGAAGCTTTTGCGCCAGCGGAAGTATCGCGTTCACAAACGGGGCGCCGACTGCATTGTGTTCCAGAAGACATCGCTGAAAACTCCTAGTCGACGGCGATCGAAACCTAATACTCAATAGCTTGAATAAAAATTATAAGATCAGTTCTTGCCTTTGTAAGAGTAACTGCATTAAATAGAAGTGGAACCTATTGTCGAAAGGGTTCCGAGGGCGGGTTACGTGACCTGTGTTATTATTATACTGAGGAATTGTACACTTGCACTTGTTTTAAGATAAGTTTTAAAACTAATGCATGTGTAATGTGGCAGAAATGCAATGCCTAGAGGGGTGAGAAATTCTTGATTGACGTAGGTAATTCAATAGAACATTATTAAGTGGCTAACCCAGAAAAACGCTTTACATCTGCAATGAGTGATAGAGAGATTAGAAATACCCAGTATACTATGAAACTCATATCTATCGGTGCATCTAAATAAATATGTCAAAAACTATATCAGTTATACTATATCATTTCTGCTTATAACAGACATCATAAAGAGTTTAGCCAATTAATAATACTATAATTAAGTTGAATTTACTTTTCACTCATAATTATTTGACCTTCTCTATTATGAAACACTTTAAGGATAATATTAAGATTATTATCTCTAAGATGATGGCAGACGAAATGGTGATCAACAAGGTAACTAATCAAACACCTAAAGAGATGTACGGTTACTCAAGTAAACTCATTTATAATAAATCGACACAACTCGAAATACCACTTAAAGAGAGCCATCAATTACTTACGTAAAGCCCACGCTGGCCAAAATCCAAAAAATACATCGCGCAAAAATTCAACAAGACTAAGCAGTAATTCATCGTGAAACAACGTTTGGATCATTAACGAAGTGAGGATTTACGATCACGCAAGAGGGGACAAAGACGCGGGAGACGGAATTGGAAGGTCATCAGCGATGCAAGTAATTAAACTCTTAAACGAGTGTATAACAAGAATCTTCTTTTTAATGCGTGAGCGCAGCGGCGTGTTGTTCGGAGCCGGCCGTTACATTTATTTACGACGAGTTTTCGCGGCGGGGGATTCCGCGCCTAATTTTTCGGTGCGATGCAGTCTCGCGCGATTTATTTAAAATTAAATTTCTTTTGGCTCGCGCCCCGCTGTGATACAATCGATAACACGGCCGGAGACCTAGAATGGGACAGGCGTTTGCTTGATTAAGTCACAAACCTCCTTACCATTCATCCAATTAAGGTAATATAATGAGCATTAATGATAGAATAAACAATCGATTAGTGATTATGTTAATTTTTACTTGTTTAAACCAAATTCTATACGGTGTCATTTTGGAATGGATTATGAATATTACCTACCTATTTAATTTGAATGCCAACCACCAAATATTCCTACTAAGAAATGTAGCTGTGTATATATTTGTATCTACGATACTAATAAATATCACTACTGCTGCTCATGTCTTCTAGCATCCCTATATAACAGCCTTAACGTGTAGTATTAAATTTACAATAATTAGCTCTTTTCTTATATTATACACAAGTATCATTGACGGCTGACACGTAAACACACTTAAACGATGTCGATTCAACCTCATTTGGATCCATATTAAGTGCCGCTTTATTTTAATTCGTTCTCCAGTTTCATACGCCGATATTATCTGGATAAAATTAGTTTGGAATTTTATGTGTGCTCAAGACGCGAATGGGAAATTGACTTCATCGCGAAAATTATATTCGCAAGTAATAAAAAAAACACAAAGCCAAAGGTTTATATTTATGAGATCGTAAATTACCATATGGATAGCTCAGTATTAATAATCGCGTTAAGCAGGAGGTTATCGGTTATTAAAATGGAATAAGGTGCAGCGGGGCAATCTAGACTGCGGGAAATTAAAACTAATGGAAAATATCTTCCATGTTTTACATCATTTACTTGAGTGCTATCTATGACCGTATATCGCAAAAGCGCTTTCACATTTCACCAAGATAGCACTCTAGTAAATGATGTAAAACACGGAAAATATTTCGATTCGTTTTAATTTCGCGCAGTCTAGATTGGCCCGCTGCACCTTAACACTAATTATTCTCACGGTGTTAGTGTCGCGTCAACTCTGACAGAATTCATTATAGGTGTGTCATGCGTAGTTCGGCACGACGGCTCGAGTCGATATCCGTTGCCATAATTACCGGCCGTGAACCTTTCGCTCCACAATCGGAGGGAGTACTGTCAAACTTAATCGATTCGCACGTCAGCCGAGGCCCACGGAGCTGTTTTAATAGGCTGAAGCAAAACCATTGCGCTAACGACTTGCGACTTCCTTGTCAGATTAATTTTCACTTGCAGTGAGATGCCGAACTGAATTGCTTAGGAACCAAAGTTTCTCACCCATCCTGTTACTGCAAGAGAAGAAAGATATGGTAGCGCCTAAAGTTATTCATTTTAATAATTGCAATATCAATACTAAACGAAGCTTTGACATACCTATTGTGAAAAATAACACTGACTACTTGATGATAGGATGATGTTGTTGATTGCATGACTAGAAAAATGAAATCTTCGCCTATGGGTAGGATTAAAAATAACCATAAATAATTTGCACACGGTTTCTTTCGTGATCTCTTACTCAACATAGGTTAAATTGAGGACTTATTTAAACAGAAATTAAGCACGGAGACATCGTTATTATTGGACAAAAACGCTAGCGAAAAGAGCGATGTTGAC
Organism: Epiblema foenella; assembly: GCA_963556455.1. Lineage (NCBI taxonomy): Eukaryota > Metazoa > Arthropoda > Insecta > Lepidoptera > Tortricidae > Epiblema > Epiblema foenella. The sequence goes on along the minus strand of OY747107.1, from coordinate 12,761,901 downwards.
CTATCTTGCGAGGTGTCAAAACTTGTGCCCAGCAATTGACACGCGTTCTCAGCCACGCGTGAGAATATTTGAACAACATCATACCCTTAGTTTGTTCTGCGCCGGTAATGAATCATTGAGTTAACGGTAAACTTGGGAAAATTCTAAATACCGTAGCAAACTACGAAGAGGCAGACATTAAGAATTTACGTCATTAAAATAAGCGATCATAAAAATTTATTCGAAGACGCCAATATTTCAACATAAACCTAACGCTACTTTGTTCAATGCCATACCATTTAATACAGAAAAAACGCATCAAGAAATTTAAAGAATTGTAACGGACTTGGATTTATATATTAATATAGGACGAAAATGTTTGTATAAGACAGTGACAAAGATGATAAGATCAGGTGTTAAATTAACGCCAGGAACACTGTCCTCCAAATGTCCGACGATATAATGAGTCGTAAACAGATAGGCCGACTACCTTCCGAATCCCCACACAACGCTCGGGTGGGTAAACTCATAAATTTTCTTATGATATCCACAACGCTTACATATACTTTCATAATGTTTAATTTTGAGACGACGCAGTAGTCGGCCACCGTAAAATAACATAGTTACACGTAATTACGACTAGGACAAACAATTTAGAATTTATGTCCGGTTATAATGAATTCGGTTGAATCTTAAGTGAGACGAAAATTTCACGCACGGTAAACAAGCAAATGAGCTATTAACGGCTCTAACTAAAAAGAAAAAGGCGTGACAACATAATTCATCACCACGTTTACGAGATTTATAGGCACAACAAACGATCGGGATCAATTATGAAACCTAACAACAAATGGCTCGACATTAACTCATAGAGATACAAACAGAATACTTATCATGGTTGACCTAAAACACAAACTTTTTAACCGTGTCTATTAACAAAATAAATTGGTCAAGTGAATTCCGCTAAACAGTTTGGAATGGTAAGGTGATTTGTTATGTTGGCAATTAAGATGTCATCGACGCATTTAGATGTATAGTGGCAATTAGACGGGTATAATCTGGACATGAATATTGAGTGGAATAGAGACATTTATAAACAGCATACTAGTACAATTACACGGTGTGGCAATGAAGATGAACGCTAATAAAAATATACATCACTAAATTAAATCTCTTTTTTTTAATATCGCAAACATGACTCATTATTGATATCAATATTATTTGTTTAAAGTTCAGGAATACTAGCGTTTGGCCTCACCCTTACAGGCTTACATACGCTCTGTTTTTCTTTACTGTGATCCTTACAGGATTGAAAATGTTGAATACGACAGTCTTTCTTAAGAGCCCGTATAACTTTGCGCTTTCATCATTGTCACGAAATTTTACTCGATAGATGGCGTTAGATGGACCGCTTACCTCACCATTCACCAGTATATTTTGACGTCGGGAGTCGTAATAACAGCACGCGATAGGAGATCTGATGCATTGGCTCGCCTAGGGTGAGGTGAATACAGATTACTTGAATAATACAGCCGGTCGTAAAATAATGTAAATCGTTTTGTTGAGTTCAAAATTAATATTATTTGGTATGGTATCACATTTGTTGTCAGTCTAATTAATAATGAACATTACAATGAAATTAAGTACATTTCACACACAAGCAATTTAGACGTAGATGTGAATTTAAAGATAATACTAGGCAGTTCTACTGAATAAAACGTAATTGACATCAATTTGTAGGTTTTTTTGTTGGGCGATTTTACATAGTATAATACAAGATGTCCCATAGCTATACGCGACATAAAGAAAAACCCCCTTTAATATTAATGGTGATTATGGTTATGGTTATGGTTGTGGACTCCTTTTTCCGCACTTAGTCCGTGTAGGTCGGACCATTGTGCGTGGATGAATACCAGCTAGGGATCTAGCCAGCCTAACTCCGACCAGAAGCGCAGGATTCTCCTGGTGTCACCACAGGCTTCTCGGAGTGACCTCGGTGTGTTGAGGATTTGAGTCCGTTGTGCAGCTACACCTTCGCATTCCAGGATGACGTGGGGGGCTGTTTCATCGGCCGACAGGCATCCCCTGCATAGGGGGCTGTCGGTCGTACCTAGAACATATAAATGTTTGTTGAGTGGGCAATGTCCAGTGATAATGCCTACGATTATACGTAGTGACGCTCTGTTGAGAGAGAGCAGACGCCTAGTAAGGCGTGCATCCGGGTGTGGTATTGTTTCCCGGGATTGTCTGCATGTACTGGTATTTGTCCATTGATCGGCGTGTTGTTTTGATGTTCTGAGACGTAGCCATGACCTCAGCTGGTTAAAAGGTAGTGGGAGTATTGGGTTAGGGCCAACCGTAGGTCGACTAGATCCTCTTCTAGCCAGCTCGTCTGCTACGTCGTTTCCTAGAGAGCCGCTGTGCCCTTTTATCCATTGTAGGGTGACAATGTTTGTCCTCCCTATTACCTCCAGGGCTAGGTGGCACTCTAGTATGAGCCCAGACTGGATGAGGTTGCTGTCTAGGGCTTGTAGTACTGCAGCGCTGTCGGACACTATGCGTATCTTTTGGTTATTGATACTCCTCCTAGCTACTGCCTTGGCGGCCTGTGTAATGGCTATACATTCGCATTGGTATATGGAACTGTATTCGCCTAAGGCTATTGATATATTGATGTTTATCTCGGGTGAATACACGCCTGCGCCCGATCCTGTCTTTGTTTTAGAGCCATCGGTATAAATACGCAGTTCCTGTATTCCGGACCGATCGTGTAGTTCTTCAACCAGTGTAATTGTATAACTTTTGTTGAAGACGTGTTGCTTGGGTACCTTGTCGTTAGGAGCGGCTATCAGTGGTTGGTAGGTGATAGCTTCCTTGAGGATTTCGGCATGGGCCCCGTTAGATACACCCCAGAGGTTGAGTGATTTCAGTCTGATGGCCGCTGAGGCCGCCTCCTGCTGAATAAACAGATCGAGAGGGGGCAGCCCCAGCAGTACCTCCAGTGCCGCTGTTGGTGTAGTTTTCATGCAGCCCGTTATCGCTGTGCAAGCTAGCCTTTGGAATTGCTGCAGTTTATTCTTGGCTGTCGTTAGTCTGGTTCTTTGCCACCAGACTACAGCACCATAGGTGATTATAGGCCGTATCACAGCAGTATAGAGCCACATGGTGATTTTGGGGTGTAGGCCCCAGGTTTTCCCAAGTAGTCTTTTACACTGCCAGAATATGACACAAGCTTTCTCTAGTTTGTTGTGTAGGTGTTTATTCCACAGCAGTTTGTCATCCAGGATTACACCTAGGTATTTTACCTCTTTTGTCAGTGTCAGTGTAGTACCTTGGAGCTTTGGTAAGCGGAGGTGGCTTACAGTCCGCTTCTTTGTGAATAAAACAAGTTCGGTTTTTGATGGGTTTACTGACAATCCATTTTCAGAACACCACCATTCGACGATCTTGAGTGCCCCTTGCATGAGATCGCATAGGACTTCCTCAAACTTTCCCCTTACGAGGATTGTGACATCGTCTGCATAGCCCACAGTGTAGAAGCCGGCCTCGTTGAGGGACCTAATCAGGTCATCCACTACGAGATTCCACAGGAGCGGTGAGATAACACCTCCCTGTGGGCAGCCTCTAGACACGATAGCTCGTGTGGTGCCGTTCACTGTTATTTGCACTGCCCTTTTCCTTAGCATGCCGTCGATCCATCCAGCTGTGGTCCGATCGGCGCCGTGTCTGAGCAGTGCATGGCTATTAATGGTGGTATTGGAATATTTATTTTTCGGGGTTTTTATTTAGCAAAATATGAACAAGGAGTTTTGTATATATATGACGAATACAAAGAAATCTTTTCAAATTCTGTGTATTCATCAAATATATAAAAAATCCTGGTCTCCCCGGGGATTCGAAGCTACCATGGATCTTGATCTAAATCTAAAAATTTTGTATGGTTAATATGAAAGAAGAAAGATACTTTCTCTTCATATCGCATAGCCGTTGAACATCCTGTATTTATAAGGAAATTGTATGTATTATATACATGTTCTCGGTATAAAATGATAACGTAAAGTATATGTTATTTTCATACAATATCACAATACTTCATATAATATTGTCTTTACGTTCATTATAATAGGCGTGAAAGTATCGCTTTTTGGGAGCAACAACTCGAGAGGACTGTAAAGGGATTTCATACTGCTTATCAGGCCTAGGCCTGCAAAGTATTTTTTTTTTGTTTCGACAACAAGGTCATTCATACAGCTGGCTGGTTTGAAAAAAAAGCAGGTTTTGTATTTAAAGATTGGTTGTTAGACTAAACTAAAAATGTCGGCAGCCCTTAGCTGTTACACACGAGCTGAAATAAAGATTTAAATCTCTATGTTACGAAATTAATTCGATAGGTTATGATTCTTATGAATATTGTCTATAATTATGTATAACCAGAAATCCAAAACAATATTTTTAACGATAACTGCTTCTTTTTAGTTTCAGTTTGTGTATAATATCGTTAAAAGCTACTACTCGAACGATGCACTACATGTGTGTCATAGATAATTAAAAACAAAACTTTTGTGGGTGGGAAAATATCTAAGTAAGCTGTCAGTGCTGTCATATCAATTTTTTTTAATGTATTTGTGGCCTGGATACTTATCACAATTGACTTTTGAGTGTGTTCCAACAGTATCGTTCAGAAACAATGCATTGTAATTTTAGAATAAGTTTTTTTCGTTAACGTTTGCACGTGAAAAACGCTTATTTACTTGTATTCATTTGTCTTTTGTCAATTAATAAAATCTTGTTCTTTGGAGCAGTTTTTTATTTCATTGTATATTTGAGAAAAGCACTATACGTATCACTATCCGGTTTATACCCACTTGGCCGGAAATCCTCATTTTCCCGGCCTCTGGTGTAATGTAATATTTCATTCTCCATTTAGGCTTTGGTTTACGTGATAAAAACTATCCTATGTCCTTCCTCGGGATACAAGCAGTCTCTTATATCTCTCAGTCTTTTATACCTAAAACTAGCAAAATCCCGGAAAAAAATTAAGTAAGTATGGAAGTATGGTCACATTATTTTTTTTACTTTTCTAAATATCTTAAAAACTACGGGCTCATCCGTTTCATTTTTAATTAATGTATGTTGTTAATGATCTTAAGAGAAATAATTATGCAAAAAACCAGACGTCTCTAGGTCAACATTATCTTGAGGATTTTTGATGTAAAATATTTTTTTAAAGACATAGTGAGAAGAATGAAACAAAAAATTTAACTTTTGTAAGTATAATAGATATTCATTTCGGTAATTCATAAGAATTCTAAATTATTTTGCTTATATAGATATTTATGCTTGTACATTTCCATTTACGGAAAACGTTAGTACGGATATTTATGTTACAATACTTGTTTATCAATATTTGAAAATAACCTTTGATCTGATATTTATGTGCTACCTATTTGTTTAAATAATTTAAAATAATCTTAGTACAAGTATTAATTATTTTTCAGTTGCTTAAAATTTTTGAAATGCTTGCTCAGATGAATGCTCAAATCAAAAAAATGAACGTGTATATTTCAGATTGATAAAATATTGTTGGATGCATGTACATTTATTTGGGAATGCTAATATTTATGAACTCGACTGTACAAGTGTACATGTGAGTGGTTCCCTCGATTCCTTCTGAAATTTCTTCAAGTAAATTAAAGTTGTGCCCATACATGACTATCCCATACATTACTCTCAGTCATTACATAGTTACTTTGACAAACTTGTAGTCGCTATTACTACCTTGCAGGTTGTACCGCTAGCTACTGGTCTCTGCTTATGTTCAAATTTAATTGCTTCTCAATATAAAGCATTATAGTTCAAAAAAATGTCAAGAGTACAAATAAATTAAATCAACCAAGTATCATGATGGTTACTAGAAAATCAATTGAAAATTGCATGGCAGCTATTGTGATTCATAACTGATCTTGACTTAGCTCATGATTACGTCCCTAGTATACTACGGCGTTCGTAATACATACGCCGAATTGAAGGTCACAATTTGTATTGGTTTTTGAGGGAGTTGCGGTAAGCTTCGTGAATAGCCACAAAAATGGCATATAAATACAGATGTAGTGCAAAAATATTTTCCTTCGTACTTTATCGGAAAAGTTCGTATTTATCGTGCTCTCTCAATTAGATTCAGTACCCATCTTACAGCCGTAGGGATAAGACGCATCAGCAGACCAATATATATATATATAGAGTGGCTAACACGCAATTAAAATATTCGCTATAGTTTTGATTATATTTACAGTTTACTTATAAAAAGGTTGTATTACCATGCCGAAACCTCAAAAACGGTTAAAAATCCAGTCCAAGGAATTATATTTAATATATACCTGTACTTCATATCAGAAAATAGCAATAACTCAGAGTATTTTGGCAAAGTTCAACAGCGAATTTCGGACGCAACGGGCATACCTCCGGAGGTTTTCTCCTGGATTTTCCCCAGGCTACTCTCCAACCGCGCACTCCTATCGCTTTATTGGGCCCGGCCTATAAAGCCACAGTCAGATTCAAAAAAAACCTACCATAAGAAAATTTTTGAACCAGGAAGAAGAATATAGAAAAAATAAAAATACCCACATAAACAATATTAAGCTGGGTAGACCACGCAAGAAATTCTATCTAGATCTTGATGATTTTGATTACGCAGTGATACGACAAATGGTTTATAACTTCCATCTGATTTATAAACAATTGGTTGGTATTGAGTTTTATTCGTGTAAATATTTCCCAATAAGATTTTTTTGTTGTACTTTATGTTTTAAAGTGAAGATAATGTTTCGTTTACTAATGACAATAAAACTGAGTATTTTCAAAGTTATTGAAGGTGGTCGTAACATCTCTATATTATACAATAACATTTGACACTAAACAATAAAGTTCCATAATAATGGATATGAAAACGTCACTCATTTAATACAATCATTGATTGACAGTTCCGGTGCCATCGTATTCTGATTGAGATCCGAGTTTTCCCGAAGGAAAATAATTTTGCAATACATCTATACGGGCTAGTACTGTCACAATAAGCGATTCCATGAAAATTTCTAGAAAATATATTTGTATCTTATATGTTACCTTTCATATAAATCATAAAAATATACTCAAGACCCTTTTTATTACCTTGAAAATCACTAAAAGATGCGCTGAACTATGAAGTTTTTTTAGAAAGTTGATGGAAATTAATATTTTTTCATAAAATTTTTTGTATGAAACGTGGAAAAAAAACTTCCACTTATTTTCCTCATAAGAGTATCTATTGGGCATTTACACAATTTTTGAAGCCAGTTAGACGACAATACATACCTTAAATAGATCGCTTTGAAAGCCTATTCGCGCGAAAATTTAGGAATATTATGTATAAAAACGGCAAAAAAATCACGTTTGTTGTATGGAGCCCTCTTAAATATTTATTTTATTCTGTTTTTTAATATTTTTTGTTATAACGGAAACAGAAATACATCATTTGCAAAAATTTCAACTGTCTAATTATCACGGTTCATGAGATACGGCCTGATGACAGACGGACAGACAGACAGACAAACGGACGGACGGACAGCGGAGCCTTAGTAATTGGGTCCAGCCCCTTAAGGGTACGGAACCTTAAAAACTTAGCGCACTTAAAATGTATAGAAACAATATATTATGAGAAATCACGTCATCAATTTTAGTAAAATCGTCAAAATAAGTTATCCGGACTCTTAACACTACTTGAACATAACAATGACAATTTTTCTAAGTGCTTTCTTATGCTCACACCACAAATATTTATACAAATAGCGTGCATACACCGCTTTGTTTACAGATAATCAGTGGGAACAAGCCTTAGAAACGACGAATTGGGACATAGCGACCTCAAGCAACATTGTTGAAGTTTAGGTCAGCATCAATTATATCTGAGCAATATGCATAACACTGTAACCCGTTATTCCGTAATCTCCCGAACCCGGAGAACACCGACGGTATATCCAAACGAATATTATAAATGTTCGCATTTATAATATTCGTTTGGATATACCGTGTGTCTGTCTGTCCGTTATCTCTTCGCTTAAACCGCTGAACCGATTTAGATGAAATTTGGTATGGAGATAGGATACTTTTTACCGCGAAAATCATCCCTTAAGGGGGTGGAAGTTTGTATGGCACAGCGATGACTACGTAAGCGGCTGTTATAAAAAATTGCAATTAAATACTATCGCGATGAACGAGTTCTACGCAGACGATGTCGCGGGCAAAAGCTAGTCTATTTATAGAAAATGAACGGAGTAGACGACAGACACGGTAGAAGATTACTCTATACAAACAGAATTACAAAATATGCGATGCCCTACAAAGAGTGGATATAATTATAATTTTAAATTGAAAAATGTTACGTGATTTCATACATTTCAACATAACCTACATTATAGCTTACAACATAATTATATTAAGTATATTGTAATAGTAATTAACTTAATTTAAGAACCCTTATTTAGTGTGAAACCAACTCACTGATCACGGGTGGGCTTAAAATCAGCTTAGCGCTGTGCTCACACCGATTTTTCCATGTCTTTTTATACCTATACTTTACTAACACGTAATACGAACTATGTGAAAAATGAACAACTTTGAACTAGATACTCTTGCTCGATCAATAAAGGTATATTTACTTCATCTGAGTTACTTTTATGGTAATACACCCGGAATTGTGCAATATAAAATTAATACTATCTCGCTGGACTGGCCAAATTCCAATAGCATTACTTTACCATACTATACAAGGCCTTTCGAGGAGTCAGACCCTCGATAATGAAGAAAAATGTAAGGTAAACATACCTACATTTCAATGGCAATCTTATAAATACCTTGTACTACATAAGATCACTGTTTTCTTTGATATTAAATTCATAACCATAACAGTAAAACAAATAAAGTCAAATTGTTAGGATAGAGCCGCGCGCGAGCAACATCAATGATTTCCGTTTACACTGCTAGATTTTCCGGTAACAATAAAAGTGCAGTGCTCCGAGGCAGAAGTGAACTCAGTCCCAGCCCGATACTCCAGAGGAAACGTACGCAATAACGCTCAATTTTCGAGAAAACAACCATAACTCAAAGCACTGCACTTCGTCCTCTGTGTTCCTTTCTTCCGGGCAATTTCTATTACCATATAGACGCGCTACTTTTCAATTCTTTTCCATTAAACTTGGTGCATCGTCGTGCGTTTTCCGCAGCCGACTACGTCTCGGTAGCTATTCTCAAAACACATTTATAAAATGCTCTTTACTTGGCCGCTTGTCCCTTGAGACTGACATTCTATTGCGAATTTCAAGAGTGTATTTCTAGCAGAACATATTTTAGGTCAATAAAAGTTTCATAACTACTTTAGGAATTGCATTCGCGTAATAGAAATGGGAAACTGTTGTGTAATGCATTTTGATTTCAAAATTGAAAATAGACAAGTAGTAAGAAAACTCTGATAAATAGTAAGAAAATATGACCCACTGATAACGATGAGTAATGGTACTCATCGTCATCAGTCGGTCAAATTTTTAAATAGTTATTTACAGTTCCGCTAATCATTTACTTCATACTAAATAAGTTCCTTAAACATTGCCTTGATAGGAGTTTTATAATATTAATGTTAATTGCATAGTAGTTATTACATAGTAGTTATTGCATAGTAGTTATTGCAATGCACACTAAGCATTACTGCTCTTTATTAAACTCCCTCTAATATAATATAATAACAGAAGCCATTCTAAGAACTGCATTGACGTCTGTTGATAAAAGTCTGGCAGATGGCATGCAAGCAAAAGGCTTAAGCCCAACTAAACAATTTGTCACTATAGTTTTCATAACCAAAACACGGCCACACAATAACGGGGTGCATTCTATTCAACGGAACCAAACAACATTCTTCCTTCACAAAGACATCTTAATCGGTAGCCGTCATACATTATCTGACGTGTTTCATAAATAAATACAAACCTTTTCTTTTGACAATACAACCGACAACAAAGTAGTTGTATATTCGACTTTATGAAAAAACGCCTATTTATCAAACCGAAGATGGTCTTGCGATAATTTAGTAGAAGCTATTATTATTATTAACCCTTTATGAGCAATACGACGGCATAAGTACTACTTCTTCTTCTGAATCTGAAATTATCGATATATCGATCATTTCACATTCAGTAATGAATGAACACAATTTTCAAGCTTTGGACGATATAAGTTTCTAGCCCACATAACCCAAATAAACGTGGAATTAGGGAATGCAATACCGGAATCCCGCATGAATTATATGGAATCAATCCCGTACCAAAATTGTGCGGGATCCCGCGCGGGAATGCGGGATTGGAGAAAAAATCAGTTTTACTATTAGGGACACTTGCCACGTTCATATTTTCTAGTCACAAGATCATTTTTCATCCATGTTTATTAAAATGTATAAAAAATATATTAGGCAGAACATTTCTTTGGACAAGAGCTAGAAGTGATGTGAATATTGTAAACATTGTTGTCAGTCAGAAAGCAAACTTCGTTAGATAAAAACGAACCATAATTTCGATTCCTACAAATCAAAATCAAACAATACTTTACCACTTCTTAAGATTCATTTCATAGAGATTTGCCCAAAAACTCCATTCCCGAAAAGTGTTGTGTCTCTTTCTCTCGTGAGATTAAGACATAAACGTGACTCTTATTACAAGGGAGCGTGTGATTTATGAGAATAACATTACCAGATATAAAATGATAACTATTTGTGATGCTATTTCTGAACCCTGCGGGATCCCGCAAATATAGTGATCCCGCTGGATTGAGAATCTACAAACTCGCAAATACCGGGATCAGCAAAATCTTCGTGCGGGATTGCATTCCCTACGTGGAATGTTACCTTTAAGGTAGGTTAGGTTAGATTAGGTTAGGATTGTTAAAAGAAATGTGAGGTTACAATAATGTAACCTAAAAATGCATACGGATGTGATTCTCTGTAGTTTCACCTACCAACTTTCCGTCTCAGATTTCTCAATAAAAACACAATGTCCGAGTAAATGCAAAGCTTCATTTAGCTTTACAAGAACGCCGACTGGGTTTTATCTGTAAAAGTAGTATTTTGTCTTCCAGTGCAGAGCAGCCGGCAAGGAAGGGATGCACCGATACGGCGCGATAACATCTCATCACAGAAGTAACTCATGTCCGTAGAGCGTCTCTCCGCGGCGCACGAACCGAACCTCACGACCGAATCTCATGATCGAAATACGTGTACATCCAGACTCTATTAACATAACGCTTTACCGTATGACAACTCTTTCTGTACACGTGTACTATCGATTCGTTTGTGTATTACACGAAATTACATACATCTTTGCAAGCAGGGTACAACTTCTTGCATGTGCACGATTTTGCAAATGATGTAGCATTGTCTTGGTTTGTACTTACTTTCAATTTAAAGAGCAGTGTGCTACTTAATTAAGATGATCAGTCAATATGCAGGGATGCGCTAATCGCGGCCGACATAAGTAAGCTGGCAGGCAGCTAAGGAGCATGCATCATTTGCCGGGTGTCCGGCACGGTTAGCCGCCACGCCATGACACGGGTGTCAGTCGGCCACGTGGTCGCACGTCATTTATAAATCGAGCTTCAGTGAACATTAACTCCATTCAACGCTAACGCCCCGACGCATCAATTTTAAATTTGGCTCATTGACAGGCACAGTTATTCTCGAATTACCATGTCTATCAAATCACAATTAAATCAGACAGGAGCACCACCGCGGAGAATCTATAAGCTAATAAACACTTAGCTTTTTTGCGCTGTATCGAGCGTGGCGGACTCCCGCGGTGTTCAAATAACTTTGAAAGAGGTCGATTATTTTATTCTTGTTTCGTAATAAAGGACACATTGTGTTAGATAAAGGATGGGTAGTAATAGTGTCGCGTCATTCACATTAGTAATGCACCTCCCGGCGAGCGTCTTCTTGGGAGCGTGAAGCGCACCGCGTCATTTATTATGTGTTCCACTAGCCGAAAGAAAAAATTACAAAATAAATAAATTTAAAGGCTCGGTCGAGCCCAGAAATATTTATTCAAATAAGACGCCATCAACCCGACCGTAAAACCACGCGGAGGGTTGAGGGGCTAGCAGTTTTATTAATATTAAACGAACGCTTCAGCTGACACAAATTGGCGATAATCAAAACCAAACCGAGGTAGGTATCTCTTTTCTTTATCGTCTCGCTTTCGTTTACTTACTTTTGTTTATTTTAGTTACTACGTACACAGATTAATAAAAATGACCTGACATTCAATATAACTTATCATACAAACGGAATTACTGTAGTTTTTTTCTATACAACGACGGTGGCAAACAAGCTTACGGCCTGCCTGATGGTAAGCAGACACCGTAACCTATGGACGCGTGCGCTCTAGATGTATCACAAACTCATTGCCGACTCTTTTTTGTCTTAAGGTTTCGTTTTGATGAAAGCTATCTAGCTTTCAAGCAAGCAAGCCCCTACTTGTGCCATGCATGTCCCTCACTCTAGTATTCGGGAGCACTTTGACACTGTCTCGATCATTGGTCTTCCCTCCCATTGCAATGCTCTATATAACAATAAATCCAACTGTGTGTGAGGACGAGGACAAAGGCCAAACAATCGTAAGGACGAGGCGAGCTTGGATCTACGCCACGCCAATATTATTGCGCCATAAAACAATAGAGTTTAAGTGCCGTCACTATTGCTATGCAGAAGCCAACTAAACAGTGACCCGGTACGACTACCCACAGCTCTGCAGTATTTTACTTTATTTGGTCATTACAAGGTCATCAACAGAAATATGTGTGCTGAACTTGTTTTAGCTAAATTTGTAATGCTTGTGTTGAAGGAATACATATTTATACTTAAGTCATAACCATTAAACTCTGGCCATAAAACTAAGAACGTTACATTTTATTGTTAGTATCAGGCTTTATTTGCCCTCAAACTGTGCCGTTTCAACGAATTCACGCGCTCGACCCACAATAAAGCAGTTAATTAACCGTAATTTATATAAATGAGCTCCGTCGCAATTTGGACAACAAATTATCTGCGATAGGCGATCTCTCCAGGAGCTCGTGTGTATAAATAGATTACGAGAATGAGCATATGGAGCTCGCACAGCATCCAGCACTAGAGCAAAAGATGTCGTAGACATACTCTTTGTAAAGCCGACTAACAGCAACCGCGTGATCGTTCAATCTATGAAGACGAGCTTCAATCTTAATCATAAGAGCACGGAAAGCGGGTCAATTTACAAGGGAATTCGATACAAAGTTCCGTTTTTCTATAAGGTAGGAGTAGAGAACGTGGATTGAAGGATCTTTACACTAAACAACATGTTAATGTCAATGCTGTGAAAATTGTATTCTATATGAATCTAAGCCAATAAATGCATACTGATAAAGACAATTACATACAAAGGAGGTAAGTTTATCCGTGGGCAATTACTAGAGGAACCGACTCAACAAACACGAAGTTCGTGTCGTGTCAGCAGCACTAGAGAACGACGACAATTTACTTCACGAAAGCTATAATTTAAAATGATACTTTGTAAACACGGGTTATGCAGTGACGCTATTCGCAGCAACGAGGGGCAGACGGTATTCAAAACACAGAGCTTGGCAACAGCTTCACATTTTCGATATTTCTTAAAAAGTATCGAAATATTTCTTATGGTTTTAACCTCCATTGACTACATATACGCCTTTCCAAATATTTCTTATAATAACACAGTAAAAAATTAGGAACACAGCCAATGGTTCTTTAAAGAGTACATCATTAACATAAACGTGTTTTTAATGAATTTTCGCTCAAATTAAGTGTCAAAATTGTGAGGTGTTTCACCTTTGAAGGTGGCAATCGCTGTTTGCGCGGGCGCAGGGCAGAGTGCGTCGGCGGGGCCCCGCTGCGCCGCGCTCTCCGAGCACCGTTTAATTTATCGCGAACAATCACATTAGCATATCACATAATGTAATGTGGACGCATCCGAGTGCACCTTAAACGGTTTTTCGACTCCTTTGTTATCCGAAATAAATTCGGCAAACAATTTCGTGTCACGCCTCGCATTCGTGAATTTCTCTCTTGCGCTCCTTATTATAATAGCTGTATTACAATCCTCTTTTATACATACTTATATACGACATGCATACATAACCCTTAACCCGTGCACGACCAGAAAATTGAGTTGTGCATGTAGAACAGCAGACGCACATTCGATCATAGCTAAATTCTATCCAATATTGTAAAAAAAAACAAGAACCCCATCATATTGAAGTAATATTCAAATCGAGTCACAAAAGGAATCCCATGCGGTGGTTCAGGTTTCAAAGAATGTGTGTAGCAGAGGTAACACAATATGCGCCCTACGCAGCATGGGCCGGGAGTTAGCGAACCACACAACAATGCGTATTCAACGCGACGGCAGTATACCAACGCGCACAGTTCCTTATAGCGTTGTAATAGAGCCCATAATGGAACAAATACACGTGAAATGTCACATGGAATCTAACTAGGGGTATGAAATATAAATTATAATTTATAACAATTGAAACTCCGCTCCGGTTAAGTTAACTCCGCAACAATATGTTTTAAATTAAATATTAATTTATATCATAGACCACAAATAGGCGCCGTTCGTGTTCATTGGCGTGAGAACATAAAAAACAGAAATACTTTTTTGAAATAATTGTCAGTATCCTTAAATAAAAGAATTAAAAATGTAAATACAAAATTTTTAAGTGATTTTACTATAATATATGTAGTACTAGCAACCTATGTTCATTACAGCTGGAAAATCTTAAACTGAAATCAACCTGCAGTAGCTCAACTGCCATAGTGTGGATAATTCGAATATTAATTGTTCTTAAGATGTTGTTTTCAATGCATTCTGATATAAATTGATTTTAAAGGGCTAATAAAACACATTTTCACGTGCCCCAACATCGTTTACTCTGTACAATAGAATAGGCGGTTCTGCGAAAAAAATCAGTACACTCGCAACCCGACCGGAGCAGTAGCGAAGGCGCGGAGCACAATGCATGAAACGCTTTTGTGGATCACCCCAAATCGGGGTGCAACGATATGGCCAATGAATAAAGTGCCTCTCAATAGAATAGCACTATTCAGAGCCGGAACGGTTTATTCTTCACGGTACCGTAGAGAGGCATGTTCAAATTATTCTTGTGTTTTGATCGTTTCATGGTTAATTGACTAATCTGGTAAATACAGCAACACTTACCCAACTGCCGAGATAAAGGTTATATATATGTATAAATATATTATTTACTGAATCATACACTAGTTCCTAGAAATACATATATTAGAATCAGGAAATAATATATTTGGATTTTATTTATTGAAAAAACCATTCCTTTCAAAAAATCCAAAATTAAAACCCAACCGCTATACCCACCACTTAGTATAGTTTGGCAGTTAAATATTATTTTGCAAATTAACCAACTAACTAGATATACACACGAGGGATGCTGAAATTACTGAAAAGCCTTTTCAAAGTTACGCCCTACGAACTTTTTAGTGAGATCGCATATTCAGACCACGTTTCACACAACAATCGGTAGTTTGTAACCTTTTTTTACGGTCTCACAAAGTGTTGCTCGCTTAGCAAAATCACTTTGATTAGTGGTTACCCATTTGAGACGACCGCCTTCCTATAATACTTGTTCGTTTACTTAAGTCAAAAATTAAATCTTCGAGGAATGAGTTCCAACGGGAATAAAATGTCTGTAAAAAATACTGATTGACACGAGATCCAAAAGCACGGTGAATTATGCATCGCTTTCAATTGGATTTTAAAGCAGACATTTTAATAGATTTACGGGGTTTATATTAATCGGCAACAAAGCGAAAAATATTTAATAAAGATCTTCTATACGAAAAGGATTGCGCATTTTTAAAAGTGGTAAAAAACGGTTTATAGACGGAACGGAACACACACATCTAAGACATCATATATTAGGTACCTACTCGTTGTTAAACTACTTTAACGGACTTTTCAAAGAGGCGAATGTTTGTGTTGTTTTTCTTATTTTTACTTATAAACTATTACATAGCTAAAAATCCCAATGCTAGATTTTTACTGGATTCCTTTTCTAATACTGAGGGGTGTCCAATTTGTTAAAGGGCCGGTAGCGAATTTAATGCACAGCGCAAAGGGACCACCATGTAAATTATTTTAAAGGGAGACTTGAAATATCGTTCTCTCGCCGTAATAAAACTCCAACACGTGAAATTTTATCAGTAAAGAAGGAACACATAGCCATATTTCATTGGGCCGAAACCGCCAGTGTACCTGCGCAAAATTATTATATTAATCTGCAAAATTACGAGCTTTATATTATTGTGTTCTTTATAGTGTCCGGTATTTATTGCACGGAGGACAGTCGGTAGGCGCTTAGACTCTGACTCATGATCATGACACGTCCTACAACATTATTCACTGCTTAACAAAGAGGGAAACTGTAAGTATAAACCAGCCAAGTGCGAGTCGGACTCGGTTCCGTACCATTATCTATAAAAACGGCAAAAAAATCAAGTTTGTTGTATGGGAGCCCCCTTAAATATTTATTATATTCTGTTTTTTAGTATTTGGTGTTATAGCGGCAACAGAATATACATCATGTGTGAAATTTTCAACTATCACGGTTCATGAGATAGAGCCTGGTGTCAGACGGACAGACATACAGACACAGAGACGGCGGAATCTTAGTAATAATAGGGTCCCGTTTACCCTTTGGGTACGGAACCCTAATAAATTATGCAAATACGAATGTATTAAGCCCCGAGCGGGAATCGAACCGTCTACCGTTTACAGGGTTCCTAATTTTGGGTGGCGTAACTTACGAGTAATACATAAAAGAGTTCAATTATAGAGATCTTATGGTTTGTTAATAAAACCTGATAAAATATCAAGAAGTAGTCACACAACAAGTCGTTTTAACTGTATCGTTTCATAAAACTGCGAATGAAATAAAACTACATATTAACTTAATTCCCCACAATCCGGTTTAATTTTCTCATAATAAGAGCACCATACCGACAGCAGCACCCTTATAATTACTACGAGTAGAATGTCCTGTAATAAAAATAAAATGGCAATTGAAGCTTCGTCGACAAATAACTGTTTCGTCTCACGCTATACATCACTGGTAAAGAATTTAATCACAAGAGTCCTGAGTATGGTATGCCGATGATATCTAGGGGCTCTCATTGGCGGGCCACGAGCAGAACAAATTGGAAAGGTGGAGTGTGCGAAAGCAACAAAAGGTTACAATTGAAATTTCCGAGATGCCTGTTACATTTTTGTTGGCGGTGGCACGTACGTCGCTGCGGGATACTCCACGCAAGCCTTGTTTATACGAGTAGGACGTTTTCTTATAGTTTCGATAACAATTGCCAAAAAAATCACATGTACGTGATTCGTTGTAACACAAAAAATAAGCATATTGCACAACATTCATCATCGCAACGGTTATCCTTGTTACTGGCGAACCGCCTTTTCCATTAAGAAATCGATACTATCAAGGAATTCTTTAACATATTGTCAGTCAAAGCCGGAAACCACAGCAGATTAAAATTCGACCTATACTATCAGTAAAATGTCGTTAAACAATAGAAGGCAATATCTGTGTTCTGATAAGTATTGTATGTGATTTTGAGAATGAGTCACTCAATCACTCGTCAATCATTAGTCAGCGCCTACGGTCGGCGCTGGGAGTAGACAATGAGGAAGAATACATACAACTGGTTAACGAAATAAGGCAGTGGTTATTAAAACAGACCAATCCATTGCATGACTATGGCATGACATA
The DNA here is from genome assembly GCA_963556455.1 of Epiblema foenella. NCBI lineage: Eukaryota > Metazoa > Arthropoda > Insecta > Lepidoptera > Tortricidae > Epiblema > Epiblema foenella. Next base: position 12,744,027 of record OY747107.1, on the reverse strand, counting down.
TATGATAAAATGATCAGTTAAAAAATGGCAGAATGAAAAAGTTTTTACAATATTAAAAAAATTCAGTAATAACAGATTTTTAATTCTATTTGTATTACGTTAATATTTTGACAATTTACGTAATCAAATTGGAAAAATCACTCAACTGACATACCTATTATATAAACGGGCCATGTTTTCTTTTGTACCTACATAATTTTCGGACACTTTTTAAATTTTGGAATGCTTGGCCGTCACTTCATATTTTTGTATTCTTATCTAGAAATAGGTTTATTCAGAGTATCACTTCCGATAGTTTGGGTAATTACCGAACTCAGTGGTTATTGTATGTCTCACCATTTGTATGAAAACATGGTTAATACCACTGTGTTACTCACCTTTTACAGCAATATGTTAATACTAGCAGCGGCCTGCGGTGTTACCCGCGGATAAAAGGTAGCCTATGTCCTATTCTGATGTCTAAGCTACAATACTGGAAAGTTTCATAGAGATCCGTTCAGTAGTTTTTGAGATTAAGCGGAACGTACATCCATCCGCACAAATTTTCACGTTTCTAATATTATTAGGATTGAAGTATTTTTACCTATAAATTCCTTTTATCAGGTTCAGGTACTATTTCGAAAACCTATTTTTGTACACTAACTCAATATATATCATAGATTTCTTTTTTGTAATATAAAACTGGTCATGAAAAAGTAGAATGACACAAATACCTCATTTTCTTTGACATGTGGAATTTTATATTTTATTAATAAATGTGTATAAATATAGGAATTTCTTATAAAAGTTATGAATGTTTTTGCCATCGCATTTGCATCTTGAAGGAATCAGGGATCCAAAGATTTGGGATAAGCGTTAGGAGCAAACTAATTTTGCGGAAGAAACTAATTTGACCCTGACCGACTGAAACTAGATTAGAACTTTTGTCTAATGAGTGGGCAAGTTCTCTAGCCGTCCGAATGCTCTAACTGGATTTGGCAGCAACCAGGACATGGATCCTGGTTGCTGTCAACGAGAGAAGAGGTATGGACCTCGCCATGACTTATAGAACTGACCCGAGCCAATGTTTATTAACCTTGCTTCCTGTCATCGGTCCGCCAGGTATTCCGCAACATACCTAAAGGCTAATTGGCTTTCATTTAAAATCATATAAAATCTTAATCCCAGTTACCAACCAACCCAAACGCAATTCGGTGACCACGTCCGTTTTTGATTCAGCGGCGGCGTTATATGAAAAGGGGCGCAGAAGCGCAGATGTCACCGTCACACGCGATTGTTTGCAAATAACAAAGTGAGAGCGAGGCTTGCAATAAGAAAAGTAAATGTAACTATGACGCCAATAGACACATGCGACATTATTCCCCTAAAACGACTTCTTTAGACAACGGAGCTGGGTCCGCGACAGTTTCGCACCCTTAGAAAAATAATGTCACATGTGATTGGCATCTAATGGTAAGTACAACGTTTTTCTGTTAAACGTTATCGGGTTTCTAATTGTGCCACGACAATGCGTAATCTAACCGGTCGCTTTCGGTGGCACGTAGCACCCCTATTGTGGAACAAGAGATGAATAGAGATATCCACGCATCTACCTATAGGTATAACTCACAAATGATAATTTTCTGGAATTGACTACTGATACAATATTATAGCTGGTACCAACAGTTTTTCGGAGCTTGTGTAAGAATTATCATTTTATATTTACCATTACATAGTTTTACAGTCCAAAAAAAAATTGTAAGAACACCTGCATCTGCATCATGTGTGTGATTCGTACTCAGCTAGCGTGGGGACTATGACTCATTCTCTCTCATCCATGAGAGACCTTTGCTTTGAAAAACACTGATAATAAGAAACAAAGTATCTGTTGATATGTTGAACAAGTAAACATTAATTTTCTTGGAAGTTGTTAGAAAATTGTTTCGCAAGTGCACATCTGCTAGCAGATGTCTCAGCGCTGCTGGACGTCATTGAGCTAAAGTAGAGTATTTCTTTGTTAACTTGATTACAAAAGCAAGTAAACACGAGACCTCATAAATCACAGTTCATCCACTCCTTGCCGTTTATAGGCAGCAGCACCCTGGGCCACCAGGTGCCCTGTGCCGCTAAACCACGCAAATACATCACAAAAATCCTTACGGCGTTTATCAAACAGTACATTCTCGCTTGTATCATGCGGCTTATTATCCTGGTTAAACGAATAAGCCCGCATCGGCTCTCGCGAGCCAAATTGCCCGTGTCGCGATCCAAAGCACACTACTAAGGGTTCTGTTCACGTGTAAAATCTCTTCAATTTACGCGCTACACTTTAACCCGCCGAGGGGTTAACACAACGGTAACATAACACCAATGTTTAAAATGCGTATGTTTTATTTTCTATCTTATTCGCAAACAGGATTAAGTTTTACTTCCATGTTGTTGCACATCGTGCACTTATATTGCAGAGTTCAGATTGCAAGTTGAATGTAAATTGATACTTTGATTATTAATGTAAATAAAGATCTGGTTTACCTTTTGATGAATATTAATCGTGCATTATAAATACCTGAAAAAAAAAACTTAAAGTTAGTTTCAAATAAATGTTTAATTTATACTCTTAAGAAAAATGACATTCATACATTATACTAATAGTCCTAATTCTACGTCATTTCCGTTTTAGTAGATACAGGGCTGGCCCCGCCCGCTAGACAGGACGTTAATTAGAAAATTATGTGGGAAATTATTAATAGGTCCGCCGTGTACCCGATTAGATAACAAACTAGTCCATTAGCCGGGCAGGACGCGGCCGGAGGAAGCCGGAACCGAAGGGTTATCGGTCCTGAGGTCTTTGTTGTAAGGTCTATTTTGAATGCGTTTAGAATAATTGAAAAGGACTTGGTGGCGGAGTAGGTAAGATAAGGCAGTAGCAAACAATACAGCGTGCGATCGTCCGGGGGCGGTTTGACGCGTGGTTGAGGAATGATCAGCGGCGTGGAAATGACGACTTAATGGATTATATGTGTCCGCCGACACCAAGATAAGTGTCGCGCCGGTATCGGGCCCGTCCAAGGAGATTAGGCACCGAAATTAAAAAAAATTAATAACATAATGGAAATTGAGAGAATGATTTTACAACTCGATGAGCACATATGATAAAATAAAACCGACGTTAAATAAGTTATCTTCAACATGTTGTAATGGACATCTCACTTTAAACCGCAAAATATTTTTTCTTAAAGTTTTCAATTTGTTCTTAAATATTTTATTTCAGGTTCTGTAATGTTTAATTTCAGGATGTGTGTCACATTACCTTAGTTAACATTAATTTACATAGACTAAAGAGTAAAGTGTTACCTATAATTTACTTAGACTAAAGAGTAAGTTGCTTCCAAAGACGATAAGTACCCATATCGCGAACGGGGATTGTTGAGCCACTTGCCAATGTCCGCAACTTGGACGTGTAATGCAAATCGAGACTAACACGACATCGGGTAATATCGGTCATGCATTACACGGCTAAATTACGAACAATGGCAAGTAGCTCAACAATCCCGGTTCGCGACTGGACCTACATAAAACTGTTGCGAACATAAAAACGATCTAATCGAAATTAAAATATTTTTTAACTTAAAAATACCGCCTCAATTGGAAAGCCTTGTATGATGATGTACACTCGTAAAACCGTAACAATGAATAAAATCGTCCCAAAGTCATTTGTTATTTTATTTGTGTCCAATGCAAGATACTGACCCACATCAACCACATGTACCCACGCGAACAACACACAAGACAGTTGCATGATGCCATGAAACACCGTAAATTGAATTCGGACCGCATTGTTAAAACGCACAACGGCGGGCCTGCTGCGCAAGCCCTCGAATGAACATTAAATAGCGTCACAATAACCTCAGATTTGCCGGCAATCTATTCTATTATTCACGCAGGGCGAGAAACGCCTCGCCACTTACGACAAAAACTGCAAGGTCTTCAGTCCTTTGTTCGGGAGATTCTGGATACGTCTGGACAAACGAGCCGTGGGACCCGTAGTGAAATATTGATGCGGTGTCATAGTGGGACGGACGCGATTCCCATTACAAAGCCATTTGCGCTGTTTACATAAAGCAGGAGGGCCGCAAATGCTGTAGTATCGAGTGAGGTGCGATTGCAAATTTTCCGCTTCTCGCGTGTCAAAGGAGATTATTTATTGCAATTGAGATATAGAAGGCGCCTCGGGATCAGCCAGCAACACCTCGCATAAATAGAGCCGCGCGACCGACGCTCCAACCGTCCCTATCATGCCGACACCAAACAAAATTATGAGCAAGGCTATTTATTACACTAGATTAAATAGGGTATTCATCTTTAACGAGCCCATAGAAACTCTTCGGGGCTCGCGTAATGTTTCTCAAAAAGCTTAACCGGCTATACATCCAAGTTTATTGTAAAAAGTTGAATCGGACTTACTGTTCGCTAATAGCACTAGATGTTGTTAAGGAAAAGAGGTAATTCATTGGAATTATGTGGTTTGGTTATCATTCGGTAAGACGTTAGGAATAAATACAGAAGGACAAACATATCTGAAGTACCACAAGTTATAAATTCTACAATTATCCTGCAATAAACACTTATGTTAGTGAATCCATAGCTTGCATAGATTGATACGCGAGTAATTTCATTAGGTACAAAGAGGTGTGTATCATTAGAATTAACGGTTATTCTATGAATACCAATCGCGAAACTGTGCAAAAATGAGATCAAACATATTAAACTTTTATGTTGTTATAAATCAAAGGAACTAAGAAGGAAAAAAACTAAGATTTAGTCCCACTACAATTTGTTAAATCAAACGGCATTCAGTAAATTGGTGGCTACGCAAAATGCATAATGTGCGGATGTTTAATTTGATGAGAGGCTCGAGTCTACTGGTAGGAAATTAGGTAGGTACATATATCAAAATCGTTTAACAAAATAAAGGGTTATCAGCTATAAAAATCTTGGAAAGCGAAAATTGCCGACCCAGATTTAGACGGGCTTTCATCACGCATACGCCAAATATTTTGTTTCGGTCAGTCTTACCGTGCTATAATAATTTTCATAATATGAATAATAGATAGGTAGGTAAGCTAGCAATAGGATAGTAGTATTAATTCAAAGAATTCTACTGTACTGTATTTTTTAATTGAGGTGTGCATTAAAGAGTAATTGTATTGTATTGTATAAAAGTAAATAATCCTGTCTGAGCACATATTAAATTCGTAATGCTTTACTGTGACATTTTATTTGATATTAATTATTCTTGACATTATCAGTATTTTTGATACCTATATACGTAACTAGTGAATGTTGGAAGGTGTATGCAAAATTAGCTTTGCTCGGTTTGGAACTAGGTCGATTTTTGTCTACATATATTTATTTAGTTTACTTTCTTATACGAGTACATGGATCATTTAAATTTACACGCTTTGCTAATACAGTCAACAAATTTAATTTTACATTCAATTAAGTATTTTATTTTAACTTTCCGTTCACAAACAACATGTCATATTATAAATTTATAAAAATATACTATTAACATAAAGTATAAAATAACCAAAACAATGCCAGTAATTCTAGTGGAGTTCAATGTATTGCGTACTTACTACTGACAAATGTCGATTGCATAGATCCCTACGCGTATATAATCATAAATATAATAATTCCATCAGCGAGAGTGTTAACAAGCAGCGAATATAGCAATGTGCTGGCACACTACCTGGCCAGCTGCCTCGAGCCCCCACCAACCAATGCGCGTCTCACCCCGCGGACTACCATACCACCATCTCGCTCGCACTCCACCACGAAAGCTCGTCCATGCGCTACAAAAAGCGGTTTTGCTGTGTAGTGTTGTAAGTTATCTATCCATGTGTGCGTAAGGTGTATTTTTCTGACAGGCCACATCATGAAACTAAACAGGCTGGTAGCCTACAAAAGCTACGGGAGGTTACAACGTTTTAAATTGCAACTAACATTTACCTGTTGGAACGCGTGAACCGGCGCGGCCTTGTGCGCGAGCGCAGTACAGGTTTGACTCACAGTCAGTTCCACCCCAGACCTCTGCGCGGGTGCGTGCGTCGCTTGCGCTCAGCTGTGTAGTGCCGCGAGCACGATCCTGTCCAATTAGCGTTCTCGCGAGAAACGAGTTAAGTGGCCGGTTTAACTAGTGATGTACTCAAGTTTAGCGAAATGAACTAATGTGCGTTGCAGATGCGGCGAGATGTTTGTGCGGCTCTAGTGCTAAATTATAACACAAAACTATGTAATAAATTTAAGTGAAGTTTAGTGAAAGCGAAACAATGTGTTGTACGTGGTTCGCAAGCGCCTTGTTGGTGCTAAGCGCCGTGTTAACGACGTGGAGTGCATCTCTGTCGGCTACCACGGGAGCACGGTATCAAGCTCCCGATGAGTGCCGGTGGACGACCGACGACGACGGCGCAGGAGTAGCGCTACAATGCAGATTACGGACTATAAATAGCGAATTAGAAAATACTAACTTCAGCGCCATTCAACCGCATCTCACTGTGAGATTGCGCCTAGAATGCAGTGATGCACTTTTCTTTCAAAGTTCACTGTCTCCTGGAAGTTTCCGACAATTGGTCGAATTGCGGGAACTGACTATTGAGTATTGCAAAATCGGGAATCTTTCCGACGGCGCGTTTACGGGTCTTCGAGAATTGAGGAATCTAACGATCAGAACTCATAACACGGACTGGTCATCGATGTCACTTGAAATAACACCCACCGCCTTCTCCAGAGACGTACAAAATCTAGAACGATTAGATCTCAGCGAAAATAACATGTTAGTTTTCCCTGATGGCGCACTCTGTACTTTAAGGAACCTTGAATATTTAAATATGACTGGAAATCGAATGAGAGACATAAGTCATTTTCAATTTTCTTCGGCACATCGCCACCCAACGGAGAAATGTGGTGATAACATCCTGGTTTTAGATCTTTCAAGGAATGTTATCGATACTCTGCCACCAAATCTTTTATCTGGCTTAAAAAGACTACAAAAATTGTATCTTCAAGGAAATGCACTAAATTCAGTAGCAGACCGAGCTTTAGAAGGTCTTATTTCACTCACCACGATAAGATTTTCTGATAACCAACTTACAAGCTTGCCTCCTGAACTTTTCAGTGATACGAAAGAACTCAAAGAAATATATTTAAATAACAACACTATAACAGTGCTCGCCCCAGGACTATTCAGTGACTTATTGCAACTCTTAGTTTTGGATTTATCACATAACGAATTGACTTCTGACTGGATAAATACTTCAACATTCACTGGACTCAAACGACTCGTATTTTTGGATTTCTCACACAACAGAGTATCGAAAATGGAAGTAGCACTTTTCCGAGATTTGCACAACCTGCAAATATTGAAAATGCAAGATAATTTTGTAGAACACATCCCAGAAAATGTGTTTAGCCCGTTAAACAACTTGCATACATTGATTTTGTCAAACAATAGACTCACGACAATTGAAAGTTACTCATTTTCTAGTTTGCACGGACTCTCAGTTCTATCTATTGATAGTAACCGCATTTCAAAAATACATCCACACTCTCTTCGGAACTGTTCTTCATTACAAGATCTGCACATTAATGGAAACAGATTAGATGAGGTACCAATAGCCCTCAAAGAAATTCCACAGCTAAAAACTCTTGATCTAGGAGAAAATTTGATTGTGAGCATTGAAAACGCATCATTTATGACCATGCAACAAATGTACGGATTAAGATTGACTGAAAATAACATTGGAAACATTAGCAAAGGTGTGTTCGATAAAATGACATCACTCAAAATATTGAACCTGTCGAGAAACAAAATTCATAAAATCGAAGCAGGCGCATTTGATGGCAATATTAACCTACAAGCTATTCGATTGGATGGCAATTACCTGACTGACATTGGTGGCCTTTTTGCCAAATTACCTAATTTAGTGTGGTTGAACATATCTGATAACCGATTGGAATGGTTTGACTATGCGATGATTCCAACAGGATTGCAGTGGCTAGATATTCATGCCAATAGGATTGCTGAACTTGGAAATTACTTCGAGATTGAGTCCCAGTTATCACTGAGCACATTCGATGCCAGTTCTAACAGATTAACAGAAATTACTGGGAGTGCTATTCCCAACTCCGTGGAAATGTTATATCTAAATGATAATTTGATTTCGAAAGTACAATCTTACACATTTTTTAAGAAACCAAACTTGACGAGAGTGGATTTGTACGGCAATAAAATAACCAATTTGGATCCAAATTCGCTGAGAATATCGGCAGTACCGCAAGATAAATCGGTTCCCGAGTTCTTCATAGGCGGAAATCCATTAGAATGTGATTGCACAATGGAGTGGTTGCAAAAAATAAACACTGGGAATAGAGCGCGAACTCAACCGAAGTTAATGGATTTAGACAGCATATACTGCAAATTACTTTACAATCGTGGAAATTCTTATGTCGCGCTAGTGGAAGCTGCATCACACCAATTTTTGTGTAAATACGACTTCCATTGTTTTGCACTGTGTCACTGTTGTGATTTTGATGCTTGTGATTGCGAAATGACTTGTCCAAATAATTGCACTTGTTATCATGATCAATCGTGGTCGGCAAACGTCGTGGAATGTTCGAACGCAGGATACGTCAATACTCTACCAGAGAGAATACCAATGGAGGCCACACAATTGTATCTCGATGGTAACGATATTAAAATACTTCCGAGTCACGCGTTTATCGGCAGAAAACGGCTAAAAATTCTGTTTTTAAACTCTTCTAACATAGAATCTATTCAGAATAGAACATTCAATGGATTAAAAGAACTTGAAGTTCTACATTTAGACTACAACAACCTGAAAACCATTGAAGGTCAAGAATTGGACGGATTGGATAATTTACGAGAACTTTATATAAATAATAACCAGATTCGTCATATAGGAAAAGAAACGTTTAACCATATGTCCCGTCTGAAAATTCTACATCTTCACAACAACAGATTGACTACGTTATCAGTGTGGCAAATTAATTCGATTGTGACGGAGATAACACTTTCTTACAATCCGTGGTCATGCGACTGTGAATATACTGAGATGTTCCGAGAATGGACTAAACGTGTGAATTCAGTTTCGGATATATCAAACGTTAAGTGCGTTTATTCTAAAGGGAATAACACTGAAATGACTGTATACAATGAAGACACGTATAGTAACCCTGAATCCGGATTTGTTATTTCAAATGAAAATGGAACAATTTGCACAGGCTTACCCAGTATTAACAACAGTATCAACGGAAATTTAACCGCTACCAAAACTATCATAACTAATGAAGATGTTCAAGACTACATACCACTCTTGGTGGCTACATTGGGTGCTTTTCTATTGGTGTCATTTATCAGCATGATTGTATTCATATTCCGACAAGAAATGAGAGTATGGTTCCATTCAAGATTCGGAGTGCGACTTTTTTACAGAGCAAGTGACATCGATCGCGATGATCGAGAGAAAATGTTCGATGCATTTGTAAGTTATAGTTCGAAAGACGAAGCATGGGTTGCTGAGGAGCTCGCGCCCATGCTCGAGCGCGGTGACCCGTCCTATAAACTTTGCCTGCATTACCGTGACTTTCCTGTGGGCGGCTACGTTGCGGACAACATAATACAAGCCGTTGAGTCTTCGCGTCGTACAATCATGGTGCTCAGTGAAAACTTTATAAAATCAGAGTGGTGTCGTTTCGAGTTTAAATCGGCTCATCATCAAGTATTAAGAGACAGACGGAGAAGACTGATAGTAGTGTTGCTAGGTGAAGTGCCTCAGAAAGATCTCGACCCTGATATAAGACTTTATTTGAAAACGAATACGTATCTTCATTGGGGTGATAGATTGTTTTGGGAAAAGTTAAAGTTCGCGTTACCTGACGTGCCTAATAACCAGCGTTGTCGTGGTGGGCCGAGTCCGGTAGCTGGTGGGGGTGTGGCGATGCATCGGCACCACCACCCCAGGAACCACCTGGGTGCCCTGCCGCCGCCGCCGGTGCACGGTGCGCATCCGGTGCTGCCGCCGCACCCGGCTCACAACCCTCACCAAGCTCCTCGTGCCTCTCCCCGTACCATATCCGTCCACGTGTAGTGAAAAATGTGCTAGTGTGTCAGAAGACAACTGTATAGTGCAAGTAACTGTTTTACACAAATATGTGATGGCTAGTCGGTTAGTGTACATGTGCATGGTTGAAAGCAGTGTTAATAGTAGAATGTAGGTATGGATGGTGTTACATTTGCTGTAATAATGATATGTACTATCCCTTACAGTGTACTTTACCACTTTAGAAATGCCATTATTTTTACAATAGTAAATATTTTCATAGTGTGTAAAAAGACGTTTTAATAATTATGTAAATATTAGCGATATGTAAATTTGTAAGGTAAGGCCTATATTCGGGCTGTGTTTGTTAGGCAAATCTTGCCGAATACTATAAAAGTGACTTACTTGGCAACTCTGCCACAATCTGTGATAACATTAGATATAACTACTAGTTAGTAAGTATTTCACGAATACATATTAAGTAACTTAGTCATACCCAAAAGAAAATATTTATTGTAAAAAAGAAATGAAAATTCCACTGTATCAGGCAGTAATAAAAGACAATTAAATGATAAATTCCAATTAAATCACTTCGTTTAATTACCTATAACTTACATATCCATCTGAACTAACTACATAAACTTAAATATGAAATGGCAAGTTGATTCCATAGAAAACATCTTATTGTTGATGACAAAACATACGAGCATTAATAAGATTCTTTTTAATATTCTTAATTCAGTCATTATCTTATCCTAATGCCTTCAAGGTGAAAATTCGTACGTAAAAAAAGGCTTTTTAAGATAGAAATAAAAGAGTAACAAGTCATACTTATAATTCAACGTTTAGCTAATTATAAATGCTCCAAATTTAAATGATACATACAGGCAGAAGCCAGAATGGGTATAATAGAAAAGAGGCGTTCACTTTTGATCCATTGTATCAAGAATTAGAGCAAAATTATTATTGAGGTCTCCACTTCAAAATATGTTATTAGGTAAATCACACTTAGTAAACAGCAAGTTACTAAAAAATCAATGTTTATTCAAATAGTGTCAATTCTATTAGTAAAAAAGGATTTCTAAGTTCCAGCTCTCGATCTAAAGAGTTCTAGAAAGCATTCTAGTTGACACGTTTAATCATTTTTATACTTGATAAGTAGGGGCCGTTTCATAGAACAGGGAACTAATTTAAAGTAAATAAACATCTATACTTGAACTGCTGAAAAAAATGGACAGATCGTGTACCTATATGACGGTTGAAGTAACTTGTAGTGTAAGTACCTACAATGAATTACAATAATAAAATGCTGTTTAAACATAAACTGCACATTTATAAGCAGGGATCGGAAATTTGGATGCTTTTATATAACTACACTTTGTCCTCAGTACCTACACCGCGTTGTTGTTGAGTAGCATGGAGGCAGACTCAATTTAATTATACTAATAAATTTCACATCAACTAATAGTTAACATCCACCTAAAATTGTATTGTTACTTTTATTAAAAATAATAGTACAAACCTAAACAATTATGTTTGTTAAGTCAGTAAATTAAAACAAATGTACATAGCTATACAAAAGTGAACAGGAATTCGTAATCAACCTACAGCAACTTACGTAGTATATTTGCATTTCCGTTCTTGTCTAACGTTAGCAGGTAGAAAAGGACGGCAATACAACAATTGCTGACGTCTTTCGATGTAGGGTACGGTTATATATAAGAACTAAGGTAGCTTTTAAGGGTTGGGTTACAAATAAGAACGCCGCTACATGTTATAGGGAAGTTCATGATTCATTCGCTGCTATTCTTTACATGAATTCGTGTGTCAAATGTGCTCTGTTACTTGGCTATTCAACAACGGCTATTAACTATATATTAATATTGCGGTTACTTTATGCAATAAACACATGCAAGGTCCAACAAAAATAGTGGTGATCCGTTTAAGGGCATCGTGTTCTGATAAAATAAAACTAAAATAATATTTTTTGACGCGATTTTTTTTCATTTGTATGTAACGTTGGACGACTGGGGCGACCTGCACCATATAATAAAATATTTTTAGGTTGAAATTAAGTTTCTACCAATAATCTGTAATCAAAACACAATACATATCACGGCCTTAAACGGACCACCACCATTTTTTTGGTAAAACCTGTATGTCGTTAACAGTAGTTTATGCAACTGATACATAATGAGAGGTCGTAAAACACGAGTGTGGTTTTATGAAACGAGCGCCAGCAAGTTTCATAATAAGATCACACGAGTGTTTTAAGGCCTAATTATGTACAGTTGTATGTACAATACTTTATCTACATCCATACATTAAATCCTCTTTCATGTGTTGAGGCACCATTGCGTTGAAAGTGCAGGAGTTCGAGTTCGTGAGCTCGTTGAAGTCTTTTTGAGCACGAGCCTGTATCGTAATGGGCGGAGATGGCCATAACGATACCGTTTTTGATGCTGTTATGGCCATCTCCGCCCCGGACCGGCGCGATATTTTTGAGCACATAAAAGAGGATTTACTGTATGGGTGTAGATAAAACTATTTACCAACGGGTATGTTGACAAAAATCGCTGAAAATAGTCAGAACCTAAAAATTTTTAAAAGGTCAAAATTTAAAATATCTTTTCGTTATCCCCGAATAATTAAAATATTTTTTTAAGAAGGAAACGATACTTGGTTTACTTTTTCCGGGATTCTGCTAGTTGTAGGTATAAAAGCATTCGAATTTCCGATCCCCGTTTATAAGTTAAAATAATGTCATTCGCCCCTTCTGCAAATAAAAACACATTTTGGTCGCAAACTCACATACAATTAAATTTCGTCAAAACATTAATACATCACAAAATATTCAATATTCCTCTACAGTCCCGACTAAACTGCATTTTAAACACGGTCAATTTTCCCCGAGATCAGCGGAGCTTCGGTCATCGACCGAGACCCTTCAATCTGTGGTAACGAGCGCACTCCCCGCAGCCCTAAGTAGGTGTGAAACAAATGAAGCCGCGAACAAAAAGGGTATCCAGCCTCATTCCTGCCTATCGAGATTGCTTTTACAGATATAGACCGATACTCGACCGACCCGTTGAGATATTGATGAAAAAGTTCACAAAGATCTCACCTTTTCACTATAATATACAACGGAGTCGTGACACTGATGTCCCTTTGGTTGCAGTTAGGTTTTCTACTCTTTTTGTTTGGAGGAAGTTGAATTTGTTCAGAAAATATTTTTCACTGCCGTGTGCTCCCACGTGAAATAGATTTCTTTACAGACTTTTACGACATATTTTATTACTTTTCAACGTAATCGTAAAAAGGATAAAAGGGTATACAGTTTTTAATGAAATATGATGATGCATCATCAACGCCAAAAGCGATATGTACCATTTTTCTAGGGGTAAAAAATTAATACTTCGTAATATTTATTAGAGGTATTCTAAAGCTTACCTAAGTCTCTTCCCAATTCCATCTCCGGAGCTAACGTAAGGCAGCCACAAGCACTCCGCTGCGGTCGCCAACGCCGACCAGTTCCTACCACTAGCAGTTAAAATTGGTGGCTTATTCTACTCAGTTACTTCGGAAAGCTAAGTTTCATAGAATTCTTGTTTCAAATATTCCATATTTTTTTACTAAAACAGTATTTTCTGCCGCGTCTTTATGATTCTGCTAGTATGCCGAGCCGGAATGGATCAAAAACTACTAGCGTTAGTTAATATACCTATGTATGAACTCAACCTATTAAATGTCTAATTCCTCCTGATAGGCGAGACGAGGCATGCTCTATCTTATTTACCATCGTTGTATTAGTTGTATATATCTATACAAAATGTTAAATGTATGAGCGTGACAATAAATCATTCTGATTCTGATTCTAATTGCAAAGCAAATACCTAAATTATTTTTTGTACTAAGCAGTCACGCTCCTAAAATAAAATACAAATTGAAAAACTTAAGACTCCGAACAGGATTCGACCCTGCGATTTTCTGGCATACGCGGCCAATGGCTCTAGCATCTAAGCTATCGGCGAACCACGCTCAGCCCCAAAATTCCTCTCCCGTTACCTCTTAACTCAACGCGAGGGAGACGTACAGCGCCGTGTACCTAGAAGACTCGGGCTTCTTTAACGGCACCAACGTCTCAAATTATCGCGCCATCCATACTAAATTAATAAGTACACTATACTAATTAATTTGTGGGCCGAGTATAGTTCGCCGGTAGCCAAGAGGCTAGAGATTGGCCGCGTAAGCCAGAAAGTCGCAGGTTCGACCCCTGCTCGGAGCTTCAATTTTCCATTTTTTTCTTTTAATTTAAATTTGGACCGAATACTTATATCCTATCTAATAGTTCATTATTCATCTGTACTTAATTAACTAATAAAAATAAGGTTGAATGGGAAAAAATGAGGAGGCCTTTGCACCAGTGTGTGACACTTAAACAGGATATAAAACAATTAATGAACTGACCGCCTCATTGGCGGTAGCCCCAGTAATAACAATGGTTAATCATAGGAAACCGTTAGTTAGGAAGGCTGTCGACTACGTTCGCATTCATCCCCACTCTGTCGTAACTCGGCGATCACTGATTAGGGTCTGTACGGTCCGGCGTCCTAGGCACACACTCACGGACCCGGACGACGTAATCACAGCGTCCATCGAAAGCGCGAAGAAATTAGGGCGCCCACCTCAGACACGACGCGTACACTTAGGCATTCCCGCCGGCGGCGGGGACGTCCACCGCGCGATCGCGACAACACTGACACATATAATCCCTATTCGTCCCGGTATCGCCGCACAGCGGGTAGAGTCAGTCCGACCCAGGTCGGGCCTAGCTGAGTTTCTTGCTGTACTCTTCTCAGCTAGGCTAGGTTTAGTGAACCAGCGACAAAACTCCCAGTAGCTCGATTCCACTCACACCTCAGATTCGGTTGAAACTTCTCAACCAATCTCACTGGAGCGCAAACTCTTACAGTATTCCAGTGTTCAAAACCACCCGCGTGGTCGTGTCGGAGGTTTACCCCTGGATTTTCCCTAGGCTACTCTCCAACCGCACACTGCTATCTGCGCCAGATCTACAAAGCCACAACCAGGTTCAAAAAAATGGTTAAAAACTAGTCATGAAAATTACCCGAGGCGGTACATTGTGGAACAAATCAAATACTTGTTGAATATACGTAGGTACTTCAATTCAACAAAAGCATTGTCTGTGCCTGTGGTTAAAATTTTCTCCGTTTTATACTTCTAATAAACTTTATGTACCTACGTAGGTACCATTTATTACTTCTTGCTTCAAATACAGTAGTGGAGTTCAACTGAGCATATGACAAATGCGGCACAGCTAATATCTGAATCCGCAGTAAGCGACTAAGGATGTAAAATGATAAATAGTCTTGTATGTTACTGTGTGTTACTTTCTCGTGACATTACACATTTTGTTGAATTGATGCTAGTGTATATTAAGGCAAGATTTAATAGAAAAGAATTAATAATATATTGATTTTACATACTGCTGCCAAATCTTTCTGCTCATTAAAAATCGACGCTAACTAATCTTACTTCGTTCGCGGTTTTCCTACTTAGTCTGTCCAAATAAAGAAATCACTGCGTTTAGTCGGTACTTCGTCTTATTTGCCGAGCTCCATAAATTAAACTAGAGAATAACACCAAGGTGAAAAAATAAAGGCGACGTCGGCCTGTGTAGAACATTAATCAGAGGCTCGGGAAGGCGTAGAGAATTTATTTTACGATTGTTACAGCACCGATGAAACGTTAAAAATGCTGTCGGAGGTATATTGAAACATTCGATCCATTGTTCAACCTGATCTGGCCGATAGCGCATCGCGGTTCCGACCGGCGGTGGGCATCAGTCCAGGCGGTTACCGACGTACTGATCATATCGTCCAGCCCTCTTCTGATCAACACAGCCTCTTCAACAAAATATGACAAACGAATCACGAGGATTCGCCCAAATCCTTGTATTTTGTCAACGTATAGGTAGTAAGACTTATTTTTTTATTTTATCTTTAAAAGCGTACCTAAGTACTACTTACTTAATAATACATCGGGTATAATTCGTATCAAATAAGTGCACTTATTTTGTAAAAGCCGTACAAGGCTGCATTTTCCAACTCCGAGACCGTGGAATTCCTTGTGAGTATTTCACCACTTCTGTTCTTCTGCCTTTCATTCGTAGTTGCACAGATAAGCGGCCTTTACAAATGGCTAAATCTAGCACAATAACTGGGGCAGGGCAGTTAAAGTATCTCACTCATCAGAGCGAGATTGTTAGCCCCCAGTTAGCGCGTTAAATTTAGCTATGTCTAAAGGCCGCTTCTAATTTCAGGTTAAACCATTGATTAATCTCTGCCTAGGTTTCTCAGACTAATTATTCATTCCACCCAACATGCATTGCAGTTGTTTCCGACCACGTTTCGTCTTCATAGTCAGTCAGTAATAATATGTATAAAAAAATAACAAACCTCTGCCAGGGGCGGCCCACTCCGTGATTGCGTCGCGCCTCTACAAGTACCTACATGTGGTTGGCACCCGTCGGGTGTCCGTTTTTTCGATAGAAAGTGATTTAGCTACTGTAGCGAGTAGAAGTACGCGCGATAGAAAGAGATGGTCACGTTTAGGCACATTTGGCATACCTAAACGGGGTATTTGTTAACGGTGAACCTTCTGTACTACTACTTATTCTGTGCCTCTACTAACTAAAATGTGTTCCCACGAACATAAATGTCAAGTGACAGATAAGAACCAAAGAATATTAGCGGCAATTGAACTAAAACAGGTTTGATGAACGATTATGAATAAGGGGGTAAGTATATAATCATACCTTTGTCACAAAACACATCAGGCCTACAAATTAGTATTTCCCTTCATCTAGTTCAGTAATCTCATGTATGAGTTAGCAGATTAGATTGCTAAAAGTAAACGTTATTTTACTGTACCCAGGTCACTATTTCATCCACGAAATTTGAGATAAGGGAACCTATGCGCAATGGATTATATCATTCTAACCAGTCATCTACCGGTCCCTGGGATCCCAGGGCTTATTACAAAAGAATGCTATTGTTTATGTTTTTTTCGCTGGAAGACAACGGCTGAAAGACGGATTAAAGTGGGAACATGTCCCTTTCTGTCAAATGTCGCGGATGGTTTTTTTTTAAACCTGACTGTGGCTTTATAGGCCGGGCCTTATAGATCGATAGTGCGCGGTTGGAATACCGGCCCTGTTTCCAAGAAGATGTAGGTCAAGGGAAAGAACGGACTATGCGAATATGAAGAATGTGAGTGATAATATGGACAGGCGAACACGAAGTACCGATGGGATAGAATAAAAAGACACTAGTGGCGGTTGGAAGGAGAACGATGAAGAATCATCTTACACAACACTGACATATCAATGTCAGTTTATGTATTTTAATTTATCGTGTTTACTATGTAATAATTCTTCCTTTACTTTAACCCGTACTTGAAATGCATCTGTGATTTTATTTTGAGATGTTTTTTACGCAGTTCTTATGTCAATTTCTTTCCAATTCTCGTACCTTCTATCGCTTTGTAGTTATAAAAACTTTTCTGTTATGGTTAGTATTGCCTGTATTTTTAGATTATTATAAAATCACGTACAATAAACTTTAGATATTTAGTGGTGGTGTGCCACAATGCCAAAGAAAAAAGACTAGCTATTTTTGAACGCAAACTGTCCGCCGCTTACTGTCCATAACAAGTTTCTTTTTTATTAGTACTGGTTTAGAGCAGGACGCAACTTCGTATCGATTGTATGATTAGACAGCGAGATATCATAATCACCGGTCTGCTCGTTTATCGAACTTATAATCGGAGAGCGGCAATAAATTTGTCTCATTTTAATATCCTAGAGCGTGTAATGTTCTGCCATAACCGTTCGATGTTTGGACTTGTGATATCATTAGGAAAAAAAAGGATGAGGGCGCGCGCGGTACAAAAGAGTTCAACGAGCAAAGTTAATCTCGCTCGTTAACGAGAGGCAACCTGTTATTTGTGCTGCTATTACGAAACCAAACAAAATCACGTGATGGGCTTTATGTAGCCGTCCATACGGCGGTGGTGACTCACTGTACTAACGATCTTCATTGAACGCAAAACAATTTTGACGCAAATTATACGCTGTTATAAACCACGACGTTAATTAAGTTGCAGACGGGAGATTAAAATTATAATCCAATTTTTATTTCAATAACATTAACAAGCCCGTTGTTTATTCAATTGGGCTATTTGAGAGTTAAAAGTTGTACCAGTAGTGTATATTTAATCACGCTATTGGTGGGGTTACCTGGGTAGCATTTTATTTATCAAAAGCATTTGAATGCCCAGCACTTTCTCTACCAAAATAAGCGCACATTAGAAAATCTTACTAATAAGTATACGAAATAAAAAAACACGAGCAGATTAAACAGTTAAACCATTAAACAGATACTTGCTGTTAGAGTGATTAGATGCAGAGGCTTTACGCCTCGAACTGGACCGGTGTTTTATGTATCATGTTTATAGACAAAATAAAGTTAACACAAAGACACGTTTTGTAAGTCCAATACCGTCCCTGCAATTCACACAAATCACAAGACATTTTATTCATTTTTTGCGTTACCTTGGCCTATCTTTATTAACTAGTCGTTTCAGCCGTAGTTTTTTTTATAGATTTTCATTACAAAACGCCACGTAAAAGTGATATTATAAGCTCAGTACAAATAAACAAAAATGCCTTACCAAATGCAACATCACAGCAAATGAAACCAGAAAATAGTTGTAAATATCCGCTGCAGGCGCGAGCGAGATGGCCGATAATCTACCTTAACTCATGGTTAGAAGTATTTAACGGCGAGATAAAATCTTAACAAAGGCGATTTGGTTAGCCGTCTCGTTTTGATACTTACGGACATCACGTATGCATCTATATATATATACATATGTATACTAATCTAGCGGGCACACATCCAGTTTATGCTGAGCTACGTAGCCCGTAGGCTACTACCGAATATGGTGACGGGATATAAGGAATGCGCGAGGTGGAAGGGTTCATTTTACTGTGGCATTGCGGTAAATGTATTGACCCCGACTGCGTGCCAGCGAGCGTCGGTGCCTCGTCTATGATATGTTAATGATAATTGGTTTCCGAATAGAAAACGTTCTGTTTATGTTGCCGTGAACGATCAGAGGGCGAGCGAGTGCCGATAATTTTAATACGGTCCACGTTCGATCAGAGTAATCAAGCGATAAGATTGTGTCAATATTTCGATGAATATAAAATGACGAAATTATACATAATTTATTGTTACTAAAATATTTGTTGTTACCGTTTATTCGAAATGAGAAATCGTAAAAGCTGTGATTGATATTGCCTATTTTCATTTTGTAATCAAAATATTCGACCATTATTCCTTTGCCCCCGACCGACCCAGCATTTCAGCGCGCGAAACACAGTGGGCAATGGAAGCCTTTGTCGCAAACGTCACTCCTGAATAATCCGAGACGCTCACAAACGGGTATTTTACTTCTTAAGGGCGTATTTTATTTGCTCTTATTTAATTTAGCATTTATTCAATCTACCCCCGGCGTGATACGCGTCTGCGTCGGTGTTCTTATTTCGTTTGCACCTTTTGTGACAGGGCTCATTGAGCGCGAGGTGTTGGGATGTGTTCCCGGCTCGCGGCTCGGTTTACGCGCCTCAACTCCATCGCTTTTCATCGAGCACAAAGCGTAATTGAATCCCACAGAATCCTACGCAGGCTGTAAGATTTAATAGGGCATTTAAACACTCGCATTGGCTATTGTGCGTCGCTTTTGTACGAGATTATTCAACGCAAACCACGGTGCAGCTAGCTTTCCACGAACCGATCTACACATGTTAGCCAAAGTGCAAATGTTTCTCTACATTCATTAACATAAAGCGGTAAACACTAGTTCTGCAGAATACTAAAACAAGAAATATAGCGAACATGTAATATTAATAATGCTATATTCACTAGCAAGCCGGCGAATTTTTATGGTACGTCCATATTGTTTTAACTCGAAGCGGCCGGTTTTGCTATTTTGCAATGCTTTTAAAAGCTCTCTACAACTTGTATGATCACTTGATTATGACATTTTTTTATAACATTTTATACACCTGCGCTTTGTATACATACTTAAATATTTGTTTAATCGGGTCTAACGCGATATTTATGTATTTACCATTTTACGACTGTGGCTACTGTGAGTGCATGGTGTGCCGTGCCCTAGACAATTAAAAACATAGTGAACGGGTAGATAACTTTTTACGGGCCTACCCTTCACATTTTTATAAACTTTTATAGGGCAGTCAAATTCTGCGTACCCATATCTCCGTTGACAACTTGCTGAGACGACAGTTCTGCCGCGAACATGACCGGTGCAACTCGTGTCCAAACGTCGGTAAAAAAAGATAAATACATAAATATGACGTTAGACCCCTTCAAACAAATCTTTAAGGACATTTTTTTTGCTTGATCATTGCTACCCAAAGAAGGTTGATAGCCAAGTGTGGGTAGTACCTACATAATATTATTGCAGTTTTATAGCGTTTAAATAAAACCACGCAAATGCAATCTTTTTTTAAGTAAAATGCTCGTCATACTTAAATCTATCAGTGGAAGACAGCTTAAGTTATTTCCTAGAAACGGGATTAATTTAAGTGCGCCGTTGTGCGTAAGTTGCGTCGGC
Source organism: Epiblema foenella (assembly GCA_963556455.1). Lineage (NCBI taxonomy): Eukaryota > Metazoa > Arthropoda > Insecta > Lepidoptera > Tortricidae > Epiblema > Epiblema foenella. The sequence continues at coordinate 12,723,202 of OY747107.1, read as the reverse complement.
GTTCAACAGCCCTGAGGCTTGCGGCCCGTTCATACTTATTGTAAATTTAAGTGGACGTCAGAAAGTCAGAATTTAACCTAGGCGTAGCGACGAATAAGGTCCAAACGCAGGGATCTACAGCGCGCAAGCCATTATAGCCAGACTAGCATTGTTACCGTGCTATACACAAAAGAGTAGTTATGTGCTGGAATTTCCAGTTCATGTTGAAATGGTTACGTACCTAGTGCCAGCCATAAAATACAAAACGGATCCTTGATTTATTGGTAATATTAGCTAAGTAGCTATTTATATAGCTAAGCGACTGCATATTTCCGTGTAGATCTATGTTATGGTCCTAAGAATTTCCTACAATTACGCAAATGCTCTATAGGCTGCACAAACTTCAATTATTTAGCTAGCCGCAACGAACAGTAGAAGATAAATAACAAGAGCTTTGGGTAATGCTCAAAATAAAAACAAAGAATTTCCCTCTAGTTTCCGAAATTTAGGGCACTGGATGCTTTTTTTTAATATATTCCCGTACAACTTGTAGTTCTGACGCTACAACTATTCGGAAGAATAAAAGCAGCTTAGCAAGTTAGGACTTACTTAACGCCGCTTATATGGTCCATTTACAATTAAGAATAATGGTATGAGTGTATTTTAACAATTTGTTGACAATAAATAATCCTACGATAAAAAAACCGTCCAATAATGACGTCCAATGTTCAGAAAGTATAGAGTTTCGCTAGAAGTTTTATTGTTTAGTAAGAAATTAATCTTACTCAAACCTCGTGCCATTAGTGCCTGCGTAATATTTTATTTTAGACACGTAATGTAACACTTTTAAACATGTATAAAGAAGTTCGAAGTGGGCGGTGTATAAATTAACTTCTAATAGGCTAATGTGTGGCCAGTAATGGAAAACGCATATCCTACTGTTTTTGAGGAACGTCTCGTAAATCTGTACAGGGAAGAAGTCCGTGCCGACCATAAAAACGCAATATCGGACATCGATCAGGTGGCACACGGTCACAACAATAGCCTGACCATTGTGCCCTGCTATCTAATCGTAATGAATATAAATTTTCAGATGACATTTACGATCGTTGCACGCCGTGATACTGCATCTCTGTAAACGTGTTAGATAGAAATTTTAATGTACGCACACAATGTTAGATCCAAGTACAAAAGACTTGTGTGGCGCACTAACATGCATTTATAGCTGCGCCCGCCGGTGAAAATGATGCTATTATCTTTGAATTCATCAGCAAATAAAGTGCAAAATATATGTAAACGGTTCGTTAGATATTCCTATTAATATAGTAGGATCACTGAGTACATAGGATATTTTACATCTTCAATAAAGTATTTTTATAGTAGGAATGCATAACTTTAAATAAGAGTGGTAACAGTCTCTAGTTTTATATCACATCATATTAAAAATTAGGCGACGGTGAAAAGCTATGATTAATTGTTGTTAAAATAGTGAACTATGACACTCGTTGGGAGGAGACTGACACGTGTTCGTACAACATGCCAGCCCGTGTCTCGTCTCGCCGACTTTCTCGACAAAAACTGACGTCTCATTGATGTATTGGTTAAAAAGAAGGCTCCTAGACCGTTAGCTAGTTAACAAAACGAAATACGACTATTCATCATGCTACGATAGCTATCTTAATTATAGATATATGTATTTTAAACAAAATGTTCAGAGTACTATTTGACTGGTTAGATAACACACGAAGCTTTTTGACCCCGAACTGAATAAAGAAGCTACAGACGCGATAACTATACGACTGCGCGTTATATTTGCATATAAATAGCCTAACATTATCAAGATAAACACACAAGAACCAATAAATTAGCGTTAACATGGTAAACTTTAAAAATTCATTCTAATGAAAAAGATTAATGCTAAAAGGGTCAATTCAATGGTTCTTGAGAATCTGAGTAACAAATGTAGTTATTTCACTACCTACTCAGTCAATACTGAGTTATTACTTCTGAAAGCATATACTAAGGAAGTAGGCGACTAAATTTTGTATGTTACAGGCAGGCATCGACCGGAACCATTAAACCAATCCGCTAGCCAATAAGGTGGACACTTGATGTATGCCTTTCCATTAGGTTAGCGTGCAAGAAATACATCACAGCTGGCCTTAATCAAAGACGCAAAGAAACCCGCCGAGATTAATACGTGGACAAAGGGAGCGCGGTATTACAAGGATGCGAACCCGACTTGGCAAATAATGAAATCGACAATCGCAGACCTTATTCTCTTAATGGTGTTAATACCGTGAGTATGTGTTGCAATCCTCATGTATTTACCTACTATCCAGCTAAAAAACAAGAAGCTCTGAAAATAGGACGGCAAAATGGGAATTTAGAATAGAAGTAAAAGCGCGGCACACAATATTATGAAAGCCATAATGTATAAAGTATACTTAACTTCCGCAAAATATCACCCCTCGTGACGGTATTTTAAAAGTGGAGCAGGGGTTCTTACTTATAATGTTACAGGAAAGTTTTCTTAATTTTTGTCTTCCAAAGAGCGGCAGGAAAGGACTTAAAGACTCAACCGAGCGCGTGGTAGCTCCTACGTATAATTGATTTATCCGCTCGCCGCAGTTCTGCAAAAAGCAAAAACTTGTCTAATAGCGGAGCAGATGAGACCCACTGAAGGGTTAATTAAAAAAAATGGACGGTCATCTGCGAACAGAATGACGAAGTTTAGCGGATCACCAATTTCAATGCTTTAATATTGTTACGAAACTCGGTTCCGCGTTTCTTTAATTAAAATTAACGACGCAAAACTCTGACAGTCAAACGAATTATTAGTACGAAAGCAAACTTTTAATTAGTTCGCCTCCTTCCAGCGATACTTTTGTGCATTTACTTGTTCGAAGTAATTTGAATTAATTTGAATTCTTTCACAGAATAAAAGGTTTTCCTTCTGAGCTCTATTTAAATTACTCCTCGTGTGAACAGAGGAAATCATTCCGTCTGTTCTGGAATCATTACAAAAATTTTGAATCATATCAATTCAAAAAAAATTTAATACAAGTGTAACGGAAACATGAATTAATTTAAATGCATGTTTATTGTAAAATACGGGTAGCCGATATCGAATCAAAGAGATTGATACAATCAAAGTATCCACAGTAGAGCTAATCGATTATGTAAGTTGTGGTCGGCGTTCATGCATAATGGCGATAATTGGTTGGATTACTAATTTCACGGCGGTAGCGGCAGAGTCGGTCGCTCGGATATATGACCATTGACAGCTCCAGCCCCGTTTCGAATCTCGGATGCCTCGATGCGTCTGTCCCGCATTCAACAACAATCAACAGAACAATTCACTATTAAGTAAAAAATAAACGAATAACTTTCGTTATTGTTACTCGGAAATATCGTTCTCATGTTCGTAATAGTAAACCGCGACGTATCGCATTCATGGCGACGCTGATCGAGATACTAGTGCGTAATGGATTTTAATATAACATTCCCGGTCTAGGTTAATGCCTACCTGCTACCTTACCTAATTTATTGAGATAGATGAGATACATAGTAAATATCATTGTATATATAACATACGTATGTTATTCTATTTCAGAATTTCTAAAAAATCAAGCATCTGTAACCAACATTCGTCTATTTAGTTTGTTTAAACGTCCGTTAAAATTATAGTCATCTCTGATCGATCCTTAAAACTATCCAAGTAGAAGAATTATGGATGTGCATCCCATTGGTCCACGCATTCACACCACATGAAGGTGCAGCGGGATGAAACCGGTCGACCGTCCGCCGCGACTCGTTACGTGCCTTCTACGCCTCATCCCAATCAGAACAGCAAGCGGAAGCTATAAATATTAACTATTGTTAAGCAATCTATCGAGGGCGCTGTAAATTTGGAACAAACATTTGCAGATCGATCTAAAAAATATATACCTAGAAATAATGTGTATCATTTACTTCATGGAACGATGTAGTCCGCTGCTCCCTGCGCGCCCTGACATAAAAATGTCAGGGCGCTTTAAAAACCTTCTGCCAGGGCGTCTACGCCCATGGACGTAAACAAATCGTGATCAATGAATATTAAGAAACCTCCGAAACAATATCCAGCACCGCCTCTGACATAAAATAAATAATTTTCTTTAAATAAACTGAAAAAGAAACACTGATTGCTTCATAAATTGTCAAAATGTAGCCATGTAACAATGAATTTCGCCATTCGAATGCATGTCAGGCAAATTGGTTACTAAATAAGCAAAGGGTTATTATTTAAACAACATGGCCGCAGGTTGATTTATGCACTCAGCATCACACATTTTTTTAAAAGTTTGGTTAACCCCACAGTCAAGAAGTACCTAAAGAGCACAATAAAACTGTTAAACGTTACAAGTTTCGTAATAAGCCTATATAGATAATATATAATATAAGACCAGTTAAATCAAAACCAAAACATTTATTCTGCAAATAGGCCTCAAGGTCACGTTTAGAAGTCAAAATCTATCTTACATATTAATTAAAAATAATACAGTAAAAGTAGTAACGTGTCAAAAATAAGACAAAGAAACTGATAATAATCCAGATTTGTTAGATAAGTGTAAAGTCTCTAAGCGTCAAAATAAAAAGTAATAAGGTACACTATTAATCATAAAAAAATATTGTGAGAGGGGAAATTAACAAGTCTCTAGATACAGTACCCACTAAATCTTTTTCAAAATTTTAATACCGAATCAAGGAACGAACACCCAGAAAACAACAAAACAAGCTAAGAGTTGGGAAGCGTGAATTAGAATATAAAATGTAAAACTTAGTAGCACAATGTCCATCGAAGCAACGTCACCGGTCGCCATAGACACGATGGACATCGAACTTGACAAATTACTTGCGCTCCTAATATACAGACACCTCGGCATCCGACCAGATCGTCGTATCTCCACTTACATCTCGCTGTGTTTAGATTTAGAGATAACTTGATCAACTGGATGTGAGAAATGTGGAACGCTCGGGCCTCGCAACTAATAGTGATGTACCGCTGGTATTTTTTTACCTTCTGGAACGCACCATTTAATTGAAAATGTGTCGTTACTCACCTATAACATTCCAAATATAATGTGACCCAGTAAGTCTAATATCTAATAATTTAATTTAATGTCCAGGAACCGTGTTTGTACCTTTTACGGGGCTAATGGTACAACAGTATCATAAAAACATATTTACGGTGCTGTAATTTATTTTTATTGAACATACCAAACCAAGGCGCAGTCCTATTCGGTGTAAACTAGTTCACGATACGGCTGAACCGCACAAAGTGAAACTGGCGAGTCTGCCTCACGTCGTACATCTATACAGCAAGCACAATCAATATGTTAATATCAGAGATCCGAAAGCCAGATGCATACTAGTGACCATTATATTCAACGATGTGAAACAAATCTAACCATTCTTTGCAATGATGCTGAATTACCTGAATTAATCCCTGTCTAAAAAATACAGAGAACTGTATTAATATGTACCGCCCCTAGTTATTTGCATGATTTATTTATATATTTTTTTATTGGGGAAAAACAGATACAGACCGACATAATAAGTAAGACACAATATGACGTAAGTAATTTGTAATCTTAAGTTGCTTTTAATATAGTTTTGACTAAAACCAGTGGCTCTGTGAGCTGTAGACCTGCGGGGTAATCACGTAACTTATTTACTACCGTTAGGTAGATTTTAATGTCAAATTTCAAGTGTCAGCTCATACATTTATAATTCAAAATTGACATTAAAATCTATCTAACGGTAGTACATAAAGTTACGTGATTCGCCTGCTGGTGAGTGAGTTTTTTTATCATTTCCAAAATCTGACATTATAAAAAGAACAATTATGAATATCGAATCTGCTAACAAAATTTCACGAGAAGCGGTTGAAAAATGCGACCTGTAGAGGACAACAAACCGAAATTCAGAAGCAGAAACTTACAAAATCTTTGAAATAAAAATTGTTTTTGAGAAATTTCCAAATACTGACTCGACAAAAAAATTCTATACAATTACCGGACCTGCTCACAAAATTTCACGAGAATCGGTTGAGAAATGCGACCTGTAGAGGAGAACAAACCGAAATTCGCCAGCAGAAACTTACAAAATCATTGATAAAAAATTTGTTTTTGGAAATTTCCAAAAACCGTCTCGAGTAATAAATTCTATGTAACTATCGAACCTGCTCACGAAATTTCACGAGAATCGGTTGAGAATTGCGACCTGTAGACGAGAGCAAACGGAAATCCGGAAATACGAAAGCATTTTTGTCGAAGCTGAAGCAGAGACCTTCGTTTCACTCGGTCAATAAAATAGTATATTACAGAAAAAATAATCTTAATAAAGGTTGTAATGAAATTCTGCTAAAAATTAATTAAGTATGTCATGATTCGGTCCCTCAATAAGGACCCCGACCCGATTTTAATAAACATGTCGTTTTTATGTTATGTTATGTTCTTACTTTCCGATCAAATTTGTTATTTTAAGCTATAAACACTTGGGACAAATTCCAAAGGCAATTTTAAAGTATATATATATAGATTAATTAGACTCAAGTGTGTATGCCGTAAAATCATGATTGGCTCCAAGTGAAAACTCGTTATGTCGATCGTAAAAGTCGACAATAATTAGGCGGCCACAACGAAGCACCGATATGAGCTGATTACGAAAGAAATACAGTCGTAGCCCACTGATTTATTGTGCACTGCCTTGGGTTTCATCGGCCTTTCTTACAAACGTCTACGAGAAACACATGTAGTTAATGTATACTTAATGAAAAGAAATTCTTCACATTTGTCTTCTACCTACATGAGAAAGTCCAGTGAGACATTCATTGAGATAATTGGTGTGAGTACAAACTCTATTTGCAGCATATCCGCATTGTGTAAGCGATAAACAAAGTGCATGAAGTTCGCAATTGAAATGCTAAAGTAAACAAATCAATGCATTTACCAACAAACGTTTGCGGTGACGTTATTGTGAATCACACTCAACAGTTAATTTTACTCTATTATCAGGCACTAGTGATTTAACCACTGACCGAAATGTCCAATCTGCGCGGAGATAAAAGATTTTTAAGTGTTAAAATTGAGTTATCAAGTCTCATTAGTCAAGTATCATTTAGTAAATAAGTTATTAGAGAGAACTACTCGATTTGGATCGGAATGCAATTGAACATACTCGTAGTACGCAGTTTGTACTACAGGTCCCACAGTTAAACACACCGAGTACACGCATGAAACTATAATCCACTAATATGATAAACGATTCGTTCGAGAGGGTAATTACGACGATCAGTAGAAGTAAAGCAATTTTAAACGACTGTTATGTTCTCCGTGAAATCTGTGAAGCCATTAACAGTTCACAATTCAATACGCGTTGACGACCAGCCTTAGGTAACCACGATTCTATTTTAGTTCTGCTTCTACAGTTAATTAAATGTATTTCAAGATACTAGTTAAGTCTGGCGTTGACATTTATTATCTCTCGATTTAAGTTGAAGTTTAATAATGAGGAACCAAGAATCAATTATCATTTTCGCAGTTTTCATACATATGTTTTAAGTTACGGAATAAGTAGAAGATATAATAAGACTAATAGCATTTTACATTTTATTCAGAAATAATGAATGAATCGTACTCATACCATTCATAATTGAGGATGTCGATTCATATTGCACTTCACAACATATCAATCCTATATTTTGATTCGTTATAGTGATACTTTTACACTCATTCTATATTATACTTCATTTTATGATATCTCCGAATTCTCTGTATGAGTTCTAGATCGCAATGTCGAACAAACGTATCGGTCATGAGAACGAGGTGAGGCATGTGCACGACCTGAGGTCATAGTTGCCCTGCTTTATGGGATTATCATCATCATCATCCTAGCGTTATCCCGGTAAAGTTGCATCCTGAAGGATGCCCAGGGTTCGCTACCTTATCCCAAGATTTGACGTGGGCACTACTTTTTACGGAAGCGAATGCCATCTGACCTTCCAACTCGAGAGGAAACCAGACCTTATTGGAATTGGGCTTGTCAAGTGAGTGGGCAACTTGACTGTTAGAAGTTCTCAAGCCGCCCGAAAGCCTCTAACTTGGCTTAACGACTGCTATCATAGACAGCAGCCGCGATCAACGGCTTAACGTGCCTTCCAAAGCACGGGAGCGCTCAGTTAATAACCACTCAAAGCGGTCACCCATCCAATAACTGACCTAGGCCGACGTTGCTTATTAACCTCGCATACGCGCGTTATGGGATTAATGTTACCTTAAAATTGTAAAAACCGTTAGATTATAGTCTAACTAGCGAGAAGGTTAGCTGGAAGAGATCCCTGAGAGATAAGTTCGCCTTTGTACTCTAATCTTATATATGTGACATGTATATTGTTTTAACCTCTTAATGTGTACAATAAAGTACTTACATACACACATACATAATCTAACGGTTTTTACAATCTGACGGTGGCATTAACACACATTTCCACTGTCCTAACAGACTAAGGTATAATGAGACCAGTGTTGATAGGGCTGCAATAATCACTAAATCTATATGATTATCTGGAATAGTCCAAATTAGTCTTATCCAAATGAAAAAAAATGCAAACGCATTTGCGACATTTCTTACAAGGACTAATTCTCGAAAACCCGTCTCACATCGTATTATTAATAACTAAATGAAATAATGAATATTAATTTGCAAAGCTGCAGTGCGCTTTCCGGAGTGAATATACATAAATAAAAAAACCGTTCAAGTTCGAATCTGACTCGCGCACCGAGGATTCTGTACACTGATGTTTACCGGTCCCGACCCAATTAATTCAGGAAAATCTCAACAACATGGTGAAGCAATTGGACGCCATAGGTACAGCGCTATCTATCGGCGAATTTTGTTATAAGTATACCAATTTTCAAACCGATAGCATAAGTAGTTCCTGAAATACTTAGCGATGTGACAGACAGACAGACAAAGTGAAACCATAGGTGTTACTTTTTTACCATTTTGATATGGAACCCTAAAAGTAGAGCGACATAGGTACATGTTAAGGAGATCTCCGGCCGTGTACAAATGAGAGCCACCTTAATCGAAGTCTAATATGTTATACCATCAATTGAGTTATTGCGCAATATATAACGCTAAAATGACCCGTTCATTAAACATACGTGTATTTATTATATGTTATAGTTGTTATATATTTATTTGGTTCTGGTTTTAGCTATAAGTTTCCTTATTGAAAAGTTTTAGTACACTGTGTAAGTTTGTCTATCTCATTCTCCCACTCTACACTCAATCCCTTCCCCAAATCCAAAGGTTAGCTGGAAGAGATCCCTCATAGGGATAAGTTCGCCTTTGTGCTCTAATCTTATGTGACATGTATATTGTTTTAACCTGTTATTGTGTACAATAAAGTGCTTACATACATACGTATCAAAGAAATGAAGCGGTATAAAATCGGCCCAAATAATATGCAAATTTTGAAAGAAGCGTTACTTATAGAATGACCAAAGAAGACAGTAAATCTTGCAACCATAAAATAAAAGTTTAAAATTATTACAGATATAAAACGTGTCTTATATATAGTTTTGAATTTGATTGCTTTGATATTTATTTTATGCGGCTACTGAAGAAGTAACGTACGGTAGTAATTTTACGGTCACTATAGATCAAATAGGAGTCGGCCCACGTGGTAAATATTCCGAATAGTTGTGATATCGTTCAATTAAGTAGTAACGGCTCAATTAGAAGGGGCCGAGAGGAACTAAAGGGAAGTTATTAGAAAGAAAGCAGTGCGGGTCACGTCGCTGATGTCAGCGTGTGGTAATAAAAACCGTAGCACAAATAGAGAGCCGCCAGCGGACACCAGCGTGTGAAGTCACGCGCACTTATCAGATGAGCGTCTAGCCGAGCAACCGCCGGTTCATTTGTACAACTATAAGCGAAAGTTACGGATTTAATTACATTGAACAACGTCACCAAGTTTCTGTATTATTGGACGAGCGAGCGAAGCAAAAACTCTAGTTATGTAGCAGTAATAATATATACATTCAACAAACGTTTTATGACTACTGGACCATAACGATGGCGCAACTTTATCTTGTGCAACACAATTATTGAGAAAAAATCAGTAACTTATATCGTCCATAACTCACTCAGTTACATAAGAATTGGTCAGTCTCTTAGAGGCAGATAATAATTTCCTCCAAGGTTTGAAGGCAGTAAATCAAACTATCCAAGCCGACTCGATTTAGTAGAACCGCTGTCCTGATACGCTAGATAATAAATAACTATTAAAGCAAAAGGCCAGTAACAGGACGGCGTGAAGATAGGTCTTTAGCCGGTAGCCAGGTTAATCGAGTCAGCGGTATCTGAATTATGTCATTAAAACTTCATCACACGCTTATCTGGGCCTAACTGGACTTCTAAGCACATAGTATCAGACTGTATACTTTGTTAATCAAGTTCCTAGCAAATTGAGCGATTTGTACGATTATCCGGATTATTTTATAGTTGGGGCGAGGACAGCGTGCGACTGCGGCGAGGCATGCCTTCCCATTACTGCTCGCATTCCAAGCGAAACCCAAAAATCGGAAGACAAATTATAAATTAAAATTCCACTTATGGTATGTCACCCTTTATACATTGTATGTACCGAGGCACGTATTTAAAACACTGTAGTGTATCGGAAGTCAGAAATAATAATAAATACGAGAATATTATCATTTTATTTTATTGATTTTATTTTATTTATTTTACTGAACAAACGCAAAAGATTAGGGCAGCATCAAAATTTAATATGATGATCCAGCATGAAATAACGAGGTATTACAAATATTTATTGATTTACAAGCGGTAATAATAGTTAATCTAAAACAACTTAAATCTAAAACAGGCCCTTGGGGCATTGTACCGAGGATGCTGGCGGCATTTCATTTAGATATTAAGAAAACACAAACAACTACATAAAAGTTATTTTTTATGACTTCTCATACAAATTGACCGTCTTCATTATTGATCGCAATCAAATTTATTGCTAAAGATAATTTCACAAAGTAAAATAAATACGACACGGCAAGCAAGGCCATAATTAAGAATTAAAGTTGCTCTTCCCGAAAATGTCGCGGGAAGCCAAAGCCGGAGGACACTTCTGATTTATTGCACCCGAATAATTATTCCGGCAAAATTGAAAATATTTGCAAGAGTTTTAACGTTGGTAGGTATTGATAAGAAATGCAATTTCGGCGCTTCAAATTACATAATTTAAGACTATCAAGACCATTTATCGGTGAATCGTATGCAATCATCTTATACAGAATGCTCATAAACGTCATATTTACGAGTATATTTTCACAGCGATTGTCGATCTCGTTTTATATTATTCGCAATTGTGGCTGCTACATGGGGGTCCAAAAAGTAAAACTGACGCGAGCGACATATGTGCGAGACAAAAAGTGCTAGCGTAGCCGCGGCGAGCGAGGCGGAGGGCAGTTTTTGTCGGGGCCGTCAAAGCTCGGTGTCGCGCGACGCGCCACCTCTCAAGTGCGGCTCCCACTAATTGGATCGCTACCTGTTGCTTCTACTTACTATTTTTTCCAGCCTTCAAGACTCTCAGAGATGAACCCTCTACGTGCGACGTTTTTCAAACGTCTACTAATATATTTTGATGTCTGTGCCATTTTTGTAGATGTATTACTAAAATACGTACTAAGCTAACCTCTACCTACTGCAATACTTATTAGAATATTAATCCTTTCAGTACACACGCAACATGTTTCGCACATAATAAGTAAACAAATTCTAAGGAAGCGCATAAGGTAAAACCAAGGTAAGGGCTAAAAGCTGGACCTTAATGTGTTCCAATATGTAAACAACATTGTCGCTCAGCTTTTCCTTCGCGTTGGTCGGAACTCACTATCTCTATTGATATGTCTGTCATGTTCATTTAGCCTGTTAAGTTGCGCTGTAATTAAATACGTTTTCCGAGTGAATGGTACCTAAGATAAAATGGTTGTTAGTTCTCTACCCGTCGTCTACCGGTCCCTGGGATCCCAGGGATCATAACAAAGAATGTTATTGTTTATTTTTTTCGCCGGGAGACGACGGCTTAATTTATGCACCAGAACTAAAGTATACTTTTGATAATTTGTTAATGACGAGTTGCGTCAAAGTAGACCGTACAAAAGTCGACTTAATATTACATGCTGAAGGTTCAAAGTCCATTAGGTAATAGTTTTATATAATATCGGCCAGGACAAAACATCTCCACTATACTGAAGGATCACTAACTCGAAAATAACATACAGCCAGTTGTTTAACAAGAAAATACTGAGTCAAGTTTTCTCTGTTTGACAACTGCTTTCTCAAGCCCACTGAGGTTGTCACTTTATCATATTTAATGGAATTATGAAGAAGTCATATTAAAGATCTCAAAAAAAATTGCCAAGAAACGGCAACTCTTGGAAAATATACACAACATTGCTCTTGCGAATAGCAGAATACATGCTTCATCATTATGACACTCACACAACATGATACAATTCCATTAATTTAATCCATTAAAATATTTGTTGCTGGAATTTACCGTATGATAGAAATACTTAAACGAATACTCGAGTGTGAGACAGCATGACTCGTCTTCGTGATCGTAAACGCACCGTCAGCGTCCAGCCACATTCACAGTTGAAACTCGACGATCGCCTCTAACTAGTGTACCAGAACTGTGATATTCGTAATAACTGCGTATAATCGAAGTTCAGACTTACTGGTTTGCTTTAGGCGAGTTATCGATAAGCGTTGTGAGTACCAGCCCACCGGTCAGGTGCCAGAGTCCGACGCGTACGGCGATTCTCCACGGCGCCGTGCGACCGTGCCAGCCGGAAACGCAGCGACAAGTTAACAAAAACTTACATTCATTCATGTTTTTTTCCATCGAGAGTCTCATTGTAACAGGTTCTCGATATCTAATGGTTCATTGGTTCGGATTGACAATTTAGACGATAGCAAGGCCAGTTAGAACCGTTGTATCTAGAAAAAGCTGTAAAGGAAATCGAACAACTGTTTGTCATTAAACTACCTCTTTAGCTTAACCTAACCTAGTTGCTGATCTATCTCATACCTCGGTATTCATGTTCTCACTGTTTCATTTTGTAAATAAGTCCAAGTCTGAACATACTTTTCACATATCAAAATGACAATTTATTAAAGCCTAAGAAGATGGTCGTTCGCATGGATTTAGAGAATTAGAGTAGGGGTAAAATCAAAATATTCGAACCTACTCGAAATTCCTTACACCACAGGTACAGCAGGCAGCACCCATAGCGATACAATCAGCACCGGGCTATTAGTCAAATGATTTTCACGGAAAGTGTATGTAGGTCCGCCAGTATAAATAAGTCGGTTTGACGATAACCGGCGGGTGGCTGGCTGCACGATCGCCCCCGCAGCTGTGGCCGCCATTGTTTTGACGTGCCGTTTGATTTGTGCGCGAGCGCAAAGATCGATCGCCGAGTGTCTATTTATTGCCTTTCCTAGGTTCCGCTTGCGATGGTACGGGGCGTGTGTCGGTCCGTAATCTGTGAATGAATTTATGCTAAGTTAATAGGAATGCTGTTTTAGAATTTAACAACGTAATAACGCAGCAGTATAACAACGATCGAATGATAGCAAATGTGTAAAGATCAATAATATACTCGTAGTGTTGTCTCGGCGCGCTATTATTGTTTTCCTTTCTGTTAGTATGGGCCATGTTCCATGACATCTCTAGGAACATTTATTAAAATGTAGAAGAACAAACAGTTTGACATCAATTTAAAATAAGTACAACACGACTACGACGCCCCGTACATTACTATACTAGACGTGGCTCTAATCTATTATTCTAGATCGCGAGCGGTATTCCTACAAATGAGAGAACGGTCGGCCCACTTTACTGGTGTTGATACAATTAACTCGAGGTGTGTGACGCTTCCTGAGATCTATGATATCGCTTGTTTGCGATTGCCTCCAGTAAATTAGGAAATATGTAATCCAAGGTATTGAATTTAAGATTCAGTATTATTGACTTATAAAAAAACGGTGATATCTAAATATCTATCTATACATATAATAAAGCTGAAGAGAGTCGTAAGTCTGTATGTGGAAGATATTCGAAAAAAAGTAGGCTGGGGATACTTAGAATCGTCTGTTTGTGTGGTTGCTTGTTTATCTATTTGTCTGTTGATTTGAACGAAAATATACTGACAGTTACGCAGAGGGGAGCATTTCTATGCAACTTCCTCGATCTTAAATTAATTTTAATTTACGTTGGGTTACGTTTTCAAGACTCACTCATTATCCTATCACCACATCCCTATTTGATTTGATCCTTCCTTCCAGGTACACACAGTTACTTATTTAAGTGGGTTACACATAATGCTTATTGTACCTACTTTAAGTTTAATGACTTCATGTAACAACTTCAGTAGCAAATTGAAGCAAATGAAGAACATTGATAAAGCGAACCAATAGCAATCAGGTTAAACACGTAATCTCACATGACCCGATAAAGTCGAAGCCATAAACCTGGCACTCAAACAGTAATTAATGTAGCCAACATTCATTTTACGCAAAGCTGTTGGAGCACGATACGAACGAATGAACGTGGTAAACAATCATTCGATTAGTTAATCCGCTAAGCGACGCAGCTACGTTTCAATACTCGTAACACTGCCAATAACCGGCGAGCTATGATTAAAAACAGCACAAAAGAGGAGAAAAAAATCATACTCGCGACAGATGCGATTGAAAATCATAAATATCGAGAGCGGGCACGTGACACAGTGCGCTCGTATATAAACATACGACGTCGGGATCCAATTTCGGTGAATTTAATGTAAATGCATGAATTTTCCCCGTGCCACTCGTACAATCAGTGTCGAGAGCTGACATTTGCATATGCGCTGGTGAAATTTCAGAATAGCTATTCCGTCGAGCTTAACCGAGTTCAAAACTTGGCTAGCACACGACTCGGGCGAATGCTACAGAGATGTGGTAGGATGTATCCTCATGTCTGACATAACAGGAGCGAACAATTGCACAGAAGCCGCAATATTAAAATGCCCGTCGCATTTTCCAAGTGCCTTGAGATCTACAAAAATAGACACACTGCAGACGCGAAAGTGTAAGTTATCTATATCTACACCAGATGCTTCAGAAAAAACCTATAAAGATCGCACACTCCACGAAGTGCGTACTTGAAGTCATTTTTTTATTTAAAAAAGCAGAAGCAGGTGTTTGGTGAAGTTGGAAGTAAATTGGGTGGAAAATCTTGGCATCACCCGTGTGCAACCCGCTCGGATTGCACATGCCAATACCTACTGACGTATGCTGCACCGCTTTAGCTACATTTAAATCGTGTAAACCCGACATTTGCGAATGACAACATTCTGGAGATAAAAATGTAAGTTTTAGCGTGGGTCTGTATGTGCTTATTCTTCTTATTTATAGAACTAACCAAGGATCAAATTGGAATCGGCAGTAGCGCTGAGAAAGCGAGCTTCGACGCCTTAACACGATGTTTTAAATTCACCTTCTTAGGCTGACTAAAATTAAAGGCACTATAATTCTTACCAAGCTGCTAAATCATAAGTAATTAAGCAAAGTAGAACAATATGTTATAACACCATACCATGATGTCCTTCTAAACTCAGCAATGGTTAGGGAACGTACCTGTACTACGTGACATGTTTAGAGAAAGGAGGGGGTCCTCAAAATACTACGCTTGGTCACGGGGGGAGAGAGGTCTCAGGCCTTCGTCACGTAGTCAATATCCTGTAGGGAAATCTCAACTTTTACGAGCTACATTCAAATTATGGCGCAGCGTTCAATAGCACCATACAACATAAACTCATAGCACTCTTTGCAATGTCATCATATCACAAACAAAACCTTTTCCTTATACCAAACTCAGGGAGGTCTCTGCAAAACATAATTTAAGACCATATATAAATTACTATGTGAAAACTAGGGGGGGTAGGTCTTGGCGTATACTACGGATGGTCATCGATGGGGGGAAGTCAAAAATTTAAAAAAATGGGTTACGTAGTATGGGTATGATTCCTTACATTAATCACTCTATACAATAATACCTGATGTATGACCAAATCGTGATTTAATGACTTAGGGAAGAAAACGATGATCTTGTAAGACTCACATGACGCAAAAAGTCTCGGAATTATTTAACAGTGGTCCATAAAACGTAGCAACCCACAAGCCCTCGTAAACGCTTCGGCCTATGTCAAGCGAGATTAAACCAGACAAATACCACGACCGCAACAAACTTACTAGACATCTAATAAAAAGTGAACATTTGGGAAGTTTCTATCCTTTGCTGAAATAGCTGACGGTGTGGAATTGAATGGTCTAATTTTTTTAAAGTTTTACCTAACCAAAAATATTAATTATCACCAGACATTGTACATTTTGTGTCGTAGTTGCGTAAATATAGAAAAATACCATCTCAATTATATTAATTACTAGCACGCGCCCGCGACTTCGTCCGCGTAGATTTTAGATGGTATCAAAGATATAAATGAGGTTTATTTGTTTCTGTCAGTTGTCTGATGCTATTAATCTTTTGTGAAAATTACTCGAATGAAAAACTTAATGTCCGCCATCTTGGATTTGAAAATGGATGTAATTTTCGGAATCGGCACCCCGAGGAACCACAAAGATGACCCCATATCGATTTTTAAGAAAAATAAATGTCCGCCATCTTGGATTTGAAAATGCATATCATTTTCGTAATCGGCACCCTGAGGAACCTCGACGATGACACCCATATCGATTTTTACGAAAAATAAATGTCCTCCCCTGGGATTTGAAAATGGATGTCATTTTCGTAATCATCACCCCGAGGAACCTCAAAGATGACACCCATGTCGATTTTTAAGAAAAATAATTGTCCGCCATCTTGGATTTACAAATGCATGCCATTTTTGTAATCGGCACCCCGAGGAACCTCGAAGATTACACCTATATCGATTTTTACGAAAAGTAAAGATTTGCTCCCCGCACAAACTTGGAACCCCTTTTTACCCCATTAGGGGAACAATTTAGAAAAACGCTGGAACACGTTTTGTTGTATTTAAACAGAGAGTCTATATACGAAGTTTTAAATCCCGCACTTCAAAAAAGATTTGCACCGCGTACGAACTTGTAAACCCCTTTTCACCCCTTTAGGGGAGCAATTTCAAAAAACGCTGATGTACTTTTTGTTGTATTTAAACAGAGAGTCTATTTACGAAGTTTGAAATCTCTCACTTCAAAAAAGATTTGCTCCCCGTTCAAACTTGGAACCCCCTTTTTATCCCTTTAAAGGAGCACTTTTGAATAACGCTGAAATATTTTATGTTGTATTTAAGTAGAGAGTCTATATACGAAGTTTTAAATCTCTGACTTCAAAAAAGATTTGGTCTTTTACAAACTTGGAACCCTCTTTTCACCCCTTTATGGGAGCAATTTTGGAAAACGCTGAAATACGTTTTGTTGTATTTAAACATAGAGTCTCTTTAGGAAGTTTCCAATCTCTAACTTCAAAAAAAAATTGCTCCCCGTACAAACTTGGAACCCCCTTTTCACCCCTTTAGAGGAGCAATTTCAAAAAACGCTGAAATATGTTTTGTTTTATTTATACAGAGAGTCTATATGCGAAGTTTTAAATCTCTCACTTCAAAAAAGAGTTACTCCCCATACAAACTTGGAACCCCCTTTTCACCCCTTTAGAGGAGCAATTTCAAAAAACGCTAAAATATATTTTGTTGTATTTAAACAGACAGTCTATATACGAAGTTTTAAATCTCTCACTTCTAAAAAGATTTGCTCGTTTACAAACTTGGAACCCTCTTTTCACCCCTTTATGGGAGCAATTTTGAAAAAAGCTAAAATATGTTTTGTTGTATTTACACATAGAGTCTATTTACGAAGTTTCAAATCTCTAACTTCAAAAAAGATTTGCTCCCCGTACAAATTTTGAACCCCCTTTTCACCCCTTTAGGGGATGAATTTAGAAAATCGCTGAATTTAGTTTTGTTATATTTAATCAGAGAGTCTATATACAAAGTTTTAAGTCTCTAATTCTAAAACAGAAGTTTCTCCCATACAAAGTTTGCACCCCTATTTTACCCTCTTAGGGTTAGAATTTTGCAAAACGCTGAAAACACTTTCTTTGGATTTAAGTTCGTAACCTTTTCACAGATTTTTAAGTTTTCAGCTCATAAAAAAAAAATTCTCCCATACAAACTTTGCACCCTTATTTGATCCCCTTAGGGTTGGAATTTCCAAAAATCCCGTCTTATCCCTTGCATACGTAATAAAAGTAAGCTCTGGACCAAATTTGAAGTTTCTAGTTCCAGTAGTTTCGGCTGTGCGTTGATGGTAGATCAGGACTTCTTCTTTTATATATATAGATTATTGGCTTAAGCCGTCATCTGCCAGTGACTGATATGTCCGGGCAATAACAGAATAGTGCTATTATAAGTTATATTTTTGCACCGGGAGAGGACGGGTAACTAATTCGACCAAATTGACGACGTTTCTTTATTACTTCACTACTGTATCATATCATATCATATCATTTATTTGCATTGATCAATGATCATACATCGTCGTACATAATATACATGTCAAAAATAATAACTATGAGGTATATAAATTCACACTGAAATTAATAAAGTTTACATTTTAACATATTCTTAATTAAGGTGTAGTAAATTGTTCGAACACCAACAAAGTATAGTAGCAAAGAAAGATACCGATACCTTATTCAATTAATATTACGTTACCTGGGAAGCGACTTCATGAAACGCAGTTCAAAGAATTTCTCATATCGTAAAGCTATCAAAGAAGACGCGACATGAGTCTGAGTTTCAAATTAAGCCCACGCCTCAGCACACGGCGTACATTACAAGTGGGATAGTGTGGGTCCGTTCACAGTGGACTTTATTTCTATGGCTGATGTCTTGCCGCGCAACGAGCTGCCTGCACAAACACCGTTTAAATTTCAAACGCGATCAGCATTAATGCAATCAATAAGTATAAGTGGAAGGAACTATAATGGGTGCATTTATACTACTATTACCGGTTATCAAAGAGCAATTAAAGAAGCATCGCGCGAACCGAGAGCCGCCGCATACGCTCGCATTTACTTTTGACTTTTATTAATTGTTCTTTTTGTTTGGCTCCAATCTCTTACATTTGCATAAGAATGTTAGCATTGAAAACGTATTGGTGAGACAGGTTGTCGATGGTAAGGCTTTTTTGGCGTCTGGTACCTACAAAAGTCACATTTACATCGCAAACATTTGTTACAATTTTGGACTTCGTAACCGCGTTCCTTTAATTTGCCCCATAAAATGCCAATGGGGAGCTCTAATAAGCTCTATTAATGAGGCCATTATTCATGAGAATTTCGAATATAAATCACGGCCGGTTAAGTGCAAAGGTATAAATAAATATAGCGGAGAATGTAACGTATTTACACAAACGAGGCATTGACGTGTAGACATCGGTGATGAGTCATGACGTTGCGTGGTCGAGTCGCTGGCGCGAGAGTGACCAGCGACTGCTATTCACAACGCTTACCCTCAACTAGCCTTCGGCAGTCTAGTTTAAACCTGCCGGCGATTATGCATAATTGTGACGAATTTTAGAGCCACGTTATACTAGGATAGAGAGTTGAGGTTAGCGGGGAGGGGTTTTGAGTCGCGTAGCGGTTGCGCAATGTAGTCTGCGGTCGCTGCGCGTCCGTGCGATCTCGGACTTGAACTTATACAGCCGGTCAAGTGCAATGTTTTCGAGTTCACTATAGTGGTGGGAATTATGTAACATTACACCACTACAAATTAACGTTGCAAGATTAATGAACGTGAGTTCCCAGGCTTCAATGAAATCTGGTTATATTTTGAACAAATATATATAATAGAACATTTTTTTAAGCAAATTATGTTATGTTCCAAGTCTACTTTTGACTGTAATAGTGACACTATTGTTAATTACTCAATCGCTGCAATTCAAACAAAACTCGTGACCGGAATGTTTGTACTTCAACAAAAATCTCTGAACACAAGATTCATTTAATTTAGATATCAATTCTGCAAAGAAATAGGATCCATTTTATTATTTATGCACAGATCATATTAAGCGGTTATTTAAATCTAAATGGGATATCATATTTGTTACTTTAGTCCATAAATGTAATCTGATACTACTATTTTCTAATCTAATCGCAGTTTCTATAACGACTGGAATTTTAGAATAAAATGAAATACGAGTATACACTACAGAGCAGACATTTCGCGACACTAGCATAGACTCAAATATCTTTAAAACAAATGTATTAAGCTTAATTAAATCAAGCAATCGTTATATTCATTATACACAATTGAATGCTCTCTCATTTTATAAGTTCTCATTTTATAAGTATTGAAACTTTTTGGTATGTAAGTATAAAGTAATTACATTTAAAGATTATACAAAGTGATCGTTTTATTTTTCCTTTTATTTTCGTTCTGTCACGGAAGGTATAAATAACAATTGTCCCAGTTATGTAACTGTAAGATTCCAAAAGTAATAGTTAGCGAAGTAGAAAGACTAGCATTTTCTTCGAATCTATAAACTTTCGCATTCACTCTGCATCACACACTACGCTACGTACTATTACAACAGTGCCTTTACCATGAGTTTACATGATCGTACTCGCTAGCGACTGCGTAAAAATTTGTATGGGCAAAAGTACAGCGCCTCTGGCGGTTACGCAATAGCACTAAGAATCGGCATACCAAATCGTTTACGCAGTCGCTAGCGAGTACGGTCATGCAAACTCATGGTAAAGGCACTGTTTCCGCGGGTTCGCACACGCGCCACGCGTTCGTGTGTCGCGTTCGCCGCTGTGAGATTTATAAACTAAGATAAACGTCCCAGTGCTCGACACCTTAGTGCCCAATAGATGACACCTATTTATCACCTCTGTCATCATAACGTAAGATTGAAATTGCCATGTATTGGGTCAGTGGTCGAGCACAGGGACCTTAGCCTCATAAAGTCCGAGTCAAACAAATAAATCTTCAGGCGCATCTCATAGTACAAATTATACAAACCATTAAGGTGGAAAAAGTGGTTGTAACGGTTCGGTTCGCCATGGCGGGACCATCTGCAATTGAGGTTTAACCTGCAGTGCAGATATTTCAGAGGAGCAACCAAATGCGTCGTTTTCATGTTTACTAGCGAGATGCAAATGCAATTACCTGTAACAAACAATACGTTTATTAGAAAGGTTTTAGTAATTCAATGTCCCTGTTAGTCAACGTCATATGTATGTGTCATATGAGTGTGTGAGTGCATGTGTTGTTGTCGCCTGTTGTATACCTCTGCTTATATCTCGCTATGTTATGTTCCTGACCAGCTTTGTATTTTTATTGAAGTGTGCAATAAAAAGTATTTGTTATGTATTGTATTGTCATACCCAAGTAAATTGACCTGTTACGCGCAGACGTGCGCTCGTTAAAAAGTCATGCCTCCGCCACCGTATCTGTATTTCTTGACCTTTATAATATTTACGAGTATATATGTACAAAGTGCAAGTAACGCAACTGCTACCAATCAATAAGCATTTCTGTTCACAAACTCGTAAAGTGTCGAAACGCAATCGAGTGGAATGCCAGACGGATTGTCTTCGAGTGAGACAAAAAGTTAATTAAGGCTCGTTGCCGGTGACAGTGTGAAGAACTGGAGATCCGCAGGTGGCTATGGGAAGATCGGCCGTGCGCGACCGAGCAGCACCGCGACCAATCGGCTCTAATTGTGAGCACGGCGGCGCGAGCATCGACACCGGCATGACCATTGCCTTAGAAACAGGATATTCTCATAGGTAAACGGTACCTAACTCGATAGGACTCCGGGGCCGTACCAATGAGTTAGTAAGTTTACTCAAATAGGCTAAGTGATTAGTTTTAAACGCAAGTTCGCGTGGACTTGTAATGGTTGAGTACAGACAGGGGGTTGAAGTTGCAACACGTCCGTGGGGTGTGCGAAACGGTGCAACAAAATTGGCAACTAAATTTCCGTACGATAAATAAATAACAGACAGAGTGACATATTTCTTTACATCATGTCATAACAGCTGTAAATATATATTCATACTATTTTGTTATATTTTCCTTGAATAGGGAATATCTACCCAAATCCTGTTCAGTTATGAGCCTAAGTCAATTTGTGTAAGACTATCACTGTATCAGACGTTTACTTGGGAAACTGGCACAAAACAACGTGTAAAATGTATTTGTACAAAAATAATTTAGTGGGCGAGTACGAAGTTCCTTGTCCAATAAAAAAATGTACCTACCTACAAGCCTCATAATAAAGCAAATCAATAACTAGACCGCAACGGCACAGCCGCAAACAATAGGATGTATATCCACATGAGAGTGGTGACTAGTGATAAATAAACAACCATAAGTCGTTGTTTATCTCATCGGCTTTGGAATTGGGCGCATCTCGCTCGGGCCATCAATCGTCTCTGTGCACCGCATACCTAATTCACTCCTGGGAATATACCGTCTAGAGTAAGACGGATTATGTATACAAGCCTTACTGTATTGAGCAGATTTGCATTTGTCGGCATGTGATATCCATCTTTAATTCATTTAAGACGGTATGGTTGTATTTTATAATTCGAAACATCATCGTGCATAAGTCGTTATATTAGTAATAAAAAAGTGTCATATGAGCCTATATACCTACGGTTCCCCTACTGGGCACAAATCTATTCTAGCAGATGAGAGCTGATGTCGATCGTACGTAGGAAAAAGTGAGATAAAAGCGGGACCTTTAGGAAACAATAATAAAAAATAGTACCGTACCGTACGTGACAATAGGTTCTAAGGTCGAACGAGCTCCCTGCCGAAGTTTTCCCGACGGATTAGGGGTTTTTCAAGAATGGAGTATATACATTTTAAAGGGCCAGCAATGCAAATATACCATTGGAATTGCAGGCGTCCTTAGGCTACGGTGACCGCTTACCGTCAGGCGCACCAAGCGACCCGTACGATTGTTTGCCACCGACGTGGTGTACTAAAATCCATAATAGCAGAATCTAATAACAATAAAACTAGAGTACTTAAAAAGGAAAGCAATAGGTACTGACTTGCAAAACACATTTATCTTTCAAGAAACTCTGCTCGTAAAGGTATTTATGCGTAAGGCCGATGAGAATACAGTTTTAAAGACAAGTTGCAAAACGGTAGTTTAAGATATGCTCTATCAGGATGCACTAGAGGAAATTCGTTTAAGTTAATAGATGGTCCATTGAATGCAGGCCTATAGCTTAGCCAAGATATTTCACCAAGACCGAAACGCATAGCGAGACGTGTTAGTTCGGCACTATGTTATTATTGTGTATCAAGTTTCTTTCGATAATATCGCTTATTCCACGCCACCAATCTCAACAGTATACAGTCTTCGAATGCGCATATGTAGTTATCTAGACGTACCTACAAGCATTCCACTTCCTAAAGTCCATAAGATAATCTCCCACTTAGTTATCAGCCTTGCTGTAGATCATGCTTACCGGAACGTAATTCAATAAATCAATGTTATTTCAGCCCTTGCGCCGCCTCCAAAAATAAAGAAACGGTAGATATAAATCGTAATTATGCGAAACCTAAAAAAAAACTACATTATCAGGAATGTATCAGAGAGTGAATCCGTGTCGCGTAACTCGTTCCGTCTTGATCAATGTCTTTATAACGAATAGGTATTTATTTGAATATTCAGCCGGCTATGACTCGAAATATCGTTATTTATGTGTGTTACCTATTCATCCTGACTAATTTACTGTTTGTAGGGTGCCGTTTATCTCACGTATCTCAACACTGTATTATAAATTCCAGATGAGAGGAGTGAATCACGCCTGTAACCGAGACTCGGTGAAGCGCTCACCGATTATGATTATGTTTCATACACGATGCGTGGTTTACTGTATTATTTTACACTCTCCGTTTTTAGTTCCGTTATTGAACCAGGTAACGTATTCATTATATTTTATTTAAATAAATGTAAAGTGAAATTTCGATAAACTAACTGCTATAACCATACCCAGCGCATCAACGATTTTTTTGATTGCCAGGGTAAAATGTTTGCAATAGGTACTTCAAGGACTTTGAAGAAACTTATACAGATGTTATTTATGTATCTACTGCGTGTAAGCTTAGGTTTCTATTGTTTTACAGCTCAAAAGTCATAAATTGTATTAAAAAATTTTGAAGGTTTATGTAGTCAGCATAAAAAATCACAAAGTAGGTAGGCAACTACACTACACGTCAGGTAAGCATACCCCTGTCATCATATAACATTGTTATTGACTATTAAAAAGTAAAATATTCCTTTAAAACACGAAACTTATATAATAAACGTAAAACACGGAATCTAGTTAATCGTACAAATGAATGCTACTGATATGGCGTCGAGAGCTTAGTTATTTCGATAGAAGCCACAACACTTCTTACAACTACTATTGAATTTATTTTATAATTTATAAACTGCGTAATAATGTTTACTGCATTTAAAACAAACTTACTGGTATATTATACATACAGTTTCGACAATTATTATGATACGTCTACTGAAAACCATTAATCGTTTTATTTCACATCTTAGTAAAATAACATTTCTAAAAACAACTATGGACGAGAGTATAAATAATGTAAAAGGCTTGTAATCGTACTACTCGGCAGGACTAATAGATAAATTTACTGAACCCCATTTTTCGACCAAAATATGTATAGGTATCAAAGAAAATGGTTCTCATTACGTGCAGCCATAGGGTGCGCGTGCACATCTTTCGACGCGCCCGTTAACGCGCAAGATCAATGGGCTTTCGGCCCGTGGGCGGACCGTTTCATTAACCATTGTACTATAGAAGCAGTCAAAACTGATTAAATTGATGTCTAACAATTTTTATACATCGTCGGATATTTGTATAGAAATTAACAACAATAACGTTGGGTAATCTATGTAAATGTTACTATAGTCGCAGAGCTATATCGCCTGAGTTTTGTTAATATAATCTTACAGAATCTGCTTAATGTCATAATCCTCCTGGCGTTTTCCTTTAGGGATATACGCTAAAGGGACCCGATGTTCGCTTTGGCAGCTAATCTCAATTAGCGTAGGCACTAGTTTTAGGAAACCGATTGGCATCTTACCTTCCAACCAACGAGGGAAAATAAAATATCTTGTCGAGATTAGACTGGTTTGCTCACAATGTTTTAGTTCATTGAAAAACCACTGGTAATATCAAAAAGTATTTAGTACTTATAGTTTTTTTTAACCCAGTGGCACGAGGCGGGGATCGTACACGACCTCAGTGGCTTGGTTGTTTGTAACACTTTTGACCACCGGCAGGATCTAGTTGGCAGTGAGCTTAAGGACATGTTGATCACGGGTTCCAAGCATTTGTACTTGGCTATACTGTCTAATTGCTGGCAAATTGCACAGCGGACCACACGATGGTCGATCAAATTTGTTCCTGTGAGACGTCTAATGTCGCACCGTGGAAATGCATATTTATAATTAATACTCGTTCTGTTGAACAGAGTACAAGCCTTGCTTACCTCGTAACTTAGTCAATTTATTTAAGATTTCGGGCACCCAAATATGTATTTGCTAACAAGGGGTAGACCCACCACACACCACGGACATATATACAAAATTCCTAGAAACAAAACCGACACGATCGAAAAAATAAATTAAGCGAATGCGTACATCCATAAATTGATAGCACACGACAGCATGTGAGTAATGCATAGGCGATGCACCGGTATACATCGCTGTTTCAAAAATAACATATGTGCGTTTGAAACACAAAGGCGTATACGCTTCTTTAGATTAACAGAGCAGTATTACGTCCGGAGACACGAATTACCCAGTAGCACTCGCTTATCTGATAATAAATATTATAGTCCATTCTTTTAGGCGAGGTGGTTATTAATCCAGCGGTCGATCGCGCGCATATCGCCTTACAGGCCGCATTGTTGCTCACAGTTGTTCCTATTTATCAAGACGCGAGTAATATTGTTCTGGCGTACACAAAGCGGACTCGGACGCGGAGCAGGGAACAAAGACGACGCTTTTGTCCTTTGACAAGCGACATTGCTATTAGTGAAATATTAATTTAAGATAATCAGGTTTTTATGAAGAACATTCGTCGAGTTCTTACAGTGGCAATCGTTAAAATCTTTAGCGAGTGTTTGAAAATGTAAATTCTTTTAATATTATGGTATATAAAGTTCGTCTCTTAAGTCCGTCTTTTATAATGTAATTTCAAGTTGAAAATTGTATATTAAACAGTTTTACGTGATCAAGTCCCGTTTCGCCATCTAAACATGACTGGTACAGTTACTATCTAAATTCAAGGCTTTGTAACTTTAGAGCATGTCAAGCGTATTAGAGTCAGGGATTCGTCAAAGCTAAAATGATTTGCATATAAATTACTTTCGTCCATGCGTAAATCCACGTGTTGCTCGACGAGAATAGAGATTAATGTGGTAGGTGTCGCCACAGCAGTATCATAACCAGTACTTTGATTTCATACTGACGCTTGAACCTGACAACTTACGGTGTTCTTGGTATTATCTTTAGCTTCTCATCCCATTTACCTAACCCAAACACATTTCCAGATTAATAGGGATTGTCAATTGTTAACGGCTAAAATAAAATAAAAAGGGTATTGTAGATTTTTTTTGTATAGACCCAACTTAACTCCATAAAAAGTAAAAACCGGACAAGTGCGAGTCGGACTCGCGTACGAAGGGTTCCGTACCACTATCTATAAAAACAGCAAAAAAAACACATTTGTTGTAGGGGCCCTACTATATACTTATTTTGATGTTTTTTTTAGTATTTATTGTTATAACGGCAACAGAAATACATCATCTGTGAAAACTTTAACTGTCTAACTATCACGGTTCATGAGATACAGCTTGGTGACAGACGGACGGACAGCGAAGTCTTAGTAATAGGATCCCGTTTTATCCTTTGGGTATATAGAACCCTAAAAATAACGGATTAGAAAAATTAAAGTTAACTTGACCCAATTTCGTAAAGTTACGTCATTACCCTGTAAATCTCAGTCTTGTTCTCGTTCAAAGTAGGTACCTACCCAAGTTTTTTCGAACAAAAAGCTTTTCGAAAAGATTCTAGGGGTTTTTTTCCTCGTAGGGAATATTGACGAAACAATTTCATTCTAAAATCGTTATTGTAATAACAAATTTAAGTACCGAAGAATGACCGCAGCTGTTGACGAGAATGTGACTAGCAAAAAGTTGACATTATTTACAGATTCTTCCGAAGTATACGTAAATACATTCAGCAAAAAAGTTCAGTAATCAGTATGTAGTCTTGAGTTGAAGTTTGCATACAGGGTAACTTTTCCAGCAGACTATTAACGTACAGTTAGGCCGTTTTGAACGATCTTACACAAGCTTGACTCTTACTTCAAGGCAAGGTACTGAATACGCGAGCTGTGGATCATTGTGAGCCCAGTGCCAACCGGAGCCGGGTGATGGACACGCTAAGCCGACATCCGTCAACGGCGTCTGTAATCACCGGATCGAAGATCGATGTTAAGCCCAGCTTATTGAACTCTTCATCGGGCCCTGATCGGACTCGTTCCGTGTCCATAGCTATCGCGTCAACAGACATTGCTGATCATTCCGAGCGTGATCACAAATTTTGTAAACATGACTGACAAGAGACAATTTACTATTAACGCACTTTCACAGACGGGGAAATTGTTCGCCAAAAATATAATGGATAAATCTTGCTTAACATTATCTAAGTAACGTTTGTCTTTTGGCTTGCTGGTTATTTTAATACTCTAACGCGACATCCCTGTGATTCACCTAATAACTGATTAATTCTTAGTGCTTTAATGTCCTTTCTGTACTACAGTTTTTACATTTAGATTCCAATCATAATCTAAATATATAAAAGAAGAAACTGACTGACTGACTGATTGACTGATTGACTGACTGACTGACTGACTGATCTATCAACGCACAGCCCAAACCGCTGGTTCTAGAGATTTCAAATTTGGCACGTAGGTTCCTTATAAGGTCTAGGGGTGCACTAAGAAAGGATTTTTCAAAATTCATCCCCTAAAGGGGTGAAATGGGGGTCCAAAGTTTGTATGAAAAACCGTAGTTATTGAAGTGAGAGACATGAAATTTTATATATAGAGTCTGTGTTAAAATATACTAATGGCGTATTTCAGCGTTTTTCTAAATTGCTCCACTAAGGGGGTGAAAAGGGGGTTCAAAGTTTGTACGGGGAGAAATTCTTTTTTAAAGTGAGATATTTGAAACTTCGTATGTAGACTCTCTGTTTAAATACAACAAAACATATATAAGCGTCTTTCGAAATTGCTCCCCTAAAAGGGTGAAAAGGGGGTTTCAAGTATGTACGGGGAGCAAATCTTTTTTGAAGTGAGAGATTTAAAACTTCCTACATAGACTCAATGTTTAAATACAACAAAACATATTTAAGCGTTTTTCGAAATTGCTCCCCTAAAGGGTTCAAAAGGGGGTTCCAAGTTTGTACGGGGAGAAATTCTTTTTTAAAGTGAGATATTTGAAACTTCGTATGTAGACTCTCTGTTTAAATACAACAAGACATATTTAAGCGTTTTTCGAAATTGCTCCCCTAAAGGGTTCAAAAGGGGGTTCCAAGTTTGTACGGGGAGCAAATCTTTTTTGAAGTGAGACATTTAAAACTTCGTACATAGACTCAATGTTTAAATACAACAAAACATATTTAAGCGTTTTTCGAAATTGCTCCCCTAAAGGGTTCAAAAGGGGGTTCCAAGTTTGTACGGGGGGCAAATCTTTTTTGAAGTGAGATATTTAAAACTTCGTACATAGACTCTATGTTCAAATAAAACAAAACATGTTTAAGCGTTTTTTGAAATTGCTCCCCTAAAGGGTTCAAAAGGGGGTTCCAAGTTTGTACGGAGAGCAAGTCTTTTTTGAAGTGAGAGATTTAAAACTTCGTATATAGACTCTTTGTTTAAATACAACAAAACATGTTTCAGCGTTTTTCGAAATTGCTCCCTTTAAGGGGTAAAAAGAGGGTTCCAAGTTTGAGCGGGGAGCAAATTTTTCCTTTTCTTAAAAATCGATATGGGTGTCATTTTCGAGATTCCTCGGGGTGCCGATTACGAAAATGACATTCATTTTCAAATTAAAATTGGCGGACATTTATTTTTCTTAAAAATCAATATGGGTGCCATCGTCGAGGTTCTTCGGGGTGCAAATTACAAAAATAACATCCATTTTCAAATCCAAGATGGCGGACATTTATTTTTCTTAAAAATCAATATGGGTGTCATTTTCGGGGTTCTTCTGGGTGCCGATTACGAAAATGACATTCATTTTCAAATTAAAGATGGCGGACATTTATTTTTCTTAAAAATCAATATGGGTGTCATATTCGAGGTTCCTCGGGGTGCAAATTACAAAAATGACATCCATTTTCAAATCCAAGATGGCGGGCATTTATTTTTATTAAAAATCAATATGGGTGTCATTTTCGAGGTTCCTCTGGGTGCCGATTACGAAAATGACACTCATTTTCAAATCAAAGATGGCGGATATTTATTTTTATAAAATCGATATAGGTGTCGTCTTCGAGGTTCCTCGTGGTGCCGATTACGAAAATGGCATGCATTTTCAAATCAAAGATGGCGGAGAGTTATTTTTCTTAAAAATCAATATGGGTGTCATCTTCGAAGTTTCTCGGGGTGCAGATTACAAAAATGACATTCATTTTCAAATCCAAGATGGCGGACATTTATTTTTCTTAAAAATCGATATGGGTGTCGTCTTCGAGGTTCCTCGTGGTGCCGATTACGAAAATGGCATGCATTTTCAAATCAAAGATGGCTGAGATTTATTTTTCTTAAAAATCAATATGGGTGTCATCTTCGAGGTTCCTCGGGGTGCAAATTACAAAAATGACATCCATTTTCAAATCCAAGAAGGCCGACATTTATTTTCTTAAAAATCAATATGGGTGTCATTTTCGAGGTTCCTCTGGGTGCCGATTACGAAAATGATACTCATTTTCAGATCAAGGATGGCGGATATTTATTTTTATAAAAATCAATATGGGTGTCGTTTTCGACGTTCCTCGTGGTGCCGATTACGAAAATGGCATGCATTTTCAAATCAAAGATGGCGGAGATTTATTTTTTTTAAAAATCAATATGGGTGTCGTCTTCGACGTTCCTCGGGGTGCAGATTACAAAAATGACATCCATTTTCAAATCCAAGATGGCGGACATTTATTTTTCTTAATAATCGATATGGGTGTCGTCTTCGAGGTTCCTCGTGGTGCCGATTACGAAAATGGCATGCATTTTCAAATCAAACATGGCGGAGATTTATTTTTCTTAAAAATCAATATGGGTGTCATCTTCGAGGTTCCTCGGGGTGCAGATTACAAAAATGACATCCATTTTCAAATCCAAGATGGCGGACATTTATTTTTCTTAATAATCGATATGGGTGTCGTATTCGAGGTTCCTCGTGGTGCCAATTACGAAAATGGCATGCATTTTCAAATCAAACATGGCGGAGATTTATTTTTCTTAAAAATCAATATGGGTGTCATCTTCGAGGTTCCTCGGGGTGCAGATTACAAAAATGACATCCATTTTCAAATCCAAGATGGCGGACATTTATTTTTCTTAATAATCGATATGGGTGTCGTCTTCGAGGTTCCTCGTGGTGCCGATTACGAAAATGGCATGCATTTTCAAATCAAACATGGCGGAGATTTATTTTTCTTAAAAATCAATATGGGTGTCATCTTCGAGGTTCCTCGGGGTGCAGATTACAAAAATGACATTCATTTTCAAATCCAAGTTGGCGGACATTTATTTTTCTTAAAAATCGATATGGGTGTCATCTTCGAGGTTCCTCGTGGTGCCGATTACGAAAATGGCATGCATTTTCAAATCAAAGATGGCTGAGATTTATTTTTCTTAAAAATCAATATGGGTGTCATCTTCGAGGTTCCTCGGGGTGCAAATTACAAAAATGACATCCATTTTCAAATCCAAGAAGGCCGACATTTATTTTCTTAAAAATCAATATGGGTGTCATTTTCGAGGTTCCTCTGGGTGCCGATTACGAAAATGATACTCATTTTCAGATCAAGGATGGCGGATATTTATTTTTATAAAAATCAATATGGGTGTCGTCTTCGAGGTTCCTCGTGGTGCCGATTACGAAAATGGCATGCATTTTCAAATCAAAGATGGCGGAGATTTATTTTTCTTAATAATCAATATGGGTGTCATCTTCGAGGTTCCTCGGGGTGCAGATTACAAAAATGACATCCATTTTCAAATCCAAGATGGCGGACATTTATTTTTCTTAATAATCGATATGGGTGTCGTCTTCGAGGTTCCTCGTGGTGCCGGTTACGAAATTGGCATGCATTTTCAAATCAAAGAAGGCGGAGATTTATTTTTCTTAATTATCAATTTGAGTGTCATCTTCGAGGTTGCTCTGGGTACCGATTACGAAAATGACATCCAGTTTCAAATCAAAGATGGCAGACATTTATTTTTCTTAAAAATCAATATGGGTGTCATATTCGAGGTTCCTCGGGGTGCAAATTACAAAAATGACATCCATTTTCAAATCCAATATGGCGGGCATTTATTTTTCTTAAAAATCAATATGGGTGTCATTTTCGAGGTTCCTCTGGGTGCCGATTACGAAAATGACACTCATTTTCAAATCAAAGATGGCGGATATTTATTTTTATAAAATCGATATGGGTGTCGTCTTCGAGGTTCCTCGTGGTGCCGATTACGAAAATGGCATGCATTTTCAAATCAAAGATGGCGGAGATTTATTTTTCTTAAAAATCAATATGGGTGTCATCTTCGAAGTTTCTCGGGGTGCAGATTACAAAAATGACATTCATTTTCAAATCAAAGATGGCGGACATTTATTTTTCTTAAAAATCGATATGGGTGTCGTCTTCGAGGTTCCTCGTGGTGCCGATTACGAAAATGGCATGCATTTTCAATTTTCTTAAAAATCAATATGGGTGTCATATTCGAGGTTCCTCGGGGTGCAAATTACAAAAATGACATCCATTTTCAAATCCAAGATGGCGGGCATTTATTTTTCATAAAAAATCAATATGGGTGTCATTTTCGAGGTTCCTCTGGGTGCCGATTACGAAAATGACACTCATTTTCAAATCAAAGATGGCGGATATTTATTTTTATAAAATCGATATGGGTGTCGTCTTCGAGGTTCCTCGTGGTGCCGATTACGAAAATGGCATGCATTTTCAAATCAAAGATGGCGGAGATTTATTTTTCTTAAAAATCAATATGGGTGTCATGTTCGAGGTTCCTCGGGGTGCAAATTACAAAAATGACATCCATTTTCAAATCCAAGAAGGCCGACATTAATTTTCTTAAAAATCAATATGGGTGTCATTTTCGAGGTTCCTCTGGGTGCCGATTACGAAAATGACATCCAATACATATCTGCATGAAGGTCAAACTGAGAACCTTCTTTTTTGTAGACGGTTAAAAATTACTTTTAGTACGCGGGCGAAGCCGCGGGCAAAAGCTAGTACTTAATAATCTAGTCTTGTTAGAACATAATCAACAACGACGACCGCATCTAAGCTGAAGTTTCGATCAATCGCACGTTCTCCAAACCCTCGAGTCAAAATCCCTTCGGGCGTTCTCTGGGAACAAGCGGTCGTGAAATTTTACGATAGCTACTGACCCGCGCGTAACACTGGCTGTAGTAGATGTCCGCAATTATAGTAAAATCGACGCACGTAATCGAGTTCGCCTCTGAGCACCCCGCCGCCGGCTAGCCTCGTTGTCAACCTTTTATGGGAAGCTCAAAATGAGGTAAGAACGCCGAGAAAGGAATTTATGAAGAAAGAAAAAACATCACCTAATCCTTATTCGATCACGCTAGCCCTGTCTCTAAATATGTATCCCAGTGCAATTCCAACCAAAAATACTCAAGTATTGAATTAATCATGTTCATCTCAAATTTTAATAATTGGAAACAGAACTAAAATTTATAAAAAGGACAATTCAGTGAACCGAATGGTAACTGCTGTAGGTTCACTTAAGGTTTTCAAAAGTAAATTAGCGGTTCATATTTATGAACAATACCCTCTTTAAGAATACCTTAAGCGAGAACACCCAAAACAATTAACAAATGTCTACTTTTCTTGAAATGTTCCTAAATCCATGTTCTCATATAAGTGACTTCAATTGTCTTTTTTGAGAATAAATATCTTTAAACTGAAACTGGAATGGTAACTGTGTGACATTTCGCCCAAGCGATAATACATATGGAACGTAATTTCTCGGAAATCAAAGAAGAATCAAATCCTTCAAAATCAGCTTATTAAATATCAAGAACTATATATTATACATTTATTACATTGACGGACACTAGATCTGACACCCACTCAGAATAGAAATAACCATAGAATTACTCCCTCGGGCGGGTGGCGTCCATTAATGTGTTAAATGAGCAGCATTATGTACCGTTCCTCTAAAACGTCCTCGATGTAGTTGTAGAAGAGCGAAACGAGAGTTTAGCCCATGCATGTTGCATGAAGACAACGGCGGGGTGCAGAGGCAACTAATCATTACAGCGCGAAGGTAGTAATCCTCTGTTGAGGCAACACGACGACAGCGCCGCTTGCGAATGGTAGCACATAAATAGGGGCAAATTGTGTTTGTAGTAGGGGCACGGTGGTAGGCGGGCTAGCGAGCGAGGAGCTTCGTATTTATTCTATTTGCCGAACGTGCCTCGCCGCCGCGGCCCCTGTTTGACGATGCAAATTTATCGCGACGCTTAATAAAACGCGCACCGACCTCATTGATCCGCAGATGCTGTTCATTATGAGCGACGAACCAACGCCGCCGTCGGGACCGTCGCCCGACTACAAAACCTATTAACTCAACAAATGATCATGAATTGTCGCCGTAACCGACGCAGCAAGTACTTAACGGCGCTCGCACTGGCATCTTTTAGACCAATTCGATAACAAGTGCAATAATTTATATTTTTTTCACACCACCTGCTCGACAGTAGCTAGTTATATATCATGCAAACCTTACCGAAAGCAAATCATTCTAGCCCTCGGCTTGAGCCGGGTCGTAATATTATACTGAATTTCGTTATAACCCGCCAGGTAATAATGTGATTTCACTTTTCATAGTTCTTATTGTTATATCTTTAAAGTCTAATTCCGTGAAGTCCGCACGGCGGCGGGACAGCGCGGGACGCGCCATTTCTGCGTCGCTCGCCCGCGGCCGTCGTGTTCGAAACAAAACACGACGAAGAAGCCGGCAGCCGGCGCACCGGAAATCCTTGGAATTTAATTTGGAGCTTTCTTATAATTTTCAAACATCATTGCATTTTTTGAGAAACGGCGTCGGCCGGAACAGGGATGACCTGCCTTCCTTCGCGGCCTTTGCAGTAATGTATATATTATACCTACTATTAAATACCTAAAACAAAAACACAAGCCGCTGCATTATACGGAGTAAAACTATAGATTCTACAAAAATAGGAGATACAATTCTAATAAAATGGCGAGTCACGGTCACGATAGTGATTGGGCTTTGGCGGACTGATTGAATCTGTTTTTAGTTAGTCTTGGTATTTCTTTATTGTCTCGCAATAGGTGAGAAAAGTAGAGTATACTCCTCGGGGATAAAACTGTTTTAGTCTTGGGCGCGCTTAAATCCCTCACTACACTCAGGACTCATTACAGCAATTACACCCTCGCTACGCTCGGGAGTATAATCTGGAGTCCTTTGAAGGATTCAATATCGCGCCCGTGACATAAAACAGTGCTTTATCCGCTTGGTGTACAATCTACTATTGTTGGTGAGTCCGTAGGTACATAATTTAAATAACGCTCGCTCTGTAATGGTTTCAGACTTACTGACATTAGAAGAAAGTCAGAATGCCCATAACAGGCGGTCATAAACTCGTAGCAAGTCATTTGACCCGATAAAGGCTCACATCGGGAGCTCGGGCGGCTAGCAGTTACGTGACGATGTCGACATATTCGAGCCCTTCCTCCTTCGAGAAACAATGAAGCTCGTTTGAAATGATTACCACATTGCAGCGCCGAGCTACACAATTTTTGCAAGGCAAAGAGAGCTTGTTTGTAAAAATAGCAATTTTCTTATACCTCCTTATTCGAACTGCTCGCTCGCACCCTTCTCATACAAAAACGCGGTCGGGCGAGAAAAAATGCGATGAAGCCTCGCAGTTACCGCCCGCCGAGCGACGCACCTCCGCATCAACCGCACTGACGGCATGTAACAGTGCGCAACGCATGTCTCTGATATCTACAATTAGCGACATGTTTGATGTATATGCAAAATTGTAAACAATCCCCGGTGTTTATTCTATATTAATGTATTTTATTTCATGAATTATTCGGTTTATTAAAGTATGAACTGATGTAGGCACAAATTAAGTGAGTTTACGTGAGCAGTTTAATTTAAAGTTAACTCACACATACGCTTGTTTGTAACTAAATGGAAAGGCAAGTGGGGTACATGTTTCTAATGCAACACGAGTTTACAAGGCAGCTCGCCGCCGCAATACAAACCAGCACAAAGTGTATTGCAGCCACACGAGTGAGGTTTCGCCGCCGTCTGCACTTCACTTTGCCTCTTATAGCCAAGTTCGACGTAACACTCGCGCGGCTCAGCGCAAATTGATGGTTTCATCTTGCTCCATGCAAAACGATCATCGCATCCCGCTAGCACGGCGCACTGCTTTCCAGACAACACGGTAATCATTGTTTTGAAACGAGAATAAAACGATACCCATTCCAAAGTATACGAACGAGAAGAAAAACGAAGAGACGGTATTCGAATAAGTTTAAGATAAATAACTCGACGAGTCTTACCTGCCATTTACTTGAACCTGTTATTTTCAAAGTTTTGCAATGCAACTTTTAGTCACGTTACACTTATTAAAATTAAAAAGTTACGAAACCGGATAAAAACGTGACATACTCGGCTTATCACAGGAAAATTCGCTTTTGAATTATCTTGTCTTTTGAAGCAGAATAACATGACATGAAAGAAAAGTAATATTCTAGTAGCAATCCCTTCTGCCATTAAGCCACCTAGAATCGTGGTCCTGGACTATGCTTATAAATTTCTCACTTTTGATAATTCAGCTCACTTACAATCTAAAGTTGATCTACTATGAGATTATATCAACGCCGTATAATAATTAAATAAATTATCATACTAAAGCCGGCGTCGGTAGAGAGCACAAAGCGCATATCATTTTCGGCAGCAAAGACAAAAGCAGCAATTACCCGATCTAACGGTCCTTCACTCACTACAGCAATTGGCGTGGGACCAACTCCATGTTTTATTAGTAACTTTCGTTCCTCTAAAGATATAACCCTACAAGATTTAATAAGGCACTGAATACGTTTCAGACTTAATTGCATGTACATACCTACGTTCACTTGATGTTAAACGTTGATTTAGTTAACCTTCGGATAGGAAAATCAGACCTTAAAATAAGCATCAGTAATGAAACAATACATGAATGGAAACAAATATTTAGAAGAATCATAGTTCACCATCCGGCAACATTCATACACGTATCTCTTCCAAGAGCAGTAGCCAGAAACGTGTCCGGGACACGCTTTATAATGCAGAGGTCATGTTCTCATCAAATGCAACAACAGCTAGCTCGATATCTTCCTTTTACACCATCAACAATATAAATGTGCCACCGCAAAATAATCCTTATTACGGTCTAGTAAAATACATGAGTTGCGCAGACGCAAACCATCAGTCCCGTGACAAGTGCGACGCGTGACTACGTACACGTAAGGCACGGCGTTACAATGATGGATAGTTTTGAAACGGGATCTGTCTCATACGCTCACGCCGTTCTATGAATATGAATTTCATGAATGAAACGAGGAGTTTCCTGTTGGAAATATTCAAGTTGTTCCCGATACAATATACAGCAAAACAAATCTACACTCAGGGGCCTATTGCACGATGAATTGTAACTTGATGATTCTTTTCAGCCCCTTTCATTACAAAGAAACTTCCGCTTGTAATAAGTATTAGTTACAAGTAGTGTTGGAAGACTCGGGTCTTTTGAATATAGATTTCAAGAACTAGACTCATTTTTACCGAGCTTAAAAGACTTCCGAGTCTTTTGGGTCTTGAGTCGAGTCCTTTTACAAGTCTTATCAAGTCTTGTCGTCACAACTCAAGCTCGAAGTCCCATAAATATGGGTCAAATTCTTAAAATTTCGATGATTTTCTGGATAGTAATAAGTTAAGGAAAAGAGAATAAACTAATAAATAAACGCACAGAATTAAGTACAGTAAAATGTGGCGATTGCTACAGTACTTCTGAAGTCTGTAACACAGTTTTAACAATCTTTATATACGACTCGAGTTTCTGCAGAAGACTCAAGTCTCCTAACAAGTTTAAAAGAACTGAAGATTCGATTAATTGTCCAGTCTAAAAAACGAAGTCAAGTCTTAGAAACGAAGACTTCAAAGACTTGTCTTTACTAACATTAGTTACAAGTGATTACATGTATGTAATAGGCCCCTGCTCGGAATTATTATTGTATTTTGTTGAATATAAACACCATTATATGCTACGTACCTGTCATACTTATGTCACCACTGATGGATATAATCTGGTTGTCCCTATATTATGAAATAAAACAAATACTAACCCAACTCAGAATTAAGGTAGTTATATTTTGTTGAATTATGGGATATGTATCGTTTGTATGTAGAACTAAGGATCAATCAATGGAGTTAAGTGTCTATGTATAGTACGCACTGTTCCCAAGTAGGTACAGAACTATTCTCCGAATCATTAATCAGTCAGTCAGTCAATAAGGACCTACGAAGCGTGTTAGTATTTGAAACGTTCAGAAGACATCCTTAATCCCTTACTCAACATCGAACGTTATATACGTATGGAAACGGTAGCAATCAACACATTTTTAGTAAATTATTAGTACTATTATAAACAAACATTTGTAATAGTATATAAGAACATTGGCTTGCAAGTACGAGTCTCGATGTATAATACAAATTTACCTATTAACTATTACAATATGAAATACGTGCGGAAGTCATGTGAATAAGCTCAGCATTAAAGCAAAAGCTTATGAGCAATTTTCAGTGTCTGCAATAAATACTTTTTCAGGACTTTCTTGAATTGGCAATGGTATTTAGCAAGAACGGAAGTCGTTTGGCTATTGTTGTGTCACCAAAGTAATTATTATCACGAGGTACTTCATACTTTCCTGAGAATACAGACCTTGTTCCATGGTTGTGCACAATCAGTGATGGACTACACAGTTGATTGCCATGGTTATTGACTGCTAAATTATATCTATGTTTTAAGCTAACTGGGAGAATTTAACAAAATTTAAACAACTTTGAATATATAATCACTTTTATCTACAACTAACCATCTACAAATGTGGTATATTTTGTCTGATAAAGTCACAAATTATTAACACGTGCAGCTCGCGACAATATTGGTAGCTAATATGTGGCTCTTGACTATTAAAAGGTCGCAGACTCCCCCTGATCTAGGCCATAGCCCAGCACGGAATCTACAATTGCAAAATAAAGACATTTTAATGTATAAATTGGCACGTTTTAACCTAAATTTCTATTTTTTTTCTACAAGAGTTCTTAACTTACTATAGTAATGTAATTAATATGTTGGAGCCAGGAAAATGAAACATCAGCCTTTGCTCCTAGATTAGTAACACAGTCTCCTTTTTTCTATTGGTTTACATTGGCAGTTACTAAAACTATTATAAAAGCATTTAGAAATATGAGTATACATGAGTGGTGGATCTTCAGCTATGGATAGGTAGATAAGATGATTGTATGATAAGGAGATATGTTTTATCTGAATTTAATATTATGCCATTATCATGTGACCATTTGACCACATCATCTATATCCTGTTGAACCAATCTACAGGTCTCAGTAAGATTAGTTGCGACGAGTAGGGTGCACAGATCGTCAGCAGACAAGTGTGCGTAACAGTGACGCAGTACTCCACACAATGTAGTTACACTTCTTACTGTTAACCACCTTCCGAACAAACTGCGCCCAGTAGCTATCCTTTATACCACAATCCGGTCTGCGACATATAGCCAATAAAACTGTCGCTAGCTGTGAGCACTCACCTTTATCCCTGAAGCTAATCCCGCCTCAGGGAAAAGTTCCGAATGTATTCAATAGTTTCAATGTACGCGTGAGACTCTCTGTCATGTAACAGTTAATAGGATTTCATTCCTGCGCCAGATGTGAACGTGAAGTTTTAGTGTGCGTTTTAATGACGTTCCGTGGTTGACACGGCTTAAACGCGGTTGAGTCCTTGTGAATTAATAAAATGTAATACAAAATTAGTCCTCGAAAACAAACTGGCCATATTAAACACTTTTTTTAAGAAAAAAACAAATCGAAGATAGATTTGGCGATCACCATGCGGAAAATTCAAAAATGAAATCGACTACATCCTCTCAAATCATCCAGCCTGGTTTCAAAACATAGAAATATTGAACCTCAATTTCCCTTCAGACCATAGAGCGGTAAGAGCAACAATAACTTTGAAAAAACCAAAGAAGACTAGAACTGGATACACATTACACAAACTCCCCAAACTCTACATTGAAACATGAAGAAGAAAAAAACAAATACATAGAGCTAATCTCATTTCAGTTATCGGAACTATTAACAGGACAAGAAAATACTTCAGTACAAGAATATTACGATAAAATAGCAAAAACTATCACTACTAGCCTCCAGGGTGCAAGATTAGCAATTAAGGGCTCAATCAGACCCCATAAAATCTTATCGAATCGCACGCTGGCACTTATGGAAAGAAGGCAAGAAATACAACATATACAAAATAAAACTAGACAAATTAAAAATGAATTATCAGCGCTATACAAGCTAACAAATAAGTATATCAAATATGATTACGCCAATTATAGGGCAAAAACTATAGAACAACACCTAACAAAAGCAGGAAGCTTAAAAAAAGCTTTTAAGGAATTACGCACAAATAAATCATGTATAGACGGACTGAAACTAGCAGGCAAAAGACACAACGATCGCAAAGATATAGTAAATATAGCTACAGGGTTCTACAAATCTCTTTACAGTGCCCAAAAAAACGTAAGCACAGCCACTTGCAACGCAACGTGTACCGACGCAACCACAAAGAGATGTGTAACAAAAATCTCCGAAGAAGAAGTTTCAAACGCCATAAAAAAGTTAAAAACAGATAAAAGCCCTGGTCCAGACGCCATCACGAACGAAGCCTTAAAATTAGCTCAAACTCTACTGACGATGCCAATATCATACCTATTTAATCGCATATTGGAAACAGCCGACACACCAATACAATGGTCACAATCAAATATCATTTTGATCTATAAAAAAGGAGACCCAAACGACATCGCAAATTATAGACCGATAAGCCTACTTCCATCCTTATATAAACTATTCTCCAGCATCTTAAACCAAAGAATAAGTATCACTTTAGAAACCAATCAACCAAAAGAGCAGGCGGGATTTCGTAAAGGTTTCTGTACAATAGACCATATACACACGTTAGAATTGATAATCGAAAAATATCAAGAACGGCAGAGACCCCTCTATATAGCCTATATAGACTACAAAAAAGCTTTCGACACTGTATCCCACTCAAGCATCTGGCAATCGTTGGAAGAACAAGGAGTCGAAGAAGAATATATACGCGTTATCAGAAGCATCTATAAGAACAATACAGGAAGAATAAAACTAGAAACAATTGGTCCCCCGTTTACTATTCAACGGGGAGTGAGACAAGGCGACCCACTGTCTTCTAAATTATTTATCTCAATATTGGAATCAACTTTAAGCAAATTGGACTGGCAACATTTTGGTTTGAACATTAATGGTAAATATATAAGTCACTTACGCTTCGCAGACGACTTAGTTCTCCTGTCAGAGTCCAGCATACAGGTTCAAATCATGATCGATTCGCTAAATGTAGTAAGTAATCAAGTGGGCTTAGAAATGAATCTCTCGAAGACAATGATAATGACGAACACAGAAAAAAGGAAAATATTGGTCGACAACGAAATTCTTCCATATACAGAATACTACACTTATCTTGGCAAACAAATAGGATTTGATAGACAAGCAAACTACTTAGAAATAGAACGTAGAATACAATACACTTGGAACAAATACTGGAGTCTAAGAGAAATATTTAAGAGCACTTTACCAATAAACATCAAAACAAGAGTGATAACAGCATGCCTATTACCTTGCCTAACATACGCATGCCAATCATGGAAGTTCACTGCCAAGATAAAAAACAAAATAATTTCATGCCAAAGGGGAATAGAGCGCAGCATGCTCAACATAAAAAAAATCCAAAAAATAAAACACACTAAAATACGCAGAGCCACAAAAGCTACTGATGCTCTATCTTTTGCCCGAAAACAAAAGTGGAAGTGGGCGGGGCACGTAGCGCGATTACAGGACGACAGATGGACCAAAAGAGTTACATCATGGAAGGGTCCTAAAGGTACACGCCGAAAAGGAAGACCCCTCACGAGATGGGAAGACGACATCATTGGGACAGCTGGTTCCTCCTGGCCACAAATAGCCCAAGATAGAGAGCAAGGGAATCTTTTGGAGGAGGCCTATACCCGTCTAGGGGT
Source organism: Epiblema foenella (assembly GCA_963556455.1). NCBI lineage: Eukaryota > Metazoa > Arthropoda > Insecta > Lepidoptera > Tortricidae > Epiblema > Epiblema foenella. The sequence goes on along the minus strand of OY747107.1, from coordinate 12,681,313 downwards.
TCATGCAGATTCTGATAGTAATATGTAGCTTAGATCTTAAGATTTAGAGAAAAATACATAAATTAAAGTAATATTAATAAAAAAATAAAACCAGTAATAAGAACGAAGTAGTGTAAATATAATTCTCTGTACATGTAGTTTGCATGAAATAAAGGCTTTTTTATTTTATTCATTTAATACAAAATTAGTGGGTTGATTTTTTGACTATGTTACATACAGTTAGATTTCATTACTAGTGGTCGTTGGTAATAAATTATAATTATGTCACGTACAAGAATTGTCGCAGTATTTTAGGTATATAGTTATTATGCAAAGTACGGATTTTTGAACCTCGACCTTTGTCAAAGTTTCCTTTGCTCGAAGGTATTATTTTCAATATATTGCTACTAGGGAATGCTAACCGGTTAACCGGTAAATGTGCTAATATTACCACCGGTAAATAACCTGTAATTTTAAACCAAAACCGGGAATGAACGAAACATGGATTAGTAAACAAAAATTCTACATGCTATTTAATTAATATATTTCTAGTATCCGTAATTCCGTACGTAACCCTTATACTCGTAGTTACGTTTTTTGGCCTACTCACACTATACTGTTATCGGAATTGTAATCCATATGTTGTGACAAATTAAAGGTCGTTATTTTTTATTTAATAGTATTAGTAAATCTTCGGTCGCTAGCTAATCCCTAATCCCATTTCATCTCTTGTGTGCCTTATTTAGAGCACAGTGTCACCTGTTTAGTCTGCTACTTGCTAAGCGCAAAGACACTTGTTATCTGTTGTGCGTTTGCCAGTGAGTGAAATAGGTGAAAAGATTGAGTAAAGGCATCTTCATTTTTACTGCAGTCTGCCCTGTTTTGAGCTAATCCCATTCAGGATTTCCCCGCCGAGTGCCAAATGTTGCACCAACGTGCTGGTGGTCTACCAACGGATCTGTGTCCTAACTTTGGCCACCACTCTGTGACCGCTTTTGACCACATGCCGTCATCTTGTCTTGCCAAGTGTCCCTCCTATCTCCAATTAAGTTGGGCTATCCTTATACCAACGTTCGAAACCTTGGTCCTGCGTTTTGCACCTAATTTCCGCATTCGGCATGTGATCAAGGAGAGCGATACATAACATGGCGCATTCCATGGCTCTGTGTACTTTTATTTGGTGCATATTTGCCTTTGTGAGCGCTCATGTTTCCTATCCGTATGTTAGGTCAGCCAGAATAAATTTATCAAAGACTTTGGTTATAAGGCATTGGGGAAGGTTTGCCCTAAAAACCAGGTCTTGTTTATTAAAAGCAGTCCACCCGAGCTGGATACGTCGTTTTGCCCTCTTTTGCTTGACCTGCTAAGTTAAAGGATAAACAGTGTCCAAGGTAAACGTAGTCCTGTACTATCTCCACAGTGTCTGTGCCAACATGAATATATGGTACATTTACTTGGAAGTTCCCCATGATTTTGGTTTTGGACATGTTTATGCTAAGGCCCGCTATCAAAGATGCTGCGTAGAGGTATTGTAGGAATCTTTAAAGATCTGCGACGTTCTCAGCAAAGATGATAAAATCAAAACGCAGATGCGACATCCACGAACCATATGCGTTGACTACTTTTCCATCCCACTTAAGCATATTTAAAATATCTTCAAGGAGATTAGTACGTAAATAGCTTCGGTGACGTGGTATCCCCCTAGCGCACGCCTCGGCTACGAGGTATGGGGCTGGTTAGTTCGTGCATGCGCACCTGCATCGTGGCTGACCTCTACAGCTCCCTGGGTATTTTGACATAGAGTAAGTTTCCGGAGTATCCATTTTCGACCCGCAACGACGTACGTAGTTACTGTAGTGAGTCGAACACGGCCCTGTGTTCGACACTGCCGAAAGCCTTTTATAATCGACGAAGGCGAACCATAAGGGCTGGCTATACTCTCTACTTTTCTCCATCAGATGCTTAATGGTGTGGATGTGGTCGGTAGTGAAATTACCGCTCCAAAAACCGGCTTGTTCTACAGGTCTCTCCGCACAAACTTGGAACCCCTTTTTACCCCATTATGGGAACAATTTAGAAAAACGCTGAAACATGTTTTGTTGTATTTAAACAGAGAGTCTGTATACGAGTTTTAAATCTCGCACTTCAAAAAAGATTTGCTCCCCGTACGAACTTGTAACCCCCTTTTCACCCCTTTAGGGGAGCAATTTCAAAAACGATGAAGTATGTTTTGTTGTATTTAAACAGAGAGTCTATTTACGAAGTTTGAAATCTCTCACTTAAAAAAGGATTTGCTCCGCGTGCAAACTTGGAACCCCCTTATCAACAATTTAGAGGACCAATTTCAAAAAACGCTGATATAAGTTTTGTTGTATTTAAACAGAGAGTCTATATACGAAGTCTTAAATCCCTCACTTAAAAAAAGATTTGCTCCTTTACAAACTTGGAACCCTCTTGTCACCCCTTTATAGGGATGGGATACCTTTGGATAGAGGTCGACTTTCCTTGCAGTCAACCTTTCCTTTCCTCTCTGATTCTTGAAAAATCCTCGCGTCGCTTAAATCTTAATTCTTTCGCGTTAAAATCTCAGTGTACCTGTGATATCGATTTACTCAGACAAACAAACTTCGCCATTTATATAAATTACCATTGGTATAAATCCGGAATCCTATGAGGTCACGATCGCAGTGCGGCAGGCGTGTAACAAAAGGGTGTCGGTGCAAGGTAGTTCGCGTGACCACGAACCGAGTTCCTACTGGTTCATTTAAACTGGCAAACGTTCGTTTATATATTGAACATCTCGCTGGTGCAATTTTCCCTCAGTAGGTGCCGGTTTATATTACCTGTAACTACACACAACACAATCACATCAGCTTGCCCCGCAAAGCATATGATTGAATATTTTGTCTAGATTTAACCTAATTTAACTTTGTATAATAGCTCAGCACTATCAATGCAAAATAAAAAATACCTTTCCTATATTATACAAGGTAAACGTTGTCTGGAAGAGATAGCTTGTTCGAGATAAGACCGTCTATTGGCTACCATTGTTAATATGTAATTTAATTTCTGTTTTTCTTTTATGTACTCTTTTTGGTGAGCAACGAAGAACATTTGTAGGGTTTGACTGTGGAGAAAAATAGATTTCCAATATAAGAGATCAACTTGCCAGGGCATTCAGCGGAGTCACGGCGCAATTTTATTAGTCCACTGAAGTAGTCCACGCCTCACACGACTAGCCTAAGCCATTGTTTATCATTCACCTTCACAGGTTTCCGCTTTCAGCGTCAATTTAGCAATCTGGTAATGTTATTTAAATGTCAGGGAACTAGGATATATAGAAACTACAGTATTGTGTTATAGAGACTTTTCAATCAGATGGGGAATGCCAAGGAAAATTTTTCTTGTGACCTATTTTTCAAACATTCGTAATATTTTTTTTATAGAATTCTTACAAGGATTATTACCCACTTTATTAATCAATTAGTGTTAACTTTTTATCTTGACGCTTAGAGACCTTATACACGTCTAAAAAATCTGGATTGTTATTAGTTTCTTAGTCTTATTTTAGACACGTAACACTACATCTAATTAATGATCTATTGTATTATTTTTAATTTTTATACATAGATTATGACTTGTAAACGTGCCCTTGAGGCCTATTTGCAGAATAAATGTTTTGATTTTAATTATATAGATTTTTTTATTAGAATGATGAGCGTGGGCGCAGTGGAAGCGTGCTGGGCCATATCATATAAATATCGTGTAAACGGATAATACATTATTTAATAAACATTGTATAAAATAGGCGTTTTACAAAAACTTAAATTTGTACAGAACCCACGGCGCGCGCCTCTGACTTTAATGACATTAAAGTCTTAGTTAACTACAAAGTAAGCTTTCAAAAATTTTACATTCATTAACTAAGAACAATCAAAAATGTACCCGAATGCCTGCGATAATTCGCAGCATATCACTTTACCGGGCATTAGTGAAGTTCTATTAGAGCGTTTCGCGAGTCCCTGGATCGCACAACACCGGGCGGCTATTGTTTATCATTCATTTTCACAGCTACCCAACTATTCATCCTTAGCTTCAACCAGCTATTAGACCTATGTAATTGGACGTAAATATCATTATTGTCTACAATTATCATTGAACTTAACGATCATCTTAACGTACCAACACGAATATCGACATGATCACAGAATAAGTACAAACGTACTAGGTAAATGAAATCGGGAGTATTAGTGTTATCTGTGAATTAACAATTTTCCTTAAAATTGTCAACCATGATTGTTAGATTAGACTATTTACTTAAATTCATAACATCGACTAAAATGTTTTAGGAATGATGTAGGTACGTAAAATAACCCCAGAAATAATTTTAACCGAAACGCAACCTTGTCATCGTGACGATAAATTTGATTCATGAAAATTGCATTAACCACGCACGACATGACCACCACAATAAGCGAAAGCTTAACTCGATTCACAGGCGATCGCACAAATTATTATCTGCTCCGAGTTAGCGTGTTACGCAAGACAATAAGCAAACATCTGGCCCGATATGCCTTACAATGGTGACCGTCGATCATATCTCAGATAGCGCACCAACTACGGCAAGCATGCTCAGCCGGCCACGAGACTTATCGAAAGTGAATAGTCGTGCTGCAAATATGTCGCACGGCATACTACGAGCTTATGCTCGCGTGACTAGTCTTTCGCGCAATCGAACATTAGAGACATATCTTAGCCATTTTCAATCGACCGATTTGACATTTGAAGCTACTTGATTAGAAATCTGTGGTAGTTGCCACACAACTACGACAACGCTGTAGGTGTCGTAGAACAAATTACAACTAGAGCAAAACAAAATATTATCTACAAGTAATAATACCTATTGTGACTACGTAGGTAAAATCGCGACAAATGCGCAAAATAGATTGCTTGATTGTGCAGTTTATACTTATACAATTATGTTATACTTTCAATTCAGGTGAGATATTGCAAAATCTATTTAATGTCATAACATGAACAACCAGATAAAATTCCAATAAAACTAATCATATCGCACCGGACAGGCGTGGCATGTAATGGTGCTAGGTGGTTAATAAATCTCCCCGAATGGATTTGTAGGTATCGGCCATAAATATCGAATCATGATCGCATTATTCGGCCCGAGACCTAAATCTTAGTGAAAAGTGTTCGGGCACAGGTTAAGCGCAATATTTACATTATCAATTGTATGTCATCGGCGTCGCTGGAGTCGGAGCGATGTTTTCACTCGCGCGCAGCGTGTTACCTTTCGAAAGCGTCGAATCATAAACAAAGCGACCTCTGAACTTAATAACAATGTGAAATGGGCGTGCGAAACGGGAGATGCACCAAGCGACTTGCTATAATTCTTTCCGAGCTCATCGAGCGTCTCCTATAGCTTTATGGCTCGGTGATGCGGTCCACGAGGCGAAATATCTTGTAGCCTGTCCGCGCCGATTACTAACCCAGATAATATTTAAACACGCTTTTATCATTTCTCACTTTACCGCTTCAATACTGACCTACATCTTTTTGTTTTACTAACATGGAAGTAAGAATGATTTCCGCTTTTATAGTTTCCTTTGCAGTCATTTCTGAACACAATAATGTATTTTGGTAAAGGTAGTGTTTCATATTTATATAATTTTATGATAATAATAAGACGAGGTCGACCAGTCATTTCTAATAACAAATATCTGATAAGGCACATTTCGTGATCCATCTGAGGTCAACTGAACAATTCGGTAGGTGGCATGGCATTCTAAAAGCCTTGTCGATACGTAGGTACTGTCTTAACATTTTAAGAGTATTAAATTTAATTACCTACACATATTTTTAAGGTAACTTCTAACCATAAGTCACACAGTCAGTATATACTAGTATTGAGTAACAGTTATTTTTGACTTCAATAGTAATAGCGATACTTCGTGAAGTGAATCATAAATATGAATAACGATCCAACTAGCAGTAGATCATAATCTACGAGCAACTTCTGTGTGGGTCACCGCGGCGACCCCGCTGTCACATGATGTGCCAGTACGCTTATTACGTGCACATTCAAATTAAAAAGATCAACCAACAGATTTCATTGACACAATTCAATCACAGTATAGTACAAAGTAAATGTTGATCTAATTTATAACAACACATAATTCGTTTTCCAACCCACAATCTCGATACACTTTGGACTCGGCAAAACGGCACAAATACGTGCGGCTATTGAGTAAGTTCGATGCTAGCGGCGCTCTCCTACCAAAGGGAAGATATTTGCTCACCGGGACACGATTTACTCGTTTGGTATTACCTGTATTGAGACAAAGCCATTATTTATAATTAACGTTAGTAAATAACGCTGTTACGAAACAACTGCCAAGTTAATAATTTCCTAAACTATGAATGCTTTGACTCTACCCTTTATTAAGTAAAGTGAAGGTCAAATCTAGGTAAAGAGCGACGGGTAGTGACATTACTGAACCGGGAACTCATCACATAGGTAACTTAAGAATCTCTCATTAGCTGACTAAGCTTTGGCAAGCTTGTTTAAGCTCTACGCTTACCATCCTGCACAGTTGTCGTATGGCATCATTATGATTGAAATAAAGTACCCATGTATAGTTTACTTTGTAAGATCGCAGATGCGCAGTATCCGATATTTGTTGTTAGATTATTGCGCACAGGAAACAATGCATTACACCAGAGGCATAGCGGAGGTGCGAAATCCTCACTTCATTAATTTGTTACTGGCGTTATAGATTGTGGGGTTCGCCGCTACCGCGTGCAACTTCTATAAGTTATTTATGACTGCGATACCAAATCCGACGCACACTGGCCGCGTGGCATTACTTGCCGCCCAAGCTTCGCTTCTCGCATAAAAATACTTTCATCGTATTCCATATGCGCGCGCTGAATAAATAACATTCAGCATCGGGAATACTTAGACAACAAAATAGTTAACCATAATCTACATTAGTGACTCAGACAATCGCCCAATAAACAATCTACAAATTGAAAATTAATTCGTAACCACAAATAATTTCGAATTAACAACATGCTTGTTTGTGTTAACATTGTTATCAAATAACACAACAGTTTCCCACAATACGAAAGTGTAATGGTAACAAAACGGTTTAAAAATCTAATAAACACGCATAGGTGCACCCTGTCGAGTTTGGTATAATTCGATAATTTACAAGAAGAGCTGGGTCGGGCGCCTTGGGCTTAATCAGATTCTCATGAAATTCGGCGGCAGACGGCGATCCTATCTCAGGCACGCTATCCATCATGCGGCGCTACTCACGCAACCAAACTTACTAATTATTTCCTCCCAGAGACAATTTGTCATCAATTGTAAAGCATCCGAGATAAGCATACGTTTATTTATTTTTTAATCTTTATTGCACAAAAAGAAATCTTAACCTACAAAAGGCGGAAATAAAGCTAACGTTCGAAAGATATTACATGTCCCTTACTACCACAAACAAGGGTTCCCTTTATTACATCACATTAATATTAAGTAATTTATTTACTTATATTCTGCAATTTAATTTAAATAACGTAACCTAAGTCAAATGTGCGCAAGCTAGCAATAAGTAGCAAGACGAGAACCTCAGCTTTTACAGATTAATAAATTCTATTCTAAGTGAAGTCGTTTATATTCGCATTTGCTTCTTCACGAAGTTGATCTTTTGGCCTATTTTGTGGCGGCGGTTTTATTTAGGCCACTACGGCCGTTCTTGCGGCGTATATACTGGCCAAGTGATGGATCTTAGATAAGCCGGTCATGTCAGTGAATTGATCGTCTATTCCTTCGTGCAGTCAGTCTAATCAAAAGAAGCTGTTCCTACCGGATTGTCTAAATAAACTTGCAGAGGAAAATCTAAACCACTGACAGCAGCATTGTGGTGGTTCGGCAGCGTTGGAAGCTTCGTATAAAAAAAACTAGTTCGTTATCTCAACCAGAAGACGACCTTCAACTTTACACGGCCTGAATACAAAATAGCATAATAACAAGAGACATTGGGAGGTAAACGCTGGACGCTTTCGTATGCAAAAAGCGTTACTAAGTGTTAGCCGACGCGGTTGTACGGGCCGAACATTAAACAAGCGGTTGCGAGCTAAAATAGAAATGGGTTGTTTGAGTAGGGTTCTTTCGCGAACGCAATTGTACTCGAACGTGTCTTGTTAGCGAATGCGCTATGCAAATGCCCTCAACAAAGAGTAAGTACAAAATCTGCATCGGTCGTACTGAAGCCGAAGCCGTCTTTGAGATAGAGAGGTATCGCCGTTCTCGTATTTCACGTGCTCGGAACGCTTACAACGGTTACCGCATTCATTGCAACTTCTCTCGAGAATTATAATGAGAAATATTATACAAAATAGTATAAAGTAACTTCACGTGATATAAACTCGTCAAAAATTTCGTGTCACCCTAAATTAAAAATCCACAGTAACAGGATTGAAAGGATACAAACGCGACTTACTAGAAATCTCGCGTATTGCAGCAAGATAAGCTGCCAAACATATGAGACCCGGCTTAAGCAATTTTGAGTTGAAATCCCTATGCAGTAGACGCAGTTTGTTGGACTTGATGTTTTTACATAAATTACTAATTCTTTTGATCTAGTTACACGAATTGGATTTAGAGTGCCACCGCGCCTGCCGCGATACCCATGTGCCCTGCTTAATGTACGTCGCTGCCGAACAAATCTTGGGGCTCATGCTCCTTTGCCTCGACTGTCTCGCCTGTACTACAAGCTCGCCAGTACACTACCGATGCTAGACGTCTTTCACGACAGTGAGTCCACATTTAGAAATAAGTTACTTTCTATTGACGACTTCAGTCAATTAGATTTCACTTAGTTTACCTAGTTTGTGAAGTTGTTTAATAAGTTGTAATATGTGTAGCTAAAGTTGAAAGCTCTCATTGTAAATGTGCATGCTGTGGTTGCCTGTAAGTGGGAGATTAACTGTAAATGATACTGTTTAGTCATAATAATGTGTACCGTAAACTGGGGTGACTTTAAGAAAAACGGGGCCACTTTGATAGATTTAGAACACTTACGAGTATATAATCATCACCAAGTATTTCTAGTTTGATTCAGTTTAGTAAATAGTTGGGATATTTACCAAGGTATTTTACTGACCTCATGTTAAGCAAATAAAAACTAAAACACAGCATTATAATTGGATTTTTAAATTCGCCCCTCATTTTGAAAGTAACCCCGGTTGACGGTATTGTATTAACCGTTGGCAATCCAAATAAACAAATGAATAAATAAATAACTGCAATAGGTTATTCTAAATATTTTAAATTAATTTTATTTACATGATTAGGGTTCCGTACCAAAACGTTAAAAAAGGAACCCTTATGGTTTCACTTTGTCTATCTGTCACATCGCTAAATATCTCAAGAACTACTTACTTATCCTATCGATTGGAAATTTGGAACAGTTATAAAGAAGGGTAACCTAGATGTATAGAACATGTTCTTTTAAAAAAAAAATCTGTAAAAATGGCAGATAAATAAGTGGTTCAAAATGTCATAGTGAATATGTCAAGTGGGGTGTCATATGAAAGATCTCGAGTTGCACATTCAAAAAAATATCCCCCCTATCTCCAAGTCTACCAAGGAAAAAATATAAAATAATTATATAACATTAATATCAATGTATATTATACAGGAAAAATATAACTATAGCTCTATCTAGTCTTTCTTTTTTTATCATCAAAATCATTTCCATACTAAGTTTGTAATTTAATCACTTTTGCATGTATTTTTGTGTTATACATTCCGACGCGATTATGCTGAAAGTACATTATTTCAAATAAAGAAAAAAAAATGAAATCGGTTAACGTGATAATGAATTATCTTTGAAAAACCACCATACATAGGCTATTATTCAGGGGCTCAAATTTGTAACAAAATTTGCCGATAGATGGCGCTTTACCAATGGCGTTCAATTCTACAGCATGTTGTTGAGATTTTCCTGAATAGGGTTGGAAGCGGTACACATCTGTGTATGGAACCCTCGGTGCGCAAGTCGGACTCGCACTTGTTCGGTTTTTATTCTTCGTAATACCCAACAGTATTAGCAATTTTCAGGATCCTATCATATAAAAATATCAATCTCCAAAAGTGACGATATTTGCGATATCTCGCTCCGTTAAGATTGTTTTTTTCATGGGTTTTTAAGAGTCCGATTTAAACCTGGAAACGTAAATTTTTATAGTGTTATTTTTGCAGGTTAGATGTAAAATTAAATAAAGATCATGACACGATTAAAAAAACTACAAGTTTGCACTATTTAAGGAAATATGACGGTATTTTACCGACCCGTATTCTTTGTCCGCGAGTGTATATTTATATCATTTATCCTTTGATAGGTAATAATTGTTGACCTACAAGTCTAAATTTTCTACATTTTACGACAATCAGTAATAAGGCGTAATTTACTATATTCGTAAGTTTATCCAGGTTGTACCGCAGGCCATAAAACTAGATTAGTATATAAGGGCAGATAGATAAGACGTAGGAGTGCAAGGACAAGCCGCATTCTTGATTATGTCTGCGACGCGACGAGCGCTAGGGCCTATCGTACTTATCTATAAAGCGTAGGACTTTTGATTACGATACTTATGTTTACTTAACATAAAAGTCCAGCAGGTTAATGGCGTAAGTTTTCGACGCGCATTAGAATATACTTATAATACGTCGTGTTTGAAAGCTAAATATGAAGTTACGCAATTACCCTGCTGGTGTTTATTCGATTATTCTTTTTCACCGTTGGATTTGTGGTAAATAATAATTAGCCCAATTAATGACAAAAAATGTGTCCATATAAAACTTAAGTTTAAAAACTGGTACCTATTATTACGTATATGTATAAAATTAAATCAAAGGAAGTTATATTTTGTGTTCGAACTGGCAAGTGATAAAATAACGATAAATAGGCCGCCATAAAACGAAATGACGCATAAATTAGCATTAAAATGCTTCTTTCTGTGGAACAGAAAAATACATGTCAAATATAGAAGTAACTATATACTTTCACACTGTAATTTATTTGTTTTAGCCTTTATTGTAATGCGATGTTGCTCAGTTGCTATTGCCAGTTCAGAATAATTAATTACTTAAACATTGAATTGGTTTGGTCACTGATTCGAATCAAGCAAATTACCTATGTACATCTGAATAGTAGAATTCGACTCTCATTTGGAAACAATTGGCTCAAATTGAGTGATTAAATAAAGTGTGTATTTTGAAACAGCAATCAGTCAATTCAGAACAAATAGTCATGTTAATTTAATAATTGTTTTTTTTATGAACTGTCCAAATCAATTTATCAAACTTTTCACACCAACCAATCGACAGTGCCTAATTATCGAAAGCAAATCATTATAGCCCTTGGCTTTAGTTGTAATGTACTGAATTTCAGTATAACCCGCCGGGTAATAATGACATTTCACTTCTCATAGTACTTATTGTTATGTCTTTATGCTACAGTTACACATGCTGATTACTAGAACGAAAGCATGCCACTATTGAGCAATTGCTACTTAGTAGTATGTGTGTCGTTGACACAACATTGCTAATAATGAGCATATTAACTACGAGTTTGCTCAAAAATCGACGCTCGTGCGATTTTTGGGCATGCTACGTGCAGCGCGGGTGGAAGGGGGCGTGGTATTAGCAAGATTAGCAAGTGTAGACGCTCTTGCTTAATGACCATGCTAGTAGTAAGCATGATAGTAGTATGCTCATCCCAAGCAAATGTATACAACTCAAAAGCATGCTCATCTTAAGCATACTAATGAGCATACGTTTTACGTGCTAATTTTGAGCATGAGGAGACCTTTACACACATTACACATACACACACACACACATACACACATTTACATTTTACATTTATTTAATTGTTATGTTGTTTGTGACTTTAGTGTTTTTTGTCTTTCGTGGCTTCTCGTGGTCCCAAAGGAAGATCAGCGCTAGCCAATGGCTATTTTCTGTATTTTGGTGTTATGTGATTTTGTACTGTGTATGTGCCACAAATAAATGTTTTTTCTTTCTTTCTTTTTCTTTCTTTAGTCTAATTTTGGGAAGTCCGCACGGCGACGGGGAGGCGCACGCTTCGGGGACAGCGGGCGAGCGCCGAAAACAAAAAGCGGCGCCGGCCGTCGGCTGCTGCCATTTTTAGTTATTAAGTACTGAATATTTAGATAGTCATTTTGGAGTTTTCTAAAAATTTTCAAAATCGTTGCAGTTTTTGAGAAAAGCACTATGTACAAATTGTACACATGCCTCGGCCTTAACTAGGGCTGGCCTTCCTTTCTTCGCGGCATTTGCAGTGATATGAATCAATAATATTTTTTGTGGACAATCTTACACAAATCCACCTACTCCTAAACTAAGCAAAGCTTGTACGCTAGGCGACGATATACATATGTACTAATATAGATAAATAAATCCTTAAATACATAGAAAACATCCAAAACTCAGGAGAAAATATTCGTGCTCATCACAAAAATAAATGCTCTGACCGGGATTCAGACCCGCGACTTCCAGCTTCCTAAAACAAAAGCCGTGTGTTACAAGACGCTGCATTGTACGGAGTAAAACCGCAGATTCTATAAAAATATAAGATAAAATTCAAATAAAATGTTAAGTCACGAAAGTGATTTCGCTTTGACTGATTAATTTGATTTTGTGTCTAGTAACCTTGGTTTTTTGTCTCGCTAGATGTGAGAAGTAGAGTATACATAAAACATTCGTTACGTTTAGGATTCAATATCGCGCCCGTGACATAAAACAGTGCTTTATCCCCTTGGCGTACAATCTACTGTTATTGGTACAACAATGTGATCATAGATTGGTTGTCTCAATGATCCCTCCGGAACTAGCCTCGATGCATTTTTAAACTTACAATCGTACACATATTTATATTATTACCGTAAAAAATGTAGTACATGGGTAAATAGAAGACATACATGACACATAAATAAATTAATGACAACTGTTTTCTTCATTTTTTGTGCCTCTGAGGGCGAATTCAGATCTGGTAGCGTTACTTACTATCAAGCATCTTATTTTCATGCCGCCGCCGTTGGTCTAAAGTTAACGGAGAATTTGTAGGTTTAATTAGATTGTTGGAAACATTTGCCCATAGTGACTCGAGTTATCCGAAACCACTATTACTAGGTTAAGTTCTTCGGCAAGAAGGCCATTATCCATTCAAGACGCAGTGCCTTTGCGGCGGGTATTGGCAAGGGCGACATCGACGGACAGGGGTCAATACAAACATGCGCTCATTATGCGTTGGACGTGAGCGGGCTCGCCGCCCGCCGCCCGCGCCGCCGGCAAACACGCCGCGACCCCACGTCGCCGCCCGTTACATACAATACACCAGCACGTCCGCACTCACAACCAGAAACACTAAATGTCACCTCAAACGTCCCTGTCAACCTCTCTTAAAAGGCAAATAGGTTGAGTTTCCAAACAAAAACCCGAATAAAATGGGTTCGAAATTAGTAAGTATTTTCACTCAAAGTCCACCGCTCGATATGACACCTTTTTTTCTAATGCTCTGCTGATACTCAAACACAATAGACAATGGATTGAATAGATTAAATTTGTTTTACTATTTTATACAGACTGCTGATAAAACAGCTACTTTCACTCCCTGTACCCCATCACGAAGTGACCTGCAATATAATCATATAAATATGACTATAATAATGCAGCAGATGTTCGACATTACGATGGAGCATTGAAGCAGCGCTAAACGACATTCGTAAATCGCTGATTAAGACGATACACATTCTGAGTGCACAAAACGGCCGCCAATAGTGAACGGCGTCATAAATTTCATAATTAATTTTATTATCGAAGCCATAGCTTGCACGTCGACTTAAAAAGAGATTTGCGAGCTAAAGCCACCGCCGTTGAGCGGGTTATCATTAAATGTTCACGATACTTTGCTCGCGCTCCGATTTTATAACGTCTCTTAATGCGCTGTAATTGTATGTGAATAAAAGATGGGCGTCTGAAAAGGTTCGCCGCTGGGTCCGAGGTTCGCCACGCCAAAACTCATCATTGTAATAGAGTTGTCTTCGTTGGTCGCTGCTCGGTTATAAAAGCTAACTTTTTCAAAGCGAAGTAAATGAGAATCTAACTTAGCGGAAAACGGTTGGCGGGGCTCTACTCCGTTGTGAAAGCAGTAATGGAGAGAAAAATATTTTTTGCGTTACTCGCCCGGTGCCGTGATGGTCCTTGCGGCAGCGCCTTATTTAGACTTTGATGCGGAATGGCAATGAGCTTAACGAAACTTTGTGCCTGCAAAGGTCAAAGATTCAAAGAAAATTATGGTACGCGTTTACTTCCGCAATCAAAAACAAATTGAAGTAGGCACGGGAGCGAAAAAATGTTCCTGAAAGTAGTCTTTGAAGGGGTGCTTTGAAGAGTAACCGCCACACTTATTAAAATAGGCTAACATTTACAATTTGGAATAGAAATATTGTTCTATTTACAGGAATCCTGAAAAATATGTAGTAGTTTTGCAGATAAGGAAGCGTTAAATTAATTTAGACAAACCCAATAGGCGTTTCATTGTGAGTTCGCCGGTGTGGAGACCTCTGACTTCGTTAACACCATAAACGATGACAACATTGTATCCACGAATGGTATATCAGGAAAAACGTGACTTTCTTTGTCCAATTATTTCAACTTATCGCATGAAGTAGCAGTCCCGAGCATGTGGCCATAATGATAGCAAGTAGGTAACCTTTAGAGGGCCTCTTAATGCTGAGTTACCAAGTGCTACTTTTTTACTACACAACCAGTATAAATTAAGTATCGGCTCGAGCTCCATAGTTTACAAGTGGAAATCATTATGGGTATTCAAATAGGTACGCATACATTGAGTGTATCTGTGCAAAAACGTACAATCTTGAGTAGATAGGATAACAAGATAACAAGCGCAGAGCGGCCGACTGAGACGGATAAAAACAAGATGGAGCCTACGGTTGGACGTGTACCTTGTTTACTTAAACGAGACCTACGTTAAGTGCCTCCGGACTATCGACTGTGCACTGCGCATCGCATGGAGATTCCGGTCTAGAACACTATTGCTCAAATTTAAACGATATTATCTCAAGGGAGAACAACTGTAACTGGTTTCCTTGAAAAGTCAGTTACAACTATGAAAAATTGGTTATATATTAGGTATTCTAAACGCACAGATATAATAATATTGCGTATGCTACATAAATTTAATATAAGAGTTAGTATTCCTTTACGTAAACAATATTTCACGAAAATATCACATTTTCTCCATCTTTAAACCTACAATTGCTAAATGTGGCACTGGAATTGAATTTCATGACCTCTACTGCCTACCTCTTTCGGGAATACAGGCGTGAGTTTATGTATGAGTATTTTTTTTTTTTTTAATTATATACTAGCATTGTTATTCCAAATCAGCTAGTCTGAATATATCAACAACACAGGACGCTCGTGGAGTATTTGAATTAAAAACTCCAGGGATAAAGGCCCATCGCAAAACTGGTTCGAGGCTGCCTGTTCATAAAAGGATGTTTACGTCAAGAATGAAGTAGGTAGGTAACAAGACAAGTATGCACTAGTAACGCTCACTAGCAGCATATGTTATTGTTTAAAAAATTTTTTTTAGACTTGGCATGAACCGGAGGATTTCCTCCTTTTTATTATAATTTGACAAAATAAGCGAGATATCTTCCAAGATTGATTGATAAAAATCCGGCCAAACGCGAGTCGGACTCGCACACGAAGGGTTCCTTACCATTATCAATAAAAACGGCAGAAAAGTCACGTTTGTTGTATGGGAGCCCCCCTTAAATATTTATTTTATTCTGTTCTTTAGTATGTGTTGTTATGAGCATGGGAGCCCCCTTAAATATTAATTTTATTCTGTTCTTTAGTATGTGTTGTTAGCAGCTAAAAATTAATGAATGAATGAATGAATATTTTATTCACAAGAACATACAGTATACAACAGGTGTTACATAATAATATATTAACATTGCAGTTCCAGTCCAGTACATTCAGCCATTTTAGGCATGTGAAAATTAAGATCAACTTAATTAAGAAATATATCAGATGAGTAATAACGCAAGTCCATCCATGTCATAACAAATTCATGCATAAAAAGTCGTATTGAAATAATTGATATTAACAAAATCGAATTTAAGATAAAAGTCAATCAGGTTAAATTAAAGAACAAATTACGAATACAAAAGTCAAATTGATAATACTACATTAATTACTTATTTATAACAAATGTCAAAATGTGTGTCCCAAAAATTCATTTAAATTATAAAAACAGTTATCGCATAAAATCTTATAATTTTTTTTCTTAAATTCTTGACCCGGTAATGTCTTCATTGATGCCGGTAGTTTATTATAGATTTTTACGCACATGTTGTACGCGCTTTTATTCCTAAGTACGAGTCTGCTGTTTTGCGGTAGTGCTAGGCGATATTTTCTTTGTGGCCTAGTTGTTTCTTTATCAATGATGGTGAAAAGTTCTGAATTAGCTTGAACAAAATTGGCTACTTCGAAAATATAAAGGCAAGGTAGAGATAGTAAATTAAGCTTTATAATAGTGGTTTACAGCTTTCTCGACAATTAACGCCGCATAAGGTTCTTATGCATTTTTTTGAGCAATGAATGCGCGATGGGCGTCAACGGAATTTCCCCACATAATAATTCCGTATCTTAAGACTGACATTATATAGCCATGATAAGTAAGTAGGGCACTTTGTAAGGAAACGGTTTGTTTAAGGCGCCACAGCGCAATAATAAATTTATTTACTTTCTTACAGACTATTTCTACGTGTTCCTTCCAGTTGCAGTGTGTAACTAATGTCACGCCTAGAAAGACTGTACTTTTTACTTCTTCGATTTCGTCAGAGTTATGTTTAATTTTAAGTTGTTTAGGTTTAGGCTTAAACAAATACATCATATGTGAAAATTTCAACTGTCTGACTATCACGGTTCATGAGATACATACACGAGATACATCACCAGGCGGTGACAGACGGGCAGCGAAATCTTAGTAATAAGGTCCCGTTTTACACTTTGGGTACGGAACCCTAAAAACTCGTTTAACCTCAGATTGTATTGAATCTTTATTCCAATTTGGTAAAATCTAGACGACTAATTACATGTGTGTTTTAGTATATTCGTGTCATATCAAAAGAGTTAGACCACCACGTTTACAACAACAACTATATTTCAGGCCTAAGTAAATATATCTATATCTCTATATCTAATAATAATAATAATAATTAACTTGACCGGCCGTCCAGAGTGGAGTCGCAAGAGCTGATGCTCAAGGGTGGATGTGGTCACCTAAGTGGCGAGTTGGCTATATGTTTAAAGTCCAGTGCCACCTCTCCACCCCCAGCTCTCTGACCGGTGTTGCCCTTAAGGCCATTTTATAATGTCGCTATTTTATGGGGGCTCTCTAGCAGAGAGCGAGTCACCGCCTGCCGGAAATAAATATCTGAGACAGTTTTATTAGGCAGGCGTCCGTTGTCTCACGCAATAGCCCAGCCATTAATCTATCATTTTCACCCAATAACCCAGTTCATTTAGACTCCATCAACCAGAAATAGTCCCTGTACACCCTGGCGGATGTTGTCTCTGTGTGCGTCCCATGGACACGGGCAGGCATATGTACATATGTATATGCTCAAACGCATTCATTTTATGTAGTTTTAAACAAATCTCATAAGTTTCACGAGTACTAACTACATACATTTTGAATGACTTATGTAATGACTTATACTACATACTTTACATCCATGCGGTTTAGACTTTAGGTATAGATTTAGATTTTGAACGATACATTTGATCTTTTTAAATACTCAAATTACATTACCACTTTTGCTTTTATTTTGTTTAAAAGAAACTCTTTCGTTTTATATTTAAACATTCTAAATGTTTTACATTATTTTACAGTACGGTATCTCATTATAAATTTTGGGGACTAAATACTTCCTGCTTCGTCGTCCATAATAATTATTACCACAAACTGGCACCTCTAATATTTTTTTACTAATTTTTCTTGTTAATCTAGGTTGATTTATATATACTTTAAATTCATTTTTATTAAACTGCTCCAAAGCCCACAATAGCATAACCCCCTAATGAACCGGCAACATACGGCATTCCACGAATAATTCCTCATACTCACTTCTAGATCTATATGAACAAGAAAGCAATAAAAAATTGAGATACTTTAGAACGAATAGGTACAATCTATTTATACACATTTCTAATTATATTTTATTAGGGTTCCGTACCCGAAGGGTCAAAACGGAACCCTATTGCTGTCACTCACGCGTCCGTCCATCCGTCCGTCATCGGTCACAAAATTTTGCTCCGAAGAATTTTTTAACTTGCCATTGACCAATGAATTTGAAATTTGGTGATAATGTTCATTAGTACGTATATTTTACCATCAAATACTAATATATTGATAAATCAGTTTTTTTATTTGGACTATCCTTATTTTTTCTATAACAACCGACTAAATTTTGCGGTTGGTTCGGATTTCTGAATGTGCAGAGTTCGACGCGCACTTGGCCGGTTTTTTTCTTAGCTGCATGCAAGATGAATTCTTAGTGTATTTAATAACATTTGATTCAGCCTCTCCACTCTCCAGTTGCGTTATCCATACAGTGGTTATACAGGTCATTTCCGCTTAAACGATAGGATACGACTTAAGTGACAGTGCATTAAACCTATCCCTCAGAGTTAGCTGGAAGAGATCGCTTATAGGTATAAGTTCGCCTTTGTACTTTTATGTGACACGTAATATTGTTTTAAAAGAACGACGCGAATATAATATGACAACCTACATAACTAATTTTCCTAAAATTCCGTACCCGGAATAACGTATATTTTTGTTATTTTTACACTTCATGTCGGTACAAATAGGGCAAGAATGTATTCCAGTCAAGTCTCAAGTGCTTATCTATTGTTCACAGTATCAAGTAATCGTGTCATCACACACGTAGTCTGCCCACAGCCGCGCGTTTGATGGCGGAGATCGCTGTCAATGGCACACGGGGGTAGACGTCAATGCGAGTCTCGAGCGACTAGCGTTAATTGATAGTATTTTTTTTAGGATTGTTTTAAGTATGTATTAAGTTTTAGTAATACAAGAAAAAAGATAAAAATATTCACTTTACAATCTACCCTATACGCTACACACCTTTGGGTTCTGCCTTACTCTATAGGGATAAGGGTGTAAGTATCTATATATACCTATGTATGTGTATGGGTGTAAGTATGTAGCTACGTGTATGCTCAATTAGTTGCCAGCGGCTACGTCTACGTAAAACTCGTTCATCATCATCATCATCATTTCAGCCGATAGACGTCCACTGCTGAACATAGGCCTCCCCCAATGTGGGGGGGATTTACCATAGTCGCCACGCTTGGCAAGCGGGTTGGCGACCGCAGTTTGATGGTGGTAATGATCGAAGGATGCTGCTGCCCACCCTCCGATTTTCCCTAAACTCGAAACTCGTAAACGCGTAAGATAAAACTCGTTCATCGCAATAGAATTAGAATTAGGCGCTTACCTAATCATCGCTCTTCAGTACAAACTACTACCTCCTTAAGCGATGATTTCCGGTATAAATAGTACCAAATTTCATCTAAATCGGTTGATCGGTTTAAGCGTGAAGAGGTAACAGCCAGACAGACGTACTTTTTTATAATATTAGTATGTATGAATTGATAAAGACCAGTGCAAGTGTTTCGCGGTTAACTCGTAAGCTAGAATATGTTGATACCCGATCTCGCCAGTCTTCTCGTGGCTAAGCTAACCTATCACTCTAGACTAGTCTAGACGGTCGTAAAAGGTAATGTATTTTTCCTTATTTTACTTATCAGGCGGTCACTAACAAGTACCAATGATTTATATTAAGACACACGCCGCTTTTAGTATTACTTATTTATGTACTAAATTTAATCCAATGGAACAATTACGGCGTCTGTCCGTCTATCACAGGCAATGTTTTTGCCTGTGATAGACGGAGAGACACCGTAAAAACTGAAATTCATACTATCGATCATGCGATTATTGGATAGCATAAGGGTTCCGAACAGAAAAAAAGTCGGCATGATGGATGGTTAGGCAGCTTTCTAGTTTAAATTGCTTGTTTTCTCAGCAATTAAAAGTATTATTTACCAAAACCTTTTTTTATTCTCCTCTACACGATTATCCAACTCCTATGTTCAACCAATCATTTTCTTTGCGCAATGAAAAAGTGAAAATACTCTAGTATTTCAAAACTTTTATTGTTTCTCTAAACTTGTACCCAACAGTTAGAACCTTATCGTTCTCGGCTTGTGGCAATCAGATGCGCGCGTGAGAACTACAGCTTGTGTCGAGAAAAAGTACGTATGACTCAATATGGTGTGAACACGTCATTTTTGGTTTTATTGTGGCAGCTAACCGTTATTTCAACGAGACGGCAATTACCAGTAGCTCGCAATTACGAGTAGAAATAAAAGGCAAACTAATTAAGAGCCAACCGTCTCCATTTAGGCACAAACATGCACGTATTTTGGATAGATCAACACTAGTTATACATTTAATTGTTTTAATCAGCACGACATCGGCCATTAAGTTGTTTTAATAAAAATGTGAGAAGTAAATGTACGTGTAATTAAAAATGACAGTAAATACACTCAGGAGCTATTAAAACGGGTCAATTTGTAAAGAAACTCGATACTAAGTGTACCCGTTTTATTTGCTCTTGAACATAGTTAATCGTTTCGTTTTTATGGACGCAGTAGGTAAGTTACTCATAATGTGAACTGCCACTTCACAACCTTGAGGGGCACTATAACAAATACCAACAGATACCCATCAGGGAAGCGTTAAAACACTCGTCACACATTAACAATCCAAGACGTAATAGATTCGGCAAAGTGCCGTAATCAGCCCTTTAATAAGGAGGTGTTAGGGTGCAGCGTATTTATTACTTTAATGGAATATCAGCAATTAGGGTGTGAGATAGAATCGGTGGCGCTGACAAGGTGCAAACGAGAGTGGCTTGACCGGATGCAAGAGAAAAAAGTTAGAACAAGCCGACGTCTACGACGGTTCTGTACAATAAAACAGGCTGCAATTCTTGCTTCCATTACAGTTTGACAAGCGCATTTGCGATTTCCATTAGCTTGACTAGAGGCGTTTAACGAGATTTACTGATAGTGAAGGTGAAATATAAGTTAAGTGCAGTTCGTTAATGCTTTTTTACAGACAGAACCCTAATAAAACAATGCAACCGATGAATTACCATAGAAAATGAGCGGAACGGATGGATTAAGTGAAATACAATCAAACAAGGAGGCGCGAGCGTGCCGGGAATTCAAAATAAACTAGCATGCCGCCCTGCGGCGGCACACGCGGTTTTTCTTTATGGCCCAGCTTCCTGACATTAAATCATAATGCAGTTAAGATAACATTACCTTTACCTCCTTCCCTTAGCCGTCTACGTGTTTTATGTCAAACTAAAACGACGATTTTTTTAACACCAAATAAAATCTACAACTTAAAACTATTATGAAAAGTAAATCATGTAACACAAAATAAGAATATTTTTTTCACACCTGCTATTCAGAAAAGAGTTATTGTTGCCTTCGAATGAGGGATCAAAGTTGTACTTTTCTTCCCTCATTTGAGGGCAACAATGACTCTTTTTCTCATAGAAGGTGTGAAAAGCAGTATGTGACACTGTAGTAAAATCATTTGTAAGATATTTCATGTTTTTAGCAACGGGCCTCATAGACGGTGTGAAAAGCAGTATGTGTCACACGGTAGCAAAATTATTTTCGTCTTGGGCGGTAACACTTGAATCCCTCGCTACGCTCAAGATTCTACTTTAGAATCCCTCGCTACGCTCAGGATTCTATTGTAGAATCTTTCGCTTCACTCAGAATTCAATATACCGCCCTCGCCGTAAATATATCATTTTGCTCCCTTGAGACACAATCTACTATTTCCTCATAGAAGGTGTGAAAAGTAGTATGTGACACTCTGTAGTAAAATCATTTGTAAGATATTTCATATTTTTAGCAGCGGGCCTCATAGACGGTGTGAAAAGCAGTATGTGTCACACGGTAGCAAAATTATTTCCGTCATGGACGTAAACACTTGAATCCCTCGCTACGCTCAAGATTCTAATTTAGAATACCTCACTACGCTCAGGATTCTATTGTAGAATCTTTCGCTTCACTCAGAATTCAATATACCGCCCTAGCCTTAAATATATCATTTTGCTCCCTTGAGACACAAATAAATTATCATGTGTGTAAACTTCTTTTCCGTTAGCACTAGGTATAAGAAGTTCAAATATCAAATCTAAGTTTATTTATTTCCATACTTGTACTTGCTGCAACGTCTAATAATAATTGCACTTCAATTTCAAACAACCTTATATTACCAAAGATGATAAATCCCTAATCAAGGCGTAAAGAACAAGACAGCAGCGTTAACGGCTACCTGAAGGCGTCGGCCGCCGCGCCGTTCAACTAGCCTGACTCAGCAGCGGCGCACTCCGCTCCGACCGCGGCGCGTCGGACGCCATTACCGCGCAACTTATCATTAGGTCGCGCGCACTTCGCAGAACCAAAAACACCAGTCATTCCCAAACCAATTTTGATCAATTAACGAGCCGAGAGCAATTTGTAGGAACAGACGAAACCGTGTCGAGATGTCGATAACGTGTCCTTGTTAGTACAATTGTGGGTTTGACGGGAAAATTTATTGCAATAACAATGTCAGTGTAGGTATTTCATGTTTGTTGAAATTATGGATAATAAGATATAAATTGTTATGAGGAACTTTACTTGTGAATGGCTCGGCACATGTAACATAAGAACTACTTATGCTTCTAGTTTTCTTGTAGGTATTAACCTTTCTTCAAACATATGTACCTACACCAAACATAATCTTACAATATAGCTGCAAAGAACCGAAATCAAGTAAGAATCTACACAGTATATATTTATTGTTCAAATTCAATAACTAATTACGCTCTCGTAGTTAAAGTTAACACCAAACTTAAAATTTATTTGAATATCGCATCATAGCATTAAAACCTTCGTCTGGTTACAATTCTAGGCTACTTATATTAAACATACACGCGTAATAGCTTTTATAACTCTGAATTGATATCATTAATTTAATCCACAAAAAACATTAATAAAAGATAATGCATAACTTAAGTATCCAGTCAATAATGTGCTTCAAACATTCAAGTTGTTTTGAGTAGTCAATGCCGTCAATGACTATTAGATTGGAAATAAAAAATGAATCACACATTCGTTACGCCGTTTTAGAGAGAATTCAATTAAACAGATACCACTTTGCGGCACGGCTGGTTGAATGCGTACCTATTAGTTACAGT
This sequence comes from Epiblema foenella, assembly GCA_963556455.1. Classification (NCBI taxonomy): domain Eukaryota; kingdom Metazoa; phylum Arthropoda; class Insecta; order Lepidoptera; family Tortricidae; genus Epiblema; species Epiblema foenella. The sequence goes on along the minus strand of OY747107.1, from coordinate 12,657,829 downwards.
TACCGTGTTTCTAGATAATCGATCTTCTAAAAAATACACAACAATATAGCCTAATACATAATTAAATGCGTGAAGACGGTTATTCAGTTTTCGTGGAAATACTGAAATACCGCAATCGCACTACCTTGATTTTGTTAGTAGTTCGTACGTAATTCAAAATGGATGATGTTGACTAATTGAACTAGAGTATACTAAGCGCATACAGAAACTGTACAGCAAGAAACTCCACATAACTATTCGTGATGTGTTCAAGGTTGATCTGTGTAATTTGTTTCCTTAGATCCATGAAGTCAATGGACAGATCACAGAAGTCACAGAAGTGTAGATACCAGTGGCGGCGCGTCAAACATATTCTTAAAGAAACCGGAAATAATTTGCCTTTCTTATTCTTCATGAGCCGTAGTAAAAGAACTGGACTGGCTGAAAATTAGGCAAGCCGGTGGGAATCGAGTTGTATGGACGCTCCGCCACTGGTAGATACTACTGTACAGAAAACATTGAAATAAGATATAGCACCAAAACATTAATACTATTGAATATTATTATCGTTTGGTGGGTTGAAGTAAATTAAATAAATAAAATGGTTTTGAAAACTCGTTTCTGTATCCACATTAATAACATTAGTATTTAATGTCATAGCCAAATATATCTCTTGCCCGGCGGTTGTTGGTAGAAAATGCCTCAAGGCACTTCATTCTGCCGTTTATATTTATTATTATCTTGTAAAAAAACAATAAAATAAACTAAATGGGTCTCGAATTGCTCGTCCGATTCTCCAATGGCCTAGAATTGTGATGGCAGAACTTAGGATCCACAGAACTATAACGCCGTATCTATAGATTAATTCCATAGAGGCTATGACAGTACTTCTCCGAGGGCCTTTACCGCCGTTAATGTCAAGCCACAGTGCGCCGAATATTCCTTATTGTGCTGTCATAGTACGGACTGACAGTGCCGACATAATCCGCTATTCATTAAACATTCGTGCACACAATTACTCGAGGAACGTTGCCCGGATGATACTGCCGTCATGTTAATTTCTGGCAGTGGGAACAATTATTTAATTCGCCATCTTATCTGTTTCAATGATCAGGAATAGTGTCACTATTAATGTTAAGTAATAAAATTACGCTTTATTGGGTGTTCGAAGACAAATAATCGAATTAACATAAATAGCATTTTTTATTCGCCACAGCTCTCCACAGCCCTAGGTTAAAGGGCAGGAGAATAATATGCTGATGGAACAGTAATTATGCGATAATTAAAAGCCGATAGAAAACAAGTTGCAAGGACACCTCGCCCTTTATTATTAAAAAAATACTTGAATATATACATAAAATGGGCCGATAATCTAGATACCAACATGTAGGAAAAACGCTGCTATTTAACTGTAGCATTAGATAATTTATGAAGAGTCGACTGACTGATACCTACTCTAAGAATGATCGACGAACACATTATGTAGACTTTCGTTATGAGAAGCTTATTGTTAATTGCGAATAATGGAGCGTTTTAAAATTGATTTGGAAATCAATTTTAAAACGCTCCATTATTCGCAATTTTAATCTCGGATTCTAATTAATTCATGCGTGCGCGGGTCAACAACTAATGTCGTCGACCGGAGTAGAATTCAAGCATTCTATGTTCAAATCAGCGTCGACAGCGACAAGAAGATGATGAGAAATAGTACATTAAAGTGCGCGTTTAAAAGTATTCTCGTTAACGCAACGCAACACGCTGCTTAGTGATGTGGCTGGCAATTTAAAAGCGCGTTCTAGTTAATTGATAGGTGCGAAAGTGGATGGACGACGGGCGCAGGCTCCAAGCATTCAATTTGCCTTAAATCAGCGCACGTCCGACGCGCAATTAAAACGGGCCGAATGCACTGCGGGATATAATCTACGTCAACACTTCGCCAATATTCATCCAAATTCCAAATACCATCGCTGAGATGTGATGAAATAGTAAAGCGCGCTTTGCATGCAGTTTTCGAAAGTTTAGTGTAGTTTTGATTGAATGTGGTTAGAGCGAAGATATGTGGTCCTAACATTGACTTGGCAAAGAGGAACTCCGTTGGTAACTTATCTTTGGATTATCTGCTTCCATTGAGAATTGAAACGGCCAGCATTATTTTATTAATGTTTCAGAAGGGATTGAGGTGCTAGCGCATACTTATTTGTACTTGTTTATTTGTATCAAAATGATAGACAAGGAAGGAGATTTGTTGGCTTAGTGAAACGAAGGTCTCTGCTTCTGCTTCGACAATATGCTTTTGTATGTACGGATTTCCGTTTTTCCGCCTTTACAGGTCGCATTTCTGAACCGATTTTCGTGAAATTTTCAGAGCAGGTTCGATACCTATATAGTTTTTTTAAATTATAAAAACTTTTTTCTATAGTTTGTTCTCCTGCAGAGGTCGCATTTCGAAACCAATCTCGTGAAATTATGTGAGCACGTTCAGTAATTATATAGGATTTTTTGGTAGTCTATTTTTGAATTAAAAAAAATTTTACTCAACGTTTTGTTCTTCTATAGAGGTCGCATTCCTCAATTGATTCTCGTGAAATTTTGTGAGCAGGTTCGGTAATTATATGGATTTTTTTGTAGTCGGATTTTGGAATATTTGTTAACTTTTTTTTTCAATTGCCTACGTTTATTCAGGCGGATTTCGGTTTGTTCTCCTCTACAGGTCACATTTCTGTATCGATTCTCGTGAAATTTTGTGAGCAGGTTTGATAATTATATAGAATTTTGGTAGTCAGTTTTTGTAAATAAAAAAAATCACTCGCGATGTCTCCAGCTCACAGAGCCACTAGCACATAGTTAACACATCACGCGTTTAATTTTTATGGTGAATACCATGATATATACCTGAGGTAAAGTAATTTTTAAGAATTATGCGAAGACGTAAGAGAAGTGAGAAACCAATACACAAGTATTTATTTACACTTAATGGCACTTCAATAAAATATGTGTTACAGTTTCTGAATGAAATGCCCATGACATTAATACATAGATAGAAAAACAGATACCATGGAACTGCATACGGTATGTCCATTGAAGCTGATTAAACTTAGGTTGAGTTTATTTTATATCTACTTATCGATAAATCACACAATATGCAGAAGCAATACGTCTCAGCATTGGATCGGATAGAATCAACGGCTGGTGTTAATAACGGAGCAGTGATAACTTGAGACAATGGATGGAGTCGGAGACTTAGACAATTGGACGCGTCGCAGCGTCAAATGAGATCTCCCGCGAGCCAATCTCCCGGTTCAATTTGCTCTAAATCAGGGGCACGCGCGCACCCGACGGCTACGATGCAATGCAATTAAATAACTGCAAGTGTATTCTATTTATACATTCTATATAGATTTCTAATAGAAAAAAATTAACTTAGATCGAGAGCATCAGAAATGATCCTTCAATGCGCAAAATAATAGCAGATAATGCGTCTATGTATAAGTTGCTCTCCTATTCGGTACCGAATGCTACTACCGCTATGTCCACTTTCGCACCAGGAAGGGTAAGGGCCCGTCCCTTAGGTTAGGTTTTACAATGTTAGTTGATGGATATAATAATAACTATCGTATACCGTAAGACGATCTCAAACATGAAATCCTAACATATTATCAACGTGAAAGTTTGTGCGGATGAATGTACGTTTCTCTTAATGTCAAAAACGATTGGACGGATTCAGCTGAAATTTAGAATGGAGGTAGCTTATACTCTGGATTACTCATAGGCTACCTTTTGTCCTCGGGTAACACTGCGGGGTGCTGCATGTATTTATATTCATAATGGCATTGTACAGTGATATCACTATTTTTAATACGTGTGTAGGATCTGGACCAGTCAGCTATCTAGTCCATGGCAGAATAAACCGTTAAATCTTGAGCTGATTCACTGGGAGCGCTTCTTCAATGTACTTAGCACCACCATTAAGATAAATTCAAAAGGCGTTGGATGTGCTAGTCGGCCGGATTGTGGAATAACAATCGGAAAGCGAAGGAGGTACGAATAAACGGACAGCATAATGCTTTCCGCAGACAATAAGCCATAAAACCGTTAGTATACGTAGAATAAGTACGCGAGAAGGTATCTATTAGGAATTAAGTTTCGTAAAGCAATAGTTACATTAGTGACCGGCCGCCCACACTTCCTTCGCTAAGTGGAAACTTTCCTAGTATAATTATTTTCCATTGTTCGACTAACTAGTAGTCTCCAATTACGAAAACTACTAGTTTTTCGAAAGGAGTGACGTTCAGATACTTTGTATATATGTTATTATTTTGATTGTTGCTTCAATTCTAACCATATACTTAGGGCGATATCAAATCAAATAAATTACACATTGAATGTGTCTCATGCGAGTCCCCTGTTTTTTCATTTTATGTATAATACATGTTGGTAATGGCAAATATTATAATGCCAGAACCATTACGCATAACCGAGCATAACCATGATTTGCTTGATTCAAATGTTATCTGTGCAATGTTTCTATTGCGTTGCGGAATATTTGAACCATAGTTTTGATTAATTATTCACATATCATAACATGTATGAACCTGTTACAGACATTGTTTTAGAAAATATTTTTGCATGCCTAATTGGTAAGTTACACAGTGACTATGTATAGATCTATAATTTAACAACACTTTGTTTACTTGTAACATTTATAAATTATTATACATTGACTTTGCATTATTACCAATACTCATGAAGACTTGGTCCCACAGTAAATTATAGCGCATAGAAAAATAATAAGTGAAGAAAGAGACCTTTACAAATTCCCTGCAGACCACAAAACGCCGCTCTAAATGCATCTGGAGGGGAAGAAGTTGTGGTGGGGTAGTATTTAATTATCCCGAAGCGGAAACGCAAGGCGGGATCGGGTCGACCCCACCCGCAAACAAAATGGCTGCCGCCGTTACAATTACATGCTTTTATCAACGTGCGGAAGTCTCCACTCCAGAATCGAATTTCTCTGACATGGTACACAAGTTATACATAACCGTTTATTGTAAGCGCGCTGCAACATAAATTGACGGAAGGTCTTTTAAACAATTCAAAACCATAATTACTAGTGCAGAGATTATAGGAAAACATATTGTAGACCAAGTAAATATATGTTGCATATTTACGCTAAAAAGGATCTGCTATAGGTATCTCTCGTTTACAAAAAATCACAATTAATCACGTTGGGGCAGGGAGGGAGGGGGAGGGGGGAGGGGCGAGGAGACATCACGCATATTTTACTACTTCAGCAACAAAGCGAGAAAAAAACATTCTGCTCATGTAAACGTAAATCTGAACATCGCGCGTAGCAACACGCAGTGAAAGTACCTAGGCATCTAAATTGTGCTGCATTTTTGTAGTGTTTAATAAAATTAAAATGCACTATGTCTAATAATTAAAGTGGGAGACCTTTAAATATCAGCAGCTTTTTAATAAATACAAATTGAGTAAGCCTAATGTGGCTCAGACACAATAAATTGTGGTCAGACGCGAAACCAAAGCATGAAACAAAAAATATTGATGAGTCGACGTCGAGTGGCAGGACGAAAGCGACGTAGAGAGTATTAGTTTAGAAGAAAACCAGCCGGCCCCTTGGACCGCTGATTAAATAAGTCAAATAGTGGCCTAAAATACCTCGCTGTGTATAACCCCTAAGTGTGATATGTTGATCATTGCAGTAGAAGTGGAATTAATCGATTGCCGCGAGAGAGCCGAGATTGGAATTGAATAAAGCTCGTAATAAGTTTTATACGTTTTTCAAAAACCTAGCGTGGAAAACATTTTATAAGATGAGTTATGCTACCTACCATCGCCAACTATTTCATAACATTTCGTGGAAACACTTAGCATATAAAAATAACAGAAAAGTCGATTATTGAAATAACGTGTATCTGCAACAAGCATAAAGAATGTAAATTTCACTTCATTTACTTATACACTAACAAAGAAACGCGTGATCTCTGGTTTTCTAGTTACCTCACGTAGACCCAGCATATTAACGTAGCTCCACTTTAATATTCCAAAAGCCAACCAAATGAAGCTTTGCAAACGTAATGGGATGAGACATACCGTCGCGTGTAATTGGCTTTTGCAGTAACAAAACAAAACAGAAAAAATACAAAAGCTCTTGATGCGCTTAATCTTACCCAATTTTACCAACAAAATTGCAATTGAATTTTTAAAATTCATGCTATGAGAGATATGGTTAAGAAGACTCCGTCTTAAAAGACACGTAGGTGTCAATAAAAGCAACATTCTGTACAAATGTTAAATGCCTTTAAAATTATAGTATGCCAACACAAAAATGTCAGGAATTACGATGGATTCAATTTTTTTCATATTTACACTGTATCCACACGCATGTCAAGCACATAGCAATCGGCTCAATTAGATTAATTGCATAGACATTACAAGTACTTCATTCAAGCTCTTTTATGATGAAATAAACTGTTTTCAGGGCGACTAATTAAGATACAGTTGCCGGCAAACATCTTGAACCTGCGCAGTAGCCGATTTACTTAGAAATCAAGCTACTGCGCACTGAAGCTTAAGCTCAAGATGTTTGCCGGCAACTGTATGATAAGTGAAGTAGTGTGATTCATCATCATCATCCTAGCGTTATCCCGGTACAGCTGCATCCTGAAGGATGCTCGGGATCCGCTACCTAATCCCAAGAGTTGGCGTAGGCACTAGTTTTTACGGAAGCGACTGCCATCTGACCTTCCAACCCGAGGGAGAACCAGACCTTATTGGAATTAGGCTTGTCAAGTGAGTGGGCAACTTGACTGTTAGAAGTTCTCGAGCCGCCCGAAGGCCTCTAACTTGGCTTAACGACTGCTATCATAGACAGCAGCCGGGATCAACGGCTTAACGTGCCTTCCAAAGCACGGGAGCGCTCAGTTAATAACCACTCAAAGCGGTCACCCATCCAATAACTGACCTGGGCCGACGTTGCTTAACCTCGCATACCGCACGCAATACGAGGGCGCCTCAGGGCCACGAGCGCTCCGTAAGTAAAGTAGTGTAATTATTGAACCTAAATAAAGTTTGGAATGGTAATTACGTTTCAGATTGTTTATGATTTAACAAAAATGGTTTATTCTCACTGCGCGCAGTTATTCACAGACTCGCTGGTGCAACCTGACGGGCTCTTATTAAAACTTCAGCTCCTATCTCTCGCTGCCCGTTCACGCGGACTTGATGCTCGCTGCATAATAATGGAGATCCAGTATTGAAATCGAACTGTTATAGTATTTATGACTGCGAGGAGATGCTTTATGGGGATATCTTAGTTATTGAGCACTCTCTGAATCTACAGGCGTTGTCCTGACCAAATAAATTTGTGGTCGTTTCGTGATTTGTGAAAGGCTACTAAATCATACCTAATACACATTCATCTTCCAAATCGGGAGACGTTAAAATTCTTAAAATTCAGTACATACTTTTAATTTTTTTTTTGAGAGAGGTAGGGCACAGCAAAATGTCATCTTGCTCGAATTTGGAGCAGCCCAACTGGGGAAGTACCTCCGCCTTGCAGAAGACCACAGCCATAATAACATTATCTACTATACAAGTATGTAGTGTTGTGTTCCTGGAGATGAGCAAGGTTGCCAGAGCTCCGGAGGATGCACTGTGTTGAGAGCGAGGGACCTAAATTTGTCCCTTCTGTTGTCAACACAGTGCATCCTCAAATTTTATAAAGGGTCGGCAATGCGTACGTGACTCCTTTGGAGTTGCGGGCGTCTATAGGCTGCGGTGGCCGCTTACCATCAGATGGACCGTAAGCTTGTTTGCCACCGGCGTTGCGTAAAAAAAAGTTTTTATTTGAATTAAGTGCTTTTCAAAAAGCCAAATGGAAGAAGGACGGTTAAAAGTTCTCATGATGCGTTTACGAACGGCATTCGATTCATAACGATTCAATTCACGACATCAAATACATAAGGAGTGAAATTGGTATTTTTATACCTAATGGCAAACAGCCAATCATGATAAAAACTAGGTTAACCCGTAAAATTTTCGCCAGTTAAGTACTGTTCCAGCTTTGTATTGTACTTTTAAAAAGATGACTAATCTTAAGTAAGTTGGCGTGAATAATTGCGGTCGCCGGCGACCCGCCTGCTGCTGTGCCATTCACAACCCGCGTCCATTCACCTCTCGACTCCCTAGTATAGATTGGTCTTCTATTTTTGGCAGACAACGCCGACCGACCGGTCTGAAGGCAAGCGGTTACAGCCTATGGAGGCCTGAAGCTCCAAGAAAAACACATTCGTATTGCCAACTTACCAACAACCTCTACAGTCCTTTCTTGAAGCCCCCACACTGTAGACCCTCGGGGAAACTTCAGCAGAGACCTCGTGCCTTTAGAAGGTACTATCAAAGACTAGTTCTTTAGGATTACAATTTGGGTTTTTCGATTTTTGGTAAAGTTTCTTTCGGCGCTCGAGGTCACAAACTTGGATTATTCATTGGGCCAACATCATGAACGGGTCATTAAAATAAATAAATATTAGAGGACAATCTTACACAAATCGAACTAGCCCCACAGTAAGCTCAAGATGGCTTGTGTTATGGGTACTAGACGACGATATATTTAATAGATATAAATACTTAAATACATAGAAAACATCCAAGACTCAGAAACAAATATTCATGCTCATCACACAAATATTTGCCCTGACCGATATTCGAACCCAGGACCGTCAGCTTCACAGGCAGGTGCACTACCCACTAGGCTAAACCGGTCGTCAAACATACATTACACATACATCAGTCAGTTGTAAAAACAAAAGTTGTCCACTCGGTGGTCAATAGTTAACGGCTTATGTACATATAAGTTATGTTTTTATTTATAGTTATGGAAACACCGTTCATGCGGGTTACTAGACCAATCCAAAGTTAAGCTTTGTGGCCCTTAACTTTTGATATGTCCACCGAAAAGGCGCGAACCTAAACCTGACAATGACCCAAACAAGTCTGCCAAAAACTCAGAACTACCGGGTTTGCCGGAAGCTCTGACGTATAGAGTTACTAGTATACACACGACACGATTCATTTATTTGTTATTGCTATGAGACTACTAGTAATTCAGTCTCGTCGGTTTGAAACAGGTGTGCTGATTGGATTGACGGGCTATTTTCAACACGCGAAGCAGCTGCTTTGGTCAAAATATCACCATAATTTTTCCAATTAAGTTGAAAATACTGGGAATGCTAGTTGAACATCAATCGTTAATTAACTTATATGGTCTGTGAAAAGTTTTTGTTTAACTGGAAAGGGCATTGGTGAGAACAGTTTTTCTAAATGACCAAACACTGGAGTAATGCACCTCAAGTACTTACCTAAATTATTTTGTTTAAGTTGTACTGTACCTAACCATTTATCGAAATTCATGCATCATTTAAAATAAGATTATATTTAAAACAATAAAAAAATATTTCTCTTTTATTTTAAGTTATTTTATGAATTTACTTAAACATTTCATATTTACCAATTTTACCACACCTAGTTATTATTTTACTTATTTTATAAATTAGCATTGACATCTTGTACTGGATAAATGTCGATAAAATATTAATTTTATTGTTACTGTGTACATAAATTATTTTAAAAAAGCATATAGTTACTTATATTTTAGATACATTATTGAGTACCCTTACAGGGTGTCATGTACCTACCATACTTATCTTGTAACACCTTAATGTGTTATGAACATGACTACAATGCAATAAAGAATAATCGGCATAAGTAATTACATTAAACATTACATTTTCTTTTCCACAGCCACGAAGAATTTTCGCGCTCACATACACTTCTAGTCCAAACTTCGCCCAAGAAAACTGAAAATAAATTTTCTTGCTGTATCAATCCGGCTCAACCCTACCCCTGTATTTTCTTTAGCGCCCATACAAAAGACTTCAACGCGTGTTTATTACATATGCGTCATAGGTTTGCTTAGTTTTGTTTTTAGGGTTCCAAAGGGTAAAACAGGACCCTATTACTAAGACTCCACTGTCCGTCCATCTGTCTGTCTCTCCGTCTGTCACCAGGCTGTGTCTCATGAACCGTGATAGTTAGACAGTTGAAATTTTCATAGATGATGTATTTCTGTTGCCGCTATAACAACAAATACTAGAAAACAGAATAAAATAAATATTTAAGGGTGCTCCCATACAGCAAGCGAGGTTTTTTATAGATTTGTAGATACGGAACCCTTCGTGGGCGAGTCCGACTAGCACTTGCCCGGTTTTTTTCTTTTTTGAACGATTTATAACATAGACGTATATTTAAATGTCCTGTATTACTTAAATTTCTCAAAATGTAGGTACGTGAAAATCCCAAAAAAATTACTAATTACGAATAAGGACTTAAGGTCGGTTGCACCAACATACGATCCCAGGCCGGTCATCGTCAAATATGGCGCCGGCAGCTGTCATCCCATAGAAACTTGTCAAACTTTCCATACAATCAGATTTTAATAAAAAAATTAATAAATAAATAAACAAAAAATAAAATGAACATCGCTTACGATTACAGACGCTTTGGTGCAACCCACCCTAACACACGATTTTAGACCGATCAACGTTAAATACGGCGCCGGCAGCTGTCATCCCATAGAAACTTGTCAAACTTTACATACGGGCAGATTTTAACGAACACCGCTTCCAAAGCGATTCAGGCCATTTTCAACATCCTGCAATTTTGTGCTCGCTAAAGCTAGAACCCTGAATTTTCAGTAACATATAGGGCATAATATGACTTAGATACATTCTCAATAATATTCAATTTAAACTTGTAGTTTAAGACCTATTGCCCGTCAAAGTTCCTTGGTTTTGTCACTGACACACTGACTGACCCATCATCATAATTTTAAGGTACTTCTAGCAGACCCATGAGCTTCAAATTTCAAACATAATTTGTTTTTAGCCTATCAAGTCATAAAAAAACCTAAAAATATTACGATTTCAAACACGTTTAAGAAATATACATTTGTAATCCTATACAAATACATGCGATACAAAATTATACTTTTGTAGTTCCTGCATCTATGAAAAGTTTTTAGTTCTAGATGCATTCATAAATTTCTAAATACACATTTACCTACAACAAGAAGTGAGATCCCATAAAAAACATTCCATCTAAAAATAGGCCAAGACTCGAAATTCATCCACCGTAAAAAGTTGTGAAATATTACGTAGAGCCAAGTCAGGCATTGTTATTAATCTTTATTTGCTTACTATGTCTACATTTACATGGAATGTTTTTTATGGTATAAGTATTTATGGATAAGCTAAGATTAGATATTAACGTGCAAAAAGTGATTTCAAAGTGAGTGCACTACTCGCCATAAAAAAATATGTTTGGCAAAACTCATGATAAAAAAATATACCATACTTCATTTTGGTATATTTAAAAAAAATGTGCATAAAAGTCCTTAGCCCCAAATTGATTAAGTACGATTGTCTCGATGTTTAAAAAGAGTTATGGCACGGACCGGTCTCATTTTAAAACTGACCTAAAAGAGCATTTAATATCAATCTTAATTAATTCAAGTGCAAGACAAGTAAAAAATAGGGGTATTAAAGGGTGTATAAGATATTTAATTATGGTAGATTTCGATCTCAGTAGCCTGTTGCGTGACACGGTTTGAAGACCATTTACTACCCGGTCGCAATGTGTGCACCTCCCGGGTGTGCGACTAGGGCGTGCAATAGCATTGAAAACCGGTATTGGACCTCAATCCTTGGATCCCGGTATTTCGGGATCCCGGGACTTTTCACCTGAGAATACACATATAAGTAGAAAAATAATGTAGGACAGAATAATAACAAGTACTAACGAAATAATTATAAATATTCACCTCTCCTGTTGTTGCCTTTTTATAAATTATACGAATACATAAGACTTTCATATTTTTCTATTAATATTTAATGCAAAATCTTCAATACCGGTATTCCGATATTTTGGTAAAGGTCTGTTTCAATCCTGGTATTGAAACACCGTAAAAATCCGTTCGAGATCCCGGTGTTTCGGGATCTCGGGATCCCGGTTTGCATGTCCCATATGCGACGCCGGAACAGTAAGATAACTGAAAATTTGGCGAAACCAGACCTTATTGGAATTAGGCTTGTCAAGTGAGTGGGCAACTTGACCGTTAGAAGTTCTCAAGCCGCCCGACGGCCTCTAACTTGGCTTAACGACTGCTATCATAGACAGCAGCCGGGATCCACGGCTTAACGTGCCTTCCAAAGCATGGGAGCGCTCAGTTAATAACCAATCAAAGCGGTCACCCATCCAAGAACTGACCTCGGCCCAAGTTGCTTAACCTCGCATACCGCTGGGCCATGAGCGCTCACAAATACAAACATGCGAAATAAATGCGCCTATGGTGAACAGATTATTTTTTGGTCCTATTATTTAAGCAGTAACATTTGCTAACGAATATTATTTTATAATGGAAAGGTGCACAGATATTGTGACCGGGTAGCATGAGACGGTTTAAGGACCTTTTATAAAGCATTTTTCACTTTGGCGTACATGCTCGCACGAAAGTTACTGAGCGCGATTAAAACCTTTTTTTTTATTTAAAGAAACAATGCCTATTTAGGCTAAGGGTATGATTTTTTTTGCATTGAATCAACCGATTTTGATCACATGGAATAATCTACGAAAAAACATATAGATCATATAATATAATTTTATGTACAAAAAGAATGACATTAGACTTAAATTGTTATTTACACTTCAGTACCAATTTGTATGGCAACGCGGGCAGCGCCTCTGGTGGCAACCATTTTCTGCTATAAAAATTGAGACTAAACGAAAACGCGATCTATTGAGTTTTGTTTCGAAAAAACTTAAATTACAGGTACAGTTCATTTAAGATCAGTAGAGTATCATGACATGAGCGTTGCGACACATATGAAACATAAAATAATCTCTAAATAATTTGCTCCCATTAGCAACAAAACTCAAACTCAAAATCATTTATTCAAATAGGTCTTCAGATACCACTTTTACAAGTCAAAACTAATTCTGGACTTGGATTGGTTACATTTGGTTGTGGTACCAGGTGGTGACCAAGCAAAAGCTTCCAGACATCTTTGCTTCTATGTATTGGCTAATTGTATAATAAGCTTTCTTTTATAAAGTAGATTTTACATGACTCTTTGTCAGCCCAGTGATTTCTTTAGGGATTTTATTGTAAAACCGTACAGAGTTGCCTAAGAAAGATTTTTCATTTGTTTTAGATTATTACAGCTAAATAAACATAAAATAGCTGTACTTAAAATTAGGTTTATGTTTATTCCTAGTATTAAAGTTATGATTGTCACTATTTAATTTAAATTTATGTAAGTTTTTACGCACGTATATGATGTTTTCATACAAGGAAGGTTTTGCAATATAAATATTGTCTCGATGTCTGCAGCCGCACCCCACAATAAGATTCCTTATGACATTAGACTATGAAATATGCGAAGTAGACTAATCTCGCTGTACCTATGTCTGTAAGTTGTCTAATTTTATATACTGCATAAACTGCAGAGCTTAGTTTCCCCGACAGAACATTAATGTGAGTACCCCATTGTAACTTAGAGTCTATATTGATGCCAAGGAATAAAGTTGCATTGTCAATTTTAAGTCTTTCACCGTAAAGAACTATATTTGGTTCTACATTATATCTTGGATACTACATTATATCTTAATGGAAACTTCAAACATTTGGTCTTTTTCGCATTTAAAAACAGGTTGTTGGCTGCAAACCATTTGGAAATTGCGATTAGTGCATTATTTAAATGTATAAGAGCGCTATCTTTCCTATCTATTTTAAAAATTAGAGACGTATCATCCGCGAATAGTACGATATCTGCTAGGTTTTTAACCATGTAAGGCAAATCGTTGATGTATGCTAAAAAATAAGAAGGTACCTAAGATCGATCCCTGAGGAACTCCCATTTTCACCAAAGAATTGAAAGAAGAAACACCATTTATATTTACTTTCTGTTGCCTATCAGTCAAGTATGATTCCACCAGGTTCAGGGCATTTCCATGAATTCCGTAGACCTCCAACTTGCGTAGTAGCGTTCGAGATCCACAGAGTCGAATGCTTTGGACAGATCACAAAACACTGCAATAGCATCCTGAGCCCTCCCAAGCCTCGAGAATAAGACATAAAATGACAACCCGCATCAGTTGTTGGATCTACATTTAGTGAAACCACACTGATTTGGATGCAATATTTTGTTCATGTTACAATGAAACAGTAGTTTTACTTAACACAGGAAGAACAGAGATTGGTCTGTAGTTGGAGAGGTCTGCCCTATGTCCTGACTTAAAAATAGGAGTCATATTACTTAATTTCATTAGGTCCGGGGACATGTCTCTATCTATACACAAGTTGAACAAATCCGATAAGTAAGGAGCAATGATATTAATCAAAGAGTCTAGAACTTTTACGGATAAGCCCCAAAGATCTTCGGTAGTTTTAATATTTATTTTATTTAGTTTTGATTTTATGACGTCACTGATTGTGATATGCTTAAAAGAAAATTTTAGTATAATTTGTTGGAGATTTTCTATAAGGTGTGTTTCGGCCAACAAAGGGGAGGAATTTAATGACTTTATTGCATTCAAAGGCACGATAGTGAAAAAATCTACAAAAATATTAGCAATTTCTTCAGTGTCTGAAGTATATTGATTATTTATTAGTAATTTATGTTCTGAATCTCTAGATATATTTCTACCAGTCTCTATATGAATTGTTTTCCAAACGGCTTTAATTTTATTGTTAGCTTTGCTTATCTTTTCCCTGATAGTTATAGTTTTTGCTTGGATGCAGACCGCCTTAAATATTTTCGAATAAGACTTAACATGTTCATGAAAGGCTTTTTGAGTCAGTGTTAGATATATCATTATACAGTTGATACATATATATTATCCCTACTTTTCCTTATTCCTTTGGTCGCCCAATCACTAAAAGCTAGTTTCCCGTTTACATATAATTTATTTTTTGGACATATTACATTGAACTCCTTACTCATAATAGAAAGCATGCTTTCATAGTTAGTATTAGGGTCATCTTCAGTGAGATAAAGAATTCTACATTTCTCTTTAAAATCATAGGTTCATAAGATCTTCATATGAAGCGCTGGTTAACAACATTTACACATTCATGTAAGACTCATTCATATTCTTTTGTCGCAACTGCTTACCTGGAGACGGTAAAACAGCCATAAAGTCATATAGAATGCAAAATTACACCAAAAATACAAGATACCGTATTTACACATGAATCATAGAGTCGTAAGCAGCGTTTTACTGCATTTCCTAAGTGAGTATAGAAGCGAGTATATTATCCAGACGTTAAGGCTATACCGTCGCCAAAATTTTGTCTCGCACGCTCGCTATTTTTAGCTCGATATGCTGTGCCAGTGGCCCGAGCGCTAAAACTTGAAAAAATCGGCATAAAACAAGTTTTTTAAAAAAGTGACAGGCAAGTTAGTGTACAATGTTTTGAAATGAAGAGAGAAGCGAAACAATAGCGGTGATTTGGTAAATAAATTTCTCTAATCTATGCTTAATATGGATTTTGAGAAAAACCACGTTACTATTTATGGCCTTTAAGATATGAATAATTATATCATCACCATCATTTCAGCCGAAAGACGTCCACTGCTGAACATAGGCCTCCCCCAAGGCTCGCCATTTAGACCGGTCCTGTGCCGTTCGTTTCCACCGGATTCCCGCGACCTTCACCAGGTCATCACTCCACCTTGTCGGAGGCCTACCGACAGCTCGTCTTCCGGTGCGTGGACGCCACTCAAACAGTTTCTGGCCCCATCGACCGTCAGTCCTGCGAGCAATGTGCCCTGCCCACTGCCACTTAAGTCTCGCAATTTTGAAGGCTATAAAGTATAGGACTTATAGGAATAATTATATATTTAGTATTAAAGTTGTAATAGTTAATGCATAAAATGTTTACAAATCTATGTACACATTTCTAAGATAATTTACCATAATGAAAATGTGATGGGGTAAAAGGTTTAACCCATTTTAATTTAAAGGAAAAATGTAGATTTATGTGGCTCTTGTTAGCACAATATTTACATACTATTTTACTAACAATTATGTTTCAGACGTAAAATGAGTATTTTTACGATGGATTAGCCTTAATGCAACTAGACAACAATTATGAATACTTGCTTATTTTACGAGGCAAAATCAATAGGTATCAGTAGTTGGAAAACGGTACACTAGTTCCCGTCTGTTATAATGAAAACTGTAGTTGAGTAGTGATAATTACTAGGTAATAAATTTTTTAACGTGATTTATGCACAAGTGCATGGTTGATTGAGTTATTTCACAATGAGTTTTATTACTGAGGATATAAGGGTGTTGTAATAACAAAGGTGTATTGCATTCTAGGAATAAGACATGACATAATACGAGATGTTCACTGAGTAAGTAAATACAAAAGACCTATTTACAATGCATGTGCTCGAAAAGAACGATTCTAAGCACCCACGCTTTGTAGAAAGTAACACTTATCCTCTTTTTTACTCTTCAAATATTTTTAAAAAGACAATTTTGTTTATACAATTATACTACATAGGAACTATACTACGTTGGAACACAGCTGTGGCTGTTCTTACAGAGATATTCAATTGGCTAACTGGCTAAAATTTTTTGATGATTCCATTCGAACCAGTTTTTGGAGATGATCAAATGTTTGTATGAGTCCAACCACAATTAGAGCAACACAAAAGACGTAAACGAGAGGTAAATTACAGCATACCTGACGAGCACTGAAAACGCTCCATACTGATAGGCAGTGTTTGACGTCACAGTGCAATGGCCTCGGAATCCCGTTGTATGGAGAAACGATTAATTTGCCATTTTTGTAGTGAAATATTAAAAAAAAACCTTTTTGGGAATATTTAAGGTCCTATAATATTTTTATGACTGTGATTAATTTGTCTAATTTACTATTTATTGTGATAATTTCATCATTCATCTATATAACCAAACTATGATTTAAATATTAACGTGTGTCAAATACCCAATTGTTACTTTTAGTTTGACATTAGCCATGAGACCAAGTCAACCCAGTTTACAGTTAGCAAAACATGAAATATTTGGTCTAAATCTCTAAATGCATACTCTATTGACTTGATAAACATAGTGTAGTAAAGTTGTTATTGCAGTATAAGTGTGTTAGTTCACCGTTTCCAAGCAAGTAGCTCGATGTAGCCGTAATTTAATTTACTACTAAAGCCAGTGAATTGTCGCAGAGTATCATGTACCTACGGTAGAACGGACTTTCCATGCAGAATGCACAAAATAGTACCAATGAAGGCCAATAATATTATAGCACGAATTCTGACTTACCAATTTCAGTTTTATAAATCTTTTTTCACCAATAAGGCCATACCTGAAATAGAATTAATATATTGATCAGGATACCTGAAATAGAATTAATATACGTGCAGGGACGTAGGACGTTCAATTCACGATGAAGTGCGCCACTACTTTTCATTATGTATAATAAACCGTGTTTGAAAAGCATGAATAGAAGTAGGCGTTTCTTCGTGGATTGACCGAACACAACGATGATGGTCGTCATAAACTTATATCGAGTGCCTTTTACCATGGGACATTCAATGCGTGGATAGATTTTACACTTCATACTAAATTACTCTGTGCCTAAAACTTACTAAAATACCTTATGCAGACTAACGAAAGTAACTAATTCTTTGTTACCAGTTTAGAAATTCAAAGAGCATCAACGGGTCTGTGCAAAATCGGTTTCGTAGCCTTGGGTCGGGTGCTGCTGGTTTAGTTAGGCGTAGCGCCGGAGAACGCTTATACACTATTGTCTAGACACATTCGAGTGACTCAAGTGGAGCAGATTTGCATGCATCACAACACTAACGACGCCCAAACTTGCCTATGCACAAACAGGCTCAGGTTAAACTATTCTGTGTCTATGTCTGATCCTGAGTTTACAGAGGTAAGAACTGTTTCCAAAATTAGTAGTTTTTATTCATCGCGACAATTTCTGTTGGTTAAAGCACGATAATTTCCTATGACGATATTTCCAGGCCGACTGTTTAAATTTTGGGTTTTATTATGCATGCCACATGCTCAGATTCGAGACAAGAATCGAATAAATTACAAACTCCGGTCGAACATTAATCTCCATACAGATATCCTTAATTGACAATCCGTGTAATTACAATAATCTAATTGTTGATTTAAATCCAAAAAGGTAACAAATTTAAAAACGCAATTTAAGATTTATCAGTAAGTATGTGGCCCTCCTACGTTTTAAGTAGAAACAATAAATTCATCGACACTAATTGGTGGTTTTCTCCCATTTATCAGCTCATTACATCACGGTAGCGAGAATAAAATAAAATATGTGTGCGGAGCGGTCCGTACGCCGTGGGCAGATCATTCGCATGCGATAAGCGTCGGTCGGGCACATCGTAAATTCAAAGGGCAGGCTCGGCTGAACTACAGACCTGATTGTGTGCCTTAATCAGTGGATGCTTACTCGCAGCACTCGGCCAAGTTAGCCGGCCGTCACACGGCTCGCACTCGCCACTCGCACTCGCCACTCGCACTCGATACTCGGTACACTAGATAACGTTCTCTTTTTGCATCGTCTGCATATAAAAATATGATTAATAAGGAGAGCAATAAAACTTACGCATTCCTCGTTAGGCACAGGTTGGTTTTGATTTATTTGTCGAGATAACTAGCACGCAGTAAGTTCGTATTATGGTAGTACGAGGATGGAATGGAATATTGCATAAATGCAGAAATATGCATCGTGCAGAATATCTCCTGCATTAAAGATGACAAATTCTACATCTATAAAATATATTTAAAGTAGGAAGCCAAGGGTGCCTCTTTTACGTTAGAAAATATTTTTCTGGGTTTTAATACCTATTATTGATTCGATTTATTTATTTATTTATTCAATTGTAAAAGTCATGTACATTTCAGTAAAGATGTTACGAAGTAATAATAGTCAGGCCATGACGCCCCGTAAGGGCACACAATGATAACATGGTACGAGGTGGATGTCCGCGGGTAAGTTTGATGTGCCTAGGATTAAAAACTATTCCGGAGACAGGACACTTAAAAAACGCCTGCCATATATTCTCAACAGCTTACCCGAGGACGTCCGCCTCGTGAAAAATAAACGTATTTTTAAGAGAAAGTTAAAAAAAACACTTATTAGATACACTGCCATAGATTTACTTTTAAGTGAAGATGTTCATTGATTTTTAAGTTGTGATATTATTGATTTTTTATTTGTAAAGTCTTTCTGCAGACAAACTGTAATAACAGTTTTGCGGGGCTTTTGTTTATTTATAATTTTTGTGGTCAGCTTGATAATAATAATACTTAATAATACATTAAAGATAGAATTAAAAACTAAAATTGATATTAATAGCATTAAAATTACACTTTATCATGTCAAAATTACTTATTAGTCTTAAATTAATACAAATTTCAATTTCACAATTTATCATCATTTAAAAATTCGTAAATAGAATAATAACATTGCTCGATTCGTATTTTTTTATTTATTTTCAAATATAATGTCACGAGTTTCTTGTTTGATCGAATCTGGAATCTTGTTAGTAATAATAATACATTTATAATCCTTTTCTACACATGGCGAAACTCGTTTTCGGTAGTACTAGCTTATTTTTATATTGCATATTAGTTTTGTCATTTTCTTTCTTTGGCTTGAATAGATTCGAATTCTCACGGACAAAGAGTGCTACTTGCAAAATGTATAGAAACGGCAACGTTAAAAGTTTATATTTTACAAAATATGGACGACAACTTGTAGTGATACGTACATTGGCTAGTTCTGATGAAAAAAAAGACGTGTCATCAACAATTTTCAGCCAACTAGTTGAAAAGCGAAAGGAGAAATAAATCTAATGATTGCCCCAAATGTTATGAGTTGGTGTTGCTGATTGCGACAAAATTATATTTGAAAAGAATTTAGCTCAAACTTGCAGATTGCGCACTCCATATTTTTTCAGACATTTAACTGCAACTCAAAGTTTATCAATGCTAGCCAGCCAAAGCTACACATTTGAAAACGTAAATACAAAACAGAAGCCAAGCCCCGCATACACTAGTTAACGCCCCGGTAAACTTAATAATCACAGTCGTTACAGTACTTAATCGATATCGACGAACAGAAGCGTTTACGATTATCGATATTGAACACGTGCCTTCTACTACAAATATAACCTCCTAATTTCATTACAATGTTCAACTCCGTTACAAAATAAAAGGTCAGATTTACATAGCACGAGAAGGAATTTGAAAACAAACGGGCGAATACCATGGCGTCTCTTTGTAGCGGGCTATTCTGGGTACTATCGAAAGGAAACAAAATGGAACGTGATAGTCTAAGCGCACGAGTAAATGCCAAGCAGAACCAAACACAGTTTCATTTTCAACATGAGGTCACATATTCCCATACATTTTGCTACTTATGCTTTCGAGACTAAGATGTACCGTGTTATTATAACGATTACAGCATAAACCTCATGTAAGTACAATGCTTTACATAAGGTAGGTAATGTAAAGTTTACTTCCGTAGCAGAAATTCAGCAGCAAATTCAGTCATACGTTAAACGACTGCAATAAGAATAAATCTTATCAATATTCTATTAGCAGCAGTTGGATAACGATGTAATTTGGCGTGAAACTACGCGCAATGCCAATAATAGTTAAGAATAAAGTACGATCAGCTTTAAATTGGAACACAGACGTAAATTGCATCGACACGCATAAGCTTGACTAGTGTTGCAATTGAAATCCAGAATCTGGAGCAAACGTAATGGATATGTAAATTTTAGTGCTCGGACTAAGGGGCTTCAAGTAGGCAAAGACACAGGCAGTAGATCTTATTCGGAACTTAGACGCCCAATACAAATCATTTTCACTTTCCGTTTTCCAATCGTTGTGTGCAACAACAAAACGTAATATCCATAACCTAACACTTAAAGACCCTGTTAAATCAAAAGCAAACCGATGCAATCTCACACTTTCGTTTTCTCGTTACATAAATCGACCTAAGTAAGCCTAATGACCATCGTTCGACATATAATAATTATCGCATTGTAACCCAGCCGCTCAAAGGGTATATGACAAGGTAGACAATGTTATCGTTAAGTCAATCTATAGATCACGGTATCACGTTATTACGTAAGAGTTGCGCAAATGCTGGCGATATTTTAACGGCCATTAGCCGGTCCGCATAACACATAACCATGGCAATTAGTACTTAGTCCGGTGAGCGACAGCGTGCCTAACCCGATTATATCCAGCTTTATCGCAAGATCACTGTGCCGCTGTTTCACCAACAATACTCGGGAACGGATTCCTATGCCATGACAGACACCCAGAACAAACCAGATCAGCACACTGCACGACTCAGTACGCCTATTCAGCGTTTTACAACTAGTTGCGAAAGATTTTCTAATCCTAGTAACTAGGTACTGGAAACCGGTAATGAACATAGCTAAAATCATAACTCTTGTGAAACACGACACTAAAGTTACAGATTAAACAAACATAATGAAATTGTGATTGATATGTAAGACAATGTTGAACAACAGAGTATACGATTGAATAATAAGGTCCCTGAATCGTGTAAACACGCTTTCCCCAACATTTCATGTAACCCTCGTGTAGGCAAAATGGGATTAAAATTTTTCGACAGTCACCAGTCGACACGATGACGAGGACGTTTAGTCTCTGCTCTGACAGTGAAAAATTACAACTCCCAGGTCGAAGCGCGATCGTTCGATAGTTCCTAATGTATTGCTGTCAATACCATGTTTTGACGTGCAGAATCACTATCTGCGTGCGCAGACTCCACGTAGAATGTTCGCTTAGTCACCGAAAGTAATAGAAGCGTCACTCCACCGTCACTATTGCAATTTTAATTGCTTGTGAGCAATATCACATATTGCGAGGAATTCTAAAACCTTTGCATACGATGTTTATCAGTGATACTTGTTGTAGGCAGTGCCATAGAAAATGTTTAATAAATCGACTCTATAAAATCGTAGGAACTAATCCAACACAAATCTGACATGTTTAACAAATAAAGCAACATTTCTTTCACTGAACTTAAAATTCATTTTATTCATTTTATTTTATTTTCTTTATTGGGGAAAAAAACAGATACAGGCCGATGTAATAAATAGGACAAATCAGTATACGAGCCCCAATGCAAATGAGTACGTCTGGTAGGAAAAAAATGTACTAAACTAACGTTAACCTAAAAATTCTGGGGGACGAAGGTGTTTGGAAGAATTAGCAATATAAAAACAGTATAAGTTATAAATCGTATTTTATTTATTCAATGAAAAAAAAAACGAACTTTCCTTGGTAATAAAAAAAACATTGTTTCACCAATTGTACTAAAATGCAAAAAAGTTCGTCTTTAGTGTTACCGACGCAGATTAGAACGTCTACCACTTGGTGGCGTCTCCTTTTGCATCTAAAACGGCTTTAATTCTGAGCGGCATTGTATCTACCAGCTGTCGACACTCTTCCGGGGTTGTTTCATTCCAAACACAGGTAAGTTTCTCTTTAAGATCAGCTTTTGATCTGGACGGGTCCTTTCGCAACTTCTTCTTCATTTTCCACCACAACGTTTCTATGGGAGACAAGTCCGGGCTGCTGGATGGCCACGACATGGTAGGTATTTTTTTCTTTTTCAGCCACGCCATCGTTGCTTTAGCGGTATGGCATGAGGCACCATCTTGTTGAAAAGTATACGCATTTTTATACTTTAACTTACGTATAGACGGCAGCAAACTCTCTTGTAAGATGCTTTTGTATTTTTCGGCATTGACGGTTCCATCTATAAATTGCAGACAGCCGACACCCTGTGCCGACATGCAGCCCCAAATCATTAAGGAAGCTGGAAACTTTACCTTACGCTTAAGACAATCTTTTTGAAATGCCTCTCCTTTTTCGCGAATGACTTTACTTCGTTCATCGCCTACTGTGACTTCAAATTTAGATTCGTCACTCCATATAATTTTACGCCACTGATCGACGGTCCAATTTCTGTACTTTTTGGCGAATTTCAACCTGTTAGTTTTCTGCCGTTGTGTAAGTAACGGTTTCTCTTTAGCAGTGTAAAAACCGTAGCCCATCCTCTTCATCACTCTCTTGCAAGTATCCACTGAAATGTTTTTTTTAATTGCGTCACGCCATAGTACCGTAAGTTCTCCAGCTCTTGCACGACGATTTTTCTTGATGATCTTCCTCAGAATCCTGTTTTCTGCTTTAGTAGTAATTCGTGGGCGGCCGGATTTCTTTAAACAAGAAATTTTGTCGTGTTTTCGATGATGCTCGATGATAGTTTGGATTGTAGACCTTGGCATAGAAAGGTCCTTGGCAATTTGGTACGTAGATTTGCCTTTATTGTTACTGGAGATTATAATTTTCCGCACTTCTTCAGTCACTGGCTTACCTCGTGCCATCTCGATAGAAAAACGATTTGGAGTAATAAAAAATTAGGCTGAATTTGCCCTTTTATATAGTGGTTTGTCATTTTACATGACAGAGAATATTCCGTATTCAATTTGAAAATAATATTTTATATTACGAACCCTGGTAAACAGGTTTTATTTTAAATAGACGACCTATTTTGCCTTAAATATGAAGCAGACGTAATTATTTGCGTGTGAGATGTAATATTTATAATTAAATTATTTTAAAATAAATAACGAGATGTACACTTTGTACAACTCAAAACTAAGCTAGCTTTAGTGACATTGCGTCTAGTGTATTCCATTAATCATCAAAGTCGATTCGGGTAGAAATACTAGTTTTTGAAAAAAAATACGCATGCAGAATTGCGACTAGACGAGCTATTTTGCATTGGGGCTCGTAGATGAAGTATGTACAGTCTGTATCCTAAGACAATTCCCACTAGGATTTCACACATATTAGTTAAGATGACATTGTAAAACAAGTAAGTAATCCTTAATTAAATCTTGACAATATAAGATATACACTATTAACACACAGTACAGGAAATTACATCTTACAGGAGGAGAAATAACAACCACTACCAAAGATAGAAGTAGGTGCCAGTCGCACTCGTCCAACTGTAATGATTAGGAACACTCGGGCCGACTCGGATAGTTACGAAAATCAAGATCGAAAGACAATTATGTCGGCCATTTTATCGAGCTGCTTCTTTAAGTTGTAGAAATATGTTCATTGTTTACCAAACGGCAATGTCATGAACGTTCCGGTTACAAATCTCATTTAATAATTTACATACGCCTATAAGTAGGCAACATTCTTGGCGTTTAATGACTGGAAATTCTAGTTCAAACGACAGGAGAGTTTACGTAAAATCATTGAATAGACACATAAAACAAGCCGTTTGCGAGCCTAGCCGAGCCGCCCTACATGCAAATCAAGTCACGGTTCGACCTAAATTAGTGCTACTTCTAGCTGTGATTGACTCGTTGGCACACAGTCACTAGTCTCCGTGCTACATCCATCTGAGAACGGTACTGCTATTATGTTACAATGACTGCTAAACCCCGTGTTCTTGAAAAACACTACTATTATAAAGAGATTTAAGACCGACGTATAACACAAACATGCCATGTCGAGCAAAGGAAAATAACGTGACACGAATCAAACAAAATTTATTTCCTCATACACCTACGTACTAAATTATTCAGTCAAAAAATATATATATATTTGACTAGATATAAACAATTCGTAATTATTACATTTTTCAAATTAAATTCCAAAAGCATGAATCAGAAAAGTCAATAATTCTAAGGCATCGTTGTTTGGCAACAATGGCCCTTGCCATTGTCTGTTGCCTTCAACAGACATAATTGTGGGTTTAATTGTACTGTTCAATATTTAAACAAGCTATGGCCGTCAATACATATTAACACGTAGAAACAAGACGAAACATTTTTGTAAACCAGCTACAGTGCTTTACTGTACTGTATGCGATGACGTCGGGGCTCTAACGTAAATGCCAGCATTATGAAACCACAGCAGCCTTAAGCACGTAATCAACAACCAGGCCTCATAGACACCTGAGAGTTGACGTGACTCAAGCAGCCGGCTCTCAAGGCGGGAGTCTTGAGAAGCCACCCAGACTGGTGGCGTGTATTGTTAAATTGCTGCATTACGTTCCCCGAGAGCGCTTTATGTGTCACCGTACGCTCCAGTTTTGCGGACACGCCATCTTAGCCGTGGGAAGTCGTTACGGCCCGTAATTGCGGTCTATGACATCGAATATTCAGAATTAAGTTCATGCCTAAACAATGCGACAGTTTGTGATGCAACGTAGAGTTGTCGGTTATCACACTGCGTAATACGTGATAGTACAAAGGCACTGAGTCAACTCGGTAATTGTGAAAGCTATTGTTGTAAGATATGAGTGTTAAATCACAACTTTATAAGCATGATTAATGTCTGTCCGGTAACATTCCTCTCTTTAGCGACATTAATCTAGGTTAAGTTCTCAATAATTCAAGTTATTCCGCGACCAATCAGCCACACAGTCCATATTCAATCAGCGTCAGCGTTGTCGGGCGATACGTAGAAGTTGCGCGTGCGCAAATCAATTTGCTCGCGATCTCGATAGCGTGTGATAGTCAATCTCTAACGAGCTACCGACTGCCCAAGCCCAGGCACGTTTTATAATAAAGCTCGCGTTTAGAGTTAACATGCTTGAAAATGCTTTAAAGACACTTTATAATATAATAAAACAGCAGCGATTCAATTTGCAAACACCAATCACTTTCATTTCTCGCGTGAATAGTCCAGTTTGGTTTCGTGGAATAATCGTTATGAATTGTTTATTCAATTTGATTTGCTAATATCGGAATGTAATTGAATTGATACTGTACATTGTGGTTACATTATTTTACATCAATGCGGTAAAACGGGTAAGCATTCAGTGTCATGTTTATTCTTGTTCGCAAAATGTAAGTGAAAACGAGAGCGTTAGGGTACACACATGTGTAATCAAGCGAAGAAAATGCGTCGTCACGGTGAGTGTTCCGGACTAAAGTGTACCGGGGGAACTCGAGGAAAGCGATGATTCTTTTCAAGCGTAATCTGTTTACGGCTGAAATACAAAATTATCTTCCAAACATATGAAGTTTGCCAACAGGCAATCAATCATAGCGATTGAAGGGGCGCGGAAAGCCGCGAACGCCAAACCCGGCGAAAAAGACTGTTATGTATAAAAGCTTCGAGTAATACGGCACAAATCAATCATAGATTTTACGACGATCCATCACGAGTTTTCAATAAAAAATTGTGTTATTATAATTCAATATGTAGGCGCGGAGGGACTCTTATGTGGGTACTTAACATGATTGAGATGTGTTTTTCAACTTCTCATATACAGCTTGAAAGCTTTAAGTGAAATTGTCTTCTATATTGATCACATTCGCAAACCAATAATAACAATAAACTTGGTAGCCATGATTATTCAGTACACACCTGCACCAGTTCTCAGAAATAGTCGTGAAAAGCATGATATCTTGCTGATAGCGAAGCGTCACGCTGTGCTCATTCACGTCATCATCCCCCATGACGAAAACCTCGTTCCGATAATCGTCGCCGCAAACGGTCTATTAAGAGTTCCGATCAGCACCTCACTGGACTCTCTCTAAATGGCTGGGTCAAGGCTCAGATACAAAAGGTGCGTACTCCTAGTCACGGCGCGGATAGTCCGGAGGTTCCTATTTCTGTGGCCTTCTGTAGGTAGGCCCCAGTCTGCTGCCGCGAGCACCCCCTAACTTGTAATCTATAATTTCTCTCGTTCCGATAATCCTCGCCGCAAACGGTCTATTAAGAGTTCCGATCAGCACCTCAATGGACTCTCGCTAAATGGCTGGGTCAATGCTCAGATACAAAAGGTGCGTACTCCTGGTCACGGCGCGGATAGTCCGGAGGTTCCTATTTCTGTGATCTTCTGTAGGTAGGCCCCAGTCTGTTGCCGCGGGCACCCCTAACTTGTAATCTATAATTTCTCTCGTTCCGATAATCCTCGCCGCAAACGGTCTATTAAGAGTTCCGATCAGCACCTCAATCGACTCTCGCTAAATGGCTGGGTCAATGCTCAGATACAAAAGGTGCGTACTCCCAGTCACGGCGCGGATAGTCCGTAGGTTCCTATTTCTGTGGTCTTCTGTAGGTAGGCCCCTGTCTGCTGCCGCGGGCACACCTAACTTGTAATCTATAATATCTTTGTTTTTATTTATTTATCAAATTTCGCCAACAGATACAATACTATTGAACATAAAAAGAAAACATGTGGGATGAAAGCCATGTGACAAGAAGAGTATGAATGTGGATCAGGGCTCGGAACCGGTTTTTACTATTTTTGAAATATCTCTTAAAGTATTTCTCATATCTCCATTTTTATTGTATAATTTATTTTTGTTAACCTTCATCTATGATATAAATAATTTAAAGTACGAAATTGTATCGTAAAACGCAATTAACCGAAACTTTAACCGGTTAATTGTATGGAGACGAAACCGGTTTCCGAGCCCTGATGTGGATGGATGCAAGAAACGAGGTAGGCCAAAGAAAAGGTGGATGGAATGTGTGAGAGATGATATGAATAAGAAGGACGTGAATGAAGAGATGACGAATGACAGAGATGTATGGGAGAAAAAGACATGCTGCGCCGACCCCAAATAAATGGGAAAAAAGCAAGCGAATGATGATAATGATAATAAAAAGAAAACATGTTTGTATGTATAGACAGACTACTGACCCAATTACAGGCAAACACAACTTGCTTTAAAATAGCTCGCTTACATTTTGCCATAGTAAAGCGATTTAACCCAGCTATAGCCACCACACGTCTCAGAATGGAATTTTGAGGTAGTTAAAAAATAGATATTAATCTAAGTTTAGACATGAAAAAAAAAGTACACAGAATTAAAAAAAAAACTAATGGAAAACTACATTACAGTGACGTCTAAGAAGTATTTTAATTAATTACATATATGCGAACCTGCCTTGCACATGTATAAATATTGTTTTTATATCCATTTATAGAGGTGTTTAGTATGTCAATATTTGTTACCTTGAACGATTTATTGTGCTCTCTTGGACATAACACTATGAAAGCTAACATTCGTTCTAAAAGTAATGGTTGCAAAAGGTCTAATTTTTTTTACCCTTTATAAATTTATTGTAAAAACCTAATCTGAGATATAAAATAAATAAAGAGTAGATACCTAATAATCATTTTATACTTTATTTGCAGAAAAAAAGGGTTTATCTATTCGGATATATTTATGAAAAGAAATTGTTCAGATTCGAACCGGATTCGAATTCAGTGTAGGTCGGATGCCAAGTCCAGAAAAAAAAAACAATAAACAAAGTGTCACATTTTTGTGATTTCCCACCCATATCTAATTGAAAACGAAAACATTCAAGCTGACAAACGTTTATATTTACATAAAATAATTTTGTTCGTGTTCGTGAACATAACATGTAGGTACATTGACCCTTTTAAAAATCCACAATGAAAGTTACAGAAATCATGAAGAAACCGCATAGTAATTACTAAGGGAAAATAATTGGCGCATGAAAAATCTGAAAAATACTTACTTTGTATTTGAAATGAGTCATAGGAAAAACCCACACCACTCGCCTTTTTATACACTTCTTATACACCAGTTGCATAATATATTTAAAATATATTAACTTTAACTTTAATAGCCTATTGACTGTCCCACTGCTGGGCAAAGGCCTCTCCCCATGTTTTCCATGTCTCCCTATTGAGCGCTTCTTCCTCCCAATTGCTGTCAAATGCATCCAGATCATCCCGCCATCTCCGTCTGGGCGTATATTAGCATTTATAACAAATAAATACAATATTCAAGTATTTAACACTTGTTTAATACGTAAACATTGTAGCAATATAACAGAATGGAATAAATTATGGTTAAACTTGGAGCTACAGGTAAACAATATCACAATTTATGTTTGATTTTCACTAATATAATGATGTATAATGCAATAAATGTATAAAGCACTCATAAAGAAACCAAATCCTTAAAGTTGATTTAAACTTTTTGTCACAATCACCAAATGTTTTTTCTCGATCGGCAACTTATTGTAAATTGTAATGCATATGTTATATGCATTTCTTTTGTTAATTTCAGTTCCTTCCCTGAATTAATAAAAGGAAGAGTAGAGATATCGCTAAACATCGTACAGGGTCGTAAGGCTAATAACTAGACAAAGAAATGATTGGAGAGTTAAATAGAAATCTTATATAATTGGCTTCTGTAATAGTGACAATAGGTGATCTCGCAAGAGATTGAACCTTGGCCGGCGTGTCTTCAGTAATCAGGTTCGCTAGATCTCGCTTCCGCGAAGAGAGGCAGCCGCTATTCTGAAGCAGACAAATGCAAGACAAGTGCACAAAGGGCGTTGGAACGTGGCATTGCAAAGTACCTTTTAGCAGGCGAATCTTTTTGTCTGAGCCACAGTACGAATATAATGCTTAAACTTTGTACATATTCTACTGAATACATTAGTATCTTTCTTCGATTCTGAAGCCACATTTATTATTTTGTACCAATGTCCTTGATCTGGAATTTACATTTTGTTGAGAAATTCACTTGGATGCTTGTCAAGGTTGATTATCTACAATGCACTTTGTAGAGATAAGATTTATCAAGACCATAGGGTAGAATTTTCGTTAACTGAACAAGTTCATACTAAACGAACACATTTCTGAGAAGTTTGAAGATTTAAATGTAACTTTTCTATAACATTTTTACTCAGAGGTATATAAAAATAATGCAAATTCAAAAATGATTAATTACAGTTGCCAAATTCTACCAGGCTAATGTAAAATAGCAAGAAGGCGTAATCTTTAGCCATACCCAAACTTACAGTGACGATAATATTGTTTAATCTACCTATTTGCAAGTGCAACAAAATGGCAACCGTACTGTTTTCTCAAAGATCTCACGGTTCGAAATAATTGCCATAAGATAAATAATAATAATTATATAATTTCTATTTATTTATTTAGGGAAACAAACAGGCATAAATAACACATTATAGTCAATCAAGACACAAATCCATAAGCCAAAACCGTTTCCACAACTAATTATTAACATACTTGTTGCTCAGACCGAAATAACAAATAATAAAATCATTGATATTGTTATGAAATGAACAACTAAACCGCAAAATTTAAAATTTGATATGAGCACATTCATCTTGAATCAAGATTTAATTTCATCAGTTTCTTTAGTTTAGATTTAGGAAATATAAAATTATTAATAAAGTCTAGTCAACCGCGGCTAACAAGCTCCGCTAATTTAACTCGGTTAGCTAATTTATCCGCTATTTAGTTGGTAAACGTGAGATCCATATCGCGCATTGCAGTCGGAGTTGGCCGGCCGCGCATCGAAACAAAATCGCGGCGGGCGGGCCGCTTTCCTTGCACCCACTAATAGAATTTACTTTAGTTCGCTGTAATTTCATCTTGTTTATAATTAAGTTAGAGGCAGTTGCTGTCGTTGCTGGGCCAATTAAATATTAGGTTATTTTGGATTATAATTTCTGTACTCGATGTTCTATAACAAAGTATATACATTTCTCATGTTCTTAATTAACGCAGTGTCATTTGGTCTTAATTTGTTATATTCCAAAACATTTTAAAAATGGATGTTCATAATTAACAGCGTTAGAATACTCTTCAAAATTTTGGGCTATGTAATAAGCACAAGTCACTGTAGTAACCATGTATTTATTACACATTGGACCAATAACACAACCAAATAGCAAAATCAAACATTTAATCTGTAATTATGCAAAATAAATGTTTGTTTGTTTACTATCCTAGGCCTATAAAGTTACATTTTTTCTAACAGTGTAGTGGCCGCAAAGGCACTTATATATATCAAAATATTAATTTTCAGTTTAAGAAAGTCTGACTATACCAAATAGCATATTTTAGATTCTGATTCACAGCAGACAAGGCTTACCACGACAATAACTCTCTCATGCAACATTATACATTCTCTTAGAAGCTTAAGGCCCCAAAGATTCAGATTAGACTAAGAATTCCGTTTGAAACACACCTGTATACATAAAATACGATATGGGTACTTGTTTATGTATTAGATTAGTAGCAAGTTGAGATGAAATGGTAATAGTACAGGATAATCCTAGGGTATCACAAAATATGTGTATCGGGCCAAAATCCCATATTCATAATCTAAGACACCCTTTACAAAGATCATGAACAAGAAGCAAGATCTCGCTATGTCTGGATCGTACATTTCCTTAACTACAAATAGCGTCGTATTTTAGCAGGTATTAATTTTTGTTTACAAAGTTGGTAGGCGCAGGCGTATGCGAGGTATTCAACTATTCATAAGAAGATAATAATATCTCACGCAAAGCATAGATGAGATATCAGAAGGAAGAGGTTCTTAACTCGTCTTTATGTTTAAATCTTTATCCTTGGTTTCATGACAACTGGTTGGAACTGCTCAACACATGAAACTGACAAGACATGACATACATGAATTGACATCATATGTTCCAACAACGAAGTTTTTTTAATTAAACTATTAAGTGATAGTTTAAGCAATAGTCTAACCATATCAGACTCAGAGATACATTTGGGAAAACAAGCAACAGTGATATTTCACGTGGATACACCGTCCATAATTCTATTCAAAATCCAGAGATATAAAGTCGCCATAAGAGGAAGTAGCGGGTACAATCGCGACCATCGCAGCGCGGTGGTGTGCGAGAACATTTAAATTATCGTGGAGTTAGATCCGCGCCCATAATCACACCGTTCATTTGTAAGTTAGCCAGCTAACAGTACCGGCCGCTCGGCGAAAGTATCGCCATCAGATTAACCACGTTCATGCTCAATATTATTCAGAGCTAAGAAAAACAATCGTGCCTCGTTAAGCTGCGATAGCGAGGCCGTGATTGTGAGGATCTCGTAGTACAAATAATTTTCCAAAATTTATATAGCTGGTTATTTAGTGTCATCAACCTTGCAGATTTTCAACAAAGGATGCCACTTGGCACAGTTGTACCTAATGGTCATCTGAGCAGATTTAGCCCTGTACCCACGAAATTCGTTCATGGTGGTGGGGGCTGGAGGGGGGTGAAAACCCCATCTACCGCGCTGCACTCTGAGCTCGATTTCTTCATAAGTTTAGTGAATAGGTCATGTTTGGTATCGTTTTCGTATAATTCAGGGATGAGGACTTTATTTCTGAAACAAAATTTTCACTCGTCCGTAGAAAAAAACAGAGTTCTGCACAAAACCTGAAAATATTTTTTAAATTTTTTTTACAAAACGTTGCACTATAATTAAACCGAGAGGTAATGCACTATAAAAAATATGTGAGTTAATAGCCCATTTTATGTGAAATTTATAAACATAAACTGTATTGACAGATTTAACCTGCACATGTGTAAAAAAAAATAATTCATGTAGCGGCGGAGCTGCGTACTGGCGAGAAGCTATTTTATTTCTACATGAGTTTAGAAAATGGGTCATGTTTGGTATCGTTTTTGTATAACTCAAGGACGAGGAATTAATTTTTGGAACATAATTTTCACTCGTTCGCAGAAAAAAAAAACAAATCTGCACAAAACTTGAAAAAAATTATATGAAATACTACAAATTACAAAATCTTGCCTTACAATTAAACCGCGAGGTAATAAATACACTATAAAAAAATGAATTAATATAGAATGTACAGACAAACTATATTGACAGATTTAACTTTTAAATGTGTTAAAAATACAATACAATACAAATACTCTTTATTGCATACCTCACACAAATGAATCAGAAGGTAGCGGTAGACAACAATATGGAAATGAATAATTAATGAAGAATTATTTAACAGTTCTGCACAAAACCTGAAAAAAAAATCTACAAAATCTTGCCTTACAACTAAACCATGAAGTAATGCACTATACAAATGTGAGTTAATAGCCCATTTTATGTAGAATGTATAAACATAAACTATATTTATTGACAGATTGAACCTTGAAATGTGTTAAAAAATAATTTATATTTAGCGGTGGAGCTCCGTACTGGTAAGATTCTATAGAATTCTTAATTTTATTGTTAGATAATGAAACTGATTAGGTGCTTCTAAATGAAGAAGTAATATTTTATGATACTCTTAATATTAAAACAGATTGAGATAACCATAATTCAGATTTTTTGTATATTTGGTTATATTGGTATCCCCACAATTTTACCTGGAAACCGTATGTTGATATCAGTGCAAAAAGTTGATCTAAAATAAAGACAATAGTTAGACATTTAATAAATAATTAAATAACTTTAAATGCCGAAGATCATCTCAACTTCACATGTAATAAATAATAACAAATTTGTCAAAAATCGGCAAATCCTCCTTTAAATTTCCTGTTTTGGCCTTTATCGGAAGCATGAAACGCGCTTTTCTTCCCTTTACCGACAAAAAAAGAAACTGTATTAAATACACCCAGAAAAGGCGTGCCTGTCCACAGCTCAATCAATCTAATAGGCAAAATCCTACGGGGTCTCCCCTCAAACTATGAGATTACTGGCTTGGAGACCAAAAACACTTGATAGTCTGCTTGCACGGGTAATGATTTAGGTACCATCCATTCTGCCAGAGGAGCTACGACGACGACGTGTTAAAGATTTCTTTTAATTTTCTTCTGAGCCACAGCATAGGAGCAAAACGAGCCAGGCTATTGGCCTCAGGCACCAAGGAGTCATCGCCAAACACTGGCACCTTATTGGAATCTGAATCCCTCCGAATCGCGAATTGTTAACGACTCGGGCTCCCTATCTGTATTTCACACCGGTGTATCCTAGCGGCAGTTTGGTTGACAGGTCTCACGGGTCTCGCGGGTGATAGCCATGGCAAGATATTGACAGAAACCGTTGGCCGCTTTTCCAAATAGGCCGCTCTGAATGACATCATCCGCCGCTCTCTAGTCAACGTGCCATCTCTTCTTGAACCAATTGGCATCGCTAGAATCGATGGCATGTGGCCGGACGGCATATCCCTCATGCCCTAGAAGGTGGGAATGACGCTAGTACCTGTGAAACGCAAGCTGTACAGTCACTCTGGCTCCTTCTCACCTCCACGGGACTAGCAATCACCCTGCCGTGGAGGCCGAAACGGCGGAAAAGCTTAAAAAGCACAAATATAGGGACCTCGGCACTGGTTACACTTTTATACCGTTCGGTGTCGAGACCCTTGGCCCATCCCAGTGCCCGTCAACTATTCAAGGACCTATTCAAAATGCTGGTGGATTACAAGCTCGCTCAACGCATCAGCATAGCGGTTCAGCGAGGAAACGCTGCCAGCTTGTTAATGACCCAATTGTTTAAACATATTTTACTTTAAGTAGTTTGGCTTTAATTTTCAGTAATGTATCCCTTATTTTCAGTAATTATCCCCAGTAGATCCCTTAAAAAGTGTAACACAACTTTTTTGTTTATTTTTATATTATATTTTTGCTGTATTAATTGTTGTCTTTGTCTCGAATAAATATTTCTTAATTCTTAACCTAAAGTATGGTTTCCAAGTAAAATTGTGCAAACCAATTGGACCAAGTCTCAATCTGTTTTAAAGTTGAGAAGTTGAGAATATCATAAAATATTACTTCTAGATTTAGGAACACCTAATCAAAGTCATTAGCAAACAGTTAAACGAAGAACCCTATAGATTCTCACCAGTACGCAGCTCCGCCGCTAAATAGAAATAATTCTTCATTAATTATTCATTTCCATATTGTTGTCTACCGCTACCTCCTGATTCATTTGTGTGAGGTATGCAATAAAGAGTATTTGTATTGTATTTTTAACACATTTAAAAGTTAAATCTGTCAATATAGTTTATGTCTGTACATTCTATATTAATTCATTTTTTTATAGTGTATTTATTACCTCGAGGTTTAATTGTAAGGCAAGATTTTGTAATTTGTAGTATTTCATATAATTTTTTTCAAGTTTTGTGCAGATTTGTTTTTTTTCTGCGAACGAGTAAAAATTATGTTCCAAAAATTAATTCCTCGTCCTTGAGTTATACAAAATCGATACCAAACATGACCCATTTTCTAAACTCATGTAGAAATAAAATAGCTTCTCGCCAGTACGCAGCTCCGCCGCTACATGAATAATTTTTTTTACACATGTGCAGGTTAAATCTGTCAATACAGTTTATGTTTATAAATTTCACATAAAATGGGCTATTAACTCATATTTTTTTTATAGTGCATTACCTCTCGGTTTAATTATAGTGCAACATTTTGTAAAAAAAAATTAAAAAATATTTTCAGGTTTTGTGCAGAACTCTGTTTTTTTCTACGGACGAGTGAAAATTTTGTAGAAATGAAGTCCTCATCCCTGAATTATACGAAAACGATACCAAACATGACCTATTCACTAAACTTATGAAGAAATCGAGCTCAGAGTGCAGCGCGGTAGATGGGGTTTTCACCCCCCTCCAGCCCCCACCACCATGGACGAATTTCGTGGGTACAGGGCTAAATCTGCTCAGATGACCATTAGGTACAACTGTGCCAAGTGGCGTCCTTTGTTGAAAATCTGCAAGGTGCTCCATACAAATACGACACTAAATAACCCACTAATAGCACTTCAACGAACCATCTTTAAGTATCGCGAATTCAGTATTTAAAGGTATGATCAGCTACTATCATATGGAGCAAACAACATGTCCTTGGGTAACAAAACAAACGATTATGCAACTTCAAACATTCTTTCTAATCGAATATAAACTGCTTAATCTATCAAACTGAATGGGCATGTCAGGCGGCCAGCCCTAATTACAGTGCAGTTGAAACTACTAAAGAGACCTTTACCGTCAATGTATCAATCCTAAGAGGTAGATAGCGACGGGAGATCGAGGGCCATGCTAATGAGACCGGCCGGTTAAAAGGGACAATTGGTTGCCTTCGACTGTGGAGCTATCTTTGAGACATTTAAAGGCTGTATTTCTCGTGATCTTGCAAGGAATTAAGAATGTTGTTAGACGTTGAATAATTGCTTCCGAATGTGAGATGTTGTGTTGCAAATTATATTGTACATTATTAATTCAGGTGACCTATGTTATTCATGAAGTATCTGTTACTAATGAATAAAACTTGTGCCTTATTCCTTATTAATGTATAAAAATCGCATGTCTTTGGGATTCAACATTGGGATTTTCAATCACTGGTCTAAATAAGTAGATAAGTTACAGTTGCGTTGTTGACCAAAATGAATAATTGATTATTTAGCCCTAAATATACACTAACCAATCAGTAAATCAAAATCAAAATTAAACATTTACTATGACCACAAGGGTGTGGTCTACTTGCACTTTTACATGTCAATATTAATTTACAAGTTCTGGAATTTAGACCATAAGAATAGTAATTTCAAAACAGATAAAACAACTTGCAAGTGTAGGTTAATTACCCTTAGATATACAACTTATATATAAAATCACTAACAGGCATGAGATGTATCCTACAACAGAGATCGTAACGTAACCACCATACCTGACACAGTGATAAAATTTTACTCACACGTGATCGAACAAAAGTTTGACTTAATTACTGCTGATGAGAAACTAAGAAAATAGTGAAACTTTCATAATTACCATTGTAAATATACATTATACATTTTTCAGCGAAAAAAAAAATGATGATAAACGCGAACTTTAATGATACAAAAATTGATGCTATTGAGTAAGATTCATTCCTCCCTTTTGACGCAATCTATTGACTGCACTATCGAAGCACAACACGAATAATAAATTGATTACGTCGTGTGGCTAGTGACATTTCAGTGCTATTATGGCGGGGTAAGGGCTCCTTCCTCTGCAACCTTACAAGTAAACAATAAAGTATAAATTTTGCATTTAGACATCACACAGATCGGCCTGTCGAGTTTTTTATGATTTTTGAGTTACGTAATTTTCAAATTTATTTTTCTTACTTAACTGCGAGTTACTAATAAAATGCATATATGAACATTTTGCGCACAGAATCAAGATGGCAAGTGAATTAGAACGACCGACTAAACTAAAATCCGATGTTTTATTAAGTTCAATTGTGGCTGGTTTATTGGTTATATTTTGGGTCTTATGATTATTTTTACCAGGGATACTATCGTTTCTAAATATGAAGAAAATAGACGATATGTTAAAATTCACTGCGACTTCCCGTTATTTCTAGTGCAGTGAGAATTTGTATTTCCCGGTTAGCGATTAGACAGAAAAAAATCTACATGAGGCTGCACAATATTTCAACCATTGAAGAGACTCCTTTTGCTATTAGGGTAGTCAGTAACTTACAATTTGGGATCCTACATAGGAACACGACACGATCAGAGCCGAGTTCGCGCTGACATTTGAATAGGGCTGTCCCGTGTACCGGCACCCGAAGCCGACGAGTGCCGACCGACACTGTTCCCATAGCGCCGAACCACTGGCCCATTCACAACGAAATTTACTTATCACGCATCATCTTTATTGAAATGTTCATTTAGCAGCCTTATAAATATATAGAATTTAATGTGGGTCAAACAAAACAGCCGTATTACTTTCACAGAAATTTGAAAAACACATAACATTCGTATGATACTTAACTGATCTGATTTTACGTACTTCTACGATAATGAAGGCACTTTTAATTAGGAGACTTTTGAAGATCATCGATTTCAACTCTCGGGTTTTGATTACTATTCACGGATTTACGGAGTTTGAAAAGTCAGGGCTAAATGTAGTTTGTTGTCATAATTATGACACTTATTAATGTTATTATTTACTGATCTAAATTTACAAAAAGTTTTTTTTTACCAATTATGTTCGATCATGTCTAAATGGTAATTAATTTCAGTTTTGATAGAGCATTTGCTAAGATTTACGTAAGAAATCCTGGGCCAATCAATGTGAGAATATTTTAATTTCATGGAAACATTTGAAAATTATTCGTACAGACAATCACACACACCCACACATTCGCACGCACTCGCACAAACATTGTCACATGCACTATGTTTCACACAAGGTACCTAATGTATAATTATTAAATACATAAGTTTTTTTGAAGGCTTATTAATATTGCATAATCAAAGTTAACGTTAAATATAACTATAGGTTTCTATTATGTACTATATTTGGAAGAGCGAGATCTCCTGATACAGGTATACCTACTAGGAGACCTCAACCTTACTGTACCTAAACTAAACCCTAATATTATTATTTGCTTACTGTATTACTTGTCAATAATTTTGTCGTTGAAAAAAAAAGGCTAAACTAATCGCTGCTAATATTAAAAACAGACAGAAACTGTACGAACAGAATATCCTTACACAGTTCTACCTGTCGTACTTCTTAATTATAAATACTCTATAAATAGAACTGCGCCAGTCGTTGTTTCAAAATATATCTAACAGCTTCCCTAGACTTTACACAACGGGATCATAATATAAAGCTAGGATTACGTTACCAGGATAGAAGAAACTAATTTGTTTCGTGCTTTACGAGGGTCGTAAGCAACAAGTAAGAAAGTAAGTAGGCTGTAAAATCCATGAGCATAATAGTACGAAGAAGCTGCAGGCTAAAGGTGGCAATTACATTTGGACTGACGAATATTGTTCTTGTTGTGATTCAGAAAATTTACATGGTAGAAACTTTCAGCGCACGTTATCTACAAACGCATTTCAGACAATATATAACAACAATATATTTTCACATCGCTAATCTTAATTTATGGAGTGAATCAAATTGCTATATTTCAGCTATTTCTTAACAATGCCAAAACTGAGAAATATGTATAAATATTTTCCTCAAATATGGCCGGATAAGTCTATGTAACTCCCTATTAATTGGAACGTGGTCCCAGTTTATGGTCAGATATAAATAAAACATACGAGTATAAATAAACATTGCAGGTTTGCTCCATGCTCCTGAAATGTTACATATAAGGACTATTATTTGTCTAGTCGCGAACTTTAAAAAGGTAAAACGGCCTAATAAGATGGCGCAAGATACAGTCAATTTAATTGGCCATAATCGTTTTTGTTTGGAACCGCAACTTACTCGTACTTGTCAATATCTGAAAAAGCTTGCGATTTCCAGTGGAAAAATACACATGAGATTTAAGTTTTAAAAATAACGATGGTTAATCATTAATATTTTCACGCTTTGGAATTAAACAGTCTATCACCCTCATAGTATTTTCCCGGTTGTGACCTAAGGACCCCGGAGTCCGCTTTGTCCCCTAGGTAATCCCAAAATTCGAGTAGGAACTAGTTACTAATTAAATTTAATATACATCAAACGACTGCCATTTTACGAAGGCGAATGTCATCTGACCTACCAACCCAAAGGGAAAGCTATACCTTGTTGGAATGATGATGAGATCCTGTTGGATAGTGGTTTTTTGAAAATCCAGGATCGCCCCATTTTTGAGAAAAACTCTATATTAGACTTGATTTGGTATGGCAAATACAACTGCGGCACAAACGTCAAACGACTGCCATTTTACGAAAGTGAATGTCATCTGATCTACCAACCCAAAGGGAAAACTAGACCTTGTTGGGATGAGATCCTGTTGGATAGTAGTTTTTTGAAAATCCAGGATCGCCCCATTTTTGAGAAAAACTCTATATTAGACTTGACTTGGTATGGCAATTGCAACTGCAGCACTAACGACAAACGACTGCCATTTTACGAAGGCGAATGTCATCTAACCTACCAACCCAAGGGGAAAACTTGACCTTGTTGGGATGAGATCCTTGGTCGAGGTTAATTAAACACCCAGGAACGCCCTATTTTGAGAAAAAGTCTATATTAGACTTGACTTTGTATGGCAATTGCAACTGCGGTTGTATGTTTATAACGAATACCTAATACCTACTCAGCCAAATGGTTGGCTGTTAGGGAATTCCATTTGGCTTTAAGTCCGCTATTTGCACATTTCTGTGTCCAGTTTAAATAAATAAATAGCCTACTTCCATGTCTCGATAATTATGTACATCCCCGAAACGAGGTACCTATGTGGTAGGTAATTAGGTATGCAACGAAGGCTTCCGTGCAGTTTTAAAATTTTAAAGCTTAGGTATGTAAAATTAAAAAATGTTTGTTCCTCTGCAATGATGAAAGGTTGAACTTCATCCAGTGAAAAAAAGCAGCAATGAAGCATCAAATATACAAAGTAGTTTCTGTCGTATGTTGCGGCCTATATTCAGCAGTTGACGTCTTTCGGCCGATGACGATGTTACGGCACTGATTAAGATTATCCTAAAAATAGGCAAACCAGTGAGAATAAATAGACTTTGCAGATCTGACCACTACGGTGGCAAGCAAGCAGATACCGTAACCTATGGACACTTGCGAAGAACCCCAAGCGCGTTACGGACTCTTCATTGACTTGAGGATTCGTTGTGTTGGCAGCTAGAAACATGTGGAATTGTGCAGGTACGTAACTTCTATCTAGGGAACCACTATCCGACTATTTTCGTCTTCCGTTTCCGACTGTTTGGCACTCAAAGACGATTTAATCAAGATGTTATGTCGTTTACGAGTATTGCAAACGTGATCCCACACATTAAACACATCCCAAACAATAAATGCGTCATAACGCGTCTGCATTAAATTATCTGTACGCGATACGTGTCCTGAAATAATGTTATAGGTAGCGCGCGCCGGCTCTGGGGAGCATTCCAATAAAACTATTGAAATATCGCTACATCGCCACAACAACTCCGTGTTATAGAATCTTAGTGATGCACTTAACAGAGTACTAATGTGCGGATAAGAAATCCGTTTTGCAACTACATAGATTAATTTATGTGTCGCCATCAGATACATCAGAACGAACAAGGAGATCTAAAATATAACAATTCATACTTAGCAACAAAAACAAAAATTACATTTTTACATATAAAAGAAAAACAAACCCAAGACCGCAATTCATAAAATGCAATCCCAACAAAAGTTAGAACTAATCTTCGCAGATCTACGAGTATACAAAATGGACATCTATCCCAAGAACATTATCGCAGGCAGCAAGCGGAGTGCAGTAACCTATGTAAATATTCAAATAGCAACAGCATCCATTCTACTCACTCGCAGTTTCAGGATTCCTAGGGAGCTATGTGAGAACTTTGCCCAACAGACGGAGACTGAGAATTGTTTGTATATATTTGTATAAGAAATGAGGACCGAAGAGGGAAGTGCAAAACTTTTTAGTATCGTTTTAAACTTTGTGTTTATTCACCTTTATCAGAATTTTAATACACAGTGATACCACTCCAGCGTCATTTTCAATTTGTATAAACAATTGTTTGGTTAGACAATTTTCCTGTCTGGCACTTTCCCAAACGAAGTGTAACTCAATCTTATTGTGTACTTATGTATGAAACGTATTTCGGGTAGCCATTGAGTAAACAGGTGTCTGTTCTCATGAGTATTCTTTTTCCTTCGAGATGATAAATCTGGAGCTAATATCCTCATATCGATCATAATTCTATAAGATAGCTTGGAATTGCGACGAACCATAATATTTAAGTGCTGCTTATCAATAGCATACTGTTTCCCTTAAACTTAAATGCAAATATGTGCCCTATGGGTACACTTTGTATTGAGTTTCCATACAAACTGTACCCTTTTCTTTCGCTCTCGAGGTATTACATACAAATTAAATCTTAATTCAGGTCAGGCAGTCAAGACAGATGCAATCCTTTTAAGGTTTGCTAACATGTTTGCCACTCGTGAAACCTAAGGCGGCAGCTGATACCAATTAATCCACTTTATAGATCGCGCATGTCATGCTTTAACGTTCACCACATTGCACCCGCACGTGTTCGAAATAACTTACCAAAAAATGCTTTTTATAAAATCTAGACGGTTAGTACGCGTCAGTAGGTATGTCCGCTATCAAGATGTTATGGTTGACATGTGCCCCAGAAAAAGAGTGACTTACGTGAAAAAGTGAGAGAAAAACATGAAGGATAAAATACAATAATTTGCACTATAATTATAGAAAACCAACAAAAACAAAACAAAACTCAAACAACAACGACCAATGCCGAATGTTAGTTTGTACTCAGGGTTACATGATGACCAACTATACCTAGACAAGCCCAAATGGTTTTCGTTTATAAATTATAATTCAAAATTATACACTGTAAACGAATAAGATCTCTGGCACACAGCGAGACGCATATATGTGCTTGGAAATCTTAAATCTATGGCTTGGATAAGAACACTGTCGCCTATGCATGTGATAGTAATAGTCTCATACAACATTACTGTACCTGGAGGACATGAGAGTATCGCGTGGCATACTCGTTCCTACCTGCAAAAGGCCAGAGGGTCGCATTCACCACCTGCACCGCTAATTGCCGCGCCTCCTCCGTGCATTCAACGGTTATTCCTAACCCACAATAACAGCATTCAATAATTATTTATACTGTTTAGATCTTCCTGATGCTATTGATATTGAGGTTACCTTCTAAAGGTAGCTGTCCACCTACGTGAGATTAAAAGCGAGTTAACATTCGAGCGTGACTTACGCAAAAGGATATCAGAAATCCCTGGGCATTAAATCCTAAAAAGGTAACAGACGACTAATTGATTATTGGTACAGAAACACATTAACTTAAAGACAGCGAAGAAATACGCGTACCGAGAAATCAATAAATATACCATAAGACACTTTTTCAAGCTGACGGTCGACTAAAATTGCAATCCGTCTCAGGCGATCCGTCTGCTCGTTTGCATCCTATAACATAAAACGATATCTAGTAGGTATGCTTCAATCATTCCTCATAATATTGGTTAATAGGAAATATTTGATAAAACTTAACACTAATGAACTGTCTGGCACTTAACTCTACTATAGCGCACACACTAGATACCAGGGAGGTGCATCCTAGCATCTAAAGGCAAATTGTTATTGTCTATTCTATACGCTAGTCGGCCGACTCGCTAACACCTTTCATGAAACAATGGACGAGGAAGTCACTGCTCATCCCTAGCAATAATAAATACTATATAGATCATAAACATTAACCTGCATTAATAAAACATACTAATTTGTTAGGAATAGATAATCATCCACCCAATATTGGTTATATAAAGATTTTGCTTTATGACATTGAAGTTAGGTAAACTTTTTTTACTTCTATTTTTCTGATAGGTACTTACATTTGTCTGATACAGTATTAATCTACTTAATGAGCTCTAAACAAAGACTCGATGGGGTAGGTATATTTTTTCGTGACCCCCTTTAACTGTATGGGAGCCCCCCTTAAAAACGTTTATAAATAAATTTCGACAATTTGTATGGCTTTGGGTC
Source organism: Epiblema foenella (assembly GCA_963556455.1). NCBI lineage: Eukaryota > Metazoa > Arthropoda > Insecta > Lepidoptera > Tortricidae > Epiblema > Epiblema foenella. The sequence continues at coordinate 12,614,353 of OY747107.1, read as the reverse complement.
ATACTGTGCTTATACTATAAAAATTTGAAGACTGTAGCTCCAACCGTTTGGCTGTAAAACCTGTGTGACAGACAACGAACGGGCGGACGCATGAGTGACAGCAATAGGGTTCCGTTTTGACCCTTCGGGTACGGAATCCTAAAAAATACGTTTTAAAGGGCATTAAAAATAGGTCGAATTACGCCAAAAAGGGTTAAATCAGTATTATTATGTCGATAGTGGACTCCAGTTAGGCCAGAGCTGACCTAAATAGAACCAAATTTCACTAATAAAAAGCATATTCTGAAAAATTCAAGTACGTATATATGGCAAGGGCCGGAAAACTTTGTGAAAGCGATACTGCAGGAACCGAAATGCAAACAAAGCAATGCATATGAATATTTCCTTGTTTACCAAACTGTCACCGAAATTAATTAGACAGGATCGAAAATCGTGTCGATAACGAGTTATAGCTATCGTTAAATATACGAATGATCAGGTGATTTTCGTGACAAGTGTGCGTAGAAACTATCGAGCCTTATTAATATCTATTAGTTCACGACATGACGATTTAACTAGCAACAGGCGTTCGTGAATCGTGCGTTCAGGCTGCGTCAGTGCTATAAATGGTAATTCCCATTTCAAAAATGCCTCAAAATCACGAAATAGATGCTCTCACACACACTTCCTACTTTAAAACTTAACCAGGATGTAAGCTTTAAATATATCTAAATGCGCCCGTTTAGTCGGTTTGTGGTTAGTTCGATGTTCTGGTGCGTCCATTACTTTTCTTACAGTCTGGGCGTGATTATCAAATTAGTCGACAGTGCAGCCATCAATTACCGCATTGTGTGGCTTCACGTCCCTTGCCCTCGCAACGTGATTTACAAATTAAACGGGATCACTATAAAGAAAATTTATATCATACGTATATACAATCCCGGTTACTCAATATGTTTCGCGATTCATATTTTTTCTATTTTGTTAGCCCTTCATACTTCATACTGTTAGCAGTATCGTCCTTTTCAGGTTAAATTTCGAGTGTAGTTTATTTAGGTCACCAGGCCAGAGATTAAATAGATACTGTTATTAAACGGAGCGGGTAGTGCAACGGTAAGTCTCAATTTAATAGCGCAAACTTACTGAAATTGTCTTTAATATTTATTTAGGATTTTAACTAAACGAACGAAACGATGATACTATATGGCTCTTAGATTGGTAATTATATCACATTATTTCATTAGTTTAACATTTTGTGAGCTATTTCGGCAACATGACTTTTCCGGAGCAAAAAATCCGGCGAATTTTGACTGCTTTTTGACCTTTAGGGTTTCGCTCTCTCGCACAATATTGTGAAAATACCTAACAAGGCGTTCAAGAAACACGTTAACGTTACATTATTGCAAATGTCATACAAAATCCTGAAAATACATAAACCTCATATTTTAATTCGATTAACCAGCCATAACAATAACTGCCAAAATTATGTCCAAATCACAATAAATCGGACTCTTACAAGTCTCGCTGTCACCATAAACCTGCACGTGAGCTCGTGTTATTATTTAAATGCGCCGATTAGACTGGCCGGACAATTACCATCCATATTGTACAGAGTTTAGTGCGGGGCGGGGTAACCAACAATTTCTGCGTCGTCGCTGCAGGAGTTACGACGCGGCTAGCTGATGGTTTATTATCCGGCACATCTCTTCCGCTGGTGCTGTGGTGTGATTGTTTACAGTAGGATAGCCTTGAAATTTGTTAACTAATGCAGGTGATACTAACAAATTAACACTGTTAACACGCTTAAAAAATCCTTTTTCTCATATTATTCTAAGTTCTAAATATGTTGTCTCCAAAGCTTCTAATTATTGTATAAAATGAGAGCAGTTATTTCTGTTCTACTATTACATATTCCCTTTATCATATAGGATGCATTAGAAATAGTAGTGTCAATTTTTTTTTTTTTTAATAGATTCTTTAAGATTGGCCTCCAGTGGGCCAGTTTCTTTTTCGGGAAGACCCGCTCGACTCGGCCTTTTGGGCCAAGTCGAGGTCAAGAAATAAAATAAAAAAAAAAGTGAAGAGAAAGAGTGAAGAATAAAGTAGAAGAGAGAAGATGATAGAGAGGAAAGAGGAGAGAAATAGTAGTGTCAAGCGAACTTAATGTAGATAATATACGCGATTTTTCGAAGCTACGACAGAGATTTCTTCATAATTCTAATTACTACAAAATATTCACTGGTATACGAGATGAAAATAAGTAAATAATCCTTAGAACAGGACAATGGAAACAATAAGTAGTATGCATTTTTAGTGATTTTGGTATGTTATTATGCAATCTGTCGTGCGGTGTCTACTGACTCGTTATATTCCACTATGGCTTCAGATGATCCATGATCACTCTTGTCTTCGACTAACGGTCCCCACAGCGATATGAACATACAGTATTGTAAACAAACGTCATAACATGTACACGTACTGATAAAGCTAATGATATAGAGGCTCAGCGCAATCAATAACTTCAATTACAATTATCGGACACCTCTTATCGGATATGTCAAACAAATCTGTTGCGTGTGTTTGTGTGACATTCAAAGGTATAAACAACGATATAACTTAATTGATATATGCACGATCTTCAAGAGGATTGAATATTGATTTTTATATGAATTGTCACGGCTAGTAGGTTTTAGTATATGCAATTAATTAAAAAAGTCTCTCTCATACATTAAATAAATTTTAAACAGGCATGCACGTTTTACACACACATCTTTGCGGCCTACGTAGTCACTAATGTGACCCAGTTATTCAGATGGGAAGCAACAAGGGTAAAGTGCGGACAGGACGGGCCCAGCATTCACAAGTGAGCAGCTTTCGTCGCGCGTCCACGCCCACCGCCATCTTCCATGTAGCTCGCACTGTTCACCTACCCTCACTCCAATTATGATAACCATCACTCATGGCGAGCGGAACGAAAGGGGGCAGGCACCAGTTAAAACGTAAAATTACACTTCAATTTTTACTCGACGGCGGGCGCGCAACAAAAAACAAATATTCTCATGGCGAGTATCGACAAAACGTGACCGACCTTCGTCAAAATAGTCGGCCGTTGTCTTATTGGGCGGCGTTTTACATCGAGGTGCTAAAGTGTAAGGCGCTGCAGTGAAATTTATAAGCCCCACGTCACGATTATTGAATAATGACTTCACAAATTATCACTGTCCACATGGTCTTGGCAAAAAATGTTTGAGGCGCATTTGAGATATTGCATACTGATGTGTTTGCTCATTCACATTGTCGACTATAAAACCAATTATTTAATTCTATTGTAATATAATTAATTAATTGGTATGCAAATTTATAATGTATTTTTATCATGAAATAAATAATCTAATCTAATTTAATCTATATAGTGCAGTAATTGTCAATTTATAGAACTAGTTCGCTGGAGCTACTACACTCGCTATCGATAGGTACGCGGTGCCTATACCATGAGTTTACATGACCGTACTCGCTAGCGACTACGTAAAACTTTGTATGGGGAAAAGTACAGCGCCTCTGGCGAAACCGCATACTAAATCGTTTACGCAGTCGCTAGCGAGTACGGTCATGCAAACTCATGGTAAAGGCACAGGTTTCCTGAGGACTTAGTATGTTTCGTAAAACGAAATCAATACGGTGAATATCACTTTCTAGACTAAATAAAGTTCTTTGATTGATGGTTGATTGATAGGATACTGAATTCGAATATATTTGACAAATTAGCAATAATCGCTGAACATTGTGAAACATTCGTTTTTAATTTAATTGATATGACCCAGCATTTCATAAATTTTATACAGTAAGGGTACCCGGATCGCGTCGCTGATGAGGTGCGCCTAAGTTGTAAAATATTAATCTCTGCTTATTTATGTGTTGGCTCGTTAACTTAGATCGCCGAGGGGAGTGGCCATTTGTATCGCGTTGTCGAACCGACTGTTTTTACATGGGCATCGGGTGTTACAACAAATTCAACAAACGACCGGGCGTCATCTATCAAAAACGCTAACGAGCTATGCCGCGGCGATTTACAATCAGAACGGCCCAATAATACGATGATGCTGATAAAATATAGAAATTTACTTCACACTATAGCATAAACATCTTGAAGTTTCCAATAAATTGTAATTATATGTAGTAAATAGCAGTAAGAATGACTGTTATTTTATAAAATCTACACTATTTATTCCGTATATACATATCCTATCGATCGTATTATTTCTATTTAGGCCTGGTTTTATAAAGGTACGTTAGACCTTATCTCGTCATTAAGGTATGTCAAAAAATGACCTGAGTTACCAAAATTTGATCTGACATTACGTCTAACGGAACTTTGCAAAAAGGTGGAGAATGCCATGCAGCATAAGTTCGCCTTTGTACCATAAGTATTACTTTGGCAGATCAAACAAGTACACAAACATACCTAAACAACATGAATTTAGACAGCGTATGATCAGAATAATGGAATAAGTCTATCAAAAATCTATTGGAATAACAATATAATACGTACCATCGCGAACGGGGATTGTTGAAACACTTGCCCGTGTTCGCAACTTGGACGTGAAACGCAAATCGGGACTGACACGACATCGGGTAACATCGGTCCCCTATACGCGGCTAAATAACGGACAATGGCAAGTGACACAACAATCCCGGTACGTGACTGTACATGGTAACAGAATGTACTTAAATATAACTTAGCTATGATTAACTAATTAAACCTATAACTTATAAAAAGTAAATGCCCTCCAAGTCCCCATCACTAGATTACACAGAAGGCATAAAACAAAGGTCATGTTTTAATTTAATTAATTGAATATTTGTGGACGACATTTTTATTTATTTATATATCTTACACCAGTCGAACTAGTCCCAAACTAAAGTAAAACTTGTACTATTCTTACTAGGTGACGATATACATGTGTAAGTACTTATATAGATAAATAGATAGAAAACATCCAAGACACAGGAACAAATACCAATAAATGCCCTGACCGGGATTCAAACCAGGGATATCCAGCTTCGTAGGCACTACCAACTGGGCTAAAGCGGTCGTCAACCAAATCAACTTGATTCTTTGTGTAAATATTACTTATAATTTATTGTCCCTAAGCTAGCTTTGTGTAAAGTGAAAGAAGGTATATACAACGCGAAAGGTTCAAGGGTATCACAAAGCCAATCTTAATTATGTCTGTAAAATATTTAACTTGTTAATGGTCCAGCGTATTCTCATTACGGGCGGGAAACCCCTAATAAACGTAGAGCAGGGAGTTGCTGGTTAGAAATACCGCGGTCATGCATAGTTAACGTAGTTGGACAGCGAGATTTCAGCGGGAATGTCCCAGCTTTTCCAGCCAGATAATTCAAGTTTTTTTCTCATGAATTCCACATAGTTTCTCTTCACACAATTTCCACAGTAATGCGACCATTTCAAATACAAATTTCCAGTAAAATAATTCATATCTAGGTAACTAAAACGCTCTCAGAAAAGTAGCTTCTATAACAAATCTTGGGATTTGGCTCCAAAGTCGACCCCGGTTTCCTTTAAGATTCAACAGTGAAAATTGATCTAATTTCAATATAAACACAACACCATGATTGCAATCAAAGTCGTTTGTAATGTAACTTTGTACATACACATAATAGACGAGGACCATTTTTGAAGAAGTTAGAATGCGAGAAGCAAATCCTGCAACATTGGGGTGACGTTTTTAGGGTGTTTCGACACTCCCGATTACGGATCTACCGCGGCTATACCGGTATACCGGTATAAATCTTTGTACCAAAAAGTTTTAACAAAAAAAATATTCTACAATATTGTTGAACCATGTATAGCATTAGAATGGACTTTAACAACAGTACAGGCAAAATCTGAAAAAAATTACAGTTTTTCCAAGATAGCGGAAAAAGATATTTATGAAAAAAACCATAACTTTTTTAAGGTGCCGGAACAACGATTTAATAAATGTACAACGAAAATTTTTATGTGTTATTGTATGTGCTGCACCTTCTCCGGTTATACCGTACCTCCGGTTCAAATTTCGGAATGGCATCAAGGAGATCCGTATTCTGTAGGGTCAAAACCCATTTATAACGGTGTCACACCAACTGTTAGTAATTTGCCGCTTGCATTGTTTATAGACGCGTTTTCCAGTTTTGTGCCTAGTCTATAAGTAATGTTTTACAACACTCTCAACTACTCATTGTCAAAGAAATAGCTAAAATGGAATAGAATGGTATTTGAAACTCTACTCGACTTTGTTATAGCCATATCCCTACACTTTAAGTATAAGATTCACCACTTCAGTACTTTTATACGTTATCTTTGCATGAAGAATATAAGGTAATGCCCCTTTACGACTCACAACTTCAGCAAGATATTTTGTTGCATAGTTAGGTGCCTGACTCAACTCGGGGGCGAGTGTTTCATAAAAATTAAACTTTTACGATCGCATTCTAGTCGTGGGGAATCGAGAATTTTATTTCGACACCGCGTTATACCTACTCGTAAATTTAAGCACATGTTACACGGGTTAAGGGACATTCATAAATAATCCTTAAAAAAAGATCCTCGAGTCTATTGAAAACACGCCATATGTCTGGGTCATTACTGCATTTTGAATGGACTTTCGTTTTTGTAAAGAAAATTCAATTATCTGGGTGTGTCTACAAAAGACGTTAACTTTATCCATATATTTTTTTACCACACGAACTCAAGGTAACTTGATGGTTTGGTAGTTTTTACATTTACTGTTTATTTAACGGCGCATTGGCAGACCCTCGACTTTTTTTTATGAATAGGTTGCCGTGGGTTCCAAAATAATGTCATTGACGCACTTAGTCACACTTTCGACAAAACGTTAGAAATGATAGGTACACACTTGAACTACGACAGGTGTTTGAAAAGGAAACGATAGTAAAACAAGCATAAAATAATAATCATAAAGGTATCTATCTAAAAAAGAGAGCATGTAAAATTTGTAGTAAATTAAATAAAAACTTGTCATGCAAGTAACTACAGTAATAAATGCGAGCTTTTAAACTTTGCTTTCTACGTTTTACCAGTTAAACAGAATTCTAAATATGTGTGTTATATTTAGAATTCTGTTTATCGGAAATTAAATACAAATCCGAAATAAAGTACTCATCTAAAAATTGAATATGTGCCGTGCGCAAACAGTGAATCTTATCTCAATAGCAAGCAGACCCCCGGCAAGGATTCCTAGTTAATTGCAACGACATTCGAATGGTTGGATATTCTTTCTCATTACCGTATCGGCGACTCATTAGGTACGAATCTGTCAGCGGCGTGCGTAGCGTCGGTCGCTGCTCGTTTGTCCTGTCGCCGCGTGCGCCGGGCATTTTTCACTGTGATGTAATAAATACGCGAGGACGCACCTGCTTTAGCGCACTAGATGACAAATCGTTTACGATCTGAACCCTCTGATTGCGATTTGTACTGTAGCTACTGCCACGACTGAGGAAAACTTAATCAAATTGCACGACAATTTGTCACATAACATGAACACGTTTTTTCTTATACACAGTAACAGTAACAATTTTCCAATGTTGAGATTAAAGTTGACCAAGTGAGTTAAATTTAATCATATAGATTAATAGCATTTCACTTTAGCTAGCGATAAATATTTTTGAGAGACCTATGCCTCGGTGTGCCGTATATGTCGTATACAGGCTGATGATGGTTATGAATATTAAATATAACTTTCGGTTTATATCAACGGAGTGACTAACCTTCAGTAGGATTCATGTACGCTGAACATAAGCGTGACTTTTAAGTTTTAAGGTAACTACACCGCTCGCTATTCTCCAAAAAATGTTAAGAAATAAAAGTTTTACACTTAATTGAACTGATCGCCATTATACATTCCACTCTTAAGCTGTTAACACGGGAAGCGTATCAAATATCAATTTGCATAATGGCAAAGGGGCTCATAATGTACCGATACAAGCTGAAGCGCTCCACATTAACGAGATTAAGTCAATATTACGTGACGTATCTATGGAGCGGTGTTTGGCGCGTCACAACGTTCGTCGTGGATCATGCGAGCTTAGCCTTGTCTATTATTCACAACGCTTCACCTCAAACCAGCAAACCCAGCGTAAATTAGACCTCCGATTACGCATATGTATTTTGAATTTACCCTTTCCAGCTCTTAAAAATTACTTAAAAAAACATTGATGTCAAAGGCAGGCAAAGGCAGGTTGAGGACAGATAGTCCGGTAGGTAGTAGGTCTGTTAGATCAGCAGACAGAAGTGCATGGCCCAAACCAAATACCTAAATATCGTAATGATTTATGTGTATTTTCATTGTATCTAGTTGACACAGTTCTTGCAAGAAAGCATATCAAACGATTTAATTTAATATGTATTTTCCATTATTATTATTTTCCTTAGCCTCGTATTTGGTTATACTTATAAAGGTTCGACATACTTTCTGTTGGAACTACCCATTGTTTATTTGCCACACCTATTCTTTTTTTGCACGTTTTTATTTTATGTCTTTTTTGTTGTTTACCACTCAGATTTACAGCAGGTTAAGTATTATCATTGTAATAAGAATGTTTTGAGAGAAAATAGCTGACTATTTATTTCTGAGTTCTTTTCGGCGTTTCTTCTCGGCAGTGGTCTTTTGAGAAATGCTAGTAGTTTTTGACTAGTAAAAGTGCCATCGCGGACAACTTGCAGAATAAAGTTCATTTATTGTAAAGATGTAGTACTAAAAGATATGATAGTGTCAGACATCCGAAAACGATGTCTCGACATATACCTACGACAGATAGAGCGAAGTGGCTTAAAATTAGCACGGAAAGCTGACCCCATCACCACGTGGGATTCATAGCTAGGGAGAGAGAGAGAGATTACGCATAATATGTATTATGCGAATACCGGTGTCGAAACATACTGATGAGACATAATGAGATGAGGTGAAACAAGTTGTGAATAGCATAACTTAGCTGATGGGAGGAGATTGTCATCCGCAATCCGCTTATGCAATTATTAACACTGTCTCACATAATACCCTGTCTGCAATATTAAGTATGATAGCTACCCCGATTCCATGTCACGTTCCTGGGATATCATGAGTTCCTCATAAAACGACTAAAACTGCTACTATTACTAAATATTCATTGCTATTCCGCAATAAATTAAATAACATCTTTAACATATTTATATATTTCAACGGAACACTATTCTCAAGCGGAATACAAAAGAATATGGTTCGACAAATTTATCATGGAATTGCGCAAAGGCCAGATTTCATCAATGAGATAAGTATCAAACTCAGAATGGCAATAGCGGTATTATCGTAATCTCAAGATCGCGGCGCTGTTAATTAATTAGTCCTTTACGTGTCGTTGTTCATAAAAACGTGCGTGAAAATGATTGTCAATACCCATAAAACGGATCTTCCCAATATACTCATGACGAAGGATGCTTCGAAAACAGATTTGGATTCTGATAATCCTCATCTGTTTTCGAAGCATTCTTCGTCTATGGAATGTCAAATTTCCGCAACGTACGTGTAATTTCCATCAAACAATAACTTGGACAGTCACACCCGCGCACGGGGCCGGTTCCCGGGCGGTCGCAGCGGGCGTCCGGCAGTTTTGCTTTACAATGCCTATAATTCAGTGATTCGCGCGAATGTTAAGTGGTACCGCTTATCCGGCGCGACATCTACTAATGCCTAGAGGAAGCACTAAAACAGTGCCTATCTGTGTTATTTTAGAACTTGCTTGCTGTTGTCGTGCTTGTTCATACGTCTATATTGAATGAACGGTTATGCCTAATCATTAGTTAAACTTGGTAACTGAAATATATTATGTGCGACCATGTAGTGTATTTATAAGCTTAATACAAAGACTTAAGCGGATTTATAACTATTAGTACATTATTTATGGTAAAAATCATGTAATTGTTCCAAAGCAGATGACGCAATGCCTCAGCAAAATACTGCATCGAGTATTATGTACATGCCTAATTTATTAAACCTTGGCATGTTGAAAAAAGTATCAGTTAAGAGTAAAACCGCTTTTTTAACGATTTATTATTGTAATTAACTTGTCTTAATTTAATATTTTTTACACACATACATATACTCACGCCCCCATACCATTGGGGTAGGCAGAGGCAGAGTAGGTCCTTACATCCTTCTTTTGCTTCAATCACATGCATACATCTCTTCATACGTGCCGTTGGTTGCGGGACCTTCTGACCTGGCCTTTTTCAGTATCGCAGAAATTTGATCAACCCTTCCATCCATCTCCTGACCATAAATTCTCTTAGACAGTCTGCTTTCACACATCCTCTCAAACATGCCCAAACCACCCAAGCATACCTGTTAATATTTTTGTGATTTGTGCGATTAATATGATTGTAATAATAAATTTAACTACGCTCTAGATATAGAGCAGCTACAAGGAAGCTGGTAAAGGCATCAATGGCAAGTAAAAGCAATTAGTTTTAGCCCTTTTTTGCAAATGTATACGTGCAGAAGTGTCATTTTGACTCGTCCCGCTCGGGCCAAGATACTTTGGGACTCATACAAAGTTACATACCTTCCGCACTTTAATCAAAATGTACCTGATTGTGACGCCTAAACATACTACAGTGTAAAACCTCCGAAGCAAACGAGGACATTATACCATTCGTTTAGAAAAATCCAAAGCGGATAAACCGATTAGAGGGCGGTTTTAAGCCGAAAATCTTGTGTGTTGAGATTATGGTTCTTAGATGTTAATGGATGTTGTGTTGTTTTTATTTTCACCAACATCCACTGATTTTATTTCCACTTTTCATTGGATCTAATGTCCGGATCTTAGAATTCGAAATGTTGGTTATGTTTAGGTTTAGTAGCATTTTCTAAACCACTGACTAAATCTCGGTTGAAGTTTTTTTTTTATGCTAATTTAATATGATATACTCAAACATTTACGCCACCGCCGCCGATAAAACAGTGCCGCGACTACGGCTAACTCAAATTACCTATTCGCAACGACTATGAGTTAATGTAATAGTAATGAGCATCCCAAGATATTGCGTGACGATGAATTAAATGACTTTGCGGTAACTTTCAATTTGCGGTCACGTTCCTTGTTAGGAAGTTCCACAAGAACTGTGAATAGGATGACGCCCACGAAATAACATTAGGATGCAAATCCTTTATCATAACTAGCGCCTACATATTTTGTACGCTTTTGTTAAGAGATATTAAATTGAAGACAAGATTCACGTTTCAAGTGAACCTCTAGTAATGTAAGAAGTAATTTTATGGTGAATTGTACCTTACTAATTATTACTTTTCAAATACAACGTTAAATGATACGATGAAAAATGAACACCGATAAAACACAACAAATATATACCTAAGGTTATACAAAGTACAAAAGGTTAAGATCGAATTTTACCAATCAAAAACAGCAATAGGGCTCCGTTTGGAGCCTTAGGGCACGGAACTCTAAAAAAGGATCTAATTCAGACATCAAATTGAATACAATAATCTTGGAATAAACTCTATATACTCTGGTTTCTATATTCTGATCCAATTGACTCTAGAACACGTTAAGGTTAAATACCCTACAGTAGGTATAGTTTACAAATTAAGAACATCATCATGAATTAAACTCCTCTCCATATCACATTCTCAGGCATTGTTTCACTCATGCATTGCATCAAAACGTCATTATAGTTCATCCCTACGATAGTGTAAATAAATGGACCCAACACACGGTGGCACCGACCACCTACCGTGAGCGTCGCAGTTGACACTAGCTGTTAGCGTTGATGCTACGTATGCAACGGAAGATAACATTGTTAAGCCACATATGACATCGGTTCCTTTCAAAGGAAAGCTGATGCCAAAAAGGATTATAAGGTATAACGGAACGGGAATGTTCAATTGCTAAAATCCTGACACTTTCAACGTCAGGTAATGAGCACTCTTGACCTTTAATTATAACTTCTTCGATATCTGTTGTTGAACGTTAGCTATATACGCTTTTTGTAAGCCTTTCGTCTACATATCTTACAGTATGCTAATACAAGAGTGTCCGAATATTAAAAAATTAAATAATATTCATCACTACATATTCACTCATTTAGGTTTTCCATAAAGGCGACATAAAATAAAACCCTGGAATCAAGCGTCAGTTGAATAAGCGAAAATAGCTAATTGATTTAGCCTTCCAATTTACTCTCGACAATATAAGGGACTTAAGCTAAGTCGTCCATTAAGCTCATGCTATTACCCACTTAATGAAGGATACAAGACAAACTAGCTCAGGAGGAAGTCATCAGAGAGCCATCTCCACACGAAACCACTTTAACGGAGGCGCTCTGCCTACTTGCTAAGTAGTTCAACTCATTCCAATGTTTAGTGCTCCGTAATACACTTAGTAGACGCGTTTGTTTAAAGGCAGATGCAGTTGTTAAGGCTTTTAATACCGCCGCCGCTGCGACTATAACGTTAAGAACTTTATAAACCTAAATCGCGTAGCGTATGCGGATGAAACCGCGCGTAATTGTAAGAAAGTCAATTTAGCACGCTAACGAGATTGGCTGAAAGGCGGCAAGTTGATTAAGCTCTATAAGGGGAGAAGTTGATGCAGCAACATTCCATAACCGAAGCGAAACAGGCCGCAACGTCACGCCAGCAAATCGTCGACAACCAAATGTAAGCAACCGTTTGACGTTACAAATTATAGTGAAAAGGGTAAAAATGCTAAAAACGTATGACCACTTATGTTTCCGTATGCGAGCAAATCAACTACATATACTTACAGTTGCTGGTTATGTCAAGTAGCAGTCATGGACTTGGCAATGTGTGTAATTCTGTTATTCTATGGAATGATTAAGTGGACATATTCCATAACATTATTGACATGTCACGGAATATTCGATGTTAGTAGAAGTAAAAATATCAACAATTGCGTCCTCTTCTCAATATTAAGTCTCTTTTCGTTTTATTACTATGGCCATAATGTACTGTCCCTATGGCATAGTGCGGAACAGAGCTATAATCACATCCCTTTACGTAGTTTTCACAGCAAGTTGTTCGAAACAATTCAATCGGTCCCGAACTTCTTAAACTTCCATGCTAAATTGTAACAGATACATAGTACTTTTATCTCATGAGCGCGGGTGAGCTATAGTTATGTGTTGAGCTATACATGCACATTGTCTATGTGTGCGGCAGCGTAGGAGCTATGTGTTTATGTTGTCTGTGTTCGTGGCTAGCCTGCGCTCGTGAGATAAAAGTACTCTACACGTTTTTTAATGTACTTTGAACCTAAATTAAACGTACAGGGGTCAATATGACACACTTTACGTATCGCATTCAAACTTGAGTTGAATGTGTGTTACGTACTCGTTACGGAACCGTTAGCTCCGTGCACGTGGCGTTAAAAGTGCGAACCATTGGCATCAAAACAGAATGCGAAACTTGAGCCTCAAATGAAAATCCAGGCTTATAAATAAATTTCTGCATTTAATTGCCAGTGTCATTATTCATATGCATTCAGACGGTACTTGTCTGCGCGAGTTAGATAAAGTGCTGGGGATAAATAACGCATGCGCACGTTTTATGGTGGTCCTTGGATCGGTGACCAAGGTCCCGTGGGCTGCGCAGCAACTTCTTTAATCACTGTAATTAGCTACGCACCCATCCCTCCGATCTCTACAACTAGTGATGCACGCTTATCTGTCGATTATATCGAATGCAAAAAATCTCATTCCGCCATATTGGCTTGATAGACAATTTTAATGGTTAAGTACTGGGTAAATCATTTTGGATTTTTTTGTCTGGATAGCTATTTTCAGCATTTAATGTTATGAAATAAAGTGCGCACCTATTTATTAAATACCTTAAGAGGAATTACAAACTCGTCATTTCAGCCACGGAAAAATGCTCCTCCAAAATGTAACCTATGTAAACCAATATTTTACATGCAAAATTGTTAAATGTTTGTCAATGAGAAACATTTTTCACGTCCATGTCCTGCGGATACCGGCAAGTTACGTGGGTAACAAATGTCTGGCTATGCCGCCTGCGGCAAAATGCTGTTTTTTTTTGCTCTATACAGGGGCAAGAGACTTAAACCACGGATAAATTTTAATCCTGACCGTTAAAGTGTTAAGCCATCGATATATAGTCTTAAGAATGCCATCACTAAAAGAAGCGTGTCGGTTGCGTCGATTGCGTAGAATCAACTTGTCGTTGCCGCGCGAACTAGCTGATTGCTATCTCCGCTTGTTAGCCACCATTATGGATGCAAATTTAACAATTATGAACAAGCTGATCCCGTATCCAGGCTCATTTTTGTTGGTAGACCATTGCGTGACTCGCACTCCAACTTGTAATAAAAAACGACGCTTCAAGCACACGTGAATGTATTTTATAATTTATGGGAATTTACAACTTGTTGATAGGTTTAGTAATAAGATTATGTGTACGGCAAATAACAAGAGTTTTAACTTAACACGTATAACCATAACAACAATACCTAGCCATTTCCCTGTCACGCTGACAGTGCCAGGCGGAACCCTACTTTAGGTTTATGTACTCGTAACGGTTTTATATATTTTTTACAAGTAGCGTTTTATATTTCACTGGAGTCTTGTTTGGGCCACGGTAGAGAGCGGACGTTCCCCGGAACCATACCCGACCTCTATTATTGTCTTAAAAACAACACAATAGATCCGCAAAACAAAAGGCGACCGACGGTCACCAACAGATGTACGCGCGCGCTAGCCTCCGCGCCCAAGTCCGGCTCTAAGGGACAAGATAGCCCACGCGCCGATCCGCGATACGTTGTAGTCTCATTAAAAGTGCCGATTCGTGCTAAGTGCAGTGCGTCCAGATAACCAACAACCCATTGTGATGGGAATGCAATCTAAGTGTGTGTGATTCCCTGAGCCTACGCCAACTCTGTCACCGCAGGCCCGTACTTGCGATCATCGAGCGCGGTCACGCTAGGCAAAACCCCGCCACAAACCCGGTGAGATCCTTCCATTGCTACTATTTACTGACACGCTTTATACCCGAACCAGACTTATAGATACGTCTAAATCATCGCACCTGCAGAGCCAGTGACGACCCTAACGTAACATCTAACGATCTAGGTACCCCCATCGGATCAACAAGGTGAACCTCTCCCAATACTTGGAAATTCCTAAAGGCACAGACAGTAAGTGCACAAGGCTTCCATGATCATTCAATTACATGTGTTATCGGACGCACCACAAACGCACACACGGCTGCACGCTGGTTCGCTATTTCAGCAAGAGACATAAGTCTTCAGATCATAAAACATAACGACCGTCGATCGTCTCCATTTGTTTTGCGTGGAAATCAGATATTTATTATTAAGTATATGCAGAATCACACACCACCCACTTGACTGACTTGATTAAGCTGAATCAGATAATTACTCATCGTCGGCGGGTAGCTAATGACCCCCTCCTTAACCTAATATCAAGATTATAGACCCCACCCGATATATTGGTATTGGCACCATAGAGACAAACTAACAAACATAAACATACCTATGATTGACGGGATCCACTACAGAATACAAAAATTGAACCAGCTATTGCCGGTTACATTCCCATAAACGAACAATCATATATATATATACATATCAAGCATAATAACAATAATAAAATACAACACGCTGACAATCACGCGTAGGGTTACTAACGTTACCCGCTGTATAATTAAAGTTAAGCACTCACAAATCAGCTCAGCTCAAGCTATCTTTATTCATATGTAAGGCACTAGTTACTGTCGATTTTGCCTAGGTCTGCGCAGGATAAGAATAGTCTAATCTCCGGCTCGAAGCCGAACCGCCATATGTTAATACACTTAATATACTCAACTACCTATAAGAGAAGCATTAACACATTCAGCCTAGTGGCACTGCAACAGTACTATCGCTAAGTGGGCTTGTTAGCTTTAAGTTCAGTCTATGTTAGGTAACATAGTCGTAAAATCTGCACCTCTACCCTTAATTAGTTAGGCAATTAAATCAAACTATCACTCCATAACACAGATGTGACGCAGCAGCTCATCTCACCGATAGCTACTTACATCAAAAACATTCATCACACAGCACCTAATTTTACGCACTCGATGAATATGCAAGCAGTACTACTAATTTTTGCACATATCATAGTTTAAGGTATATATAACGTCTAGCTCGTTAGTTAAGCTCGCTCCCCGCTCTATCATTGTGAAGGCAGAGCGTAAAACAGGTACTCTACAGTATAGGTAAAAATATGGATAGGTTCTAGTCTACCGTGTCTAAGCTCTCGAAATATCCTATGTCCTATAAATCTTCGTCCATATCACCCTCACGTACCACCGAGACACAAATATTAGCATTTAAAAACTACCTCAGCCTATCAAGAAAGCCCTGCAAAAACATAGGTACAGGAAGCCCAACCAGGTTCCTTATGTACCCGATTGTATCACTCAGACCGAACCAAAATCAAACACAACAATATCCCCAAAGCCCAATTTCTATCGCAGCCCCGCATATGGTAGATAATCAAAGGCATCACCCGGGTAATTTCCCTACAAACAACATAAAACGTTGCCTTTCTCTAAAATATATATTAATAGTACAAAAGAAAAATACAAGCACCTAACATTGCCATTAAGACAGCCACATCTGGCACCCAGCACCGCGGTAACCCTCTCCACAATAGACACCATAATAAAATCCCTTTGTTTTCTTCACAAAAACTGCCATCACACAATAACTTCCTAGCATAAAATCCTGTGTTTTAAATCCCTACAAACAGACAAAATAAAAATATAGCACAATGGTTAAAAATAAATTCTATGAACTTAAACAATATTTTGTCATGTGCTAAACAATTGCAAACCCTTTAACAACGCCACGCAATCAATAATCCCAGACAATTAGCAACTCACAAAAGGGCAGTTCATGACAAAAAACACGGTAAAATTGCATGCGTAGTCTTAGAATAGGCACCTAAGCTAATTTAGATTTACCTTGGACACAAGCCCTGTTTGGCCCACCAAAGCTATACATTTTCAGGGATCAATAAACAACGGTTGCCCTGTGCTATAACAGCACGACGTGGTGAACTCGCTAATACCACAGCACTAACATAGTAATCCTAAGATAGGTAGTCTAACCCACAAACAGACACTTTAGTTATACCCTACTTTATCTATGTTCTTTGGCATTACCAACAAAGCACGTTTAAATTGCCTTGCAACGCCTACACTACCGAAAGGGGAGCACGGCTCACTTCTCATAGTTCAAGATTAGCCTAAACTGTTTTCCGATAGAAAGACATCGCCTTGGCCAAAGCTATAAAACATCAACTATCTCCGGTCGGGGTAAAACGGACCCGGTGCATACTATTTAGTCAACAAGCCCGACACCCACCGTCTTGTCTCACCACAAATTTAACAGTATTGCACATCCCCAAGGCCGGCTTAATAGTTTAGCAATATCAGTAAATAATTAGATCATAAGCTTTCTTCACAGCACCTCCACACAGCTCAACGAAAGACCAACCATGAATAACAAGACTCCTATCGTAAAAATACCAGCTGACGGAAACTGCTTATACCGCGCAATAGCCTATCAAATTAACGATCTATATAACCTGACGTTTGACCATCACGCAGTTCGTCGGGATCTTGCTCGCTATGTTGACGAAAACCAAAACGACCACAACATGCACCTTGCTATTATGAGTAACCTCGATACGACGGCCCAACACGACAACATACAGAAACATATACAATCACAATATCAGGAAGGTACATGGGGCGGAACCGACATTTTGATAGCGGCGGCGGAATACTATGGAATCAATGTAAAAATATTCCAGAAAGCCCCGCTAAGAGAAACAGTATGCTTTACCCCCAAGGTACCTAACGACGCAGTGGGCACCATAGGCCTCATCTTCAGCGATAATCATTATGACTGTTTTGAAAGTCACCTGGGTATACTCACGACGAATACCATACAAGACGAAATAAGTATGAGTGTGGGGAGTCCAGAAGAGATCCCGGACGCTACGGGATATAGACTAAATCGACCAAGACCACATAGTATGGCACAAAATCACATCGGTAATATTAATATCGCCACATGGAATATACGAGGCGCCGCGACACAGTCGAAAAAAGCCGACATTGACACCTTCCTGGAAACGAAATCCATACACATTGCATGCTTACAAGAAACGCACTTAAAAACTGGAACGTATAATTCCAAACACTATAAGTGGAGTCTAAGCGGAAATAATAGCAACAGAGGCCTAGCTATTCTAATAAGGAAAAACAGTGGCCTGAAATTAAACTGGACAAAGGCAAACACCAACAATATGGCGGCCTCAATTGACCTTAATAACAAAATTAATTTATTCATTGTCACAACTCACTGGTCTAACGCTACGTCTGCTGCAACTAGTGATGCAACGCGCCTACTCCAACTGCTAAAAGGCGCACCAAAGAACTCTACCACGATACTCCTAGGTGACTTCAACGCACACATCGGTTACCTAGAAGCGGACAAACCCCACAATAAAAACCAATTAGGTAAAAATTTATTCCACCAAAAGACCAGTAGCAACGGAGACATTCTATTAGATTTAATAATAAGAGAAAAATTCCAATTAGAATCATCCTATGGCCGTAGAAGTTGCAAAACCACCTGGAGAGCTGGAAGTAAAACGTCTCAGGTGGACCACATAATGACACTAGCTAAATACAAACCAATATTTAACTACATCAAAGGCGAAAATACAAGCCTATCTGATCATAAACTGGTATGGGGCAACTTAAAACCCCTTGAAGCAACATCTAATAAGACGGTCCCTACCAGGCCACATGAGAATAAAATAAAACAATCATTCAACTACAAAACCCTGAACTATGAACAGTTGCAAAATGCGACTACTTTAAAAGAATACCAACAAACGCTAGGAGAACTGACCAGTGAGTCTAGGAAAACAAATGAAGGAAAAACACCGCTGCCATGGGAAACAATAACAGCCATTATGAAACAGGCAGCCCACAAAGCTCTCAAATATCAGCCTAATCACTCCAAAGAAAGGAGAATTGCACTAGCGAACCTACAAAAGGCAAAGTTTCAAAAAAAACTCCGACCTTTAGACCAGTCTACTATAAACAAACTAAAAGAGTGCAGACGCTTGCTGCAAGAGATCGAATCAGCGGAGGACCAACAAGAATGCCGAGCCTTCTTCAGAGGCCTAGCAAAAACTCATCCATCAATGAGAATGAGGATCACCTACGACTTCTACAGAAGGCATAAGCAAAAAGAAAAGCGAGGCATCAAGACCACCTTTATACCCATGTCTAAATGGGAAGAAGAACTAGATAAGACCGAAGGGCAGTTTGTGGACGAATTAAGTGACGAGGACCCAACAGAGCTAGGGCAACCGCCCACCATGGATGAGATCGAGAAAATCACAAGCCAAATGCGCAACGGCACGGCTCCTGGTGTAGACCAACTGGTTACAGAGCTCTACAAAGCAAATACGCAAGAACTAAAAGCCGAGATCCTTGAACATATGATTACAGCTTGGACTAAAAATACTCTACCGCCCACCTGGACGCAATCAATACAAGTACCTCTACCTAAAACAGCCAATCCCAAGAGCGTTACTGATTACCGACGCATCTCGATATGCAGCACCGGGTACCGAATATACGCTAACTTCCTCCTTCTGAGGCTTGACGAAATTATCGAACCATTAGGAAATTATCAGGCAGCTTTCCTGAGAAACCGATCCACGGACGACCACATGTTTACCCTACGAAGAATCCTAGACGAACAATGGAGAGCGGGTGAGAAAACATATGTCCTAGCAGTTGACTTAGAAAAAGCGTTCGATACGGTGGACTTAAACGCCCTGAGAGATATCCTACTATCGAGGACCAATAGCGCCATCACAAATCGGATAATCAAAGCCACAATGAGCGAATCAACGTGTATCAAATGGTGGGGGCAACAAACAAGGTGGATTAAAAAAGGTAAAGGTGTCAAACAAGGTTGCCCACTCTCACCGCGGCTGTTCACTATACTAATGGACGACGTCTTTAGAACCCTTGAGGATGAACTACCTTTCGTAAAATTAAATCAGGACGACCAAATACAACTGCCACTTATCTTGACCTTTGCGGACGACGTAATCATAGTTTCCAACTGCCTTCAGCAGTTAAGCATGATCTATTCAAAGGCCAAAACCTTATTTGCTACCGTCGGACTCAAAGTAAATGAGACAAAGACAAAACTATTGGTACGCGACCCAATACATAAGAGCCATAGAAACTTTATAACACTCGATGGCACAACAACCAGCCCCGCCAATGAAATCAAATACCTAGGAACGTATATCACCTCAACCCTAAGCAGAAAAGATATT
Source organism: Epiblema foenella (assembly GCA_963556455.1). Lineage (NCBI taxonomy): Eukaryota > Metazoa > Arthropoda > Insecta > Lepidoptera > Tortricidae > Epiblema > Epiblema foenella. The sequence continues at coordinate 12,593,880 of OY747107.1, read as the reverse complement.
GTAAACGCGCGTTGTAAACAGGCCGTCAGAAATTCCAAAAGCCTCACGAAGTTTATTAAAGAATCGCGCATGCAATGGCAAATTACACGGTTGCTCTACAAAATGGTTATAGAACCAACTATGACCTATGGTCTTAAATGCGCAGCCCTCACCAAAGCGAACAGGCGCAAACTTAGGAGATACGAACGAATAATATTGAAAGATATGATTAATAACTCAGGCACATCTCCTGGCCCTATCAAAGTACATGACATACTGCAGGGGAAGACGATAACCAAAAGGATAAAATGCCTTCGAATGTGTTACCTAGGCCACATCCTCAGACGACCGAATCAACACCTCCTAAATTCCGCATACCGATACAAGGCAAAAAAGCTGAAGGTCGGCCGACCCATCTTCACATGGGAAGATTCTCTATCTCATGACATGTTGTACTACCCCATTAACCCCACCGACTGGCCTGACATGGCAACCGATAAGGACAAATTTAACAAAGCCGCACGTAGAATTTACGAAATGCAAGAGACGGACAGCGAATCAGAAGAAGAGACGGAAAGAATCCGGCATAATGAAAGTAACACATTAACCTAGAAGATCCACCTTGAAGACGAGGGGATCGCGTCTACGAGCACATCCACTTATTTATTTTCTAAGGCGATTACCACGAGCCAAATAACTTGCAAGAAATACCGAAGGCTCTCAGAGAAAGAGAAGTCCTCACTCGAATCAACGGGCAGCATATCACCAACGCTCATCCTCCGACGTATTATCCTCCCTCTCCTCTTTTCCAGTATTGGCTAAAGGCTGCACAGCCGGTCGATTGTGGCCGACTGGCTGCGGCTGGTCGGCCTTCCCTTCCCATCCCAGAGCGTGTCACTCCTCACAAACTTGTGCCCCCTGGTATATCCGGCTTGTCCGGGTCAGGCTTGCTTCCTGGCTGGGTGCGGTACCTATGTTCATGTTCATGTTCATGTTCAGTAGCGTTTTATATTTCACTTCTAAACCTAAACCTAGCGCAACAAATACGAGAAATTGCTACCCTGATGTTCAGCTAAATTAATTGAAATCAAAGTAAGAAGTTTAAAACGTTCACATTACGTCAAACGCTTTATACATTTTCAGTCAGTGCCAAACGCCGGTAAATAAATATGTCAGCTATAGGATTTGAATATCAAAAGGAATCTGAAATGTCATTTCGTGAGGAGATTGCTTGTCTGCTACGACCAAATACTACATACAAACTTGTGCTATACTTGTACTATTTTCTTGCATTGTAAGTAAGTTTGAGAAAGAATAAACTTTATTAGAACGTAGATTTCAAAGGACCCTAGCTTGCGACTTTCAAAAGGCCGTGGGTTTAAATTCTGGCTCCCGTCAGTGAGTTTTTGTACTTTGTACGGAATACGCTCAAATGGGCGTTGTCATCGTGGACCCGAGCAACCCGACAGATATCAACCATGCATTTCTGGGGTTATAAGGACTAAAAAAAGTTGTTAGTATAAACTTTAGACAAAAACACAAAAAAAAATTGTGTGGTTATCTTGTCATTAAAACATGAAGTAATATCACTTTTCATAAATAACATCGCCTAAACCAAACAATGAAAAAAAATTTTTTAGTGAAATGTTTTATTTCTAAAGTGGTTTCCGTCGCTTTGATATTATGTTAATTTATATGTTGTGACTTGGTTACATTAGTGACAATTTCACAAACGAAACCCCTTTTTTACCGAGTTACGCCATAAAATAGTTTGCATAACAATTAATGATATTTCTAAAATTTAACCGATTCGAACAAACTTTGTATGACATATTAATCTTCAAAAATAGTCAGGTCACTCGAACCCAGCTGTATACTAACTGTTACTATTTTTCGTTAAAGGATCCTGCATACATTTGCGAAGATGATCAACTACCAACCTACACTGGGCCAGCGTTAGAACTACAAGCCCATTTCATCTCATCAGAAGAGACCTGTGCGATGATGATTGTAACAATGAAAGTTCAAAAAAACGTTGTTCTTAAACTATTGAAGCTAAAATTTAAAACAATAGAAGCAAATAACTTCACGTGAAACAGATGTGCTTAATTACTGCCCGACAAATCTCTGAAAGAGTCAGGCTTCATTACGAACACAAGGCGTACAATCAACGACAAACGTAAGTAAATATTTAAAATTTCAACACATTCTCACACCCACACCAAGCATTATGATTGGACTCGGGCCTAAATATTAATTTTCATGTAAATTTCAGAAATTTTGTATAAAAATGCAGAGAACACTGATTTAACTGTTTTGGGTGTTTTACAGCGTGACCCTACATACATTGTAATATTTTCAGCAGCGTTTTATTGCAGACTTAAATGAGATCCCGAGCCAAAGGGTTAAAAATACGAAACACATGGCGACGTTAATTTTGATATTAAAGGAAAAATATAGCGCTAACCCGTGGCAATAATTAACCCGAATAAATTGGGGCAGACTCTAATATCCTAACCCTACGATGCTGTGTCCATATGTTGTAAATTAAAGAGTTTATACTTTTTTGTTTACGCTGCTCATATTTTTGAATACGTTTATAAAATGGCACTGGGATTATATTAAATTTTTATACATACATATGTGAGATACAAATGTATAATATGCAAGGTGGTGAGTAAAGTTTTGAGAAATGTAACATAGTTTCAGCCTACGCAACATGGGAACGTGGGCGAATACGATTATTGATGCACCTTACCTATACCCGACTCGCTGTGCCAAATCTAACACAATTGAATTAATCAGACTATAAAGAACTTACGATTGTATTTAATTCATAGACACTTATGATCTTTTTTGAATGATTCAGGATGATTTACATATCGTGAGTTTGATAAAAGTGTTTCCAATGGAATCATTCAAATGTCAGGCCAGAGAGCCCAAAATATAATGAGTCACTGAATATTTCACTATTAATTAAGTGCATGACACTACGCTAGCAGCATTCAGTTCGAGAACAATGGTAACATTACGTAACATGCAAAATATTCATGAAATCATAGTGCTAAACTCGGATCCAAATTAATCTGTACAATAAGCTATAGTTAAACGCCGCACGAATTTTCTCATTATTCTGTTCTGTACTTTCAACAAACTTTACAAAATAATTTAGCTTTCGTACAGTCTTCCACGCGGTTACTAAGTAAATAAAAGTAAAATCTAGATGCCCACTCATAGTACCTATGTACATATTTTTTTAGTAACGTGACTGTATGTATTATCAGAATTTTGAGTTTAAGAACAGACACACTTCAATAGATTAAATGCATACCTAACTACCATTTTAGTCGCAAATATCCATGTCGTGACCTATAACTTCCTGAAACTTTTGCTGTGAGGTTGATGACACCCCACATGTACTAATGTATAAAGCAAGGTTGCAGATATTCGCATCCGCATCTGCAACAGCGAACTTGTGCAACAATTTCAACATGCACATTCGTAAATGTAGTGCAAAGTCGCGACCAGAAAGGGTCTTTTTTTGCATTGGGGAAATGCTTTGGCGCACCGTCCGCCCATACTAAGGGGGACCGGGCGGGTGTGTGGGACTCCTGGGCAGAAGACCCAGACTACCCACTAAACCCAAAACGATTGTCCGACGACATCGCTTCCAGGGAGGGCCAGAGGTTCGCTTGACGCATTTCACTTTGACCCTCGCGACACGCCCGATTTATGCGGGTCTGGCCAGGGCGAGCGCCCCGGTACAATTTCGGGACGCTTCAATCCCGTGGACTTAAATGATGGTTAAGGTCCCCCGACCCTACCACCCGGTCTACTACGGCGGGGGGAACAAATGCGCGTAGCGCCGGCGTGCGCGTCCCGCTCTTCTGCGAATATGGAGAGCGGATGGATCGTTCTCCCGCTCTCTCTCCACGGCCTCCTTCTGAACCATTACGGTCTTGCAGAAGGAGGCCATTGTTTCCCATGACCTCTCGCTATCGAGCATTTTCGATACAATGGTCGGCAGCGAGAGGTCCCCGCCCAATGTAGCGGTCAAATCATGCCGCTGTGGCCCCCACGCCGTGCACACCTCCAGTGTGTGGCGCACATCGTCTACTGCTGCGCCACACCCATGGCAGCGGGGGCTTTCCTCGCGACCGGCAACTCGGTGCAGGTACTCCCCAAAGCACCCGTGTCCTGTAAGGACCTGCACCAGATGGAAGTCAAGTTGCCCGTGTCTGCGGTCGACCACCTTTGGAAGTTAGGCAAAATTTTCTCTACAGTCAGTCTGCCAGCCGCAGACAACTGTAAATCTACCCTCCATCTCGGGAGAAGGGCAGCCATGGCTGCGTCCCGAAACCCTTCTATCTCCAGTTGGTTAGGGAATTCTCCCCTGGCCCTCAGTTCCGCACGGTATCGATATACCTCGGCCAAGACCTCCGCTTGCAGTTCCCAGGGCGGATCACCGGCCAGTAGAGTAGCTGCCGCCCAAGATACCGTGCGGTACCCTCTACACGCTCTCACACTGATTACCCTTTGCGGTCGCCTTAATAGAGTCTTGTTTTTCGGCGTGAGGGCATCCATCCACACAGGCGCCCCATAAAGTGCCATGCTCCGGATGACTCCAGAGTAGAGGCGCCTGCAGGGTGACTGCGGACCTCCTTTATTTGGAAGCAGCCTTCCAAGCGCTGCTGCAGCGCCTACCAACTTAGAGGCCAGCCGAGCGAAGCGCGCCCCGAAATTCGATTTGGAGTCGAGGGTGAGGCCGAGGTACCTCATGTCTGCCCCAACCTCAATGGCTGTCCCCATCAGGGTTAACCGCGCCCCTAGTGGGGACCAGAAAGGAGCCTAGCGCGACGATAAGTACAAATATAACCAATCACTGTTTTTAACGCGGGTAACACCGCAGGTCGCTCCTAGTAATTGATAATCAGGTTAATTTCTAATTCGATGAGTCTTGTACCCCATGCGGCTGGGTCAATTATTCGACATGCAACGGCCTTCGTAGTCCGTACTATAAGTTGACAAGTAACATAATAATACATAGTACAAATAAGAAGCGTTACAAGTTTTAAAATGTTTTGATTTCAAATTATGACAAAAGTATAGATAATAATACCAATAAAGTCATTAAAGGACACAATGATTTTATTAAAGTTATAGATAGTAACACAGCCATTTTTTGATTTTATTGTGTGTAGTAGAAGTCAAGCGGAAAATAAACAGTTTTAGCTTGAAAATGGTTGATTTGGAGTGGTGTTTGAAACGATACTTCTTAATGAAAAATCCAAAATATACATTTAAAATGTACGACATTAGGTTGCAGTCGTCCTGTTCTAGACAATAACATTGAGAAATGTCAAGATACGTGTCAATTCATACAGAAAATGGCCTAAATAGATGAGCGTTTTTTAATTGATAAGGACCCTTAATTAGGTCCCGTGAAAATTCGTAAGTGCTTCGATGGATTCGTCACAAGCAACCCGCAACTCATGTTACAGTGACATGGACCAAGGACCCGGGCAACAGCTTGCACTCCTTACGAATTGTGACATATTCGTTCGAGTACCAGATTTCACTAAGGGATGCATATGGTAAAATACACGACCTTTTACTCTGAAGTGTGGAGTAAAGCATGGGTACTGGGTTTTTTATCAATTTGATATTTTAATGCCAAATCCTGACCAGTCTGTGAATCGAGCATATGTATCAACTGTGTGGTCTAGAACTGAAACTGATTTAATTTGTGATTTTTTACACTTTATAGACCTGGTGCAATAGATTCGGCGGTTTCAAGAATATTAATTGTGTTTTTTTTGCGTATGGTTTACGCACCATTTTCCGAACCTTATAGCTTATAGCTCGACTTTTATTTTTGCTTAGCCGTTCTTCAGCTGACTGGAGTGTATTTTGTGTAGCAAGAAAACATGTCGCAATAACACCGAAGCCCCAAAGGGATAAGGTCGCCTTTGTTCCTATGTATTTTTTACTTTGTGTACAGTAAAGAGTATTACTGCTAGCAAAACATAAATGCAGAAAAGAAGGAGCGCTCGTGGCCCAGTGGCGCACGCGTACGGCAATGTCGGCAGGGGTCAAGTCTTGGGTGGGTGACCGCTTTGAGTGGTTACTAACTGAACGCTCCCGTGTTTTAGGGGGCACGTTAAGCCGTTGGTCCCGGCTGCTGTCTATGACGTTAAGCGAAATTAGAGGCCTTCGAGTCAAGTTGCCCGCTCACTTGATAAGAGAGTTCGAAGTTGCACCATGTCCGCAGAGAGTACTCTCCGCTACCCTACACATGACCCCTGGGTGTTGGAAAATGGGCAACAAACTGGCACTGTACTATCTTCTCGAAAATCTCACGGTTCGAAATAATTGCCATACGATAAATAATAAATTAATAATAAAGAAAAACCTGTTAAAGATCTTTTGGTTTCATTTTCGACATTAAAAGCTTTAAGTTAATCTCATTCCTATATCTAGTGTGTCTGATTTACAGTGCATGGTAGCAACGAGATGAGCCCTGATTGAAGTTTCATCGTGATTGCTAAAGTCAACGCCGAAGCCTCGCTTCGGAACTGTTTGCTCGGCGAGCATCGTTCGCGTACGTTTATAGATCGCTGTTTGGAATCACGTGCTTTTGATTAGACGTTAATTGGTTAGCAACTTCATTAAGTCTGACTAATGCACTCCACCTACACGTATACTTACAGTTAATGTTCTTCATTAGCCCCTCGAATATATAAAATACTTGCTTTTTCCCGCGACTTCGTTCGCGTGGAATTTGTTAAGACTTAGAGAAATAATTGCTAAGAAATTATTTTAAGCGCAGGCTTAAATTGTCGCTCTCCCATACAAACTTTCACCGCCCTTTCAGAATGATATCACATAAGATCTAGGTATACACATATTTAGATTTATAAAAATTATCTTAATCTTGTTAATACTCGTAATATATAAAATTTAAGTTAAAGTACATTGGTAAATGTGTCTATCTGTTCGTGTTTAAAGACTAGTAGCAGCGAGGTGCCAAGATGAGCATTTAAAGGGGTCGGAAACCGGAACAGGAAATGCAAGTTAATGATCTTTTGCTCAAGGACAATACTATTAGAGGAAACGTTTTCCTTTTCAATTTCCTCACGCACCGGCCGTCAGCCGTCCGTGATCTTGGATTCGTTCGATCATGAAAATATATAGCTTCATTCGAGCGATCGCTATCGGAAAAACTCCTTAATCGGTTTTCTTTTATATGAAAATGGGCTTTTAGATTTATAGCACCATTTTGGTTGCGTTCCAATAGCCCAAAAAACGTGATATAAGTCTCGGCTGCCTCAAAACTGCACACTAAACAAGAATTTAACAGCGTGCCGCTCCATATTTTAGACGGCGCCTCTTACGAGGCGACGCTTAAACGTTTTCTATGAAAGAAGATTGCTCGGGGAGAGTGCGATTGCCTGATTTCCGATTCCGTATTCATTGTGCGTTGAAATGGATCAGGCGCCCGGCCGTGGTCCCAGTGTCTACGCGCGATGTAGGTAATGAGAAGATTTTATAAAGGGCCAATTTCGTTATCATGATCCTAATCAAATTGTTCCCGTTTACAAATTTTGTCACCGGGACACAGTATTTATATAGAAGCACAGCTTATGCGCGTTTATGTCAGAATGTTTAGATAATTAAAAAGTGGTAGGTAGTACAACTACCACCGAACCACTTTGAAAAAATGTCGCCACTACAACTGTCACAACTTCAAGAACATAATTTACTAAAGCATCAGTAGTTTAAATGTCGTTTTTTAACTCATGTGGCATGTCGTATGTCTTCATAAGGGTTAATTTGGCGAGCGGGCGCGATAACGGCGCACGCACCGCGCTCGCGTGTCGCGCCCCGCGCACGCGCGTCGTAAATCTTGCCGCAAACATTGACACTGGAGATTTTACTTTTTTAAGCTCACCAGCCGAAATTAATCTTCATCGACTGGTTATATAGGAAACTGAATGACTGGCAAAACCAATTCGAAATTCATAATGTGGCTTAACAACATTTTTTATTTATTTTATCGTATGGTAATTTAGTTGCCAGTACAGTTGCCCGTTTGTTGCACCGTTTAGCACCACCCAGGGGTCACGTGTAGGGTAGCGGTGGGTACTCCCTACGGAAGTGGTGGAACTTCGACCCCCCTTGTCAAGTGAGCGGGCAACTTGACTGTTAGAAGTGCTCAAGCCGCCCGGAGGCCTTTAACTTGCCTTAACGACTGCTATCATAGACAGCAGCCGGGATCGCCGGCTTAACGTGCCTTCCAAAGCACGGGAAACAATAAAAGGACATCTTCATTTCATTTTCGAAAACTTGATTTTGTTATTATTGTCATTAAACAATAGGCTGTTAGTTGTCTTCAATCGCAGCCCAGCAGGGTATGTAATCATGTAACGTTATGTACTAACGTTAGGCATGCTTGAATGTCATTTTAATGACATCGCCCATACATTTATACTTCTACGACTAAGAAAGTATTACCTACGTTTGGTTTTCGCGTAACAGGCATATAATTTCTTAAGTATTTTTTTGCGGCAACGCACGATGTCCCTTAGGGTGTATGCATAAAAAAATAAATTGAAACATATACAAGTAAACGAGTAATTTCCTCAAGACTTAGGGTCAGAAGTGGTTTGCGCCCGGATGCACCGGGGGCATTCAGCTCGAGGGACAGACAATTTGTTTGTCACTCACGCGTCGTTCAGTGAAGTTATCACAACTGGCGTGGTTAATAAGCGCGCAACTGTTTGTGAGAATTCTCTTGAACTATGGTTTAAAATGAAATCGACTCTATCGTCTACGGCTCACTTCCGCGTAAACGGTGGAACCGTCGTAGCCCCTCTGCCGTTTCACACTGATTCCTCGTGTCAAAGTAATTTGCATTAAATTGTGTAAGAACAAAACACGCTTAAATAATGTGATTATGTTGAATATATACTTATGGTGAATATATACTTAATAGGTTTCACAAATTATTCGGAGAAATCGCATTTGAATCGCACTGATTTTCAGTTATATTGACTTTATTTAATTCGACACGTAATTAACACATAATATAGGTATTAAAACATATATTTTTGTCGATTTATTTAGCAATAAGAACCAGTCCTATTCCATCGATTATATTTTTTATGCATATTTGACGACTACTTTAGCCTACTTGGTAGTGACCCTACGAAGCTGGATGTCCTGGGTCCGAATGCCGGTCAGGGCATTTATTTGTGTGATGAACACAAATATATTTTGTTAGTGACTCTTGGATGTTTTCTATGTATTTAAGCATAGATTTATCCATATAAGTATGTATATCGCTCTCGCAGACACTAGATCCAAGATATTAGGCTCAGCCTAGTTTAGAGACTACGGATAACTTCTGTATGCCAATTTGTTCCTATTAATAAACGTTTTGTATTTGTATATCGTCGCTTAGTACCTATTGTACAGTCGCTATCAAATATATCTGTACTCTTCAGGGTGCTCAAAAATATCTGAACACGCACTTTAACGCCTTGACAATAGAGTCTTGTTCAGATATTTGTGAGCACCTTGTTCGCTCCGATATATCTGATGGCGACTGTACAAGCTGTGCTTAGTTTGAGACTAGGTGGATTTATGTAAGATTGTCCACATATATTTATTTATTTACGTATATTCTGTTACAAGTGAGATCCGGATAGTATAGTATTGTATGACCCGGAGTCTACCCTCCACAATATTCCTGGTCCATTGAAACTACCTACGATTGTTTAACTGTGGAGCGATCGCATGTACTGTCGCCAAATAATCACAAGTCGTGACTCGTTACGCTTTGATTAAGAAGATTAAAAGGCGATGAAATTGACAAGCGAACGGACGGCGAGCCAATAAACGAGATTCCCGAAATATTTCACTTCCATAAATACTCAATAAAGCCTCTTTTCCCACGCCCGTTTCGCAATCGACGTCGGGAGCGTGGATCCGCGTTCCGCCACATTAAATTCTTCACGTTTAATCAATTCCGGGACGGTAGTAAAAAATATCAAAGTGAAGTGTTTCCTTCCGTATCGACGGCGCCCAGAGTAGAGCAGACAGCAAATAAATTGTTGGCGTCGTTTCAAAAAGCACGAAAATTGCCGGGGTAGCTTCGCGGACACGCCTTTTATCTGTTACGTCTATCAGGAGCCTTCACGTTTGGGGCCCCCACGTAAATAAGGGCAAAAAATAGTCCGGAATAAGTAATAGCGGTGAAAGAACAGAGACGACTGCAAACATCAGATCAACGCGTGGTGGCAGATCATGTCCTTGACCTACTTGCAGAATTACTGTTATATCCCACGATGCGATTAACTCGTATTTTCCTAGTCGGAGAGAAAGCACTTGCACTGAATTTCTAAAAATAGTAAAATTTTAGTAATATTACATACAAATCGACCTAATCTTAAACTAAGCAAAGCTTGCACTATGGGTACTTAAGCGACGATAATACACGTACTAAATATATAAATAGATAGATAGAACACAGAAAACATCCAAGACTCGAGAACAAATATTCGTGCTCATCACACAAATAAATATCCTGGCCGGGATTCGAATCCGGGACCATTAGCTTCTTAGCCAGGGTAACTTCCAACTAGGCTAAAGTGGTCCTTAGTCGTTAAAACATATACCTACTCTAATATTAAAGTCTTTAGTAGGGACTAAATATCGTACATAGTCAAATAAGTTAGCATCGGCGGTTTTCCTCGGCAATGGAGCCAATGGATTACCTAGTGCATCACCTAAGTTTACAAACGACCGTTTTAATTTCAAGACTGACTAATATTATGGAGGTTGAGGTCATGAGGAATAAATTGCAAAATAATTTATAGGTACTGACACAGAATTTAACAGCCTAACACAAAGTTACGATACACAATTTACTGCATCAAAATGTAAACTCCATGCAGGGCTTCAAAAGGCGTGAAATCTAATGCGCGGATACCTCTTTACTAAATAGTGCTTATGGGATGCTGTAAACCGTAACCTGAGAAGTAGAAAAAAATATAGAGTAAATATGGCCAGTCACGATGTTTACCGAAGTAGTTCGAGCGCTCGTTACGCTGCTTTATGCAGGGTGGTGCGGCTATCGACTCACAACAATGTGCCAGCGAACTCATAAATTCGAAACAATTAGACGATAAATTCCCACTTGAATTAGTATTTTTATTTGCACGTCACGTGCGCGGGCCGCGCTTTCTAACAATTTATGTAGGGAGGCGTCAAATTTAACAGCTCAAAGAAACTGATGGCGCTCTCCTAAGCTTCGGCGCGCCTCGTGATGCCCCGTAATTATGTTTACAATTTATTTGCAGCTGAACAATGGAGTAGATTCGCGTTGCTGCTTTATGACGACGCAACGAGTACCTTTATTCGTACATTACTCATACGGTTACCCATTGCCGTGGGCCAATAAAATTAATCAGTTCGCTCTCTTTCAATTTGTTTTCAGAATATAAAACACTGTAAACAATATAAACTTAAGTAGAATAACATCCAGGAATTAATGTTAGTGCACTAGAATTAATCGTAAGCAGAGTAAGCCACTCTGCACTGATCAGTGGCATGATTAAGAAAAACGAATAAGAACGAAAGCGTGACACAAGAGCTGTGCGATAACAGAGGAAAAACGAGCAGCGAATCGCCTCCGAGCAGACGGTATCTACGCCCGCCCGGGAGTTATTAAATATTAAAATAAAGTCCCATTCCGACGCAAGTCCTTCGTGATATTCCAGATTACAACCAACACAATAAGAGCACTTGCTCTGATCGCTCGCTACCCTTATCATATCAGAGCACGAGCTTTCATAATTCAACTGCGGCCGATTTTCACGCAAGTGATCCTTTATTGCTGATGTAAACTTTCCGCCTGTTATAATACAAGATAACTGGAAATTAAAAACCAACAGAACGCGTGATTGCTCTACGGGAATACAGATAATAATTGGAGACCTTTTGAGCATAGGGTACCATTCGAATAGTCACGATGGAAGCTACGGTTGATTGTTAATAATCGCATAACTCACAGGCATTGCTTCATCGCGTTTCATATGTGTATCGACGGTCGCATCGCTCAGTTGCTCAAGCGGCGGTCCGCCCACTTACCTGAAACAATACATCATTACAATATCAGTAACCTAAAGCATACGCGCGCATTGTTAAATTGGACACCTACAGTTGAGTGTGGAATGTCAAATGCACTCGGTCCACTCATCCACATTTCACACATAAAATGACTCTCTTGTATACCTCCCGTGTATCAGCAACCATACATTTTTAAGTTATAGTTTGTAAATTTCTATTTCGATTCCTTTAAACCCTTAAGCCTTACATGTGTAACGTACGAGACTCGCATGCGTTTTCACTATATGGTGCGGTTTGATAGAACGATTAAACTCATTATAGCTCGGCAACCCGCAATGTAGTTAAATTCGCATGCGAGTCTCGTACGGCCTAAAAAGGCCCCTAGTGGAGGTAATATTGCATTTAAGTTTATACTACGATTAACTATCAGCAATGTACTTCATGACTTTCATCTAGTCAAACAATCGGCCCCAGTTCGTACTTTGACCTAGTTAAATTATATCACTAATCAAATCGAGAGAAATCTTTTGAGTAAATTGGCGTTGGTACCCTGGTATTTTTGTGCATATTTGTACGTAGTTACAAGAAATTAAGAACAATCAATAATTTGTTTTTCATCTCTCCTGTTCGGAAAGTTCAATTTCCATAAGTAGATAGCCAGGTTGAAAGTCGCTTTTCCGACCCTAGGGTGGAAAGTATTTTTTTTTAAGTTCTTTAGGCCGCGGGCGCGCGCCGGCCGCACGCACGGGCTGCGGGGCGCGGCGGCGCCGGCTGCTGGTTGCTGCAGCGCATGTTTTTATTTCTCATATATTTTCCTCATAGTCGAAATGAAAAGTAGAGTGTTTAACTCGGGTGAAAGCAGCCATTTCACCCTTGGTTAACAATCTTCTTCTCTTGCAATTAAATGTTGACATTATGTTCGTTATTACAGGATGAGAATTATCGTTTCAGGTGCGGCGGAACGAGCAGCCCATAATGGAAATTCATACAACATTAAATGCCTAGGCCGGCAGTGACCGACTTTTTTTTAAGGGCGCGCCTGCGTCGGCCGCGCGAAAAGAAAACACGGCGCCAGCTGCTGCACTGCGTGTTTTTATTACTATATCCTTAGAATTTCATTTGGAGTTTTCTTATAAGTTTCAGATATCATGGCATATTTTGAGAAAAGACTATAGACATGCCTCGACGGGTACAGGGATTGCCTGCCCTCGTATTACTAGACGTCTAAGTAACATATACCTACTCGGCAGGCTATTCCTTCCTTCGCGGCCTTTGCAGTAATGTATGGACCATTTATTCAAAGTGGGTGTAATTAAAGTGGTCATATTTAATTATTGCAACACACAAGATCACCGTCAATAACTCACTGCTGAATATAAGGCCTCACGCAATTCAAAGTTTGGCCTGTAACTTAATGTACCATATGAACTGGGACAGTATGACGACAACATACGCGTGGTGGTAAATTTTCATATGACCCGTGAATGCTAAAAGCCACCGAGTGAATCAGGCAACTTTATGCACACACCGGACATGAACGAAACGAATAATGTGGCGAAGTTTGCATCGATGTACCTCCTCAGACCTAATGATAATCTCTCAACGTCACCTATTAATCAATTAACGTGTTTTATTACGTTGAAGTGAAAACATAACTACAAATCAAGATATGGATGAATAAAATAAACTATGCATTCATACCTATGTAGTTTCCGCCTGATGGTAAAGTGTAAATGTAACGTAGTGATTCATAATACTATAATCGATAAGTCGAATTAAGTGGGCATAAACGACTACAATACCAGCTCAATAAACCTGAAAAGCATCTAGAAACTGTTTCCGTCTTTAAACCTTTAGTATTGCTATGGATGAATGAATGAAGAAGACCTTTCTTTAAAATTAAAATTCTGCTGTATACAACGCGATTTTAGCCAGGTCATCTCTTTCGTAGGCTTAGAGATCGGGCATTAACACGTTACCGCCCTGTATGAACTCAAACAGAATGCTTTTAGATGATGCTAATGTTGGACGGGATGGGACAAAATGGCGCTATCTACGAATACGTTTTTTATTGCTTTATAAACCTAAGCATTGCCAGTCCTCTTTGATTATTCGTCCATGCTATTGCGGAATACAGATTGCTAAATGAGAGTGTATGTTCCCGGGCCCGGGTATCGTGGATCTCACGTCGTGTGGTGGCGGTGTGGACTAATGTCGCTTAATTAACTCGTATTCATTATCGGGAGGCACTGGGATCTAGCAGACGCCGCAGGTGGTAGTAACCAAGTACGCGGAAGCGCAGGGACCACCGTCGACTAAAGAATATACTGCGATTCCATTGCCAATTGCAAACTCAAAGCCTACATCATTGTACAAACATATTTTTAATTAAACAGGCCAAGATTCGAATTTTAACCGTCAAACGACAATTTTAGAGAAAATGCATACGAAATTAATAATAATAATATGTCACTATATGAATAGTACACCGTCAAAATCATGACAAAAACATTAAATTATTAAATATGCTCAAAATCTTATAAAGATACGACACTTGAAAGTTTCGAGAAAGTATGTATTTTTTTTTATTGACTAATAACAACACAACATAAAACGTAAACTCACATCTGTATTTAGTCAGTACAGGTGCGAGTTTACGTTACGTAGGTTTAAAGATGGAGAAAATGTGATAGTGCAGTGATAGGTTGCTAGCCCATCGCCCACAACACACTACAACCCGGTTCCCATAGTCGACTCTTACGACACCCACGAGAAGAAAAGGGGAAATGCTATTCTAACCTGGCACCACACGGGGAACCCGGCACCACACGAAACTAAAAGACAACTTAAACGGAACATTTATTGACTAAAAGTAAATTAAAGGGTCATTGTACTTTTTCATGACCAGTTTTCTATTACAAAAAAAATCTATGATATGTATTAAATTAGTGTACGAAAATACTATTTCGAAATAGTACCTGAACCTAATAAAAGGAATTTATTGACCGAGTGAAACGAAAGTCTGCTTCAGCTTCGACAAAAATGCTTTCGTATGTCCGGCAGGCGAATCACGTAACTTTATGTACTAACGGTAGATAGATTTTACTGTCAACGTTGAAGTATAAATGTATGAGATGACAATTAAAATTTGACATTAAAATCTATCTAACGGTAGTACAAAAGTTATGTGATTACCCCGCAGATTTCCGTTTGTTCTCGTCTACAGGTCGCAATTCTCAACCGATTTATATTACAATAACTCACAAATTATAACGAATATTATTATTATATTTTATTTCTTCGTAACTCATGTTAGTAAAAATCCAGTTAATAGCAATGATTCGTACCTACTTAATAAAATATGACCTATGTACATAGAACACTATTGCAATTTGCTTCCGTGGTGTCGAACCCCTGCTATAATCTACATAAAGAGTTGAAAGACACCAGAAAAAAATACTTAGGCAATAGAAAACCGAAAAGGTGGAAATTATGATAATTACACCTCATCAGCTGCAAGACACTATCTCCAACCTCTCACACTAAGACGCTCCTGTACTCATATACTTTACCTTTATAAAATCATTAAGAGTCTGGTTAATGCCCTTGAATTATTACATAATATAAGCTTGCATGTTCCCCGAAGACTATAACGGTGTTGTCGCAAGAAGGCCTTATTCACTGTTGCCAATAGCAAAACAAAACACGCGCAGTACAACGAATAATGTGTGGACGCAAATTAGTTTGGCAATTCGTATCACATATTCAAAAGATTAGTTTATGCATCACTGTCTAATATTAATAGTTAATGTATATATAAATAATAATAATAATTTAAAAAATGTTAGATTCAGTCAACGTAAACTTTATTCATTTTGCATTGTACAATAATAATAAACCTACTTTTTTTTTGTATTTTGGGGGCAAATGCACTGGCAAATCATGATGCTGGTCATGTATATATACATATTTTTAAAAATTTCAAATAATATTAGGTGATAACAGAATGTAACGTATAAAACTATAGGTCTAGCATAGAATTACTCTCATAGCCATAGCCAAATTACTTATACGTTTTTTAAGACATTATTTCTAAATATAATAAAATAAAATAAAAAAAACACAGAGGTGATCTGTGACAGAAGGAAATATCCTTTAGGTATAACTTACAGTATATTTTGCATTTCAGCAACAGATATAATAAGACTTTTAGCTTATTTTATTTTCAATCAATTAAGCGAAAATTGTCATGCCATCTGAACCTACAAATAATACCAGCTGTAGGTCGGTTAACTATTTTTTTAATATAGGTATAAGTATACAGGATGTTACAAAAATGGTATAAGAAGCGCTTACAACAATCGGTATCGAATTGCGATTCCGAAAATCACTTCCTTATATATATACCTACGGAAAAAGATCGGCTTGAAAGATGGAACGGAACAAACAATACAATGTATTTCCTATAGCTACACAAACATTTGACATTATGTGAGCGGTAAAGTCATAGTTAAAGCGTCACAGCTCGTCTCCGCTGCACCGAGAGAAATATTAACGCTATTAATATTCGGCGGTTGCACACGAGAGATAGCTGGGGTCAGGTGACGTAATGCATTGCTTAGTACCTCATATGAGCACTGATACATGGCCTGGAGGCGAAACTTTGATGTTTAGCGGGACATGACTTGTGGACGTCGAGTGTTGATTTATGAAATATTTGGAGAGAAATGATAGCGACTTTTTTTTAATTTGAGTGCAAACTTCAATTGTAGTTGAATATAAACCTCACCTGTGAAGATCAAGTTAAACCAATAGAAGTAAACGCGTGGGAATGGAACCAAATTGGATTCATGCCGAAGGCAAAGTAGTTTCGACTATTCATATTTTCCAAAAAAAACAACTTCTCTTCGAAGGTATTTTAAACCCTCATTTTAACAAAATAGGATCGCGTTTAACGTTATAATTTTCCGAAGCAAAACGCACAAAAAGGGATAATTGATTCCGCCAACTATAATTAGTAGCGTGCAGCGTAATCAGGTGGTTGTTTCACGAATATTTACTACTCGCACGCAAAATCTTATATTTCTCTATTGTGTTACTTTTAAATATAAACTTTATTTAGTAGATCGCAAAGATTGGTTTGCAAGCGTATATTATTAATTGATAGGGGTTTGTGAAAGTAACGGAAGAGGATATCTAGTAGGAGCTGTAACGCCATCAGTTTACGAACGCCGCGAGCGGTCCCGAGGCGCACGGTACATGCGTGCTTGCCATAATTATGCAAAATACACACACCGGATACGAAGATCACTTATTAATGCTTTGCCTGACGAATACGATATTCTGCTGGTGTTTGTTTTGATCCCAAACGGCTTACATAAATCTTAAACACGCGTAATTCAAGATAATTCATATTTGCATTAGATTATCTTATCAGTCAGCCAAACGATATTTGAACATATTTAGCAAATAAATTGGACTTTTGTCAGTAACTAGGCGTATTATGAACTAAAAGTAATATGCACTTATCTAAACGGACGTTTAAATAACAGCATTTCGAAGTCCTAGAATCGCAAATACTTTTTTTATACAACGCCGGTGGCAAACAAGCGTACGGTCCACCTGATGGTAAGCGGCCAGCGCAGCCTATAGACGCCCGCAACTCCAAAAAAGTCATGTACGCGTTGCTGACCCTTTATGAAATTTGAGGATGCACTGTGTTGACAGCAGAAGGGACAAATTTAGGTCCCTCGCTCTCAACACAGTGCATCCTCGGGATCTCTGGCAACCTTGCTCACCTCCAGGAACACAACACTACATACTTGTATAGTAAATAATGTTATTATGGCTGTGGTCTTCTGCAAGGTGAAGGTACTTCCCCAGTTGGGCTGCTCCAAATTCGAGCAAGATGACATTTTGCAGTGCCCTACCTCTATTTAAATGACCTCTTATTAAACTTGATAAGTTCCCCAACACTACTATGAACAAAATACAAGAATGTTTCCGAGCAGCTTATAAGCGTGCTTTATGAAAATACGGAGCAAATAAATTCTCATTACTACCTGCTCGGGGTAGTAAAGATAGATTTCCCAAGCTAGTAATGAGATTGCATTTGCTGTTATTGCCACTAAACGCCGATTTGCTAACCATAACTAGACATAATTGTAAACAACTTTTTGGAATGAATAGCATGAAAACCAGTAAAATAAACAATAATTTACGTAAACGTAATGTACAGATAATACCAAAAGATGAGCACTAGTTTTGACCGTTTGCTCTAGGAAACTACCGGATCAGCATAAATATATAACACTATAATATTGTTACGAGGTACCTAAAGACGTGGGGAACATATTAATCTACGATCTTGGTATCTTGGTAACCGTCATGATTATGCAATGAATGTCGATTAACATTCAATGTCTGCGTGTGAATAAAGCAATCGAACCTAAGTGGCAAGCCTTGTTTTATGTAAACAACTACTTTAAATCAGTCGTAAATGGCGAGGACTGCGTAGAAAAATTGGTTTGATGACAATAATGGACGATCATGGACGAGGTCGTAACATCTACAGTCGTCGACTACACGTGGTTAGCGCTCCGATAAAGATCATTTTAGACAGTAATTTACAAGAGTGTCCACTAATAAAACTATATACATGCCAAGTCAAGCGTCCGTCCGGCCGGCGACCCGATCTAGAGCTCGCTTACGACCCCACTAGTGTTTCGATTTATGGTCGTATCCTCTAAGGACAAGGGTACGACATTTTACAACTTAATTTAAAACAGGTCAGTTTTTACTGTGATTTTATCGAAGAGACGGTCATTTCTTACGCCGATAAAATGAAAGCCGGCTCTTAAAGATTGAATTTGAGGGGCCTATAGTTCACACTGTGTATTTATAGTTCAACTGGCAAAGGTAATTTCCGATACCCCAAATGCAATAAAAGCAGGTTTTAGGGTTCCGTACTCAAAAAGCAATACCTACTAAGCCTCCGCTGTCCGTCTGTCTGTCAGCGAGCAGTATCTCATGAACTGTAATGCCTACTACGGTAGTCAGTTGAAACTTTTACAGAATTTGTAATACAAGAAACGTATTTTTTGCGGTACGTACCTACCGTGTGCCAGTCCGAGTCGCAATTGGCCGGTTTTGTATGATGTAGCCCTGCAACTCTTTTCTAAATATGCCCGAAATAAATTACTTATGTATAAAAAAAATAACTTCGATTTCAAAAATACAATGTGAAGATGCTTTAAATTGACAACGTACGAGTATTACCCAATGTCTCAACAGTGAAGTATGACATAAGCATCAATCGTGTTTTGAACGACTCAATCTCGCGATCTTTTCGGAAAAGCTCCATTGAATCGACCGATAGAGCATTTGTGTTCGCGCAGCGCATCAATCATTCGTTACGCAACACGGCGCAACGGGTCGAGAGAAAGTGGCGTGCTCGCGCGAAATGTCGCGGCTGTGACATCGAGGTTATTACAATAGATCTGGGGAATTATGTGATCTATTCAATTACAAGCATAAGGCCTACCCCAATACATATTTCCTAACACGTTTTAGATTGCTTGAGTCGTATTTATTCTGAAATAACTTTTGGTGTAATTGTTCGTCAGGTGACAAACGAGTTGTTCTGTCAAAAAAAAGTAGTAATTTTGCACAAAACAAAAAGATATCTATTAAATGTTTGTTTGGGATGGTTGTTTGTTTTTATTGATAATTAATAACCTCTGTATTTTTTTCTCTAATGAAGAAATAGATCAAAATTATACCGTCTCAATTAAGAGCACACAAAACTACTAAAAAAGTTAAAAAATATAATAAGAAACCAAAATTAAAAATAATTTTACCAATAAAATTTAGCTTAAATACGCAGCTTAATCTTTAATACGCAGTTTATCGAAAACCACCCTGTACAAATATATATAACGATAAAGTACTTACCTTACCTCAAATCGTAACAAAATTTTTGTTTAACATTGTGCAATATACGAGTAGCTATGCTGTATGATGATACCCCATTCGAGTAATGAAATGAAATCATTTATTCTTCAATTTAGGCATGTTACATGCACTTATGAATGTCAAAAAACTACCACCGGTTCATAAAATAAACCTCTGCCTCGAGAAGAACCGGCGTAAGAAACTCGGCGAGGTGTCATTATTTCAAAACAATATACAATGTATATAAAATAACAGTATCATAATACTACAGAATTCAATGCTACAATATAAACATACCTACATATTTTTTAATATTAAGGACAAAATATTTCTGTGTTAGATTACTTGTGCGGGGCGCTATCACTGCCAAACATCCCTATCCATGATATAATCGTTTATCCTATAATATGCTTTTGAAATAAGTGTCTGTTTCACGACAGACTTAAATTTAGAATCCGTAAGTTCAGTAATGTGTCTTGGAATTTTATTGTAGAATTTTATACAATTTCCCAAGAACGACTTTTTCGCCTTCACTAGACTACTGTAGTCATTAACTTATCAGTATTGGTTGGGAAATTGTATAAATTCTTCCTAATATACATGATTATTTCCAATATGTACAGCGACGGCAGGGTTAGGATATCTATTTCCTTAAAGATTTCTCTCAATGACTCACGCGACCTCAAGTTATAAATTGCTCGTATAGCCCTTTTTTGCTATATAAATACGGTTTCGATATCAGCAGCTGATTCCCATAAGATGAGACCGTAACTAATTATACTATTAAAATATGCGAAGTAAACAACCGAGCCGTTGCCACATTGGTAAGCTGCCTTATTCTCCTGACTGCAAAAGCAGCAGAGCTCAACCTACTTCCTATAGCGGTTATGTGGGAACCCCACTGCAATTTTGAGTCCAGTGTAATACCTAAGAATACCTTGTCTTAACAAATTCTAAAGTTTCACCACTGAGTTTTATATTTGAATCTATATTGATATTTGACGATGAGTTTGCTAGTGAGAATTTTATACATTTCGTTTTTTTCGGATTCAACACTAAATTATTGGCAGCAAACCAGTCAGATATCATGGAGAGGGTATTATTTGGTTCAACGAGTTCAGTATCTTTCCTATTAACCTTGAACAGTAATGATGTGTCATCTGCGAACATTACAATGCCTGATCTTCGATTTACCATATATGGTAAATCATTTACATAAAAAGGAATAGGAAAAGGCCTAAAATAGATCCCTGAGGTACTCCCATCTCTACCACTGTATCTGATAAAATAGCTCCATTTATCGCTACCCTTTGATTTCTTTGTGTTAGGTATGACTTAATTAGATCGAATGCATGTCCTCTAATGCCATAAAATTTCAGCTTACAAATTAAAGTACCGTGGTCTACACAATCAAAAGCCTTGGAAAGGTCACAGAAGACCCCAATGGCATCCTGTGACTCTTCCCAAGACTGCAAAATGAATTTTATCAAACTTGCACCAGCATCAGTTGTCGATCTACCTTTCGTGAAGCCGAACTGCTGTGCGTGCAAAATATTGTTTAAATTAAAGTGAGAAATCAATTGCGTCAGCATTATTTTTTCGAATATTCTGCTAAACGCAGGCAGGATAGAAACTGGACTATAATCAGAAGGATTATCTTTATGGCCTGATTTAAAAATAGGAACTACTTTACTACATTTCATTAAATCTGGAAATATACCATTGTCTATACAAGTATTAAAAATGAGAGTTAAAAGGGGTGCAACGACCTCCAGAGTAGATTCCAGTACCTTGACTGAGACGCCCCATAAGTCTTCTGTGCTCTTTATTTTTATCATTTTAAAAGACTTTAGTACATCTAGAAGAGAAACATGATGAAAATTAAAAATACATTAATTATCTAGCTTTACATTCTCACTCAAAAGGGATTCAGCTATTGTGTAAGACGATGCCAAACAGCTTGTAGTAATTACAGGAATTTTGGAAAAGAAATTATTGAATTCATTTGCTACTTTTACTGCGTCAGTTATTAAATTATCCTCTATTTTCAATGAAATTTTGGACTCTCTATTTTTACTCAGCCCAGTCTCTGTATTTATTATTTTCCAGACTGTCTTGGCCTTATTATCTGAGGATTTTATTTTGTTATTCAAGTGCACTGCTTTTGCTTTTGTAGACACTATTTTAAATAATTTGGATAGTATAATTAATAAGTATATTTCATTATCCGTTTAACTTCTATATTCTTTAGGCACGTTTGAAGTGAAATGAAAATAATTACTCCAGGAACAACTACATATTAGCTCCAATTCAAAACAGACAAGCTTTTCAACTTCAAATTAATCTTGTGAACGAAAGTTCTCTCTAGGCTCTCTAAACTAAACTTTCCATCGACCCTACCAAACTAGACTAGCATATCAGAACATGAAGAATAGTTCGCCAAGAACAACTCCGATAAGTTAATTAAGATAAACACAGATGCTTGAAGTAGTCCCAACCTAAAATTGGAATAGTAATTTTCCGCTGTCCCGGTTTCACCAATAACAAGATACCAGCCCTACTAAAAGGTAATTCAAAGTGATAAGCATCAGATAGCAGGCCTCAGTAGGCATCGTAATATCGTGGTGTAAATATTCATTGGTTGAGATTGTCGTACGTCTGTACAGACCGCGTAGGCAGTCCCGTCCTCTGGGGCACGGTGAAGATAACATAATCAGTAGCACTGAACAGTCTATTTTAATGCCATTTACCAAAATGTACTGTAAACCACTAGAGACTAGCGCCATAGTGCCTATCTATCCATCTAGAAACGTAAATTATGGTACATTCTAAATGGATTAGGACTGAACTCGTCATCAAACACTCTTCCTCTTATTTTATAGACCCCAACGTATTAAATAAAATCGAACATTTTACATTAATTACTTTTTTCAAGTTAAGAAGCCAGTCATATATTTTATTGTGTAAAAGGTTTTGAATTATTAAAGACAAAATAATCGAGAGGTAGAGAATATTTAGGAGGAACTGGAACGATCTTTACAAATGGTAATTTCAATACTTCTTAAAAAAACTGAAAAAAAAACATTCTAGTCGTAGATGATTGACACATATCTTGATATCTAAGTCAAAGTACTGATCGCGTTGATTTACTGTGCCCGCGGCGCGGTCGGGACACGTATTACAGACAATGAGATTTGCATAGCTGGGCGTTCCTAACTGTCAACCAGGGCATTCACATTAACTAATCTAAAGGGAACTAATGTATGCGAAATACCCACTTTCATTATTCACGCGGGATTTGCCTAATATATTCATTAGGTACAAATGTTATGAAGACATCGGTCTCAGTTTGTAAGCGACACGAGTACTTTTCAATAGGTACAAAGTCAAGTACATCCACAAGATCGAAGGCTTGCTCACAAGTATATACATATGTACTTCTGAACGTTCTAGCTTTCGTTTCAATTACATTCGCCGGTGTTATTTATAAATACACAAACTACAAGCTACCAGCTACCAACCATAATCACACGTTTAAGTCACTAGTGATACATTACATACCGAAGTAGAGTTTACTCCTAGGAACTCACATGTGTAACAACATATACAAAGTACCGTGTAAACCGAACCGCGAATGTTGCCAAGCTCCCTCTAATGGTAATTCCCATACAGGAAACTAGGCCGCTTTTTCCAAATAAGGACCAAAAAGCGGTGTTCATTTCGAATAGTAAAGCACTTATTCGTGAATACGTCCGCCTGAGAGCTTAGAGCACATTGACTAGTTCACTCTCGAATACTCGTATCTCTTTTTCACTGTGTTCAAATTTAGACTTTATACAGAGCAGCTCATGGTTGCATTTGGTGGCATGGGATTGAAAGGTAGAAGGTTGAGGAAGTAAACTGTCGACATTGTACATTCGGGAGGCGTCGCTCCTCGCCGCGACGCGTCCGCCGCCGCGCTCTGCAATAATGCGCTTACCGCACTATGGTTACCCTTATAATTCCACTCTTCACACAATGCGACTTGGACCCTAAGTCGAAACCCGTGTTAACGCTGACAGACTTAGGTATAACAATACGTCAAGCCGGCGACATTTTTCGCTTCTTAATACAATAACGTTATCGTTGGTCTCTAAAAGTAACAAAGCGCCTTCGAAGAACCGTACTTTTAGATGAACCGTTATAAAGATGTCGAAGTTGTTAAATAAGATATTTGTTTCAATGATAAGGCGGAATGGGTTCCCTCAGAATATAGAGCGACAATAAATCACCAGGACGGACACTGGATAGCTAGCAATTAAAGAAAGAATCCAACTGAACCTATCTACCCTATAACTAATGAGAAGAGCCAAGGAGCGGACGATGCGCCGCATACACTCTTATCTCCTTGATAAACACGTACAAATGGGTACACGTTGCTTCCAACCCCTACCCCCTGCCGTATTTCTCCTTTAATGTCTTAAGTAAGTCCGTACAACTTTTATCAGCCAGACAAAGAATTCTCGCCCAATCTTCATTAACTTAATGTGTTACCAATGAAATTGAAACACGTTTGCGGTTAGAGAGTTTGCAGAAGTTGTTTGAAATGACAAGAGGCTTAATATAGGGTAAGGAGGGGGGCATAACATTTTATTGCACCTAATTGCCTGAAGGCATGTGAAGACGACAAATTCCGAGGATGTTTATGAAGGTCCGCGATGGTGATTTGGTATAACAGAGCGGCCACAACACGCCGGCTGGCAATAAACGGACCTCGACATGTCCGGATATTGTTCGTAGCGCTTTTATTGCTACATATTTTAGAGAGACGCGTGAAAACGCCTCCGACCGATGGCACGTTTACGATACGTAGGAAATAGCTTTTGACTTTTTTCTACGTATCGAATCAATAAACAAGCCGTTGGATTAGGTTATTTACATGTTTATTTTGCATAAAGCAGTAACATCATATACCGATTTGTCACATCCTATTAGTTGTACTTAAATATGTCTCTAGCTCTTTGTTAATCTGATAAAAAAGCGAGGTTACTAAATGTAGATTTCCTGAACTTAATACGAGTAAAACAGTAGTTTCAACAATAACGTCTACATGCATGACTAAAAGTTTGCAGGATAGGCTTTAATAAGTCAAATAAATACAAGCATACAAAACAAAATCATGAAACTGTGAAAGAAACTGCTATATAACCATTTTCAATAGAAGGTTGCTCTTATTGATATTCACAACACCACCTCATTATGTGAGCTGTTAAATGTAAAAACGCCAATGCCCCTGGGTGGAGAGGTCCGCCACGGAAGCCGTCTGGGGCACTATTCAATAGACCAGGAAAACCGCACCGAATGATGGCGAAATGAAAAACTTTCCTAATGAGAACTCTCATTAGATTTACTGAAATATTTTATTTTGCGCAGTTTTCACACTGGTTATAAGTCGTAATAGTGTGTTACGAATACGTACTATTAAATTACCACATATTTCATGTTAAGAAAATGCTAAGGAACGACATCTCGCTTATATTTGGCGTAGCCCAATTGGTGAAGTACCTCCATCTTACAGGAAACCGCAGGGATAATAAACCATTACTTGGTCTGTAGGTTTGAGGTGTGGTGTTCCCGGTGACGAGGTAAGGTCGCCAGAGCTCCCGAGCATACACTATGTTGAGAGTGAGGAACCTGCATGTCTCTAGCTATCAACACAAAGAATCCTCATGGCCGGATTAACCTTTAGGCAGAATAGGCCCCCCATCAGCTAGGGGCCCCGCGTGCGCACAAAAAATAGAAAATGTTTCTTGCTCCTTCCTCAACTTGAAAAGAGCTATTGATCTTCAAAACGGCTGAAAAGTGGCCCAATAATTGCATTGCCTAATAGGGACCCTGACATGTTTCCGTCCTCAAACTAAAAGGCCGCTCAATTGTTTTATTATGAAGGCTAAATATAAAAGATACGCATCATACTCGTGATCGGGTGCGGGTCTGTTCATGCTTGCTAGGACATAGTGACTACTGTAGTTTTATAGGGGATTGACGAGAGACATCATCCTGTTGTGGATTCGTTTTTATTATCAGTGACTTAGAGACCATATACATCTCTAACAATATTAAATTAATCTTAATTTTGACGCTCAGAGACCATGTACATCTCTGGGATATTATATTAATTTCATTATACTCCTTGTTTAATCTTGAGACCTTATACATCTCTAACTTTACTGATGTTGTAATATTTGTAACAGATAACTTTGCAAG
Organism: Epiblema foenella; assembly: GCA_963556455.1. NCBI lineage: Eukaryota > Metazoa > Arthropoda > Insecta > Lepidoptera > Tortricidae > Epiblema > Epiblema foenella. The sequence continues at coordinate 12,567,570 of OY747107.1, read as the reverse complement.
TTTATCTTCACTGTATGACATTAATTTTGTTATAATTGTAAACTCGAAATTATTATTCTTTCTTGAACTGTAAATTAATATTTTGACATTAAAAATGTATTGCTTATTATAGTCTGACTTTCTTAAATTGTAAATTAATATTTTGACATGTAAAAGTGCCCTTGTGGCCTATTTGCAGAATAAATTATTGATTTTTTTTTAATTTTTGAATTTTGAATTTTTTGCTACGGTGTCTGCCGGCCTTATACTTGCTTACCACCATCGTAGTACAAAAAGGAGTTTAATGTGATATTAAAAATTGTGCTCGAAAATAACTCCGTAAATTTTTTATACAGGGATCATTAATATCTACGCCTGACCTGATGATATATTTATTACCTGTGATTACTGGCACAACATTCCATAATCGAACCAGTGACACCGCACTCGTAAGAATCATCGCCGCGAAACTTTAACGTTCGTTTTCACGAGCCATTAAAACTTAGGTTTATTGACTTGAACATCGAGACGTTAACACCTCGGCTCGAAAAACTGGTTAATAAGACACGGTTCAATAAGATGTGAAAATAATGTGAAATGTTATCTGAAAGTGGCCGTGTGTAAGGTAATAGAAGAAGTAAGTTTATGAGTTCTAGCAAGTGTTTGGTTCGTACTTCGTATTACTTAAACGGTGAGAGTGCACACAGTGGTGGAATACGACATTTTATAGAAATAACAAAACACCAAATGTATTTTTAGATCATGTATGAATTTATGGATTTATTTAGCAATGAACATATAAACTTCATACGAACTATTGTGTTAGTTTTTTTCTCAGTTTTCTGGCCGGCTGGGGAGCGTAATTATGTCATCAAAGATAAGACATTAAAATGGGAGAATACCGGCAAAAAGCCTCCTCCAAGAGATTTTTCAAAAATAGTTGAAACGTAGGACACGTTAAAGGAAGTAGACAAGTATTTCAAGTTTTAATAACTGACCACCAAATAACAAAGAAACATACTGTACACTGTTCCTCTCATTTCTTTGGCACAAACGCAGGACAATACACTTTCTCTTCACCTATTCTGTGGGTGTAGTTTAACGTTAACAGCACTTGGTAATTGGTAACTTGTCTTATTTCGGTTAGTTTTTCCTGTGCTACTTTATACATGTTACTGTAAGTGTGTATGTGAAATAAATATTACTAGTACTAGTACGTAGACATATTTGTGTAGCCTGTTATATAGCCATCTCTGTAATTCTTGCCATTTGTCAATAAGGGTAATCTTGCAACAAAATGTTAGTACGCCACAGTATTATCTTTGGCGCAACTAAAGTAACCTGTGAAGTTGTAAAAGATCAAAACTGAAGAACGAAATTTAGTGATTGTCCATAGACAAGAAAAGACACTTCATTAGACCAGCACACTTCATTAGACATTCTGAAAAAGGTCGCATATAAGGCCGCTGCTCAAACTACCTAATGAATGCGTATTAGCCGTAACATATGGTTTACTAAGTTGCTCGCGTTCCATTAACTGCCAATACGGTTAATGAGTGCCAAACTTTTTCGCTTAAATAAACATTAAGACGAGATGAAGAGAATGGACGGTGCGGCCGGCGAACGTTTTACCGGAATTACGCCTCGCCTAAGTGCTCGCTTTTAGGGGCCCACAGCAATGACGCTGCATATGCTGAGCCTTCCTGATGTTTCGACTCCATCTTTTATAGATCCACATACCAAATTGGCAACATTTACCGCTTATGTGTGGGCCGGGAGAAGCGCGCCTACAAATGCAGTCATTTCCTTTTAGGTAAGGAATGTTGAAGACACTTTGTAGCCTTCTATGCTTCTATCCTTTGTTCAGCTCTCGTGCTCATATTAAAAATAGAAAAAGTAACAGTAAGAAAACTGCCTGCCTGATGGTCAGCAGACACCGTAACCTATGCACGTTAAATCCAGGCAGGTCACAAGTGCATTATCCACCCTTTATTGATCTGAGGCTTCGTTGTATCCACAGCTAGAGATAAATGCAGTTCCCTCGCACAACACAGCGCATCCTTGTGAACTCTAGCGACCTTAAAAATGGGAAGTCAAAATGAGATTCCAATTTGAAAGAACTCGTTGTCATATGTTATGCAGAAAAATAAATTGTTACATAACTGTTAGCAGCTGTAAGGGCATGCATAGGAAAAATGTATGAAGGAAAAGTTGAAAGCGTCATCGTTTTTAGTTAGAGACACAGGTTTGCCTGTTATACGAGAACGAGATTAAAACTTTCCCACTTGAAAGTGCAGTGGCCACACAGCTGAAGTGAAATTTACTCGGAGCAAAAGTTAATATGAGCGAAATTTGTCCTGCGGCGCGCGGTTTGCGGGACGTCTGTCCACTGTAAGTTGGATGGAACCTTCCCCAGAACGCCAACTAACTCGGACTTCCATGCGACCACCTGTGCTCCTTTCTACATTAATTCCCACTTCAGCTTACTTGGACTGAAATTGCGGTCAACGTAGATAACATTTAAAACCCATTCATTATACCATTCGCTTATCTATGACCAGCTTTTTCGACATATACTTCTAATTAGAGTTTGAGTACAAGATTTATTTGCCTTTTTGCGGCTCGTTTTATCTCGATTTTGTGATAATAAAGTTTCATTTAAATATCTTCGCAGCATGTTTTTTTCCTTTTTTTATCAGATGCGCTCTGACTCGGCGAGACAAGCATCCGATGTGATTGCATGCACCTAAGCTTTAATGTGCCGCCAAACGGACGTGCTCTTGTGCCTTTTAATGAAAAAGCAACAAATATTACATGGCTAACCGTAAAGGAACTAATTCATTTTGAAGATTATCCTGAGGAAGTTTAACAATTAATCGACAAAGAGCATTAATTGCTTTCGCAAAGAGACGATTAGTGGCGCCAAATGCTTCGGCGCTACGAAAACATAAAGGAAACGCCACAATAACGCGCACAGTCATTTGAAGTACCGCAATGGAGAAAAGTTTGTTTTAAAATGCACTGAAAGCCTGCTCTCCCTGTATACTTCGCGTAAACAGTAACAAAGCTGTGGTTGCAAATGAGGTCGGAGATACGAACGAACTGGGAAGTTAGTGTAAGCATAAATTAAAACAAGCGTTTCCATAAAAAGTTGATAAATGGCCTTCCACAGGCGGCTTGACAAAAAAGGGAACTGACGTCAGCCGAAGCGCTAACGTGTTTCATTTCGCGTTTACCGCCGACATCTGGGCCGTTTTCAGCACGAGCGAACTCTGAACCCTGCATATGGGACCTAGCCCCGTTGCTTTTTAACGATGCTAAAATCAACAATAAATTTACAGTCTGGCTTTTGTGCACGGCTTTTTCTGCACACGGTTTATTAAAACGTAATAGACAATTTACTTTGCTCGTTCCCGCGAATACATAAAAGCAAGAATCTAGAAGTAATTGCCGTGACTCAAAGAACTGAGTTTTATTACTGAAAAAATGAACACTTATTCTGTCCCCTATAAGAAAACGGAAACTGTCAAAGCAATGTCTTACGAAAAAGAGAAAAGCAGAGACAAGTAAATAAAGACAGACCGAAGTAGAGGCAGTTTTTTTTAATAAAGCACCTTTAGAGGCCGAAATGCTGAGAAATTGGTTTTTTTATTCCACACGTACCGGAATAGACATTTTATACGAACTAAGATATTTATAGAGAGAAATATTTTTTGCTGTACCTAACAAAGAAAAGACGAAATAAGAAAAAAGCATACAAAAAGGGTTTTCTGTAGTATCATCTAGAACACCTAGTACACTGTACAGAAGAGAACATAATAAATCGGATTGTAACATCCTAACTAACCGGCAAAGTGCATCTCGGACGCACATTGAAGGGTTCCGTCCGTACCTAATACTACTAGTCCAAATTTAATCCCCTATTCTACATATACTGTGAATCAAAACAGTCGTATCTTTAAACGAAACTCATTCACGTCCATTTGTTTGGGCATGGCAGTTTTTCAGCGTTAATCATTCTTTTGAATATGTATATTGTGATATACATTTTTTATCCTCTTTTTTTCAGACAACAATACAATTCAATACAAATACTCTTTATTGCACACCTCAATAAATAGTATATTATGCAACTGGTGGTGTATAAGAAGGATATAAAAAGGCGAGTGGTGTGGGTTGCGATGTGAGCCTTGCCGAACATCGCAAGTAAAGACACCACGAGCCTTTTTATAGCATTTATACACCGTTGCATACAATACTTTTTCTACGACTCATTTCAAATAAAAAGTAAGTGTTTCAGACATTTCATGCGCCATATTTTCCATTAGTAATTGTGCAACTTACCTACGCAATTTCTTCAGTAAACTCTATATAACTTTTTCGTGGATTTTTAAAAGAATCAACGTACCTACACATTTTCTTCATGAATACACAAAAAATCGTTTTATTTAAGTAATATAATCATTTATCAGCTTGAATATTTATGTTGTCAATTACGAATTTAGTGGGAAATCAAAAATATGACAATTTGTTTATATGTATGGTTTGTTTTTTTTTTTAATTTGCTGGACTTGGCATCCGACCTAAATTGAATTCAAATTCGGATCGAATCTCAGCTGTTTCGTTTTCATAAATATATCCGAAAATAGATAAAAAATGTTAAATAACATAAAAAAGATGATAAATATATGTATTTATATGAGTAAATAATATATTATGCATTAATTAATACATAAAATTTATAGCAAAGTTGCGTTAATTTGGCAGCACTGATTTTAATCATAAAAATTTCACTTGAACGCACTAAAGAATTACTACTAAACATAGTATTTGTAGTAGCCTGTGGCGTAAGTTAATTAAAGTAGGGTAAGGAGTGTGTTTTTGGGCAATAGACTAGATAGACTTTTTACAGAATAAATAAAGTATGTATTTATATTAGAGTTCATGATTGCGTACCTAAGTCGCGAAAAAAAGGAACAGGAGTAGAAAAAGGACATAGTACAAAACTTCAGACTTCCTTTTTTTTCTCCACCAGATGCTAACGACGCTTGACCTCAATCATTCTTAATTATTAAAAAAAGTTTTCCCAAAAACTGATTGTCCTCTATTAACAAAAAAATCGTTGTATGTATATAACAAGCACTATTGTCATTAACATATAATTTTATTTTTATTAAGCTGCTTGAAAATTCTCCGACTATACATTACTGAGAAACCATTACATTCACTCGAGGCACGGTATAGCCTCGAGGCCTTCAGTTAGGTACATGTAATAAAATGCTAGTGACATACGGAGAGACAAACAGGAAGCCATGACAAAATTATAAGGGTTCTGTTTTTGCCCATTTGGCTACGGAACCCCTGAATGAACCCCTGGACATCTGAATGGAAAAAGCGACCAAATCCACAATTATTATTTAACACGAATCATCGAATCCACGAGCGTTTCATAAAATGAAATACATTAGGGCGACTGAAAATAGCAAATCCCAAATTCACAGCAAGTGTCCGCATTTACCAAAACTGCATTTCATTTTTGCAAAAAGGCAAATTAATCCAAACGTGTGGCAGCGGGAGTGGAACGAGCGTCCGCCATTCACGCTGCAGCGAGTCGCCCGACGCTCGACCGCGGGAACGGATTTGTACTATTCTATAACATCAGCGGACATCTAACTCATTTGGACGAAATATCAAACCGAGATACTAGTGCTTAAAACGTTAGAACCCGACCGTTCACATACAACGTCTAGATTTGACTTAATAACAAAAAGATGCAACCCAAGTGGTTGAGGAATGTAATATAGGTCGCAACAACGTTAATAAAACCGCAACACGCTACCATTAGAGGACGGAGTCCACGGTCGGAATGCTAAGGCTTATGAAATGCGCAATAAAGCGACGTACGCACCACCACAGGCAAACATTTCTAGCAACTGTAACGACACTAAGAATCTCTCATAATACTGAAAACCATATCTCATCGAGAGCAATACTGTGAACAATTTCACTCTGAGAAACTTGAACAAACATTAAGGTCTCGAAAGCCAACCCGTACCAACGCAAATACCTATAGGTATTTAAGAAGCTTGTCAACCTGAATTTACTATTAAATAAAACTAACAACCATACGTCCCGCTTTAAATATGATAATTCCACTTAGATAATAATAGAGAGTCAGCAAGCAACGGAATATTTCCATAAAGGATTATACAAACGTTTAATTTCCCGTGTAGGCAGAGCCCACAAACTATCCGTGTACCGAAAGTTGAGTAATCCACAAACGTTCCCTTTAATTGGTTTACCACAGACCTCTATTAACGAAATAAGATGGGAAATCAGAGTATTAGCATAACAGTGAATTCAATTAGGGTTCACAAAGAGGATTATAACTTTTACAATGAACAGAAAGTAAAGGCGGAGGCCCGAATCCAACTAACATGAAATAATCAAACTTTAAATGGGTGTTATTATTGAGATGAGATTAATTCATATTTAACCAGCGATCCTTGCTGGGGTCAGTGAGTTATGATGAATGTAGGGTTGAACTTTTCAACCAATCAGTTTACACAAATTTCCAAAATTTAATTTAATTTTATGAAAGCTCCACCAACATACGAAACATGATTTTAAGGATATTAAATTCATTACGGACTTTCGTCCTCGACCGAAGAAAAAAATAAACAATAGCAATCTTTGGGTATGTGCCCGGAAATCTCCGGGATGGGTAGACAATGACTTAAATTACTATTGAATTTGCTAGCATCTGGTAGAAAGGTGCTGCTATACATGATGTGCATGTAAAGCGATGTGAGACAAATATGAACTTTCAACGAGATAGGTAGTCGAAAACTGTAATCAATTATTAATTAATCGAGAAGGGTTTCTTTACGATTTTTTTTTATAAATAGAAAAAGCGTAGAAACACGCGGGTGCGTCGACTTATGAAAAGTGTAAATCACCGTAGCCAATCGTTCCGGCAGATCGGTTTGCGCAGCTCGCAAACGTGATAAGCGCATTGCGAAAATTAGTCATCGAGTAAACTCCGCGAAAGCAATATATTAAACAATCTGACGGCTAAGCGCGCAAATGCGCCCAGTAATGGTCAATTGTTGGCAATAAAACTACCGCTGTTTACGATGCAAATTATATTATTGGAGTTAGTGCCCAGCGGGTCCAACGTTGTTGGACTACGCCGGATTAACAAAATTATCAACAGCAGCTATCTCGCTTCAGTACCACTAAGATTGGTTGATACTGAGCTTATAGAAATATTTTTCTAGTGGCTACAGTACCTATTAGTCATTAAGTGAGGTTGTTTATTATGTACGCTGTCACATAAACTACAGGATCTATTACATACGTATAGCAAAACGAGTTCTTATCTAGTACTTAATAAATGGATGTTTCGTAGATTCTACCAATGCTGTAATGGTAATCTCAGTCTTGTACTGCCGACATGCAATTTTAAGATCACTTGCAGTTAAATTTACTTTCATTGTGAACAAAAAATGCGTGCTTTACATACATCTCCTTAGATATGATCAAACTTTCACATTGTCGGATAATTCCTCAAGTTTCCGGTCACGCAATATTCATATTACAAATTCGAGGAATAATATCGCAATTTTTACTGCCACCAATTATATGTAAGAATATAAAGATGGGAAATGTGTATGCTCGTCGAAATCTGACAGAAAAAACAAATAACATAATGAGTCATTAATCGCATTCAGCGATGTTACGATGTACCTATAGCGGATAAACGAACCTGTATATTAGATCAAGGGCCTATTTACAAGTGGAAGTCACTTTTCTATGTCTTTTAATAGTTTTAATAGAAAGGAATTTCCACTTGTAACTTGTACGAATAACTTCGAGAAATGGGCCCCAAATCTTGCAAAAATCACTTCATGCAACGTGGTTGACGACCACTTTAGCCTAGTCGGTAGTGACCCTGCCTGCCTACCAAGCTGGTTGCCCGGGGTTTGAATCCCGGTCAGGCCAGTTATTTGTGTGATTAACACGATTATTTGTTCCTGAGTCTTGCATGTTTTCTATGTAGGTAAGTATTTATTTATATATCTATAGGTAGATAAGTATGTATATCGTCGTCTAGTACAACGTACCACATACGTCGACTTGCCTTAGTTTGGGACTTGGTCGATTTGTGTAAGATTGTCCATAAATATTTTTATTTATATCTCGATTTATCGGGTTTGACCTCGTAGCCACCATTCGATAAATTAGAATATTATTTTATTTGGACACACAGGACAATGCCTTTAAAACGTTATGAAAAATAGCGATATCAATAGCGATGTAATTCCGTTAGTGATTAAAATATCGATTTGAAGTATAAAAATTTAAAGACCTGTACAGGACTTTCATTCTCGATACCGTTGAAACACTTTGATTGGATTTGAGTTTTGTGGGGTTTAAGTTTGTAAAATATTTTACTGCCCTTATGGAGGTATAAACACTTACAGCAAGTAATTGGCTTTTTTATCTTACCTTTTTCGTAAACGAAATATTTTTGTATGTGCTCAATCTTATTGACTTTTATATATATTTCCTATTAGATATCTATCAATCCACTCGCATAAATACTCACTCACTCACATAAATTTGTGCAGAAGCTTATTAAAGAAAACAATTCTAATCATTACTCAGTCGGGATGTGAAACTGATTTTAAATTTTACAAAGATCTTGAGATTAACTTCGGCCTTAAACCCAAGTAAACTGGAACCGTATTCGTGTGTGCGCCGTGCACTCGTTAGGCGGTTGCCCAGGTGTGACGATCGCTTCCGGGGGCTTGTCAATTAGACGGACAAAGTGCCGCCGTAACATAGCACCATATAAATCCTCTGAACTGACGTCCGCTGGCGAAATAGTCGCACCGGTCAGACTATCACGATGAACCACTTGAACAATTTTCTTCCGCTATTGTTCTTTAATTGACCTTAGTTTAAAACCACACGCGAAATGTAATAGAAAACAGCGGTTTCAACGTGTTACGTGCAAGCAATTTTGCATTCACATTTATCATGCAATATTACATGCTCTCTGTCATTGTCGTCTCTTGTATTTCTTTCGTTATATAAACGCGACAGAAATAAAAGTCCTATTTATTTTTTGCAATTTTGGCGAATTATATTAAACCTATTTTTTGATGGGGCACAATAGTACATTTTGATGCAAGTGCGGAAGGTGTGTTATCTTGCACAAGACCCAGGACGGGACGAGCGAAATGACACTTCCGCACGTATATGTTAGAACCATATTAAATAAGGTTGTTTATTGTTCTATGTATTACCCAGTATACGAACAAATTAAGGGATTCAAACATCGGTATCACCAGAAGCCTTAAATCATATCATAGTTGTTAAGTTTTAAACAGTGGCGATACCGATGACGTGACACGTAGACAGTGGCGCCGCGGAAGATGGGAAATTAAAAAAAATATATAGAGGCTTCTTGAAGCAATTATCGATTGCTAAAATTGTAGTCATAACGTTGTAAATTGATATAATGCAGCATACTGATTGTACAAAAATACTATTGAGATAATTCATAATACAGGTATTGTATGGAATAATGGACTTTCATTTTACATATATCATAACGTTTTTTTAATACAGTTGCGAAAAAATATCAAAGGAACAAAAAGAAAAAAACAGTAGGTAACTAAAAGAGACAGAACAAAACTTGCTATAGTGGACTATATCTGGCGTAGTTTTTATTGGAGGTGGCATATGTGTCTTCTGACCGTTTATAATTATAAACTATCTCGATTACTTAAGCAGTATTACGTACTTGTCACAGATTTAAACTGACTTAGAAACGGTATGTTTATATTCTTTTGTACTGTCTTTATGTCACTTGCTGAAAATATATCAACCACGAACCAACTCTAGCGTGTTTAGCTATCAGCCATTAACTCTGCTATCGTCCTATATAGCCATATTTTGTAGGACCTTTTAATAGTTTTTACATACAGTCATTGTATTTAACAACCGCGTCAATCGCACGTACCACAAAATAATAACTAAACAATACAAGTCATTACATTACAAAACTAGTGGCTCTGTGAACTGTAGACCTCGTGAATGAGTTGTTTATCATTTCCAAAATCTGACATTATAAAAAAGATCAATTATGAATATCGAACCTGCTAACAAAATATCACGAGAAGCGGTTGAGAAATGCGACCTGTAGAGGACAACTAACCGAAATTCGGACGCAGAAAATTACAAAATCTTTGAAATAAAAATTGATTTTGAAAATTTCCAAAAACTGACTGGACAAAAAAAACTATATAATTACCGGACCTGCTCACAAAATTTCACGAGAATCGTTTGCGAAATGCGACCTGTAGAGGAGAACAAACCGTTGAACAAATATATATTTTTTTAAATTTCGCCAAAAAAAATCTGATTATTTATCCATCCTGCTCACAAAATTTCACGAGAATCGGTTGAGAAATGCGACCTGTAGAGGAGAACATACCGAAATCCGGACATACGAAAGCATTTTTGTCGAAACTGAAGCAGAGACCTTCGTTTCACTCGGTCAATCAATCGTGAAATTATGAATTAAAAAAGCAGGAATTAAAAAGTCGGTTTAACTTTTAATTGATAAACTTTTTTCAACATGCCACAGTAGTCAGCATTCATACAAATCAAAAACTATTTTGGAAGAAGTTTTATGTCGCATGGTCGTTTCATTACATTTAAACATTTTATATTTGATTTATTTGTAAATAAATGTTTTTGACGAAAAAAACAAGCGTTCATTCGTCTAGCGTGGCAGTCTATTAATCGGATGTCTCGCATGATACTCGTTTCTTGTCATTGGTGTACTCATTCAGTTTACTTTTATAAAACAGTTTTAGTTTTTGTTATATTTGATAACCTTTTAACTTGTCTGTATGCATTTTTTAAACATTTTAAATATAACAGAAGTATAGTTTTAACCCCAAAGGTTTTATTAAATAAATAAGTTTGATTGAACCTAAAACTCCCTAAAAACTCCCTAAATATCCCGTGTGGTTGCCGGGTAAGAATTGCGCCACCCCATCTCTTCCCGTGGGTTTCGTAGGAGGCGAATAAGGGAAAATCGGAGGGTGGGCAGCAGCATCCTTCGATTATTACCACCATCAAACTGCGGTCGCCAACCCGCTTGCCAAGCGTGGCGACTATGGCAAATCCCCCCCAAGGGAAAAATAAAAAACATGTTGGGGGAGGCCTATGTTCAGCAGTGGACGTCTTTCGGCTGAAATGATGATGATGATGATGATGATGATGAACCTAAAACTCTCCGGTCGGACCAAGTAAATTAAAAAAATAAAAAATAAATAAAAAGCACTAGTGCGAGAAATCCAAGTTTGCGCACGATATACAGCTACATAAAGTATCACTTTTTGAGCAACTGTATTAAAAATAATATTTATACCAGGGCAGTAACTTCATTGAAGTTTCGAATCTAATAAACATTGCATCGTGCAAACGAAATACATACAATGGACTCGTAAATCTCAAAAGCAAATTCAAAGCCAATAATGTTTTATCTCACGATACCGTAATACGTTTAACAAAATACCGATAGGTTGCGTAAATTACGTGGTATTCAGCCTCAGTAAATACAAATTCTAATGTAACGCGAAAATCACTTAGTGCTTTGGCTCGGTGACGTCATAGTGTTCTAGTGAAAGCCACTACCACGATGTGAACAATACAGAACAATGATTGCGCAACGCTATTAGCGACAGGGTTACCAGATCAATGGATAAAGTCATAGCTGACCTCAAATCCTCTATTTGCTTTACTGGTGAGGCTTAAGAGCATATTAACTGCCGTTCTCTCGTGTACATACGATACTATCGATCTGAAGGATAGCATTATGTAGTTTATAAAAATAAAAAAATAAAGGCGAACATGGTACTACGTTCTCCTTTTGTTAAGGTCGGCAAAAACAAGGAACTGTACCTTATTATTCACCAGGTAAATCTCGAAACTAATCCACGTTTAATAGGTAATTTCATAGCGTATACGTTATACACACTCCTGATAAGGTATCTTTCTTTACCCCTTTATAACTTTTATAAGAAAGGACTAATTGTGAAAATCAACATTGAAAGATACTTTATGGCGGCCGGTACTTACGCCTTTACTGCCTAGTTCGAATACAATAGTGCATCGGTGCGACGTAAGCGCCTGCCGCCATAAGGTCCTTTTCAATATAGATTATTACAATTGGACCAAAGGAATTACCATTAAAAAGAAACAACTTTCAGATGCTGGGCTGTTTTAGTTCGAAATACATTCGAAGCAACGACGACCAAACATGCTTCAAGAACTTCTAGATGGAGGAACAAGAAAACACGACTACAAACCGCTTACAACAACGGATCAGCCGTCTGATTCGATTAAGTATTTCGCAAGATCTTAATTTACACATGTAGTAACCCCAACCAAGTTGAACAATGGTGGTATAATAGAGCCATTCGTCGGCTCATCGCTTATTCATCCACGCCCAAGACGCCTCCGCGGGCGACGCCAAGTCGCGATTGATGTCCTCGTGAGCCAGCAGACATCGGGTTTGTCACAAGCCTGCCGCGTCTATAAATGACTGTATTATCATTTAAGAGAAGGCTAGGAGAGGTACCTCCGTCGGGATACCCATCTCGCTCATCTTAAGGGCAGCCCAACTCTAACTACAGCCAACTCTCCCCTGCTCTTTATGATGCACTGTTGTCGACTGTCGTGATATAGGTAGGGAGTAAGTTCGACAGAGCTCTCGTGGATACGTTATGTTGAAAGTGTGGGAAGTTAAAGGAATCTATAGGTTACGGTTTCCGATTATACCCCGGCTGTGAATGATTTCCTAAAATAAATAATGGAAATTGTGCAAGGGCTTTTAAAATTTCTGAATGTGATTATAGGTCTGATTGTTTGCATATGAAAATTTGTTAAAAAAGCGACTTTCATTTTTTTCTTTGAGTATACATGTAATTAAGTCTCACGTGATGATTATCAGTGAACATGCTAATTCTGCTGGTTGTTTAATGACTGGGTGGCTCTGTGAGCTTAACTCGCGAGTTATTTTTTTTCTTTGAAAGTTTCCAAAAACTGACTACAAAAAAAACTATATAATTACCGAACCTACTCACAAAACTTCACAATAATTGGTTGAGAAATGCGACCTGTAGAGGAGAACAAACCGAAATCGTCCGTAGAAACTTACAAAATAATTTTAAAAAAATGTGTTTGAAAAGTTCCAAAAACTAACTCTACGAAAAGAAATGTATATATTTACCGAACCTGCTTACAAAATTTTACGAGAATCGGTTTAGAAATGCGACTTGTAGAAGAGAACAACCGGAAATCTGGAAATACGGAAATCCTGACTTCGGACATACGAAAGCATTTTTATCGAAGCTGAATCAGAAACCTTCGTTTCACTCGTTCTATAATTGAAACAAAAATAAAACGAGACAAATATATAATGTGAAACAAACTTAAGCAACCAAGCAATAAAACAATAGGTTTGTAGGTAAAGAATACATAGGTAGAGAAATATTAGAGATCATTACACAGATTTAACCAGCAATTATTTAGTTGATCACGTGATCAAAATTGCATTATTTTACTAAGTTTAACAATACAGTCCATTCCATCAAGTGTTCCACACATGTAACAGCACAACTGTTAAAACGTTGTTACAAAGCGGTAGGTTTCCTTTACAAGTATTATACCCCCTAGTGGCAAGTTTAGCTGCGTACAAGGTAAAACAAGGGCCGAGTGTGAATTTCTCCAGAGAGCGCGTACTATTACTGAGCCCAGATTGTGATCGCTGCTGTGAGCCCTAAGCGTCCCAGCACGACTAGACACTATCCTAAAGGCAGCGCGTCGAGATATTTTATTCATAGAGAGCGTGATAAATGAGAAAGGCCGGAGCTGTATCACATTCATTATTGCCTCACGCATGGCCTTATCAAAAACTTGTTGCCGCCTGCCCAGCAGACGCTTGGCCCCGAACACCTCTGGGACTTGTTTCAGGTACCATTTGTCGTCAGTAAACACCAACACAGCATATAAATCTTGACCATGGCTTTGTTACTTGTATTTTTGATATACGATTACCTTCGTCGTAGGTCCGCCGTCGATAAATTATACGGGCTGTTGGTAATTATTACCGGAATCACCGGAATGTGAAGTCAGAGGTTGTTTAACTGCTTATGTTCGTACTTAAATGGGTAAGCAAGCGATTGGATTGATATTGGTGTAGAGATTATCAACAGTTAAGTATCTAAAGATATAGGTAGTTTGTAGTTGTTCACGGTGAAGATGGTAAATAACTATAACATGGGATTAGAAAGCACAACACTATATTTACAAACACAAAACACAACTACTTTGATCATTCAAAAATAAAATATATACAAAATTACAGGCTGTCAAAATACATATACCAACTTGTGACCGCGGAACTGATGCTTTTTAGTTTCAGATTTTCTACAAAGCATCGGCCGCATACGGCCAGTGCTGTTAGAGGTTACAACATAATATTTTAAAATAAGAACTATAAGGAGGCGTCGCAAACGTAGTGAAAAGGTCACAGTAAACCTTTTCACTACTGTTTGCGACGCCTATAATAATAATTATCTCCATAAACATTAGCGGGCAGTACAGAATAAGGTAAACAAACAACAAACAAACAAGATAATTACATTTCTCCTTCAGGTATTTAGGAGAGTAAAGATGTGATGTGATGTATTACACGGGCAGTAAAGCATTTCGAACAAGAAAGCGCCTTAATAATATCTGCCAAACTAGCGCTTGCATAAAACGCCGTTATCTAACAAAATACGTTATCTCGGTAAATATAATAATTTCGTGACAAGTCACGATAGCGGCGGTTTCATGGAACGGTTAACAATCGTTCAATTTGTAGGGCCAGCGGCTGTGAGGCTCAACAATGGCCGTACACGCGACCGAGAGTCGACATTCTCATGAGTAGAATAAAGCACAACAATCAAGATGTCATTTTTCAACTACCCACGCCGCGAACACCGGAGCGAGCGAACAGCGAGAAATATGGCCGACAACGCACGCACCGTACAAAAGATGCTGGTTGTAGTGATACATATCTCCCCCGAACAACGGACGCGACAGATTCACCTCGTACCTTTTTATGCTTTATGCGTAATCGACGAACGTAAAATCAGGATTAATGTCCACGAGACTTATTAGTGACAGCAACAGGCAAGTTACATTATATTAATTATCGCACGTAACAATAAAGCACTCAATTATGGTTTTGACAACAACGATAAGCGAATAAGAGAATTATGATTCGTTTTCTCTCAAAAAAAAACTTTATATCGTTTGCTCGGGGCACGAGTGTGAAGTAGCTAAGTGTAAGGTTTGGGTTTTCCGCAATGCTCATTATGACAATTCACGGGAATCAGTGGGTAATTTATCGGCTGTGGAAGATGGAAACGCGGCATGAAATGATAGTAATTATTGACACGAACCAGCGCCCCGGGCAAGTCCGCCGCTGAGAAAGATCACAACCGGCCACTAACTCGAAAATTCCACATTCATAACGGCGCAAGCCCTTGGGCACGAACGGGGGCTGACTCCGGGTTCGATCGCACATTGCCAATTGATGTTATTTGCGACTTTTATACGGACAATTCGATGGACTTACACATAAATAATTTAAATATCGTACAAATTGTTGCTTTTAAGAGTATGAAAAATCCCACCCATTCATAATATCGGTAGCTGTAAATTCAATCCCTCAGGGGATGTAAATGAAACTTGTTCGGAGCGTACCGAAACATACCTACAAATCCTACAAGGAACAAGGATTTTCTTAAACGCCGGCCGCTAAAGTGGGAACAAATAACAGTGCAAAGCAATCCTTTTAGGGACAAGTATTTCTATTCGGTGGCATCTTTTGTGTGTGATACAATGGCGCATCGATCGCGCCAGAATGCACGGAAATGTTCAGTAAACGCTAACGAGTGCTTAGACCTCGGCTAATTGAAGTTATTGCCGCCAAAAGGTTACTTGACAAGTCAGTGACCTTATATTATTAGAAGGTACCAGCAAAGCGCATCCTAAGTTTTGTAAGCAATGTTTTTGTATCATCAACCGATGAATATTGCCTTCTCTTGTGTCGTATGTCATGATTGATGATCGGTTCGATTAGATATAAGTGCGGTAAGGATGCAAAAACATTCATCAGATATGTAATTTGTATTTGTATTGTAATTTCCCACGGGCCATGAGCGGGGTCACTAAAGCTTACCTAAGGTTAATCAAATAGGTAGTAATTTCGATCTAAGTATATTAATATTACAAAGACGTAAAGTTAATGACTTGAGTAACGTCTGCCATGACTATACTCAAGTCATGTTATGTGTATGTCCCTCTGTCGTAACTCGGCGATCACTGGTTAGGGGCCGCACGGTCCTTGGGACACACTCACGGACCCGGACGACGTAATCACAGCGTCCATCGAAAGATGGAACGCTGCGCTTACGGCGTCCAACTCAGACACGACGCCGCACACTTAGGCATTCCCGCCGGCGGGGACATCCACCGCGCGATCGCGACAACACAGACACATATAGTCCCTATTCATCCCGTTACCGCCGCATACCGGGTAGTCAGTCCCTAACTGAGTTTCTTGCTGGACTCTTCTCAGCTAGGCTATATAGGTTTAGTGAACCAGCGACAAAACTCCCACTCACACCTCAGAGTTGGTGGAAGTTGCTCAACCAATTTCACTGGAGCGCAAACTCTTGGAGTATTCCAGTGTTTAAACCGCCCACGTGGTCGTGTCGGAGGTTTCCCTAGATTTTCCACAGGCTACTCTCCAACCGCGCACTCCTATCGGTTTATTGGGCCCTGCCAATAAAGCCCCAGTCAGGTTCAAAAGAAAATTAGTGCTAATCTAATTCAATTTTTTTTTCACCTTTAAACCGATTCAGGGATTTGAATTAACCACTGGATTTTTCTAGGGAAAAGATGAAATGGAGCAGAGCCATTACGTGATTTCTTTTTTTGGAATTTGCATGATAATGACCTTGCGATATATAGATCGATTGAACCTTCATGAGTAGCCAAGGCTATATTTTATCCTGCGACTTCAAATGAATTTTTTGACAGCTTGCCTATCTATGTATACGTATGTATACCTGAAATTATAAAGACGTAACGTTTGAATGGCGTCGACAGCTGTCAATTGTCATCTCATAGAATTTTGTCCAACTTTTCATACTTACAATCAGATTTTAACGAACACCGGTTGCTATTACAGACGATTTGGTGCAACCCACCCTATATATTTGTTGTAGGAGTAATCTTCTGAATCAATAATGTAATCCGATTTTTTTTAGTACGTAGAGTGGAGCTTAGTTCGGCTTTCGGATATTTTATTTCATGGAACCGCCTGAGGTCTTCACACGCGGGTTACTACTGTAATATGCAGTTGGCTAATATATTCACACAATGACAAATACCATTCATTTCGTTTCATTCACGCCAATTTGGCCAATGCATACTTATACCTAAATACCCAACCGCTGTAACCGTTTCAGTATGCATAAATTAGCATATCTGGTAGTTCATTAGTGTAGCCACTAGCTAGGCAGATGTGACAGATGGCCCACATGAGTGACGCAAACGTAACGGGTGAAGGGGGAGATATTAATACGAGGGTCTCTAAATATAGTGACCTAGTCTAGGACTTCAAAATATGTATATGCAACGCGGCGGCAAGACAGAATGCGAAATAAATTTAGGCACAAGGCATAAATTAGCAACATATATGCGGCGTTTATAAATCTATTAACACATGCGAAATCGTTTAGAGCAAGAAGTCAAAGAGTGTCTGAACTTTGGCAGAAAAATGCCCTCCACAACAAGAAGTTGTAATCAGTGACAGAGTTTGGAGTTAAAATCCTTTATAACAGAACCCTTCCGTGTTAGTGAACCTATTCACACTAACTTGGAGTTTGACTCAATTGCATAATTATGTATTTAAATACTTACTACGAAATCGTTTCTTCACCCACAGTTGTAAATGAGTCGATTAATCGCGTACTCAAAACTCTTTAATAACAAGACTCGACTCAATACGATAAAACGTGAGAGTCAGGATGGCGGGTGTACCTAAACAAATATGTAAATGAAGTGTACCAAAAATTAGTACTAAATTTGTACTATTTTGTACCACTTTAGAAAAAAATTGTACCCTTCCGTATTTAAAGTTATTACAAAGTGAAGGTACACCCGCCATCCTGACAGTCAGGATGGCGGGTGTACCTGGGAAAAGTATGATCCTACCAATTATCAACCAATGTTAATATCTCAATTTTTTGTACCAAATTTGTACTCAAATATACAGTAAAAACTTCAGCCATCTAATTCGTAGTTTGCGAGTTTTACACATTTTATGATTTTCTACTGCTGGGTAATACGGTTATTTTAAGTAATGAATGTATGGGAAAATCTAACAATTAATAAAGTTTTGAAACTTGTGTGACATGATACCTTTGGGTGTAGTCTTCAAAACTCACAATTCTCCCGTCCCTTCCCAGTTTATTAATTTGTTTGACATCCCCATACATGTATTACTTAGAATAACCGTATTGCCCAGCAGTAGAAAATCATCAAATGTGTAAAACTCGCAAACTACGAATTAGATGGCTGAAGTTTTTACTGTATATTTGAGTACAAATTTGGTACAAAAAATTGAGATATTAACATTGGTTGATAATTGGTAGGATCATACTTTTCCCAGGTACACCCGCCATCCTGACTGTCAGGATGGCGGGTGTACCTTCACTTTGTAATAACTTTAAATACGGAAGGGTACAATTTTTTTCTAAAGTGGTACAAAATAGTACAAATTTAGTACTAATTTTTGGTACACTTTATTTACATATTTGTTTAGGTACACCCGCCATCCTGACTCTCACGATAAAACTACGTGTAATGGAACTCCCGCGGACTAAATGGACTAGGCATTAGGACACGAGTCTCTCCTGCGTTCGAATACTTTCGTGTAAGGACAAAAAGTTGAAGTATGAGCCCGCGTTGCGATAAAACAGACTTTTAGTGCGATGGGGTGATTAAAGTATGTTATTTTAGAGTCCATTTTTGTTAGTAATCCGGAAGCCAAAGCAGACCTGTTCTTCTTGCCGCTTCGGCTAAACTGGGCTCTAGCACACCTCCGTATGTTTCCAGATACCATATCGCGCTAGGAATGAAAGAGCACGTGCTATGCAGCGATGCTTGACTAGCAACATCGGTTTTCTTAGACAGAAAACCTTCTGTACGTAAGTACTATTACTTATTCCGTGGTCAAACACTCGAGCTTCTTCAAATGGTGAATATTAGTGAGACTTGCATCGTTGAAAAGATGACTCACGCTCGATTCTATTCGATACGGAGCCCTTCACATAGCCCTGCATGCGAAAGCTTTATCCGAGTCGTAGTAGAGTCAAATAAAGATTGAATTATATTTCTCGGAAATGTATTTCTTTCTTGTATTAACTGGAAGTTGTCACTTTAATGTACAGTCACGAGCTTTAATTTGGAACCCCCTTAAGGTCGACACACGTGTCTAATTGTATAGAAATGCAAACAAAAATTGTGTGAAATGGGTCACAAATTAATGCTCGTGACTGTACTGAAATGTGATATGTTTACAAAAATTGTACTGGTATAGTGAATAGATTATAAACTCCTGGAAAAGAAATGAATTACAGTAAAGACAGCTAATAACAATATTGTTTTTGTGCAATAAAGTTTTAAATAAGTGATAATAGCTCTACACATATTAACATGTAGCTATGCCAGGCGAATTTAACTTTACTATTTCAATAAATTATATTTCAACCTTAACCGACATCGTCTGATATATCAGACCAAGTGACAGCGTAAATGACACCTTCGCACTTTATGACAAAGTTGAAAATTAGGGAGAGATTATTTTGAAGTTCGGCTTTTAAAGGGTTAGTGGGGTGCTTATATAAGTACTAGCGTTTAACCGCGACTTTGTCCGCTTAGAACTCGTTCATCGCGTTAGAATTTAATTACTATTCTTTTATTTCAGGCGCTTACCTAGTTATCGGTCTTCTATATGTACAACTTCCACCCCCTTAAGGAATGATTTTCGAGATAAAAGGTATCCTATGTTCTTCCCCAGGACTAAAACTATAACCATACAAAATTTCACCTAAATCGGTTGAGCGGTTTAATCGTAAAGAGGTATCGACAGACAGACACTTTCATATTTATAATTGTCAGGTCACTGCTTCAGCTTCGACAAAAATGCTTTCATATGTCCGGATTTCCTCTAGACAGGTCGCATTTCTCAACCGATTGTCGTGAAATTTAGATTTTTTGTATTCAGCGTCAGATTTTTTTTCAATGCTTCATTCTCCTCTACCTACATGTCGCATTTCTCAACCGATTCTCTTGAAATGTTGCGAGCAGGTTCGATAATTAGGTATATAGTTTTTTTTTCGACTCCCGTTTTTTTCGTATAAGTATGGATATGGATTGCAGCATACTCGTACCTGTTAAATGGTTCCCGGTAAACTCGAAGTCATCGTCCTGGTCCCAGTGCTTCAGCGACAGGTTGCCCAGGGGAGTCGCGTTCGCGAACTCAAGATTCGCGAAATGCCAGTCCAGGATCTGCCTGTCCCTCACCGACAGGTATACGGAGCTGGAATACATTTGAAGCTATAGACCAAGGGGTCTATGATGGTCACGTTTATCGCGTGTTAAAACACAAGATAAAGCGTCTGCCACTTTCTGATACCATTCGATATAGAAAGTGACGACCATAATTACGGCGCCAGGGTTTCTTAAACTGTGGTCCATGGACCCGCAGAGAGTAATTATAATACATCACGACGGTCAGTCAGCAAAGTAACTACGCATGTGAAGAGGTAAAAAGCTATTATTCCCTTACAATAACGACTTGACGTCTTCATATACGTAGTTACTTTTGATACCGACTACTTTTGATTCCAAAGAGTGGCAGTACAATATTTACCTTGGCGGATTAGTCTCAAGCTGCGTCAATTTATCCTCAATACTCGCATTAAGGGTAACCAGAGCGTCATATTCGTTGCACAACTGCTTCATCTCTCGGTTGAGGCGGCGGAGATTGAACTCTTGCAAGATGCTTGCATCCCCGGCGGATAATTTGTTTTTCTCTACAAGCAACGCGTCCTTTTCTATCTTCATTGACTTTAGCAACTCTTGAATGTCAGACATCCTGTGAAAAGAACGTATTTTACGTAAAGTCGAGTTCCAAAATATGTGCACGGACAAAGTGATCAAAAAAATATGAATACGATTTCATTTTTAGGGGGATCTGATAATTTTGAACCTCTGGGAGCGTACATATATTTATGAGCTCGACTGTACCACACGGGTGTGTTGGCTGTGTTGTGAGTGAATTGTGATATTGCAGTGATAGCAGAGATAACAAGCAACTCTCACAGTAATATCACATTCTCACCATATCTAAACCTATAATATTATTGCTAAAAGTAGCACTGAATTTATATTTCATTTGCTCTACCTGCCCTTTTTAGGAAAAGAAGCGGGAGTTTATGTAAATGTATTTATGTATATTTTTATTGCAGCGCTCAGGAAATGGTTTAATACACGTTTGGTTTAACCGATTCCAATTCATATTAGAACATGATAGAGAATTTACGATATTTGGTAACGAAGACTTCATAGAATCATATTTCCACCAGCCTGCCGCTATAGGTATTTTATAGAGGTCTACCGACAATGGATTTTACCGACTAATCGCCGACTATAAATGTGACAGGATAGTCGGCGATTAATCGGTACATCTAAGTATTTTATTTTATAACACTTTCAATTTGCACACGGTGGTTCCCATTAATTTATTCCCAGAAATTCCTAATATCATAAATCGTCATGACTCATAGTCATCGAAAGGAAACAAAAATGTTTCATATTTTGTTAGATTTGTGCGAAAAACCCACTGTGTATGCGAACCATAGCTGTTAGCCACTGTGACCATTCAGAGTCAATGTTAGATTAAACAATATTATCGGTTTTTACCAGGTCCTTTTGACACATCATAACACCCATATAATGTAAATGCACATTACACATACAAACAATTAATAAAATCAAGTAACGATATTAGAGCTTCATGGGTAGTTAGAAAGTTGTTATACGCTTTTTTGACAATCATTTTGAATGTAATACATTGATAAACAGTGATAGAAAAAATATACTATATATTACTATACAGGGTGTAACAAAACTAGTGAGGATCCTTTTAAGGGCATATTCGGTAACGTGTTGATTAGGAAAAAGTAGAAGAAAATTTTTTTGACGCAATAAATTTTTGGTCTTTGTATGGACAGTTGGCTAACTTGGACGACCTGCCCCATAGAAAAAAGATTTTTTTTCTCGTCTAAAAAATTTTCTTCTACTTTTTCCTAATCAGAACACGATACCGAATATGCCCTTAAACGGATCCTCACTAGTTTTGTTACACCCTGCATATAGTAAATTGTTTTCTATCAGTGATGCGTAGTAATTTATGACAATAATTCACCATGAAAACAGTTACGTACTTTTTGTAAATCTAGTGTAGTGACTAAATCGTTCGTTTCTATTCAGATGGTATTTCCGTAAGTTGATGGATCGCTAGTACTCATATAATGCTTACTTGTTTATGTTAGCCTTGAGCTTCTCCTGTAGAGTAATGACCGCCTTCAGTTGCTGTATCTGTAAAAAATACATAAAACTATTTAGTATTTAAATTGTCCGTCAATATAAATGAAATTTATATACACTAGACAATGTAACATTAAAGGAGTAAGAATGCGCTTTAATAATAAGTTTTTGTCATAAAATGAAGAATGGTACATTGTGTCGTTTTCTATTTTTATTGCTAATTGAACGTTCCTTTGTCTTAGTCAGGACTCGTCGGAACAAATTATACTATACTCATTACTAATAATAGATACTACTTTTGTGCGGTTTCAACATATTTTTACATACTATTGACTAAACTAATTTAATTGTACTTTTGTAGCTTGCAAGCGTAGACGTTGTACTTTTAACCCGTCGTCTACCAGTTCCTGGGATCCCAGTGCTCATTACAAAAGAATGAAACTATTGTTTATTTTCTTTGCTGGGAGACGACAGCCTTTAAGGAGTAATTTCTTCCAACCAATTTTATGTTACATTACAAATCTTTCAGACAGTACTAAAAAAGCAAGCCGACATGAAGGTGATGTTATTGGCTAGTAGTGCATAATAATTGATTATATAAATTGGGCGAGTTCTGTCAAAGCCATTCGTACAAAAAGCGACCTAATTTCGCACGCTAGAAGATTCAATATCCAATAACAGTTTAATAAGATATAGTCCAGCCTAAAAGAACTCATCTTTAAAAAAAGCAAAAAACACAATGAAATAAAACAATAAAAATCAAACTATTAAAAATTAAGCATAAGTTCATCTTTGGTTTAATTTATCGATAGAAGTGAATTTATTACACGAAGAGAAAACACTTGTCAACTCCAGTTCCCAGTATTTTCGTGCCGTCTGGCGATCAGTAAAGGACTGTCCTCTGTAGTTTCTTTTTCAGTTGGGTTTAATAATACTTGACGAATATTTTTTGTAATATTTTGACGACCGCTTTAGCCTAGTTGGTAGTGACACTGCCTCCCAAGCTGGAGGTCCCGGGTTCGAATCCCGGCGACCGGAATAATCGTCGCCTATTACCCATAGTACAAGCAGGTCACTGAAGTTAGATACCACAAAAAATCGTTAAAATAATAAGCATTCATGGAATTACCTGCTTGTGTTTTACATTCTTTTGTTGCAGTTTAATAACCCATTCGAGAGCCTGTCCGAGAGAGACAGGGGTGTCGTTGTAATAATTGAAGTCTACTTGATGGGAGAGGTAGGATGTAGCATCGAGTAGTCTGTTGAACTCCCGCTCAACCTGTACATTACAAATAGGTTACAATAGTAGATTTGGTCTCAAGGGAGCAAAATAATGTATATACGGCGAGCGCGGTATATTGAATCCTGAGTGAAATGAGGGATTCTATTATAGAATCTTGAGCGTAGCGAGGGATTCAAGTGGTTACACCGAAGACATTTTGCTGCCGTGTGACACATAATGCTTTTCACGGAGGCCCGCTGTTAAAAACAT
The DNA here is from genome assembly GCA_963556455.1 of Epiblema foenella. NCBI lineage: Eukaryota > Metazoa > Arthropoda > Insecta > Lepidoptera > Tortricidae > Epiblema > Epiblema foenella. Next base: position 12,543,338 of record OY747107.1, on the reverse strand, counting down.
GAAATGTCATGAAGTGGCATATTCTAGTTTTCACACGTTTTATGAGGAAAAGAGTCATTGTAGCCCTCAAATGAGGGAAAAAAGTAATTTTAAATAAATTGCCCTCATTCGAGGGCAACAATGACTCTTTCCTGAATATCAGGTGTGAAAAATATATGTTTACGGCGCATTGTCATTGGTAGATAGGGCCTGCATGCGGCTAACCGTTTACACTGGTCAATAGTGCCCGCATTCGAAGTACGTGTGATTTCCCAAATGCATGCCATAGCGCCCGGGGATGGCATTGGTTGCAGCCGTAGAACCTTCAATGCATCAATATACAGCCGAAAATGGATTTTCTTTTACTATAATGAAAAGCGCAGTCGCTGTCAAATGTTTCTGTAGGTACCCTTCGGGATGCTCAAAATATCTGAATATGCCCTCTAACACCTTGAAAACAGCACCTTCAAAATAGAGTCGAGTTCAGGTATTTGTGAGCATTTACTTCGCTCGGTTATATCTGATGACTACTGCACTAACATACATTTTCAACAATTCAGGAAATGTCTTTTGAATGCAGCAGTCAATTTCTCAACACTTTCATTTAGATATTATTAATAAGTGTAAGAAAATACAACGTAATTGTCTTGGTCTTTTACCATTTCGTCTTTGTGTTTAGGTACTTGATTCCCAGTTGCTTCATACAGTGGACACTTTTGCTTGATCTTATGCAGTTCCATATTCATCTGAACTGATAGTGTTGTCACTGGGTTACCACCCAATCCCGTCACAACCATGGCACCTGCAAATTGATGAAGAAAACATATATTAATATGCTCCAATCACTACCAATTTGGTTATAAGAATTATGTAAAGATACCAAACACGAAAAAGTAAAAATATGCCCATATAATTTATTTTTTAATACAGTTGCTCAATAAGTGGTACTTTATGTAGCTGTATATCGTGCCCAAAGTTGAATTTCGCGCACTAGTGCTTTTTACTTTTCCATTTTTTTTAAATTACTGATGGCCCAATCCAAACATCCAACAGAAGAGTTTTAGGTTCAATCAGTTTACTCATTTATTTAATAAAGCATTTGGCATTAAAACTATACTTCTATTATATTTAAAACATTAAAATTGCATATTAGACAGGTTTAAAGGGTTATCATATACTAAAAATTTAGAACTGTTTTCAAAAAGTTATCTGATTCAGTAGACCAATGACCGGAAACGACTATTATACGAGACCAAAGATTAATAGAGTATTATGCAAGACCGCCGCGCTGGATGAATAAACGCTTGTTTTTTTTCGCCAAAACAAACATTTATTTTCCAAAAAATCAAATATAAACTAATTGTAAAATTAAAAATAACTGTTCCTTCATGTTTAAATGTAATCAAACTACCACGTGACATAAAATGTCTCGGAAAATAGTTTTGGTTTTGCCTGAATGCTGACAACCATGGCTTGTTGAAAAAAGTCTATCAATTAAAAGTCAAACCGACTTTTTAATTCCCGCCTCTTTCATTCATAATTTCACGAATTAGTTTTGTGTAATGATGTACATATTGTTTAAATAATATTTTTGTGATATGTACGATTTATACGATTGTTAAATAAAATGTGTGTAAACTACGCCAGATGTAGACAAAGGTACGCGCAAAGCCCACAATGGCAAGTAAATACATTTTGTTTTGTGTCTCTTTTAATTACTGTTTTATTTAGCTTTACTGTATTAAAAAAACGTCGTTTGATATACGTGCGGAAGTCTCATTTTCACTCGTCGAAGATGTACTATTATTAAGTTAAATATTTCGCAAAAAAATAATAATTTCAGGATAAATCTTCCAATAAATACACTTGTAACGACTCCCACAGAATTCAGATTTATACTTAATACATTTTTTTTTTCATGTTAACAACTTGTATTATTGTCAAGTATACAGGTGAGCGGTGTTATTTTACCTAAGTCAGCAACATAGGGTCCCTTTCTGTACGTGACCACCCGACCGCCAACCCGGTCTCGGCCCTCCAGTATGACCACCTCACAGCCAAATGACTGAAGTTGGCGAGCAGCTGCTAAACCTGACACACCTGAAATTCAAAAATATCAGCATCAGTAGTTAGCTTGCATTTATAAATACAGTGAAAAAATCAATCACGTACACCAACACAGTTAACAGACAATTCGTGTCCCTTATTACAATGCGCATAAAGTGCACAAACGGTCAGTTAACTATGTTGGCGATAGTATGAGAATTCCCCAACCTGCATTGGGTCAGGAAGGGGACTACATGCCTATGTTCCTTAAATGAGAGTGGGACATCTCCAACTTTTTCCCTCCTAATTATCAATTTAACCTAGTTGTATTTTGTATCCCATCATATTCAGCAAATAAAATATCATTATTTTTTCATTTCATTTCATCATCATATGAATCATATAAACTGTTGGACATTAACCAGTCCTGTGCCACCCGCAACCATCATGGATTTACCAGGTCATCAGCCCATGCTATAACTTCCATTGGAGTTTTTATATGAAATTCGTTGAGAGCAAAAGGTAACTTACGCATACCCATAAGACCTAAACCATCACGAAAACACCCAACACATTTAGCCCGTTTAGGCAACATTGGCATCCTGTGTTAAAAATAAATTCACATGTATAAAGATTACCTGCTCCAATAATGACAACTTTTGGCCTCTGCTTTCCTTTAGGTGGAGACGGTATTGGTGTGAGCCGTTCATAGATCCCATAATTTATAAAGCCGTGCCTCTCCAAGAATGCATGAGTTCTGATAATAAGAGCTGGGTCTCCATTATATGGAGGCTAAAAAAAAACAAATATATGTTTAAACATTTCACGAAATAAAGATCTGAGGCAGTTTTATTAGGCAGGCGTCCATTGTCTCACGCAATAGCCCAGCCATTAGTCCATCATTTTCACCACATAACTCAGTTCATTTACCCTCCATCAAACAGAAATAATCCCTGTACACTGCTGTCTCTGTGTGTGCCCATGACAGGGCAAGGACAGCATCCACTCGGTGCATCCCTTACATTTCATTAGTGTCAAAGGGGCCTCTACGTGTTGGCTATGTGGTACTTGTTTGGTACTTCAGCTACATGCACACGTCGCAAAGGTCCGGGATACCAGTTTCCCATGAACGGGAAAGACATACAGATAATAATACCAAGTTATTAGGTATTTTCTTATCTGAGTAGCTTTGTGGAATACCGTGAAGGCATGGAAGCCGATATCGGGCATGGATAAATAAAGGCCAAGCGGCATGGAACCGGAGAAAGGAATAGAAGAGAAGCAGACACCCATACAAAAAGAGATACTGCTACTGTCGGTGTAGGCCCTGGGGAGTACCCCAGCAGACGGTATTGGGATAAAGAAGAATAATAAGAAGTGGTGAGCTGACGGCAAGTGGTTTCTTGCTTCCACGGTTGGAAATAAGCTAGAGCCAGTTTGAAAACACAACAAACCATCACTACCTTTTTTAAGAAGGATTGCCTTAGGCCGGGTTTTATAAAGATCCATAAGACTAAATATCAGATGAAAGCTTGGTAACTGAGTACATTTTTTGTCATAACTTACCAACATAAAGTCTAATGGATATTTATAAGACAGAGCCTTAAGCTCCATAGACAGTCTTGTCCACTACAGTGAGATATAATTATGTATGTATGTATGTAAATACTTTATTGTACACAAGACAAGTAAAATAAATTATACAGAAAAAAAACAGATCAATCATGTACAAAGGCGAACTTATCCCTGTAAGGGATCTCTTCCAAACAACACTTTCCATTATACAATACAATACAAATACTCTTATTATGTGATTTGATATTTTACAAACTGTTTAGAAAAAACTTACTTCCATTTTAGCTACGGCATGTTCTTGAATAAGTTGTTTCTTAGGGTCTTCAAACCACATCTTCAGGATTCTGTTTCTGATTTGAACAAATGCATGGCTACAAGCACCCTGAAGATCAGAAAAGCACTCTGCTTCTAATGAGGACATTTTGTCAAAAGGCAACCTTGATTGGAATGCTGCTCCTTCCAAACTAAAATGAATAAATCACAGTTACTATTCAAGTGGAACCCATATTTTAAAATGTTAATATCTATTCAGCACCAATGTCTGAAATAGGCTATAATTTACACGCATATGAAATTGATAGGGCAGAATAACTCATAAATCATCTATTTCACACACACACACACATTAAGGCTGTTTGCCACACCATGACAAGGGTCACATACACAGCAACAGGGTTGTCATTGTAGTCAATACCTGTTAAGCATTTCTTTGTAATTAATCTCCTCAATATCTTCACTTTTTGCTTCGTCCAAAATGACTGTTGACTTCTCTTCTTTCTTAGATTCTTTTCCTTCCGTATTGCGACTCGAAGTAGATTCCCTCCTACTGCTGACAGTAGTAGGACTAATGGAGGTGATTTTGCTCTTTTCAGACTGATCAGACTCGGAATCATCTTGTTTTAACTTCTCATCCAAATCCCGGTTGTCGACCTAAGATCAATAAACATAACCTCGCTAATGAATCTTATTTTAGATATTAAATATCAATAAGGTATTATTTCGTATAACAAACCTTCACACGCTTGCGACGGCTCATCTTAGAAACCGATCAAGAAGAAAACTGTACGTAAAATTCAGTTAAAATCAACAAGAAGAAGGGCACATAAAAATTACGAATCGGCAAACAAAACAAACTAACGTTCAGAAATCGAAATATGTAATCACTGTCATGTCAGTGTCAGCTTGATTTTTTTTTTTTTTTAATTTATTAGGAGCATTGGCGACTAGGCCATCAGCTCAAACCAAAAAACAAAATACAATGTTAATGAAATGACACTTCAACGTAAACTACATTAAGTATTATACATAAATTGATATACCTATACCTAAATAATACTAAGAAGAATCAACAACTAAGACTTAAGTTATTTACAGGTTACCTACAGTATTTGAAATAAAATAATAAATGAAAGGATATAATTCCGGATATTTTAGAAGATCCTGTACAGATTTGGGAATATCCTGCACACCGGCATCTATTAACATAGCAATTAATAATAATCTTTGTAAATTAAATTTACGGCAATGAAAGAAAATATGATCAAGATCACATACACTATGCAAACAATATTTACAAGAAGAAGATTCGCTTAGTTTTAGCCTGAAAAGATGTGCAGGGTAACGAGCATGACCAATGCGCAATCTACACAATGTTGAAATGAATGATCGTCCTAAATACTTTTTGCTATATTCGAACCACGTCTTAGTACTAGGAGCCGAGACTATTCCTGCTAACCATTTGCCTTTCACTTCTGTAGATTTATCCCAGGAATTAGTCCAGCGTTTTATCATAAGCTGTTTTACAAATGGTACTAAATCAGAATGAGGAACTTTTAAATCACAAACCTGGACATCCCTTGCACTTTTGGCAAGCGTGTCAACGAGTTCATTACCAATAATTCCAGAGTGACCCGGAACCCAGCAAAATTCAACAGTCAAATTTCTATTATACAAAGAACTTATACAATGTTTCAACTTATATACTAAGTAATTTACAGATGCGTGTATACGTTTATTTTTAATAGCTTGTAAAGCGCTCATTGAGTCAGACAAAATTAAAAATTTACTGTTACTAATTTGGTTACTAAAGTAATTATCATTGATATGTTCTAAGGCATAAATTATGCCTAAAACCTCAGCCGAAAATACAGAGAAATTGTTATCACATTTGTATACCTTCCCTATATTTATAAATGAATCATAAAATGCAAAACTAGTTCTATCTTTAGTTTTAGAGCCATCAGTATACAATTTAACAAAATCAATCTTATCATCAAGGAATTCCAGAAAGTCAAATTTAGATTCAAATTTAATCAGACCAATATGTACATCTTGCATCAGGTCATGAAAATTATATTCGAAACAAGGGAGTAGAGTAGACCACGACACCGTATCTTGGAATTCAAAGTTCAAATACGCTATAGAACCACTCAAAGAAGAAGATTTTGGTAATGGAATTAAATCGTAATTTGGAATATCAAAGTTTTCAAGATATCTAGATATCACTTCGTTGTCTCGACTAATTAGTTTAAGACAATATTTGTCTGTTATATAGCTTCTTCGTATGAATAAGGGGACAATACCAGCCTCAATTTCCAATGAATTGATTGGAGAGGACTTAAAGCACCAGTGATTATACGTAACGCTCTGTTTTGAATAATATCTAGTTTCCTTAAGAGATAATAATTCGCGTCTGCAAAAAACATACAGCCGTAATCGAAATGACTACGAATTGTCGCAATATATGTCGTTTTAAGAACCTTGGGGTCTGCTCCCCATTTAACTCCAGTCAATGACTTCAAAATATTTAGCCCTAATTCAGCTCTTTTACAAATTGTATCTATATGAGTTTTCCAGGAAAGGTCATAATCAAGAAAGATACCAACATATTTAACAAAAGATTGAGCAGGAATAATGTCCGTGTTATATAAAACTTGAGGTTGATGTAAACCATTTTGAGAGAAAAGAATTACAGAACTTTTGGACACATTGACCTCAAGTTTCAATGAAAATGTTAGTAAATTGTAAATATTACGCAGACAACAATTCATGATAGATTCACCACTTTTAATATCATTACAGTTCACATATAATACAAGATCATCAGCAAAGAATAAATGCTTAACAGAAGACGGAATCTGTTTCATAAAAGATATCAAACTCAAAACAAATATAAGAGGAGATAAAACCGAACCTTGAGGAGTACCCTTACTTGAAATTTGAAAACCTGTCAACGTGGACCTAGTTTTTAAAGTCAAATACCGATTGTTAAGGAAATTAAACAACCAAAACAATATGTGTCCTGGAAAACCTAAAGAGTTTAAACTTTTGATGAGATATGAATGGTCTATGTTATCAAATGCTCCTTTAATGTCTAAAAAAACAGCTAAAGTGTATTGGTTATTACTAAAATTATTTTTAATGTCTCCGACTAAACAGCTTAAATTATCTATTGTACTTTTACCCTTCCGAAATCCGTACTGAGTAGCTGGAATCATTTTAGAGTTTTCTGTAAACCATTCCAATCTATTTTTCAACATTGTTTCGAATACCTTTGAAAAACACGATGTCAGGGAAATGGGCCTATAAGAGTCAATAGAGTTTGGATCCTTGTAAGGTTTTAAAATAGGGACTACATGTTGCATTTTCCAAATTGGGGGAATACAATTACAATTCCAGAGATCATTAAATATTTTACATAAAATTACCTTGGCAAATCGAGGAAGACTTTTGATTACTTTATAAGTGATTAAATCTGGACCCGGTGAAGTCTCTTTTTTATTCTCTAATGCAGCTTCAAATTCACAAAAAGAAAATTCTTTAACCATCCATTGAGCTTCTGTAATGCCAGGATTGTTAAAAGATTCTTGAAGATCATTACATGATTCTTGATCATTATGAGAAGCTATCTTATCTAAAAAAAGGTCAGCATTAGCTGGATTTTGAAAAAAAATTGGTGTAGAAGAGTTGATATTAAGTTTCGCATGCTTAAATCGGCGTATGTAATCCCAAATTATTTTTGTCGATGTCATGCGGTTGAATGACAAACATAGATTCATCCAACTATCTCGTTTTATTTCGAACAATTTTCTTTTCTTCAATGCGTCTAATTTTTTGTAAATAATGTAATTTTCTATAGATGGGTATTGTTTGTACGATAATAAGGCAATTTTAGATTGCACAACTATTCGATCACATTCATTATTCCACCAAGGAACGGCCTTTAAGGAAATTACTCTACGTTGGTAACATTTTTTCGCAAATGTCATTAAAATGTCATGTAAAATACTCAAATACTTGTTATAATTTTCGAGAGGGTTATCTACAAATTGAAAGTTCGCAAATTCAACTTCGCATAACTCTTTAAACTTCATCCAGTCAATCTTTTTAAAATTTACATTAGCTATGGAATTATCATCACGAATATCACCTAAACCACTCTGCAAGTTGTAAGAGCTGTTAACAGGAACGTCAGAAACTGATGAGTCAATAAACACACCAACAAGTAAAGGGAAATGATTACTGCTAAGCAGATCATCGAACACAGAAGCTGTGCAACTAGAACTAAGTGACCGGGACGCAAATGCAAGGTCCAATACGTTACCTTGTTGGCCGAACGGCGCAAAAGTCGTGACAGTGTGGTCATTCAAACACACTAAATTGGAACTCTCCACATAAGCATGAAGAGCATTGCCCCTTCCATCATTAAATCTGGAACTCCAGGAGACGTGATGTGCATTAAAGTCGCCTATTATTAAATAATTATCTGATACAAATTGTGAACATATATCTTTTAATAAATTGATCTTAAATTTGCCATTGGGAGGTGGAGGTATATATACACATAAAACATCGAGAGAAAAATTGTTAATACTAACAGTTATCAAAATATTTTGAAAGTGATATTGAGAGAGAGTGTTGATAACTTGAAACTTATATTTTGAACGAATTGCCATAGCAACGCCCCCATGGGGGCGATCGGAATCTCTTCTTACTATTGTAAATCCAGGTATTCTAAGTGTTTTATTAGGACTCAGCCAAGTTTCATTAAATAAAATCATGTCAACCTGATAGTTAAGATTACTAAGGAAATGCTTAAATTGATCCAACTTAGGTGCTAAACTTCTGGAATTCCAGTGAATAATATTGAATTGATTGGAACATAAATTATGCAAATGACTATATACAGAATTATCCATAATTTAAATTGAAAAGTTTGTCACTAGTAATTGTTTGATGGCTGCTGATGAAATGGGGCCAGAGGGGTTTTTGTTGTCTTTTTTTTTAACAATTTCCACAATGGTTTTAGTTAATGCCTCCAGAACAATATCGGAGTTAATAATGTCCACAATCAAGGCCCTGCCTTGAGGTGTCTTTGCTGGAGGTTTTGAGATTGTGTAATTGACATTGTTACTAGTGTTTTTACCTGAGGGCACTGTCACTGCTGAAGCATATGTAAACTTGCCACTTGTCTTGCTCTTAACCTCTGCTACTTTAGCTGCCTTTACAGAGCAAGTATAGGATACTGCCGAGTGAGGTCCACTACAATTGGAGCACTTAAATTCATTTGGATTGGTGCATTCCCGATAAAAATGGCCTGCTGAGCAAATTGAACAAACTTGCGTGCCTTTGCACGCTCCACTTCCATGACCAAACTTATAACACTTGAAGCATTGGAGCACAGGCTTTATGTACTCAAGTACTGGCATCCAAATGTGCTCATATATGACATGATCGGGCCGAACAGATGCTTTAAAAGTAACTAGCACAGTCTGCAAGGGTTTGTATTGACCATTGTCTTGTTTTTTAGAGAATCGCTTAACTCCCAGAATCATACTTGAGGATTTCAGTTCTTCCAGCAAGGTCTCTTCACTTAATTCCACTGGAGCACGAATAATGCCTTGAGATTCAATACTATCATAAGGTATTTTAGATAACCAGCCATTATCATTCATTATTTTTCTATCTAGCAGGAATTTGTTGGCATCGCTGGCACACCCAAAGAACACCTTCACATAGAAGCTACCAGCAGCCTTCACATATTGGACACCTTTCACATTCTTAAGCACTTTGTTAACCTGCAGAATATCCATCGGAACCTTCTGCTGTGCTGTAGTTTGGGCTGATTGTAAGAGAACAGGGTACTCCTTTTTTGTCAAGTCTTCATAAATTGGGTGATGGTCTTTAAAAAGACCACGATTATTGCGTATATAATTCATTTTATGCTTACTTGAGCTTATAGTTTTATCGGGCTCACTGCTTTTCCTTTTATTTGTTTTAGAAACAATTGCGGTATCCATGGGGGTGGAGCCGCCGCCCTCACCCCCGGCTTCTGTACTCATGTGATTGTGATTAAATCGAAACAGCAAATATTTCAGCGTCCAGAATCAGAAAAAGAAGGATGTTATGAGAATAAAAAGGGCTTCAAATAGAATTATTAAAATTAAATTGAAAAATGCCGCCTTTTCACTTCAACTTTCCCGCCCTTTTTTTCCGTGTCAGCTTGATAGTGTCACGATAGTGTTGCCCACGAGTTCAATACAACCGAACGGTTTCTAATAAAATCTATGAAGGGTTCCAAATGTTTTCATCGGAACCCGAAACTTTTATTATATTTTTTGAATCTCCATTATAATCATACAAAGACGCTTTATTCACCCAATATCGAAAATCGTACCTACATGATACGATGGATGACGAATTATTTTTCATGGTGCCAATCGAACCACTTTTTAAAGAGGATTAAAGGCCGGGTTTTATACAATGACGTAATAAAGAGTGGACTAGGTGTAATGTTCTATACATGCAATAAGTTATACAAATACGAAGCATTTCGGTGCAGAAAGAGTAAAAATAATCTTGTCACTTTCTAACCAATATCTTATTCCATATATGAAAAAGATGACACTACTTCAGTATGTGCTGCTATGGCAACATTTTTCATTTTACGTACCTACCCAATACCTACTGTGGCCGGTCAGAACGCAAGCGATGAAACAAAAATGGCGAACCTGTGTCGGTGTTTTGAACTGATTTAGTTTAAATTAAAAAACCGGCCAAGGGCGAGTTGGACTCGCGCACGAAGGGTTCCGTACTAGTATCTATAAAACAGCAAAAATAACTTAACCAAAATTACAGTTAAATCAACCTATCTCAAAAACTATAAGAGATACTTTGATCAAACCAAAAATCGTTGAAAGAGTTAATTAGCATGCATCACCTCTATTTTTTTTAGAATTTTATACCCCGTAGTTATAAAAATAGAGGGGGGGGGACATACTTTTTACGACTTTGAGAGCTGATATCTCAAAAACCGTTCACTTTAAGAAAAATGTTTTTTAGAAAACTTTATATCATTTTAAAAGACCTTTCCATTGATACCCCACACGGGTATGTACATCGAAAAAAAAATTTTCATCCCTCAGTTACATGTATGGGGGGCCCCACCCCCAATTCTTTTTTTTACTATTTAGTGTCATAATTTTGTAGCGGTTCATACAACACATATTCCCATCAAATTTCATCACTGTAGTACTTATAGTTTCCGAGTAAATCGGCTGTGACAGACGGACAGACGGACAGACGGACAGACGGACAGACGGACATGACGAAACTATAAGGGTTCCGTTTTTGCCATTTTGGCTACGGAACCCTAAAAATACCATAGATTTGCAAGACATCGCAGCTTTATAATTATGTGAAGCGATTCTGTTAATTAAGTAGATAATGCCTAAGTGCAGTGTCGTTGGCTGTGGCGCGACAAATATAGAAAACCAGAAAAGTTTGTCAATTCACCGGTATGTTTACATTTTCACTGAAATATTTGTTATTATTAAGATGATCAACTTCTTCTGGTGAGTATTTAGTTAATAATCATCCAAAGAATACGATTAGTGGCAAAGGAGAATAAAATAAGAGTTTGTTTCGATTATTTTCGACTATAAAAATAGGTTACTTTGGTAACTAGGGATGTGATTATTATGTCGATTTTTAGAAATGTTAGGCCATAAAATAGAAATATTCGCCAGTCACACGGGCCGCCGCTAAGTCGTTCCTGTACCGACTTGTTCAACATCCGCATCTGCATAAACTCCGCATAAATTTTTTGTAGATGCGGACGCAACAACCCTTGATAGTATAGGCAAACTTCGTTTATGTACCTAATACCTGTATCATAAATGACATTGTAGTGAGTGAAATTATACGAATTTTATTCAGGTTACCAAGAAGTGAATTTAAAAGAAAGAAATGGTTAGAAGCTATTGGAACCGAAAATATAAAGCCAAATCGAAAAGAAATATGTATATGGTCCTTACATTTTCATGAAAGTGCATTCAATAAGACATTGAATATCATTAGATTGCGATTCCTTTATCGATTGTTGTAAAACAGACTAATTGAATGGTAAAATTTCTGTTCATTTCTTCTAATTTCACGAAGCAGTAACTATAATACACTCTTTGTAACTTGTAACAAAACCCTCTCAAAATTGTTCGGTGGATATTCGGCAGCTGAACTGAATAATTCGGCCGAATACCGAACATGCAAAAACATTTCGAATATGCCGAATACCGAATAATAACCGAATATTCGGCGCATCCCTAGTAACAATCCAGGCGGCCTGCAATGGATTTATGTTTTAATTCTGATCTGACCTTAAACCACTTTACCTTCCAGTATGTAGCAAGTAACGTTCACTTTGCGGGCCATTTTTGAGACAAGTCCCTTCCCGATGGAAATGAAAATAGTAGCTAAGAAAACTATGATTTTGTATGATTGTTGTTTTATTAAAAATATAAAGAATAATCTTCCTATGAGTATACTTATATAATTATTCTGCTACGATAAGCCAAATGTCTCGATATCTTTGTCGTCGACGACGACAATATGTATTCTCCCGTCGTCCCTGGGATCCAAGGACTCATTACAAAAGAATGCTATGTTTATTTTTTTCGCTGGGAGACAACGGCCTTAACTGTTGAGATGTACAGCACTAGCTGCTTGATGTCTCCACACTAGTAATGTTGACTGGTTACTATGGTTACATTCTTTCCTATTTAATTGTGTCGTTGTATTTGAATATATATGTTTTGTGATAAATAACAGTTTGCTTATTCTTCTACTTAAAACCTCAACATGGTAGCAGATCGCGTGCAGTAAGTAAATAAAAATATATTGGGTTGCGATCCACGAAAAATAATATCGGCGAAAATTATAAGAAAGAAAGATGACAGCTGCGGGGTCTCTTCTGCCGATTTTGACTGAAAATTCAAATTTTAGTCATTGGAAATTTAGACTAAAATTACTGCTAGAAGAAAAGCAATTAAGCGATGTGTTGTTAAAAGAGATACCGACGGATAAAGAAGCTCTAGCATTATTTTTGAAAGATGACTCACGAGGAAAATCAATTTTGGTACAATGTCTGAGCGACAAATATATTGACATTGTAAAAAATGCGAATACGACGAAAGAAATGTTAACGTCATTAGAGGCCATATTTGAACGGAAAACAGTCTGTAACAAATTTTACTTAAAACGGAAGCTTATAACAATGCGCTATAACAATGAAAGCAACCTACAGCAATATTTCCTAAAATTTGAAGGAATTCTTAGCGAATTAGCGGCAATTAACGTAAAAGTCGATGTAGAAGACCAAATTTGCTATCTGCTGTCTTCTCTTCCAAAGATATACGATCAAGTTATTACATCAATAGAGACTATGGCTTCCGAGAAACAGTTGAACCTAGAATTTGTTAAAGCAAGACTACTTGATACGGAGACAAAGTTAAAAATGGACGGAAATAGTGAAAGTTATGAGAATAATGCCTTCTTCACGTGCCACTCCTGCGGGAAACGTGGACACAAGTCGTTCGAATGCAGAGGATCAAGACGAGGACAAGGGCCGAGTAGAGGACGACCATTGACACGAGGACGGAGCTATCCAAGGGCGCGTGGACGCTCATTTAGAGGAAATTCAAGTGCACGACATACAATGTATCAACATGCTTCAGCAGCAGGCACAGAAGACGAAGAAATAGGTTTCATAGCTAGCGATATTATTGCTAATGTGGGTGAGTGTGGTAGCATAGAACTTATTGTAGACTCGGGATGTACGGAGCATTTAATAAATGAACTATATGAAAATTATATGACGGATATTACGTACTTAGATACACATGTCAAAATATTCGTAGCTAACGGACAATGTATCACAACTAATAAAAGAGGTAAACTTAAAATAAAATATCAGAATACTACGATTAATATTGACAACCATAATAACCATGTTATCATTTAGGAGGAGTGTTGAGATGTACAGCACTAGCTGCTTGATGTCTCCACACTAGTAATGTTGACTGGTTACTATGGTTACATTCTTTCCTATTTAATTGTGTCGTTGTATTTGAATATATATGTTTTGTGATAAATAACAGTTTGCTTATTCTTCTACTTAAAACCTCAACATTAACAACGTATACGTTTAGTAGTATGTTATAAAAAGTTACTTTTCTTTTGGTTTATCGATATCATTATATATATAAAAACTTGTCTTCTCAGCACTAGAGACCGCCATCTTTGTTTCTATCGCAATATGGCGTCGGCCACACTTTTGCTGTAGGTATGTCGCTTCCATATGATTCCTTTTTCATTGGTTTTATAAAGTGTTTGTATGGGACCAACTACAATCAGAGCGAAACAATAGGCTAAAATGAGTAGAAACGCTCCATAGGTACACTAATTGACACTTAAAAGTGACGTCACAGTAGATTAGCGCCGTAGTATAATTGTACTGTTTTGGTGGTGAAATATAATGTATAGGTACGTAATTGTCAATTTATTATTGAAGAACTTACGAATCCTGATCATAGTTTATTTACTTTTCGACAGTTAAAAAATGGATTTTTAAAAAACTATTTGTAATAATCATTATTTTTCTTAATTTCCTTTATAATTTGATCGTTAACTATCCATGGCAGCCAAAAAATTAAGCCCGAGTATTTAACTGAAGCTATAGATTCTGGTAAACAAACCGATATGATGTACAGACTTCAGTAAAGCGTTCGACAAAGTCTCCCATAGTATCTTATTAGCAAAACTATCCGCGTATGCAATATGTGGCTGCTTGCTTGAATCGCTAAGTTTGTACTCGGAGTAAAGGCAGTACTATTTGGTGGTCAATTGCTATCAGTCGACCTCTCGCTTGATAACATCCGGTGTCCCGCAGGGATCCCACTTACGTCCCATTTTATATGATTGTTTCAAGCACTCTCGGGTTTCCAGATACGCTGATGACCTAAAGTTTACACGGCATATAGTGTCATTTAATGACGTCTCACTGCCTCAAGACGATATCAATACCCTTAGCAATTGGCGCCGGCTTAACCACATGAATTACACGGTCAGAGCGTCTAACTATTACAAGACTCACAAATTGGACGGCGTTGAAAGTATAGAGATTTAGGAGTTTTATTTGATAAAAAGCTTACTTTATGGGGTATCCCATATGAAAAATATTGCCAAGTGAGCGTCTAAATTTTTGGGATTTATTATTCAAAATGGCAAGTCTAATTAGCGAAGCAGTATGAAAAACTCTTTTATTATAGTTTGGTCAGGAGCATTTTAGTGTTGCTTGGAGACCCCACTATGCTACACACTTTCTAAGACAACTGGAATCATTTCACGGTCGTGTTGCACCACAGGCTGGTTAGGTTTAGGCACAAAAAATGTCTATAGATATCGGGTCCCATGCGCGTTCCCGTAGCCGTGCGGACTTTACGAAATAAGACTTTAAAGAACAATAAGAACTATGAAAAGTGAAATCACATTATTACCTGGCGGGTTATAATGAAATTCAGTACCATGTCATGTTACAACCCGGCTCAAGCCTAAGGCTATAATGATTTGCTTTCGGTAAGGATTGCATGATATATACTCGTAATTAACCATTGTCGAGTAGGTGGTGTGAAAATGAAATTATAAAGATTGGTCAAGGCTTTTAATATTCTCTTCAAAAATTATTAACAGTTAAAAATACTAACTAGAAGTGTGTATGCGAAGGTGATTTACATAGATTTTGTCTAAAAGCTTTTCCTGAAGTGATTATGGAGCGGTCCTTCTTCAGCGTATCCAACCGTTTCTTGTGGAACAATAGCGTTTGAATCAATAGTACCACAAGGACGACACATGCATTCAAGTGGTGCCTTAGTAACCACCTGAAATTGAAAAAAATTTGATTCGGTAAATCATATTTTGCATTCACAAAAAACTGTTCATTATTAATTGTTATACTTAGGGAATTCAGCCACTCTTTAATTTTTTGTACGATGGCGATTGTACTTATTTGTGACGGCAGTGACTGAGATTGACAGATGTGATGAGTCCACACAGAGAATTGCTGAGTTTCGGGAAACTTCGCTCAGAGATCTTGTAGAAATTGATAATCACAAAAAACACTGGGCTGATGAGATCCGCCACAATCTGATAGGTGAGATCGTGCCTAGTCATCTGGCTTACTGGAAACTAGCGAGATCTCTCAAATCAGATGCCTGTTGGAGCACACCCGTTGGATCGTCCGGACTACCCTACCCCTGCTTTCGAGGGTAGTGAGAAAGCCGAATGCCTTGCGAGTAGCTTACAGACCCAATGTTCGCCTAGTCTCCTGCACACTGACGAAGCCCATATTTAGATAGGTCGATTCCGAGGTGGACAGGAGATCGCGTCTCCCCGTAACTTCACCCGTTTTACCTGTGTCGGTTAAGGAAGTCAGTGACCTTGTCATTCGTCTTCGTGTTAAGAAGGCTCGGGTGCGGATGGTGTATCTAATCGTATCATTAGATTACTCACTGAAACTTCCCTGGCAACGCTCCCCATCATAGGAATCCGTTAGTTAAGAAGGTTTTCGACTACGTTCCCATCCCTCCCCCCTCTGTCGTAACTCGGCGATCACTGATTAGGGGCCGCATGGTCCGGCGTCCTCGGCATACACTCATGGCCAGGACAACGTAATCACAGCGTCCATGGAAAGATGGAACATTGCGCTTACTGCGTCCAGCTAGGAAAGACGCGTACACTTAGACATTCTTGCCGGCGGGGACATCCACCCGGCGATCGCGACAACACAGACACATATAGTCCCTATTCGTCCCGGTACCGCCTCATACCGGGTAGATTCAGTCCGACCAAGGTTGGGCCTAGCTGAATTTCTTGCTGGACTCTTCTCAGCTGGGCTTTAGTGAACCAGTGACAAAACTCCCAGTAGATCGATTCCACTCACATCTCAGATTCGGATCAATTGAAAGTTGAAACCGCTCAACCAATCTCACTGAAGCGCAAATTCTTAGAGTATTCCAGTGTTCAAAATCACTTGCGTGGTTGTGTCGGAGGTTTCCCCTGGATTTTTCCCAGGCTACTTTCCAACCGTGCACTCCTATCGCTTTAATGGGCTCGGTCTAATAAAGTCACAGTCAGACTAAAACAAAGAGACTAACGGGACTTTATTTCTTACTTAAGTGATGCTGAATTACTGATCAAGTACTGTACGTGTACTTTACTGTATTATTTATAACAATTTATTTTGAAACAAACCTACACACCTTCCTGTATCTATTTTCTTCTTTTTTTGCTTCTGGGCAATAAAGATCTACTGTGGCTTCTCTCTCACCAGACTCTTGGCAACAATTGCACGATCGTTCCATTTGCCAAATTTTACTCCCCGACACCTGTTTGAATTAACATTAAATGAATATATGATTTGGTTCAGAATGCGTTGAAGATGAGAAGAAAATTAATAAACAAGAAAACAATAAACCTTAATATTTTAATGTAATATGTTAATTTGTTGTTTGTTTTTAATTAATCATGAGTATATATATAATATAACAATTGATTCGCGTACTATATTCTACGCTATACAATATATATATTAGAAAAACATAACTTTAAAGTAAACTTTGATAAAACGCGTCTAACTATATTTACACATTTTTTGGCATAGTTACTTGTAAATAGCTGGTGCACTTTCCAATGCAAGCATACGATGGAATTAGCTGAGGCTGGCATCCTGGGTGTTTTAATACATGTACCACTGGCGTCATGATGCATTCTTGTCCTGTATAAATTGAAAAGAAAATCTTATAAAATAATGGCAGGGCAAAGTCTGAAGTACATAGTTAATTATATTACAAGACATGCTTTTTCCCCCGGTTTCGCCCGCGTAATAAGCTTAACTTTTAACCGACTACAAAACTGGAGATTCTCAGTTGCACCTACGTATGTAGGTATTTACGAATATCATTTTCGTAATCGGCACCCCGAGAAACTACAAAAATGACACCCATATCAAGTTTTAAGAGAAACAAAAGTCCACCATCTTGGATTAGAAAATGAATGCTATTTTCGTAATCGGCACCCCGAGGAATCTCGAAAATGACACCCATATCGATTTTTAAGAAAAGAGAAAATTTGCTCCCCGCACAAACTTGGAAGCCTCTTTTCACCCCTTAAAAAGAGCAATTTCGAAAAACGCTAAAACATGTTTTGTTGTATTTAAACAGAGAGTATATGTACAAAGTTTTAAATCTCTCACTTCAAATAAGATTTACTCCCCCCGTACGAACTTGGAACCCCATTTTCACCCCTTTAGGGCAGCAACTTCGAAAAACACTGGAATAAGTTTTGTTTTATTTAATCAGAGTCCACATACGAAATTTTAAGTCTCTAACTCTAAAACAGAAGTTTCTCCCATACAAACTTTGCACCCCTATTTTACCCTCTTAGGGTTAGAATTTTGCAAAACGCTGAAAACGCTTTCTTTGGATTTAAGTACGTAAACTTTTTAAGAATTTTTAAGTCTTTAAAAAAAATTGTCCCATACAAACTTTGCACCCCTATTCGATCCCCTTAGGGGTGGAATTTCCAAAAATCCCGTCTTATCCCTTGCACACGTCATAAAAGTAAGCTCTGGACCAAATTTGATGTTTCTAGTTCCAGTAGTTTCGGCTGTGCGTTGATGGTAGATCAGGACTTCTTTTATATATTTAGATTATTACACACCACCTCATATAATAGAATTATCTGTTAATAGCTTTGCAGCTATAAACTAGAAGTTTTTTGTTAAAGCTAAAAAAATATTGTTAATCTGAAATTTCAAATCGGTCTAAAGTATGGTAATGGGGAGGTTTTCCACCGCAATACATATTTAAAAAACCGGCCAAGTGCGTGTCGGACTATTTAGGGTTCGAAGTAACCGCAAAATTAAGTTGGTTATAAAAGGAGAAATAAGGAAATTTCGAAGAAAAAAATATTGTTTTATATTTTGAAAAAAAAAAAATTAATGAATATTTTAGGATTTTTTGGCATAATATACGTAATAATCAACATGCTTTGTAACTAACAAAATGCCGGAAAACGTAAACGAAGAATGGAGTCGGCTTCTTAACAATAATATACTCTCGCGTTTTGTACACATACTTAAAGACCGGTGGAACCGTGTCGAAACGTCGGTAAAAAATGTAAATTCATAAATATCGCGTTAGGACCCGCTTAAACAAATCTTTTGAATATTTTAATTATTTAAATTCCGGGATTCCAGGATTGTATGAAACATCAAGAGAAAGTGATACCTTGTAAAATTTGTGTGTTATTACTATTTTCAGAGATTTTCGTTGTCCTAAACGTAGGTAAACAGTTTTAACAACATACAGGGTGTAACAATAAAAATACTGGTGGTCCGTTTAAGGGCGTAATAGGTCTGTATTGTGTTGTTTTATATGGTGCAGGTCGCCCAAGTCGGCCAACGCTCCAAAAAATATTATTTTAATTTATTTTTATTAGAACAGGATTGCTGTTATGCCCTTATATGGATCACCACTATTTTAGTTTTCTATCCGCTTTAGCCGTATAGGAGCCCCCTTAAAAACATTTAAAAATAAGTTTCGACACTTCGTATGGCTTTCGGTCAACATATACTGTCAAAATTTGTAAACTGTACTGTAGCTCCGTTTGGCTGT
Source organism: Epiblema foenella (assembly GCA_963556455.1). Classification (NCBI taxonomy): domain Eukaryota; kingdom Metazoa; phylum Arthropoda; class Insecta; order Lepidoptera; family Tortricidae; genus Epiblema; species Epiblema foenella. The sequence goes on along the minus strand of OY747107.1, from coordinate 12,523,731 downwards.
AAAACCTGTGTGACAGACATCGGACGGACGGACTTGTGAGTGATAGCAATAGGGTTCTGTTTGGACCTTTAGGGCACGGAACCCTAAAAAAATCAGAAATTCGATAATTTAATTGTATCGCGAAGTTGTGTTTCGATTTAGCCATCATGAAAATACGTAAAAATGGAAATATTTAACTATTTACACTAAAAAATAGACCTTACCCGGCGGTAATTCAACTTCCTGTGTAATAATACTTGATCGGCTTTGTTTGATTTGGCATGTAGACAAAAGTAGTATACTAAAAAATAATATGTTGTAGAGCATGGTTATTAATTAATAAACAATCTCTCCTAAATATTGCACACCCGATGCCTGATAAAGCTGTTGTGAAATTATAATACAAGTGACGGGTATATAAAGGGTGCGACTTACGAGGTCTATGAAAATTACTTACTTCGCTACTGAAATATAAAAACCATTTAAAGGAACACGCCGCCAGCAGTGTTTACACGGGTGTCCTGTCGAGCTTACACGGTTAACCGATTTCCTTAATATAATACCGATATATAGGTAGTAATAAATGTTATATCTACAATAAGAAATTGTATTTTAATAACATAAGTTTGTTTAAACTGGTATACCTATATAAAAACATTTTTCATTTTATTGCAATATAACAAACTGTATAATAAGAATAAGGAGTATGCATGCGGAATGAATAGTAACATGATGTTGCTATATAGATACATAGATATTTCTATCAAATTATCACAAAAAGTAAATGAATTAATATGATCACAATCTTTAAAAAAATGTAATTGTGACGATCTAAAAATGTGTAATAATAAATGAATTAAAAATCACCATCAGGGTTCTTCTTTTAACAAAAAAATATGACGAAGTATGTCCGACACAACACGTTCAGCTAGTTTGCGACGTATTCAGGACTCGGCAGTTATGCTGTACCTACTTTGAAAAATATTTATATCTTCTGTGTAAACTGTAAAACACGGTTCTAATAGAACAATGTAGATAATGATTTTTTAAGTCGGTTCCATTCAAAGAAATTGCCTGTAGTTGACGAAATTGCAGCGACTTCAAAAATTGCAATACATGAATTGTTCAATAAGAAACCTTAATTAGTGTATTATTACTCTGTTTTACGTATTAGTCTATTAGAAATTAGGCAACTTTTTTACTTTTTGTGTTTTTGGAGTCGGTTTTTAATTTTTTTATTAATTTTGAGTGCATCTCATGATAATATCAGTAAGCTCAAATCAAACACGGCTAAGCTACATGGTTTTATTACGGAGTACCTTTCTGCTTCGATTATCAGATCAGGTTGCTGGGAACATTACATAAGGACCATTTAAATTGCTTTCTTCATAGTCGCTTCAGTGTCTTGATCGAAATACCTTAGCGCTACCCATGAAACACCAGGAGTTTTGGATGACCATCCGGTGTCTTCTTCATCAGTTCCTGTTCACCAAATGCTACTTTCTGAATGCAAAGGCTTGATTTATTACCGAAAATATTAAACTCACTATATGTTTTAATTTTTGAGTAGTTCCCTCAATTTCTCATGGTTCCATCATCAGAAGTGATCTTTAATAACAACGAAACCAATCTATTTTGAAGCACATACAAAAATATAATAAAAAACATGCAGTCGAATTGAGAACCACCTCCCTTTTTAGAAGTCGGTTAAAAAGAATCACCTTAATTGATTTCAATCAAATAACAATTTCTCTTAAAAAGACAGAGATGTTAAACCTTACTTCATTTATATATATCATTCATTAACTTTGAAGTTTTTAAACAATCAAAGGCAGAACAGAGTGATGAAACAGGTGGAGGCTTGCAATAGACTGCCAGATGCTGTAGTTTTTGAACGTCAACAAATTCAAGAATACATTAAACAAGAACATTTCAAATTCAGCTCAACAATGATGTTATTTTTATAGTCTTCATCAATTGTTTCAATTCAACTGCTTGGATGATTAGTAAATAATAATAAATACCTTATTATTATAATGACCCAGAAATAACACAAACGCTCGATGCATGATCACTTAGTTTCTTACAAGATATTTAACTTATATGCTTCATACTACTACGTCCCCCGCTGATAGACATGCTGAGATCCTCTGTACCATCTTATAACAAAGAATATAGATTCCTATATAAAGCAAGGATCCTGGCTCCATTTCAGTAGTTAATTTATCAGCATCCTTACGCTAACATGGTACAGAGTATTTCCTACCAATATTAAAACGGAATTAGTGAAAAACGTAGTAATAAATATAATAAAAATGTACAAATCAGAACGTTTAATTTTACTTGTTCTGGAATTTTTAATCGTTTTGGTGGTAATTTGTACAGCAGATGAAAATTGTGAAACTTCTTTGAGTGAAATATTGGTTACAAAAGGTATATCTAACATGAATCTAAGATTAGTGATTATTGATTTTTAAATATTTACTGGAAAAATAATAAAACGATTAAAAAAATAATAGAACGATTAAAAATACGCTTTTCACATTTAAGATATGGGTGATGTTTTTTCTAATCAGATTTTCTCAGTGAATTGTTGCAGAATAGTACATTTTGATGCAAGTGCGGAAGGTTTGTCATTTAGTATGAGTCCCGAGTTGTCTTGGCCCGAGACGTGAGACGAGGGACAAGACTCGGGACGAGTGAAAATAACACTTCCGCACGTATATAAAACTACGTTTTTTAATATAGTTGCGACAAAATATCAAATTCATAAAACTAAATAAAACAGTACCTAAGCTTAAAAAGAGACAAAACAAAATGTGTCATTGTGAGCTTCGCACGTACCTGGTCTACATCTGGCGTAGTTTACTTACATACTTACATCTTATTTAACAGTTTTTTTTTAATATTTTTAAAACAATAAGTCATTACAAAATGATTTAGCAAAATTAATTCGTCAAATTATCAATTAAAAAGTCGGTTTAAGTTTTAATTGATAAACTTTATTCAACATGCCATGGTTATCAGCATTCAGCCAAATCAAAAACTATTTTGGGAGAGGTTTTATGTCATATGGTACTCATAGTAGTTTAGTTACATTTATGAAAAAAAAAAATTTTAATTATTATGATTAATTCATATTTGATTTATTTGTAAATAAATGTATTTTTTGGCGATAAAAAACAAGACAATAACGGGCGAGGAGGTCATGCATAATACTCGTTTCCGGTCATTGGTCTACTCAATCAGGCACCTATGAAAACAATTTTAGATTTTTTAGTATTTGATACCCCTTTAACTTGTTTAATATGAAATTTTAATGTTTTACATATTATAGAAGTAAAAATTTAATGCCAAATGCTATATTAAATAAATAAGTATATTGATTGAACGTAAAACTCTTCGGTTGGGTGTATGTCTTGGACTAACAATAAATAAAAAAAAACTGGAAACATAAAAAGCACTAGTGCGAGAAATGCAACTTTGCACACGATATACAGCTACATAAAGCACCACTTTTTCAGCAACTGTATTAAAAAAAAAAAATTGTAGTTAACTAGATGTATCCCATATTATTTTTTTAACTATACCTATTTTTACGGCTTAAATTGATCGTTCGTTACCTATAGGTTCTTGTTACATAGAATTCATAGGTTATATTTATAGGGATATATTTAACTACATATCAAAACACTTATCAGCCGGAAATTCATTCACATCAATTAAATAATTTTTAGATCAAATAAATTATTTTACTGCGAAGAACCAAATCAATACTTTTGTATCAAACATACACTGATTGCACATGAAAATTATGGTTTGCGTCTGAAATGGTCAGTTGAAAACTTGAAATTAGGTTATTTTTCTACACTGCTACTCTACAGCACGCGCATACTTATTATACTCTTTGAGCACGCGTGCTGAGCGAGCGAAGCAAGCGTGGCGAGAGAGCGGCCGGCGAAGCGCCAAAACTGAACTTTTTTTTGCTATACCCTATAATTTACACCTATTTGTTTTATGAAATTGTACTCCTATTCTTAAAAAAATATGATATTAAGTTTTTGTCGCCAATAGGTAATTATCAAATATATATTTATAAATAAGCTGTGATTTTCGATTAATTGCGTTGTGTCGCGGACTTAGTGTTGCTAAAATAATAATATTTTGTTGAAATTGTTTTGCTTTACAATCAGTATTTTTGATTAGATTTGGTATTTTATTGTACAAAAAAAATATTTTTTCGATGTGTATTTAAATGGGTGCCATATTTATGTAGTTGTGTCAATTTACAGAGGAATATGATGAAATGGGAAGACTTGTAAGATCATGTAACGGAGAGGTAACTGTCAACAAATGTGAAGGAATGTGTAATAGCCAAGTGAACCCTTCTATTGCAACGATCACAGGGTTTTTAAAGGTATGCTTTAAAGTTTGTACGTATTTTATGGTTAATGTGCGCCTTCTCCATTCTCCGATAGGTTGTTTGGAACACAGTATTTTTAGCAATAACACCGTATGTTTTCTTTAATGTAGTGATTTTTTAGTGAGTAATGAAGAATATTTTTACTGTACCTATTGATATAGCCATATCATAGTTATTCATTTACTTAGTGCTATATTTTCCTATTTTTGTATAAATATTTAATACCTACCATAAGCCGTATCATTAAAAGAGAAAAATCATCGTTTGTAATATGTTCGTTCGGTTAATTTGTTTTCGCTATACCTATTTTTTTATTTCAGGAATGCCATTGCTGTAGAGAAAATTACCTAAAAGAACGTCTCGTTACGCTTTCACATTGTTATAATAGCGATGGAGTGAGACTGGAAGATCCTAAGCACGCCATGATGGAAATCCGACTTCAAGAACCAGACGAGTGCCAATGTTTTAAATGCGGAGACTACAGCCGATAAAAATTCTTAATATTTACTCAAATCTAGGTTAAAACTGTAATGAAAATGAAAACGATTTGAGCATGTTTTACTTATATTGAAAAAAAAAAGAAGAACGAGCAATTATATTTTAAGGCATTATTTGATCAAGGCTTTATAATTCGAAAGTTGAAATAAATTTTAATGATTACATTATTGAACTATTCGTTTTTATTTACATATTTGTTGAATTCATAATTAAGCTACCTACGAGTAACAAACCGAGCAAATAATCTTTCCTTTTTATATGGGATGGGATACAAACAGACTTTCATTTTGAATTATTTTAACTCTCCCTTTTATAATTATATAGTTACATGTGAATTTAATTTTAATTAATAAACTCACTTATTAGGGAGATATAAAGAAATAATTTAATTCGAATACAACGAATATAAAAACAAGAATAAAGTAAAGATCAAAACCTACAAACAAACCTACTTACAAATAATAAATGCGCTCTAGTCCACATATAAAGCCCCTTTCAAGTTGGCAAAATATCACGGATGGGCAACTGTGGAACCCTGCCCTGCTTGTGGCCGAATACGCATTTTGCCATATTTAAATATTTATGGAACCCTTTATCGCTTCCCGAATAGGCACACCACTAGTTGAAATCAAAAAATCATTATTCACTCTAGACATCACACCACTACTGGCACTACTATTATTACTCTTGACACTTGTCATTGTCATTGAGGCAGTGTCAAGTCAGTCTTTTTCTAATAATAATCATTGTTTTAGATAATTACTTTGGAATAGTTAAAACATGGGCCTGAATGAGGAATATATCGTTTACTTAATCCTATTGTTTTCATGGGCTGAATATTTATGGGAGTTATATTTGTCGTTCCGGCAGGTATGTATCAGGTTATATTTTGTCATTATTTCACTATCATCTCCAAGAATTATAGCAGTTAGCTCTGAGCCTCGATTTTTTTCTGCTTCAAAATATCTTAATATTTTTAATAATTTATAATAAATAAATGTTTATTTCAGTTGAAAATCTACAAAACTAACAACACTATTCCTGATGATTTGAGAGAAATGTTAAATGAAGAATCATTCAAGAAAGCTCGTTTATATGGTATTGACAAATCACAGTTTAAAATTGTGAAGGAATTGTATAGTATAGTGCTGATATCTGTAATACTTTACCAGCGGTGGATAGCTGTGGCCTGGTTTGATGCAGAACACATTTCAGAGTCACTCAATGTATCATCACAGCGAGAAATATTTGTGAGTTGTATCTTTATGACTATAGTGACACTGTTTAACTATGTTATTATGTTGCCATTTAAGATTTACGGTACCTTTGTCCTTGAGGAAAAACATGGTTTCAATAAGCAAACAGTAGGATTCTTTATCAAAGACCAAATTAAATCATTAGTTCTTAGTCTTATAATTACCATTCCAATAGTGTCAGTTGCAATTTATATTATAATGCTGGGAGGAGATATGTTTGTGGCCTATCTATGGTTATTTACAACTGTGGTTACATTAGTACTCTTGATGCTGTACCCTACTGTGATTGCTCCACTGTTTGACAAGTTTGTTCCACTGCCTGAGGGATCTCTAAGGCAAGGAATAGAGGAATTAGCATCAAAGCTCAAGTTCCCTCTTTCACAGGTATATATAGTAGAGGGTTCTAAAAGATCCGCGCACAGTAATGCATATTTCAGTGGGCTATTTGGTGCAAAAAGAATTGTACTCTTTGATACTTTGCTAGAAAAATATGATGACGAAAAGAAAACCATGACAGGATGTAATGACAATGAAATTTTAGGTATACTTGCTCATGAATTGGGACATTGGAGCTGCAATCACATGACTAAGAACATAGCATTGACTGAACTGAATTTGTTACTCTTGTTCTCAGCTTTCGGTTGGTTATTTAAGTATTCTACACTGTACACAGCTATTGGATTGCCACCAGGCCAAGAACCTATCATCATTGGTTTGATTGTTGTTTTACAAATGATACTTGCACCATACAATTCCATTTTAGCCTTCTTTGTAACAGCATTGTCTAGAAAATATGAGTTTGAGGCAGACAACTTTGCTGTCTCTTTGCATTATCCTAATGAACTTAAGTCTGCACTTATAAAACTGGGTAAGGACAACTTAGACTACCCAATCTATGACAAGTTATATTCAGCTTGGTATCATTCACACCCTACTTTGTTACACAGAATAGAAAACATTAAAAGTCAAACAGTCAACAAGAAAAGAGACTAAGCTATTCCATTATGCATTTATTACATGTAATATAATTTGAATAAGTACATATTTTCTATAAGTATCAAATAGATAATTGGTATTAGTATTACTAGTCCAATTCTTTGTTTCAATTATCACAGTAGTCTTAACCTGGATTGCCTCTTCTGTAGGTAAACATATTGCAACTATTTTTTTAATTATTTCACAAATCCAGGATTTCAATTCAAGAGGGGAGCAATATCATTAATATGAACCAGGGAGGGGCACTTATTGTTAGAAAAATAGGACCTAGGGCCTCAATTGCCCCTATTGTCCCACTGCTGTATCCACACAAATTGAGCTATCTTTATAATGATAAATGCTACATTTTTCGGGAAACCCACAGCAGTACCTACTTAATACAAGAAGCATTTTCGAGTAACGTCCGATGTGGTTGGAATTTGTACGAAGCGTTGCTATGATAACTGCCTCTGTTATGATGTTAACTGTGGTGCTCATAGGTTTTCAACTACAAGTCATGGTAAGGCTGGGTATAGGAAACCAGGGGACCGCGGGGCGACAGGCGGGCGTTTATCGATTGAACTCTGCCCGCTGCCCACTGTCGTCCAGTCCATGGCCTCAAAAATTGTGACTACTGTAACTTGTAATATTTGTATTAATATGTACATACTATGTTTATTAACATAATATTTTTGGTGTGTCCAGCTAACACTACTATAATTATAAACATAATCAGTTAGTTAAAGTACCCATAGTTTAATGTTAATAAATGTGTAAATTACAAAGAAATTGAATGTACTTTATCTTATTCCACATCTCAACTTGTACCATATACGAATGTAATCCAATAAAATACCGCGTCCCTAATTACATTCCCAATACCTACATGTCCTTGTAGATCCTAGTCTATAAGAAAATCTTGGAAAATCTATATGAAATCCGCTAGATTTCGTATAAAGGTGGTGTGATCGCACTGCTTGGTGCGTTAACGCAGTGACGAGAGGGATAGACTAATGAGTTAAAAACGTCACGCATGCCGTACGTCATTGCGATTTCGTATTATTACCGTATTTTGAGCAGCGGACCATTAATGTAGTGACAAGGTACGAAGTGGACCAGAAATCAAATTGGTTGACTGTACGTACTTTTTTTTTATATACAACGTCGGTGGCAAACAAGCTTACGGTCCACTTGACTGACTTATTTCTTACATAGGAATTTCTATGAACTTAGAGTTTCGTCGTTATCAAAATATCGATAACAAACGAAGTTCATTTCGTTCATTCATCTCCCGGCGGAATCGAAGTCGAATGCTTCGAAAAGGCTACTTTCTTCACCGACTGCCGCGGCTGAGGCTGCCCAAGCTGTTCAGCCTGTTCCATAGTATCGGGCAAAGACCCATTCATAGTTTCAGGCAAGGGTACAAGCGCCAGAATTTGGAGGAATATTATAACAGCCATTAAATATAATGGTAGATCCTGAAGCCAATCGTTCAGTCCAGCCACCATTGGCGCCACCATGGAGCCGATGCGCGCGAAGGTTGAGACTCCGCTTACACCGACGTTTCGGCCCAACGTTGGATACAATTCGCCAGAGTATAGATATAATACTGGAACTATTCCCTGAAAATATACATACATCGGTAAGAAAATTCAAAACATTACGAGGTGTCCACTGGTTGACAGCTTTTTAAAGTTTGAAGTAGAAGTAGGCAGTTTCGCCCGCGCGCCTGTCGTTGGCGACCACGCGCGCTCCTCTCGCCGGCAGCGAGCTGCAAGCGCGGTTTTCACCCTGCGGCGCGATGGCGACCTGTCCACCAACCGTTAGCTTGTCCCGATCTGGGGTGAAGCCGTTACATAGTGGATAAGTGTGTGTTGCAGTATGAAATTTCTAACAAAGAATACTGACCGGCGCGAGCTGGGGCGAAGGCGATACGTTGAGGTAGCGATATATATGCACAGTTGCACACCTTTGATCTACATATAGTCCCTATTCGTCTCGGTACCGCCGCATACCGGGTAGAGTCAGTCCGATCCAGGTCGGGCCTAACTGAATTTCTTGCTGGACTCTTCTCAATCTACATATATGGGTTTAGTGAACCAGCGACAAAACTCCCACTAACTCAATTCCACTCACACCTCAGAATTGGTTGAAGCCGCTCAACCAATCTTGCTGGACCGCAAACTCTTAGAGTATTCCAGTGTTTAAACCGCCCGCGTGGTCGTGTCGGAGGTTTCCCCTGGATTTTCCCCAGGCCACTCCAACCGCGCACTTCTATCGCCTTATTGGGCCCGGCCAATACCGCCAGAGTCAGGTTCAAAAAAAAAAACCTTTACTCTGGTTCCTTTGTTTAGAGCTCTGGTAATGCACTTACTTACTTACGTAAATAATCACGAAAGAAACGATGTTTTTTGCCATAAGTAGGTATTCCAGTCTATACCTAAGTATATACATATAAGGTAGGTACGCAAGAACATACTGCCAAGCCTCCAAATCCGATTCCAGCAAACAGAAGCCTCGGCCAATCATTCACAAACATGTCTCTCGGTGTCAACAATATGAATACAAAGCAGAGAGCAGTCAATCCTTCGAAAATCGCCAAGGTGATCCTTCGACCCGTTTTCATTATGACGATTACACAGATGACTGGCCCGATGGAGGAAATGAGCCCGGTTATCATGACAGACAAGAAAATATTGTCACCAATCCAGCCGAGGTATTGCGCTAATACGTAAAATCCTAGTCCAGTACAAAACCTGAAACATTGTACATATTACAAGGGAGCATAATGCAATATTTCGTCGAGGGCTAGCGTGTTGAATCCCGAACGAAGTGAAGAATTCCAGAATAGAATCCCGAGCGTAGTGAGGGATTCTAACATGGAATGCTGAGCGTAGTGAGGGATTCAAACCGCCACGCCCGAGTTAGAAATAATTTTGCTGCCGTGTAATACACTCTTTTCACTTCTTCTATGAGAAAAACTATTCCTGCAAATAAGTGAAAGAACAATACTAAACCAACATTTACGTGAAATAAACAATTAGTACGGCTTGTTAGCTCGAAATAGGTCCCACCTGGCAGAAAGCACATAAGTAACTTAGCATGCCTGTAGCTTTCATATGTGCTTTGAAAAATTTGTTAACGTGGTTGAAAACCGCTGAAGCTAGGCGAAAACCGTCAAAGGCAAAAATGTTCTTTGTAAAATTATCCATAAGTCATTCTTTGGATGTATGTTGATAGGACCTATAGTTTTCAAAATATGCGAATATTCATTGGGGTACGTAAAGTAGTAGAGATTGTAAACGGCAGATTACTAAAATGTTTGTGCGCATCGGGTTACAAGCATGGAATTTGTACCATAGACAAAGTGTTTCTTTTCAGATGTGGAGATAGGTAGTTAGTGTTCATGGAAAACAAACATCAGGAATTTTTTTTTAGGCATCCTATTGCTGTCACTCACGAGTCCGTTCGTCGTCTGCCACACAGGTTTTACATCTAATCGGTTGGAGCTACATACAGGCTTCAAATTTCCACAGCATTTAAGCATCTTGTTGATCCAAAGCCACACAAATTGTCAAAACTTATTTAAAAAATGTTTAGAAGGAGGTCTCCCATAGAGGAAAACGGGGGGTGCGAATAAAATTGACCTACCCCATCGAGTGGGGTGTCGTTGTTTACAGCTCACTGAGTCGATAAATACTGTATTTTTTGTTTTAAAAAGTATTTGTAAACAAAGCTATCAAACTCGGTTTTTTCTACAAATTTTGTTTGACGTATACTTATGAACTTGAAATTTGGTGATAATACATATTATTAGGTACGTATGTTTCACCAACAAATACTAATATATTGATAAATAATTGTTATTCTTTGTAATTGCCTTATAATTTCAAAGAATAAATTGATTTATCAATATGTATTAGTATTTGTTATTGTTAGTAAAATATACGTAATACGTTATTACCAATTTAAATCATAGGTCAAACAAATTGCTTTCTTCCTGATGGGGCCGTATTTGACATATTTTCGAGCTAACAGGCCGCACTAAGGCTCGGTTTTATGAAGATCCGTTAGGCCTTTATATGTCGGTTTGTTATGTCAAAAAATGTACTGAGTTATTGAAATTTGATCTGACATTTGGTCTAACGGATCTTTATAAAACCCGGCCTAAACCGATTGTTGTGACGAACAAGTAATTAAACCAGGCGCACTATGGGCTGGATCGACGAAAAAGCGGACATTTGTACTATTTTGCGAAAAACATATTTAAAAAAATACTATTCGATGGAAAATGTTACGGAGAATAATAAATATGGTATACAAATTTTCAAACTAAGGCATATTTGAAGCAGAAAGAAATAAAATGTGTTTTTTTCTATGGGACCCAAAAATAGGAATCCTATTTCAAAAAAACTATGAGAGATCGCGTCTTCTAACCTTCAGGATTTTATTTTCCTACCTTTATGGAGTACGAAATGATAAACGGTCTTGTTTTGTAGGTCCCCGTTTAATTGCTTAGTCCAGTCAAAAAGGCTTCAAATATCGATATTTTTCTGAATGCCTTGTTCGTAAACTTATGATGGTATTCGATACTTTTATACTATAGAATAATGTAATGAATTATAAATTCCATGTTTTATGTGGGAAAAAGAAAAAAACATCAAAAATTTATAAGTTTATGTAATTTTCGTACCAACAAATAGTCCCAATTTACACCAAAATATAAAATATAAATTATGTAATACTACAAACACGATTTCTAAGACATATTTTTTTTATAAGACATTTATATATATTACTATTACTATATTTTTAATAGTAATAGTCACATGAGAAATGTACCTTAATAAAAATATTTTACAATCATAATTATTATATATTTATAAAAATACAAACACATTTACCTTAAAGCTTTTGTATATTTTGGGAATCCATCATTTTACCGAAAATCGTTACATCGATTATCGTTTCCTATAACACTATTCGCAGAATTTTATTAACATTTAAATCATTCATCAAACATTTGCTCGAATTACCTTTTACACAAGAATCAACTCATCGAATTTTAATTCAGTATTTTATTTGTTCATCGACGTAGTCGTTCATCGAATGGCCTTTAGTATAATTTTGGTTTAACGAAGGTTTCAGTTCCCAAAATTCTTATTACCTAGAACATAATTTCACCACTGGTTAACTATTCTTGATAATACGTTTCAACGCCAGTACATTTCATCGAGACGCTCTTTTTAGGGTTCCGTAGCCATTTTTTTTTTATATAAGCGTAGAAAGACCTGTTAGGGCAGCTTTGCTCCCGTCTTAATTTTCGAGGTTATTTTTTTTATATAAGCCCAGAAAGATTATGCGCCCTGAAAAATCATGCTTTCTTGGTTGTTTGCATTCATGCGTGCATGCATGCTTGCTTGCTCGCATGCATGGATGCGTGCTTGCTTGCTTTTTAGTACAGTAAATTTTAGGAATTTTAGAAGGCTTGGCTTGATTGTTCAGTGAAACGTTACTGCGATGAAACATTGTTAGTGGAAAGAATACTATATGGAACGTACTGTGAATCATGTTTCGTTAAATTAATACCATGAATAACGAATATTTCTATGAAAAGTAAATTCGATGTACCGTTACGCTACGACTAGAGACGGATTCGAAACAATTAACTATGAAAAGTGTTTCGATTATACAAAATGCAATGAATTGATGATTATGTGATTAGAAAAAAAAAACCTAATGAAATTCGTCGAATTGTTTTCGGTGAAATGAAAATCAATATAAGATATTTCGACAAAATATTTTATGTTCAATAAAATTTCCAATCAAAAATGAAAGGTTAACATAAAAAAATATAAAAATAAAAATGATTATTCATTAGTATCTTCCATAGGTATTTCAAAAAGATGACTGTATTCATCTTCGTCGTCGGTATTATTTTCCATAATTAATAATTCTAATACTTCAGGTGAGAGCTGTTTAGTTTTTTTACTTAGCCTCGGTCTCAAAAAGGTTATTTGAGGATCGGAAGATATTAAAAAGTTTTTTAAATATCTTCATTTGTCTTTGTTCTGCTGCATTTTCTAGCATGGTGTTCTCTAACATTTCGAAAATCTTTGTTTCTTGCTTCCGATGCTATTTAATTTGATAGTCAAGTATCCATGTAATTTTGCACTGTCCGTGTCCGTGATAGAACACATATTTTGCAACACGTTAAACAAATCAATATTATTAACTAAGCTTTCCATTTTGTTATTGGTATAATATAATACTAACTGAGAAACCTTAAACGAGGGTTGTTTGCGAGAAACTAATTTATGGGTGAAAAAAAAAACCTTTTATTGTAAGCTTATCCTCACTTAACCCAACACGTAATCTGGGACTCACACTCATTAAAAACAATTAGTGTCAACCATTATTAAATAGTAAATGATGATAATCTTCTCAATTAGCAATGAGCATGGATGCATTATTAATGACATCATTAGTTAGTATGTACGTGTTATATAGCGCTAGACCATCAATTAACAATAGTTGTAAAAGATGATTATGTTCATAATTAGCGATAAGATTATTAGTAGATTGTATGTTCATTTAAATTTACTACACACGTTCGTTGTTAATGAGTGAAATCATTTTACTAAATGCATGTTATTTTATTTTCTGGGACAAGCAAGTTGTAGAGAGGTACTTACTTGTTCAATTACACGTTTTTACAAAAAAACTTCCTTTTTTAGTAAAAGAGCCACTTACTTATTTATTTTTGATTGGAAATTTTATTACGCATCAAATACAAAAATGCTTTAAGGTAAACGTGTTTGTATTTTTGTAAATATATAATAATTATAATTGTAAAATATTTTTATTTAGGTAAGTACATTTCTCATGTTACTATTACTATTAATGTCTTAGAAATCATTTACATAATTTATATTTTGTTGTAAATTGGGACTTTTTGTTGGTACGAAAATTACATAAGTACATTTATTAATTGTTGTTGTTTTTCTTTTTCCTACATAAAATATGTAATTTATAATTTGTTACATTATTCTATACTTACCATAAAAGTATCGAATACCGTCATAAGATTACGAACGATTAGAAAAATATCGATATTTGATGACTTTTTGACTGGACTCAGCAATTAAATAAGCGGGGACCTACAAAACAAGGCTGTTTATTATTTCGTACTCCATAAAGGTAGGAAAATATAATCCTGAAGGTTAGAAGACGCGATCTCTCATAGTTTCTTTGAAATAGGATACCTATTTTTGGGTCCTATGGAAAAAAAACACATTTTATTTTTTTCTACTTCAAATATACCTTATTTTGAAAATTTGTATACCACATTTATTGTCCGTCACATTCTTCCATCTATTTCCATCGAATAGTATTCTTTTAAATACGTTTTTCGCAAAAAAGTACGAATGTCCGCTTTTTCGTCGATCTGGCCCATGTGCGCCGCCCGCGCGCGCTGTCCTTCTGCGACCAGGGACAGGGAGCAAAACTCTTGTTCCCTAGGGAGCCAACCTCGTTTTTGCTCGCTGTCGCAAGGGCAGAAATGAAACATTTTAAAAAATATTAAGAGGGAGCAAAAACTACTTTTGCTCTCTCTAACCGATAGGCTAGATAAGCCTTTTTTCCGAATAGGAGAAGTGAAAATGAAATTAAGCGTAATCGGCCTAAATGAACGCTCGGGAAGCGGCGGTTTAAACCAACCTTGAATATCATACTTCATACAGCATGAGGACATCTTATAGTGTACTTTACACCAGTTGCGTTCCGGAAAAACTAGAGTCCGCTTGGTATCCAAACAATGTCAAGAGTAAGCATAGGCACTAGCTTCTGCTAAAGTAATGTAGGTAGTAAATAAAACCTTACCAACCATATATTATGCAAGGTTTTATTTATTAACTAAGTGGGTACCAACATTACTTCTCATTGAATACCTACGTTATCTTAATACGTACCAATTAATTGAGAGCATTATAGTTCTCAACCGCATCGTCTTGGATTTAAGGAAAGCCACGAATCCGGGGACATTTCGTGGACGTCCCTTAGCAAGTTTTAACATTTCTATCACCTCGGTCTTGTTGAATTCCCTTTCGTTCATACGAGCTGCTTTTTCTAGTACCTCTGAAACGATCGAGATTTTCGTCCGCTATCTTCCTAAGCCTTGAGAAACCGGGATGGATTCGGTCTCGTCTTGTAGTCGCGATTGACATTTTTCTTTGTATTTTGTTAAGATAGAAAGACTAAACAAAAGAGCTGTTTTGACTTAGTACTTTCGAGCTTACTTACCTACACGTACGAGATTCGCCATACGAGATCAACTAAGTACCTACATTCGTGCAACTCGTTATACCTCCGTGACCTGCAGCGTAATGAAACTCGCATGCGAGTCTCGTACGTATGTAAATAAATACCTATCTATTAGGTATTTATTGTGGGCCAGCAACAGGTCTCAATGACCAATTTCCTCTCGAAAACTCTACAGTGTTGGTTAAGAAAGTTGTATTATGCAGGGCTGTGGACGTCTGCCGTGATTTCGTTGGTGGGTTGAGGCGCAGCAGCATCCCAAAAACGTAAAAAAAAAACAATAATTTCCTCTCGACTGAAACTAGTGAGTAGTATGTATTCGCCGCTACTGGCCCCGGTTCCAGGTAGTAACCCTCCCCCAGCCCCCTTCCCCTGTCCTACCCCCGCCCCGCCCCCAAGGACCGCCCCGCTCTACCTGCCCAGGGGGGTGGTCAATCGGCAACATGGCGGTCATCCAATCCTAAAAAAAAAAAAAAAAAAGTTTGGACTTTTTTTCCATAAACAGCCCCCCATTTGAGACGATTGCGCCGGGTCCCATAGCTCTACGACCACGCCTTCCCACTTTTACCTAATGTGCTAATAAAACAATACACACCACTCGATCCCTTTTCTCGGCTTATTCTATTGTTCGAGCATGCGACCCTCAGCGGCTACCTGCGCCGCGCGGACCATCGCCGGTCACCTGGGTACCTGTATTTTTTTCCTTATTTGCAATACAGCCATTCCTTATTCTCCTACAATTATCAATTTATATTTATAATATATCTACCTCTAATACCTACTCTTTTATCCGTAAGAGTCAATGTTCTAAGTAACCTAACCTAACCAAACCCTTTGTATGTACATAAACAAACTTAGGTGCCACATAGTGTGTGTAAAATGATATTTTTCAAGTAACTGTAAGTGATCTTCCTTATCAGTTTTAGGTATTCATTTTGATATCAAAATTTAATTATTTTCATACCTACACTTTTTTAATTACTTCAGGTTTAGTATAAGTTTATTTTTAAAGCGATGCCATATAGTGTGTGTAAAATTATATTTTTCAAGTAACTGTAAGTGATCTTATGTATTCTGTACATATGCAGCACGTTTATTGCGCGGCCGCGCGGACCGCTGCCAGTACGGTACCTGGGTACCTGTATTTTTTTCCGTACTTGCAATAGACCCATTCCACAACATTACCTAATAATTATCCATGTATATTTTTAATATATCTGCCTCTTATACCTACTCTTTTATCCGTAGAGTCAATGTTCTAACCTAACCTAACCTAATTTTGCGTTTCACAATCTTTACCTAACCAAACCGTTTGTATGTACATAAACAAATTTAGGTACCTACCTATTTATGCTATATATGTTTAAGGGTAATTTAGTTATTTATTACCTAACCAAGCCGTTTCTTATTCGTTACTTGTACTTACGTACATAACCAAACTTAGGAACCTATTTAAGTTTTATATGTTTGCCGGTAACTGAGATATTTATTAATTCATTTCTTACTCGAGTTAACTGCAAAAAGAAGTAAGCGCCATGAAATTTACGGCGGTTAAGACCTTTTAATTTTTAATATGCTGCACATTGTTTAGACCTTTTTCTTGAACGCTCCACGTCTTGGGTGTCCATTTAGGTACTTAATAATTTCAATTAATGTTTTCAGAAAGAAACCTGTTTAAACCTGCAATCTGCCCAATTATATACATGATGTTGATGGATTTACATTAACATTAAACCCATTGTTAACTGGCTATTGTAATTTTTGTACAAAGCATTTGTGACAGCCCTCTCTTAAATGTGTATACGAGAAACATGTTTGAACAGGAGATTGTGGCCGTTGTACGATGCTTAGAAACGTGTTACAACCAGTATTTCATCAAAGAAGCAATAGTATATATTTTTTTGTTATTGTAATCTTTGTACAAAGCATTTTTCACTACCTTATTTTGAATGTGTATTCAAGGAACATGTCTGAACCAGTATAACCAACCAAGGAAGTAGTAGGGTATTTTTTTGTGCTGTAAAATACTTATAAAAGGAACCTCTCCATGTTTATACCTTAATAGTTACCTCGTGTCGTTCACCAAGTCAAGTGCACAGTTCCGAAAGTATAACGTGTGAAGTTGTTTTAAGTGAAAGTCATCTGTCAAGTGTAGTGTCTCTATTCGCTCCAAAATGGATGTAAGTATGTTTTTTTTTTGTTCTCATTCTATAAATTTAATGATTAGTTATGTATGTGTTTAATTAATTGACAAATGTTGTTTCAGTTCTCTGACAATACGTTCAAGAATTACTACTACCCAGAAACCAACCAAGAGGACCCTAGCAGTGACGAGGAGGGCACTGTTGGCCTCAAAATAAGGCAAGCAATAGCTAAGAAGAGACCAGCGAACAACATCGACAGCTTTTTCGAGCGCCCCAAGAAGAAGACAAAAGTGATTAAAAAATCATCAAACGTATCACAAAGTTCAGCGGATGGAGTATCATATTTAACGTCTGGTCAAGACGATGCCGGCTACGCGTCCCACCTCATTAAAATTGAAGTCTATGACATGGAAAAAATAAGAAATTTACCACCCACAGACCACTGGAAACACTGTGATATACGACTAAAATATTATTCCATCGGCGAGGATGATGTACATGTGCAAAGTGCTCGTGACGTTATTTTTAATATTACAAAACAATTAGCTTCAAAAGAAAACAGTGTTAAATATTTTATAGAGACTGATAAGAAAAAGTGATAATTTGTTCATTTAGTTTTTATTTATCTTTTACTGTACTTAAGTTATAAAACTGTCTTTTTTATGGAATGTAATAATTTATATTGTTCGTGTACATTGTATTAAAATATAAGTAAGTAAAACACAGAAAAACCTTATTGACATTGTTTTATTTCACAAATACTGATTTAAACAAAGCTCTTAATACTAGATCGTTACATAAAGTATTATTATAAAATAGACTTAGAAAGTCTGACATTGTTTTTCCTTGAAACTTAAAATATAGATAAACTAAACAATATTCTCCACAGACGGAGGTAAGATGGTTTTGAAGTAATTTATTATTATAAAACCACCTCTTTGTATTTCTTTTTAAAAATAACTTATGGTAACCAGTAGGTTTTCTACCAAAGGAATCAAAGTATTCACCTATCCCATTAACATCAATATGCATGGCAACCCAGTGAGAGCCGGGCTTGGAGTCAGGATCTAAATTGCATATAATGAAAGCAGGTAAATTAACCCAAATAGGTATTTGATTTGCAGCAAAAACATTTGTTTTAAAACTAGAACTTATTTTGTTCATACATAATTGTAATTCATTTGTATCCATTATTATAATAATAAACATTCACATTTATCGATGATCTTGCTTGTAATGACTATGAGCTAATGAAAAAAAATTATAAAAATAATCTATTTATTTGTTTATTAACTGTTGTAATCTACCGTAACGTCACGGTTTTTGTTTATTTCTATTATGTTATCAAATTCTGCATATACGATACAGTTTATAGTAGTACTTAAAGATGATTCAAAACGAACTTCTATCCGAACAGAACCATGTCTCACAAGATTCCAGTGTGAAGTTGAACTGGCAGACAAATCAGGTGTCAAATCAAAACATAACAAACAATTACCCCCTCCATAATTTGATCTGTCTATTGCATTACCTTCATTATGGAAATGAATTCCTGATCCAGAAAATAACGTATGATATGTTGATGCTATTAAACCAGAATTAAATGAAGGTTGCAATGTTTTCGAAGGTATTTCATGACCGTCCACATACAAACTAAAAGAGTTCATATTGAAATGTTGAAAATTAAAAGGATTCAAAGCTAGATTACCATTAAATGCCGAGTTTGAAACGAATCCAATAATACATCTTTTAGGGACTTGCCCGAGAAATATATTATCTAACGTTTTTCCCTGTATTCCAGCTGGTAATGTAAGAACCTTTACTTCCGCTCTTGTGATTGGATACTTTGCTGTGGTTGATGCTAATACTTTTTGATGTGCTAACAAAACACTTGGATTGATTCTTGCTCTTCTTACTATGAGACTGGCATCCATTATCTGAACTTTAAGTTTGAGATCTTGGTGACAAATTAAATTAAACGATTCTTTAGAACGTGCCAATTTAACACGCATTTCGACTCCGTTTATTAAGAATTTCTCTTGGTTAAACATATCACCATGCAAGTGACCAATCAGCTCTACTTCCTTACTTTCTTTAATAAATTTCTGTCTTTTGTGAAAGCCTTTATTATTCACATCAGTGGTATCCATATAGTGTGGTGTATCTTCATACCATAATCCACAAGTAAGATGAGATTCTTTAGCTGCTGGACCATAATTAAGTAGATTTTCCATATAAGCACGATAGGCGTAGGTATTATTTGGTGGTGATATGAGTTTCTGATTTAAATATACATCTAGTTGGCTAAACAGGGAATGTAACCAATTATTGACGGGTGCAACTGGGGCATCTGCTTTTAGTTTTGTGCCATCTTGGTTTAATACTTTGGCATTGATATGTAACAAAGTATGTGATAGGTCAATATAGTCATCACCAGATCCGGGAACTTGAAACTCAATGGGTCCGTCGTCACTTAAAGATGAAATTGGTTTGTAATGAACCCACTGTCCGCTTTCAATGCTGGTTTGAGTTGATGGCAGTGCAAACAAATCTAGTTCTGATTTAGCACATTCACATGAATTACTATGTAAGAAAGACATAATTAGTTTGAAAATATATCCTCAATATTATATTTTTTATTTCTTTTACCTCCTCTTCGTCGTGAGGCTTTCAAAGTAATGAGAGGTTCCCGTCTCTTAGTTGACATTTTATACCCTGATCCCGACATAAGAGAATCTATTTTTTCGTCAGCTTTCCTTTTTAAGTTCGCACTTGCTTCTTTAAGCCGAGATCTAATAGAACTCTCCATAGGACGTGAATTCACCATATCAGACAACAGTCCCATCCCCGCATCTAAAGTTTCTCTTCCTACAGTTTTAAAACCGCTAGATAATAAAGGAAGTACAGACCTAAATAGTCCACCCAAAAAGCTACCGATTCCATGTCCTCGTTGATATGGAACACCTTTATAGACAATTCCTACACCAGAGCCAGCTTGATGAGAATAGTAATGTTCATAAGGACAGGAGTGAGACACTCGTTTATGATTCATTTTACTCGTCGAAAGTGTAGCTTCACACAAGAGGATCCAAATTGAAATGGTATTCTTGATCCCGTGGTTGTCCTTATATCTATTTCAAGAGTGTCAAACTCTCTACGTAAAACAGGAACATAGTGAGCAGGTGAAAAAACATGCATTTTATATGCTCCATAGATAAATTTTGTGGGGTCTAATGGTATTATTCTTAGTAATGATGTAATTACATCCCCCACCACTTGTGGTTGAATAATGTCAGTATAAACAAATATTTGTGATGGTAAACCTAAGTATAAATTTGCAGGATGTATTCCAATAGTACTTTCTTTTAAATTAGTTCTAGGTTTATAACCAAGCTGAAGACTTAATATAGGGGAAGTTATGATTGATGTTATCTCTTCGTTCGCTGTTACAGCCACCATTTTAGTAACTGCATCACATCTAAATTTAACTTTTGTCTTTAGCTGCGGGTTTTCGTTAAATGCTTTGAGAAAATGATCAATACTATCATACGAAGTTGCTGGAATGTGAGTTTTTACATCAACGATTTTGTATTTTTCCTGAGTCGGTACAGCTACCTTTTTTTTAATGTAGACTATGTTTTCATGTTCTTGAACATTATACATGGAACATGGGTATTGGAACTCCACTAATCCAACAACCCATTCTCCCTCCAATTTAATGGTTCTAGGTAATTTAGTTAAAAAATGAGCTGTAGTATTATCGGTAAAGTAGGTCGATGAGCTGTTACTCAACAAAGTTAGATAAAAACTATCTTCACTCATATTTCTTCTAAGTTTGATGTAGGTATCCAAGAGTTGAATTTATTGGGATAACCTTGCCACTTAACGAACACTTCCTTTCTGCCACCAATGCGTCGCGAGCGTATTATTTTATCAATTTTATACCTCATGGAGGGGCGGTAAGTGACTTTTTGTAATTCTTTAGAATAGAATGTACCAATAATTGGTTCACCTTCTAAATCTTTTAAAGTATAGACAATACGTGGGATTCTTTTAATAACTGAGGCTATTATGAATATTTCATCACTCCAGTTAGTCTCATACCCCTTTTGAAATATATGTTTATATTTAGTTATTCTAACATGATCACCTACATTAAGTATTGGAGATTCCAATATATTTCGTTTATCCTTATTGCGATCATATAAATTGCACCAAACAGTCATAATATTATCAGAGTTAACATCAATTGGTCGCATTTTAATGCTAGAATGGTAGCTATGGTTATACGAATGAATGGAAATGAATGATTTAAAAATTAATATTAGTAAAACTAAATTTATGCAAATCAACTCTTATAATTCAAATGACATACCAATTCAAGTTCAATACAAAAAGGAAAATGTAGATCAAGTAGCCTCAGTTAAGTTTCTTGGATTCACTTTAGATAACCATCTTCACTGGAAAGGTCACATTGAGCAGATTTGTACCAGACTAAATAGATTTGTGTATGCCCTCCGAAGATTGAGGGACACTGTCTCTGTGGAAGCCGCACTGACGGCTTATCATGGATATGTGTCCTCAGTTTTACGGTACGGCCTGATTCTGTGGGGTAACTCTGTTGATGTAGAACGAGTTTTTAAAATTCAAAAAAAATGTATACGAGTTATTTGTAATGCCTGGTCTGATGATTCTTGCGTCCCTTTGTTTAAAAAATTACAGATTCTTCCCTTACCCTGCCTATACATAAGAGATGTATGTATATTTGTGAATACCCATCGACCTTTATTCAATAAGCGAGGAGAAGTGATGCACAGACTGACCCGACAGAAAATCATGAACTTGCTATACAAGCCACGAGCTCGCAAAACGATCTATGCGAAGAACATATTTAACATGTGCATCGTAATATATAATAAACTGCCGGATGACATGAAATTACTACAAGGCAATAGTTTTAAGAACAAAATGACTGGCTGGCTTCTGGACAAATGCTTTTATAGTGTAAGACAATATTTGGACCCTAATTGACATTGTAATTCATGAATTATTATTATTATTATTTGATATCATTATTATAATTTTGACTACTTTGACATTGTTTCGTAAATTTTGCAAATTGTGTAGATATATTAAATTATTGATTAATTATGTCGCTCCTAAATAATGTTTGCACGCCTGCATGCAGGCTGAATGCACTGGACATATTTATTTTCAACACCTTATGTATTAACATGTATTCAGAGCAAATAAATTCTTTGAATCTTTGAATCTTTGAATCTTTGAAGCAGGTCTTGCAAAACGTCGACGTAATTGTAAGTATTTTGATGAGTGAAGTAACGCCACATTTTAGATTTAAGAGTTCTTTGAAACCTTTCAACAATACTTGCTTTAATATCAGGATTATTTGTGGTATAATAATTAATGTTTTTGTTTTTAAAGTAATCTCTAACCACCTTTGAAACAAATTCGGTCCCTTTGTCAGATTGGATGTGACGAGGGGTAGAATTGGCTTCTGAAAAAATGCTTTCAAAACATTTTTTAACTGTTTCAGAGTCCTTCTTTTTCATAGCCCTAGCAAAAGCATATTTACTAAAAACATCAATAACACATAGAATATATTTATATCCATCGTTATACTGACTATACGTTCGCATATCACTAAGATCGGCTTGCCAGAGTTCATTAAAGTTAGAGAGGATGTATCTGTTTCTACTAAAACGTTTATGAACGGGTCTATGCAGCGTGTACGCTTCCTGTGATGATAACCAATCTTTCACTTCCCCTCTGTTCATTTTACCTTTCATTTCATTCGCCAATTTGTTTACGCTACTATAACTGGCTGGATTTGATACATCGTAGTAGATCCTATTTATCTCTAATAGGGGGTCCATCTCTCCCAATCTAATTTCTTTCTCGATAGCCTGGGTGGTTTAGTAGATAGAGGAGTAGAGGTGTTTTTTTCTTTAACTGACGGGGTTTCCAGATTTAAAGAAGCAATCGAAGTTCTAGAATCATTAGATTGTAGTTTATTCATAAATTCTAAGTTCGTAGGATTACCTATACACGATTTAGGAACTTTTATATCATGTAAAACACTAGCAAAATCTTCCCAACCTTTTGGTTTTGAACGTTTTAGAGGTCTAAGCACGTCGCCTACTAGATCGAGAATATTACTGTTTGGAATGGTACGATTGTTTATTACTACTTCCCCGTTCTCCTTCCACCAAATTTTTGGTTTACTTTGTACCATACATTCCAACAAAGTTTGGCTTTTTGATCGATACGATTTCGGTATTACGTCTATAATATAAGATGGAGAATATTGTTTAGGTAAATCAGATTTCGTTCCTCCAGGTGGTGTTGCGTATACATCCCCTTCTGGTTCTGGCAATACTGCGTTTACGATTGAGTTATTATTAACAATTTCCTCCTTTTTGGTGATCTTCGGATGAAATTCATTGTTTTCGTTGGTGAGTTGATCAACTTCAGTCACTAATGGTATTTTAAACGGTTTTCGATCCGTTTCAGTAAAATGTAAAAATCGTTGTAATGCTTGGGAATATAATGCCCACTTTACACGATCATCTATTTTACTCTTGAGAATTTTTTGCATTTCACCATCTAGACGGGATGATGAATTTTCTGATAGGTTATCACTATGTTTGAGTCTTTCGATGAAATCTGGTTCTACTAACAACATTTTTTTCATGTTTTCCATTTTCTTTATGTTAAAGAGTTCACTAAAGCACTTAAAACTGCACCTAATACAATAGGCAGAAAACCACCACCTTTCTGGATAATTACGGTTTTTCTTAGCTTATGTTTTCCCTTAGTCACTAATTTTCGTAACGTATCCTTATATTTTCTTAATTTGGATTTTTCTTTTTTCTCTAAAGGAATTTTACCCTTTAATACGTTGTAAATACACTCACAAATTATATTAATTTCTTCGTCATCACACGATTTAAGTAAAGCCGTGCGATATTTTGGTTTGAGTAAATGTAGCGCTTCAAGTAAATGTTTATATGTGTTAACTCTAGCTTGCATCATTTAGAACTGACTAGAATATGGTGATTCTTGTTATATTTAAACCCTTTTTTAGGGATATATACTGTACAATGACCATCGAATGGAAATATTTTGGTCTTAAAACGACACATATCGTCAGTATTTTGTCGCAAATCAATCATGAGGTAACCATGTGCATTTGCAGTAGCATCCTTGTAGGCTTCATCAACGAATTTTGAATTTTCTGGATAAACTTGTCGAGATAAGTAGCGTATTTGAGTTTTATCACGGGGATTCTTAAAATAAACAATATAGCTCGTATTCAAAGAAATATCACGTTGACCTTTGCCTTGATGAAATATATTTTGAGTAATATAAAACAGGCTTAGGTTTCTGTGATGACTACCTTTCGTAAAAATGTCAACTATTCGTCCATCTGACTCCCTCATCAAATCATCTATAATAATAAGTTTAGGTTTTTTCCCATCAAACATGGCGATGTCAGGTATTCCTTGGTTATAATTCACATTTTCTAAATTGTACAAAGGTTGCATTTCATCATAACACCAAATAATTTCATCAAATTCAACATTACATAGTTCATTGGAATGATTTAAAAAATTTGTAACAAAATTGGTTTTACCGCACCCACTAGGACCCGCCACAATGGTAGTAAATGGATGGTAAAAATGAATCATTGTAACAACGTAATGTGCGTGTTGATATGAAAACGTTTGAAATTCAAATGATCAATGTTGTGGTGGTTATTACCATTTAAATAAAACGAATAGGGTAGGTAAGAATTGGATATATAATAATAAAAATCATAAGTATGTTAATAATTATGTAATTTATTTAGATAAAATAATTAACCAAGATACAATATTGAAATAATTTTAACGTAATAGTTATTACATTTCTCATTTTATTTTAGTTAGTACCCATGCAAATACTTAATGTAAAACAATCAAGGGTAATTTATTTACATTCATAAATATCACAAAATTACACATAAGAATAACACATACTAAATTGAAATTTTTGTTACTTAAAATAAAAGACATTTATATACATTGTTATAAAGTCGTGTTACATTGCAATTTATTTTATTTAAAAGTTAACAACACATCTTTTATACAAGTTTCATAAATTTACAAGATTAAAACTAACAAAATTATTTACATTTTTATCTTATTTACATATTCAAAGTACATTTTTATTTTTTATATACAAGTTACATGCGCATCAAAATAATATAGTACTAAATAGTATGTATATTATACATTCAATTTTAGTACTATATTTTTTTATAGAAAGAAAGTGCAAAAATAATATCAAATAAATGAATGTCCTGCCATGTTGTAATATGAAATTATTAAAAAAAATTTGATGTTTTGTAATGACCCCATGCAAGGGTATCTGTGGAATCATCCAACAAGAATCGCTTTGTGTCATTATAAGAAAGAGATATTTTGTTAATTTTTTGTGTAAATATTAAATGTTTAATTGATTTAAAACGTAACATTGTGTTATGTTGTATGCGCTTATCAAATAAACACGTTTTGTAGTTATCTAAGGTAAGTTTTTTAGTTACACATTTATTAACTCCTTTAGCTTTAGCCATCACACTACTACCTTCAACATCAATTGCGTACATCTTTGAACGAAGTCCAACAAATTCTTTGAAAATTTTGCCATTGTTCTCATCTTTGAAAAAACCCAATTTCTTTTTATTTATTAAAGGTAAACCGAACTCATTATTATTGGGATAATCTGATGTATCAAAATATAAATTCAGATCTGATTTTATATCATCATAGAAGTTTTCAGTGAAAATTTGATATATTAAGCTATCGGTATCTGTGTACAAGAGTTTCAGTTTATTACCGAATTTAGGATTCATATAGTCGTAATGAAAATTGTACATTAACGTTTTAGACATATCTAAAATACAAAAACCAAGATATATTGGTTTGTTGTACAAAACTTTAGTCTTTTTCAATTGTACAGCTACCAAGTTTTCTGAAAATATTGATAAACTATGAAATTCAGGTTTTGTTATCAATGATTGAACTCCTTGAGATTTACCTTTATTTTCCCAATGATTCAATAGTTTTACGTTTACTCGCTTCAAAACATTTTCCATCGTTTTTCCGAAGACTGAATTATTCATTAATTTAAAAAAATCTTTGTCGAAATCCGAAGATGCTTGTGATCGCATGCGGGTGTTTAAATCTATGTAGCTTTTCAACCATGGAGATTGTTTAAATTTCAAAATTTTATGTATTTTAACTAATTGTAAACCATTTTTCAAACATTGCTTAAGATTTCTATAATGGATTACGTAGTTTTTTTTTGTTTTTCAAGTTAGGTATCAATTTATTTTCCTTTGAATCACCAAAACAGACGTTCTCTGGACAGAAGGGAAAATCTGAATGTGAATCATGTAAATCGTTGGGATAATCAAGATCAACTTCTAAAATGAAACCATGCTCCGCATCGTTAGACACATTAAAATCCGTATTTACATCCACCCATTGAAATCCACCTGTTGGTAGACATTGGGACATAGCCCACCCGTATAGGTTATTTGCATCTAAATACATGAGAAAGGATGAAGGAATAGCCGAATCGTATTCCGCCATGAATTTATTATTTGCTTTGGCGTGTCGGTTGCTGCATTGGGATATACCTCCCCGAATATTTTTTGCAATAAAAGTAATCTTATCAATGTCAGTTAACAGTTCAAGTTTGATTTTTGTGACTCTTAACATAGCATCCCAACTTAACCCCGGTGCAGTATAATAGTGTGCCGGATCTAAACCGTATGTTTCAAGACAAACGTTTCTAAAATTTTCGAATACGTCGGCCAGTAATAAGACATCTGTTTTTAAATACAGATCTGAATAGTCCCCCATGTTTTGACAGTTAAAATGGTTCCATACATCTTCGGCATGATTGTAATCATTTTCCGATATGTGACTATCGGTCAAGGAGCTGTAGAATTTATCTGGAGAGGGGAGGGATGTCAATTTTAATGAATCAAACGATGTCATGTGTTCATATGGATATATACCCTTACGTATTAAACGTTGAAAGTCATCTTCACATGGAAAATTCAATTTCATTTCATGGAACTGTTCTGGTATTAAGTTCTTGGCTAGTTTGTCAAGACTACTGGACATGAATTTAAGGGAATCAACAAACCTTAATTTCATGACTCGATTATTAATTTGCAATTTTTTTGTGAAAGATATGTATTTTTCTTTGGTTTCCGGGATAACTTCTATTTCACCATCCTCAAAATTTAGTCCATGTACTATGAAATGACTGTCGTAATTACTTAAGTTGTGAAGGAACACTGGCACAAAATTGGGAACCCTTAATTTGTTACAACAAATTTCATGTGCTACACCTTCGTAAACACCAGTGTAGCAATTATATGAAATGGTGGCATCTCCGTTTAAGTCTGTATCACAGATATAACACATACTACTCTGCGCAATGTTTTCTTCGTTTTCAGATGTCAAAGGCAGAGGGGTCTTTACAAATGTATTCTTTTTACAAATATTCTGCAAATCTTTTTTAAGAAATTCCATAAACGTTCTTGCACAATTTTCTCCTTTGTATGTTCGATAGACTGAC
This sequence comes from Epiblema foenella, assembly GCA_963556455.1. Classification (NCBI taxonomy): domain Eukaryota; kingdom Metazoa; phylum Arthropoda; class Insecta; order Lepidoptera; family Tortricidae; genus Epiblema; species Epiblema foenella. The sequence goes on along the minus strand of OY747107.1, from coordinate 12,495,481 downwards.
AAGTTATCATCATACGAACATTTAATATAGTATCCGAAACTATATACTTCATGTTTCTGTACATTAGTAGTTGAAGATGTAAGTGGATTATTGGAACATGACTGGATTGGATTTAAAAACGCTTCGAAGTCGGCATAGATAACGAATGGATGCCGTAATTTACGATCATAATTATCGAAAGTCACTTCATTGGAAGCAACTTTTTCATTGAACCAATTGTTTCGTTTGTTCTGTTCAGAAGGCAAGTTAGTACATACATGAAAACAATCGTTTTGTTGGTGGTTTACTAAATTCTCTCTTGATGTGAAATTTGTTAAGCAACCATCACATATATGAGCAGCATGTTGAGTGTTTGTCAGTTGAGCAGATACTAATCTAGATAAATTATTAATAAGACAATAATGTCCTTTATTACCTTCGGTGATGTATAACAAGTTGAAATGATTTTCTTTTTTACATTTTGTGAAATGAAGTGGACCTATAACAGAATGCCGTTTACTCTGTGAATCGTATTCTATCCCAAAAACGTTAATACTTAAATTATTGATTTTTTCAAATTTGTGAATATCCGTTAACTTCATAGGAAATGGAATGTTTTCAAAGTTTAATTTATTCCTATGATTTTTGTATGTGTTAACATTATGAGCACGATTATTCTTTTCTGGTGGAAATAATCCAGATAGTATAGCCCACCGGAAACATTCGTGATCATTGTTCTGAACATTAATTACAGCTTTTTTCAACTGTATATCACGCGGTAACTTGATATATGAAGACCCTCGTAATGGGTTATACTTATTAACATTGACATCTAGATAATTTACCTTTGTTAAAGACCACCCACTATCTTTTCTCTCAAAGTTCGATAATCTCACTGAAATTTCATTGACAAGGGATAAAAATATCTCATTTTTATCACTACTAACATTAACTAGGTTATTACTCAACTGAAAATCAAACACATTGTTGAGGCTTTTTGTTTCCTGAGTAAAATTCGCGTTTAGTATAAAATTTACTTTTAAAGAACGATGATTAGCAATTGAGCGGTCTAATAAAGCAAATATCGTATCTTTATTTTTTTCTAAAAACGCTTCCGGTGTTTCTAGACAATTGGGATCACTTTCATTTGATATTCTGTAGGTTGCAACTCGGTTTCGGAACGCGTTTTCAATTAACTGAACGTTAATTAACTCACTATCAGAACAAAAGACATTATTTTTATGAGTGTTGCTGTTAAGATGATTAGTGAAATATTTTTTGGAGACAAATACATGGCACACGGAACATTCAATTTTATCATTATTTGTTGCACTTACTTTACTTGTAGGTTCTTGGACTGTTGATGTTGTTGTTGAAGTGTCCCGGCTGGTTGACGGTTGATTTGTTGCGATGTTTTTACGGCTGGTTGAAGGAAGGTTCTTCTTAGCCGATGGTTCTGCAACAGGATCCGCTGCTGGACGTTTTATCCCTCGTCCAACTTGTGAATACCTATAAAAATTAAACACCATATAATTATACACGAATTACATAGTAATTAATGTATGAACTATTCATTAGATTATAAATACTAACTTAAATCGTTTTTACAATGCAAACAATAGGCTTGCATTGGGAGAACCCCATCAATTACATCGGAATTATGTGATACTGCTTCCGGTTTTCCTTGTACATGACCGCTGCATGGCGTATAATATGGTATAATTTCTTGGTCCTCCATAAGATAATCCGGTAGAACTCCTTCAATATACCACAATCGAATATACTTATGAAATCTACGAAGGATAAAACCTTTACTTAAACTGGCTATTTCACTCCTAGCTAGCCTATGCCCAAGAAAAAACGTAAATGCCATTGTTGTAACAAATAAAATTCACTCAAACACTGAAGTCACAAACGTTACTGAACTATTTCAATCCCAGTGAATGCCTTTATATTGTGAAAGGGTCCGCCCCACCAAACCAACAACAATGGCATGTCTCAACTGGATAGCCCGGAACTTGTGGTGACAAGAACTTTATGAACAGGTTGAAACAAGATTTAGTATAAACAAGGATTAAAGTTATACTCACGGTTCTTTCATCTGTTGGCTTGCAAGTTCTCCGGCGTTATATAATTCTTCATCTTCTTCGACGTCTTCACAGGCTTTTACCAGTTGTGGGTTATAACTATTACAGTTCAAGTTGTCCATAGTGATTGGATCGTATGAATGAGTGCCCTCACCAAATGCATGTGCCTTTAAATAACTACAGATAAGTACTTCCTACTTTTAATTGGAATGAAACAATTTTATTTTCCAAGATAAACCATTATCAGTCAACTCTTAGAAATCTGAAGGTATACAATTGAAACTGAATTTGTGTGTGTGGCCGCTAAACTCGACCGAGTACAATAACTTAACAATGTTAAGACTATTGATTGGGAATTACAACAAAAGTGTAACATTTCTAAACGTTATCTCTGTTTTTAACAATTGAAACAATGCATTTCGGGTTCGGTTTGTTAAAGATAATTAGGGATTGCTTCCAGGTAAAGGCATTTTACAAATCAAAAATTTCTTATCATTAAAAAAAAAATTACCATAACTCCCAAAATAATAGAATTCACAACTAAAGAGTGGTATTAAAATTAATAACTTAAAGATAAATAAAAACTAAATGAACAAATTATCACTTTTTCTTATCAGTCTCTATAAAATATTTAACACTGTTTTCTTTTGAAGCTAATTGTTTTGTAATATTAAAAATAACGTCACGAGCACTTTGCACATGTACATCATCCTCGCCGATGGAATAATATTTTAGTCGTATATCACAGTGTTTCCAGTGGTCTGTGGGTGGTAAATTTCTTATTTTTTCCATGTCATAGACTTCAATTTTAATGAGGTGGGACGCGTAGCCGGCATCGTCTTGACCAGACGTTAAATATGATACTCCATCCGCTGAACTTTGTGATACGTTTGATGATTTTTTAATCACTTTTGTCTTCTTCTTGGGGCGCTCGAAAAAGCTGTCGATGTTGTTCGCTGGTCTCTTCTTAGCTATTGCTTGCCTTATTTTGAGGCCAACAGTGCCCTCCTCGTCACTGCTAGGGTCCTCTTGGTTGGTTTCTGGGTAGTAGTAATTCTTGAACGTATTGTCAGAGAACTGAAACAACATTTGTCAATTAATTAAACACATACATAACTAATCATTAAATTTATAGAATGAGAACAAAAAAAAAACATACTTACATCCATTTTGGAGCGAATAGAGACACTACACTTGACAGATGACTTTCACTTAAAACAACTTCACACGTTATACTTTCGGAACTGTGCACTTGACTTGGTGAACGACACGAGGTAACTATTAAGGTATAAACATGGAGAGGTTCCTTTTATAAGTATTTTACAGCACAAAAAAATACCCTACTACTTCCTTGGTTGGTTATACTGGTTCAGACATGTTCCTTGAATACACATTCAAAATAAGGTAGTGAAAAATGCTTTGTACAAAGATTACAATAACAAAAAAATATATACTATTGCTTCTTTGATGAAATACTGGTTGTAACACGTTTCTAAGCATCGTACAACGGCCACAATCTCCTGTTCAAACATGTTTCTCGTATACACATTTAAGAGAGGGCTGTCACAAATGCTTTGTACAAAAATTACAATAGCCAGTTAACAATGGGTTTAATGTTAATGTAAATCCATCAACATCATGTATATAATTGGGCAGATTGCAGGTTTAAACAGGTTTCTTTCTGAAAACATTAATTGAAATTATTAAGTACCTAAATGGACACCCAAGACGTGGAGCGTTCAAGAAAAAGGTCTAAACAATGTGCAGCATATTAAAAATTAAAAGGTCTTAACCGCCGTAAATTTCATGGCGCTTACTTCTTTTTGCAGTTAACTCGAGTAAGAAATGAATTAATAAATATCTCAGTTACCGGCAAACATATAAAACTTAAATAGGTTCCTAAGTTTGGTTATGTACGTAAGTACAAGTAACGAATAAGAAACGGCTTGGTTAGGTAATAAATAACTAAATTACCCTTAAACATATATAGCATAAATAGGTAGGTACCTAAATTTGTTTATGTACATACAAACGGTTTGGTTAGGTAAAGATTGTGAAACGCAAAATTAGGTTAGGTTAGGTTAGAACATTGACTCTACGGATAAAAGAGTAGGTATAAGAGGCAGATATATTAAAAATATACATGGATAATTATTAGGTAATGTTGTGGAATGGGTCTATTGCAAGTACGGAAAAAAATACAGGTACCCAGGTACCGTACTGGCAGCGGTCCGCGCGGCCGCGCAATAAACGTGCTGCATATGTACAGAATACATAAGATCACTTACAGTTACTTGAAAAATATAATTTTACACACACTATATGGCATCGCTTTAAAAATAAACTTATACTAAACCTGAAGTAATTAAAAAAGTGTAGGTATGAAAATAATTAAATTTTGATATCAAAATGAATACCTAAAACTGATAAGGAAGATCACTTACAGTTACTTGAAAAATATCATTTTACACACACTATGTGGCACCTAAGTTTGTTTATGTACATACAAAGGGTTTGGTTAGGTTAGGTTACTTAGAACATTGACTCTTACGGATAAAAGAGTAGGTATTAGAGGTAGATATATTATAAATATAAATTGATAATTGTAGGAGAATAAGGAATGGCTGTATTGCAAATAAGGAAAAAAATACAGGTACCCAGGTGACCGGCGATGGTCCGCGCGGCGCAGGTAGCCGCTGAGGGTCGCATGCTCGAACAATAGAATAAGCCGAGAAAAGGGATCGAGTGGTGTGTATTGTTTTATTAGCACATTAGGTAAAAGTGGGAAGGCGTGGTCGTAGAGCTATGGGACCCGGCGCAATCGTCTCAAATGGGGGGCTGTTTATGGAAAAAAAGTCCAAACTTTTTTTTTTTTTTTTTTTTAGGATTGGATGACCGCCATGTTGCCGATTGACCACCCCCCTGGGCAGGTAGAGCGGGGCGGTCCTTGGGGGCGGGGCGGGGGTAGGACAGGGGAAGGGGGCTGGGGGAGGGTTACTACCTGGAACCGGGGCCAGTAGCGGCGAATACATACTACTCTAGTGTCAAACGATAGTTAAACCAATACCTCAAGGAATAAAACTCGTCTGCCGCTTGTAGAGCGATGGAGTATCCGTCTGCCGAGGAAATGAACTTGAACATGTAAAAAAAAATTCAGTACATTTTTTTTTGTCATTTTCTCTCGCATGAAATTTTGTCAGATAATAGTTTATGTACTATTGTGAATAAATAAATTCATCTGCCGGTTGTATCACGGTGGAAAACCCGTCTGTCGATGCTCTAAACATTGTAGGGCTTTGTATGTGTCAGCCGTTGCAGATCGGAGGTTTTCGCGGGTCCTTTGTAAAAAAATAATACTTTTTGCGGAGTCGTAATCAGAAATGTTACAGGTAACTGGATCTGCGATGCGATCGATGGTTAGTATTTCGATTCAGTTACCAAGATATATCGTCATTTACTGTCATTTGGAGCTCTTCACTTTGTATCAAGTGATTGGGGCAGTTTTGTAGGTATCAAAGTACCCTCAAAGTGTACCAAACTGCCCCTAGTTCTTTATCCCTGCAAGTTCTTTTTTGGGCCAAAAATATTTAGGTACTATTTATTTTGTTTTTCTAAATAGGCTAACGATGTATACTCCAAATACTCCGGTGGCAGAGAAACAGTTATAATAATGAAGAAGAAGTCAAAAGAGCTACATCCGAAAATTTTGAAAAAACTGTCTCTGAGAGCAGCGATTAGACAAAACATAATATACATTATAAGTACAACAATTACGCAAATTAAGGGCATTTTAAAACTTTTTGGTGTATAATTATACGGTCGTCAGCTGTGGGGCAGTTTGACATTCAAGGGCCTCTTTGATACATGTATCAAAGTGCCCCCAAACGATGTATCAAAATGCCCTTCGCGATGTATGAAAGTACACCGCAGGTGGGGCAGAATTGAACAAATCCCATTTTTTGTTTAAATCCATATATCTCAGTTGATGAGTAGAATTTCAGCAAAAAAACGATGAATCTGTATACCTGAATGGTTATTTTATTAATTTAATGTGAAAAATACATGATTATGGTCTATTTTGTGGGAAAAAATCAGTGTCAAAAAAAGGTGTACCAATCTGACCCGCTTTCCCCTATGGGATGAAAAAAAAGTCAATGCACATCGTAGTGTGCGGTTATCCATGGATAGGCCTTTAATAATGATTTAGGGGTTTCTAAAAAACTTCCATTTAAGTCAACAGTTGGTGAGATATTAGCTGTCAAAGACGTAAAAAGTGTTGTCCGCCTCTCTAATTTCCAAACTATGAAGTTAAAAAATCTGAAAAAATTGAGAGGGTCTAAATGAACAAATACTTTCAACGATTTTTGGTTAGAACAAGATACGTCGTAGGTTTTTGAGTTATCGCTGAAAAACTATCTTGTCAAAGTCAAAACAAAAGGAAGTATTGCCGTGAGTTTTCTATGAACATACGACCTGAAGCAGGTCGAATAACTTTCAAACCGTCCAAGCGCATGTCGGATCACGCACAATGAAGGGTTCCGTACCGAAACCTACTAGTCTACATTTAAAACCACTATCCAATAAATCGAATCAAAAAATGTTAAAGTGTCGTGGATTCCGGGACTCCCATAAAGTCCGACCATGTATGAAATATGACGTATAACGCACAGTGTTGCCAAATTATTCCTTGCAGAGTTAGCGTGGTCGGACTCTAGTTAATTAATATGATTAGAATCAATACTCTAGTTAGGAAGGAGATATGGCAATAACACCATCCCTATACAAAATCTATGCCGACAAAAAAATGTTTACCGTTATATTTACAAAATAAAATAAAATTATACGAAAAGTGATTCCATCTTTTATTTATGTTTTCCTGAAAGATTAACACATCCTTTCACTGCACAATAAGGCATATTTTTTATCTTTGAGACTTACGAGGGTGTTCAATATACTCTCGGTATCGGTATATTATAACCTCTTTTTATATTTTATTTAATACTGGCCATTTACAGTCACTAACTGTAATAAAAAAATGATAGCGCTACTTTCATTTGTTTCTTTTCAATTGCTACACAAACGTCATAGTCATGAACGATTTTACGATGTCCGAGAAATTTGAGCACAGAGCCGTGATAGTTCTTGACAAAACAAGGAAAAAATCAAAAAACTATTAACGAAGAAATGGATGCTGTTTATGGCAAGTCAGCTCCTTCGTTATCGACTATTCAAAAGTGGTCTTGTGAATTTAAACGAGGAAGAACCAGCATTGAAGAAGACCCTCGACCAGGCCGGCCCGTTTATGCCGCTTGTCAGGAAAATGAGGAAAAAGTAGAAATGAAATGAAATGAAATCATTTATTCTTCAATTTAGGCATGTTACATGCACTTATGAATGTCAAAAAACTACCACCGGTTCATAAAATAAACCTCTGCCTCGAGAAGAACCGGCGTAAGAAACTCGGCGAGGTGTCATTTTTTCAAAACAATATACTATGTATATAAAATAACAGTAAAAATAGTACAAAATTCAAATGCTACCTACAGTATAAACATACATACATATTTTTTAATACTAAGGACAAAATATTTCTGTGTTAGATTACTTGTGCTGGGACGCTATCACTGCCAAATATCCCTTATCCATGATGTAACCGTTTATCTTATAATATGCTTTTGAAATAATTCAACACTAAGTTATTGGCAGCAAACCAGTCAGATATCATGGAGAGGGTATTATTTGGTTCAACGAGTTCAGTATCTTTCCTATTAACCTTGAACAGTAATGATGTGTCATCTGCGAACATTACAATACCTGATCTTTGACTTACCATATATGGTAAATCATTTACATAAACAAGGAATTGGAACGGGCCTAGAATAGATCCCTGAGGTACTCCCATCTCTACCACTGTATCTGATGAAATAGCTCCATTTATCGCTACCCTTTGATTTTTTTGTGTTAGGTATGACTTAATGAGATCTAATGCATGTCCTCTAATGCCATAAAATTTCAGCTTACAAATTAAAGTACCATGGTCTACACAATCAAAAGCCTTGGAAAGGTCACAGAAGACTCCAATGGCGTCCTGTGACTCTTCCCAAGACTGCAAAATGAATTTTATCAAACTTGCACCAGCATCAGTAGTCGATCTACCTTTCGTGAAGCCGAACTGCTGTGCGTGCAAAATATTGTGTAAATTAAAGTGAGAAATCAATTGCGTCAGCATTATTTTTTCGAATATTCTGCTAAACGCAGGCAGGATAGAAACTGGACGATAATCAGAAGGATTATCTTTATGGCCAGATTTAAAAATAGGAACTACTTTACTACATTTCATTAAATCTGGAAATATGCCATTGTCTACACAAGTATTAAAAATGAGAGCTAAAGTGGGTGCAACGACCTCCAGAATAGATTCCAGTACCTTGACCGACACGCCCCATAAGTCTTCTGTGCTCTTTATTTTTATCATTTTAAAAGACTTTAGTACATCCAGAGGAGAAACATGATGAAAATTAAAAATACATAAATTATCTAGCTTTACATTCTCATTCAAAAGGGATTCAGCTATTGTGGAAGACGATGCCAAACTGCTTGTAGTAATTATAGGAATTTTGGAAAAGAAATTATTAAATTCATTTGCTACTTTTACTGCATCAGTTATTAAATTATCCTCTATTTTTAATGAAATCTAGAGAAAATTATAATAGAGGATGCTCGAGTAAAGATCAGATCAATAGCTGAAAAAACAGTCCTTTCTGTAGGTACCGGGCACACCGTCATTCATGAAAAACTTCATGTCAAAACTTAGTTCAAGCGGGGTGCCGCGAATGCTGACACCGCATTAGAAGCAAACGCGTGTCGCGTGCTGTTCAGACTTTATGGAGCTGTGGGGAAAATGTCGATGCGATACTTAAAAGAATTGTTATTAGAGATGAAACCTGGGGTCATCATTATGACCCAGATTGTAAGAAAGAATCGATGCAATGGCATGTCAGAGGTACAGCTCATCTTAAAAAGTTTAAGGTTATATGAATACCTTCAGCTGGCAAGGTCATGGCCGCTATCTTTTGGGATTGTAAAGGAATATTGCTAATTGACTACAAAGAAAAAGAAAAGGGTGTTAATATAACAGGAACCTATTATTCTAATATTTTGCGACAGTTACGGGAGGCTATAAAAGAAAAGAGAAGAGGAAAACTAGCTAAAGGTGTTCTGCTACTACACGACAATGCCCCCGTCCACAGTGCTCATATTGCCACCTTTGCTGTAAACGAATGTGGGTTCAAAACTATCATAGTCATCCGCCATATAGTCCAGATGACTGAAATGGAAAAGTAAAGAGACCTATCCATGGATACCCCACACGACGATGTGCATTGAATTTTTTTTCCATCCCATACTTACAATGTTTATTTAGGCCATCAGCAGACGGGCTTTCGACCGCGATACAAGACGAATTTATTTGTTCACAATAGTATATACATTCATCTGACAAAAATTAATGCTGTGAGGGGAAATTACTGAAAAGTTTTTTTTTACATGTTCATGTAATCGGGTATTCAACCGCTCTACAACCGGCAGACGCAATTTATTCCTTAAGGTATTTATTGGCTTAACTATCATTTGACAGGTTTGGTCGAGAGGAAATTACTGTTTTTATATCATTTTTTACATTTTGGGATCCTGCTGCTCCTCAACTCAACCTACCATCGAAATCGCTGCTGACGTCCACAGTCCTTCAAATACAACTCTCTACCACTGTACAAGTTTTCGTGCGAGAGGAAATGACTAACGAGTTTAGCGCCTGGGCCACAGTCTATAAAGGCTTAAATGAATTTCATAAAACCGCAAGACCGTACCACAGGCTTTATCTGTTTCTCCTGCTGCCAAGAGCCACCTTGGAGACTCAGATATACAAAACCAATACAATATGAATAACGCAGACAATGTTGACAAAGCAAATTCCAGCTTTCTCCAGTCTCTGAGCCAGTATGCTAGTCCAGTCATCACAGGATTGCCGAGGCCGAACGGCAATTGGTAGAGAGCAGGTATTATTGTGCGCCATTTACCACTGACCACCTGGCAGCAAAGACGTCGATGTTAAATAATATGTTTTTGTCAAACAAAGACAACAATTTAGGGCCCCGGATTTTATAAACAACTGGTCTAGTAGGGATGTCAAAAAATAATCGATTTTTTCAATAAATCGATTAATAAAAAATCGATTATGATTTTCACATCCGATTAAAAGTAACATAATTTACCAAAGAATCTTGTAAGCTACCACCTTGGACTATGAGAATATTATATTATATTATATGAGAATATTAGACGTCTACAAAGTCCCAGTTAAGACCCTGGCATTATGAGGACATTTCTAGCAATGAAGCTAATATTGAAGCCACGCCGCTTAGGTATCCCGGATTTCAAAATATCTGGACATGATCAGATATTGTCACGATACTGCAATACACGTCAACATACTTGTGATACTGATCACTGATGTGATAAAAATCATGATTGAAAAAATAGATTATTACTTCTTTAAAATCGATTGTTTTTTAATCGATTTTAATTTGGAGCAAAATAATCGATTTTTCAAGACGGAAGTGATCTCCCTATGGTCTAGGCCGGCAATGTGTGGGCGGCGGCGCCACTTCACCCTTTCGTTCCTAGAGCCGGCATTTTCCACTAGGGCATGGGCACTGAAAACTTATTCGGTACCTGCCTAATTCTGGTGCCTTTTTAGATAATAACTTATTTTTCACCTCACTAGCTCGGAAAGCTTTTTTTAGGGTTCCATACCAAAATGGTAAAAAAGGAACCCTTATGGTTACACTTTGTCTGTCTGTTTACTCTAAAAAATACCGTCCCCCCCTTATCTCCGAAGTTTACCAAGGTAAAAATATGAAATTATTACATAGCATTGATATCAACGTATATTTTACAGGAAAAATAAAACTATAGCTCTATCTAGTTTTTCTAAAAATATTTCTATACTAAGAATGCAATTTATTCACCTTTGCATGTATTTTTGTTTTATAGGTTCCTATACGCGATTATGCTGAAAGTACCTTCATTCTGTTAGATAGTCCTCGACCTATAAGCCTAATAAGCCTTTGACATCAATGTTTTTTAAGAGCATAATATTTCAGTTGTTTTTCTTATATAGGTAGTATTTTCCTCGCTTTAGTGAGGTGAAAATATTTGTGTTCGACTGCAGTAGTACATTACTTGCCAAGGGCTGTAAAACAAAGAGTGACTCATATCACAGGTATTTGACGCCCGAGCCGAAGGCAAGGGGTCTAAAATCTGCCTAAAATCTGGGAGTCTCTTTATTACCGCCGGTGGTAAGACTAGATAGATAAGATAGATAGATAATCGCTTATATGTCGGACATATAGCATTCGTCCCTCTCGCTCGCTTTTACATACTTGAAAGTAAGGGTCGAATGTTATATGTCCGATATATAAACGATCATCTTAGCCCCTCAAAGGGCCTACCGCGAACGGTAAACCTACTTACGGACAGACTTGCAAGTGCGACAAAGATAAAAAACTTCGTTTGTGGTTCGCGGTAGCCCTTCTGGTGTGACATAAATAACGATTAAAATCTACAGTTTCCTCTTGTCATGTCATTAAGCTGGTTTTATGTGACGATTTAGTACATTTCAGCCATAAAACGTGACCGTAAGAGGTATTCGTGCTAGCTGGGCAAGATTGACATTTATTATCCTGTTCAGCGCTCTGTCAAATACAAACGCCGTCACTCGCACGCCATGACATGAGAATGTCAAACGCGAAGTTAAACCCTATATCGCATCGCATATGCGTCGTTGGCGTCGAACCGTTGGTGCGCATGTATATAATGACGTTGGCGTCAAAAAGGTTAAGTGTGCTGGCAAAGTACTTAAGCTCCGTTCTTTCAAGTAAGGTGTAATATGTGCCGTATGGCCAAAGATACAATTCTGCCGTCTTAAGAAGAAAAACCATAAGTGACATTTTTTGCAAAATGGACTTATTACCAGCCTTGTAATCAGGAAAAAAAATGTGATCTTTCTCTTTAGGAGATATAGTACTATATCTTTTGTAGATCACGATTTAGACAACCACAAGTCCATAATTTACAAGAAATCTAAAGTTTTTTGGCTTTATCTCGAAACTTACTTTTTGTCACTTATGGTTTTTCTCCTTGAGACGGCAGAATTGCTTACTTCAATTACTAACACAAACGATATAATTCCCACTCCTCCAGAAGCCAGTGACAAAATGAACCTGCTAACGAGAAACATCCAGTACGACGGCATGAAACTGGCGACATAACTCATCAAAGCTTCCATTATTATCGTAACCATTAATGGAGTTTTTCTGCCGTATTTATCGGCTAGTTTCCCAAATATGATACCCCCAATTAAGAAGCCGCACTGAATTACAACCTGAGTAAACTGAAACAAAAGTAAATAATTAACTATGTATATATATATATATATAGGGCTTACCGTGAATGTAAAACGAAGTACTTACCTCTCTGGCGCACTTGCATATTCGAAATTCTTATGAACCAAGCGCATTTCATTGGAATTCCCTGCCGGCATCTGTGTTTCCGAGTTCATATATCCTAGACCCTTTTAAGGCATGAGTGAATAGGCACCTAGCTTGCTTCACCGTCGGCCTCATCTTTGCCCCCTGGGATGTACGCTGGCCAAGAGCAATCCCATTTTGTATTAAAAAAATAAAGAGTGTCAGAGAGAGAAATACTTCGTTTTCGGTTCGTGGTAGGCCCTCAGCACCAGCGTTTTACAACTATCCAGCATAATAAAGGATTCGCCCCGTTCGCATTTCCTTTTTTTAGGGTTCCGTGGTAAACGAGAAACCCTTATTAGTCTATCCCTTTCCATCCGCGGCTTAGCTCAGTACGTTGGTACTAGAAAGCTGTACCAAGTTTCTTAGAGATTACGTATACAAAAGCTAGGTAGTTAAGAGCGATGGATGCCTTGGAAAATTACGCGTTTCGTGTAACCTACCGTGGTACCTACGGGCCTGATAAGGAAACAATAAGTAGCACTACCATGAGTTTACAATGACCGTACTCGCTAGCGTCTGCGTAAACGATTTTCATGCACAAAAGTACAGCGCCTCTGGCGGTCACCGGTCATAGAACTGGCGGCGAATAGACGCTATATATATACCTACGCAGGACCGAAAGGAAGAACAATGAAGGTATTCGGATTTGTTAGGAGAGAAGAAACTGCTTTTGCCGGTCGGGTTGTAAAACAAACAAAACTTACGTTAACCATCCATAGTCTATCACAAACTAAATCCCATTCCGTGATTATTGTTCTAGTGAACATCGATCGGTTGTATATATAGCTATCGCATTTTACTAATGGTATAAATTCCCTGCTCAGTGTTGGCTCGATGTGCAAGATCTCCGGGTCGAATATCAGACATGGATTCTCCTCTATTAACTAGCAACATAAAAATATTTTAATTAGCAACAAGTTCTTATCAAAAACCTATTTTTAAAACAAGCTCTTACAGCTCAGCTATGTAGTTTTCTTTACAAAATTAGCAAAGTAACAGCAACTATATACCTACTCATCCAGACGATTTTAACAAACCATTAACGAAGCCAAACCCAGGATATCGAGTTTGGATTCGTTCTGCTGTGTTGTGTGTTTTTAGAGCCATGTAAGGCGACTCTCAGACTCTACCATAGACCTATACAGTTAGGTATACCTACTATTTGTAATGTCAATGTCATTCAACTTAACCAATATTAGGTATGTACCTAATATGATTAGGAAATAGGTCAAGTTTATCTTGTAAAGGCCCATTATATTACACGATGCAAGATTACATGCGACTTTCATTACCTACTTTGCAAGGTTTTATCGTACCTAAGTAGGTATAAGTATATGCCCCGCAAATCCCGCAATGTACCTAATCAAAATCACAGCCAAGTTCTTGCCCTAAGCCATGTAAATCGGCCTAGGATTTGAGAAAAGAGATCCGCAAATTGCAATACCTACTTAGGGTGGGTTGCATCAAACCGTGTGTAATCGTAAGCGGTGTTCGTTAAAATCTGATTGTATGGAAAGTTTCACAAGTTATTTGACGATGACCGGCCTGTGATCGTATGTTGGTGCAACCGACCCTTACTCTAGTAGTCTAGATTATCATTAGGAGCCTGCTGAAAAATAATAGCAAATTCACTTACCGGTACTGACATTTGTCTCCATTCATTATCCGTATAATGAGAAAATGATTCTGGCTTTTTGCACCAAAACTCTACCGTCGGAGCCAGGAATATCATATCCAGTTGATACCAAGCAATAGGGAATTTAAGTAAAGCCATCATCCAAGCCAATCGGTGCTGCCATTTACCGAAGTCGCCGATGGTTGTTGCGACTACATCTTTTTCTTTTGCCTGATCTGTGTAGGTACAAACATTTTTTATGAGAATATAATGCTGAATTAATTAGGTACTCGCCTGAGACGACTCGATGTAACCCTTGATCACAGGTTACTTGCAGTCTGCGGCAAAATTATGTGACCTGCCCACTGAGCTATATGTCGGTAACTTTGGTTGTCTGACAATAACTTCGTTCCAGATACGATCCCTAAGAGACACTCCGTGCATAACTCTCTCTATAGCTTGCTGAGCGACCTTAAATTGGTGGACAAGACGCACAGTGAGTAGCCACGTTTCGGCTCCGATGTCATTACAGGCAAGACGCACTGATTAAAAATGTTCGTTTTTACTTTGTGGTATAGGCGATGAGAAGACGAGACGAAGTTTCCCAAACGCTACCCAGCCTAGCTGTATCCGTCTCCTTACTTCGTTGTTGAAATTGTTCCTACCTAGTTGGAGTAACTGTCCTAGGTATATGTACTCGGAAACAACTTCGAGGCAGATTCCGTCCACGAAGATCGGTCCCGGATCGACGTGCTCGTTGATCATAACTTTGGTTTTATCCAAGTTCATCCGGAGACGAATTAGCGAGGCTATCCAATATCTGTTGTAGATCCTGCAGCGCTTCAGCCATAACGAAGACGTCGTCCACCAATCGCAGGTAACAGATTTTTATTGATGCCGCGACCTTTGCATTTCAGCGTCTTAAACTGCACATCCTCCAGCGCGTTGGTGAACAGTTTTGGTGATATAACATCACCCTGCTGCACTCCACGGTGCAGGTGGCTGTGTTCAATCTGCTGGTTCTGTACTTGAACGGTCATCGTTGCGGCTTCATACAAGCATCTCATCACCTCGCTGTATCGCCAATCGATGGCATGGCTGCAAGGAGTCCAGAACAAACTAGGTTTTGACAGTGTCAAATGCCTTCTCATAGTCCACAAAAGCTAGATGTAGGGGCCGATTATACTCGCCAGTCTTCTTCATAATCTGCTGCACTGTGTGGATGTGATCTATGGTAGAATATCCAGTTCGAAACCCGGCTTGTTCCGGGGGCTGAAACTACCGATACAAGTAAGTAAATTATAGAAAAGATCGTGGAATTAAGTAGTTACCTTTTCGGGTTTCTTTAGCTGTTATTCGTTGATATTCAGTATTATGATTTGACATCACAGTATGATATAGCAGTTCCTTTAAAGGCTTTCACAAGGCTTGCACTAGATATATAAATAGTAATTTCCTCATTGAAACCTTGTCTGACATATATTATTTATTATTATACTCTTTGAGAGGCTTTCAGTTATTTTCTTCTGTCATTATTTTAGGGTAGGTACAACAAAGAGAATGATATAACTATAAAAAACATTCCATTTTAAAATAGGCCAAGTCTCGAAATTCTTTCACCGCAAAAAGTTGTGAGTTATTACATAGAGCCAAGTCAGGCATTGTTATTTATCTTTATTCGCTTACTAAATAAAATTTGGAGAGTTGAGAATCCCCCCTCACTTTCTGAACTTTACCTCATTCATAAATTTTTGCATGCTTAAAACTATGTATATTATGTTATAACTGAAATTGCAAAATTTTTAGGTTTCAAATGACTCTATAGGCTAAAAACGAATTGTGTTTAAAATTAGAAGCTTTTGGGTCTGCTAGAAGTACTTTAGAATTATGATGATCGGTCAGTGAGTCAGTGTGTTAGTGACAAAATAACTCTTAAACTACAAGCGTAAATTAAATATTATTGAGAACATATCTGAGTCATATTATGCCCTATATGTAACTGAAAATTTAGGGTTCTAGTATTAGCCAGCACAAAATTACAGGATATTGAAAATGGCCCGAATCGCTATTAGAAAAGGATGGTACAGCCGAGTCGTGCCTCTTCGCTCGACTTGTCTGGGGCACGGCCGTGCCCCCAGACCACTAAGTTTTAAGGTACACATACACACGGCCGATTTCCATTTCGTCAACTTTAGACAATTTCTTTGGATGGCACCGGCTTCAAAAATTACAATAGGTACGTCTACATTGTTCAATAAGAAGCGTAAAGTCTCATGTTAGAAGTAAGACAAAGATTTTTTATATTTTAGTGTTTTTTGGAGTAGGTTTTATGTCATGACGCAGTCGGCGTAGCTAGCACGAAAATGTATGCAGATAAATATTTTTTGTCATTTTCGTCGACAGTAACCGCGTTTAGGTATATTTTTGTCATACATTTTTCTTTTTTTATATTAAAGAATTTATTGAGCATTTTAGGTAAGTGTAAAGAATCCGAATATATAATAAACAATCAGCTTACACACACGCACGCACGCACGCATGCACTCACGCACGCACGCACACACGCACTCACGCACGCACGCACACACGCACGCATGTACGCATGCACGCACGAATGGATGCTCGCAAAACTATACAATAAAACAAATCATATTTATTTTTTGATATTTGAATGTTTTTGAACGATATCAATGCAAAAAGGTTGACGAAAGCTGAAATGTTGTATAAGTGACTGACACTTTTGTCAGTGACATACTGTCGTGATTTTGTTTGTTTTGAATAACATGGGCTCAAATATAAAACGGCCGTTTTAATTTTGGACGCATAGACCTGCGAGGTAAAAGTAGGTACTGTACACAGATTGGAGTCTCCACAAGACCTCAGAAGTCCAACGTGGCCAAACCAAATTTGTTCGGAACCCTCAATGGTCGAGTCAGACTCACGCAACCGGTTTTGTTAAATTTTGTATGGAACCCCAAAAAATTGATCACAAAACACACTTCATTGGCTAATTGTCTGGTGTTTGTCATTTCGACCAATAGGAGACGACATGGATATCGTAACCTTCAGTCAGAGCCAATGACGCACGAGGAATTATACGGAAATTACCATGAAATTACATATACAGAGGGACTACCGCGTACCGAAAACGAACGAAGTTCGAATATCTCCCTCTCTATCGCACTTGCTTATTCGTGCGACAGAAAAAGAGATATTCGAACTTCGTTCGTTTTCGGTTGGCGGTAGCCCCTCAGATTTGTGCGCTGTGCTGTAGGCTTGCCATATGAACAAATTTAAAATCCTGATAAAAGTCTTTACATGGTCCCAAATTTCCCGACTTTTCTCGTATTTTAAAAAAATGCGTTAGTCACGTCACGCTTAAAGCATCAAACGAGCTTTAAGGCCCTTTCTTGTTTCGGGTGTATAAAAGCTATACAAAAGTACCCCGGAACCCACTGCTTCCGTAAGTATTTCGACAACGATAGCTTTTCTCAAAAGCGTCGCGCGCGACATATGCTTCCAGAGTTCATAAAATTCCTGACACAATTCCGGCCGCATTCCTGACAAAGGCTCAAAAATCCTGACATGTCAGGAAAAATCGTGACGTATGACAACCCTAGCTGTCTGTCAAGTTGTTGAATTGGAGCGGGTTGAAGTGGTTGGTTAAAACGTTAAGCTAAAACGTACTGCAGATGAACGAAACGAAACGAAACGTTTCTTCTGCCATCTGCCACCGAAGAGTACAATCTGATCTGCCACAATCCGCTATGGTTTGATTTGTCTGTGTTTATGAATGAAAAAACATGGTGGTCTAGTTTTAATTCAATTTACAAAACCATTATTAGATTTTCCTTTGAAGGTTTATTTGTGATCAATAGAAATTATGCCACTAGCAAATTGCTCAGATCCCTGGCGAATGCAGAATGTCGGAGACAACGTAAGTAATCGAACTGTTTCTCTTATGTCAGTGTTTAAATAAATAAGTTCGAATAATTAAATTAGCACGATTACTCACCGTCTTATAATTATACTCACATAGTCACAATACGGCGTCAGGCGCCAAATGATTAAATCACGTACTACTTGTTGAGGAGGTTCACAAATAACATACGCCCACCCATCACTCATTAATTATTACATTTATAAAGCAGTTTCTGTTAGATTCATATTGACATGATCTGGATTTTATAAATGTTTCATCTGATGTTTACTTACCGTTTTCAATATTGTAGAGAGCTATATCACAGACAGCCAACAGTCTTCCAATGGTGGTTGAGAACTCTGCCGAGTCTCGCCAAGCGTCCACGGCAGAAAGCCTGGACTCCTCCAGTGAAATAAACTGTGAAAGAGAGGTAGAACTCCAGGATGTTGTTAAAGAGGGCCACGAGAAGGCAGACCCGTCTCAATTTGAATTGCTCAAAGTTCTGGGTGAAGGTTCCTTTGGAAAAGTTTTCCTCGTCCGGAAAGTAACTGGTGCCGATTCAGGCACACTCTATGCTATGAAGGTAGGCTATTGTTATTTTAAAATAACTTTTTCTTTATCTACCTACTCCTATGGATACCCAACCTTCTCCTTAACACATCCTCAACCGAAGAAAATAGCATTCTTTTATTATGTGCCCCGGAGATCTCTGGGATGGGTAGACAACAGCTTAGTTTAAAAGGCATCTCTGTTTCATTGTTTTTATTTACACAAGAAAATGAAAGCTATCTTAATTTTTAGGTACTGAAAAAAGCTACCCTAAAAGTGAGGGACAGGGAACGTACAAAAATGGAGAGGAATATATTAGTCGACATGGGCCATCCATTTATTGTAAAATTACACTATGCATTTCAAACAGCTGGGAAACTTTACTTAATATTAGATTTTTTACGCGGTGGTGACTTGTTCTCCAGGCTTAGTAAAGAGGTAAGTTATTTAAATACACTATTGTTATGTAGGTACTTACAATATAATAATATGAGTAAGGATTAAATGAGAAAAGCTTTGGATTTTTTTTTTGAGATCAATATAAAATGGCTAGTGTGCAACCAATAGCAACACAGTTGTAGTTAAAAACTTGTAGAAAATTACATCTCATTGTAAAGATACCTCTGATAGTTCATTGGCCCTTGTCAAAGCTTTTTTCACTACATCTAATATTGATTGCTGTATTGTAAATTGTAAGTATGAAATAACTGATACCATGCTAAACGAAAGGCACCTAATGTATTTTTAAGTCACTTATTTGCTTGCTAATAACCAATTTCAGGTAATGTTCACTGAAGAGGATGTTAAGTTTTATTTAGCGGAGTTAGCTTTAGCATTAGAACATGTGCACAAATTGGGCATTATATACAGGGATCTTAAGCCAGAGAATATATTGTTAGATGCAGATGGCCACATTGCACTTACTGACTTTGGCTTATCTAAACTTCCACCAAGTAGTGATAAAGCTTATAGCTTTTGTGGTACAGTTGAGTACATGGCACCAGAAGTGGTGAACAGAAGGGGACATACATTTGCGGCAGATTGGTGGTCTTTTGGAGTACTTATGGTGAGCAGTCACTAGTCACATTATTCTTGTAGTAGTAAGTAGCTAGCAGTGAAGAGGCATTAGTCTCATTTTTAAGTTAGCATAACACAATAATTTATTAATTACATTATAGGGGTATTATAATGATTTCATATATAGTACTTTTATCTCACTGACGTGGGTCAGTCATGATTGTGTGACTTGTGTTGAGATATACATGCACATTGTCTATGATGTGTTCGTATGTGTCATAACTACAACTATGGCTAACACGCGCTTATGATATAAAAGCATTGTACAAACAAAAATACACTGAACTGATGTTTACTACATCTTATTTCATTGCAATGAGGCTCTAGCAAATCTGTCATTACTTTTAGAAACCTCATGTCTCAGTAAATGATGCTGAAAACCGAGCTTTATTTAAAAAAAATATTACTTAGTGAGTTTTGGTTGTTAATTGATAAAGTAATTTTTTAAAATAACTTTCCTAAAACACCAATAACGAATTCCGACAATAACAATTATCCTCATAATATGTAATTAGTATAACGTATTTACCAGTTACAACATTTGCCCGCAGTTTGAAATGTTAACTGGAAATTTGCCATTCCACGGTTCCACGAGACACGAGACAATGACGCAAATACTTAAAGCCAAGCTCGGTATGCCTTCTAATTTGAGCGAAGAAGCACAATCTTTACTTAGAGCTTTGTTCAAACGGACACCACAAAATAGGTGAGAATTGATATAAAATTATAATATAATACTAATGTGTTTGCATACATTTGACAGCAGGACCTACTTAGCTATATTTAATCATTGATTATAATATGGCTCACCAAACACAATAATGGATGACTGAGTAGGTATGCCTCAATCTCACAATACAAAAGATAGTATGTTGGATTGTAGCCTTAAGTGCTATAATTATTTGGTTCATTGTCATAATTATTCGAGAACCAACATGATCATTGTAATTGAAACCCTGTTTGAAGCATATAGAGGTCGTTTTTTACTTGTGCAGAACTTGCAGGCTTATTGCTCATTTACGTACCAATAGAGCCCGCAGATTTTTGTTATGCAGGTTCTGTGTAATGCAGGCCTCTGTTGAAACTATTCGAGGTTTTCCATTCTAATATGAACCTTACAGTGTAAGCGAGAAGGTATGAAATTTAAAGACAATTTTCATACGATTATTTTGGTACACAAAGGTCCTATTGCACAAAAAGGGAGAAAAACTTAGTTTGTTCTATGACCAGGTTGTTTTCCTGTGTGTGCGTTTATATTTTAACATCTTATTTTATTTGTCAATAGGTTGGGGGCGGGCCCCAATGGCATAGAAGATGTAAAGAACCATGAATTCTTTGCTAGCATAGACTGGGATGCGCTATTGAAGAAGGAGGTTAGTAATGTCGAATTATTAGAAAAATATTTGATTTTCCTACAATAGTCCCTCAGACGTCAAGTCGATATTATATCTTCCTAACGTCATAGGAAGTTGGACCTTACGCAAATGTGAGAAGGTTGGCATCAGTTTACAGCAGGGATCGCCAACCTTTTAGTAGCCAACGGCCATATCTACAACACAGTAGTTGATATAAAAACGGACGAAACTTGGGATTCATTTGCTGACAAACACTTGTCAAGTCAACAAGCGTTAAGGTTAAGGATATTCATTGCGGGCCGAATTATGGTGGTTGGTTAATTTTATAATTGTTATTTTCAAAATATGTAAGCTAGCTAATTGGTGGCCCTATACTAACTACCATTTAAATATTTGCTCGTATTAGGTTTCCATCCTGTAGAGCCGAAATTAGCCGAGTCTCTTTCTAAAGACGTACAATATTATTGCCGGGTACTGTGCGTGTGTAAATAAGGATAAAAGTAGTGTCGGCCGATAATAACCTTCATGTTTTTTTTATTGCGAATGAGTTTGCTGTTGCCCTGCATCTAGCCCAAGGGTTAAAACGAGGCCAAAGATGGAGCGAGCTCACCCAGAAGACCCCATTTACTCGAGCTCTTGCGTATGGGCCAAATTCGAAATTGACGTTACAAAGACAATACATATAATATGTCCATGGCTTCTGAATAATAAATATTGTAATTGACAGCCAAAATGTCGGTGGCTTTGTACTGGTGGTGCGGGTACATCTTTTGCTGGTGACCAAGAGCTCATATATGTGTATGTATTTGACAGGTCGTGCCGCCCTTCAGGCCTGCCGTATCTCGCGCTGATGACGCCTTCTACTTCGACTCTGAGTTCACTTGCCGGACCCCGCGGGACTCACCCGGGGTGCCCGCTTCAGCCAACGCTCATGAACTATTCAGGTTAGAGTTCTAGGTAGAGAGCTACGCTCTGAGCGTAGCAAGTAAATTTTATATGTAGACTAGCTTTTATTTCAGGCGCTTACCTTGTTATCGCCCTTCTATACAAACTTTCACCCCCTTAAGGGATGATTTTCGGGATAAAAACTATCCTATGTCCTTTCCTGGGACTCGAAACTACCTCCATACCGAATTGCATCTAAATTGGTTTAGCGGTTTAAGCGGTTTATAATTTATTGAGTATTTTATTTATTTCACACTTCAATGAATCATCATCAGAGTGCATCTCATGACGATTCCAATAAGCTCAAACACGGCTAAGCTACACATTTTTGTTACGGAGTTCCATTGCCTACCTTTCGGCTTCCATTACCAGAGCAGGTTTATGGACTTTATGGTAACTTTAAGTACATCACGACTATTTAAATTGGCATCGTCATAGTCGCTTCAGTATCTTGAGTATCTTAGTGCTAACCGTGAAACACTAGGAGTTCTAGATGACCATCCATGGTCTTCTTCATCAGTTCCCGTTCACCAAATGCTGCTTTCTGAATGTAAATGCTAGATTTGTAACCGAAATTACTAAAATCGGTATATGTTTCACTTCAATTTTTGAGGACTTTTCTCAATTTCTCCTGGACCCCATCATCAGAACTGGATTCTGGTAACAACGGGACCAACCTGGAAGCATATGCTTTGAGCCAAAGAAAGATTTTTCCAAATCGGTTCATTAATGACGGAGTTCTGACGTAACAGACATAAAAAAAATGAAATAAAAACAAAGAACATACAACCGAATTGATTACCTCCTCCTTTTTTTGAAAGTCGATTAAAAAGAAGAAACTGACTGACTGACTGATATATCAACGCACAGCCCAAAACGTTGGTTATAGAGATTCTAAATTTGGCACATAGGTGCTTATAAGGTCTAGCTTATAAGGGTGCACTAAGAAAGAATTTTTCAAAATTCGTCCTCTAAGGGGGTGAAACGGGGGTCCGAAGTTTGTATGAAAACACTTATTTATTGAAGGGAGAGATTTGAAACTGTGTATATTATAGACTCTCTGTTTAAATACAACAAAACGTGTTTCCGCGTTTTTCGAAATTGCTCCCCTAAAGGGGTGAAAGGGGGGTTCCAAGTTTGTGAGGGGAGCAAATCTATATTTTTCTTAAAAGTCGATATCAGTGTCGTCTTCGTGGTTACTGGGGGTGCCGATTCTGAAAATGACATGCATTTGCAAATCCAAGATGGTGGACTATTATTTTTAAAAATCGATATGAGTGTCATTATCGAGGTTCTTCGAGTACGAAAATTACATGCATTTTGAAATCCAAGATGGCGGAAATTTATTTTTCTTAAACATCGATATGGGTGTCATCTTCGAGGTTCCTCGGGGTGTTGATTACGAAAATGACATCCATTTTCAAATCCAAGATGGCGGAAATTTATTTTTCTTGTAAATCTATATGGGTACATCCATACATACCTACGTAAGTACATAAACACATACGGATCCAACTGAGAACTTCCTTTTATGTCGACGGTTAAAAGTTAGTTCGCAGGTGAAGCCGCGGGAAAAAGCTAGTAGCTAATATGATCATAGTAACAGTTAACTATATGTAGCCTGGCCACAATAGTCGATAACCTATACACGGAATTTCCTGAATGTTACGCCTAGCCTCTAGTTGTAAAAACGTATGACTTCACAAGTTTCCGTCAAAGTATGAAAACTTTATCACTCCAATCTTATCATGAAGCTGTTTGTCTTATGATAACTGTCTTTACCTAATATTATGGTGAGTGGCGACTATGTATATTATGCTCATCTGTATCTGCAATGTCTCTCTCTCTTTTCATAGTTACTTTACATATTATATTACACACGGACGTGACGTCAGCTTTCATTATTTTCGTGATTCAATACTTCACAATCCTCCACATCGCCTTACTCAGCATAGTAGATTGTGTCTCAAGAGAGCAAAATGATATATTTACGGCGAGGGTGGTATATTGAATCCTGAGTGAAGTGAAAAGTTCTACAATAGAATCCTGACCGTCGCGAGGGATACTAAAGTAAAATCTTGAGCGTAGCGAGGGATTCAAGTGGTTACACCCAAGACGGAAATAATTTTGCTACCGTGCGACACATACTGCTTTTCACACCGCCTATGGGATCCGTTGCTAAACTCATGAAATGTACTAAAAAATATTTTGTGACCGAGCGGCACATACTGCTTTTCACACCTTCTATGAAGAAAAGAGTCATTGTTTCCCTCAAATGAGGGAAGAAAAGTACGACTGATCCCTCATTCGAGGGCAACAAACAATGAGTCTTTTCTGTATAGCTGGTGTGAAAATACATTTTTCTTCTCATTGTGGGCCTGACCCCGAATCTTCGACCGGACTCTAAAAGTGGTAGTGTTAAAATTACCAACATAGTCTGGAGGTTTCTTCTTCACGTGTCGATGTAACGGCATTAATAGTTTCACCAACACCAACAATACCCATTTGGAAGTGATGCGATGAAGTATCGCATGTGATTTATTTAGATGACTAAACAATAGTAGGTACATAACGATACTACACAACGATAAACGGCAATTGTCATTGCGAAGATCGATTCGTTGGTTATCTTGACCGGGACCAATAAATCAATAGCTGGTGGTCGCAGATATATTTTATCAATAGTAATTACCCGCTGCATGGTGCCATGTTCTAATAATCAAATTCAGATGAATTTATTTATAATGAATTTATTTTCTTTTCTTTTTTTAATTCCTGTTTTATAATTGCTTCTTTTTTTTATATGTGTTGTTTTAAGTTTTGATTTCCTTGTGTACGTCTTTTTCCGTTCTTTGTTTTTATTTGTTGTAACAACAGTGTGAATGTGGCAAACAAATAAATGATTTATCTATCTATCTATCTATCTAAAGAGTCTTGTGTCAGTTCAGTAATATTTTGACACCCAAAGTGACTAGAAATATCTTACACGCTGTAAGGGGTCTAGCAAAGGGGTTGAGAAAGAGACTGAGCGCCTTATCTCGTTAAATATTGCATCCACTATTGTAGTTGCTTCAATTCTGGAACTTACGACTCTAATAAGGGTTGAAATAGTATATATAACTCAAAGTGAAAAATTTATTCGAATTAACATATAGGTAAAGAAACAGTAAATAAAAATAATAATATACATTTTAGATTTGATCGTTTTTTGTTGCAGAGGATTCAGTTTCGTAGCCCCGTGCCTACTCGACGATGAAAATAACAAAACCGTTACAAATCAACAAAATAATGCCGTGCAAAACAATAAAACTTCCACGGAAGAGTTTTTGTCAGGCATCGTTAATAGAAATAACTTCTTCGATGAGTACCGGTGAGTTTCTAAAAAAATTTTGGTAGCAAGCTTATGATTCTATGATATATAGCCTGAGATTCTCTAGGAGACAAATAAATGTTCCTATTGTCAGCTTCTTCAGACGTAATTATTAATTTCAGTTGCGAAGCACGATCCGAAATAAATAAAACCAAAACATACTCTTTAGTTAGGCCAGATAAAGACTTTATAGGTCTTTCCAATATTTTTAACATAATTGTTTTTTTTTTAGGTTAATGGGAGAGCTAGGCACTGGGTCATTCTCAGTTGTTCGCCTCTGCGAACATAAGGCGTCTAAAGTGCAATATGCTGTTAAAATTATGGACAAATTGCAATATGACCCGCGAGAAGAAATTGAAATTTTATTAAGGTTTGTATATTACATAGCTATTCATTGAATGTAATGAAATTCGTCATTCACTGCTTTAAAAATACGCTTAACCCGTCATTTCCCGGCATTAATTAAAAATGGTCGGAGATCCCGACAGATCAAAATGTGGTCATTCCTATTGATGATACAAAAAAATCTATAGCAGCTACATACATATAAACGTTTATTTTTGCTGCTGATTTTGCGACATTATGTCACGTCGAGCAGATACTCAATACTTTATTGCAATTTCATAAAGTAGTTGTGCAGGTTGTAAACTTATAAGGTAGAGCTTTGTGAACCCTGATAGGCACTGCAATATTATTTACAATTCCAGGGAGAGGAGAATTTGTATTTTTGATTAATTATCTTAATAAACAATGATTATTAGATTTATTAGCAAATGTACAAAAATAAATGTCACCTGAACTTAATGTCTGAAATACAGACTGTCAATCATATACTTAAAATACGGAGAAAATATATATTTCAAAAGATTTAAATATAATGTTATTTGTTATCGCGTGACCAACTGGGTTTGTTGCGATGGTCTGAAGGGAATTCGCTCTTGTATAACATTTCCGCTTCAATGTTAACAATTTACGTGTTGCACTGCACCAGCGTGATACTCTTCTTAGGCTCGGTTGTTTCAAACCGTTGGTGTTCGTAGGTTTGTCAATTTTCTATGCGATGACAGCTGATTTGCGCCTTATTTAACGTTGAATCGTTGATGGATCTGTAATTCTAAGTTAATGCAACCTGCCCTAAGAAGGATCAACGGTCAAATGCCTTGTACTACGAAGTCAACTACTAAGTTTGTATGATTCAATAGTGTGATAACGGTTCTAATATTTAATAAAGGACCATAACAAAATTTGTATGAAAAGTGGACCAAAAACCAGCAGAGCTGAGAGTTATGTCGTTAAATAGGTCTTTACGTGTACTTGCTTTAACTAATACCGACTCGACTCGCAGGACTCGAGGACATTATCAATTACAGGAGTTTCTTGTGCTTATTGTCATTCGATACGTTTCTTTGCAATGAAATTCAACTTTATGCCCGTAGAACGAAATAAAGTAATTAGATAACCAGATCTTTTTAATGACTTAATTGTCAGCGCTCTTGTTTTTGTGGTCCATTTTGATGCATGGTCCTTTTAATTTTCACAAACAGATACAGCCAACACCCCCACATCATCACTCTACGCGGCGTATACGAAGAAGGCGCTCGCATACTCGCGGTAACCGAGCTGTGCCGAGGCGGAGAGTTGCTCGAGCACATCACACAGAGGCGATACCTTCCGGAACACGCGGCCGCACCGATACTGCGCAACGTGTTGCACGCGGTACACTATCTGCATAGCCACACTGTGGTGCACAGGTCAGTGGGGCAAGAAATAGTAAATTGTGTCTCAAGTTAGCAAAATTACCTATATATTTATGGCGAGGGCGGTATATTGAATCCTGAGCGTAGCGAGGGATTATGAAGTAGAACTTTGAGCGTAGCGAAGGATTCAAAGTGTTTACGCCCAAGACGGAAATAATTTTGCTACCGTGAGATGAAATGGAAGTTTATTGATAACAAAGTTACAGGTCAGTAAGTACAATAAACGTCTTACACAATAATTAATCGTTTGAAATAATCGTGTAACAAATCTATTTTAGTTAGATTGCCGCTACAATTGGCTTGTCCTTACTTTGACATTAGGCACAAAATACATTTTAGTTAGAAAAGGTTAGTCAAGTTTTATGAATAAGGGGGTTAATCTTTATAAAGTAAAAATAATTTAACGTCTTTACTGTATTTTGCAGAGACATAAAGCCATCAAATATTTTGTTCGCGACAGCAGAGAAAAGGCCTGAAGACATCCGCCTGGTAGACTTTGGTTTGGCGAAACAGTTGCGCGCCGAAAACGGTTTGCTTATGACCCCGTGTTATACGGCCAATTTCGTCGCACCTGAAGTATTGAAGCGGGCCGGTTATGATGCCGCTTGCGACATATGGAGTTTAGGTTAGTGCCTGTTCCTATAAAAGAAAGCAGAATAGTTATTTGTTATGCAAGGCTGCAAAGTTTTTGTTTGGCGCGAGTGCTCGAAATGAAAGCCGAGTTAGCGAAGGATTCCAGAATTGAACCACGAGCGTAGCGAGTGGTTCAAGAATAGAATCCTGAGCGTAGCGAGGGTTTCCAAGACATGAGAAGCCAAATAACTTTGCTGCCGAGCGAAACACAACTTTTCACCTCACCCTAGCGAGGAAACGTAGGTACAAGAAAAGAATTCATGTATTATTAAAGAAAATTGCAATACGAATATTGTTAGAATATATTCCTTATTTTTGTATTTCCATAAATTAAAAAAGTAGGTAAAATAATGATATAAAACTAAAATTGAATGATTTTCAATTTAAAGTAAGTATCTAAAATAAAATGTTACATCGGATGACACATTCCTTGTGCGAGCGGGCCGTCGCTATATATATGTATAGAGCTGTCTCACTCGCACACCGCACCGTCGTGCGGAAACCGCATCAGTGTAGAAACCGCCTTAAGACCGCATGGCCGAACCATGATTCTGAACGCATCCATAAAAAAATTGGGTAGCGGGGTACTACGTCATGTTCGAATTTCAAAATCACTTTATCCGCTAGCGGATAGAATGAACTTTTGCACGCAGATTTGAAACGATAAAGTAAGCCTTTCAGAGCGGGTGAGGTGTAAAGTAAATTATTTATTCGTGACAAGAAAGTAAGGTATTAAGCCAAACAACAAAAAAATACATAAAACTATTCAAACTTAAAACTACACCATACATTTAACGGGCAATACCAAAAAATCTTTATAGTTTTTAGAGCCATCTTGGTCTGTGTACTTTTTGGCCCACCAAAATACATACCTTATTCATACTTCTCTATCGATAGCTTAGGGCATCACAATTGGTTAATGTTGCCAGCAATGGGTTTAGCTTTCAACCACAGAGTAAAAAGTAAATTATCTGCAACCAGTTTTGTGATAGGTCAGTTTTATTAAAATGTGACATGGTGGGCAAAGCTATGTCGAAAGGGAAAAGTCGTCAGGTTTTACGGTACCAATTACAATTTGTAATTGTTAATTGAAAGTGCAATTTTACTATTTCCTTGTAATTGCATGGTAATTGGTTGAAATTACATTTTGGAATTTGTAATTCAATTACTTTTTGCCCAACAATGCGGCGAGACGATTTGTGGATTTCTATGTGCATGAATGTGTGTAACTTTGCTGCCATTATGAAGTTTACAATGTATATCGGAATGTTTATGGTTATAAATTTATTTCAGGTGTGCTGGCTTACATTATGTTATCTGGTAGAACACCTTTTGCTTCTACTGGGGATGACAGTCCTGACGCCATCTTGACAAGGATCGAGTCTGGAAAGGTGTTTCACAAAAAAGTTTATAATTGACATCTTTGAAATAAAAAAAATGCTTTCATTTTCTGTATATGCATTTGCTTGGTCTAAACTGGTTAGATACTGGGTGTTCCTTTTAATTTCAAATTAAATGCTAACTTTAGACAACGCGTAATTCTCAGGTGGACTTATCTTCGGGCGTGTGGCGAAGCGTATCTCGCGAAGCTATCGCTTGCATCCGGCGCATGCTGCAGCTGGAGCCGGCGCACCGGCCGCGCGCTCACGAGCTACTGCGCGAGGCGTGGCTGTGCGCCGCCCGCGCTCCCGAGCACGAGCCCGAGCACAAGCACGAGCACGAGCCCGAGCCCGTGCCGAGCGAGGACCTGCGCCGCGCCGTCGACCTCACCTTCCAGGTATCACTAGATATACTGTGGCGGAGCTGTGCTCCCTCCCAGACCGAGCCCGAGCTCTTTCAACAATCACTGGTAGATATTATTATTTTTCATTTATCATACTCTAAGTGGCTCATTGTTCATCTAAGTGGCTTGCTGAAAGTGGTCCATGTCTGCTCTAGAGCAGAAAAGTATTAAAATATACTATTTATTGTATGGTGAATCAGAGTTATATTGGGCAACGGCAGTAATCTATACAGGCATAATACACAGAGTAAAGATTCTGTACAGATCCTATACGCGTGCCACCATGCAGATAAGTTCAAAAGTTAAATTATGACAAGGACTACAAATGTTATGTCTCTCTCTGTCGCTCTTATACGTAGTTGTATACGGTCACCTCGCTTGGTATTAGTGGTATTATTATTTCATATCGAG
The DNA here is from genome assembly GCA_963556455.1 of Epiblema foenella. Taxonomy (NCBI): domain Eukaryota; kingdom Metazoa; phylum Arthropoda; class Insecta; order Lepidoptera; family Tortricidae; genus Epiblema; species Epiblema foenella. The sequence goes on along the minus strand of OY747107.1, from coordinate 12,465,409 downwards.
TCTGGTTAGTCTGAGCGTAAGTACGATTAATAATCCAGTCGAGGAAGCAAAACTTCGAAATGCTGGTAACTTTGATGAAATTTGGTACGAATGTTCATTGATAGCCTTGTTTTCGTCTCCGAAATGTCTTCAGGCCAGGACCTTCTAGAGCCGCCGCCATCTTGGAAAATATACTCCATCCGGAAGATATTCGCATTTTGTGCAAAATCTAGTTACCCTATTAAAATATGATCAATGGCAACATTGAAGCTTAGCAAATTCTGCCCTAACCTGTAGTACATAACTGTGACGAGAAAACATGTCTTCGTGGAGTAAAATGCATCCATATGTGAGATTTCCGTTAATTTCTTTTCAGGGGAGAATATCTGAATTTGAAGCTTGCAAGAATTTTAAGTCTACTTAGATTTACACAATAGGATATGAACTATGTTAATATTAAAATTCTGCCTACGTGTTTGTGCATATTGTGTTTAAGAAAATTCAATATGGCGGTCGAGAGAGGGCGTCAAGTCTGAAATCATAACTTTTGCTTTTAGCGCTTATATTATCAGGCGGATTACAATAAACGTGACAACAGTAGATAGAGCTGGACCACGCCATTGGTATATACTTTTATGAGGACTTCATAATGTAATGACCAAGACAGATTTTAGGGTATAAATGGGACAAAAATGCAAGTGACAGCTGTCAAGTTCACTACACACGCACACAGAAACCTCTGTTTACGTGTCTTAAAATTTGAACTAGGGAATCATGGGGATAAAACGCTACCTTGAAATATGTACTTTATTTTTAATACATTCGCATTTTTTTTGAAAACCATTGACTTTATGGACATGGGGTATATCACAAAACGAAAGCTTATTTAATTTTACACCGAAAAGTCCTTCATCGCTTTGGCGAAAAGTAAAGCTTTATTATGCAAAAATTTAAAATATTATTTTTATTATTTAAATTTTATTTTTGCTATGGCAAATCCCCCCCAAGGGAAAAATAAAAAACATGCTTGGGGGAGGCCTATGTTCAGCAGTGGACGTCTTTCGGCTGAAATGATGATGATGATGATGAAAGCTTTATTTAGCTAATACGATACACAAACGTCAATCGACAGTTTCCGCCACAATAGGTCTTTCGCTGATTCTCACTTCGTTTGAGCGCCAAAATAATCTCTTCTGAAATGGGTGGCTTTCAACCCTTGGTTAACAATCTACTAATGTATGTCCTTCCCGCTCACGGGACAATGATGTCCCAGACTTTTGGGAGGCGTGCACGGAGCCGAAAGTACCAAACGAGTACCACATAGTCAACACGTAGAGGCTTTAGATCCTAATGCGTGCCACTGCTGGGCAAAGGCCTACCTCCTCTTTTTTCATGCGTTTTGCTTTTGGCTTCTTTTGGCCGTACACTCGTACTGTCGTATCTTAGCTAATAATTTAAAAAATGTTCGTTGGCTCCGCATCGTGCCGCGCACTTCACTATGCAATTATAATTAATCAAAATTTATTAAGGTCTATTTAATAAAATAAAACTGTCAGTGAGCTCGATCTGACAAATACCTTATTAACAGGTATTGGATATTCGGATAGATATTTACCTAATTTACGAACAGCTGCCGCCCGAATTGAACATCGTCTCGCTTAGCAGGGCTCGGAACCGGTTTTTACCATTTTTGAAATATGTCCAAAAGTAGAGTAAATTGCCTGTAACTGGCCACCCCCCAATAACTGACCACTTCGCAAAAATATGCAGAGAGCAAACCAATTGTTGGTATTTTAAGCATTTAAATAAATAAAATTAAAAGAACTGGGTTCAGAGCTGACTTCGTGTATTTTATTAAAGGCGGTCTTCACTGCATAAATTTGGTGGCCAGTTACTGGCGGTTTGCACTACATCTCATATATAATTTTTTATATTAAGATCGTTTTTGTTAAACTAAAGGGTTTGACTACAAGACTATCATAAGGCCGGTTATAATGTATGGCAGCGAGACATGGGCTGTAACTCAAAAGCATGTGCATACCATTCAAGTTGCTGAAATACAATGCAGTTGCAGAAATGCAGGAGAGTCGGCTGCGATGGTATGGCCATATAAAGAGAAGACCATCCGACTACTTTGGAAACTTATTGCATTACAGCTTTCCATCCCTGGTCGAAGATCCAGGGGAAGACCCAAAACAAGGTGGAAAGATGTAGTGCTAAAAGACATGATAGAGTGTCACGCATCCGAAGACGATGTCGAGGATAGAGCGAAGTGGCGAAGATTCGTTCGGAAAGCTGACCCCATCACCATGTGGGATTTATAGCTAGGAAGAGAGATTTTTTTTTGTTAGCCTTCTGCTATGTAATAAATATCTAAAATACGAATAATATTTTAGATATTTATTACAATAATATTTAAAATACGAAAAATGTCGTAAAACGCAATTACCCAAAGTTTTAACTGGTTAATTGTATGAAGACGAAACCGGTTTCCGCGAGCCCTGCCGCATAGTCGCATATGTGTCAGTTCTGCATAGGAGTACTTATGTACGAGCGTGACGGTGGCGTTAGCGGTTTAATACTCGTTTGACAGCCGCGGGAGTTCGAGAATCTCCACGCTTTTCATCCCCAAACAAGGCCTTTCTGTGTGTATTTAGTATTGTATTTTTCTTTTAATAAATGTGTTGTATTTTCAGGCGATGACATCTTCACCCTTGACGCCCCAAGTATTAGGGCCCGTGTCGCAGTCCACCCTCGCCCAGAGGCGCAGCAAACCGCAACGACGCTTCCCGCCTACTCAGCTTTAAGACTATGGTATACGAACAAATACATTGTCTAGGTAAGCTTGAAACAATGTGTAGATAAGCTTGAAGACAGATCTTGACCGGTCGTTTTAAGCGTATAAGAAATCGCATAATACAAATCGATATACGTATAAGATATTTTAGTCATCTATGGGCCATTGAAAGTCATAGGTGTCCCACAAGTGGTTGTTTCGCCCGTTTATTTCGAATATTATATGTTGTATTCGATGTATTGGATATGGGTCATGTGAATGTGAAGACATGTAGATAAGTAGCTTTATCTGTGCGGGAAGAAATTACTATCGTGAAAGTTTGGACGTAGATAGGGACTTGAATAAATTGACAGAAATACTGCTGAGAGGTTAATTCTTGGAAGGTAAAAACAATGCTTTTAAAAGACCGTTTTTCTTCCAGTATTTACATCCTTTCCTGAAGTTTAAAATAGGGTTTGAATTGTTATTATTGTTGCATTCATTTCCAAATGTTTCGTGAATGTACTCTGCATTAAAACTGTGAATTAGAGAAAAGTAGTTGCATTTCCTGTAAGACACTACATTCCATCCGTCTGGCTTAGCGTTGGGCCCTGTACCACAAAACTTTACAAGCGTATTCAATTTGAAACTTTTTCTACACACAAAGCAATACAGAATATCATTTTTGACAAAATTGTACAATTTTGTCATATAATTGTATACTTGTAAAGTTTTGTGGTAGGAGGGACCGTAGTTTTATTGTATATGTGAAAGTAGTCTTCCTAAAAACTTTCGAGTTTAGAGTGTTGAGTGTGTATAATTAATTTTAGTCATTTTGCTTGCCCACCTGACGACATAACTTGACCCTCTGTGCCATTAAATCTTTAAATCTATATATCTGCTATAATCAATCGATAAAATAAATTCATATACCACACTATCGAATTATCCCCTTAGAAAACCTTTTCTCGTTACATTTATGTCACAAACAATGTGCATAAAGTACAATATATACTGAAATAGCTTTATTCTTGTAAAGTTACTCATTCTGATACATTCGTCTTACTTCGTCCCTTCCATTTATTTTATCTAACTCTAATGAGATGTTGTTTATATTTTTGTAAGATTTTGAGTATTCAATAGCTTTAAGATATTTAGAAAATTAGGAATAAGTATATCGAAATACTTAAAAAAGGCTTTTATTAACTTAGATTAATATTTAGTATAGGAGTCATGTGTACAACACATCACACGTGTCAATCTATTTCATCGCATCATATCTTCTAATCATTCATATCAAGGCCTAACTTGCTCACAAATGCATAAATCTTCCAAATTCTTTACATCTGAATTATTAATTTGACGTTGCATATTTTGTCTATCATGTAGAAAAAGTAGATTATAAGACAATCATTACTATTTTTGTATAAAGATATATTTCTGTTGTAAGCAATTATAATTTGTAGTTTTGCCAGCCAATCGAGTCAACAATATAAAGAAATACAGTTTATAATCCAATGCTTTATTTCTAGTTATTTTAATTCTATTAATCTTAATTTTATTTAATCTTTATTACTACGTATATAAAGGACGATAGATTTTTCAGTTTTGTATCTTACATCCATTTTCCCCCCTTTTCCACTGACACGGTTGGTTGTGGTTAGACCCATCAATGTATACTTTGATGCTTTTAAATATTGGCATAATAAGTTAGTGCCATTCCCTTCTTAGGTTGGCCATGTTTCGTCTTAAGTAACAACATAATAATAGGTAAATAGGTAATACATATAATGAAGACAGTCATAATTTCTTAATCCGTCATCTCCCGATCTCGGAGATCGCCGGGAGGCAACGTGTTACATATTTTCGTGAATTATTTATAGATCTTAAAAATAATGATAAAAATGATGTACTTGATGGAATATGTTGTATAATTATCTTACTGGTGATGGTTAAGTTAATTGATGTCATAGTAAAACAATGTACGTATTGATATATTGATAGTATGAATATCCAATGGTTTTTAATAATATTTACTGTATTCATTATCAGTGTTATAGGACATTTAATTTTATTGGATCTTTTACCAAAGATAATCATAGTCAACGGGTTACAACAATTGTCTAACCTCCCGAGTACGTATTAAATGCTACAAGGGATTGAAACAAGGGCCCATTCGAACAAGAATAGTATATAAACAATCAATTGTTGGCCAAAATAAAGTTTGAATATATGTATATGTAGCAGTATCACAATGTACGTTAAGAATTTTAAGAAAATTAACTATTGCTATGCATGTTCGATTGGTAATCGAAATTAACTAAATAACAGTACTTATATTATGTTTTATATTGTTTCACGCTCACAATCGAATCAATCATGTTTTGGTAAGTTGCACCAACGCATGCATAATAAACTACATATAACGCCTATGGCATTACGAAACTTTATTTATCAACTCAAGGAATTGATTCAAAATTTAAATAGTAGTAGATATTTTTAATATTTAGAAAATTACTAAAAAAAATGAGCACTAGATGCCACGGCATCACAAAGTATAGTAAGTTATTTCTAACATATCTCAGAGAGCACATTTTACAATCCTTGATATTAGGTAACACATAAAAGATATAATTGCGAATAACTCACATTTCTTATTCAACACTAAAGCTCAGTGGATACTAATCCGTGGCACTGTTTAAATCAGTAGCTAGAATAATTTTAAATTAAAAACCTCCGATTTTACCTTTACCTATTCGTCAAAAATTAAATAAATCAGTGTACATGCTAGTATTTACCGTACCAGGACTTTTGCTAGCCATTTAATTTAATATGTTAAGTAGAGTAAGTAGCAAAGAGGTGGATATACTTACTAGTATGAACAGTACATTCCACTAAAATTGTTATTTACTTGAACATACTGATATGCACACTTGTTGAGTAATTGTAAAGAAATATTTTCATACTGGAAATTGTCTTTAAACTACGTTAGACATTTCTACGATGTTTGGGCTATTCCATACTTAATAAACAACCATATTAACTTTTGCTATTAACCGTAGTAGGATGTTTCTAAAATAAGTAGATAAAATAAAAGTCAGTGTTTGCTTTATGAAATGTGACTGGTGCGCAACGTACATATAGATCGTAGAAAATGAAAGTTCAGATACAGTTTATTATTGGAGTTGCTGGAGTTAGCTTAACAATATACACTCCAGTCGTTGAAAGGATGAGTCCTTGATTTATTTTAATGCAGTTTATATGTAGAAAGTGTATTATGGATGAATGTTGAACATTCCAATGTCTAATTAACTGGATAGAATCTAATAAATTGATGGGAGTTATACTTTTTGATGGTTGCCGCGAACGGTTGTTCCACAGATGGTTTACGCGATGACAAATGGCGATCGGATTTTTTTTGTAAATTTACGATCAATCCAACGTTATGTGGGTGGAGTTCAAATTGGCCATACAATTTATAAAGGTAGCTTCAGTGTCACAACGGAATTAATAAAATTTTATGAAAATTATATATTTATGAAATAAACTAAACGGGTCAATCCCGACTTTAAGGTCGAATATCGCTCGACATGTTTCAGACCATTTGAACTCCACCCATGTGCGAGTTCCGATTGCGCGCGGCACAATTATGTGACTTCATGCGCCGTGGATTGAGACACCTAACGCGGGATTAGACCCAAATAACGAACAAGCATTCTTGCATTTACAGTCGATATTTGATCTAAACTCGCCCAGAGTACCTAACGAGGGCCACATGCCCCGTATACACATATAAATTAAATAAAACTGCTTCACGCGGCAAACGGTTTCATTTCGCGAGTCATGCCATCCAGTTTTCATGGGATCTTCAACTACCTACTTGTGCTAAAACTGATGGCACACCAAAAAATCATTACTGATTGGACTACGCCTTACTGGTGCATTAAATAGTATATTATATCATTAATTCTTATTACTTTAATGGACACGCCAATTTATTTCTAGAAATGGGTTAGTTTTTTACTTGATAACTACAGTAAGAGGTTCTGTAAGCAAATAATACTAAAACTTTGAGATCGTGTTGATGTCACAAAGTGATCTGTGATGTCACATCACCTCAATTGTCTATTTTTTGACTCTGATAAAATAACAGTGAATTGTTACTTATAAGAAGCTCGTATTCAATTAGAGATGTAATATATTATTGTTGACATTGCTTATATCTTGTTTCATTTTAATAGCTGTGATGCCCGAGCCATTTGCTATATCATTCCCTTTATAATCGATCAGCCATCTTAACACAGGTCAGACGAAATTTAATCTTATTAACGAAAAATAACAAGTGTCACGCTGTTGTCCAACCTGCAAGAGTGAATTTTGAATTAAAGCTGTACTCGAAACTAAGTACTAGCTTGCTTTGATACAAAGGTCTTGACCTGTCCTCGTGGTCCGGTTTTTGTTTAGAGGATCACATGAAGTTTCTGTTTTATGAAGTCAGTCAAAATACATTAGAATATATTTTGCAATTTTTGCTTTAACTCTTTGAACGCCATTATTCATGTACGGCATTAGAATGAATATGAACCTTGGTGTAAAGCACGAAGGTGACTTTGACAACATATGTCACCTATCATCTTTACTGAGGGGCTACCGCGAACCGAAAAAGAACGAAGTTCGAATATCTCCCTCTCTGTTGCACTTGCTTATTCGTGCGGCAGAGAGGGCGATATTCGAACTTCGTTCGTTTTCGTTTCCCGGTAGCCCCTCTGGAGCCTTACCTTTAGGTGTTCAAAGAGTTGAAACGTTACCCGTCATGTCGTGACGTCACACAGCAACAAAATTCAACAAACACAGACATTGGTGGGTACAAAGATGTTAAGATCCTTGTAAGGGGTACACTTTAAAATTAAGAAATAAATGGTGATTCATATTTTATTCAAATATGAGACTTAAACACAAAAATAAATACATAAACCTATTTAACATTGACATCTTTCAGAGTGGGAGCAGTGACTGGTCCTTTACCAGATACTACAAGCGGTGTTCCTTTGTAGCAGGCAACTTTATCTGCATTTGTTTTAAGGTCTGGAGCGCAAGTTTCAAAGATCTTCTTCTTAGGGTTTAACTGGGCTTCAGGCTCCCTAGGATAGCCTTCACATGAGACCAAGTCACCAGGGACAGCTCCACTGGGTGGGATTAGTACTTCAACCTTGTCTGGTGATGAAGCACACATTACCATTGCTTCTGAGGTTACACCTCGCATCTGAAATGAGAATTAAATACAGTTTGGCCAATAATCTCTAAGGTAGTATTTGAGGGTTCCTTCTGCTACTGAGTACTGATAAGATTTTAGCAACCAATTCAAAAAACAAAAACAAATTGGGTTATTTCATTATATAATTTTTAATACTGTTGCTCAAAAAATGGTACTTTATGTAGCTGTATATTATGCGCAGAGTTGGATTTCTCATACTAGTGCTTTTTACATTTCCAATTTTTTAAATTTACCATTGGTCAAAGCCACACATCCAACTGAGGAGTTTTAGGTGTAATCAGTTACTTATTTATTTAATAAAGTATTTGGCATTAAAACTATACTTCTATTACATTTAAAACGTTAAAATTGTATATTAGACAAGTTAAGTGCACCCATATTAAAAAACTAAAACTGTTTTCAAAATGTGGACTGACTGGAAACGAGTATTATGCGAGACCACCAATTAATAGAGTATTATGCAAGACCGCCGGGCCGGATGAATGGAAGCTTGTTTTTTTTCGCCAAAAAAGACATTTACTAATAAATCAAAAATAAATAAATTATAAAATTAAACATACATGTTTCTCCATGTTTAAATGTAATTAAACTACCATGTGACATAAAACCTCTTCCAAATTAGTTTTTGATTTGGCTGAATGCTGACAACATGGCATGTCGAAAAAAGTCTATCATTAATAGTTAACCCAATTTTTTAATTCCCGCCTCTTTCATTCATGATTTCACTATTTAGTTTCGTAATGACTTGTATTGTTTAAATAATATTTGTTTTCTCTTAATGACTGTTTTCTTTTTGTTTCTTTGATATTTTTTCGCAACTGTATTAAAAATTGTTGTTTGATATGGAAGTGACATTTTCACTCTTCCTGGGTCTTGTCCCAGTGTGGGTGGTTGACAACTCGGGACTTGTGCAAAATGACACACCTTTTTCGCACTTGCATCAAAATGTACTATTACTTTCTGTAGGAATCACAATAAACTTACCTTACTTTTACCCTTACCTTGACTGGTTTTAGGTTACATAGCACCATCACAATCCTGTCCTGCATTTCATTGATAGGAACATGGTTCACGAGGCCTGATACAACAGTTCGAGGTTTTTCTTCACCGCAGTCAATCTTTTCAACATACAATGAATCTGCATCGGGGTGTTTATTGATTTCTACAATTTTGCCAATACGGAAGTCTAGCTTGCCAACAGTCACTGGGATGTCTACAGCCGGAGTCGCAATTGGTTTTGCTTTTTTTGAAGCATCTTTTTCTTTTTTCTCCTTTTTCTGGAGTGGTTGGTCTATTTCAGTTTTGGGTGATATTTTATCTGACTCAATAGTGGCAGTTGCAGTCACCCTGTTTGGGATGGGATATTGTTTTTTACCATTCAACGTTTCAAGTCTTATAAGTTCAGCTTTAGCTTTTTCTACTTTTGCAGATAGGATACCATTTTCTTGAGTAAGTTCCCTAATCTTCTCTTCTACTTTGATCTTCCTTACCTCTTCGAGCTAAAAAGATACATAATTGGTCATCCTTTGGTCGAGTAAAAATGTTTACTAATATCGAGTCGAGTGACATTAAGAACCTACCTTAAATTTTAGCTCGGCGAGACGCTTTTCTGCTGTTTCGGCATTATTTAGTATTTTAGATAGGATGTTCTGTGACATTTTTCGTCTTAAAAATAAGTTTATCATGAATAAGTTCTCCAAGCTCGCAATACTATTTCTACATATAACCTCAAAATCCCCACAGACTACTTAGGAGACATGAAAATCCCAGAGTAGCTGTCACTCATGGTCTAATCTAAGAAAACAAGGTCTGGGGCGCTACCGCGACAGCAAACGAAGTTTTCCCTCTCTGACGCACTTACGTCCGAACGTGCAAGTGCGACAGAGAGCAAAAACTTCGTTTGCTGTCGCGGTAGCACCCCTGATCTGACATGGATCTGACAATCAGAGGGCCTAGTCCGAACTTCGTATCGTGACGTCCCTTTCACTCATATAGTGTATTTATTGCTTCGGTGTGTTAATTGATTTCTACAATTTTGCCAATACGGAAGTCTAGCTTGCCAACAGCATAGTGATTATATTCTCTTTGGCCAACTGTCACTGGGCTGTCTACAGCCGGAGTCTTTTTTTGAAGCATCTTTTTCTTTTTTCTCCTTTTTCTGGAGTGGTTGGTCCATTTCAGTTTTGGGTGATATTTTATCTGACTCAATTTGCAGTCGAGAGCGAAAGGGACGGCACGACACGAAGTTTGGAGTTGGCCCCTCTCCATAGAAAAATACCGGTATTATTACGGTCACCGGTTCATTATTGCGTTTTTAATGGGACAATCTAATAATACAACGTTGTTACCTAAATACATGATTCAGCCCTACGTAAAGAGCAAAAAATAATCCAAAATATTGGCCTAAATCAGGGTTTTTTTTAAAATACCGGTATCGGTCCCTGGCCCCAAGAGAATATAACCACTACGTTCTAGCTGTCCAAGGAGAATATAACCACTATGTTCTAGCCATTCTAGCTATGCCCACAAAACACTCATCTGTGTTATCAGAACGATTTCGTGAAATTAGGGAAAAAATATAAATTTTATTAATTAAAGTTGAAAGCAAAAAATGTCATAATGCTTTAGGAATAAAGTGGATAATTATTATTTTAAGGTGTTCCATTTAATATATACATACAATTTTTTATGCATGTATTTTTTAAATATTTGAGGTTATTTTAGTACTTATACTTATTTTCCTGGCAACATTTAATAAAAGATCTATCATGGCCGTTGTAGAACGGCGTCATAAATAGTATCTGTTTATTTGTGCAAAAAAGTGGTTTCTGCTCATTAAAGTGTTATTCTATGGCAAGCTTGGATATCATGTGATTAGTGATATATTATAAAGGTGCGAATGTGCGATAATGTACTGAGAATCATAACGCGTAACGATGTCAAACAATACAGTTGGCTCGTCGGGGCCAGCTCCCGGCAAAATACGTGGACCTGGGAGACCACCGAAACGCACCTGTACTTGGTGCGCTGAAAGTAAGACACCTCTAAAATATGTTTGGCCGACAGAAAACAGTAAAAAAGAATTTTGTTCGGAAACGTGTCTATCAGAATTCAGGCAAGCGTATAGCAAAGGCGCCTGTCTTCACTGCGATACTGTTATCCGAGGAAATGCTCCATCGAACAGCAAGAACTTCTGTTCAACGTATTGTCTAAATAAATATCAGAAGAAAACTGAAAAGCGGACGACTTCTCCTCACTCTGGCAACGGAGCCAACGGGTCTGAAAATCATTCTAATAACAACACAACTGGAACATACTATGATATTTATCAGACGTTCGATTGGACTGAGTATATGAAAGAGACTAATAGCACTGCAGCGCCGCAAGAATGCTTCAAGCAGGCGTCAGTGCCGCCTGTAAACGATTTTAAAATCAATATGAAACTAGAGGCTTTAGATCCGCGTAATTTGACGTCGACGTGCATCGCGAGCGTGGTGGGAGTGCTGGGGCCGCGGCTGCGGCTGCGACTCGACGGCAGCGACAACAAGAACGACTTCTGGAGGCTCGTGGATGCTGGTGACATCCACCCAATAGGACATTGTGAAAAGAATGAAGGCATGCTGCAGCCACCGCTAGGTTTTCGCATGAACGCGAGCAGCTGGCCCATGTTTCTGCTCAAAACACTAAATGGGGCCGAGATGGCTCCCGCAAAGGTGTTCCAACCAGAACCTCCAACTCCTAAGACAAATCTGTTTGTTGTGGGACAAAAGCTAGAAGCAGTAGATAAAAAGAATCCTCAACTTATCTGCTGTGCCACAATTGGGGCAGTGAGAAATGACCAGATTCATGTAAACTTTGATGGGTGGAGGGGTGCATTTGATTACTGGTGTAGATATGACTCAAGAGATATCTTTCCTGTTGGTTGGTGTGCCAGGGCTGGCCATCCTCTTCAGCCGCCGGGGCAGAAGAGTGCTACAACACCATCCAGGTATTTACAATTTATTGTGAGTGTTATACCAATCATAGAGCTAAATCCTAATCAATAATTAGTCAGTTTTCTTCAATTTTGTATAAAATTGTCACAAGCAGAGTTGAGAGAGTTGTTGTAGAGTCGCAAGTGTCCATAGGCTGTGTTGTCTGCTCACCGTCAGGTAGGCCGTAAGCTTGTGTGCTGCTACCATTGTTGAATAAAAAAAAGATATCTCACACCTACTATGAATATTCTGTTTGGCCTGAAGGTTGACTGATATATAAATAAATAAATAACTGAAGCCCTTATTACTGACTATGACACATCTATGATTGTAGACCTTTATTTTGTCATAAAACCAATGCTATATGAAGAAGCCAATGCAGGCATAGGCATCTTCATATGGGTGAGATGTACTGGGCTATAGTTCCCATACTGGAACTATACAGGCGTTTCTGTTTCACAGTTGAACCCTGATATGACTGAAAAAATGTTACTATCTAAATAAAGTATCTTTAGGTTTTGAGATCTATTAGTAAAAGAAAGCAGTATTGATCATCCTAATTATTCTTCTTCAGATTTAAGTTCCGTTCCAGTGGAATACCTAATCCAGCTTTACCAGAAGGTGGATCTACCGGGTCTAGTAACTCTACCACCATTACATCTACCCCTGCGGCAACTGTCACATTGAACATCCGCAGTGGCTGTTCAGGAGGGAGCAGTTCCCTGCCGAGTGTGATCTCAGGCTCGGGCCCCTCTGGGGCCGCAGAGGCTCTTGCTAAAGACTTGCTCAGTGTTCATCCTGACCCCCAGAGGTTGACTAGAGCTATACTTACAGCATCTAGTAGCTATTCAAATATAACTAATGTACAGGTAATTATCATTAGTAATATTTCTATGAAAACTCTTCTATTAATTAAACCTAAGAGCTTTGTCTTAAAATCTATTCTTTCTTAGTAATTAGTAAGTGGTTTAAAATAAAAGGAATAACCATCATCATCATCAGCCTGATAAACAGAAATAAGTTAACAATTTTGCACTTTATACAATGGAATAAGGTGATAAAGTGTTAACTTCAGAAAGGTACTTTAAAGAACGCTTTAGCCACCGACCAACTGCTTTAGCCTAGTTGGTAGTAACCCTGTCTATGAAGTGAAGCTGAAGGTCCCGGGTTCAAATCCCGGTCAAGGCATTTATTTGTGCATTGAGCATGAATATTTGTTCCGAGTCTTAGATGTTTTCAATGTATTTAAGTATCTAATTATCTATGTAAGTATGTATGTCGTCGCCTAGTACCCTCAGTACAAGCTTCGCTTAGTTTTTGACTAGGCTGATTTGTGTAAGATTGGTTACAAATATTTATTTATACTTTTTATATTTCAGGTATCAACAGGAAGTAAGAATTATACTGTGAAAGTACCATCAGAACTAACTACAGAGGAGTTGAAGAATTGGCTCAAAGCTGTGTGTGAGGGCCTTAACTGCTGCATAGGGATGATAGAGATAGACACGGGAGAGGCTGCGGGCCGGCCTTGCCAATTGTGTGGAGAATCTACTACAGACAGTGTGTCAACTGCTTTGAAGAGACCTAAAAGCGTAAGTTTATTAGTTGAATGTTTAGACTAGAAGTGATTAATTTGATTTTTATTAGTGGGCTGTCATGTTCATGTCTTTTGGGTCACCTTTTATAACTTGTTCAATATTCAGCATGGGATTTGTGGAAATTTTCTTTTCATTATTTTACTTGTCTATATGAGGATAAATTAGTGTTATTCCAGTTGCATCCTGAAGAAGCCCGGAGTTAGTGTATGGTTTTATTACTAAGAATTGGCGTAGGAACTGACTCGCCGTAATCTAATCACTGCCTGGTTTTCTGTCAGCCCCAAAATTAGACTAGACCTTATTGGGACTAGACTGTGACAGGTGCATGGGCAATTTGTATAGTTAGTTTAGTTTCGTCATGTCTGTCCGTCTGTCCGTCCGTATGTCACAGCCGATTTACTCGGAGATTATAATCACTACAATTATGAAATTTGGTAGAAAGGTGTATTCTATGAATTGCTACTTGAAAGTGATGTGAAAAATATTAAATTAGAGGGGGCACTCCATACATGTAACTGGTGGATGAAAAAATATCCATGGATAGGCCTGTAAAAACGACAAAGATGATTTTCAAAAAACTTTTAAATCAACCGTTGGCAAAATATTATTATACACCGTTGGCATAATAATTATCTATATCTCTTGGTTTGAACAACACAGGTTTTACGGTTTTTGAGTTTTCACTGAAGAATTGTCTTGCCCAAACAAAAGGTCGTAAGTGAGTTCCTTATGAAGATACGACCTTTTCAGATTCAATGATATGATATGATTTATTTATCTCACAATATACAGTAAATTTTTAAGGAACTGAACTTTTTAAGGAATGTTTTGAATGTAAACTAGTAGGCGTTGGTACGGAACCCTTCATTGTTCGTGATCCGACACGCACTTGGACGGTTTTTTAGTTGCTCTCATTAACAACCATTCCAAATGGTGTCGCTTCTAGGCAATGTACCACTTGGACGTTTACGATTGTACTCGTATGCATGTTCCTATTAACTAGTTAAAACTTTGCCCGGGAGCGACTCTGGAGGAAAGCAAAGAGCGAGGGATTCAAGTGTTTAGGCCCAAGACGGAAATAATTTTGCTATCATGTGACACTGCTTTTCACGCCGCCTATAACGCTCTTACAAATAATTGCTACTGAGTGGCTGCTTTTCATACCTTTTATGAGAAAAAGAATATTTTAACTTTAACTTTGATGGTGTGTCCGCAGGAGCCTGGCGCTACTTCCCCCGGCGGCAGTAAAATGGCTCGCGTGTCTGCGGAGCGCGACGTCGCGTCTTCCACCACCTCCACCTCCACCGGGGCGCCGCCGCCGCCCGGCGCGGGAGCGGCGCCCCCCGACTGGTCGGTGGAGGACGTCATCGGCTTCATTGCCGCCGCCGATCCGGCGCTCGCGGCGCACGCTGATCTCTTCAGGAAACATGTGAGTTCACATCATTTCTGTCTTCATCATCCTCCAAGTGCTATTCAGTACAGTTGCATCCTGAAGGATGCTCAGGTTCCGCTACCAAACCCCAAGATTTGGCGTAGGCGCTAGTATTTACGGATGCGACTGCCATATGACCTTCCAACCCGAGGGGAACCCAGACCTTGTTGGAATTAGGCTTGTCAAATGGCTTGTCAAATGAGTGGGCAACTTGACTGTCAGAAGTTCTCCAGCCGCCCGAAGGCCTCTAACTTGGCTTAACGACTGCTATCATAGACAGCAGCCGGGATCAACTGCTTAACGTGCCTTCCAAAGCACGGGAGCGCTGAGTTAATAACATCGTAATAACATATTTCTGTCACTGATAAACAAATGCCCTACGATCCCATTACCCGAGTATTCATTGTGCCGCCCTCCCTAGCGTTAACCTAAGTTTTATCGTTGTTTTTACACGAGCAATGTTTCATGATTTTACAAGAGTGACTGTCTTGTGCAACCCCTGCACTCTCAACCCCGTAGGGCAACCAGTAACCCGTAGGGGATCGCTATAGCCTCGTTAGTTATTTAGTAGGATAATCACGGGTAGTTGAGGTTGAGCCTCAGGTCTGTAGATTGTTCGTTGGAGACATTAATATATTACTATCATAGAATATGATACATAATAAAAAGAGTACAGAAAAACCATATTTATCTATTGCTACCTGTTTATTTTTTCTGTGCTTATTTATTTATCGTATAGCAATTATTTCGTACCGTGAGATCTTCGAGCAGACAGTACAGTTACCAGTTTTTGTTGTACTTTTACCACCACCCAGGGGTCACATTGGGGTAGCCGAGGATACTCCCTACGGACGTGGTGCAACTTCGACCCCCCTTTTGAAGTGAGAGGGTAACTTTACTTTTTGAAGTTCTCAAGCCGCCCGAAGGCCTCTAACTTGCTTAATGACTGCTGTCATGTACACAGCGCTCAGAATTAGATTTATATTAAATACCTTGATGCTCTGGTGTTTGTGAAACAAGCGAAAATTTATAATGTTGAAGTTGAAGTGAGGTAAATGGGAAGTGTTGGTGGTTACGGAAATTAGTATAGGAGCGGGAAAATGCCGCACGGTTGCTACTCGGTAAGTCTAGTTGATATGGCTTCAGGCTGTAAAAATAACTAATGATCTTGTAGGCCTCATGGATGCTTCCCAGTACGATCGAAGTCAAAATAAAAATGGTATTTATCAAAGTAAATGTTGTATTTATCAGAATTTTCATTATCATAATCTGGTTGAATGCTAATGAGTCACAAAAAAAACTTGCATATCATAGTATCCTATTATGAATGAAGTGTGTGTCGCGTGGCACGGAAAACTTGAAGAATCAGACGAATGTTATATTTTGTTTAGTATCACAACCAATTAATTATTCAAAGTAGGTATAGTTTGAGCGATTGGGGTTTAATAATAATTGTATTGTTTCAGGAAATCGATGGCAAAGCGTTGCTACTTCTCAATTCTGACATGATGATGAAATATATGGGCCTGAAGCTTGGTCCCGCTCTAAAAATCTGTAATCTAGTATCGAAAATAAAAAATCGTCGGCATTATAGCACCTAGACTTACAATAAAGCATTCTAAGAGTATGAAACTATGAGTTTCCTAAGTTTTATTAGTGTTAAGTACTTACATGCATTTCACCTATAAATGCTTCGCCTAAGGTTTTCAGTTACATCTGAATCTCAGCATTTTAAATTGTCTTGTTTAGCTGTAAAGGACGTTTCTTCTACGAGATTATAGTGACAGAATTACATATTATTACAAGTAAATTAATATTTATTTATTGATTACCGACATATGTATGTTTGAATTGTGCTCATTTAATATATCATTGATCACGTTATGAGTAACTATAAATTTGGCGAGTCTTTAGGGCTTACTCGCACGCGTTTTTTAATCGCCCCGTCGACCCCTACTATCATCTGCTACGGTAACATGGTAGTAGGAGAACGGGCGTTGACGGCGCGTTTATAACACGCGGTGTGCATAGGCCCTTATTTGAACCACCCCTTAGTTTATGGCTGTAACATGATTATGTTACTTAAATTATGCATTATTTTGACTTTGTTTGATCGGGTATTTAGTTCTTTGAATATGTGAATTTATCTATTTAGTCATGTACATAAATGAGTTAAATTAAATGCATTTAATGTAGTTAGTGCTCATCTTGCATAATTAAAAGATGTATGAAATGAATATTTCCGACTATTAGGTACTTGAAATTGTACATATTAATTGTTATATTATTATCGGCTAGTCGTCCGTATGCTATTCGTCAGGATCATAGTACACGCAGACTTTCAAATACAATACATACAGTGTACAGAAATTTTATTGTAGATTAGGGTCTTAGTGCCTTTCACCATTTAGGTGTATTAAAAGATATCCACAATTTAATCATTTATATTGAAAGACTAGTAACCGCTCAAAAACACAAATTAAAGTAGTTGTGATCTAATAATACAAAATCAGATTGTTTCAATATTGTGTCAAAATAATAGAAAAGATGGCTTCCAATATTGACCTAATGCCCCAGTTGTACGGTATTACTTTATGTTCCTCTCTGATGTCATTAGTAGGTAGAATACAAATGACATAATATAGTATTTTACTTAGCTATGCTCTGTGTATCTATGATATTTAATTTGCCATTCTGAAGTTATAATTAACATTAATATTTAGATATTTCACCATGTGATATTTCCATGTTATCTGTTATCGTGATAAATGATTAATAATATTAGAATATGTTGATTTATTAATTACGTGATGTATACTTTTTAAGTTTTGTCATGACATGATAACTTAAGCGCGAAAATTTATATATAGTGCCTGTACTTTGTTGTTGTATATATATAATTGAAATGGTAATATAATGTTATTTTCCTGGATGCTGTAGGGGAGGTCAGCTTTATTTTAAGGTACCTAGGTATTTGATAGGTATTGATTTATTACACTTTTAATGGGCAACTGAAAGTATATGTTTGTGATATCTGCGACGAGTGGACTGATTAAATGTCCTTATTTGGTTCATAAAGCTCATCATAAATCATAACATAGTGTAGGTAACTAGTAAAGCAATAAAACTATCCATAGATGAAGGCGTTCGATGTCTGCCTGCATATTGTGTGTATATATTAGCGCGACACCATGAAAACAACAGAAATTGTTTCTTGCGGCAAATTCTTTTACATATTTTAATACAGTAGAATCTAAAATTATTTTATGTACATAAGTGAGTAATTAAAAACAACATTGTATAAATAAATAAATCTAAAGTGCGAATAAGTTGCAATTTTATTCTTCATCACCCGTATATATTGATTATGGACAAGTATATTTTCGAACTACGAGTAGTACGAGTATGCACTATGGAAAATACCCTGGTTACATTGACGAAATCTAGGTACATTAACTAATGGTTCGTTGACGTTGAAATGTATGTATATTATATACAAGTCTAAAACGTCACGGAAGGCAGTGACAAGTCGATGCCGTTACCGTTCGTTAATAAAGGCTATTTTACATTTGAGTCAGTAACTGAAGTCAGTGCTGGCGCCGAAAACTGATTCGTGCTATTTAGACGCAGTCAGTATTTCGTCAGTAGTCGAGGAGTCAATTTATACGATGGCAGTGCCAGGTCAGCATTAACTCGGCAGTCGACTGACGTCAGTTACTGACCCTGTGTAAAATTGCCTTAATGTTCATCAATTTTACTTTGGATCAACTCAAGGGGCTCCATGCGCTATTCATCGATTTTTGACGAGCTTTGAATTGATATTGCTCGATCAAAACTATAGATATATTTATGGCACAAACGGTTATCCGTTCTTCAAGCCTTTATTATTTGCCTACATTTGCAAGAGCCAAATTTTGGACAAATTTACTACTTATTTTCTTATGATTTATTCAAACATGGTCCAAAAAAGCTCTAATTTCGATATTAGTATGTTGTTTATGCACTTATATATATGAAATGTACATGTAACTCTTCCTTATTAAAGTCTAACTACGCAAGAGAGATTTTTATCTTTAACTCATCCACACAAAAATTACATCCAAAAAACTTATATATTTTCCTTCGATATTTCCATTTTTACAACCGACTTGTCACCTTTGAACAGACGCTACAATAAAACAGGAATAAAACTATTCAACAATCAAAAAACATTCGTTTGTTTTTGAATTCTATATTCAAAAAGATGAAAACGCCATATGTTTTAAATAATCGCGAGAGGTTCAAACGACACAACACGCAACATAAAAGGCAGCCCTCGTATTTACAGATGGTGTAGATTTAGATATCGATAAGCGTGATTAGCATTTCTCCACTTCTGCTATTTTCAGTGGCCTCGTCAAGGTTGAAACCCTTGACCATCTTTTATCACTTTTAACTCCTGACTCTCCCACATTTTGTCTTGTTCCTTTTACTTTACCGACAGTGACGTTAAGAAGAACGTCTTATCTATCTACATCGTCCAATGCCGTAGGCACCAATGGGGGCTATCGTTTTTATGCTCACCAGTTGGCGCCACTGTTGAGTAAGGCTGTCAAAAATTGTTATTGGTTATTATGGACATGAGAACGAAGTTTACATTTAAATCATATTGAATACCTTAAAACCGTACCGTAAAAATATCGAACATACCGCATTGTAGCGTGGTTCCGTTTTGTTCGGAAAAAAGCAGGAAATAACTTTCCCAAAGACAAATCTGTCTCAAAGCCCTGACAGTCATTGACCCTTAACTCATATTTGCCATAATCAAGCTCAGGTATTGCAAAATAGTCACCATATTGTTCCAATTAGATATTAACCCGCGTAGCGCAACCACAAACAGTGACATTTGACGTTTCGGAGACCCCACGGTACATTAGCGCCTCTAGCGGCGAATTCATACGCGATAGCCCTCATTGCGTTAGCCGTAATATGATCCTTCCCCTCCTGGACCTTCTTATTCCTGTAACTCTCTCATCCTTAATAACTCTATTACTTCCAGTACATTCCCTACTATGGGGAAGGATGCTTTTATCATTCCTAGTCGTCGGCAGCAAATTAACTTGGATGATCACCGCTCTTCATGGTGTTACTAGCCAGTGTTCCCCAGGGTGGCGTACTGTTCCCATTGTTACTTACTGTATTTATAAATTCATCTAGCGGCCGCCCGCGACTTCGTCCGCGTAGATTTTAGATGGTAACAAAGATATAAATGAAGTCTTTCTTTTCTGTCAGTTGTCTGATGCTGTTAATCTTCTGTGAAAAATTACTCAAAAGAAAAAATAAATGTCCGCCATCTTGGATTTGAAATTGCATGTAATTTTGTAATCGGTACCTCGAGGAACCTAGAAGATGACACCCATATCGCGTTTTTAGAATAGTAAAGATGAAGAAGGGAGCAGTCTCCGCACAAACGCTGAAACATGTTTTGTTGTATTTAAAAAGAGTCTATATACTAAGTTTTAAGTCTCTCACTTCAAAAAAGATTTACTCCCCGTACAAACTTTGAACCCTCTTTTCACCCCTTTAGGGGAGCAATTTAGAAAAATGCTGAAATGCGCTATCAATATATTTAAACAGAGAGTCTATAAATAAAGTTTCAAATCTCTCACTTCAATAAATACGTGTTTCCATACAAACTTTCATGTCTTGTTTTACCCCCTTAGGGGATGACTTTCGAAAAAAAGGTTTATTATCCCTAGCCTACGTTATAAATGTAATCGACTGTGCAAAAATCTACTCTATAGCGTTAGCACTTTCGGCTGTGCGTTGATGAGTCAGTCAATCAGTCAGTCAGTGAGGACTTATTTTATATGTCTAGATACCCGTAATCTTTCTTTATCACCTTTATGCCGATGACCTTCTTTATTCGTAAGGTGTAACGGGTGATCTTCCATCTGCCATTGACAACGTGAATAAAGACTTGATTAGCATTTCAAACTGGAGTCGCACAGTTTTTGAACTGATCGTTAATCCTTCTAAGACCCAAGCTATTCTCTTCGGAAGCCCTAAACAATAATTTCTGTAATTAATTTTGATAATCTCGCGCCTATTTGTAGCGATGATGTATTAATTCCGTATGTACGGAAAGTAAAAAAAACTTGGGAATAAGTATGGATCAAACCCGATCCTGGGTGCCTCAAGTAAACAAGATTAGTAGGAAAATGTTTATGGCGGTTAGCACCCTCATAAAACTCCGCAATTTTCTTCCCATCCCCACCAAAATTGCGCTTTCTCAAACTTTACTCCTTCCGATTTTGGATTAAGTACGCTGATATTGCATTCCTTGATCTCAATGAAATTACTGTATTCAAAATGTTTGTATACGGTTATCTGGAGATTACGCAAGTGTGACTCTTTCCGCTCTCAGCTTAAGTGGCTTCCTAATTCCTATTGTTTACGGTGTAACTCCCACATTTTATCTCTTCTGTAACTATAGCGTTCTTTTCAACCCCGCAACTCCCTGCTACCCAAGGGATCGGATACCGGTATTTTCTCCATAGAAAAATACTGGTATTATTACGGTCACCGGTTCATTATTTCGTTTTTAATGGGACAATCTAATAATACGACGTTGTTACCTAAATACATGATTCAGCCCTACTTAAAGAGCAAAAAATAATCCAAAATATTGGGCTAATTCCGGGTTTTTTAAAAATACCGGTATCGGTCCCTGCTGCTACCTCAAACAGCGTTTCAGCTATTTTCGTTCGGTTAGATCCTCTTCTTAATAATTTATTACTTACTGTAACCGCTTCAAAATTGTATAACAGTTATTTTACCTTCAAGGCTACTCGACGTTGGAACAGCTTACCACTCGACGTAAGGCGTGTTTGTTGCTTTTAAATCACGACTCAAAGAATATTATTTGTCTCTCACTTAATACTCGGTTTTTTGGTTTCTACTGAACCTGTTTAACTGATATTGTATTTTATATATATAAAATTGTACGTATGTTTATTTTATGTCTGTATGTGTATGTATTATTATTTATTTTCGGTAAGTACCCCGTGTTATTCAATTTCTTAAAATCCAAGCATACTTCGGTATGCCACTTACTTAATTAGATATGCTGCATTGTCCCCGCTACCCAAAAGATGTCTCAAAGAATTTGCTCTTTAGCGATAAGACCGCCTGCTGTTTACTTCTGCCTAATGTACAGTACTGTGTTCTTTTATTTGAGGCGTGCAAGAGTATTTGTATCGTATTGTATAAAATTGCTTTCGGTAATACACTCGAAGAAAAGAGTGGCTTACCACAATCATCTATCTACTTACTTCGACCGTTACGGCACGTTCCGGTTAAAGATGAAGCCAATTGCTGTATTGTGCTGATTGTCTTACTGAACGTCAACCTATATACGTATCAATATAATATGATTGTACATAAGTAGAATGTAGAAGACAGTTTGAACTTCAGTCAGACTAAAATATTTCAATATACCTACGAGTATCATAGTCGTTTTTAGGGTTCCGTACCCAAAGGGTAAAACGGGATCCTATTACTAAGACTCCGCTGTCCGTCTGTCTGTCCGTCGGTCTGTCACCAGGCTGTATCTCATGAACCGATAGTTAGACAGTTGAAATTTTCACAGATGATGTATTTCTGTTGCCGCTATAACAACAAATACTAAAAAAACAGAATACATATATTTAAGGGGGCTCCCATATAACAAACGTGATTTTTTGCCGTATTTATAGATAATGTTACGGAACCCTTGGTGCGCGGGTCCGACTCGCACTTGCCCGGTTTTGTCGTTTGTCGCGGTGGCTCTCATATGTCAGGAAGGCTCGCATGTAAGTTTCGTTATTGTACATCGCGGGTTACCTACTGAGGTACATAGTGAATTCAATTGATCTATCAAACTGCGCAACGAAAATCGCATGCGAGTCCTTGCACTATGTAAATGGACTTTTATCCACAGCGATAAACAAAAAAAACGTGACTATAATTCGCTTTGTATGCGGTTAAAGCAACCTACGTGCCTTCAAGTATTGTTTTATCAAATAAAGTCGGTATGTCCTCTAGGAACAAAAGAGTTCGTCTTGTGTGTGTGTAGTTTAATGCATTGACGTAAAGCGTTCAAAGGGTTAATTATTTTGTTTTCATATTTGGCTGCACGGTTTCTCCGATCAATAATATTTATTCATACCTAAATTTTTTAGGCCGCGTTTTATAAAGATCCGTTAGACTAAATTTCAGATCAGATTTCAGTAACTCAGTAGATTTTTTGACATAACAAACCGACATAAGGTCTAACGGATTTTTATAAAACTGACCCTTAGGCTCGGTTTTATAAAGATCCGTTAGACCTTATGTAGGTTTGTTATGTCAAAAAATGTACTGAGTTACTGAAATGTGATCTGACATTTGGTTTTACGGATCTTTATAAAACCCGGCCTTAGTAGATCAATTTAGTAGTGGATAATTAATAATGAGTCGGTCTTGCACAAGTTTTCCTTGTTAAGTTATGTGTGGCCGTGGATTTGTTACCTAATTAGTGTCAAATTATAGCATTGCTTTCTTAATGGTTAAAGGCTATGCTAAGACAAGGAAATCATCCGATTAGAAGGACCAGGAAGGAACCGCTTTATTTACATGTTGCATTGATCTGTTGATTTCACGTTGTCTATTTATAGAATGTATATACTTTGTTTACTTGCTTCAGGTTACAATTACATAGGCTTTTGTAGGGTTCCGTACCAAAATGGTGAAAAAGGAACCCTTATGGTTTCACTTTGACTGTCCTACTGGTATAGGTACAGTCGGCAGCAGACAATGAAAATTTTTCAAAGTCGTGTATTGATCTTTTTGTGCTCACGCCCGTTTATAGATAAATATCTAAGGTACACCTGTGAAGAATGTTGCGCTATAAGCTATAATATATATAACTGTGTCAGTAGGTACATATTAGTAAGTCAATTTATTAGTACAGTTTGACTTGTTTTGATTAAAATATTTACGTGACGCATTTCTACAACAGCTGTTTCTGTTTAGCCCTTGATTGATATTCTTTATGAGTGCTGTGCAATAAATGTTAATAAATGAAATTATTTTGAGCCCTGTTTTTGTATTGTACTAGTACACGCGTTGTTTTGTAATAGTTGATAATGACAGTTGTTGTTTGTGAGAGAAGGTGTTGATAACCGCATCTCGGACAGTGTTAGTAGTTGCGCGCCGCGCGCTATGCGAAGTTGGTTGTCTGATGCGTGCGCGCCGCACAAACAAACCAGTTAGCCAGTTCCTCTGTACCCGCGCACTCACCTGCATGACACGTTAAACGTTCTCCAGTGTTTATATCGTGCATGTTGACTTAAATCAATCAAAATGGATAAACAGGAGCCCATCACAGAAAACGGTACGTAACGTGGAGAAAGTTGCGCGCAGCGACCAGCGATTGACCCCGATTGCAAATCGCAATTTTATAGATAAACCTTGGAAAGTTTGCATTGCATTGACATTAGTGAAGGTTCTGCCCTCCTTTGTGTGGCTTCTGATTATTTGAGTACTTGTTTATATTTATTTATTAAGTAAAGCATGGGATTTATTGGCGTTAATCACGTTGACTGTTGCATCGCTTTTAATGTGTTGGAAATATAAATGCTGCAAGTGATTAATGTCACACACCTCAATGGTGTTTATCTTACATGTTAACTATTGCAAAATATTTCTTAGTCCCCTGTCTCTGTTAATATTAGATTAACTGTCATGCCTTTAATATTCTAGTTTTACTAAGTAATGATAATGTAATAAAATAAGTAATTAACTTACAACATAGAACTCCCGCTCACGATGGAGTAGTTATTTCGTGACAATGCTACCTGGGTCATTCTACTTTTTCATGACCAGTTTCCTATTACAAAAAAAAATCTATGATATGTAATGAATTAGTGTACAAAAATAGTATTTCGAAATAATACCTGAACCTAATAAAAGGAATTTATAGGTAAAAATACTGTAATATTAACTTATTGCTGTATAATAATTTGTGGACAATCTACACAAATCAACCTAGTCCCAAACTAAGCAAAACTTGTACTATGGGTACCAAGTGACGATATAAATACTTATATAGATAAATAGATACTTAAATACATAGAAAACATCCAAGACTCAGGAACAAATTTCGTATTTATCACACAAATAAATGCCCTGACCGGGATTCGAACCCGGGACCTCCAGCTTCTAAGGTAGGGTCACTACCAACTAGGCTAAAGCGGTCGTCCATATAAGGTGGGTAACACAGTGGTAAAAACCATTTTTTCATATAAATGATGAGACATTCCAGGACCACTGAGTTACTGATTTATGGATATTAGCTGTGGTTCGATAATTACCAAAACTATCGGAAGTGGTACTGCAATTAAACCACTTTCTTAATAACAATACAAAAATATGAAATGAGGGCCTTGTATTCCAAACCCAACCAGCAAAAATCAGGCTTATAAAAGTCTCAAGACTAAATTTTTTTGCTCTTATATTGATTCTATATCATCGTCTAAGCCCGGATTTGGGCACCAATTATAAGAGTAAATATGCTAATATCGTTCCAATATCAGTCTTATTGAATGCTGTTCGTATTTAAAGTAATCTTGCCCAAAACTAATTTAAGCTGACTTAGGCTAATATCGCTTTTACGTAAGTACCCTATAAGCCTACATAGGATTATATAGGTCCAAAGTTAGAATCCTGTAAGTCTAAACTAGCTTATTTTGATATTGTTTAAATTCACACGGTATTTCAATATTCTGGAGTCGTTAGTGTGACAGCTTGAAAAAAAAGTAACAAACTTGAAGTAATTATTGATATTGAAATATATTGACGTAGTGTTTGTTATCATCGGGTGTGTTTGTTTTACGGTAAGTAATCGCCTGGGAATAAATTATTTACTGTAAAGTAGACCCTGTTTCTCGCTTCAAACTTGATGCGCCTTATCATTCCTGGTATTTCGTGTTCTCTTTTAGTTATTTTATTTCTTTATTTGTATTGGGAGTATCGCCATTGCTACAGCTGCATTTTCCCAGCGCACTATTAGACTATTGTAAGAGCGTTTACACT
This sequence comes from Epiblema foenella, assembly GCA_963556455.1. Lineage (NCBI taxonomy): Eukaryota > Metazoa > Arthropoda > Insecta > Lepidoptera > Tortricidae > Epiblema > Epiblema foenella. The sequence goes on along the minus strand of OY747107.1, from coordinate 12,439,281 downwards.
AATATTAGCATTCTGAGTACGAATTATACGGCCATGTTGAATTAATTTGGGTTCCGTGCTTACCTACATAAAACCTTCTTCAGAAGTAGTGTTCCAAAAGAATCGAGCCGTTTACTCCAAACTTTAAAGTTCCGAGGTTATTTTTAGGGCTAGATTGATGTAATTAGTTTAGAAGAGCTAGTGATTTTAATAAGGTTTAAGTCATAAAAAAGGCTACAGACATTAAAAACCTAAGTATCAACATATAGTAATATTATTACTTATTTAGTATAAATCGCCATTGTGCTTATCTTAATCTGATAAATGATGATTTCTCTCAATATCGATCTCTTGTATATAAGTAGAACCTGCAGAACCCTCACTAATATTAAAATCACAGTCTCACTTTAGCCAACTAAATCTTGCTCTAACAATTGTGTTCCCAAAATATATTTAAGATCAAAGCATTTTATATTGATCTTGTATTTTGTATTGTAAGTGTGTTGATCCAATGTCACTCTAATATTTTACTAGACAAAGTGCTATTGATCTCATTATAGCTTTACTTAAGATCAGAAAAGTACGTACTAACAGTGCAGTCTTGTGCTATGCTGATATTAGCCTGACATCCTTAAAACAGCGTCTAGTAAATATATTATAAAATCAAATGAGCTTAGGGAATCGGGCTATAAGAACAAGTTTTCTCAAGTGCGCGAGTCTTCGTAAATGTTATTATATTATATATAAGAACAAGAGGCTTACTTATAATAGCATTATGAAATGCTCTTAAATAGATATATAAGACTAGGTAATAAGACTAAGCGTTCTTGAGACCGTGCTATCTTGTCTAAGACTAATATAAGAGCAAGAGGCTTATAATAGCATTATACAATGCTCTTATATACATATATGAGACCAGGTAATAAGACTAAGCGTTCTTGAATACGTACTATCTTGTCTAAGACTAATATAAGAGGAAGAGTCTTATAATAGCATTATACAATGCTCTTATATACATATATGAGACTAGGTAATAAGACTGAGCGTTCTTGAGTCCGTACTATCTTGTCTAAAACTAATATAAGAGAAAGAGGCTAATAATAGCATTATACAATGCTCTTGTATACATATATGAGACTTGGTAATAAGATTGAACGTTCTTGAGTCCGTACTAGCTTATCTAAGTCTAATATAAGAGCAAGAGGCTAATAATAGCATTATACAATGCCTTATATACATATATGAGACTAGGTAATAAGACACAGCGTTCTTGAGTCCGTACTAGCTTGTCTAAGACTAATATAAGAGCAAGAGGCTTATAATAGCATTATAAAATGCTCTTATATACATATATGAGATTAGGTAATAAGACTGAGCGTTCTTAAGACCGTACTAGCTTGTCTAAGACTAATATAAGAGCGATGACATTTTCCCAAACAAATATTAGAGCGCTATAAGCCTACCACTCTTATAAAGTGCGCATTCTGGGACTATTTTGCTGGTTGGGAAGTCTGCATTAAAAAAAGTGTCCTAAAATTATGTAGGTACATGAAAAAGTAGAATGGCCCAGCTAATAAAATCTATGTACAAGTCAGCGTCAAATAGTTCTTAGCAGGGGAAAATGTAGCCGAATATCGGAATGTGACTTCATTACCATAGGAGTAAAGATGGCTACAATATGTGGTCACTTCGGTTGCTACAGTATTATCTGATGCAGACTGTAGGTTATGTACTTATATATACGTACACCAAGTGCTCCGGACAAAAACTATGTTCCGAGTCAAATGTGGATATCTTTTGTTCATTTGTTTTCCACGCCAAATACAAAATACTCGTAGTGTGTCAAATGCCGGCTGTAGATACACATTGGGCCAAGGTAGTTGGACCAGCGTGTACATATATAGAGATGTACCTACTTGGTTATATGTTGGTAGTTTTTACCGGTAGATCGTTATTTTGGCCCAACATGCTGGCTCAACACCATGCACACCTTGGTCCAATATATACAGCTGGCAAAACAACTGAAACAATGCACGGTATAAGCTGGTTTTGTACGATAATAGGTGCAATGTTCGGTCTTTATTTTAAATTGTCAAACTAAAAAATTACAAAATTAATCAGTTTAAAATCTTCGCCAAAATGCATGGCAGTTTGTTGGCGAACACAAAATTATGAATAGGTTCCTAAGTTCAGTATGTATATCCCCGTTGTCTCTACTTTTTTGGGCCTCTATTATTCTATTACTCGCCCCCAAGTATTTCTCGATTCTCAAAGCTTTCATTTTTAATGTTGCTTGTATCCTCTACCATACCTAACTTTCTCTATCACACGTAAGTGTAACGATTGCAAGTCTAGGCCATTGCTACTTCGATACCTACTTTCCTGCAGTTCACCATAAAGGAGCGCTCCACTCGCTCAATAAATTTCCAGCATTCGATCTCTTTCCTAAACCAATATTAGGGAACAATCTTACAGAAATCGAACTAGCTCCACAGTATGTTCCATAACACTCGTGTGTTAAGAGTACTATAAACGACACTGTTATCTGACTGTCACTAGACCTTAACATCTTTGTAATAAGGTTATCGGATGGTCAGTTTGCTGTGCCGTTGAAAGTACTATACCATGATCTATTTACAAGATATACTGAAATAATTAAAAATAGAAATGAAATCCAGGCTCAGAAATATGCTGATCATATATAATTGCTCTTGCTGGGATTTGAACCTAGTCAGTCCCCATCAGCTTCGCAGGCCCGGTCGCTCTGCACAAGGTTGAATCGGTTGCCATAAAAATATTCCCGTCTCCATAAACGTTATTTTATTCATGACGGTTATTTATTTATTGGAGAAATGTCAGAAGTAAGCATATAATGCACATGGTTAGGACCAAATTAGGTACGTAAGTGTACTTATGATGATGAATATTGAAATTATAATTAAATATATATACTAACACTATAATCAAATTCGGAATTTAATAAAAATACTATTAGTTACAAGAAATGTGCATATTGGTATTTCAATTATGAATAACTATGGTTGCGTATCCGGCAAGATCACGACAAAGTGACCGTTATTAATATACTTAACGAAGCGCAACTTGTTCGTGATTATAGACAAAGTATTGTTTACTTACTAGAAGTTTCTATTACTTAATCTAATCTTTTTTAGCAGATTGTTCTTGGATGGTAAGCTAAGTACTGACATGCGTACTGAGGTATAGAGTTCGCTTCATTGGTTTCCCATATTAGTATACTTTTCTTATATAGGTACTATTAAGACAAACAAACGCACGCCCGTCCCGACAGTACCCAACACCCAAGCAAGGACTGTAACCATGAACGTTTGTAATTGTTGTCAACTAATGCTCATTGCCGAATGTCGACGCCGTCTATTTACCAAACTTTCAATTGATATTTTCACACCTGCTATTCAGAAAAGAGTTATTGTTGCCTTCGAATGAGGGATCAAAGATGAACTACTACTACTTACTTTTCTTCCCTTATTTGAGGGCAACAATGACTCTTTTCCTCATAGAAGGTGTGAAAAGCAGTATGTGACACTCTGTTGTCATATAATTTGTAAGATATTTCATGTTTTTAGCAGCGGGCCTCATAGACGGTGTGAAAAACAGAATGTGTTACACGGTAACAAAATTATTTCCGTCTTGGGCATAAACACTTGAATCCCTCGCTACGCTCAAGATTCTACTTTAGAATCCCTCGCTACGCTCAGGATTCTATTGTAGAATCTTTCGCTTCACTCGGAATTCAATATACCGCCCTCACCGTAAATATATCATTTTGTTCCCTTGAGACACAATCTACTATTTACCCGCGTCCCGCACCAAATTCAATTTATCAATTTCGCTGAACGTCAATTTGTTACGGTTACATTACAAATATTTTTTTTTCAAGATATATAGAGATGTTTCTATTCTTAATTAAGTAATATGTAGATACGTATCTAATAGATACATTCAGCTTTCAGTATACCTCACCATGGCTTATTCTTATTATAGGTACAGTGTACACTCAGCATGAAAAGTAACTACGCCAATAAAAAAATAAAAGCTATTCCATTACAATAAAGACTTTTGAACTCTTCAACTGCGTACCAGTTACCTACTTCTGATGCCGACTGTACTATTCTGTGCTGAAGGCACGAATAACTACCGAGTTGCTGAATTAGATGTATGAAAAACAATGAAAAGAAAATAGTTCGATTAGGTACTCTTTATTCTATCAGTACGGCATACAGTTAAATAAATATTAGGCAATTCATTGTTCTTAGAAATATACAAATATAAAATAACTTCTAACATAACACGACTAAGTTCAGGGTTAATTTTAGGTACTGACAAGGCGTTGACACGATAAATGCACTATAACACAGAATACGTAATAGTACTTATGATACCTATATCTATATCTATTCAGTATATCGTTAAAATTAAATAAATTTACACCCGATTGGTTCACAAATTAGGAAATACCTACGGTTGAATTGTTTTCGTTCTTATATTGAATGTAACAAAAGCTATACCTCAGCATACTAAAACAATAATACATTGTCAAACAACACAATAATGTTAAAATGATGGTATTTAACCTCATCTAAATTTTCATAAAAAGGAAATCTGGATAAAACTTCACTAAGTTATATTTAATCCATCTAAAAAATCCATTCCCGAAGTAAGAGTGTTTCGTTGCATCTCGTTTCGTTTCGTATCGTGACTTTCAGAACGGAAGGGGTGGTTTTCAGAGGTTATCTGTTATGAGCATGTGACCATCGAATAATATAATATAATAATACTTATATAATAATGTAAGTATAGAAGTATAACGCCTAACAAACCTGACGTTTTTTGACCCATTTACGAAGTCTTTGAAACCAAAATGTCTTATAAGTCGTTATCCAATCAACATTCATTTGAAGTTTGAGTAGACCTCATTTTCGCGAAGGTTTTATACCATTTCACCTAAGTTCACAAATAAGAAAAGTTTTATGTATTGTGACTGGTGAGAATCTATTTGACACGAGTTGCTGATTTGTCAATAGTTTGACATATTCGTTCAAGTTGAACTTGATTTAAGTACGCCCCACTTTCAACGTGGATGGTTTTATTCTATATATATGCTATAAAAATTTCTAAAAATATTTATTTAATAAAATGATAGATACCTATGTAGTTATTAAACGTTTATTGAAATCGCTTTTTACAAATATATAGGTACTAAATAAATAGGTAAATATACGCCTCGCTTTTTCAAAAATAACGAATAATATCAACATTTTGTGGTACTACTACTGTGAACTATGGTACTGGTTTACCAGATTACTATTTACCTCCAACTCCTTTTTCATAATATGATGTATAATTTTATTAACTCCGTTTTGGATACATTAAGATATCTATCATAGGTAATTGTAAATACATGAATGAAGATCCACATTATAAGTACTTAGGTATATTACTCGTATCATTACGAGTATCATGACGAAAACAGTCCGCTTCCTTACATTATTTTTCCCTTGATATTCTTTAACTAAGACCGAACCTACATCGGTTACACATAACGCTTGAAAAAAAAAAATACCGGCCAAGTGCGAATCGGCCTCGCGCACCTAGGGTTCCGTAACATTATCTACCTATAAAAACGGCAAAAAATCACGTTTCTTGTATGGGAGCCCCCTTAAATATTTATTTTATTCTGTTTTGTAGTATACACTATACAGTTTTTAACTAAGTACTCAACAAAAAAAAACTGAAGCAAGTAGGTATATCACAAAGTAACCTCATTGTTTTTGGTTCATAGTAGATATACTCAATTTACAAAAACTTATATTGCATAACATCAACCACGGCAGTAAAGTGAAAAAAATGTCTTCCCTTTTTCCATCTGTGTGGCTTCTACACCAATTTACGGTGCAGGCCAGCATTATTATAGTAATATTTTTAACATTTTAATTATTTTCTTTTGACAAATTGTCAACCGATTGAATCAATGTCGATTAGCCGACTGAGAAGCGATCCGGCACTGAAACTGAAACGTCACTGAAAGTATAATAAGCTCCGCCTTCGGCACTAGATTTGGTGCAAGCATCCATAATGATCCATAGGCTGCGGTAACAGGTCACCATCAGGCGGGCCGCACGCTTATTTGCCACCGATGTAGTATAAAAAAACTCAAAAGATCTGAATTATATTGAAGCAGAGTGTAGGTACATACCTTCTGTTGGAAATTGGGCCTTACGAGAATACAGTAGCGTAGACAAACTGTCTATTTACTGTGAAATGTAATTTTACTGAGGTAAAGTAAGAATCTCCTAGACAACCTCTTGTCGTCGGTCGGCAATAAAATTGGTCGCGTGACCACTAATAAATGGCAAACTGAACTGGCTTATCATCATTGCCCGTAATCTATTTACTCTGATGGGGTATTAGATAGATCGGTACATCCTTTATGTAATGCCGGAGCAATTTCAACATATACGCAATAAGAGTATATTCCTTAACAAGAGCGAAATGTGTGACTGAAATTGAATGTTACCCTGATTTGAAGGTCAATGAAATTATTGACATTTACATCCTTGGAAGGATGCCAAAAGTATTAAGTAACGGTCATACAGGTATTTGGAAGTAATTCGTCTTGTACAGTCAAGGGCATAAATATATATACGTTACCAAAGCGACAAAAATATTTGTACTATCTGTTAGCCAAAAATATCCATACAACAATTTCGATCCGAAATATTTGAACATTAATCGAGTCATTAAATTGTGTACGCTACTACGTTCATAAATATACGTACAATGACAGACAAATATATGTAGACAAACACGCAGACAAAAGTATCTATGCACTTGTTTTTCATATACATGTGGACAAAGTAGGAGTGAAAAATATCTACACAATTTTTTTCCAACCTCATATAGACAGCAAATAGAAACAAATACCTAAACAAACTTTTTCATAAATACCTAGGCAAATTACATACACAATTATATCTGTCTAAGAAGAGGGCAAAAATATGTAAACATGCAATGCTCAAAATATCCGCACTGTAAACAAACCAATTTTCTAATTTCAAAATTTTGACGCTCATCGAGAAGAGATCGGTAATGTCATGCGATACATTCGTCCCTTTCATTTTGGGCCTTCATTTGTTTATGGGAATCGCCTTTGATTTACACATTTATTATATTCACATTTTGCTTCTTACCAACTATAGAGTAAGTTACAGATAGTTCAATGTAACAACCAAGGTTTTTTCTTTCAATAAATTATTAGGTGATGCAGGATATCGGTGTCTGAGGACATATATAGATATTTAGTGAATATGATGAGTGGCGTAGCTTAACCGCTTAACGTAGTTCATTTTGAAAGTAACTACGGAATCGTGCCTTTACACGTATGCAGGTAAATCGGTAGTTAAAAGAAACGCAACCCCTTTTTGTATTTAAGTATATACTTATCTATATACTCGTTTAAGTGTCGGGTACCAGAGGAGAGAGAAAATAGAAGCTTTGCTTAGTTTGTTCGGGACTAGGTCGGGTCGATTTGTATATGATCATACCCACATTATTTATTACATATTATATCTTTATTTATAATAAACTAAGCTAGGTGTTTCACTATACGTTACAAACAGTATAATGGACTTTAGATTTTTTAGAATTATCTTCGTGAATGAATATGCAATAAAAATTACTCAGAGCTAGTCTCAGAAAATTATGTTTTATCAATTTGACTACTCTGTCTTAAGCTGTGATTCGAGGACTGTAGAACATTTTTGACATTTAGGTATTGTTTAAATATGTGGCCAGTATTCACTTGCACCTCTTAATACCTAAATAGGTTTAAAGCGGATGATAGGTGGATATTATAAGAGGAATATTTATATATGCACATAAAATAATAAATATTGATTAAAATTGGTATTTTACTACATAAAAAAAACTTTGATTTGCAGTTATAAACTAGCGGTTCTGTGAGCTGTAGACCTCGCGAGTGTTTTTTTTTTAATGGCCAAGAATTGACTTGTCAAAGAATTAATTAATTATCGAACCTGCTCACAAAAATTCACGAGAATCAGTTGAGAAATGCGACCTGTAGAAGACAACAACCGGAAATCCGGACATACGAATGCATTTTCGTCAAAGCTGAAGCAGAGACCAGAGACCTTCGTTTCACTCGGTCAATTATGTGTAATACTTACATTCAATTAGTTCAATTACTTATATCAGTGGTATAAAACCCATAATTGTAGATATGGTATGTATGGGCTTGACTGTCATACACGTTATATGTATAGATATTTTTGTCTAGCCTTTTGCTCATATATATGTCGCAGATATATGTGTAGATATTTTTGACCTCTGCTTTGTTCACATGTATATGAAAAACATGTGCATAGATACTTTTGTCTGTATGTTTGTCTACATTAATTTGTCAGTCATTGTACGTATATTTATGAACGTATTAGAGTACTCAATTTAATGACTCGATTAATGTTCACATATTTCTGATCGAAATTGTTGTATGGATATTTTTGACTAACAGATAGTACAGATATTTCTGTCGCTTTGGGAACGTATATATATTTATGCCCTTGACTGTACAATAACATGTGGGGATATAGCAGCAATGAGGCTGAAGTTGCGATGACAGCCGTTATTATCTTTTATTCCAAACTTAGTGACATTTACAGACAGGTCACAAGATTCATGATAGCACTAACTGGAATAAAACCTAGTCGAATATCATGTAAGTTTACAAGTCACACGGTCGCAAGTAAACAAGTAAAGATAAATTGCACATGAGGATCATTAACTTCGTGTGCATTTGGCACTCGGCAGTACAGATTACAAATACTTATTTTTTCATTAGTCATTTTTTTATTATTATTATTATACCGTGAGTTACACAAATCGGTCAGTAGGAAGAAGCGGGAAACTAGAAGAGGAAGGAAATTTTTCCAAGGAACTGTAAGAAAAACTATTCTATAAAATAAAAATTCTCCATCGGTTTCCGTTCACCAAATGCTAGTTTCTGAATGCAAATACTCGATTTGTTACCGAAAATACTGAAATCGTTAAATGTTTCCCTTGAATTTTTGAGTTCCCTCAATTCCTCATGGTTCCCATCATCAGAAGAGACTTTGAAAACCACGGGACCAATCTGGAAGCATAAGTCTTCAAGCAAAGAAATAATTTTCCAACTGTTCATAAATGGCGGAGTAATCGCGTAACAAACATACAAAAAAACATACAGGCGAATTGTGAACCTCCTCCTTATGTTGAAGTCGGTTAAAAATGATTGCTAATACAAACCTGTTGTGTATTTTATCTCAAAATGTTATCGAATCTCTTGTAGAGCCGAGTCCTGGGAGTCTATGACGGTCGCGTGATAGCGTGATAAACGACAAGATAAAGCATCTGTCACTCTCTGATACCACTCGATCGAAAGTGACAAATGCTTTATTTTATCGTTTATCATGTTATCGCGCGACAATAATACGGGGCCTGAACGCTGCAATTAGACTCTAGAAAATCATGGCTGGAAATATGACTTGGGTAGGTATTTTGTGGTTTTCGTATTGCGTGACACTACTTTAAACCTGTGACTGAGCCTGTGACTTACCAAAAAGTCCTTGAGTGCCATGGCAGTCCCATTGGACACCATATTATTTTTTTCCGCGGTTTCATTGCGTTCTTTGTAAAACGCGTGCGCAGCCACAACAACCCATTGTGAAAAATAAAACAATAGGGTACTATAGTTTCTGGAATATTGAGAAAATTATATTTAAATATCATAGCGCGATAAGAAAAAAAATCGCACATTAGGTGTATTTGTATAGCTGAAATTAATTAGCGTGACGATGGTGATGCGACTTTCAGGGACAAGTATCAAGTTTATTGTTTTCGAATGCGGATTTTGTTGTCTCAGAAATGGCTCTAGTGATTTTTATGAAATTTGCTATACTGTGCGGGTTTTCGGGAGCGAACAATCGATCTAGCTAGGTCTCATTCCCGGAAAAACGCCGAGCAAAGCGGGGTCTCCCAGGTACTGAGATTATTAAACATGTTTTCACATATAGTATCCTATTTTAATCGGTGAGCGTACACTTATTATATTATCTAAATAAAATATTTTATAACTAAACCTTGGTCTCATCCTACTATTCATTAAGTTGGAAAACTACCAGCAGCAGTGATCCTGTCTACGAAGCTCACGAACCGGGTTCAAATCAAACGGTATTCGTTCCTGATAGTGACTACCTAATTTAAATGATTACCTATATATACTGTGGAACCACATCGATTTGTACAAGATTGTCCCCTAATGTTTATTTAATTTATTTAAACCAGTTGTAGATAGGTACTTATACTTATTACTGAAGTATAGGTAATAATTAAACAACAACACAACAATCTATGCGTCTTATAATTAAATTATACTCTCACATTTAAAACTGTGACCTAAGTAGTTTTACTATTAATCCAATACATGTTTAGGTACTGTTATCATCTCAGTGTTGAGTATTGAATTGAAATCAATATGTGGCGAGGATTACCTAAAGACTTATCTTTGAACGGGCCTTAACGGTTATTTGTATACATAATTAGACTACAGAATATACAATCAGTAAATAATAATGAACCAAGTAAAATAGTCTACATACAAGTACTTGCACTACAGTTTCTGTTTCAGTACACAGTCCTACGCTATAGTGTCTGTTTATCATCAGGCAGACCGTATGCTTGGTTGCCACAGTCGTAGTACAAAAGAAGCAATCACTTCCAAAAATGATTCTTTCGATTTCAACTTATATACTAAAAATATCTGAACACTGGCCATGTTTCAATAACTATAGGGGTCTGTATAATCATCCTTTTAGCCTTGTAGTTTCTCTATCCAGGGGCCAAGCCGCAAGAGAACAGTCCACAGATGGATCTAATACAACGGGTAACAGGATCATTTGGAAAATATCAACTGTTACTATGTCTTGTAATCTTCCTGTCGAAGTTTCCTGTCGCGTTCCATCAAATGGCAATCTTGTTTCTGGCGCCAAAACTCAGTTACACATGCCCAGACACGGGCGAAGAGACGTGTCCTTGCCCGAACCCAGACTATGACACATCCATATTCAGCCGGAGTATAATAATGGAGTGGGACTTAATATGTGAAAGGAAATGGTTGATGAGTTTTACGCAAACGCTGTTTCAATTGGGCACCCTACTGGGCAGCGTGCTGTTTGGAATAGCTTCGGACAGGTGACATTCAACTTGTTTAATTAACAAAAAATCTTACAGGTGATATGTACGTGTGCAAGACGCTTTTTAATGGATATATTGACTTAATTATACGTTAAAACTAAAAAAACCTGTGCCAATCTATAGGTTGATCTAAGATTGGCATATTATTTACTATAGCAAAATGTTTTTTAAATGTCAGTTTAATTTTTGCCCCTTGATCTAGTAAAAGAATGAATATCTAGTGAAAGAAGTTACAAGACCTATCTCTCCCATGTATCTATATAGTAAGTAGTTTAAGATTTAGAATGATCACTCTTAGTTAGATTTGTCATCATTACGTTTTCAGATTCGGCAGAAAACTTCCCATGTTGGTAGCAGTTGTAATACAGGTGTCCATGGGTATAGGAGCCGCATTTGTGCCCGGTTACTGGGAATTCACGTTCCTACGATTCCTAGTAGGCATGTCTGTCGGCGGCACCATGGTCACAGGATTCGTCATAGTTATGGAATTCGTCGGCACTCAGTACCGCGACGTAGTGTCTGCGTTATACCAAGTACCTTTCAATATGGGCCACATGCTGTTACCAGTCTTCGGATACTTCTGCAGGGACTATTCCAACTTCCAATTGGCTATTTCAATACCTACAGTGGTTTTACTGTCGTACTTTATCCTAGTACCTGAAACTCCACGCTGGTTGATAGCGGTTAATAGAACTGAAGAGGCTGTCAAGATTTTAGAACGTGTTGCTAAAGTGTGAGTTATTCGATAAGATATTTATATTTACCAATGCCGGATAGCGGTACTATAAACCGCAACATACAATGTATAACAAATACTTTACACCTTCTTAAGATAGGCGTGATTTTCAGGATCATGATATGTATTTTATCCAAATATTCTCCTTGCAATCATTACTCAAGAGTACATCTGAATGTGATAATGAAAATATGCTTTCCTTTACAGGAATAAGCGCCCAACGGAGACGATACGAACTGACATTGAAAACTATCAAGCTGCGCTCCAAAAAACTCAGCTCAAAAAGGGAAACATTGTAGATTTGTTTCGGACACCGAACATACGGAAAAACATCTTAGCGATGGCGTTTAACTGGCTCACTTGTAGTTACTGTTTCTACGGCGTATCGCAGTACGTGGGTCAGCTCAGTGGCAATGCCTTCATCAACGTGGCTGCCAGCGCTGGTGTAACTCTGCTCGGCTCGCTGTGTTCTATACCGCTTATGAAAGTTATTGGTAGAAAAACCATTCTGATTATCTTTAATTTCATTTGCGCTTTCTGTCTGTTCGTGCTAGCTGTGCTCCCAGAAGGGCCGGGGACTGTTGTCTGCGCGAGTATCGGCGTGGTGTCCAGTTTTATAGTGTTCGTTGTTGTGTACCTGTATTGTACGGAGCTGTTTCCGACTGTGGTGAGGAACGCCGCATTGGGATTTTCTTCGATGATGGCGCGCGTGGGCTCCATGGTCGCTCCGTTTGTCATCGCGTCGAGCAGTGTGGGCACATGGGTCCCGCCTGTATTATTTGCGATCATGCCCCTCATAGCGGGCTTCGTTGCTATGTTACTTCCTGAAACCAAAGGCTGTGAATTAATGGCGACTATAGAAGAAGGTGAACAATTTGGGAAGAAAGTTGCTAGTAAAAAATAAATTATATTAATAAGATAGTCAATATTTGTAAATATTAATTTACCTACGGTAAAATATTTTTCATTACAAGAAATCTTGTATTTCCTTTAAATATCTCTGTACAAATAATAAGTTGAAATATCTGATATCGGCGTGAGTAGTTAAAGAATAAAGCATGACTGGAATAAACCCGTCTACTTATTATCAAAAATAAGATACAATTTAAACAGAGGTTGGTTTTACACAGTTCCAGCTTAATAACTAACTACAAAACAATATCCCCTTGAAGTAGATAAAATTCTGGCTACTGAAACTTATTTATATACTCCACTCTACTTAATTGCGTGGCGTGCTTTTCATGTATGAGAATGAGAATGTCACCGAGAATATATATATTATTTGTAAATATATATATTATACCAAATTATTTATTCGAGTGTTTGACTCTTACTCGATACAAATGAAAGAAAATAAAAGATTTAATAACAAGAGGCCTCCTCAAAAACAAGAAATACGACGAATGAAAATCAAAAGATCAATACCTAACCTAACCAGGAAATAATCGAATATAAACCGAATCAGCGCAATTAGATGAATATTTAATGTTCATGCTGCCTATTTCATACGTACGCTAAGTTCATGCCGTCTTTCTCTAAATCTAAATAACAAGTGTTCAAATAAGAATGGATCTACTTAACATAATAGGCGTATTTTAACATGTATGTATGGGCGACCATGAAAGTAAGAAAAAAAACCGGCCAAGTGCATAATAGTTGACCTACATTAAATATGCGGACTTAAAGTTCGTAAACTTATATTTATTAGCCGTTTTTTAGCCTTTGCCCGCGAGTTCGTTCGTGTGAACATCCATATCAACATATGCTTATCATATGTTCCGTATTTCATACCGTTGGGAGATGGTTTCTGGAATAAAAAATATATCTCAGCATGTTTAAATCAATAGTATTGTGACTCGTATATATTTTATGGCTCATCATGCTACGTCACGTAAACTTGCCAAGCACTGCATCTCGTTACATTTACACGTACACTGGTGCTTGATGATTTTGGTCAATTCCCTACTTGGGATTTAACTCCGTCAATGTGTACCTACTACTGACACACTTCAATTTTGTTCGAATTAAAACGCGTGAAACGTCCAAAAATTAAATGGTTATTCGGTACACTGCCGAGCCCAGGCCATATTGGTGATGACGCTGGAACGAATAATCCGACTACGCTTTAATAATTGACACTGACTCCTACCTACGCGATTTTGATGGCAGGCCCACTGAAGTGGTTCGGCCCTCACTGCAATATGTTGAAAAACAATACCGGGCGGCGCATGAACCGGACTCGACGCAGTGTACTGGAAGTCTTCTTGATTCTAAGTTTTGTAATACATACATACATACATACTTACTTAACCTGGTTAGATACAGTCAGCCAAGAAAGTGGTCTACCACTTTCGAGCCTCATTTTTTACATACCTAAGTATAAAAGACTCAAAAGTGGAAGACTATAGACTTTCTTGGACGAATGTAGTTACTGTTACATATGCATAGCAGCAGCACGTCGGAAAAAGACAACACCGGAATCTAGAAATTCGATGTTGAAGTATTATTAGTAAGAGACGAATAAAAGAGGTGTAGGTATTGAAAGAATATACGATTTTCAAAATGCACATTTTTTCTCATATTGTCGTGCTTATTAGGTATAGTTTGTAAAAGCAATTTTTGTGAACCCAAAGACGGAGTAATTACCACTACTTTCCTCCTTCCAAGCATTCACCTATTTATCTATACATATATAGACATAGAAAATATATATGACCAACCTAGAGATCAAATTGAGGTCTGAGAGACCTTTCTTCAATTTTGAAAACGTTAAGCAATTAGCTTTTGCGAGCCGAAAAGGGGAGGGACCAGCGGCGCCCGCGTGCCGCGTGCGGTATGCGAGATTAAGCAACATGGGTCGGGTTAGTTATTGGATGTGTGACCGCTTTGAGTGGTTGCTGAACGCTCCCGTGCTTTAGAAAGCACGTTAAGTCGTTAATCCTGGCTGCTGTCTACGGCAGAAGTCGTTAGGCCAAATTGGAGGCTTTCGGGCGGCTTGAGAACTTTTTACAGTCAAGTTGGCCACTCACTTGACAAAGGGGGGTCGAAGTTGCACCACGTCCGTAGGGAGTACCCACCGCTAACCTACACGTGACCGCTGTGTGGTGCTAAAAGTGCAACAAAACTAGGAGAAGAGTTCAACAAGAAACATACCTAGGCCCGACCTGGATCGGACTGACTACCCGGTATGCGGCGGTACAGGGACGAATAGGGACTAATGTGTCTGTGTTGTCGCGATGCCGTGATTACGTCGTCCGGGGCCTGTACGTACACTACTCGTTTGTTATACACTATATGTGTGAGTCAATGGGACGGCACGATACGAAGTTTGGATTTCGAATTTCGGAATAGCCCCTCGGGTCCGTGAGTACGTACCTAGGATGCCGGATCGTACGACCCCTAATCAATGATCGCCGAGTTACAACAGAGGGGGGAGGGATGGGAACGTAGTCGACAGCCTTCCTATCTAACGCCGGATTCCTATGATGGGGACGTTGTCAAAATAACATCTGACAGTCGGCTTAAAGAAACTATTATACATCATGGTGCTAATTTCCATGTCGTGGTTGGCTTTGGTATACGGAAGTGTCAACGAGTCTTCAATACCTATGTCGAATTTTGTAGACCCTCAGATAACACCGTTATCGAACTCGACCACTCTTAAAACCTTCTAGACGACCCCTGATGACATATCAGTTATAGGTAGGCGGAGTTCAACGCACTGGTTATCAATGATGACAGCGACGGTCTAACATAATTAAATGTCTCTTTAAAAACAGTTACTATGGGTTGAGGGATTTGTGGTTATTTGTCGCTAACGCCCTCCATTTTTTCACATATTATTTGTTATTTGAATTTTTTTTAATGTCTTTTTTGTTTTTTTTTACTTTGCTTTCAAGTAATATGTTTACCTATTTTAAAGCCTTTAAATCACCAATTGAAGGACTTCTCATACAAAGTTCAACCCCTCTCTTCATCCCCTTTCATCCCAAATCTGTATGAATTCTATGGCCTATTGCTACCTGGCCGAAGATCCAATAAACTTATTACTGAAGGTTGTATCACAATCTATTTACTAGTTTTCACGTGATGCCTAGCCAAATAAACAGACAGACAGACAGACAGATACAAATCTAAAAACTGTTGAAATGTGTTGTTCTGTCAGCTTTATTATATGTGTTTGACACGACTAACAACATTATCTAAGTACTCAATGGAAGTTGTACGAAAGTTTGCTTTTACAAGTAGTTACATGTCTTAAGTTCGGCTATTACTCTTTAACGAGCCCTGTCTAGTTAGTTTTAAACGTTTTCCTTTTAAATCCATTATAACATATAATACAAATATGTTTTTTTAGCAATGTTCAGTAGCCACCGTTTAGCTGGCAAGGGACAAACGCACACACACTTGACCATAATAAATATTATCACTCAAAAAAAGCTCATATGGACTCCTCATTAAGGAATATAATGATAATAATAAACATTTATTTCAGGCCAGAAGCCCATTAGATTTACAATTGGTTTACATAGTCGATAGAGATCCCACAATGTCTTTGAACGAGTTATCCAACGATAGCCCACACGATGCATGGGATAAGTAAGAAAAAATTGCATTACATCCCCACGGATGCACCGATATACAGGCGAAAATGGCGAAACTATATGGGTTCTTTGTTTACTACGGAACCCTAAAAAGTGGTTTACGTAGGTAATCATGGACTTCCGTATCTATTTGTTGTAATTTATTTTCAATTACCCTGCTGCATTAGCGGTCATACAATTCTACATATAATAGTAACATAACATCCAAGCCTCCAACTCCAGTGGAATGGTATTTTTGTATTAATAACCGTAACAATGCTTTTTGTTTATTGACACATCATGGAATGTGTCTCCATAGGGAATAATAACTATTATATTTGCGTACAAATACAAAACATTAACTTAGATTAGCACTCATTATCATTATCGTACGTAAATATTTTTTCATGAAAACTGTACACAGTAGAGTACATAGAACAAGTTTGACTGTGAGAGGTCCCTGCACCATTAAATTGATATTATACTTACGTAGGATTCACAACAAACTGAACTAAACATTCTATAAGTACAGAAATTTGATTTCAACTTTAAATAGCAGCGGCAATGGTCGCAACTGCCGCAGGCAACCGGGAGCGCTCGGCGCCGTCTTTAAAAATATGGAATGTAACTACTGTGTCGAAAGTTCAAATTCCCCTAAGTAAGACGCGCGCTAACTCCAGCCGTTTATTTTTATGCATTTTTGAGAGGAACATTTTAGATATACATGAAAGGTTCCGTAATTTAAAATAACATAAAAAAATATGTAGGTGAAAAATGTTTTAGTAAATTAAACTACAAAATACCTCCATTATTTTCATCAATAATTATGTAGTTTGATGTACCTATTTATATCTATTATACATCCCTGGAAATTGTTTTTAGTTTCGGCATGTCTTATCATTTTCTTCAATGGATTAGAATAGAATATCATTTATTGTATTGAGTTAAGTAATTCATTTAAATTCGCGATTAGATACGAGAACACCTACTTTACATCACAAATTATATTTATGTAAGCTTAAATAACGCCTTTTCAGTTAGTAATTAAGATACATAGGCACTTACATTTTATTACCATCCTTGGAGAGTTAAAAGATATATATAAAGTAGATTTAATACGTAAGAGATGTGTAGTTACCAATAGGGGAAAAACCCTTTTTGAGCCTTTGCAGTAGAATGGCATGTGTGCGAATTAGAAAATCGGTCAAGTGCATGTCAGGCCACACACAATGTAGGGTTCCGTAGTTGTCCATCTGTTACATTACGTATATATGCGGACTTGAAAGTTCACAAACTTATATTTACTATGTTTTTGACATAACTAATAACATTATCTAAGTAATCAATGGAAATTATACGAAACATTACTTTTCTAAGTACATTTCTTAAGTTCCGCTATTACTCGTTGAGTCGCAATGTAAACTTAATTTTGAAAGTTTTTCCTTTTAAATTAATTAATACTACCTATTATATTCACAAGCTCAGTACAACCTTCAGTAGTAAGTTTTTTTACATGGTCAGTATTAGCTTATTTTTTTTAAAATAGGTATATAGTCCAAAGGGTGTCCCATGTTATTTTTGCATAATCATTATATTACATTACAATTACAGATTTATAATTAATTAGTTTCGATGTCAATAGCATTATGTAATAATAGTTGCGGACAAGAACCCCTCATCAGGTGAAGACCTCCTCCAAGGACTTCTACTTTTCTCTGTCTGTAGCTGTTTCTTGCCAGTGAGTACCACCAGTAACTTGAGCAGTCCAGCGAAAGTCAGGCAGCCTGCTATTTTAGCGATCTAGCATATTTCAGAGGGCCTATTATCTTTGTAATGGATCTTATTTGTATGTGTGGTATTTTTTGCATCTTTTTGATATTTGTTATACTTCTCTCTTCTTCGCTCTCTGGCACGTGGTTATCTTCGATTTTATCTTGGTTGTGAACAGCCAAGTTTGACTAGTATATGTAAGCGAAAAGGCAGGATACATGTGTCCATAACTTCATATTCATTTTGCTTTTCAGTATTTCCTTCAAATTCCAAAACTTATTCCAGGCTATTTTTACTCGTCATTCCACTTCTTGTTCGTTGTTTTGGTTGTTGAAAGAGATCTGCTTGCCCAGATAGATATATAGCTGTCTACAAACTCTAACGGCACGTTATCGACTGTTATGAGTTTATGAGTGCTGTTAGTCATCAATTTTGTTTTTTGGAAGTTCATTTTTAAGCCTACTGATACTAGCTTTGTATCATTTGCTCTAGCTGAACGCTTTGTTCTGACATTAATATGACATCGTCAGCGAACCTAAGGTGGCTTAAAAATGTCCATTTATGTTGATTCCCATGTTGTTCCGGTCTAAACTGCTTATGATTGATTCTAGGATTGCTAGGAATAATTTTGGCGACAAGGGGTCCCCTTGCCTGACGCCTCTGTTGATTGGTATTTCCGGTCCCAACTTGTCCAGTTGTACTCTGCTCCTGCTGTTCTCATATATGTATCTTAATGTTCTGATATACTTATGGTGATTCCACTTCGCATTGGTTCATAGCATCAGTAGCGACCCTTAAACTGGCAGTGGAGGTGGGGACACTTGACAATAATGAGCATAACAAACATGATCACTATAAAGATTAATTGCGCGATAGGCGTAGTTGGTATGTGGTCTCGTGCGAAATTACAGCTTTCGAGTACTAACGGTTACTGGCTAAACCGTGGACGTGCGGACGTACGGACGGACGGGCATGGCAAAACTATGAGGGTTTCTTGTTTACTACGGAAGATTAAAAAGGAGGGTTAGTAGATTTTTCTCGACTTGCGTCATGTTGCAGCGGCAGTTGTGCAAGCCACGCTTACTGTATGAAAGAAGGAAAAACGAAAATAGTACTTTATGATATTCAACAAAATGAAAATGTCGTAGCATTGTTTTCCCATTTTAGCAGCCGACTGCATCTTAACAATATATAGTCCGCGTTCATCCACCTAGGTAGAAAAATGCAATTTTTATAATAGCAATAGAATGACTTCCTACATGCAACCGCGTGTTCGTAATTCATATTTAGATTGTAATTAACATTCTGCTAGTTCCTGTTTTTGAACACATAAGCAACGTCAGTGTATATTTTAGGAGGAGTATTAGATATAGTATACTTACTCTCCCACTTGTGTAGCTTTCCCTCACCACATGTGGATGTTTTCAGGAATAACGCACACCAGTGGAGAGGTTGCTCTAAGGCGATACCGCCTTTTGTTTATCTTTACCTATAGATATGTTATTGTTTTGACCTTACAATCCATCCGATCTATCTCTGAATACAGAGTAGATAAAAGGAGGATTAGCGAATCACCAAGGGGGGGAGGACTTATGATAGGCTGACTAAATGGAGATGTATATATCAGAAAACTGATATGGATGTCGCACAAATTCGGCATCTCATAATTAGTCGTGCTGTATATTATACTTTGGCGCCAAATTTAAATAAGCCAATAGGCTTGAATTGATGATGTTTCGGTGACACAGGCCGGTGACAAATAATACGGGATGAGGTACAGCAGATGACACAATGTATCTAGATACATTCCCACTTATGTTATTGTTTGTGTCTACATCTCTTTCGCACATCTGTCAATGTGTGTATTGCCGGCTCCAGTCTTATCCTTACTTCATGGAATATAGACACTTGTCAAAGAGAACATGTTTCTAAATACCCATTCATGTGAATCTGACGAGGGAGTTGCGGTATGTGCTGTCCGACATTGGTATTTGCTATTCAATTTTCTATCGAGCAAACTTTATCATGTAAGTACCTAATCGTTTTAAACCATTTGATCATTTTGCTATGTCAGAACTTAAACTAGCAAAACTACTAAAGGACGAGGTATACTAGCGTTGCATTAAAGCAGGTAATTCGTTCAAAAAGCTATTTTACCGTTCAAACAATAAGGTTCCAAAATCCAATAATATTTCTATAGAAATTCGGCTACCAAAATAATTTCAACGTTCACTCAATAAGTATTGAATAGCATACGTACAGAGATACACATAAGTCATGATACAAATTAATAAAATCTCAGTCTATCCATGATTACGAAACAGTTTTAGTTTGGAACCAAGTTTGTCAGTGAGAAAAAAAAACTCTATTAGTAGATTGAAGAACATATCCTATGAAATAACAGTTTTTTTGGTCCTTACATGGTTTGTCCCATAATAAAAGTGGTTCAGAATCATGGATAGAATCATTCTTTGTATAATGACTTATGTGTTACCACTCACCATCATAAATCGCCTGAGGTACAGTACTTTTATCTCACGAACGCGGGTGAGCTTGATTGTGTGTTGAGTTGAAATATACATGCACATTGTCTTATGTGTCACAAAAGTAAGGTCTAAGATAAGACAACTCGGGATCAGTGGCGATGGCGTGCAGTTTATTCAATCACTAACATCGAAGCCTACTCGATTATGTTGGATGACATTCTTGTAAATGTGAATGATTGATTTATATTTTTATTTTTACAAATGTTTATTTTAGTTCTTGTTATTAGATATTCTGATAGCAAGCAGCCATAATGGTGCTAGTTAACGATATAATCGGCACGTTAAGAAAGTACCAGTTGTGGATATGTTTTATAATATTTGTCAATAAGTTTGGCATTGCATGGCATCAGATGGCCATCATATTTTTGGCTCCTCCAGTGGCGTATCAATGTCCAGACAATTCGACCTGCTGTGAGGATCCCACCTACGACACCTCGACCTTCACCAACACCATTGTTATGGAATGGAATCTAATCTGTGAAAACTCTTGGTTGAAAGATTTCACTCAAACACTTTTTCAATTTGGTGTTTTAGTTGGAAGTTTATTGTTTGGTATGGCATCTGATAGGTTAGTAGCTATAGTTTTAATTCATTGTTACATTAAAGATGTCGTCTATGAGATATTATATGCGTTACACCACTTGGAAGAGATCTCCTCTCGAGCGCGCGAACTGGAGGATTTTGAACATACTTTCGGGAAATTTATTACCAATAACTAGGATGGAAGCCACGATCTCCATTTAAGTAGGCAGCACGGCGGTTAACTTCATCCTTAACAATTTCGATTATTTATTTTCCCACAGGTATGGACGAAAAAAAGCTATGATTGCCTCTGTGGTGCTGGAAGTGTTTGCAGGAGTCATAGCGTCGTTTGTTCCCGATTATTGGAGTTTCACTATAATTAGAATGGTCCTCGGGTTTGCTATTGGAGGTGTAATGGTTGTGGGATTCGTAATAATCATGGAATTCATAGGTAACGAGAAAAGATACGTTGTGTCTGCGCTTTATCAAGTTCCATTCACACTTGGCCATATGTTATTATCGGCTTTCGGATATTATTTGCGAGATTACACGCATTTTCAATTAGCAATATCGTTGGCGTGCGTGTATCTGTTATTGTATATATGCCTACTGCCCGAAACACCTAGATGGTTAATGGCCAAGAATAAAACTGAAGAAGCCGTGATATTACTTACGCAAGTTGCTAAAATGTAAGTGAACTTCTTCTAATGTGTTACTTTGGAACGTTACTTAATTTGAAACCCTCTAAGGTTGACAGTCCTGTATAGAAACACAAAGATATTTATTTTATGCGAAATGGGTTACAAATTAAAGAGCGTGAGTGACCGTACATAGTTAATATTTGATGCAACTCTATTTCTAGAGCTGTTATAGAACGTGGCAGATATTATTGCGCGCTGTGCCTTATCAGATTTTAATGAAAGTTTCTTACTGTACCTATGATTGTTACTAAAGATGTTAAAGTCCATCAATATACTGTCCGTGAGGTCTTAGAATGACATTCGGGTTTTCTGGTAAAATCGGACGTAATCGTGTAATAGAAAATGATAACGTCTTCTTGATTTGCCAGCTCTATATAATTCCTGACGGAAGTGACATTCTCTATGGTTAGGGAGGCGAATAGGGGAATTTTCGGTAATACTCGAGCGTGGCAGTTTAAGATATGAGAGATACCTTAGACCTAATAGAACAACCTTGTAAAGTATTTAGCTCTATATGTAGTGACGCGCGCCTAGGATAGACGATCAGATTAGTAAAAAAAAATCGATAGTCTGAAATACTCGAGCGCGTCAGATTAAGATATTGGGGGTTGATTTTAGTGTTTTAAGACTAAATTTAACTAATCTGACGATAAGTCCTTGACGCCGCCGAGTAATAGGGTCGCGAACTTGTAAAAAAAAAACGTTAATCCGGCATTCTCGAGCGCGATTTTTATTTTATTTATTTTGAAGAATATAATGTAAAACTTACTAAAAATACAAAATCTGCCGGTTTCCGCATGACCGGAAGTGTGGAGGAGCCATTTCGTCTTCCGAAAAACGCGTCGCGGCATATAAGTCGCGAACGATACATTTTACAAAAAAAAAGTTTAAATAAACAAAAAAGGTAATTTTATTTTACACAAAAAAGGTCTCTTTACATTTTTGTCCAAAGTTAAAACTTTTTGACTTGAAGCATCATAAAAACTCAAACTCCCGGTTTTTGAGTATATCTCGAAGACTGAGGGTGTTAAAAAAATTTGATATGAAATAACGATGATTAAATTATGTGACTTTTATTATATCTCAAAATTTTATTTTTCTAAAGCTTCTCGACAATTTTCGTGGACTCGGAAAAAGTTACGCGTATCTGTATACAAAAGTATTATTAACATGTACAGTTTCATGTATGTATATTATTCAATAGCCTGTTGATCCTCAAATTGTTTTTTGGACGTACCGTAAGCAAAACAAAGTGAAGAATTGAAGTAAATGTAAAGGTCATACATAACAATACAATTATAATACAATTTTTATATCATTTCATTTTTTTATACTATAAACCAGCTTTTGCCCGCGGCGTCGCCCGCGTACTAAGAGTAATTTTTAACCATCTACAAAAAAGGAGGTTCTCAGTTTGACCTGCATGTAGATATGTATTGGATGTCATTTTCGTAATCGGCACCCCGAGGAACCACAAAGATGAAACCCATATCGATTTTTAAGAAAAATAAATGTCTGCCATTTTTGATTTGAAACTGGATGTCATTTTCGTAATCGGCACCCAGAGCAACCTCGAAGATGACACCCAAATTGATAATTAAGAAAAATAAATCTCCGCCATCTTTGATTAGAAAATGCATACCATTTTCGTAATCGGCTCAAACTTGAAACCCTCTTTTCACCCCTTAAAGGGAGCAATTTCGAAAAACGCTGAAACATGTTTTGTTGTATTTAAACAAAGAGTCTATATACGAAGTTTTAAATCTCTCACTTCAAAAAAGATTTGCTCCCCGTACAAACTGGGAGCCCCCTTTTGAACCCTTTAGGGGAGCAATTTCGAAAAACGCTTAAATATGTTTTGTTGTATTTAAACATAGAGTCTATGTACGAAGTTTTAAATCTCTCACTTCAAAAAAGATTTGCTCCCCGTACATACTTGAAACCCCGTTTTCACCCTATTAGGGGAGCAATTTCGAAAGACGCTTATATATTTTTTGTTGTATTTAAACAGAGAGTCTATATACGAAGTTTCAAATATCTCACTTTAAAAAAGATTCTTTCCCCGTACAAACTTTGAACCCCCTTTTCACCCCTTTAGTGGAGCAATTTCGAAAAACGCTGAAATACGCCATTAATATATTTAAACAAATACTCTATATACAAAGTTTCATGTCTCTCGCTTTAATAAATACGGGTTTTCATACAAACTTTGGACCCCCGTTTCACCCCTTTAGGGGGTGAATTTTGTAAAATCCTTGTCAGTCAGTCAGTCAGTCAGTTTCTTCTTTTATATATTTAGATAATACAATTCGCACTACATTTCATCTACATTTCATCATCATCATCATTTCAGCCGAAAGACGTCCACTGCTGAACATAGGCCTCCCCCAAGGCTCGCCATTTAGACCGGTCCCGTGCCGTCCGTTTCCACCGGATTCCCGCGACCTTCACCAGGTCATCACTCCACCTTGTCGGAGGCCTACCGACAGCTCGTCTTCCGGTGCGTGGACGCCACTCAAGCAGTTTCTGGCCCCACATTTACGTTGGTTGTATCTATCGCTTTATTGTCATTCTTAAATTCCCCGTTTTATCAAGGAGAAAGAAAGGAAAAAAAAGAACCAAAAAACCTTTTTCGGTCAGATTAAGAGAACCCACCAACATTTTTGTCAGATTAAGAAAATATGCTTTCAGGATACCGAGATAAACCTCCCCTATGAAAATCTGACGCGCTCGAGTATTTCAAAAAAACTTTATTTTTTTGCATTTTCAAAAATTCATCGTAACTTATCGTCACGCCGAAATCGTCAGTTTTTTTAAAGGGAGCTTCCTTGGGGCCTACTAAACACCCCTTCTGAAAATCTGACGCGCTCGAGTAAATTTTTTTTTTTGCATTTTTGACTACTTTATATTCCTACCCCCACCACGCAAACCGGCAGATTAGTATACCGTTGTTATCAGAGGCACTTGGGGCATACGTAGTATGAATATCTGACGCGCTCGAGAATGCCCAAGTAACTGTTTTTTTTAACGTTTTTGAAACACCGTACACGCCAAACCCACCGCTAAAATGGTTTTTACCATACGAGCTTTTCTTTTCGAAATTATATTATCTTTCGATTTTGATAGGTCTCGACAGCGCCGTTGAATTACGCCATTTAGCTACCTCGCCTCCCTTAAATTGTGGAATTTTAAAAATCTGATTCCATTTTGTAAACAAAAAATTATATTAAAAAATTATAACAAAAAGTCAATTTGCAATGAAGTTATTAAACCTCATATTATGTTAGGGTTTACCTTACATTAATTATATTTACTTAACTTCTTATGGTAAGTTTAAAAAGTTTATTGGCATATAATTAATGTAGCTACATGGTTATAAGAAAGCAAAACAGCGGTATCACATTCGCGTGTCAATGCCGATACTTGATGCCTCTCTAAAGCCCGAATGTCATTCTATACGGAGAGAAAAAATTAGAATAAACAAGTAAAAAATATTAATTATTAGAAGATTTTATTGAATCCCAGGACAAGGAGATTATACTAACGGTTACAAACCAGGTTTATCAATAGTATTTACTAATACCAAAAAAATCTTTTTTCTATCGTTTTATAGAAATTATACGACTTTGTTATTCCGACTAAATAATTATTAATTTCACGATTAAGTAAAACCATTTTGTATTTCCTAATATATACTATGAATTAATTAAATTTCCTTGAATTTATATTATTTTCTACAGATTATTATTAATTAATAGACTTTCATATTCCAGTCTTTTAGAAATCAGGTTATTAATTCGAACAATTTTTTTTCTCTCCGTGTAAAAACTAACGGACTGTAGATAAGTACCTACTGGTGAATTACTTCAAGTCTGACATCACATAACTGACATATCCTCTTATTTTATTGTATATTCTACTTTAACACTAATGTACATTCAGGCCACCAGAAACCCTAGCCTGATCCCCCAGGGGATCATGCTCGATCGAAATCGTATGTTAAATGGTAATAGAAACTATTACACTAGTGGCTCTGTGAGCTGTAGACCTCGTGAATGAGTTTTTTTATCATTTCCAAAATCTGACATTATAAAAAAGATCAATTATAAATATCGAACCTGCTAACAAAATTTCACGAGAAGCGGTTGAGAAATGCGACTTGTAGAGGACAACAAACTGAAATTCGGACGCAGAAACTTACAAAATTTTTGAAATAAAAATTGATTTTGAGAATTTCCATAAACTGACTCGACAAAAAAATTCTATATAATTACCGGACCTACTCATAAAATGTCACGAGAATCGTTTGCGAAATGCGACCTGTAGAGGAGAACAAACCGTTGAACAAATATTTTTTTATTTAATTTGCAAAAACATATTTGACAAAAAAAATCTGTATATTTATCCAACCTGCTCACAAACTTTCACGAGAATCGGTTGAGAAATGCGACCAGTAGAGGAGAACAAACCGAAATTCGCCCGCAGAAACTTACAAATCTATTGATAAAAAAATTGTTTTTGGAAATTTCCAAAAACCGTCACGACAAAAAAATCTATATAACTATCGAACCTGCTCACGAAATTTCACGAGAATCGGTTGAGAATTGCGATCTATAGACTAGAACAAACGGAAATCCGGACATGCGAAAGCATTTTTGTTGAAGCTGAAGCAGAGACCTTCGTTTCACTCGGTTAATTAGCGTTAAAGTCTAATGGAATAACAGCATATGTTAGAGTAACTCAAAGTAATCGTACTGTAGGTATTAAGAATCTTATTTTGAAAATTAAGATGAACATCCTGAAAACTAAGATGTCTAAATTGAGATGAAGGTTCAGAAAGTTAAGATATCATGAACATCCGTTTCTTATTTTCAAACTTAGGTAGAGATGGAATTGTGCCTTCCGCTCGAATTATTCCCCATACATAATCGGGAATATTTCTGGTAACGGCACATCTCTAGTTATTACGCCTTCTCTAGTTAGAAATAGTGTTGCTCCAGATAGTCGGCTAGCCAGGGCTTGGAACCGGTTTTTACCATTTTTGAAATATCTCCTAAAGTAATGGTCATATCGCCATTTTTATTTTAAGATTTGTTTTTGTTAACCTTCATGTATGAAATAAATGATTGAAAGTACGAAATAATATCGTAAAACGCAATTAACCGATATTTTTAACCAAGACGAAACCGGTTTCCGAGCCCTGCGGCTAGCTAATACAGCTACTGACCGATGGTAGCTAAGTATCTATTTACTGTTTTGATTGTCATAGTTCATTAGAAATCCAAAAGGGTTTTTTTATAATCTAAGTCAGTATTTTCAAAAAGTTATGGGCCGTTAGCATCTATAATAAATGCGACCATGAAAGTGCGGTACTTACGTACGTACGGTTGTGGATTGTTAGACGAATAGGAGCGACCACCACGGCCCCTTGTATGACATGTACATGATTCACTAAGCACCGTTCTCACCAGTCACCTCACAGCTCACCCGTTTTTATATGGAAACTGTCAAATGTCATTTATCACTGTTTGAGAGCTTCCGTATAAAAACGGGTGACAGGTGAGGACGAGTTGGTTTGTGAATAACAGCCAAGATACGTCTCATATACGTGTTGAAGGCTGTTACTGGTGTCTCAATTCTCATTTGTGGCACAACAGGCTCAAATTTCTTTAGATGTTTTAGGGTTGATTTTTCAATATTCTTTCATATGTCATTAGAAAGTGATAGCGATAATTTTAATTGACGGATAGTTTTATCTGGCGATTGAAAAGTCGACCTTTAAGTACCTATCTTATCGCATGTCAGCTAAGAGATAAACAGTTCAGCCTGCCCATAGGTCCTACCAGGTTTAAATATATATTTTCAGTAACAACATGCCAACAGAAGACATAAGGGATAAGGTGGAATTGTACGAAACGGAACACAGAACTAATATGCCAAAAAGTGGAACTACTGCAGATCTGTTCCGTACGTCAAATCTGCGAAGCAACATACTGGTGATGTCGTTCCAATGGTTTACATGCAGTTATTGCTTCTATGGCGTTACTCAGTACGTCAGTCAGCTCACGGAAGACATCTTCTTGAACGTAGCCATCAGTGGCGCCTTCTGCTTCGTAAGCTGTTTTCTTGCGATTCCATTAATGAAGTACATGAACCGGCGAACAACTGTAGTCGTAAGCAACGCTATAAGCGGAATTTGTTTACTGCTTCTGGCCGGTATACCCCAGGGAATAATTAGTGTTGTGCTTGCGTGCATCGGAGCTCTATTCAGCTTCGTAGTTTTTATAGTCGTTTATTTGTACTGCACTGAGATGTTTCCGACTGTTGTGCGTAACGCTGCACTGGGTATTTCGTCCATGATGGCCCGCCTCGGAGCGATGATTGCACCATTCGTAGTAAACCTCAGAATCTATGACAAGTGGGCTGCTCCGGTGGCGTTTGGGTTGTTACCTTTGATAGCAGCGGTGTTGTGTCTTCTGCTGCCGGAAACTAAAGATTGCGAGTTACTCACGACTATAGAAGAAGGAGAGGCACTTGGAACTTCAAAAGGACCGAGACCAATTCCGGCTGATGCTGTGTAAAAACAATAATATGAATTATGTAAATAAAAACATCCTTTAGGTGAATATATATCTGTATCTACATAGTTATGTAATATTTCATTGTAGTACATAAATATATTCAGTTGAATATATTTATGTACTACAATGAAATATTTCCGGAAGGTAATTTAATACTCCTGTAATGTTGACGTAGAGCTCGAGCTATTCATTAATATTCGAATATTTACACTTAATTTAACACAAATTGGATACAATATTATAAATGCGAAAGTAACTCTGTCTGTCTATTACCTCTTCAAGTTTAAACAGCTTAATTGATCTAGATGTAGTTTGTGCATCGAGGAAGGGCATAGTACAGTCTAAGGGGACATATAATGGGAACGAAAGTTTACATGGAGCTACGATATAAACCCCTTCCACGCTGATGAAGGCGCGGGCGAAAGGTAATAATATTTATATGCCATCGCCATTATATTTGGCATGCATAACATCGCTATTTGCTCTGCAGCTGTTGTGTTTCTGATGGCGAGCAAGGTCACCAGAGCTCTACTAATTTCAAATTAACACATAATTATGCAGGTACCTACCTATTCGACAAAGAACAATTTATTTTGGACGTGACGAAAAGGCCAAATTATGAAGGAATGAAGTCCTGAACTGTGGGAAAGAAATCTAAACCCGTCCATTAAAGGGAATTTACTGTAAAGGACATAAACTTTTAAAAACTGTAGCTGCCACGTTGATTAAATCAAACTTGTCGGTATTCTCCGCTAAGGAAGTTATTTACGGTGCAAGCAAATAAAGTTTTAAGAGGTGTTGTCTAATAAGGTTTAGTGGGTCACGTAGGGGTTCTAATGCTGCACCGGCGGGGCTTCAGTCCGTGGATCTTCAGTGCGCGGCGCCATGGCGCCCGGGCTGCTCCTCTGCGCTGCCTGGTACTACACCATACTGGCTGGTAAGTTAGGTTCACGGTCTAATAGATATTATAAAAAAATAGCTGTCGTGGTGCAATCGGATGAAACGATGTTTGTTTGCGTAAAGATGTTATTGTGCGCATAATCTCGACAGTCACTGAAGAGCCTCGAGATTGGCATCATATTTTGATATATGAGGAGCAAAGTTAATTGTTTAGGTCCATTTACCAACTGGAGGATAGGTAAATGTTACTTATTTATTCCGATACCTATAACAGATGAGCTATCTGAATATGTTTTATTTAGGTAACTAAATGACCAAAAGATCTGTTAATTAGTCCTTAGAAATGTGCAAGGTAAATGAAATGCAATAATCCGCAAATTAACATCGTTTTAAAAGTAACCTCCGATCTTATTAGTCGTTTTTGCTGGCACTCCTACCAGCTGCCTTGCACTTCTCTGGTCACCGCCAACCTAACCTAACCCTTCTGTTTCAGGATTTTATACGTTGTACTGTCCGGTTATGTACCTCATGTTCCTAAACCACAAACTTTACAGGAATATCGCTGATGGTCTTTTCGCGTTATGGGAATTGTATCCAGTGGTAAGGTAGTGCATCTTTCGGTTTACAGCGTAATCTGTTGCGGTGTTAAACAATTATAATGAAGTGCTGTTGTAATTTTCAGGCGCTTTTCCAATGGTGCTCTAATGCTGAATTACATCATTACGGCGACTACGTAAATCCGGATGAAAGAAGTATTATTGTGATGAACCATCGCACACGCGTGGATTGGAACTATGTGTGGATAGCCCTTTACCATGCCACTCAGAGTGATATTGAGTGTGTATGTAAAAAGAAAACTGTAACAGACACTACGGACAGCCAGCTACTGGACGTCGGTGGGCGATCTAAGATTAAGTTTGTTCTAAAGGACGAGTTAAAGGCTGTCCCAGGAATGGGTAAGTTCATTTCCCTAAAGTAAGGTTAGGGCCTATTTGTGTTTATGGTAGGGAAAAATCTTCAGAACAGATTTTTGACATTGTATTTCTAAGAAAAGGAAAATTATTCTAAATTCTGATTACCTATTTTAGTATTTAATTTGCATAATCATGTTCATGATAAAGAATAGTAGAACATGGTCCGTTTGAGTAGCACTGAATAGTTTAATTTATTAAGAGCGCTTTAATAAAATGTAGTGGGTCCACTAGCGCCACTCGTAAATAATTGTAATTATTTAAATTTAACGATATATAACTAAAAAAGGGGGCCGCTATGTACTGTAGTTTGTATTTAAGTACTTTTTGAATCCATCAAACTAGTTTTTACGTTGCTGGATTCGTCAATCTATGCGTCCAAAGTTAAAACGGCCGTTTTAATTTTGAGCTACATTTATTAAAGCGCTCTGAAGCCGATTTTACAGAGGAGTATTATGTTTGAGCCCTTAAACTCTATCTAAATATATAAAAGAAGAAACTGACTGACTGATTGACTGACTGACTGACTGACTGACTGACTGACTGACTGACTGATCTATCAACGCACAGCCCAAACCGCTGGTTCTAGAGATTCCAAATTTGGCACGTAGGTTCCTTATAAGGTCTAGGGGTGCACTAAGAAAGGATTTTTGAAAATTCACCCCCTAAAGGGGTGAAACGGGGGTCCAAAGTTTGTATGAAAAACCGTATTTATTAAAGTGAGAGACATGAAACTTTGTACATGGAGTCTGTGTTTAAATATATTAATGGCGTATTTCAGCGTTTTTCTAAATTGCTCCACTAAAGGGGTGAAACGGGGGTTCAAAATTTGTACGGGAAGAAAATCTTTTTTAAAGTGAGATATTTGAAACTTTGTATATAGACTCTCTGTTTAAATACAACAAAACGTATATAAGCGTCTTTCGAAATTACTCCCCTAAAAGGGTGAAAAGGGGGTTTCAAGTATGTACGGGGAGCAAATCTTTTTTGAAGTGAGAGATTTAAAACTTCGTACATAGACTGCCCCGTGTGGTTGCCGGGTAAGAATTGCGCCACCCCATCTCTTCCCGTGGGTTTCGTAGGAGGCGAATAAGGGAAAATCGGAGGGTGGGCAGCAGCATCCTTCGATCATTACCACCATCAAACTGCGGTCACCAACCCGCTTGCCAAGCGTGGCGACTATGGCAAATCCCCCCCAATTGGGGGAGGCCTATGTTCAGCAGTGGACGTCTTTAGGCTGAAATGATGATGATGATGATGATGACATAGACTCTATGTTTAAATACAACAAAACATATTTAAGCGTTTTTTGAAATTGCTCCCCTAAAGGGTTCAAAAGGGGGTTCCAAGTTTGTACGGAGAGCAAATCTTTTTTGAAGTGAGAGATTTAAAACTTCGTATATAGACTCTTTGTTTAAATACAACAAAACGTGTTTCAGCGTTTTTCGGAATTGCTCCCTTTAAGGGGTGAAAAGAGGGTTCCAAGTTTGAGCGGGGAGCAAATTTTTCCTTTTCTTAAAAATCTCCAAGATGGCGGACATTTATTTTTCTTAAAAATCAATATGGGCGTCATTTTCGAGGTTCCTCTGGGTGCCGATTACGAAAATGACATTCATTTTCAAATTAAAGATGGCGGACATTTATTTTTCTTAAAAATCAATATGGGTGTCATCTTCGAGGTTCCTCGGGGTGCAGATTACAAAAATGACATCCATTTTCAAATCCAAGATGGCGGACATTTATTTTTCTTAAAAATCAATATGGGTGTCATTTTCGAGGTTCCTCTGGGTGCCGATTACGAAAATGACACTCATTTTCAGATCAAAGATGGCGTATATTTATTTTTATAAAAATCAATATGGGTGTCGTCTTCGAGGTTCCTCGTGGTGCCGATTACGAAAATGGCATGCATTTTCAAATCAAAGATGGCGGAGATTTATTTTTCTTAACAATCAATATGGGTGTCATTTTAGAGGTTCCTCTGGGTGCCGATTACGAAAATGACACTTATTTTCAGATCAAAGATGGCGAATATTTATTTTTATAAAAATCGATATGGGTGTCGTCTTCGAGGTTCCTCGTGGTGCCGATTACGAAAATGGCATGCATTTTGAAATCAAATATGGCGGAGATTTATTTTTCTTAAAAATCAATATGGGTGTCATCTTCGAGATTCCTCGGGGTGCAGATTACAAAAATGACATCCATTTTCGAATCCAAGATGGCGGACATTTATTTTTCTTAAAAATCAATATGGGTGTCATTTTCTAGGTTCCTCTGGGTGCCGATTACGAAAATGACACTCATTTTCAGATCAAAGATGGCGGATATTTATTTTTATAAAAATCGATATGGGTGTCGTCTTCGAGGTTCCTCGTGGTGCCGATTACGAAAATGGCATGCATTTTCAAATCAAAGATGGCAGACATTTATTTTTCTTAAAAATCGATATGGGTTTCATCTTTGTGGTTCCTCGGGGTGCCGATTACGAAAATGACATCCAGTACATATCTGCAGGCAGGTCAAACTGAGAACCTCCTTTTTTGTAGACGGTTAAAAATTATTCTTAGTACGCGGGTGAAGCCGCGGGAAAAAACGTTGAAACTTTGTATAAAGACTCTCTGTTTAAATACATTAATGGCGTATTTCAGCGTTTTTCTAAATTGATCCCCTAAAGGGATGAAAAGGGGGTTCAAAGTTTGTACGGGGAGCGAATCTTTTTTGAAATGAGAGATTTGAAACTTCGTAAATAGAATCTTTGTTTATATACAACAGAACATATTTCAGCGTGTTTCTAAATTGCTCCCCTAAAGGGGTGAAAAGGGGTTCCAAGTTTGTACAGGGAGCAAATCTTTTTTGAAGTGAGAGATTTAAAACTTCGTATATAGACTTTCTGTTTAAATGCAACAAAAAATTACTCGGCATTTTTCGAAATTACTCCCCTAAAGGTATAAAAAGGTGGTTCCATGTGGTGTTTGTACGGGGAGTGTATAGACTGTGTTAAAATACAACAAACCGTATTTCAGCGTTTTTTGAAATTTCTTCCCTAAAGGGGTGAAAAGGGGGTCCAAATTTGTACGGGAAGCAAATCTTTTTGAAACGAGATATTTCAAACTTCGTATATGGACTCTGTTTAAATACAGCAAAACACGTTTCAGCGTTTTTCGGAATTGCTCCCCTAAAGGGGAGAAAAAGGGGTTTCAAGTTTGTGCGGGGAGCAGTAATATGGGTGTCATCTCCGAGGTTCCTCGGGGTGCAGATTACGAAAATGACATGCATTTTCAAATCCAAGATGGCGGACATTTATTTGTCTTATAAATCGATATGGTTGTCATCTTGGAGGTTCCTCGGGGTGCCAACTATGAAAATGACATCCATTTTCAAATCCAAGATGGCGGAAATTTATTTATCTTAAAAATTTATATAGGTGTCGTCTTTATGGTTCCACAGGGTGCCGATTACGGAAATGACATCCATACGTATCTACATACATACATACAAACATACGGATCAAACTGAGAACCTCCTTTTTTTGTAGACGGTTAAAAATTACTTTTATTACGCGGGCGAAGCCGCGGGTAAAAGCTAGTAAAGTTATATAAAAACCCAGTTGTTTTCAATATTTACTTACAACTTTAATAGTGTGATACTGTCGTGAAACAGACACTTATTTCAAAAGCATATTATAAAATAAACCATTATATCATGGATAGGGATGTTTGGGCAGTGATAGCGTCCCGCACAAGTAATCTGACACAGAAATATTTTGTCCTCAATATTAAAAAAATATTTTCTGTAATATTATGATGCTGTTATTGTACATTGTTTTGAAAAAATGACACCTCGCCGAGTTTCTTACACCGTTTCTTCTCGAGGCAGAGGTTTATTTTATGAACCGGTGGTAATTTTTTGACTTTCATAAGTGCATGTAATATGCCTAAATTGAAGAATAAATGATTTCCTTTCATTTCAGTGTAAAGGTTTTTTTTAATACAACGCCGGTAGCAAAGAAGCATATGGTCCAGTAAGCGGCCACCGCAGCCTATAGACGCCCGCAACTCCAAAGGAGTCACGTGCGCGTTGCCGACCCTTTATAAGATTTGAAAATGCACTGTGTTGACAGCAGAAGGAACACATTTAGGTCCCTCGCTCTCAACACAGTGCATCCTCGGGAGCTCTGGCAACCTTGCTCACCTCCAGGAACACAACACTAAAGGCTGTCCATGGCTATTCAGCGAGGAAACATCGCCAGTGTTATGGGCACCTTTGCACCGGAAACGGCGAGGGGCGGCCTATTCGATTACATAAAATAAAGTCATATAATATAAAAAAAAGATAAAATTAAAGGACAAAATTATAATTTCGTTTTTAGAGGAAAAATATAACTGTAGGTGCAGGTAGATGCAATAAACTTTCAGTATATCGATTTTTCTTTATTTTGTTCAAGTATATTTTCATATTTTACGAGTAATACTATTAATAGTTACTAGCGCACGGCATTCTAACTAAATTAATGATAAGGAAAATATGACATCATAATCTAACCTTAAGAAATAAGTACTTATCCTTGCCTTTGTTTAGCTTTTAAACTCAAACAGGGTCAAATCTTAAGAAATAGGTATCCTTGGCTTTGATTAGCTATTTAACTAAAACGGGGTCAAATCTTACAACTGAATTTTAAAGCATAAGTTCGGTGACGGTGACAATGTAGTAATATTACGGTAACATCGAGATGATCTATTAACGGAGACAGAAGGTGGCCATAGTACATCCTAAACTACACAAAATAGACCCGTCGTGTTTTCTTGCTCATTGCATTGGGACCAAAGAGAATATAATCACTACGTTTTAATTGGGACCATCAATGTGGATTTTTTTTTCACAGTCGCTCGTTCGTCATTTTATTCAGATCCCTTAAACTGTTTGTTCGAGTTGGTTTACTTTTGCCGTACGATTTAACGTGTGTATTTCTCTATTTCTAACTCGAATAACGCATGATCTACGTGTTACATAGTACCTCGTGGTGGGTGAAGTGAAGATCCTCTTTTGCTGGAATATAATTATACTGGCTTTTTCTAGTTGACCGTTTCGTTTTCGAAAATGGATTGTCAAGCTTCGTAATTTGAAATTATTCTTTTGACGTGTTTGCAAACAAAATTTGATTCATTCCCTAGATAAGAGTGTGTGTGAATATTCATTCTACGATTGTGACTTGGAGATTTGACGTACCAATATTTAACCTAATTTTCTTAGATTTTTCAGTGTGAAAGTAAATTTGAGAATTCCATTCGTTAATAAGTGATTGCGTGTGACTATTGTTATTTTACGTCGTCAGCTGACACAGCTATTTCTTGAGGGAATGTTTCAGGAGGATCGTATCCTCCCCCTAATAAAAAGCCAAGCGTTCGTCGACGTTTGGGTAAGTGTTTCATCCTATTAGTCTAAATTTCCCTTGGTATCGTGTTTTGCCGTTGCGTAGGTCTTACCTAGTGTATTGTATTAGCTTTTCCGCCGGGACGGGAGCTATCGGTTCGAGTGGTCGAGACGCGAATCGCCCGGTCGCCATACGCGAGGCCTAGGCTTGCGCGTTGCCCGAAGACCAGCTTTTAAGTCCTGGGAGACTCTCGCACGTTGAGCTAGGAGTCTAGGCAGTTTTCGTTGGTTGCTGTCAACACGAAGCTGTACCAGGCCTTCAGTGGAGACAAGTGGTCGTTGTATGTGTCGGCATAAGTTGGAGTTAAACGGGTTTAATTAAGTTTTATTCGCTATAAACAAGACACGGTGTGTATATGTAATTCTAGCGCGATTTTATATTGGTTTCGAACATAATTTTGGTATCTAACTAGTATGTACCTTAAACATACTTCCATGGAAAACTTGTCATTAGTATGTGTTAATTTTATTTCGCATCGTATGTGTTTCGCAGTAATTTAACCCTTTAATTCGCAATGTTGTTTAGAAACAACATCCATATTTGAAAAAATCCTGTGTCCTTGTTTTTATGTTTATCATCACGGCGCGTATATTACTCAAATTTCTGTATTTTTGCGTACTCGAAATTGGCCAGGTTAATGCTCCGGCGCATTCTAGTTATTAGTTGTTGGCAAAATGGCGCAGAGGCGACGTGCACCGGCAAGAGGTCAGGTCAGAATTTTTTTTTTTAAATATTTATGCTTATTTTTAATGTCTTTTGTTGATTGAAACATGTTTTGGAATGGTTAAATTATATGTTGCACTACGTCATAACTTACATTATACTAATGCTGAGACAAAATAAGACTGCAAATATGAATGTTGTTTCTAACCTACATTGCGAAGCACTGAGCAATTGGTTTACACGTCCCTATGTTGTTTTAAACTAACATTGCGCTATTCTCTGACATAATCTTTTTTCTCTGCTTTTTTTGAATTTTAACTTTTTACTTACTACACACATTGTAAATAATGCTATTTCTTCCCCTTTTTTGTTCTTATCCTCGTAACGCCCGTTATTACAAAAAAATAATTTAATTTAAATCGAACAAATTCGAGATCTCCAAAATGACCAGAGGAGCCAGCAAGCACGTGGTGTGCAATCGAAACCAATTGGCTCCTGTCAAATGGAACGATAATAAGTTTGTTACGTTAACAAGCTCGTTTGTAGATTCACACCCTGTGGAATCATCATCATCATTCAGCCGGAAGACATCCACTGCTGGATACAGGCCTACCCCAAGGAGCGCCACAGTACACGGTCGCGAGCCACCCGCATCCAGCGACTCCCCGCTGCGTTGACCAAGTCATCAGTCCACCTAGTGGGAGGCCGTCCAACGCTCCGTCTTCCCGTGCGAGGCCGCCACTCGAGAACCTTTCTTCCCCAACGGTTATCGGTTCTACGAGTAATGTGGCCCGCCCACTGCCACTTCAACTTGCGGATTCTCTGAGCTATGTCGGTAACCCTCTCGGATCTCCGAGTTTCGGATCATGCCCCGCAGAGAAACTCCAAGCATAGCTCTCTCCATCGCACGCTGAGCAACTCTGAGCTTATTTAAGAGGCCCACATTCAGCGGCCACGTTTCAGTACCATAAGTCATCCCTGGCAACACGCACTGGTCGAAGACTTTCGACTTCAGGGACCGTGGAATTTCTGACGTGAAGATCCTCCTCAACTTCCCGAACGCAGCCCCTCCGAGTTGGATTCGGCGATCGATCTCTTTCTTGAAGTTGCATTTACCCAGTTGGACCGTCTGTCCTAGGTATACGTAGTTATCCACAACTTCAAGTGGAGCATTCCCAACATGAACCGGTATTGGTGAGACATGGCCATTGAACATAACTTTGGTTTTATCCATGTTCATCCTTAGACCCACCTGTTGGGATACTCTGCTGAGATCTTCGAGCATTATGCTCAAGTCTTCCAACGATTCTGCCATGATCACGATATCGTCCGCGAATCGAAGGTGAGTGATGTATTCGCCATTCACATTGATGCCCAGTTCTTCCCAGTTCTGCCTTCGAGAATAACGGAGTTAAAAAGTTTCTGGAGGACATTAAGTATCGGTGTCCCACCCGCTCTCAGGAGTTCGGCGGTTATTCCGTCATCTCCTGGCGCCTTGTTGTTCTTCAGCTGTTTCAGGGCCATTCTGATCTCATACAAGCTGACGTCCGGTATATCTTCGGTGTAATGCCGGGTTAGCTTGGCTCTAGGGTCTGTGGCCAAGCTAGCTGCAGGTTGTGATAATCAACCCCTGTCAATCCCTGTGGAATCAATCAGGCTTTACTCAAAAGAGGCCAAAGCAAATGTCAATGTTGACTGTCCCCAGACTGTCAAGCAATATAATATCGACATGGGCGGTGTGGACCTCGCCGACATTTTTGTGGCGTTGTATCGGTCAAATTTGAAGACCCGAACGTACATGGCCATTTTTTCACAAATATTAGATATTTGTGTAGGTAAATAATGCCTGGATAATATACAGACGGAGCTTAGCCACCGATAAAAAACAGTTGCCGGTAAAAAAATCAGAATGCATATTGCTGCCGAACTCCTTAAAAAAGACAGAAGCAACAACCAACACCCTTGCGAATAACAAACCACAGGCAACTATCAAAGCTCCTGCAGCCCCAAGACCCTCGGATGACATTCAATTTGACAATCTTGGCCATTTGCCAGTGTTTGTCGCAGCACAAGGAAGGTGTAAACACTGCAAAGGTGGTTTTACCAAGACGCAGTGTGTCAAATACCAACTTCGCTCGTGTTATACTTAAAATAAAAACAGTTTTTATGATTTTCATGATCGCAATTAAATAAATTATCTTTTAGATGACTTCTATTTTTATTTCCTGGGCCCTGCACAGTGTAGTATATAAACTACATACCTGAACAAAACTCTCATTCTGAGTATTGGGCAATGTCGTATGTAGCCTACATACGATATTTTCAGATCTGAAGCTGAAACATTTTTTTTATTATTTTTGTGGGCTCAGAAATACCTCCAGTAACGTAGTTTCCAACAAAAAAATACTAAAATCAAGAAAAAAATCATTTGGGCATTAAAGGGTTAAGGCGGGTTTTTTTCCTACAAAATTTAAGATGTTTCTTGTGAATTTAAATATATATTTCGACTATTTTAAAAGTAAATTATACGTATCCTTGAAGTGTGTAATAAGTTTTTATTTATACTTCACTAGATACCTACTGATATTTCTGTGTCTGTTCCATAAGGCTGCTCCAAACATTTTGGATGTGTATCTCAACAATTTGAGATGGTCAGCTTACGATTATAATTCATGTCTGGTTTTAGGCTGGATAATGCAGCTGAACTTCTTCCTGTACGTGAAGAGGAATTGGCGCGAAGACCAGCTCAGCGTGGCCCAGTTCGTTGACTACTACAAGAGATTGCGCCACGCTTGCCGGATAGTGCTGTTCCCGGAAGGAACAGACTTGAGTGAGGACAATAAGCGACGCAGTGAAAAATTTGCTACTACTAATAATTTACTAGTAAGTCCTCTTTATTATTTATATAACTGATCAAATACAGCAAGTTTAAACCGTTTTATTAATTACGCAAACTGTATATATGACAGTTTTATATTTTAACACACGGACGCTTGAGAGAATGATAACCTAGCTTTCTCAATAGACAAACAGAGAGAAGTTATACTTTGCTAATATTATGTGCGCAGGCGTCCGTATTTCCATTAGTAAAGAATGAATGAATGGTACGAAAAGTCCGTTCTCGGAGTAAACTAACTGATAAATAGAGAAAACGTCGAATGAAATAAAATATGTAGAGAGCTGTAGCAAGATTAATTAATTTCTTTGATTGCATGATAGTCACAGCATAGGCATTGAGTAGGTATTGAAATGGGGACCACCCTTTCACAGTTTTATACAGGGATCTTAATATTGGACCATTAATAATGAAAAAAACATTTACCTGGCGAAGGACACCTGAATAGCGAATAACGCTTTATACCGTTTGTTGTTGGTGGATGTTGTGAAGATAGGTACCTCTAGCTGGATGCAAATATACCTACTTGTGGACGTCGTGGATATGTGATTTTTTATTACCGGAGAATTTTAGTATTTATCGATTTTATTAATTGGATGACGTTTTGGGTGATTCACAACATTGTGGTCGCGAAGTGGCGACTGTCAGTTCACGGCCAAGAATGTTGTGAATGATCCAAAACGCCGGGTAAACTTCAAAAATGTGAGTAAATTTAACTGTCCTTTTATTAAAATAATTTATATCAAAAGATGAACTAGGGAATTGTTTACAGCTGTACGAATACGTCCTCCACCCGCGCACCACTGGTTTCGCGGCGTTGTGTACGCGCCTGCGAGGGGCCGGGCTGGCTGCCGTGTACGACGCAACGGTAGCCTATGACGCGCCTGCGCAGACCGAGGCTGATCTGCTGCGCGGGACCGCGCCGAAGCATATTTACTTCCATTTTAAACGGTGAGCAGTATTTGAGTTGATGTTTTGTGGTGAAGCTGTAGGTTACTGATAAATTAGGCCCTGTCGGCGGGCGAACGAAACGGGTACGTTGGGTTTGACTTGACCATGGGACATTCTTAGTGAGGGTTGCACCAAACTATCTGTAACCGTAAATGGTGTTCGTTCAAATCCGCTTGTACGGAAGTTTAATCCCAATGGGATGAAATCTACCGGCGCCATATTCAACGTTGATCGGTTTGTAATCGTAAGTTGAGCAATCCGCACTAAATCGTTACACCAAAATGTCGGTTACGTAAGGCGTGCCCGTACCTACATATGGCAGCTACCATAGCAAAATAAATAAATCTCGAGATTATTATGTACTAGCGACCCTCCCCGGCTTCGCATGGGTGCACTATTTAATGGATGTTATTATACATATAAACCATCCTCTTCAATCACTATCTATTTAAAAAAACCGCATCAAAATCCATTGCGTAGTTTTAAAGATTTAAGCATACATAGGGATATAGGGACAGAGAAAGCGACTTTGTTTTATAGTATGTAGTGATTGTATGTCAATCTGTTGGTCAAGCCTTGAAATAACTGCGATCAGACCAAAAATCGGCTTAGGTACTAGCCTTATCAGAACTGTCGGAAGTAAGTAAAGAAATGCCTCACGTAAGCGACATGTGCTCGTAGAGTGCCGCATAATGCGAAACTAATTATCATTCATCTCATCTTGTTCTATCCCATTCACTTGCTGGGGTTGGCGCAGCATGTCTTTTATTCCTTACTCTACAGCGCCTGTCACCACCTCATTTACATCACATCGTTCCTATTCGTTTAGTAAACACAGCTTTTCCTTAGCCAATCTGTTCTCACCTGTATCACATGGCGTACCGACCTAGATGGTGATTATAGTTTTTAAACTATCGGTATTATTCTTTTTATCGCCCTTGTTTTCTCATGTAATCATATATACATGTATTTACGTTTATTAATTGTTTCCAGCTACCCCATTGAAGATCTTCCCCTTGAAGACGATTCGCTCAAGTCATGGCTGAATGACCGATGGCGCGAAAAGGAAACAAGCCTTCGGAAATTCCACAAAAACGGTAGGACCCGCTAATATAACATCATAATTTTCAATGACATCTTTAATAAATAAGCGGCTAACGTGTAGACAACGGTTGTAAAGATACTATAGTAATCTTTATTGAGAGAATAATTCCCTATCGTAAAATAAATACTGCTTATCAGCATGGTTGAATTACTTAGCAAATTTTCTATCACGTTTTGCATTGTTGGCGGCAGACACGACTACCTTAAGTAATTATGTTTTTATTGTACGTACCCTTGAGCTCGAGACTCACAATGACATAAAAAACGGGTGCAGTTTGCATTAAAACTTTAAGTAAGCGTTTTAAGTAATATTTATTTTTAAAATTTGTCATCAGATGTCTAGCCTTAAGACCATGCCGTTGCAAGGTAGGCGAACCAGGGACGTAATGGCTAACTTAATAAAATCTGTTTTTTGTTGAAGAAAATAGTTACCTATTACAGGTACCATATATATACATATAATAACCTAGTTCTCGTCAGCCTATTCAGCTCTCAACTCTAGTCTTGTATCCCTCAATAACCATTCCGCCTGCTGGTTACCAAACATACAAAAAAACCGGTCAAGTGCGAGTCTCACGCACGGAGGGTTCCGAACACAGGTCGTGTACCCGTCCCGACCCCATTTAATTCAGGAAAGAAATATCTTAATGGCGCGATGATACAAATTGAACGCTGTGGGTACAGCGTCACAAGTCATGGTTGTGACTTTAAACCAAGCACTAACAACTCCATAAGTTTTAGTTGACCCATAGGTTCTTAACAACTACGGTAGGATATCAAAGCGCAATCTATTTAATCTCCTATATTAAACATTAAAATTATTACGGCTCGATGGGTCAGCATGTTTTGGCTTATATTTATATCGCAAGTGCTTTAGAGGCTATGAATCAGTGTATTAATTAAGTAACTCTAATCTATTGTTTTTCATGCGATTATGCATGTACTTGCTAGAACTTTAGGGGCTGGAATGCGTTGATTTTAATTGACATAAGTCGTTTTGGTTTGGAGATCACTTGTAATATCAAGAGTCCCATATATAGGAACTAAATCTGTCAAAATAATAGCTCTCATCATAATCAAGTAAAAACGTAATACTCTATTTGGAACTACGATCGTAAAAATAAAAACTAAATAATTCGAAAACCTGCTTTATCTTAGCCACGATAAGACTAAAAGTGTAAAATTATGTTCAATTCAATTGTGTAAAATATTAGCTTCATCTTCACCTAATGTCATCGGTATAAAATGACACGTCTATGCCAATGACGTTGTCAAATGTTGTGATATTGACAACTGTCTATAGAGTCGCCTCACCATACGTCCTTATTATATCTTGACCCTAAGATTCGTGACAAATATGTGCATATTCGGATGTCAGCCTTATACTGATTCTTCTGAATCGAATTTTCCGTACGACGCGCAAAATGTGCAAATATCTACATGACTCTGGTCTGGTTCATAAGTTTAACTCCCTCCCCCAAATTCATCAATTTGAGAGATGATTTTAAGGGACAAAAAGTATCACTCGTGATAATCCGGGCTAAAAACTATATATACAAAGTTTCATCATAATCCGTTCAGTCGTTTTTGCGTGATTGAGTAACAAACATCCAAATATTCAAACATCCTAACTTTCATGTGTATAATATTAAGTAGGACATTGCATATGATTTCATTACAAATATATCGTTTTTAGATTTTTCCCTGTCCGTGTAATATATAACGATATTACTTGCCAAATTTCATAGTTTTACGTCAACGGAAAGTACCCTATAAATTTTGATTCCCTTGAGAGTGTCGAAATATACGTTTTTTTGCGACATAAACGCCCGTATCTTTCTTTTATGTTAACTTAGAAGTATGATTTTTTCACAGCTTCAAAGGACTGTAAACTAGAGAATAAGGTTTTAATTTCAACTTGATACCTCCACGCCTTCCCGAGATAAAGTCACAGACAGACAGCCAGACGGACAACTTTTGTTTGTTTCGTGTTGTTGGGTGATAATACTACCTAGGTAGAATAGTGTGACGACGTGTGAGGTAGAAATGTGTTGACAGATTCTACTGGTTTCTTTTCAGGACAATTCGTGGATATCGCGACCAAACGGCCGCCGCCAGAGAGGCAGCCTCGTTCTCTCCAAGTGGCGGTGCTTGGCTTCGTGTTTTGGCTAGCAGTGGACTCTCTCTTCACTTATGCGATGTTTACAAACGTTCTATTCCGATTTTGGGTCCTATACCACAGTCTACTATTTATATTCGTTACCTGGTACTTTGGTGGATTTCAGAACATTCAGTATAAACTATCTGAAAGTCTTAAGGTCTAGGTCTAAATATAATTAGGTTAAGATACAAAAATTGGACGTATATTAGTTAAAGTTCAGTATATGTATTTATCTGTGAATTCTCACTATATGCCAAAGATTTTACCTACATATTAAGGAATATACATTTACATTACCTATACAATATATTACATAAATTACATCATGCATACCTACCAGAGCTGGGCATTAACTCGTTAATCCATTAATCGTTAATTAACGAAGTTAACCATCCGTGTAACAGATTAACTTTTTAGTTAACTTGCAAAATTCTTAACGGACTCATTAACTTCCGCTAACTGTCCAAAGCTCCGTTAATCCGTTAACTAAGTACCTATTTTATTAAAGGAACATCGCGCCGCCGTGCCATGTCAGGCGCGTGCGCGAGTGAAATGAACTACATTGTGTTGTCGGCTCGGTGCGTTAGTGAATGAGAATACAAGTCGTATGGATGCCGAAGTGCTGTTTATTTTGATTTTGATAATTAAATTAATTGTTTTACATAGATTTGCTTTGCTGCGTTGTGTAGTGTGGTGTGATGACACCACACCACACTACACAACATAGCCAGTCAGTAACAGTCAGTTACTCAGTACTCATAGTCTTACG
Organism: Epiblema foenella; assembly: GCA_963556455.1. Classification (NCBI taxonomy): domain Eukaryota; kingdom Metazoa; phylum Arthropoda; class Insecta; order Lepidoptera; family Tortricidae; genus Epiblema; species Epiblema foenella. Next base: position 12,394,728 of record OY747107.1, on the reverse strand, counting down.
TGTGATATATATATACGTAAAAAAACGTGACAGTGGAGCAGTGTTGCAGAATTTAGAGGGAGTCTAGTATGGCCCAAGAAACTCTTAAAAAGTCATCTTACTTTTCGTATTTTTTCATTCCCTGCCTACTTTCCATAGCGCATACCCGCATACGTAGGTGCTGTTTTACCAGGAGTTAACGATTAACGTTAACTTTCGTTAAATGGCCCGAAACGTAACGCTTCAATGTGTAACGAAATTAACTTTTTTTAACGGATTAGCGATTAACAAAGTTAACTATTTGGTTAACGGTGCCCAGCTATGATACCTACATTTAAAATTACAAATGCACTAAAAGTAAAATATCACATTCACATGTTTGTGTGTTCTTTTTGTTTCCTGTGTTGAGTGTCAAAATAAGGCTTTCTTGTTTATAGCCTGGTTCTGAGACTGTCGTGTGCGTAAATAAAAACAAAACACCGGCATACAGAGGACAAACCAGTTGAAACATCATCTCGGGTCTCGGTAACACTGCTGTGATTACAATCGCCTCATTTGATTTCAATTGCTAAGAAATATGCAGTCATTAAACGGTGTCAAGTTTTTTGGTCCCAAGAAAATATTATGAAGTTAAATCGAGATATATTATTATCTTGGTAAGAATTATGCTTATTACATGTAATAAATAAATGTGTTATGAGGTTGATGGTGGTGGCAGATATAATTTTTCAGAAGACCTTTTCCCTTTGTCTTCAATCTGATCTATCGCGTTTGACAAAACAACTCCCTTCGTTTCTGGGAAGAAACAACATAAGATTGCTGCGCCGAATGCCGCCGCACTGAATATTAATATCGAGGCCCATTCGATGCCAATGTTGACCACATATGGAGCTATAAATCCACCGAACCTCGCAAACACGGATGAGAAACCCAGTGCAGAGTTTCTTACTACCGTCGGGAACATTTCCGATGAATACATGTATATTTGCATGAACGCAGTGTAGACGCCCATTTGCCCAATGATGGCAAACATCAAGGTCACCCATTGCAGATGGCTAGGGATCAGGACGAACACTACAAATGACGCTCCTGCGATAGCGAAGCTCGCTATTAGAGTCGCTCTCCTTTTAAAGTGCAACGTAGCTACCACAACTATGATCACACCAGGGGCATTGCTGGCGGCAGTCACGATCACGTTCACATACAGGTTACCTTGGAGGCGACCCACGTATTGGTTTATCCCGAAAAACGTATGGGAACAACACATCCAAACTAGCGCCGAAACGATAGTATATTTTCTAATGTTTGGCGTTTTAAACAGATCGACGTAACTGCCATGCTTGTTTTCATTTGTAGACATTGATTCCTTCTCAACTTCATTTACTATGGTTTCAATATTTTCAGTCGAGCGATTGTTTCTGAAATGGTAATAATTTAATAATTTTTTTCTGAAATGGTAATGAATAAACTGTAGGTAAATAATATAAAATCATTTTTGACAGTAAAAGTCGAGTCAATGCTTACGTTTTTGCTATAAATGTAAGCAGCTCAATGGCTTCCTTTTTTCTTCCCACTGTAATCAGCCACCGTGGGGACTCCGGCAGCATCCAGTAGAAGGCCAGAGTGAGTAGCCACGGCGCGCCCGTTACTAGCTGCAGCGGCCTCCACTCTCGCACAAAGTACGCTATTACAGGTAGCGCCATATATCCTGAGACATAGGGAACCTCGCACAGTCCCATGATGTAGGGTCTCATCGTCCGCCCACTTAACTCTACCAACAGTACGAAGCAGCACAGCATAGTGCCGCCGAGTGCTGTGCCGATTAAGAATCGACTGATCAGGAACATCCAAAATTCAGTCACAAATGCTGAAATTGTGACAAAGACTGCTTCAAGAAACAGCGCTAGCACGACAGCGATTTTACGTCCATATCTAAAACATGTAGTCAAGATTTTATTTCCATACGAATATAATGTATAGTAGGTATAGTGGAGTTAGTTAAATATAAGGTGTTAATTTGTTAGTTGCAGATAATTCAACAGATGATACCTTAAATTAAAACTTTAAATAGAAATTAAGAAATCTTTTCATATATTTTTTTTGTTTACATTTACCGAATAAAAAAATTAATTGTAATTTCGTCTAAAAATAATCACCATGTGCATTTAACTGACAAGACGTTTAACACTACTGTCATTTCACTCATAGTGCTCTAGTGATAGTGCGAGGATCCACATTCATATTGTATCGTTGTAGATAAAGCCTTGCAGCTCTCACCGCATTGTAGTTTGCATCGTGATAACACGTTACTATGTTAAAATTATCATCGTTTGTGTAGTGGTAAGGCATTTCATAATACAATTTATTTGGAAATGATATGTTATTTTCCGTCTGATTGAGACGGAAAATAACATATCATTTCCAAATAAATACAAAAAAATAGATAAATAATAGAATTCACAAAAAGTAGGTAATAATTATAAAAATAAATGTCAAAATACCCACGGAGTCAAAAATTACAGCTTCCATGTCAACTTTTTAACGTTAACAATAAAATCGTGAACTCTCGTGTGCACTCGACTTTACTTACACTACTTACCTACGTATTTACTCGAAAATAGTTTCTAAAGTTAATAGTGAGAAAGTTTGGGGGCTATATTAGGGTCTTACAATGCTTTATAATTAACTTTCTTCCGTGTTCGTTTCGTTCATAAGTCATAACACAGATTCATAATGAAGTGGCTTATACTTACCCACTTGAATCAAACTCATGCTGCCGAAGGCCATAAGCTAACCAGGATAAGTTTTTTTTCCTCTACAGCCTATATTATCTAAGTGAACTAGGCAAAGGTCTTTGAGATATTAAAAAGTCCTTCGGATAAGGAAGAGAAAGTAAATATTTAAAGGAGAAAGCAAATTTCATCTCTTTCTTTAATGCACAGCCATGCGCCCGTAGAAGAGTTTTTTTTTAATATTACAGTGCAGTACTGATTATCGATTGACAAATTGCAGCACTAGACCTTGATTATGACAGTCTATGTATGCATGGGTAAGGTCATTCAATCAAGCAAAATCGATTAAGATTTTTGTTACAATGGGTAAGGTAAAAGTCCCAATGTCCGTCCGTCCTAATTTCAATAATAAACTCCTCACTTGCCACCTTCAATTTCAGATTGATGGTACCAACTTTTGGGACAAGCACTGCAACGTTTAACCTCATAATTACTTGAAATTTCACTCGTTTGTCAAACTTTTAACTCACCGGTCTGAAATATGTCCAAATGCCAAACTTCCAGCTAGAATACCAATCTGAAGTATGGACTGTGCCAAACTGGCCAGGTGACTTCTGTTGCATATAAGGTTCCATTCTGTGGTGACTGAGCTGACGATCATGCTTAGGTCATATTCTGGTTGTTGGCAGGGACAGTGGTTGGTCAGGTTAAAGGCGTCTGCGTCTCGACACACGAAGTCGACACTGGGAATCACGAACACCACGTTAACGAGCTGAAATTCCGCAGGGTATCGTCCCAGAGTCACCAGAAATAGAATCCACACTTGATATCTCCCAAATCGACCAATAATTTGTTCAATGCGATCTTCCGATAACGTCATTTTTCAACTGTAATGGCAATTTAAAATGTAATAAGGTATTTTAAAGGCAGTACATACGGATATGTATGGCAATTAAGGTGTCTTCGGGTAATTTCGAATGTTGGAGAATTCCGACATACCTACATTAACCGGCGTTTGTTATTGAATGAAATTCGGACAGACTGAAGCACAATGATTATGTGTATCGTTTTATAACAACGTATTTATACTGGCCCCATGAACAATTTAAAATATCATCCACACAAAAACACATTATCTACACAATGACTATAAGTACTGTGGCGGAGTTAAAAACACATGGTAGATTACTTACTCACTGAAACTATGTATGATTCGTTTTTAATGTCCGTACAAACTGAAGTCAGACTGAATATTAAGAAACAAAGTTTTTTTCTTCATACGTTGGTTGAACGATAATAAACAAACACATGTAAAGCAAAACCGAGCACTGTGTAGAATAGGTTAAAGAGAACGCGACTTTTATTCTTGGATCGTAATAAATAGCTAAGCGAAGCGAACTAACAACCGTCTTCGGCGGACGGCAATCGAGCACCGAGACGGAACGCATATCATTATACTCACTAATCATTATACAATCGGCTCGAATTAAAGCAAACAATTCCTAATTTAGTACATTGAAGTGTATCTTATTACTCTTATTATTTAGAAGTTACATTATGTGAAATGGTATTTTATCAGTGTAATCAGTGGTAAAAATGACTCTTTTCGACGCGGTTCTGTATCAGCGTGTTTGCGCCGAATCGCCTTGTACGTGTTGCTTCGGGGTTTAACCTAGCGTAGGCCCACAACCAAACAACGGTGTGCGGAAGCCGCTTAAGCGTGCGGGTGCTGTATGGCGCGCAGCGTCGCAGTGGAGAGGCGGTGCGAGCGAGACGGCAAGCAGTGCGGTCGCGCTCAAACTTGTTGTGGATCCGTAGGTGGAAGTAAATGAAAACGCCAGTCTTGAGTAACGGAGAAGGCTTGATGGTGAAGCTGATTGATCGAAATGGGTAGATGTTGTTAGCTTGAGTTTCTGGCGTAGAATGAAAACGTTCATACACACATGTCTGTCATCTCACACACCCCTGTGAATAATCCAGGGGAGGCCATATCAGGGCTTTTGCCCTCTGTGGCGGCTTTTTGTCGCGGCCCATAACAATGGGCCGGTCGTTTAGTTGCCATCTAGGCGTAATGTCTGTGTGTGGCCCTCCAGCAGCCTGCCTCGGTCTAGGTGAGCTGTGGTTTTTTTAAAAGCGGCGACCCTGGCCCTCAGATCACGTCCGCTTTCCGCAAGTAGCCGCAGGTCTTCGTTTCCGGCCGTAGCAGGAGATGTAGGTGTTGCAGGAGGGGTAGGCGACGGGGCCTCATCTTGTGGGGCTTCCATCGACCTCTTCTTTCTGCTTGCCTTGGGCTTGATCCTGGATGTGGGGGCATTTGCCGGCGCCATGAGTGAGGCAGGCGCCGACTCCTCCACGGTGGCTTTATGGATTGAGGCCCTTGTCATCGGGCCGGGCTTCGCTGTGGCCGGGACGGTGTGGGCATTTGCCCCTGCCTTTGTGTTCCGGGCCTCCCGCCGGAAGACTGGGCGTTTGATGTCGTTGGCGGTATGGGGGCCGCCGCAGTTCGCGCAGGTCGGTGGCTGGGGACCGGGCACTGCTTGCACACACTTGCGCAGGCGGTGGCAATTCTGCCAGTGGTGCCTGAAGCCCTGGCACCGGTGGCATTGGGCTAATTAATTGAACTAAGTGATACCTTGATACATTAGCTTTTAAAATTTTGAGTTTTTGTTGACTCGGTATGTATGTACTCTAGATATCTTCTGTTGACCACGTTACATTAAATACTGAACAGTTAATTCCATAATTATTTGCATTTTTTGTAGCACTGTCTTTACGAATTGTCAAGAATCGTTGGTATGTATGGAAGCTTGGTCAGTTGTTAGTACCTATTAGAGAAGGAAAAAATGGTTCTGGTCGAAGGGGTGAAAATAACAAAATTAGGGTATGAATTGATTTTCTTCATTTCCCTTTAATCATTTATTTACACAAACCTATATTATGTGCTAATGAATTATCACAGCCTACAACAGAATAGACCTTCTTTAGTCTGGTAATGGACTGCTGGTGCTGTCAGTACCTCTGTTGTGATTGATTTACTACGATCATGATTTCGATCGCTACCCTTAAAACCCGCAAATTAGAGACAGAAGAGTCGGCCAGCCATTTCACAACTATTTACTTACGTAATACAACCGTGCCTTTGTTTCATATACAATTATTACAGGCCTCTTATTTATGAATATTATACTAAAAATTAACAATAATATATTTTATAAATAAAAGGCACGAACGAATAGAATACTCATCGAATCGATCTTACTAATATTAAATTTCCTACGATCACGCCTCACCATCTTCTATGGTGTCGGGCAATTTTCGTCCTCTCGTGTCAGGTAGAAGTATGCAGAGCCCAGCTCCGATGAGCGGTACAACACCGAAGACTATTGGTGGTAACCATGGGCTGGTGGACGATAAAGTGGCTACAAACGGAGCGACCATGGAGCCTACTCTCGCTACAGTTGAAGACAGGCCTACCCCGGAGTTTCTCACGACTGTGGGGAATAATTCCCCAGCGTAAAGATAAACAGTGGAGAAGGATATGCTCATGCCCCAGAGCCCGATGCAGCCGAGTGCGAGGTGGCCTGCGCCGGAGTGAGGGACCACGGTGATCAGTAGGCAGCTCAGACCCGTGATACAGTTGGAACTGATAAGCGTTATCTTCCGTCCGAGGATTCTGTTAGCGTAGATTGAGATCAAAGTGCCAGGGACCTGGAAACAAACAATCGGCACTTAATACTTAATTATGCTTTTAAGCAATTATATATCTGTTTCTATTTCTGATCTGCGAGTGTATTTTTGCCTATATCGCATTTTAACTTACCTACATATCGCTCACACGTGCCAAAACAAGCACGCAATAAGTAGATATACAATACATATTGGAATGTGATTCGGCGCTGGCCCTAGCCCCTTATCAGAGTCGAGCTATTCATTCCGCGTCGCGCAAAAGCCGCTTTCAAAATTTTATCTTTAAATAAATAAATAAACATTTAGGGGACATCTTCATCGATTATTTAAATCGATGGGCATCTTACATAAATATAATGTGATTGCTAATCCAGTAGCTACCGGAATTAGGTTAGGTATCTAAAAGTGTTGTAGGTTCATTCAAGGCTTGAACGGATTTTTCTGTCCGGTTTGTCCTACGATGTGAACAAAATCGTAGGACAAAACGGACTACTTCATGCTTTATGAGTTACAGTCCAGTACGCGAGACGTACAGTCAGCAGCAGAGGGAGGTGTTCACAAAGACGTTTACTTTTAATTCCTCATACTGACAGCTAAGTTAGCATTTAGACATCGGCTTTCAGTACGTCACAAATGTCTTAACTTCTTATATCACTTTTCTGTATATTTTTCTATTTTGGATTACACCAGCTCCTAAATCTACAGTCCACTATTTTTATGTTAGGGAGGCGAATAGGGGAATTTTCGGTAATACTCGAGCGTGGCAGTTTAAGATATGAGAGATACCTTAGACCTAATAGAACAACCTTGTAAAGTATTTAGCTCTATATGTAGTGACGCGCGCCTAGGATAGACGATCAGATTAGTAAAAAAAAATCGATAGTCTGAAATACTCGAGCGCGTCAGATTAAGATATTGGGGGTTGATTTTAGTGTTTTAAGATTAAATTTAACTAATCTGACGATAAGTACTTGACGCCGCCGAGTTATAGGGTCGCGAACTTGTAAAAAAAAACGTTAATCCGGCATTCTCGAGCGCGATTTTTATTTTTTTTATTTTGAAGAATATAATGTAAAACTTACTAAAAATACAAAATCTGCCGGTTTCCGCATGACCGGAAGTGTAGAGGAGTCATTTCGTCTGCTGAAAAACGCGTCGCGGCATATAAGTCGCGAACGATACATTTTACAAAAAAAAAGTTTAAATAAACAAAAAAGGTAATTTTATTTTACACAAAAAAGGTCTCTTTACATTTTTGTCCAAAGTTAAAACTTTTTGACTTGAAGCATCATAAAAACTCAAACTTCCGGTTTTTTGAGTATATCTCGAAAACTGAGGGTGTTAAAAAAAATTGATATGAAATAACGATGATTAAATTATGTGACTTTTATTATATCTCAAATTTTTTTTTTCTAAAGCTTCTCGACAATTTTCGTGGACTCGGAAAAAGTTACGCGTATCTGTATACAAAAGTATTATTAACATGTACAGTTTCATGTATGTATATTATTCAATAGCCTGTTGATCCTCAAATTGTTTTTTGGACGTACCGTAAGCAAAACGAAGTGAAGAATTGAAGCAAAAAACCGGCCAAGTGCGTGTCGGACCACGCACAATGAAGGGTTCCGTACCAACACCTACTAGTCCACATTTAAAATCACTATCCAATACATTGAATCAAATAACTTAACCAAAATTACAGTTAAATCAACCTATCTCAAAAACTATAAGAGATACTTTGATCAAACCAAAAATCGTTGAAAGAGTTAATTAGCATGCATCACCTCTATTTTTTTTAGAATTTTATACCCCGTAGTTATAAAAATAGAGGGGGGGGGGACATACTTTTTACGACTTTGAGAGCTGATATCTCAAAAACCGTTCACTTTAAGAAAAATGTTTTTTAGAAAACTTTATATCATTTTAAAAGACCTTTCCATTGATACCCCACACGGGTATGTACATCGAAAAAAAAATTTTCATCCCTCAGTTACATGTATGGGGGGCCCCACCCCCCAATTCTTTTTTTTACTATTTAGTGTCATAATTTTGTAGCGGTTCATACAACACATATTCCCATCAAATTTCATCACTGTAGTACTTATAGTTTCCGAGTAAATCGGCTGTGACAGACGGACAGACGGACAGACGGACAGACGGACAGACGGACATGACGAAACTATAAGGGTTCCGTTTTTGCCATTTTGGCTACGGAACCCTAAAAAGAGGAATTTGCCATAAACATGTAATACAGACTGAGCGCTTCGCGGAAATATGCCGTCCTACCCTACCAGTATCTTTCCTTTATTTCGCAACATTCATGGTGGGGAAAGAAGCGGTAGAAGGTCCGTTGTCTCACGCAATAGCCCAGCCATTAATTCATCATTTTCACCCAATAACCCAGTTCATTTAGGCTCCATCAATCAGAAATAGTCCCTGTACACCCTGGCGGGTGCTGTCTCTGTGTGCGTCCCATGACACGGGCAGGGACAGCATCCGCTCGGTGTATCCCTTGCATTTCATCAAAGTGTCAAAAGGGCCTCTACGTGTTCGCTATGTGGTACTCGTTTGGTACTTCGGTGCCTCGGTACTTCGGCTCCGCGCACGCCTCCCAAAGGTCCGGGATACCATTGTCCCGTGAACGGGAAAGACATACAAATAATAATAAAATGCTTTATTGTGCACTACATGGAGAATTATTACAATGACAAAACATGAACAGGACTTAAGTAAGTAGGTAACAACAGGCGGTCTTATCGCTAAAAAGCGATCTCTTCCAGACAACCTTCAGATAGCGATACAGCGTATAGAAATTAGTTATTGGGCAGTGCATAATAACAAAAAAGACGAGTACAGATTATATAAAAGAGGTTACATACAAAGTAACATAAACTACATATACTGCATATATATATATATATATATGTTTATGGTTCCCTACCGTAGTCCTATGTGCCCTCAGTATGACGCCGATTGAAGAGAGAGAAAAGACCCGACGGTATATTTCTCGAATGTGCTGGAAACTTTCTTCCTTTCTTCCTTTTTGGTCAGATTAAGAAAACCCACCAACATTTTTGTCAGATTAAGAAAATATGCTTTCAGGATACCGAGATAAACCTTCCCTGTGAAAATCTGACGCGCTCGAGTATTTCAAAAATACTTTTTTTTTTGCATTTTCAAAAATTCATCGTAACTTATCGTCACGCCGAAATCGTCAGTTTTTTTAAAGGGAGCTTCCTTGGGGCCTACTTAACACCCCTTCCGAAAATCTGACGCGCTCGAGTAAATTTTTTTTTTTGCATTTTTGACTACTTTATATTCCTACCCCCACCACGCAAACCGGCAGATTAGTATACCGTTGTTATCAGAGGCACTTGGGGCATACGTAGTATGAATATCTGACGCGCTCGTGAATGCCCAAGTAACTGGTTTTTTTAACGTTTTTGAAAAACCGTACACGCCAAACCCACCGCTAAAATGGTTTTTACCATACGAGCTTTTCTTTTCGAAATTATTTTATCTTTCGATTTTGATAGGTCTCGACGGCGCCGTTGAATTACGCCATTTAGCTACCTCGCCTCCCTAACCATTAGTTTCATTAACACTTACACCCTATTTTAATCGAAAAAATAATAACAACTAGAATGTCAGTGGTAACTAAGCATCACTGACGTCTACATTATACGCACTGCTAATCACAAACAGGTGAACAGCCTGGGTGCCACAGGTTGCTAAGCAGTTAAGAGCGCTTTAATAAAATGTAACAGGTCCACTAGCGCCACTCGTAAATAAGTGTAATTATTTAAATTTAACGATATATAACTAAAAAAAGGGGCCGCTCGTACTGTACTTTGTATTTAAGTACTTTTTGAATCCATCAAACTAGTTTTTACGTTGCTAGACTCGTCTCTCTATGAGCTCAAAATTAAAACGGCCGTTTTAACTTTGGACGCATAGATTGACGAATCCAGCAACGTAATAACTAGTTTGATGGATTTAAAAAGTACTTAAATACAAACTATTCTACGTAGCGGCCCCCTTTTTTGTTTATATATCGTTAAATTTAAATAATTACACTTATTTACGAGTGGCGCTAGTGGACCTGTTACATTTTATTAAAGCGCTCTTAATATATCAATGGTAACTACGCATCAACATAGCCAAAGATATCTGAACAATATGAAAGCCAGACATTAAAGTAATAATGACAGAGATATTACTTAATGTGTTAGCTGTCCTTGTCATTTCTGTTATTAAATGATTTTCAAACTGCGAAGATCGGATGTTAAAATTTCCATGATTTATTGTCTTATAGAAATATCATAAATCGGCTAAACTCGTCTCTGGCACACCTCCGTGGTGTCCAGATACCCTATCGCGACAGGAACAAAAAACACGTGCCACGCAGCAAGCGCGTGCGAATGCGATACCATGATGCCACACGTTTAGCTGTCAAACGTCGGTTTTGTTAGAAGAAAACCTTAAACCTTGCAAGAGTTGCAATATTATATCATCATCCAGTAAATTACAAATTAATAAACAACATCAATATCATAAACACATATACATCATTAAAGTCAACAAGACGTAAAGCAATCTTTCATTTCATGTTTATGACTAAAAAGTAAGTGGCCAGTCATTTAATTCTAACGCAATACTAATAATAATCGGGTATATTGTTACTGGCCATCTGACAAATCAGACTATTTTAAAACAGAATTTATAGGACTGACGGGCATTCTGCAGCCGGATGCTACAATAGTGTTATATGACGTGTAGATCGCAAAAATGGAATGACAAGTCTGCACTGTTTTCGTGGATTGTTAGATCGTTTTATTCAAGATTGTTCCAAGAATATAAAGTAGCTTTTTGCAGATTTACATTTAGGAAAAATATTTTGCAGCAGTTACTGAATATAATGTATATTTTAATGGCCTCTATGTGACTACCATATTCTGCATCTTTTGCAGACTACTAATTATTTATTTGTTTTAATTATATGCAAATTATTCCACATATATGTAGTTTTGAGATCAGCGTTATTCATGAATACATCATGCCTGTTTAAAATTGTACTTCAATATATTTTCAGGGCTATTAAGGCGACTTGTTAGGTAGGTATTTATTAATTATCAGTAAGGTAAACGTCCCTGTGCTTGACACTGAGCCTATATCCAATACATGGCACTTTTAATCAGGTATCATCTATTGAGCACTAAGGGGTCGACTACTGGGACGAATAACTTATACACATGGATAGAGATGAAACCAGGTGAAATTTCGTAACAAAATGCCGACAGTCAATGCGTTAATAAATGTAGTATGCGTTAATCATTCATGAAGTAAATAAATAAGTAAAATGTTAGTTTGGATAATCTAATCGGGTAGTTATAAGTAGATCAATTTTAAATTGCTTCCTCTGGTGCATTTTCTAATCAATATTCAACATTACTCATGGCGTGTAAACTTTTCCTCCAGTATGTTCAGATATTATTGACATTTTGACTGCTTAGATATGAGTGGTTTTCCGATAGCTAAGTGTTAATAATGTGTGTAGAATTTTTTGAATACTGACCGCTCAGATATTTGTAACGCGCTGACCGCCCACGGGTAAATGCTAGCCAAACTGTCAATATCTTTTTGACAATTGAAACGTACACCTCTTTCTGAGCACCTCGATTGTATAGCTACTTCTGCTGCTGACTGTACCTACCCACGATCTACCTTAGACGAATGATTTTCTGTAGATACCGAATTACCGATAAGATTAGATAGCTGTTATATGGAATCAGTGTTTTATGTACACTCGAGTAAAATGTATTCCGTAGAATCCTACGACTCAATTATCATTACTTGACGACGAGCGAATATATCGCCTTTCGAATGTTTCGCACTTACGTGCTAGCTAAAAGCAAAAACTTCAAGGTCTTTTTCGTAAATTTTGCGCAAAAAATTACGACGATCTTTTACAAATCATGAATGATGAATTATTATTTAGCGTTCGATGCTTGCGTTATTATTATATACGAAATGCGATGACAAAATATGCCCGCGAATTGTACAGTTGAGAGTGGACACATTTCCAGCGTAGTATAGATTTTAAACGAACTAGGCAAAATGCTCTCATCATCATCATCACCATTTCAGCCGAAAGACGTCCACTGCTGAACATAGGCCTCCCCCAAGGCTCGCCATTTAGACCGGTCCTGTGCCGTTCGTTTCCACCGGATTCCCGCGACCTTCACCAGGTCATCATTCCACCTTGTCGGAGGCCTACCGACAGCTCGTCTTCCGGTGCGTGGACGCCACTCAAGCAGTTTCTGGCCCCATCGACCGTCAGTTCTGCGAGCAATGTGCCCTGCCCACTGCCACTTAAGTCTCGCAATTTTGAAGGCTATGTCGGTGACCCCAGTTCTACTACGGATAACTTTATTCCTAATTCTATCACGCAGAGAAACCCCGAGCATAGCTCTTTCCATTGCTCTTTGGGTGACCTTGAGCTTTCTTATGAGGCCCATCGTTAGCGCCCATGTCTCGGATCCATATGTCATCACTGGCAACACACACTGGTCGAAGACTTTTGACTTGAGGCACTGCGGTAAACTGGACGAGAATACACTGCGAAGCTTCCCGAACGCTGCCCAGCCGAGTCGGATTCGACGAGTGATCTCTTTCTCGAAGTTGGACCTACCTAACTGGACTGTTTGTCCCAGGTATACGTACTCGTCAACAACTTCGAGCGCCGAGCCGCCGATTATTACGGGAGTTGGTACGACATGGGCATTAGACATGACCTTCGTCTTGTCCATGTTCATTTTCAGACCAACTCGATCGGAAACTCTGCTGAGATCAACGAGCATTGTACTGAGGTCCTCCATGGTCTCAGCCATGACTACAATGTCGTCAGCAAATCGAAGGTGAGTGATGTACTCGCCATTTACGTTGATGCCTCGTCCTTCCCAGTCCAGAAATTTGAAAGCATCCTCCAGTGCAGCGGTGAAGAGCTTCGGAGAGATCACATCTCCTTGTCTGACTCCCCGCTGCAGTGGAACAGGCTTTGTTTCCTGGTCCTGTAGTCGGACGGACATGGTGACGTTTTCGTACAGGCACTTCAGGACTTCGATATACCGGATTATACATAAAATGCTCTAGTAATATTTTTTTACCAAGATGACAATTCTGCTTATATAGAAATGCGCTGCAACTATTGTCTGCTGCCATGATAGCTCAGTTGGCATTGGCATAAAGTGACCGCCACGGATGATGGTTGTAGCCGTTTTAGGTTCAAATGAGTTTGTTCATTGTGTCAAATTTTTTATTATTTATTTATAAGCATTCCCAAATCGAATGATATGACCAACGTTAAGAATTACAGACCTATAGCCATTATCTCCTTTATGGCGAAGCTTTTTGAAGCAATAGTGAACAAACTTCTTGTCCCCCAAGTAAAGCCTTATCTCTGTGACGCTAAGCATAGATTTAGGCCCAAGCGTTCGGTGAAAAGGAACCTCTTGACCCTGGTCGATTCCATTTCTGAACATTCGCAAGTAGACGTTTTGTAACTTGATTTTAGGAAAGTTTTTGACCATGTTGATAATGACATACTGTCGAGCTAGCTATGCGGCATTGGCTTTTCACCGGATGCTTTGTCTCCATTCCTTACCACGCGCGATCAGGAGTCAGCCAGGGTTCTGTCCTGGGTCCGTTTCTCTTCGGCATAATGATTAACGATTTGGCTAAAGTACGCTAGGTGCTTTCTCTATGCCGACGTTAGGCTTAACGTGCTTTCCATAGGATCCCAGCTGATGTCTATGATAGCGTCGTTAAGCCAAGTTAGCGGCATTCGGGCGGCTTGTGAACATCTAACAGTCAAGTTGCCCACTCGCTTGATAAGCCTAATTCCAATAAGGTTTGGTTTCCCCTTGGGCTGGAAGGTCAGATGGCAGTGTTTCCATCCATCCTTGAGGTTGCAACTGTACTGGGATAACGATAAGGGGATGATGGTGAGTCATTTGACGCATGGCTTTTTGCCCTCTTGCATAACGCCTGATACTATGTAGCGCACATTAAGGCGATAATGATACTGGATGGAGTATCAGGCACTTTCAGAAACTTGGTTTTGGAAATCCTCAGTGTCATTATACACTTTACTTTCATGAAGTTTTCATATTCTTCATTATAAGTTTTCATATTACTATGAAGATTTCATAGCCTTCAAAGTATTTTCATTTCAAGTACGAGGGACCACGTGGACAATTAGTTACCTACCAGAAAGAAACTTTTCGTGGAGGTTTAATAGCCTTTTTCTAATAGTAACTAGATGGATTTTAAATACGTCTTCTTGGCATGTAACCAGGAATAGCAAACACCTTTCGAGAGCGTATCGAATTAAGTATTACACGTAAAGTACTTTTATGTGTCCTTTGTAAACCTGTGTCTGTTTTAATAGCCACTGGTGAACTGAGCCCTCTCTCCTAGATTTTCACGACCACAGTTTTTTGGCAATGTTAGAAGAGGCGTTTTTCATTTAGTTATTTTATAGTTGGTAATTAGGTATCGAACAGGTATCGAGCTCTGTAAGCTTTCTATAGAACAGAGATTTTATTTTGTAAGGTATACGACCCAACGGTTTTTTTTCCGTGTGTGGAGGAAATCCTCATTGGATACTGCCGGCCCGGTCCCGACCGCATGTCCGACTCAACCTATATATTTATATATATATAGTTCACCTCTATTGTCATTAAATACGATTGAAAGTGTTTGGTCAGTGTCAAGCACTGGTATGTTTACCTTAGTTGATTTCAAACAACTTTGCCATGACTTTTTTCACTAACTGTCAAACAATGAAGAGCAATGTACCTATCTTATTGGAGCCAACATAATGATATTTTTATTATGATCATAAACGTACCTGTATAGCAGCAGAAATTGCGACATTAGTGAATATGTTTCCCGAGACTTGTCCAATGTACTGCGACACTCCGAAGAAGCAGAGCCCGCACACGAACCAGTTGAAGCAGATGGCGAGCGTTCGTACGCGCAGCCGCGGGTAGCGGAACAGCGCGAGGAACGACGCGCGCTCTGGCTTGCTTGTGTCCACGCACAGTTTCTGGGTCGTTGACGATATGTTCTCCGTTGGCCGCCCGTTTCTGAAAATTCATGTTATAATCATCAGTCAATGGACACACATGAATCTAAGCCCTTTTGTTTTGGGGAACGTGACCATTATTGGAGCGTAATGAATGTTGTGTGAAGTGAATATTTAGCTATTTTCGGCAATCGGGACTAGTATAGGGTTTGTTCCTAATTATGAGACGTCTCCGAAAAATATGCAATTTGAAAATTGATCTAGCAACCTTCCGTTATAGGTACAGTTAAGTGCAAAAATATGCAGCATACAACTTGCTTAAAATATGAACCTTTGCTAGTCCTATTATGTTGGCGAGTTAAGGTTTTGTACATATTTATAAGAGGATAAAATTGATGTTGGTACTCCACGTCAGGATGGTTACCACTTGTATAAGCGGAACAGGTGGGGAGTCATTTTAGAAACGTAGAACAAGGAAACATTAACGTTAACGTGGTTTTACGTTTACAATGTATATGTTGCGTCCACTCTCTCTTATGCATATGTATATTTAGGTACAAATTGAAAACAGAACAATTTGTAATAAGGTTTACCTCTTAGCAGCGACAGTCATGATCTTGACGGCATCATCGGTCCTTCCTGCGGTGATAAGCCATCTTGGTGACTCAGGTAGCAGATAATAGTAGCTCAGAAAGATGATAGAAGGCAGCGATATAGCCAGTTGGAATTTGTCCCAATCCCGAAGGTAGTAGCCGAACACGGCCAGCGAGAGATGTCCGAGATTGAAGGGTATCTGGTATATGATCCCGACGGTGTCTCTGTATCTGGCGCCAATGAGTTCCATGGTGAGGACAAAGCTGGTGACCATCGTGCCGCCGGTGGCCACCGCCAAGATAAACCGGAGTGCGGTGAACATGTACCAGTTGACAGAGTAGGCGGTCGCCACACCTGATATTAGCTGCATGAATACTGCTGCCAGGAACGGCATTCGACGACCGAACCTGAAACGATATAATTGTAGTTTGTACCGACAGACCTTAGAGACGCATTAGTGGTGATGTAGTTTTATTATAGTGAAGTGGTAAGAACTACGGGCATTAAAATAAATGAGCTCGATACTGGCCTAAAACTCGATCCTTTCAATCTTAACGTATCAATAGAGGTTAATATATAATATAATAGGTTGGGATGTTTACCTTAAAACAAAATAATGATAAAATCGATTTATCATACGTGCATTACAAATAAGCACATATACATAAACTACTGACATTAGTCTACCTTATTAAGGTTCATTATAGGTCATATTGACAAGTGTCCTCGTTAGTTTCAGGGTACATGCTTAATTAAACCTTCATAGTTTGTAAACTAATGAATATTTTTGGTTGCAATTAATAACATGCCATAGGAGAAAATGTGACAACCGTTTAGAGCAGCTGTTAGCGAGCCGTTAAGCCTCTATTCGATGTTGATTGGTGATAAATGATCCTTTAAAACGTAAGTAAATGATAATTGTCAGCAAGCAGGGACGCAATTGTATAGATTAGTCTATTCATTCTATCAAACTACACTGTATAAAATAAATTGTGAGTTTGAAGGCTCGATAGCCGAGGCATTTTGCACTTATAACAAGTAGGTCATTGTAATGGCTCGTAATCAACACTGTCAAAGTAATGATTTCCGGAGCCCGAGCCCGCGCAGGATGTCCCAATTTAAGCAAAATGACCTCGCTCATAACTTCTTGTTAAAATCTTTGGATCTGTTAAGTGACGCCTCTGCAAAACTTACCGGTCGGATAGATGGCCGAATATCATGTTGCCGACGAGGATGCCGAGCATGAAGAATGTCTGTGTGAGGTTCTTCAACCATTGTTTATCGCACACTAGATCCCACTCCGACACAATAGTCTCCTTGAAGACACTATGGTCGTATTTGTAACTGGTACAATTGGCATGACAGACGCTGTCAAATGTACTGGATTCTTCCGCGCAGGTGAAATTCATTGGAGGAGCGAGGAAGATGATGCTCATCTGATGCCAGGCCACAGGGAACTTGACCAGGAAGACGACGAAGCAGATCCATATCTGCCATTTACCGATGGCGCCGATAGCTCGTTCAAGCGGGTCTTGCGCCTTCTGGCTTTCAGCGTCTTTTGTTTCATTTTCCAACACTGAAATTAAAATAAAATTTATAATGTAGCAAATGAGTAATATATTTGGAGGGCAATAGTATATACTTAGTGGGAACCACATCCATACTGTAGATATCGTTGGTAATGCAGCTGGTAGTGCCACCAGAGGGGCTAAGGTGATCGCTTATATGTCAGACATATAGCATTCGTCTCTTACTGTCATATATGTAAGTGCGACAGGGACGAATGCTAATATATCCGACATATAAGCGATGATCTTAGTCCCCCTGACTCTAAAGAACTTGACAGACAGACAGACAGAAAGACAGACAAACTGACAACAAAGTGATCCTATAAATTCCGTTTTATCATTATGAGGCACGGAACCCTAATATTGTCGGTTAATGCAGATTTGCGTAGCTGGAAGAATATGATTATTAATGATTATTATTAACGTCATGTTGTTGTTGTGTCCATGTTGATGAAATAAGCACCCATCAAAATAACATTTCATTTGTATTGGTGCACTTAAAGTTTGATACATTTATAATGATTATTAAGTAAATTATTTTAAATAAACATCAGTTTATCATGTAAGGCATGACCAGAAGAGTATCAGTACTAAGTCTAAAGTTCACAAATAAAATAAGGGACTATAAAGATTTACAAAAATGTTTTTTAAAAATTCAGTTTATTGAATTCCATTATAAATATCAAATTAGTGAAGTCCATTACAAGGGCATACATTTTAACTGCGATTGTTCCTGCGATAGTTGGACGGTGATGTGAAAATCAATGACACGGACACTGTAATTATTCTAATGTCACATACATCAGTCTCCTGTCTCCTGGAACCTCGCGGGTACCTACTACAAAAACGAATGTTAAAGGGTAGTTACACTAGTTACTTACTTTAAATAACTTCTTATTATCTAAACATGGTCAGGAATATGCTGGTAAATTTATATTGATTCCTCGCTAGCCACCTTATATAGGTATGTACGTATGTATATTTGAAAACTTTATTAAGTACTTATCTTTGTTCTCATCAAACCTTGTGGTATACCTTATTAAAATGTAGAACACGGTTTTAATTGAGCCATCGTATCGCTTAGGTACACAATGTATTTAATACATGAAGATAAACCTACATCAAGAATATGGCAGTAGGTATTGATAGTATTTAATAGGTGGGAAGAAAAATCCGTCCTAAGTATTAGAAAAACAAGTAGAGCTAGAAAAATACCGCCGACTTACTATGAGCGACTACGACTACCCTTGAAAGACTGAAAGATGAAACTAGTGACTAAAAATGTAAAAGTCGCCTGAGAAAAAAATATTCGATGATCCACTTTATTCTATAAATGAATATTATGACATAACTAGTTAGATTTATTGTAATCGATTTTTTATTGATATCGAAATTGTACCTAATATTTTTCGTTTAGATTATGTATTTTTTTAGATTATTACGGGTGTAAGGTGATTTATAAAATTATTGGTAAATATTTATTTTTTATGATAATTATAGGATCACTTTGTTGTCTGTCTGTCAAGACCCTTTGTATTTAACGTGTCTACAGTCTTTTGATCCTGTGAAAAAATCAAACTGCTAAATTAACGTAAAAATAAGATACGGCAGTTTATGCCCCAAAAAACGTATTTTTCGACACTCTCAAGGGAATCGAAATTTATAGGGTACTTTCCGTTGACCTAGTACCTGCTATTAAATTTGGTAAGTAATATCGTCTTCTGCTACAAGTACAGAGAAAAGTCTGAAAATATACATTTGTAATTAAATCATGAAAAAATATGTATTTAAAGTACGTAATCAATACCTAAATTTGTACGGAACCTTCGGAGCCTCGCTCTTGTGTGTTTTTTTTTTGTTTTGATTCGCATTAACACGCGCGCGCTGAGGGGCAACCGCGAACCGAAAAAAAAACGAAGATCGAATATCTCCCTCTCTGTCGCATGAATAAGCAAGTGCGACAGAGAGGGAGATATTCGAACTTCGTTCGTTTTGGGTTCGCGGTAGCCCCTCTGCACTGGGAAGCGCTAGGAACGTATTGAAACGCGAAACATGCAACGCGAAATAGACCCTGAAGAAAGCTGAAGAGGCTGAAAGAGACAAAAGATGAATAGATGGTAGAAGACGTAGTTGTTCAATAACCTACAAGTATAATATATGTCGTATATGCTACCCGATTCTTACAAGTAAATTATTTATTTATTATTTTTTGTATCTGTTTGTAGAATTATACTGGCTGTACCAATGTGTCTTTATTTACACATTGGTACAGCCAGTATAATTCTTAACTTAAGGATTTTTTCTTAAATTGCCAGTTCACTTACTCATTTCTCCAATCTTCTCTGGTTTAGTTTTAGTCGCCATGCTGACTTTATAGGTACAAATACTTTAAAAAATTAATGGTTCCGGGGCCCGGCCTCAGTCGGTTCCGCGCACCCGACCGTCCGGGAGAGAGCTGCGTCTTCGAATGATTACGAAGTCGGGGCGCTCCCTAACGAAACCGCATATTGGATAATGTTAACTAAAAATTGGATAATGACCACTTGGTGCCATTGAGCGTAAGTAAATCTTAACAATGTAACGATGCGGCTATTTTTGCACATTAGAAAATAAATTCATTGACGGGGACGGGGTCAAACGGGCGTTCCTGATAATTAAAGGTTCTGGAGAGTTTGTGAAGTAGATTTATTTGAGCTAAGCGCTTAGTTTTGTTACTTAGGTAAGGTGAAGTGCAAAAATACAATTGAATTAATAATCTCATAAAAATGTACCGCAACCTTAATTTACTCACATTAGAGCTATGGAACATATTTTTGAGGAAGTTATATGCACCCATATTTTTGCACTTGACAGGTCCAATTCTACCAAACTGAGAAATCAGTGATTGAATTTTTTTTTTACAGTTTCTGCCCTTAATTAGTGTAATTTGTTTTTTCAATCAGCTGAAGGAATATCACTAGGTTAGTGGACCATTGGAGCATGTGTTTATGATCACACGATCAGAGATGACGCGGAATATTTACAAAGTTGTTGAGTTGACAGATGCCAATGCGTGTTTCACACGTAATACGTAATACTTAATAAATGATGCACACATTATGTAAATGGCTCGTTTTCTTACATCAATATTAACAGATAAGCTCTGTTTTGCTGGAAAAGAAGCATTAAATTGAAATGACAGCATACCTGCTTATATCGAAAGGTTGGAAATTATCCGCCTGTTAACAAATATATTGTTTAAGACCTGTGATAGACCAAATTTTTCCTTTTTTTATTTTATTGTCCAGCAATTTAAGAGATTGAATATAAATCGGTCAACTGGGTTAATGAAATTAGGCGACGGCCATGCGATTGGGAGCGTTATCTAATAAACTTTAGTCTTTATGAATTGATGTGTAGCAAGTAATAATTGAAAGGGTCACGACCTACCGATAAGGTCGTCACTGAGTCTGCCTGTCACGTCGCTTAGATAGCGGGCCAAGCCTCCGCGGCCCTCGAAACCCAACATCAAATTCTATAACACTACGGTAATTAAAAATAAAACTTTCCTGGAAACGTTTCGTAACTTTTGAACCCATCGAGGTCTAACTTATCTTGATGTTGTTTGTTGAGAGCTAGGTAAATAAATCTTAAACCAGACGCGCATGTTCTTTGAACGTGTTGCCACTGCTGCTTACGTATTTACTACTAATAGTTACGAATGTCTAGTAAAGATATTATATTCCGAAACTAAACATTGATCAAAGTATATAATACCTAACTAATTTACAGGCGGTAATAATAATAACAATAACAATACAAAATGTGTTTTTGAAGATCTTTATTTTAATTCCTTATATTTATATATTTTTTACTGTTTTTCGACCGAATAAGTGTTAAATTACTATAAATACCTGCATTACGGATCTACATTGCGAATATATGGCGATTACTCACGATTACGAATAAAACCATCGAAAATGACGGTGTGACATCTTAAACAGTTGTCACGTCACAAAGGGAAATAAATGTTAACGAGGAGTAAAACACGAGGACAGCAATCATCAAGCGCACGCCCACCACCTCTGCACGCTCCGTCTGACTCCTCGCCATCGTCGCCGGGTGACGAATTTGCCACCGCACCCGACACCAGCGAGTCGAGCGATGAGAACGGGCCGCCGCCGCCACCGCCACGACTATCTGCGCGGCGCGGACGGCCACCGCTGTCGACACGCTTGGGGCCTACGGGGCATCCTGCCCCACATATGGCTTCCGCTGCCGGTGGTATAGTGCGTCACATGCGATGGACTCAACAAATGAAAGAGAACTGCATGCGCGCGTACTTTTGGGCGACAGAGGGAGGACTACTCTATCCGCGTATCGTGTCCGGATGCTTCCTCTGTTCCAGGCCCTTGAACCATTCATCAACGTGACTGCGCAACGGCTATCGGATCAGGTGCGCGTTATCCAGCGGCTCAAGCGGTTGGATGACGCAACGCTTGAACGGCTACGCCTGGAGGCCCACTCTGCCCGCGCAGCCTCCGCGTCGGCGCGAGACCGACCTGCCACGTCGCCGACCGCGGTGCCTATACCCGTCATGGTGTCGGTGGCGCTGTGGGTCGATCCTCACGCCGGTGAAGGATGTGCGAATCAGAGTGTGAGTACCCAGGTCAATGAGCAACTGAGGAGGGCTTTGGATGAGGCGATTATGCGGTACCGCTCCACACCCAATTCTAGGCCACGACTACCACGCTTACCCGTGAATAGACATAATATAGCGCTAATGGGAGCCCTAAATTATCTCCTAGATCCGTATTTACGGGCTAGCGAGGATTTGATTGATACACACT